>CM048744.1:902898093-904236593 GCA_026315105.1 Locusta migratoria | reverse complement strand
CAGCAACATATCATAGTAATTCTACAGAGCGTTGGACTTACACAGACTGTTTGCCAAGTGTAGACATTTTAGTGGGGCTCTTGGCGTCGTATGTGAATTAGATGTATGTTCAGTTCTGGATTTCTTTTAATGTTTCGGGGTCAGTGACTGACTCGCTCATTTCAAAGAGCAGACAATTATTTATGCCAGTCAAAAGATAAGGAAACCAAGTGCATGTCGGCTTACTCCTGCATGCAGAATGTCTAACATTGTAAGGTATGGAATGATTTACGTGACTGGCAGTCAAAGTGTAAAAGATTCTTCCTCCAAGCAGGAATACCAATCCACTAACTTCAGTCTAAAATGGCGCATCTCTAATATCCACTACTCCAGTACTGCCATGGCTGAGTCCAGCACTACTTTGGCAACCTCCCCTTCCAATATCTGCTGACGTGCAGGCCGTGCCTGGTGAAACCTGACCTGTTCATAAATCATCCGGCATCACTGGAATGTTAGCTATGCCCTTTCTCAAATCTTATGTTGATATGATCATGACACTGAAATAGTTGCTCGAAATACATATTTGTCCCATCAGTGTGTGTGTGACCTTCTTTTTTTTTTTCCTGTAACCACATATGTCACACTCTACAATCTCTACGTGATCCTCTTTTGATAAATTTGTACATCCTACGAGAACAGGCACCAGACCCAACCCTAAACTACACTATGCTGGTGAGTAATACTCACTTCTAGCCTGCACGTCAACCTTGTGGACAGTGGCACCTTCTGCTATATGTTAGACATTGGGACTGGTGTAGGCTATCTAACAGAATGATTAGTTACAGGTTTTCTTCTCTAAACTCTGATGTTTGTAAAAGTTGATTAGTAACACGCAAAGTGGATCTATCTGAATGTCTCCTTCTCCTAACTACCTTCTTGCCAACTGCCAGTTTCCAGGCCCCTTGCCCATCTAATCTATTCCGCCTTTGAATTTTGCAACTTACAGGCACTTAAATGTGATTTGCGAGGTAAATCTGTAGATGGAAGTATGTAGATGCTCCTAAAAAGCACACATCTTACTAAATATCCTGCAATTCCGCGAGAGGATGCACTATAATTCCCACTGACTACCACCACTGCTTCCCTCCAATAAAAATGCTTTGTACATATTTCCCACTGTAATCCACTATTCACATACGGAGCCTTCATGGTAAATTTTTTACAACTAAACTTATATATTTCTGAAGTTCTGTTACTACGAAACAACAAATTTGTAAAGCAACTAATTACAAATTTCACTTATAACTCTACTATTAACAGCATTAATCAACAACAAGTAACACTACTAACAGAAAGTAACATTACTAACACTGAGTTGCAAAGTAATGCCCTTTGCCAGAGATAATAATGTCCGCCTCCCTAGTATAGTTCCAGCAAATTCGGTCAAAGGGCTGCACGCCCACTTTAAGAAAAAGAATCGCACTGCCGTGTTTTACAGCCCACTTTATTTTTCATCATCATAAGTCGTTGTGCTCATTGCTGAGCGTCGTGACCCCATGAACCAAGCGTCTCCATCCCGGACGACTGTCAGCTTCTCTCAGTGCCTGCTGAAGAGGTAGACCGGAGATTTTCTTGATTTGGTCTATCCATCTGCTCGCTGCTCTTCCTCTTGGTCTTGTGCCTCCGATCTTTCATTGTAAGATTATTTTTTCTAAGTTTTCTCCGTTTCTTCTCATAATATGGCCTAAGAACTGGAGAATTTTTTCGTCGACTCGAGAAGAAAGGCGTCTGGAGATGTTCAGTTGTTCAATAATGGACACATTTGTTCTTCTTTCGGTCCATTTTAGGCGTAGCATCCTACGCCAGCACCAAAGCTCACACGCATCAATGAGTTGTTTGTCTCTGGCCTTGTGTGTCCATGATTCACAGCGATAAAAGAAGACAGAAAACACGAGTGTTTCAACTAGCCGGATCTTTGTGCAATTTGTTATTGCTCTGCTCTGCCAGATCTTCGTGAGCTTCTTCATAGCCACTCGTCCTAGCGTGATCCGCCTTCTTATCTCTTCACAACTACCTGTGCTGCAGATGGTTGACCTAAGATAGGTGAAGGACTGCACGACTTCCAGTTCCTTTAATTGACCTGTGAGCTGGATCTGTTGTTCTCGATCAATTAACATGAGTTTGGACTTACTGTGCTTGATGTCGAGTCCATACGCTAGACTAATATCTTTTATTCTAGTTAGTAGCTCAGCAAGTCCATCTTCGCTGTTGGCTAAAAATACCGTGTCATCAGCAAAACGGAGGTTGTTGACAGTTCTTCCGCCAATAGAGATGCCTTTGGTCCAACCATCAAGAGCTTTCCTAATGACGTGTTCTGCATAGATGTTGTACAGTTGTGGGGATTGAACACAACCCTGTCTCACACCTTTTGAAACTCTGAAGGAATCAGACGTGCCAGCACTTGTCTTTACAACTGCGGAGTGATCATTTTACAGATGTTTGATCAATGCTGTCAAGTGGGGAGGGATTTACCTGCGCTTTTTTAATTTTTGCAAACATTTTGGACAAAAATATTAAAATATAAGTAATAAAAAAATTATGGAGGATACGATTACGGCCGGCCGCGGTGGCCGACGGGACTGAGGCACTTCAGTCACGATCTGCACGGCCACTACGGTCAGGGGTTCGAATCCCCCCTCGGGCATGGATATTTGTGCCGTCCTTAGTCTTAGCTAGTTCATAAGTAGTTTGTAAGTTTAGGGACTAATGACCCCGTAGTTAAGTCTCATAAGTTCTACAAACATTTGAACATCTTGATAAGATTACGACTCTTCTATTGTGGTAATAACTATGCATCCAGCAAGTAATATTCTTTCTGACCGTATTTGATCAAACAGCGAAAATTATTTGATATTTGTGTTGAGCTTTGACTTTTACCTCTGTAAACTATTACTTTAATATCTCTCCCACAGCTTCATTATCTTTTTTCGGTTAAAATAGTATCACAAGTTATGCCTTGGAAGTTTGTCCTAAGTTTATTTTCTTTACCTGTGCTGGTTACGAATGACTATAGCTTGCAAGGAATGTAGCGTACTTTTGGCGTTTTGAAATCAATCACGTGACATCCCTCGCATAAAACCTTCCCCGAAACTCTCTTTTGCATTCGTCATCTTGCACTCTGTATTTTATTATTGTCTTATTATAACTCAAGCATTGTCATTGTAAAGCAATGGCTTCCTGAAAATTATCAAAATCACGTCTTTCTTAGGACAATTAATTATAATATGATCTCTAAAAATTCCATGTCGCCATCGATTACTCTTGCAGCTGTTCGTCGTAGCGTAATGGACGGCGAATTGGTTTGTGATGTACGAACATATTAGATGGTGGCTCGACACTTGCCGGGCGCGGTGGCTCAGCATGCTCGGTCAGAGGGTCAGAGTTTGAGTTTTATACCAATATGCATCTGAACTGAGTACATGAGTCATCCTCCCGTGAAAAGTTTTCATTTCCCACAGTCCCAACAGAGCCGTTACGGTACGTAAAAACTGGGAAAAAGCTGATTTACAGCAGAGCAGGTATTACTCGTCTGAAGTAATAACGACCGAAACTATAAATGGAATGAGTCCTCGATAGCATCACCACTATTCTGGCATGTAGCCTGGCGTACGCTACACGTAATTGGAACGCTTGATTTTCACATTAATTCTTCTATGTAGACGATAGCAACTTCATGTTTGGTGGTGATATGAAAAAAGTCATATACGACTAAAGTTAATATCAACTGAGGGTGGCTCTCTTGTATATATCCACACACACACACACACACACACACACACACACAAACACACATATTCGTCCTCCTCCCCTCTCCACCTCTGTTTCTAATGTAACTGTTTCATTTTTCCAGCGGCCAGTATAACACTGTTTGGTAATCTGTACGTCTCGTTCAGAGTACAATCTGTCTGATACAGTAGCTTCACACTTAAAGTGATGTTGGAAGAATTCAATATTTATCTAATAAATTTAGTCTTTCGAATTTGTATAGTAGATTTATTTATTTATTAGAATTATTCAACTGACATTTTCTTAAGCATTTCCGTTATAAAATAATTATTTTTTTATTGTTACGTCTTTCATCGTACCTGTGCCCTTGATTAGCAGTAGACTATTTACCTCTTGAATGTCTGAAGCGCACATTCAAGCAGTCATCGGACACATCCATAACCGTTAATGTTCTTGCACTTGATGATACAAAAGGTACTATCAGATTAATATTGTAGATTACAATGTGAAAAATACTGTAACCAGCCACAAGCTTCTATTATGTCATTAAGAGTTTAGGCACTAGCTCATCGTCACTTGGTAGTATTGATTTCTGTGGAAGTTTTCTATTTGTGGTGTCATAGAAAAACAAAGTTTTGTTATAAATTGTTTGAGAACCTGACCAAAAAGTATTTGTAATTACATAACAAAAACGTACTTTCATACTTTACGAAGGCCTTATATCGCACTGAAGGTGTAGAAGGTAATTTATTAGATGTTAAGTCCTCCTTTACATACTAGAAAAGAGTGGTTTGAATTTATTTTGCCATCCATGCTTATCCTTGAGCTGGAACACGTACCGCAAATGTCCCAAGATCTCGTGGCAACACGTGAAGAAGGTTAAGCTTCTGAAAAGTTTGTAAAGGTAGGGGACCAAACTGCTGTGTTCGTAAGTCGCCAGACTTACAAACTACTTAAATTAACTAATGCTAATGACAACACACACACAAACATGCCCGAGGGAGGACCGGAACATCAGACGGGGAGCATCTGCACACTCCGTACCAAGCCGCCTTAGACCGCACGGACATTCCCGTGCGGCTATCCTACTGATATTTGTTTTTCTGCTGTTGCTGTGATGATGTTATAAGTGTATTCAAATGAGGAATTGGTGTTTTATTTTTCCTATAACTGATATTTTAAAATTCTTGTTGTGACTCCTGTGTATATATAATTTTGGTATTCAAGATGTACATAGTATCTTCCTTGAATGTCGAATGCATTGTTATATGGGTTTGGATTTGCAGTGTATGTTGAAGTAGAAACCTTGTGTTTCGTAAATATTTATAAAAACTGAAGTATGTTATTTAGAATGCCCTCGATGATGGACTAGTAAAAACATCCATTGAAAGTAAATTTTACTTTATTTAGTCATATTCTTATGTACACGGTGATTGTTTTATAAAATTAATATTTGAGTAAAATTTCCTAAGATACGATACACATAAAATGGGAGCAGTAATTTTATTGTCCACGGGGAAATTTAGGAAAAGAATTAAAGTTGATTATGCACATGGCATTGTAACTGCTTCAGATACTTGGAAGAGCATTTGAGCGAAATATGTACTTTCTTGAAAAGTGATTACACGCTAATTATTTACGAAAGTAATAGAATACGGGAGAGTTAAGAGAAGAGATAGTGTGATAATCAGATTATAGAATGAGGAACTAAAAGCAATAAATAAATGTATCTGCTGTGAGAGGCCAGTATTGAAGGAGAAGAAGTCAATAAGAATTGCAAGTCTCTGTGTAAGATGCCACAGAAGTTCATGTATTCGGACGAGTTAAATTTCTTTATTAATAGCGTTGAAAATAACACGTATACAGTGTTTTGTGTTATTTGTAAGTGTGCATCCTCAGTAGACCAGGGCTGAAGAAATTGTATTCAAAAACTTTTTCTTCGAGAGTATGTAGCAAAACAATTGATTTGTTCTTTCCTAAAAATGGTGTTACAGTAAAATATCATTATAAAAGTACCCATTTCATTGACTTCCTTTTCGAAAATCGTAAAATTTTGACTATGAGTCATGTATCTGGCTAATTCACTCCACAAACTCGAGCAGAGGTGGCAACATTACCTCCTAACAGTGGAGCGACTGTAAATGTCATATAGGTTCACATCTACATCTACATACATACTCCGAAATCCACCGTAAGGTGTATGGCGGAGGGTCACTGTACCAGTACTAGGCATTTCCTTTCCTATTCCACTCCCAAATAGAACGAGGAAAACAAGAATGCCTATATACCGCCGAGCGAGTCTTAATTTCTCTTTTCTTGTCCTGGTGATCATTACGCGAAATGTAAGTAGGCGGCAGGATGATCGTTATACACTCAGCTTCAAGTTCCGGCCCGCTAAATTTCTTCAACATAATTTCTCGAAAAGAAGTTCGTCTTTCCTCCAACGATTCCCGTTTGAGTTCCCCAAGTATTTCCGTGACACTCGCACATTGGTCGAACCTACCAGTAACAAACCTAGTTGCTTGCCTTTGAACTGCTTTTATGTCTTCCTTTAACCTGATCTGCTGTGGGTCCCAAAAACTTCAACAATACTCAAGACGTGGTCGAACAAGCGTTTTATATACGCTCCCCTTTACAGATAATGTACGTCTTCCCAAAATGCTCCCAATAAACCGAACTCGGCTGTCCGCCTTACTCACAATTGTCGTTCCATGTTCGTTCCATTTCATATCGCTCTGCAATGTTACGCCTAGACATTTGAACGACGTGACTGCATCAAAAAGCTCACTACTAATTCTGTAATCGAACATTACGGGATTGTTTTTCCCACTCATGTGCATCACCTTACTTTTTGTAGACTTAGAGCTAGCTATCATTCTTCGCAACAACTAGAAATTTTGTCTAAGTCATCCTGTATGCTATTACAGTCAGTTAAACAATACACCACATTATCATCAGCAAACATCCGCAAATTACAAGTTACTCTGTCCATCGGATCATTTACAATGATATAAAATAAATAGAAAATAATGGCGGTCCTACCATACTCTCCTGGTAGATATACTCGAGTCTTATGAAGACACGCCGTCGAGAACAACGTACTGCATTCTATTACGTAGGGAGTCTTCCAGCCATAGATCTGTGAATCAATTCCATATGCTAGTATCTTCGTTAGCAGTATGCAGTGTGCCACCGTGTCAAACGCCTTTATGAAATCGAGAAAAAGAGAATAAACCTGTTGCCCTTCAGCCATGGCTCGCAAGATTTCATGTGAGAAAAGGGCAAACTGAGTTTCCCATGAACTATATTTCCTTAACATCCGAAGGTGTGTAAAAATTATGACGTCTGTATCACTGATGTTATAAGGTTTTGTTCGGTGTGAGAGGAGAGGATCCTGGCAGGTTTCGCCAAATGTAAGGTTTAGTGGGGATGAGATCCTGGTAGGGTTCGCAAATGTAAGGTTATTGTGGGGAAAGGAATGCCATTGACATGGACAGCTGACCCACCTGTATACTGATTCTTTGTTTACTGTTGATTCCCGATCTAAATAGACTCTATGTCGAAAAATTGATCTCAATTAACACTATCTGAAACAATCCAAAAACACATAAAATGAATGATGGGGAGCTACTGTTATGAATTATTTGATAATTTAATATTTGCTTCAAAAACAATTAGTCAGATTAACATAAATTAACATATCAACTTGAAAAGAGCCTGAACGACAAATATTTGAATATAGGACAGAATTCTACTTCAGTGTTACATGAATGTGAGCTACCAAATTTTCAGATATCAGTGACTGGCAAGTCGTTCCCCACTCCCCAGTGACTGAAACAAATCTCATGACACGATGATTATATAGAAAGCAAGGGCTAAATATTTCGGTGCGGTTACTATTCTCCATAAGTTCGTGGACATGTCACAGTTCCTCTCAGACACAGGCAAATGCTGGTGGGACGTTACCAAACATGGAGCAGAGGCGTGTTCTCGAAGTACAGCTGAGGTGGCGCCTGATGGCTGGCTGCTGAAAATATTCGCAGCCGCGGAAACAATGATTTGCTTCGCAAGACAGAAGCTATTACTCCTACAGTAGCAGCCGCTGTAAACTCGATAGCTCACACTGCCCAACGAGCTCAGTGATTCGACAAAGTGTATGCCATTCCAAACGGCGCGTATTGCTACACTAGTATTTATTGGAGGCAAAGGAGACTCCTGAAACCCGAGCAAATCGTCTCCTGCGCAAACGAAGCACCAGATAACGCAGGCTGGCCTTATTAATGGTCAACCGTAACTCACACAGTGTGCTCAACTTTCAGAACTGAAAGCTGTACAAATTTATAAGTCCACGTTATCCAGCCGTAACTGAGAGACAAGTCCCCACTCCCTCCGAAGATAAGAAGCCAGGCCATATCTTTTTACAACCAGCACTGTCCCGAAATGGGGCCACGCTCCTCAGGTTCACGAAAGCCAAGCGGAGACGTTCGTGCGTTCTTGAACGTTGTGCACACAGTTAGTGGTATTCCCATCCTCGGGCTGTGTTCCCGCCTAAACTGGCGTACAAGCTCAATGTTGCAGTAACTTTCGTGCCTGTCAGTTTCCCTTTGCAGATAAGCTGCAACATGTAATCGTCCTAAGCTCCCAACGGGTGGCGTCTGCTGACTCGCAGACAATTTTATTATGTAAACCCCCTTCCACGATTCGGAAGATGATTTTTATCGAACCGCGTCAATAAACGCATGACCACCTCACCACCTGTGGCTCTATAATTTTACAGAGCGTCCTAATTAGCACTGTTTATCAATTAATACTGATATGGGCACACACCTCATTAACGAGTTTGTCACGTCTGGAGTTCTGTAAGATGCCCCATGATGGCGCGGCGGTCACAAACAGCCCTTTAAAATTGGCCAGACCAGGTGGCAGGTAGCGGCTGACCCCACCACCACTTCCCCTCAAAAGCCGACACACCGGGCACAGCCGTTGTCACGTGGAAGGGGACACAAGCTCTCCCCTCAGCCTCCCCTCCATGCTATCCTCTGATGTATGAGAGGTACCCTCAGAAGCGCCTCTAGTGTGGTCTACCCAGTACTAAGCCGGGGAGCCACCTGACATCTGCTGGCATCTTACGGAACTACGAGGGGAGTGTAGGACAGTGGTTTAGGGGGGTTTATTCTCTGTATATGTTACTCTTTGCTACAGGCACAGACAAATATATACAGACGGGAAACCTCCATAAGGGCCTGGTCCTACGCTCAGGGGTGCGGGGAGAGAAGATTTCCAGCAGTTCCGTAACATGTCCCATGATGGCGCTGAGGTCAGAAGCAGCCCTTTAAACTGGCCAGAGCAGGCGGCAGGTAGCTGCTGTCCCCACCACCACCTCCCCTCAACTGCCAGCAAGCAGGACACAGCCGTGGCCTCGTGGCAGGCGGCACGAGCTCTTCCCTCACCCTCCCCTCCACGCTACCCTCTGACGTGCGAGAGTCACCCTAAGCCAGGGAACGGCCTGACACCTGCTAGCATCTTACGGAACTACGAGGGGAGCATATGACAGTGGTTTAGGGGGGGGGCTGCTCCTCTGCATATGTTACTCTGTGCTACAGGGCAGGTAGCATTGTAAAACGCCGGTCTGGCTTTCACTTCCATTCCTCCCTCCCTCCGGTGAAAGCCTGCCGCGTGCCACTCTTGTGATTTTTTTATTTATTATTATTATTATTATTATTATTTTTTTTTTACACACAGCAAGCTCGCTGTTCTCAGAACGACTAAAATACCCCCGCACCAGATACTCAGCCCCGTTTCATTTCAAGAGCCATGTGTAGCTCAACAATAAGAAATTACAATTAATAGAACGAAAAATCTGATGAGATATGGCCTGACGTCTCTCAAAGTGTCCCGCTTATTTATCTTAAAATGTGGGCTACAACAGCTACTGTGGAAAAAGAGATAATCCATCCGAGCCTGTAAGTTGTTTTCGTACCTTTTGGGCCACAAGATATTCTGGAATCATACTGGCCCTCTCGTACGTGAGTAAATAATTCGTAGGGGCCTCGTTGATGGAAAACGAGTGGCAGCGACTGCGGCATTATTAAACCCGCGCGAGAGGCAGAGCGCTTTTGCTGTCGTCAGGACGTCTCTCGGGATCAGCGGCGGCATCTGCCCTAAAAATAACGCAGCGCCGCAGTTTTATAGTCGGGCCCTGCGGGGAACGAGCTGAGGACGGCGGCGACGGCTGCGGTGGTTACGACCGCGGCGGCCGACGTAAAGTGTGTGTGCGAGCGACGCGCCGAAATTAAAAGCGACGTGACGGCACGGATGGAGAGAGAGAGAGAGAGACAGAGAGAGGGGGAGAAAGAGAGACTAATCACGACGAGGATCCACCCACTGCCAGCTGCTGGTGGGCGTGACGCCCACCGCGGAAGTGGTCTAACATAATATTGCTTAAGCTGGGTTCTGCACCTGTGCGTGAGTGATGAATGACTGCGTACGTGAATAAATTGAAAGCTACAAACAAATGAAGTTTTCAGAATGAAACTTTCACGCTGCAGCGCTGATATTAAACTTCCTCGCGGATTAAAATTATATGCCGGAACCGGGATTCCTGCAAGGTTCGCATGAGAACTTCAGTGAAGTTTGGATAGTAGGTCGCGACGTACTGGCAGAAGTGAAGTTTTGAGAACGGACCGTGAAGTGTGCCGGAATAGCGCAGGCGGTAGAGTGCTTGCTCGCGAAAGTGATGCGCCTTAAATTCTCCCAGAGAAAAGTGTTTTTGTTTATTGGCACGTAAAATAAAAGATGTAGCTCTATGTGTAATGGAATAGGGCTGGTCGAGTCTTAATTCAAATTATTTACTTATCTACGAAAATTCGTTAATATATGTTGTATTATTTACGCGACCGGTTTAGGAATTGTACATTAATACCACCTACAAGATATATGATAGTGAAAAGCGAGTTTCGAACATTCACGTTAGCATGAGAGGGAGGTAAAAGAGTACAATTTACATAAATGAGTGTTTGTCTGTATGTCCTCTATGTGTTCAGAAACCATTCATTCGATTGCAATGACATTTTAGTGAACTGTTCATCGTACACCCATAAAGATTCCTAACCCAAAAACAAAAGAACACGACCCATCAGGAGATATGATGTCATAAATAATGAGAGGCCACCACGTGAGAATACCCAGATTTATGCGTCATTTATGCACATTTCCTCCTAAACCACTGGACCGGTTTCAACCAAATTTGTTACACATATTCCTTACCGTGAAGTACCAATTCTGTAATGGTAAGAACGACATACGGCAGAGGGTTTAGGAGATATAATGTCTTAAAAAACGGGAGTTGCAAGAAACTGCCATATAATGCGACGAGACTTTATGAATGCAGTATATGAAAACAAGACTACTTAGCGACTTACAACGAGCTTTAAAAATAATTTCAAACCTTTATTGAACCATTTCTCGCTGAAAACCATAGCAAAATTATGAAAGGAAAAAAGTTCCTCGATTACTACTTTTTGCCTGTTTATGGACTAACACTATGGCATTCGGTATGACGTTACAATTTATAATTTCTACACTACAAGTTGTAGCCGCAGGAAATTTTACAGACAGTATACACACATATATTTGAAAGTATCTTCTAATTTGTATCACAGTATGACACGTAGTCCATGAGATATAAGGACATAAACAGTAACGTTCATGGAAAACCGCCCCATCATGCACCAAGTTTTAATCTATTACTTCTTAACTACTAATTCCCAAGAGATTTTACTGGCATACAGCACTTATACAAAATAATGTATACCTGAAAAATCATAAATTGTGCAATATATAATTCAATAAATATGAGATCGTACGAATTTTATGTGTTCTTTTTTTTAACTTCTATCTCTCTTTGTTTGCATACTGCGACGCCGAGTTTTCAGCTAGTATTGTTGTAAAGAAAAATTTATTAACATTAATGAGAACTCGCAACACAGTTACTCGAATTATCCTAGGACCCACACAATGCCCGAGCTAATTCACATTTGTCTCAACAGATTTGAAACAGCATTTAACAAGTACAGTATAAACCCACCAAAGAAAACGTTATACGACTTTACCTACACGGTCATAACAACTGACCGTAGATGATACAACATATTGTCAGGTGCATAAGAAATAAATACAGGCATACGTCCACACTTCAAGAAACCTACTCAAATCCGGCCGCAGTGGCCGAGGAGACTGAGGCGCTCCAGTCACAATCTGCACGGCCTTTACGGTCGGGGGTTCGAATCCCCCATCAGGCATGTATATTTGTGCCGTCCTAGTTCGTAAGTAGTTCATAAGTAGTTTGTAAGTTTATGGACTGATGACCCCGTAGTTAAGTCCCATAGACTATACAAACATTTGAACATTTTTTTTGAAATCTACTCCAATGTAAACATTAATAAGCATCCGGTTTAACAAAGAATAGACAAATAGGTACACCTGTTTAAATTCAGGATATGATTTAAAAAAACCTTAAAAGCTCCGCATGTAACGCCCATTAAATATAATGTGGCGGCAATAAATAAAGATAAAATATAAACAATACAGACCCCGCATAAGTACAATAATTTAACTGTTCTCCGAGATGACGGCCCGGCGTGAGAAGGGGACACGCAAGACTTTAAAATTATGAAAGGAAAAAAGTTTCTCGCTTACTACTTTTTGCCTGTTTATGGACTAAAACTACGGCATTCGGTATGACGTTACAATTTATAATACTAAAAGTTTAGTCCTAGGAGCAGCATCCATCCACGGACAAAATGAACTGCTAATCCCCTCATGCACCGACCCGTCGTCCCCTCCAACCAGATCCGTGCAGTAAAAATCCCAATATAACTGTAAAATTACAACAAGAACCAGTACAAGAGTTTTCACCACTAAATATAACCAATAAGAGTAATAAATAAAAATAAATCATGAATATCTGCGAATGAATGTGCAATTTACTAACAGTAAACCAATATTATGTAGTACGCCACTACGTTAACCAACTAGATCTGGAATACAAATAACACCATAACAAAGTTCTTACGTGCCTGATAGGGACTGAGAAATACAAAGCCACGGCGGAGTGGCCGTGCGCTTTGACGCGCTATACTGCGATGCGCGAGGCCGTTTCCGTCGGGGGTTCGAATCCCTCCTCGGACATGGATGTTTGTGCCGTCTTTAGTATGAGTTAGTTTATAAGTGCTTTGTAAGTTTAGTTAAGTCCCATAAGCTTCACAAACATTGGAACATGTAGAAATACAAACACCGGGGAAACGGCGTAAGTTGGTTAACAAACCACAGGCCAAACTGAGGGCACGATCCATTTAAGATGTTTGAAATACCTTAAACTTGTAATAGCTGTAAGAGGGCTTCACAAAGTTACAAATAAGAAGGTGTTCAAAGCGGTGTACGTAATAATAACGACTCAGCTGCCCAATGCCCATACAATTTCCTACAGTCATGGAGTGTACCACGTGATTTCCGAAGCAAACTTTAGTAACACAAAGTGGAGGGGGGCAGCTCCAATTACACAACCTATTAACGGTCTCACATTCTTAGCCGAATGATGATAAAACTAGGAACTGTATAAGGAACATCATACTTTACAGAAAAAACTCGCTATACGCGGAAAAATCTATCGCAGCTATAAACACCTCTGATAACTCAAGTGAGCTCACTGTAGTAACAACAGATGCAAAATCTTACATCACCTTCATGTTGTTGTGAAACTTCAACTATTACTCAGTCGGCGACTACCTTCAGAGCGGTTCAAGGCATCCTGGATAACGTATGGAAATATGGAGACGAAACGGCATTCACTCAAAATAAATTCATCATAGCCAATCGCTCACAACAAAACCAATATCTAAAACAGATAATAACAGGAAGTTAGTTTCGTGAGAACTTGTAACCAATTAGTCATTTCACTTCGTAGACATTACATCAACACAAAATAGCAATCAATTCCCTATCAACACGTTCTTTCAGCACAAGCCGTCCACATGCACACGGCACTAACGGCCTTCCAAATCCTTATCAGACACGACACCTTCCTTTGCAATCAACACATGTCTATTACATCTATCAGGTGATGAACCGATAAACACCCACACCCACACTGAGCCTGTTACAATATTCATTTCAATCTCATAATATAAAATAGAAATTCTGTATTTTTAGACTTGCATATTGTCAACCATCAACTATTTATTATAGTTACAACTTGTCTGGTTTCGGTTGTAAACCATCTTCAGAGTAGTCTGTTAAATAAAAATGACAGATAGAATTATACTCAAGTTAAATAATATAATACTACAACGTAATACAAAAAGTACTTACAAACTAAATAGACTCATTATCAATCAATAAAAAATTCGTAACATGTCAGTTCACATCAACTCTTGATGGCAGATAACAACACTTCCAGGCTGTGTTATAGTGAAGCAGGGTATATGCATTCAAAGAGAATCACATAAATATACTGAGAACTGCATCAGTTGTTGTGATAAAGTTAGCAGAAATCGAAGTATTCAAGGTGTGAAAATAATAGATCTTGACAACCATCGCAGGATATTTTATTGAATCCATCATTGGAGTTGGAAACGGGACAGCGGCTGGTCAAGAGTCTGAAGGAACTAAGGTACCAACAGCCGTATGTATAATAAAATATTATTATCATAACCAGTTTCGGCATTCCACTATGCCATCTTCAGGTTCCTACATCAGAGAATAATATCCAAAATTAGGGATACTAAAACTGGATTCGTGGACTTCTGTCTTTTAGTGGGAAACAACAACAACAACTGTGACCCACAGTTGTTTCCCACTAAGAGACAGAAGTCCACGAATCCAATTTTAGTATCCCTACTTTTGGATATTATGCTCCGATGTAGGAACCTGAAGATGGCATAGTGGAATGCCGAAACTGGTTGTGATGCAATAAATATTTTATTATACATACGGCTGTTGGTATCTCAGTTCCTTCAGAGATCACAGGATATATCTTTCGTAAAAACAAATATGTGCCTTAACAACCGTAATCTATCAATGTACAAAATCAGGTAAACGAAATATGCATTAAAAACATTGTTAGAGAATATAATCGGAAGCGATCTAGTTAAAGCCATAATAAACAGCCAACGGTTGATACATGCATTTCTTAAAATATATTATGGCAGCTCTGTATATTTTCAATAAGAAAATCGATAGAGAACAAATGAAAAGACGAAGTACAGAATTGATTAGCTGCATCTGATGTCAGGAAGTCTGGAGACAGGCCAATGAACAATGTTTTTGAAGCTGAAAGATAACGTAGTCTAAACAATACTGCTTAGAAATCAAGCAACTTTGATAAATCTGATTTACCTCAGACAGAATCTAATTAACGCTACTTCAAGGCAGTTTAAAATTCATGAAATCCATCAGTCGTCATTTTTTTTCTTTGCTCCATTCTTGAATGTAGCGGCGGAAGAATAACTTTCTAATTATATATTTAAAGGCGATTTAGAAAAATATGTTAGCAGGCTTTCTTGGAATGGTTCATGTTGATCTTTAGAGCTACAATAGTTTGCATTCGTGAGGATGTCTGTCACACGGTCCCACTCTCCCACAAACCGTTGTTAATTCATGCTGCCCTGCATAGGTGCCAAAAGTGATTCTGTATCAGATGAAAACATCTGAAACTGAATATAATGTACATACCATTAGGCAAATAGTAAATATGGAAGTCATAGGATGAAATGGTCTATAATATTTAATTAAGTCAATAAGGCAGTCATGAATGTCAAGAAGAGTTAAATGTTTGTTAAGCTTATGGGACTTAACTGCGGGGTCATCAGTCCCTAAGCTTACAAAATACTTATAAACCAACTTATACTAAAGACAATACAAACACCCATGCCCGAGGGAGGATTCGAACCCCCGACCGGGAACGGCCTCGCGAATCGGAGCATAGCCCCTCAATGCGCTCGGCCACTCCGCCGCAGCGTGAACGTCAAGCCTATGTAGATGTAGCTACTAAGGGAAAAGAGGAAAATTGGTGTAATGTGTTGCTAATTGTAGACGATTAGAAACTGAAAGCAAATGTTTGAAGGGAAGACATTTCCTTTTATTCACGCCATGAGTCATTTCTGTTATTTTGGAGATATCCGAATGAGAGGGTGACGTGCAAATATTGGTTTGGCTGATAGAGGGTAAGGAAGTATGTCTGGATAGCGTAATGGTTTAGACGAAATCCCACCCAAAGAGGGGATCGTGGTTAGTGTCCCTGTCTATCACTAAATCTGACATGACGTTACACAAGTATCTCAATTTCAGTACGCCAGTTCTGCCTAGCTAAAACCTTTCCTTTCTGTTCCTCCTTCCTTTTATTTAAATGCGTTTACATAACGTCTGCGAACCATGTGTGGTGTATGCTCCTTTGAACAAGTTAAAAAGAGCTGGCACCACATCACTTATATATAAATCGCGCAGTGCTTGACATTTAGTGCACATGATGGTCCGCGTAAGCCAGCAGACACTGCCGACCAGGGAGCCAGATGTGGAGGTGCGAGTTGTGGCTCTGCTGAGGAGTCGCCTGTGGTGGTGCAGTGGAGTGCCGACGGCAGCCCTGCTTAATATTCATGCCGCCCATCCGGGCTGCACCTCATAAAGCGGCGCAATGGTCCGGAAACCACTGTGCCCACCTACAGCACCGCGCTTTTCACATTACGCAAGCACGGCAGTAATTCACTGAAAAGATGAATGCTCGCATAGAAATCAAGGTTGATAAATGGGGGTTAATCTGCATGAAGGGTGCGTTAAGTAACAAATTTTCTTTCTGTGCGATATCCGACACACTTGCTCCTAACGAGTTTGTACAAATGGCGGCTAAAATGGACTGACGGAGGACATTCAAAAATTCAGAGAAGGGCAGCTCCTTTTCTATTATACTCATTATGGGGAGAGTGTCACCGATTCAGAAAATTTCCCTGTTGCAAAGCACAGCCAGCTCTTTAGTAAAATGGACAGAAACAAAAGACCACAAATCGATTCCACATCACTAGGTTTCCGAAAGGCTTTTGGTACTGGACCTCACAAGGTTCTTGCATTCCAATTGCGTGTCTCAGTTGTGGTATTGGATTTCTGATTTCCAGTTGAAATGGACACTGTACATGGTCTTCATCATCATCATTTCCAGCCTCTGGCAGCTTCTTGCAACGTGGGCCTCTTCATCACTACCTATCCTCCAAAACATTTGCACTTTGTCTTACTTACTCCCATTATCCATCTATCTCTTGGCTTTCCTCTTGGTCTCCTGCCTTCTGTTTCCATCTCATGGGTTTTCTTTGGAATCCTGACATCTTCCAACGTCTTGAAATGACCATACCATCTCAGTCTTGATTGCTCTATGGTCTCATGTAAACATTTTTCCTTTACAATTTCTCCCATCTTCTTGTCTCTCATTCTATACATTCTACTTACTCCAATCCTGATTCTGTGGTATTTCGTCTAACACGCCTGTATTCTGTCAACTCACTTTTCTTCATCCCACGTTTCTGATGCAGACTTGAGAATAATGCAGTTGGTATATCTCCTACTTAGTTTTCTGGGGTACGTCTTTGCTCCACACCAGGCTTCGCACACTTTGCAGAAGTCTGTGAGATTGCTTTCCACTTTCCTCTCCATATCGTTCCTCAACCCTTTCTCAGCCACACTTCGCAGATAAAACTGTTCACCGTCTTTACTATTTCCCCTCCAATCCTTACATCTGCTGCTGCTGTTTCTATATTCTTTGTTGTCGCCATAATTTCACACTTGTCAGCAGTAAAATTTCATTCTATACTAATCCGCCACCTCTTCACATTCATTTAGTCTCTCTTGTACTTCTCCATTATCCCACACCATTATGTCATCTGAAACACCATCGCCTTCATGCCCTCTCTGTGCTTGTAACAAATCTTGCCATTATTTCATCCATTACAATGATGAATAGTAGAGGAAATTTGCTTCAGTCCATTCTTCTACTCAATCTAGTCGGTCCTGTCTCACTTTTAAACATCTCAAATTCGTACATTTCCCTTATTCTCCAAGCAAATTGCCTCCCAACTCGCCTTTTCTGTAGTGCTTCCCATACTTCGCATCTTTCCATACTATCATATGCTTTTTCTATACTTCTATCAAACTCATTATATTTCTCTTGTAGCCGCCTAACACTACAAATCAGGTCTACTTTTGACCTCCCCATACTGCTCTTCTTTTTCCACTTACTGTCCTCTTTAAACCCTTTTTCGTGTTCTCCTTTCCAATATCTTCTAGTGTTCGTTAACCAACTTCTTCTCACTGGTGCTTCCGCACAAATTTTCTGCTGCTTCAACCATCGTCCTTTCGAACCTTACCCATTCCTCCTTCATTGGAATCCTTGTTTGATTTTCTCATCTTTGAGTATCAAAACTCTTATTATTCTTCCCTGTCTTTCTGATCCCCTTCTTTCTTTCGTCCTGTTATCGTCACCACTAACAGCCTGTGATCACTGTCTGGGCCTCTGATGGAATTACCTTCATATCTGAGGCTGATCTCATTGTATCTTGGTCAAATATCACATAGTGGCTGTAGCATGTCACCTTCTGACTTTCTGTCTTTGCTGACCAGTACATAGTATTAGACAGAACGTCATCGAGTAAAAAGGTAATTATATCTAGCGTTCGTTAGTAAAGTGTTACGATCCCCCTATTGTTCCTTTATAAACGATTTAGGAGACAATCAGAGCAGCATCCTTAGAATTTTCACGCATGATGCGGTCGTTCATCGGTTAGTACACACCAAAAGATCAAAAGCGTCTAGAATATGATTTAGATTAGATACATGCATCATGCGTAAATTGGTAGCTGACATTACATAAAAAGCAGTGTGAAATCATTCACATCAGCACTGAAAGGTATGCTTTAAACTTCATTTATATGATAAATCAGTCAAATCTAAACGCCTTACATTTATCTAAATATCTAGGAATTACTATTACCAGCAAAAGGGAAACAAAACGCAAAAAAAAAACATCGTAGGGGAGGCAATCCAAAGTTACGTTTGATTGGCAAAACACTCAGACGATGCGATATTTCTACAATAGGAACTGACAGCACAATACTTCTCCGTTCTGTTTTGGAGTTTTGCTGCACATTATGGGACGCTCATTACGTGTCACTGACGGAGAATATAGATGAAGTTTAGGGAAGAGCATCTTGTTTAGTAATATCACGATACTGCGAAGAGAGTGTCACGTAAATGAAACACGAGCTGGGATGAAAATCTCTGAAACAAATGCTTTATTCGTTGCTGCGAAATCAATTTGCGAAAATTCTTTCATAGACTTTCTTCTTGTAATGCGAAAATATTCTCTCTGTTTTAACGCCGTCGTACAGTTGTGTCTCGAACTACTGAGGGAAGTCATTCACTAGTTGTCATTTACTAATTTGCGAGTATAAGAAAGATTTCATCAGTATCTCATTAGCAAATACTTAAATGGCATTATAATTTTAAGAACTTAATATGAGGATAAAGTAATCCTTAAACTTATCGTACCATTGTTCTTGTTTGATATTTTGAGGGGACTAAACAGCTAGGTCATTAGTCACCTCTTCCTAGCTAAGAGTTTACTGTCCGAGGCCGAAAAATAAAACACTGAGAATGAACCTTACAAAACGGAAAGACAGACAATGAACAATTCGCTGACAACACAAAGAAAGACACACAATAGGTAAAATCCAAGCCAGGAACTGAGCTAAAATTGGACAGCAGAATACCATGGCTGGCTGATCACAAAGATAATACAGGATGAGCCAGCCACGCTGCACACACTTAAATCCGCTAGGCATTCTACACAAAAGTCGCAAAAGGACTTAAATGCGATGTATAGGAGGGGACCTGAGAGATCAGGCTGTACCACCCACCACTACAAGGAATTGTAAAAACCAGCTGTGTGAATTAAACTTAAAACAGAGTTATCCATGGAGGTATCATCGCCTAAATCTAAGATTATCGCGTTTGGTAGTTTAAAAGACTGCCGCAATTTGGCTAAAAGTGGACAGTCCATCAACACTGCACAAATAGACACACGGATGGGGCCTCTTGGCGAAGGAGTTAGCCGTGGTTTAACCATGAATGCCCAATACGGAGGCAGCAGTGGACAACTGACTGTCGACATATGGGCCGTAGTGACGATGTCCACAGAGCCATGGATAGCGTCACTGCTCGAAGCTTATTCGGAGCACTCGTGGTATACCATGAGGTGCTTCAAGCGTCATGCACCTTCAGTTGCAACGCCAATTTGAGATCTGGTTCCATGACGCCAATATCCAGATGTGGTGCCATAGTGGTCTGCTTGGCCAACCAATCAATGTGTTCACTCCCCGGTATGCCAATGTGGTCCAAGGTCCACACAAAAACCACAGGACGGCCAGATCACGCGAGAGAGTATTTAGTATCCAGGACTGACCGCACTAACAGATGATGAGAGAAACACTGGTCGACCGCCTGTCATCCACTCAGAGAGTCACTACATATGATAAATGGCGCTACTGGGGCAGGGTATGAGGTGCTCCAGAGCCCTTTGAATGGCTAATCTGCCGGCCGCGGTGGCCGAGGTGACTGAGGCGCTCCAGCCACGGTCAGCACGGCCACTACGGTCGGGGGTTCGAATCCCCCCTTGGGCATGGATATTTGTGCCGTCCTAGTTCGTAAGTAGTTCATAAGTAGTTTGTAAGTTTACGGACTGATGACCCCGTAGTTAAGTCCCATAAGCTTAACAAACATTTGAAAACTTGAATTTGAAAAATGGCTAATCTCACATGCCAAAGATTGGTGTTCAACACAGTCGTCATTCAGATATGTATATCCAGCGCGACAACCTGCTAAGGAACCATCAGTGTAAATAGCTTGGGCGCCATAGACCAAATCAAGGAGTTGCAAGAACTGACGATGGAGATTTGTTGCATAACTGAGTCCTTCGAGGCACAGCACAGATCCAGACAAAGGTGGAAACGAAGAATGGACCAAAGAGGTGTTTGAAAGGAACATTGAAAGTGGCAGGGAGTGGATGGGACTCGAGGGACGAACGAAGGGATTGAAATCAGACTGCAATCGGGTAACCCGACAGGGCTATCGTAGAGGGATGGGGAGTGCAGCGTTTGGAAAAAAGTGGTAGGGCGAAGCATGAACGTGGGCGACATAAGAAGCTAGCAGTCATTGCTGGAGGAAACGCAGGAGAACCACAGCTTCGACTAGGAGGTTTGTCACAGGGCTCGTGCGAAAAGCCCCCGTCCCAGAACACCCCGCGCGAAAGCTGAAGTGTCTGTCACTCACCCGGCACAAAACTCGGTGTGCTTCAATTCTGTCAGCCAGGAGGCCCTCAAGTGCCTTTCCTAATACATCTAGGAGTTATATTGGCCGATAGGACTTGGCAAGTGCCGTGTCCTTATAAGGCCCCTTTTTATGATGACGACATCTGCCTTCATCTAGGGAGTTGGGAACCTCCCTTGTCTCAGCACTCGTTGTCGCTTGAGGGACTACCCTGGGAGTGAGGAACTGAACCACCTTGGAGATGATCAAATCTGGCCCTGGGGCTTTCACCCTTTTCAGGCTTCTGAACAGGTTTGCCACCTCCTCTTCTGAGAAGGGGTAGACCCTTCTGTCATTGTTGTATAGGAGGGCATCGTGTACCCTCACTTGCGCCTGAATGTATCCATATACCGGTCTCCATCCCTGATCGTCGACATCACCGTTGGTGAGCGGATCTTCTCTCTGACCAACTTGTAGGGGTCCAGGGATCCATTTCCAATTGTGATTTTATGTACTGCTCCCAGCTTTGCAGTCTGGTAGACTGTAGTTCCCTGAAAAACTGGTCTTTCAGGTTACTATACTGCGGGAGCCAGTACTGTTTTCGTTGCCAGACCATACTGCTCTGAAAGTACTGCCTCGCCTGTCTGACGCCCAGCCACAACTCCTGCAGTTCAGCAGACCATGGCGTTGGGGAGGCCACGACAGCCCTCCTCCTGAGTGGTACGGCCACGCTCATTGAATTGGTTTTGGTATCGACCAGATCCTGTGCACAATTATCAACGTCCAAGTCACTATCTGGGCATGTCGGCGAGCCAATCCGCTTTCTTGAGATTGTACTGTCATTGTCACCCTGCTTCCCAGCCACACTCACCTCCATCTATACCAAAGTGATCAGATTATGATCACTTAGGTTAGACTGTCATGGACTCTCCAGTTCTTGATATTATTTATCACATTGGACATGGTCAATGTGACGTCGATGTTTGTACTTTCTCCTCCACCCTTGGGTTAGGTGGGCGGGTTGGCAGGTTTGTTGGCGGTGATCAGCTGGAGACCTATGATGGCTTCTTTGGCCTTCACGCCTCTAACATCTCGTGTGCGGCTGTTCCACAGGGGGGACCAGGCATTGAAATCTGCCGTGACAACTGCCCTTCGCCAACGGAGCGCCGTTATTACATGTACTAGATGATCGAGGTGTCCATCGATCTCATCCCTATACTGAAAGTACATGTTCATTAGTATCACTAGTTCAACGACAGTGCAGTGGGCGTTGGACAGTTGAGCAATGATAGTAATTCTCAGAGCTTTGTTGATTATGATGACTGTGGTTCTTAGGTCTGGGACATTTGCATCTACCTGCCAGCCTGTCATTGCATATTCCAGTTGTCCCAAGAGGGTGTATGGCTCTTGAAGACAGACCACCTCTAGTCTCATCTCGTTCACCAACCTGCTGAGCTCCTGCAATACTAGTCGACTATTATGTACATTCATCTGCCCTACTGAGACCTTTGCCATTACGGGAAGTACGTATGCACGTTGCATTCTAGCCAACTTTTGCTGGAGTCGAACGCTATCTTTCCGTTGGCCAGGATGGCCTGGTTATATATTTCGTCTATGCTGAATACTTACCCCCTCCGGTCAAAGACCTTCTCAACAAGTCTTTGCAGGTCTCTGACTTCGGTGGGGAGGTTCATCGACCTGAGATGAATTCTGTCAGTGGCTTCCATCACTGGAAGGATGACTTACCTTCTATACTTGTGCCCGATATGTATGAGGTACAGTACTGCTATGGCCAGGATCAATGGTTGTTCAAGGTTTGCCAGTTGAAGCGCAAACACCAGTTTGGATGCACTCGTTGTGGGTCCACGCCTGGACACCTTGCCTTGAGTGGCCTTAACCCTTGGGGGTTGATTGTTAGAGCTGGTAACTTTATGTTCTTGAATATCGTCCAATGTTTTGGGGACTTTCGTCACCACTGGATGCCCCACTTGCCCAGGTGTTGTAGGCTGGTATTCCCCCTTACGGGTTGAGCGCCGCAGGCTGTGGTTTGGTTTGTATGCCAATGTCCTTAGCGAACGGTTTTCGCCAGACATGCGATTTTTTATGAACGACGGAGATTTTGAATCTTTGAGCCCTTTCGGCGTCACTCCTCCTCTTGCTGGGGGATATACTGTTGTTTTGAGCCATCCTCAACATCGTAATGGCACTAGCCATAGTCGATGCGAGAAATCAATCTCTGATCAAGGATTTTGTAGGTGGGACAGTTTCGCCCAGTGCTGCTGCTGCACTTTTTCTCCACCTCGAGGATGGTATGCAGAGGGTGGCTTTTTTGCACTCCTTTCTCAAGTGCTCCTCGGAGCCACAGCGAGAGCATGCGAATTTTTTGGTACAGCGCTTCATTACATGGTCCAGGTCACAGCAGTTGTTGCACTGGCATGACATGATGGATGACATCCCATGCGCAGGGTTCAGTTTGAATTAATTCTTTGATTTCAGGTCTTCAAAATTTTGGACTCTGATTCTGATGCCTTCCATGACATCATCATCAGAGATATCCACGGATACATCTTAGAATATAACCAGTGGGTTTCGCTTCTTGGGTCCTTCACACTTGATAGAGCTTCTGATTTCCCAGGACCTTTTCCTTGTTCTGCTCTGTCGCCACATCTACGATGACCAAGCTTTTAGTTGTCTTTATTGTGTTTAATTTGACCTTATCTGTGACAGGATTTATTTTCTTTGTAAAAATTTCCTATGTCTTGACTGGGCAGAGGTCTCAAGAAGACTGCACTGCTCAGCTTCTGCACAGATTTTTCTATGTTGTCTTGGGTTGTTGGGTTGTTGTTTTTTCAGTTTCTCATTATCCAACTCCAACTGCTCTTCCAAGTTGGTCTTAAAGACGGCCAACGCTGCAAGGCCAGCTCCTAGTTGTGTCAGGACACTTTTATTTACTTTTCCAGTGTTATCAACACAGTCAAGTACAGAGGATAATTTATTGTAGCAATCCAGCACTCCTGTTGGCTCTTGGTCATCGACCATTTGAGTCAAAGAGTCAGCATTATCATCAGGACCTCCTCCACCCTTGGATTGGGAGTATAGCACATCGAAGATGCATGCGAGCTGCTTCCTTTTTGGTCAGCCATATTGCGATGGGAAACAGAATAATTCGAGCCCCATCTCTTACCCCAGACCGGCCTCTCTGGAATGGGAGGGGGGACTTTTGCAGCTCGCCTACCGACCCCCCTCCTCCCAGAGCACTCCAGAGAGGAGGATGAATCCCTCGCCCTTTGTCCTCTAGTAGCCCGAGCTCCCACCCGAAGGCCAAGGATCCACACCTATTCAGGTGGTGTACCAGTCAGTCACCCAGCCGCTCAGGGATCTGGAGCCAGCTAACCTAACCACACCATGTCACCAAAGCG
Source organism: Locusta migratoria (assembly GCA_026315105.1). Classification (NCBI taxonomy): domain Eukaryota; kingdom Metazoa; phylum Arthropoda; class Insecta; order Orthoptera; family Acrididae; genus Locusta; species Locusta migratoria. Next base: position 904,212,069 of record CM048744.1, on the reverse strand, counting down.
ACGGTTTTGCGGAACATGACCCAGATATCCAGGGACATGGCGGATTGCACTTGTCGATGCAAGGTGGGATCCCACACAGACAAATGAGGCCTCCGGCATGCAGAGGAGCAGATAATCGCACTCCCCTGTGGAGGGAGGGGAGCAGCGATGGCAGATACAGGCAGCAGAAGTGCACATCAGCGATGCACACTTCTGCCGGCTGGCCGCCAACATGCCGCTCAACCTTCGAGGGCAGATGGTCTGTCCCAGACGCAGCTCCCCCTGAGCCAAGCACCCTTCACTTTCGCCTTGGGTTGGGTCACAGCTCAGTCCTTCTGTGGCCAGCGTTGTTCAGAATAGACGTGGCCCAGGTGGTGCTGGTTGCACCCCTCGCACCTCGTGATGGCGGAAAGCGCCACTTGGGAAGGAGAGGCTATGCAAGACGCTTCACTTCCCCAGAGACGTCATTCAAGTCTGGAGAACCATAGGTACCAAGAATCGATACGACCATGCCCCTACCTCCCAGCTCTTGGGGCAGCTTGCAAGGTGTAAGTTTGCCAGTGGGCATTCAAGGCCCCCAGAAGCAGAAATGGCGGGGGCAGGGCAGCAGGTTCAGCAAGCGTGAATGCCTCGTCTGGAGAAAGGTAAATAGTACAGATCATCAGTTCCTCCATAGCCCGTATTCCAACAGCCACTGCCTCGAGAGTTGTGTGGAGAGGCACAGCGGTAGTGGGGAAGTGGGTACAGTGCATACACCTCCAGAGACCCTGTCATATGAAGGGACAATTATTGTAATAGGGCTGATAGCCATGAAGGGCTGGGGCTCTGCACAGGAAACCAAGTTTCCTGCAGGGCTAGACAAAAAGCTGGGAAGTGACACAACAATATTGCTGCACCTCAGGAAAAGGGCGGAAAAACCGTCGCATTTCCAAATCAGGATAATAGGGTTTCCCGGTCTCTGAATCATCCTGATTTCGAAGATGCAGTGGGGTTCACAGAACCGACTGCTTTCGCTGATTGCCGAGGCAGAGCCTCGCCTTCCATGGCTTCCGATGTGTCAGCAATTGCCAAGTCCTCAGGGGACGTGAGGATCTCTATCTCGTCCTCAGAAGCACAGGAGTGTTGAGGTGGCTAGGTAGCCACCATGGATTCTTTTTTTATGTTATTTCTTCTTTTTCTCTCGCAGTTTCTTAGTTTTATCATGCTGGGAGGGCTTTGCGGACTCACCATTAGGGACTGAGGACGCCCTTGAGGCCCTGCGACCAGTAGTTGGTGCCTCAGCCACTCACTGGTATCCACTGTACCAGCGGGAAAGAAGAGTTCCAATGGAGCCCTTCCTTGCGAGAGGAGCCAGAGATGGCTGTTGTTTCTCTGGCTCATTGGTGGGGACCGATGTCCCCTGTGTTTCTGGGATTATTGCTACCAAAGTAGGCACCTTGAGGGAAACAGCAGAGGAGGCACCAACAAACACCAAGGGGGCAGGCGTTAACGGTTGGGTCTGGGGGCGCACAGTGGAAGACGAAACAGAATGGCAATGGTGGTGGATCTGCAGCTGTGGCATAAGATGGTTTCGTGCACACTGGGTGGATCCTCACGTACTATGCTCCTGAATATGATAGCATGTACACGGTCTTATTTTGCATTATCTTCCTTTCCTTCTGAAGGACTATGCAGTCGGGTGGGAAGACTGGTGTAGGACGCAGTTAATACAGACTGGAAGAGATGTACATGGGACGTCTGAATGCGGCGCATGTCCGCATTCCCGACAGGTCGGCAACACAGCGGGAGGACATGTGACCAAACCTTCAGCACTTAAACCTGCGCCTAGGAGGAGGAACATGGGGTTGTAGGTCACACCAGTGCAGAAGGCACTGGTGGCAACCCTGTTGTTCATCGGACCCCTATACATGCACCTTATAAATTGTACTCGTCGCCTCTTCAAATTCTTACTGCAATAAAGGGTCCCTATGAAATATAATGCCCTGCACCATGTTCAGGATCTTATGTGGAGTGATACTAATAGGTACATCACCCAGCTTATCACAGATGAGCAACGCTCCTAACTGGGCTGGGAATGATGCGATTATAAGGACAGAACCAATCTTCGACATTCCCTCCACCTCACAGAACTTGTCTTCTATGTTCTCAACAAAAAACAGGGGCTTAGTCGACAGAAATGATTAACCATCTGTTCTACTGCAGACCAGGTATCAGGGTCATACATCTCACCTTGTTGATGAGCCCTTCGTTCTTCCCATTGTGTGGCCATGGAAGAAAACGCTTGGGAGGCATACATTGTAGCATAAAATTCAGTTCGTCCACGCTTACTAGGAAAGGACGCCTACTCGTCATCGCCGAATTCTTCCAATCTCATGGTACGTGTAGGACGTGGTGAGACACGAAAGGGTCCCAAGTGGGAACGCAAGGTAGCTAAGTGTTTAGGAAATAAAAGGAAGTTTGCACCTTATCAAACGCCACTGACCGAGTCTAAGCGGTGTTTGGCTCAGCAGTAACAGATCTCATTTGTACTGAACGGTTTGCGGGTTTGATTCCGCCCAGCGGCAAATACTTTTTTGCTTCTTGGCAATGCGTCCACAACTGACTTTACAATTAGCCACAACATAAAATATTTTATATATGATATAGCAATTTCATCCAATGCCCTTTCTTTCTTTGCTTATATAAATTAATATAATAACCTATATGATGTTGCTGTTAATTATACGTCAGTCTAGGTCTACATAAATACTCTTGAAACCATTGTGAAGTGTATGGCAGAGGGTACAACCCACTGTACTAGTTATTATGGTATTTTCTCATTCCATACACGTATTGAGCTTGGGAACAATGATTGTTTAAATTTTTCCGTGTGTCCTCACGTTACATACAGGAACAATATGTGGTGTACGCATTGCCAAGGAGCAGAAAAAAATTTGCCGCCTTAAGGAGCTGAACCCGCGACCTTCTCAATACGAATCCAAACCTTTACCTCTGAGTAAAGCACCGCTTCCTAAACTCGCCTTCACAGGTACTGTTGTTAATATGCATCTCGTGATCGATCCGAATCAAACTTCCTTTGATTTCCTAAACGCTTAGCCATCTGGAGTTCCCAGACATTTTCGTGTCTCACCACGCCCTACATGTACCATAAATTTGGATGAATTCGGCAATGACGAGTAATCGTAGGTAGAATATTCAAAATTTTTAGGTGTTTGCATTGACGAGGGACTGAATTGGAAGAAACACATTGAAGATCTCCTGAAACGTCTGAGTTCAGCTACTTATGCTATCAGAGTCATTGCAAAATTTGGTGATATAAATCTCAGTATATTAGCTTACTACGCCTATTTTCATTCACTACTTTCATATGGAATCATATTCTGGGACAATTCAACATTGAGTAAAAAAATATTCATTGCACAAAAGCGTGTAATCAGAATAATTGCTGGAGCCCACCCAAGAGCATCCTGCAGACATTTATTTAGGGATCTAGGGATACTCACTGTAGCTTCACAATATATATATTCACTCATGAAATTTGTGATTAACAATCCGACCCAATTCAAAAGTAATAGCAGTGTGCATAGCTACAACACTAGGAGAAAGGATGATATTCACTATTCAAGGTTAAATCTAACTTTGGCTCAAAAAGGGGTGAATTATGCTGTCACAAAAGTCTTTGGTCACTTACCAAGTAACATCAAAAGTCTGACAGATAGCCAACTAGTATTTAAAAAGAAATTAAAGGAATTTCTGAATGGCAACTCCTTCTACAATGTAGATGCATTTTTAGATAAGACTTAAAAAAAATAAAAAAAAATAAAAAATAAAATTTAAAATATAGATTGTCAAGTATAGACAAAATTTAATAAACTGACACTTCCATATCATTACGAAATGTCGTTACATGATCTAAGGAACAATTAATCTAATCTAATCTAATCTAACCTTCTTAGAGCTACTGGTTTTGCGTCCGGTAATGCTAGTATTTGCTCGTTTCATCGTAGTCCCACGAGCAGCTAGGGAACCCATGCCCATACACATTCTCCTGTTAGTCTGGCAGGAAGACTATTGCTCTATAAAAATATTTGAACCAGAAGAACGATAATCACTAGGTCTTCTAATTACTGATATAACTATTGTTTTGTTAGTGAACTATTTAGTGAACGATAAAGTTCCACAAGTATTTTTATTATACAAAAAACGTCGTAAAATATTGTATCAAATATTAGATGGACTTGAGGTAACTATAATTTTGCAGAAACACAGTCACGATATCGCACAGTACCCTACAGAAATTTCTCTGTTAAGGCTTGAATCGTATAGCGAAAAAATATAAGTAACTTGTGTAGTTAATACAATGAAGAGTCAAAGAAAGTTATGGATATGCAAATGCAAACACAGAGATGTGTAAACAGAGGACGACGCAGCGCTCGAATCAGCTATAGAATACAACAGGTGTCTGAAGCAGGCGGTTAAGTCGGTACTGTTCCCTAGTGGCAGTGAACGTTGTGTTGTAGTAGGTACACGTGAGATGAGAGCCAGTATCTCATAGGAAGCGATAAGAACAGGATTTTCCTGTACGACCATTTAACAAATACACTGTGAATATTGGGAAACCGGTAAAACATGAAATCTCCGACATTGGTGCGGGCGAAATAATGTCCTGCAAGAACTGGACGAAGGACGACTGCCGGCCTGTTCGTCCATCTCTCGTTAATCTTCTCTTCAGTAAACAATAAAATGCTATTAAAGTTCAGTTAAATGTATTCATTAAGTGCGTATGTCATTGCCAGATACACATCTCGTTTGCTATCCTGGAGAAAACGAGAAGGTACGATGTATTTCGATTATGTTGGCAACAGAAACAAATAAAAGTGCCGTCTGAAGAAACCTGTTCGCCGTATTTGACTAGCAGGGAAGAGATTAGCAGACAGTTATTATTTGTAGCTATGGAAAATAAACGTGAAAGGAGCTCGAATTTTAAAGAAGTGAGTGCGAGAGACTTTTGTCATTAATAGAGAAATATAAGTATACTTTGGACTGAGAGGGGCCGGTGCCAGTGTCACCTCCCGAACAGTTTTCCAAGCAGACGTTTTGCAGATTACAGGAAGTCCCCTATGGTAATGAACGTACAGACAAGTGCATAGTACTTTAGTACAAACAATAACTTGCACATAGGCGAAAGTGCACTGTTCCTGTAGATCAGAAGAAGAAATCACATTTTAGGCCCTACACTAGGCGCAACTAGCATTAGTAAATACTGAATTAATAAGTTTGCAGACGTAAGTATTCTATTGTTAAGTATTACGACAAAACTCTTACAAAACACATATCTATCTGTTGGACTCTTCCGATTGTCGTAGAGTTTTTCATGAAGCGTTTCCACATTGGCCTTTCCAAGGCTAAATAGTGTAACAAATTCTACATCATCCCAACATTCACAATGATTTGGACGAACCCAAAAACATCTAGGACGCCTTATTGGGGAAATGACCTCTAGATCATCCAAAATTTGACATCCTCTTCATTGTCAAGCAAATCTTTTATTGCACCCATTTTCATATTACCGATTCTCACTGAACTAGTCGTTACCCGTAAGTTTGTATTTTCATATTTCAACAATAATTTTAAGGTTATGCACTGTATCTGAAATATAACAAACTCATCTAATCGATACTGACATGGATGGGGACGGGAAATAAATCTGCTTTCCACAGTAGTGCTTGTGTTATTTTGTTCGATAAATCATGTGAATATATTGCTGTATTTTAGCGCTTTGTAATCGTATCATTTTCATACAGATTCTCACTTAACTAGCTGTTAGCTGTATAACGAGCAGAATTCTAATCGTTAACTTAACGGCCAGTTTGAGGTCTTTTAACGTCAGATCAACACTTAACGAAACATTGAAAAACTCAATTCTCCGCTAACGACAAGTTAAAATCTTAACTGGAACTTAACGAAACATTGACAAACCGGCCCTTAAGAGAACAACTCAACGTAATAGAACAGCAACCTATCCGAAAACTTTTGCGGATTTTAATACTGAGTGTTAGCATGTGAACGATCCAACGAAACACGATTGATATGCGATTTCGGAGACGAAAGCCCACACGTGTGACAACACTGAATGCATGAAACACAGCTTCTCGCCTTGTCTAGCCTCGTCAACACCGACATTGGACTCGAAACATGTTGCTCGATCTGATCTCATTTTCAAATTCATCAATCCAATTTTATAAATCCATGGACCATGAGGGTATTCAAGCTGGTAGAGGCTCTGTAATGGTCTGGAACGTGTGCAATTGGACTGATACGGGGCCCCTTGGATGTCAGGATACAGCAGTGACGAGTGACACTTACGACCGCGTCCTAGCTAATAACCTGCATCTTCTCATGTGCATTGTGCATTACGACGGACGTGGGTAATTCCAGCACGACAATGCGACACCCCACACGTCCAGAAACTCTACAGCGTGGCTCCAGGAACACTATACTTTAACACCTCTGCTCGCCACCAAACTCTGCAGACGTGTACACTGTTGAGCATATCTGGGATGCCTTGCAACGTGCTGTCCAGAAGCACAGACAAAAATATACAGACGGCAAACCTCCGTAAGGGCCCGGTCTTACACGCAGGGGTGTGGGGTGAGGTGGGGGCGGGAATTTAAGCAGTCCTGTGAGATGTCCCATGATGGCGCTGAGGTGAGAAACAGACCTAAAACATGCCAGCCGGCGGCCAGAACAGGCGGCAGGTAGCGGCTGACCCCACCACCATTTCCCCTCGAACACTGTCATGGTCGTGTGGCAGGCGGTACAACCTCTCCCCTCAGCTTCCCCTCCACGCTACCCTCCGATGTGCTAGAGGCACCCTCAGAATCGCCTCAAGTGTGGTCTAGCGGTACTAAGCTGAGGAACCGCTTGACATCTGCTAGTATCTTACACATCTATGAGGAAAGCATTGCACAGCAGTTTAGGGGGGGCTTCCTCTCTGTATAGTTACTCTATGCCAGAATAAATGTCCACTCGCTCGTATTATTACAGGTACAAAGACAGCCCTGCAGGATTCATGCTGTCAGTTCCCTCCAGCACTACTTCATACATTAGTCGAGACCATGCCACGTCGTGTTGTGGCACTTCTGCGTGCTTGAGGGGATGCTGCACCATATTAGGCAGGTGTACCAGTTTCTCTGGCTTTTCATTCGGTAAAACTATCTATAATTGACACTCAACTGACGTATAGAGAAACAAAGCTTAAATTTTAAGACTTCTGCAAAATAAGTAGTGCCTTGGATTGGCCCAGTGACGACTGACGAGTACCAAGTGACGTTCAACTGGCCAATGGTACCACGTCACTGCTGACAACGAACATGCAACTTTCTATGAGTAGAGGATTAGTTATTCTTTGTCACAGCGCGACGGTGTGCTTTGGACTGATACGTTTGCTCTGCTTTGTTTCCAGTATTGCGAAAGTACAATAATCCGTGGGATAAGAGTTGTTAAATGTATATCCGACGAAGTAATACATACACAAATAAAACTGATTTAAGCTAGAAGCCTCACCCACAGACTTCATACACTCTTATTACGAGAAAAAAGGCGTCCATTGATCGGTGTTGGCTGTTAATACTATATCAAATACAATAATTTCCTAACTCAGAATTTTTTTCTCTTCTTTCAGTAAATGTGTCCTCAGACAGGTATCAGCTGGACAATCTCCATGTCTTTCTGTTCAGGGCATCCTCCTTCGTGTGCTTGTAGCTTTCTTCTTCCTTCACATCTGTTAGCATTCCAAACTTTCTGTAGTAGACAGTTCCTGCGTAATATGTAACCCACCCAAGAAGTTTCCCTCTTCCAAATCATCGGGCGAACCTCTTTCGTAGATGAATGTGGATGCTCTTGGATGTCAGTAAATCTTTCATTATGCCAAACGCTTTCTTTTCCTTTCATTGGAAGTTATCAAACTTCCCAGATATTTTAATGATTGAATGTGTAGCAATTTTCTTTCGTCAAGTGATATATTAATTGTGTCACCTTCTTTTACGATTTTCATCACTTTGGTCTTATCAATGTTCAGTTTCATTCCAAATTCTTTCCCCACACTCTCCATCATTACCTGGAGCTTTTCTTCTGTTTCTGCTAGTACATTCATTTCATTTGCGTATTGTATAGTTTCTATGCTTATTCCTTCCAATGCTTTTTGCAACGACTTGTTAATTAGATTTTCAACGTATATATTACAAGGTGCTGGTAATATAAAACAACCCTGCCTCACACCTCTTGCAGTAGCCACCTCTTCAGTTTCTTCTTCATTTATTCGAGCTACTACCTTCTGTCCCACATTGAGTTGTTTCATCAGGCTTATATCCTTTCAATAAATATCTTTCAGAACCCTGAGCAGTATGCACCAATCAATTCTGTCAAATGCTTTTTTCCAGCCGACAAAACAAACATATATTTCTCTATATACTAAAAATTTTTCTACCAACATCCTCAGACATCCAACTGCATCTCTGGTCCCTCTTCCTTTTCTAAATCGAAACTCATCTTCTCATATACTCTTATCCATTTTTCTCTCTATTCTTCTCAATGGTAGTCTCGTCACAACTTTACTAACAATACATATAAATGTAATAGTCCTATAATCTTTCTAGCTTTTGGCATTGCATTTCTTTGGTAACAGAACCAATATCGTCTTCAGAAGCTGTGCGGGCGAGATACATTTACGATCAAACATCCTTTCGTCTTTTTTCTTTAGTTATCTGTGAAATAAAAATTGTTTAGTGTGAACTTAATGAATGTAACTAAGTCAGAACTGAAATCAAATAAATGATTCTAGTGCTATTCATTTTCGTGATAAATGAGAAGCAGCACACAGTAGATTTTTCGTAGTCTTACAGTTCTGAGTCACTATTATCATACGCAATTACTAACTTTACCTTCCATGTAATAATAATAGGAAACGAATCGTATATTATCCACGCATCAACGCCTTAGCTTAGGAAGCTGTCGCCATAGTAGTAAAGGTCGATAGTATAGCGGATAGCAGGCACTTGAATTTGTGTGTTAACAGAGACTTTTTATTAAGTCATGGAAAGTACTGAAGTGAAACACCTGTGCATTGTGTCTGATACTGAAAAAGAAGTAACGAATTTCCAAGAAATGAACTGGAACCGAATGTCGAAAGAATGGAATTTATGCTAACTTCCATCGTAACTGACAGTATTAATTACATTTGTGAATAAGTTCCAAGACGTCGCCTTATAACAAGAACGATGGATCGTGAAGGAGGAATTAGAGGCATTGCTATGGAATTTCTGGAATGTGCTCCGTCCTAGTGCTGTAATTAATTACACAGGCAGATGCCGTTCGCGTAAATGGAGTAGGATCAATTAGGCCAACACTAGGGCCAATTTAAATTTAATCAGTGGCTGTGGTATGCTGCCTCTGTGTCTGATGATGAGAGCAAGGACATTCTCTTAGTTACGCTAACTGCGTCTGTCATACACGTGAATTACGGTTTTCTTTTTATGATATTTGTTAGTACTATGTGTTGAGATCATTTTGGCGTACACATTTTTTTGAAATTCCTCACTTTACAAAGAATAAAATTCAAGACTATTACAGTCTTGATGATTCATTACACGAAAAAAGCTTTACTGTTGGCTCAGTTGAAGATCACAGGCCATGTAAATGATGAGAAATCATAGGCTGGAATTCTGGTTCTTATTATATGAGAAACTGGCTCTAAAAAAAAAAAAAAAAAAAAAAAAAAAAAAAAAAAAAAAAAAAAAAAAAAGATTTCTGTATTCATACACTAGATCTCTTAGGTAATAGAGGAAGGTTACCAGCTGATCTTGTTGTTACCATATTTAGAATGGCGTTCTACACTGTATAACAGGCATGACTGTTGTACACAAAAGGAAGTGGAGTTTAAAAATTCTTCGTTTGTGTGGCCATGAAGTCCGTCGTTGTTTTTGTAATTGTGAGGCGTATTTATTTACCTTCATGCAACTAATAAAAGACACGACATTTTTTCACCAGATGCGTTTCCTTTTAATGACAGTAAAACTCCTTCCGTGATCTGCAATAATATCTATATTTTTCCAATTTAAAACAGTTCCTTAGCAAAATAAGTAAAGCGATGATTTGCTACATACGAAAATTTCCTCAGTTTACATATTTTGCGAAATATAGATAAAAAAGTAGATATCCATCATTACAGTACAATCAAGATATTGTACTGCCATTAAAACGAAACGCGTCAGATGAAAAAAAAGTCCCATCTTATTGTAATTGCACAGACAGACATAAAATATCCTTCGCAAAAGGAGGATACAAACTGTCCGAAAGAGAGGTATTAGTGCATTTTCTACATGCAGAATCGATTTGGTAGGCTGGACCAGAAGAACAAAGCATGTCATTCACTAACATTGCGTACTATAATCGCTATGGGGTTGGCAGCCATATTTCAAGACACATGACGTCAGAAACAATGCAACAATTCGCGGAAAACGGCCACATCATGCGGCAATATTCCGTAACTGCTCCGAATCTACTGGACAGATTACTACGAAACGTAATAACATCAGGAAACAATCGCTGTCGGGGTTAAAACCTCCTACGAAGTATAGCTGTATAGCACGGGAGATATGGCGTCTAAATTAATGAGAACGATCCCATAGCATGAATAGCGACCATTAAAATTTCTTCAGTTGGTTTAAGATCCAAACGACCAAACTATTCAGGTCACTGGTTTCTAAACTAGCTTATGCGAATGACAACACATACACACATGGGAGAGGGAGCATTCCAACCTGCGGCGGGAGCGGCCGCACATTCCGTAGCATGTCGCTCCAGACGGCAAGGTGTCCCCGCACGGCAATAACGACAGTAATTGTCCACTATTTGACGATAAGAGCATTTTAGTAACTTTTAGTAACTTGCAAAAAACTTGACACGTTATTTCAAATCACTACGATACTTTTACTGGCTTACGTCCTCAGAAAAATGATGACCGGAGGGAAATTTATTGCTTACTACTTACTACTTACGCAGAAAAAATATGGCATTCTACTTGAAGTTACAATTTTACTTCTACATCACTGCCTGTAGTCACAAGGCATTTTACAGAACTGAATGTGCCTATGGAATTATTTCATAATACAACTTGCATTTTATGAAATAGGAAATCATAATGAATTTGATACATGATCATACAAGTGGTCTCGATTTATACGTCTTTACTACAAAAACTAGTCGAGATATATTTTGCAGACAGCATCCTGATACACCACTGATTATACCTTCCAAATTATTCCATAGTACGACACATGGTACAAGGCACATAAATTCAAAAATAATGAAATTCATGGAAATATGCCCCAGTACACATGATACAAGTAATAATGTCGTTACTAAAAACCCTTTCGCAACACATACCGCTGTCAGTTTCATAGCATATATCTCAACGAACCTGGGTAATTGCATATGAAAAAGTGATAAAAGTGAATATAATACGGGTAGTGGGTGATAGGGAAGAAAGAGATGGAACAAGTTAGGTATAATACTAAGGAAGAATAGAGAGTGAAAATTATTTTGAATATGTTCCGTTTCACAGTCGCTAACAGTTTATTGAAGAAAACAATGATGTTCAAATGTTTGTAAATCTATCGGACTCAACTGCTTGGTTATTATTCCGTAGCTTACAAACTTCTTAAATTAAGGTAAACTAACGACAACACAAACACCCATGCCCGAGGGGGGACTCGAACCACCGATGGCGAACGGCCGCGCGCGCTGCAGCAAGACGCCCCAATGCGCTCGGCTAATCCGCTGCGGCTAACAATGGTGATTTGGCAGCTGGCAAGAGAATCTGTATTACCTCTCATTTCGCACATCTTGTGGATACTTACGAAGCCAGAGAAAATCTTAGAAAATGCAAAGGTCCAGTCCAATTACATTTGTTGTCAGTGGGGCGCAGTGGAAAGAATAAATTTCGGATCATAAAATCGAATAGTGATTTAAACAGCAGCAGAACACTTTTTTAGCTGAAACAAGTCTCATTATCAGCAGGATACGAGGTGTGTTAGAAAAGTAATGAGATTGGCAACACTACGGGAGATCTGGCAACATTGTGTCTACAGGCCGATGCTAAATCTGATTGTTGGTCCCTTCCACTTCCTCAGTCCGAGTTACAACTCTGTACAGTTAACACATTAGTTTTCACAACGCCATTAGTAAAGTTGTGTTTTCATTGTGCGTCACAGAAATGGAGCATCGGAATTTAGAGCAACGTTGTGCAATAAAGTTTTGTGTTAAACTTGGTGAATCCGCGAGTGTGACTTTTGAAAAGTTGAAACAGGCCTATGGGGAACTGTGCTTATCGAGAGCACAAGTTTTCCGCTGGCTCAAATCATATTTGGAAGGCCGAGAACACGTTGAAGATGAACCTCGCTCAGGGAAACATTCGACTTCAAAAACTGACGAAAACATTGATCGCATGAGGGCTCTTGTGAGATCAGACCGTCGCTTAACAATAATAATGATCAGTGAACAGCTAAATTTAAACACTTTCACCGTGCATCAAATTGTGACAGATGATTTGAACATACGAAAGGTTTTTGCCAAATTGGTGCTGAAAAATCTCACAACTGCACAGAAGGACATTCGAAAAAACGCGTGCGTTGATCTTCTTGAGAGGATTGCTAATGACCACGAATTCTTCAATTGTTTGATCACTGGTGATGAATCCTGGATATTTGAGACGATCCTGAAACAAAGCGGCGAAATAAAGAATGGCACACTCCGTCATCTCCTCGGACGAAGAAATGTCGAATGAGCAAGTCAAAGATCAATACCATGCTGATTTGTTTCTTTTTTTTTGGCAGGAAGGGTATCGTGCACAAAGAATTCGTTCCACCAGGACAAACTGCCAACCAAGTGTTTTAGAAAAGTGTCCTTAAAAAGTTGCTGAAAAGAGTGGTCTGTGTGAGACCAGAAATTGCAGACAAGTGGATGCTTCATCATGACAATGCTCCGTGTCACACAGCCATTTGCATCCGTGAATTTTTGACCTCAAAACGCATTATTGTTGTTCCTCAACCCCCCTATTCACCTGATTTGAGTCCTTGTGACTTTTTCCTCCTCCCGAAATTTAAACATGTCCTAAAAGGACGTCATTTTGGAACTCTGGAGAACATTCAAAAGACAGTGACCGAACAGTTAAAAGCCATACCAATTGAAAATTTCCAGCGCTGCTACCAACAGTGGGAACGACGACTCCGCCGATGTGTAGCTTCCCAAGGGAAATACTTTGAAGGGGATAACATTGTTGTTTGAAAATAATAAAAACTTTGGTTAGTATGAAATCAGTCTCATTACTCGTCTCACACACCTCGTAGTAGAGCACAGAATCGGTTAATTTGACCTTTTACGTGAAGTCATCAGATATGACAGTAAAGCAATGATAACATTTTTTCAGAAATACATGCTGACGTCACTAACGTGATCAAATAAAATATGGAAGGTATATCAGTCTGCTGCTAGAAGACAACTTAATAATCAGGCAGTTTACACATGTTGCTGGGGGCAATCTCTTTTCCTGTTGAACCTAGTTGGCTAAACAGTAACAAGTTTAATAATCATGGGTTACAGAAACAGTATAGTAGCTGACTGAACAGACGAGTTACAGATGAATATGGGTTCTTTTTTTCAACATTGCCTAAATCGCTTCGGCTTCTGGATATAGGACTTGTAAAGCATTTTGCCTCATCTAAACTTCAAAGTGGAGTCGGCTAATAGCTGACGTAGTATTGGTTTGTCAACTGATGGGGAAAAATCTGGCTGCTAAGAAGCCTTACTGCTAGACCGTCAGCAACCTGGTCAAGTTATCAGTCTACAATTATCGACGTCTTCTAGAGATTTTATCAAATTATGATGGTGTGTACGAATTTTACACCTAGTTACTGGCCGTTCCCGCAGGAAGTTGAAATTTCTCACTCGGAAATGAGCGTGTGTGCTGCCCTTAGTGTAAATTAATTTATGTAGTTTGTAAGTCTAGGGATTGATGATCATAGCAGTTCGGTCCGATACGTTTACAAACATTTTTGAACCTAGGCACTGAATGAAACATAGCTAGAGGTAAGACATTATTTAAGGAAGTAAAAGTCCTCGAACATTGAGTAAGATGTCGGTTCTTTGTCTGCTCAAGCCATTAAGAGTCCACGAGCTTTAATACAATTGACTGTCTTCAAAATAAATCTAAAAATTGTTTATCAACAAATTAACAACAATCATCCATCATCTCCACATGGCCTAGGTCGTGAATCATCTTTCCCTTGTGTCATATTTTTCGTTTTCATGTTCGTGCTTTTGTGTGACTGTCGGCGGTACAGAAGAAAGGTAAGTACTGGCCAGCCAATCTATCTCTTTTCAAGAATATTACATAAAGAAACGTAGTCGCTTATAAAGTTTTCCAGTTACAATTACAACATATAGACTACGGCTTAAGAGGAGAAGCTAATAACTCATTGAGAAACGATTTTCTTCAATAAGCAAATAAAAAAGGTCTAATGTGCAGTTAAGAGAGTTTGCAAAGTTTTCAAAATAGGCTCTCAGAAGTTCGAGCACTTTAACATCGCAGTAGCCTCAAACATCGTTACGAGCCGAATGAGTCAAAAAACACTGTGCGCCATTTAAAAGTAATTGGTGTAGTTATTGTCTGAATGTTGATATTGTTTGTTTTCGCCAGTATGTGTATAAATAAAAGTCTGTAAGAATCGTTGTCGTTTACAATATGTAGAAATTTTTGCATCACTACAAATTAATTAATCTGCTCCCCAAAGTTTTGATGACCTTCTTGATATACACTTGTCACGAGACTGTTTATTAACCACATCTTAAGCCTCTCAGGATCCAGTGGGAACGAAAAATCACGAAAACCATTTATTGAACGATTAGAAAAATTCGGAGCTGCACAGGCCGCCAAGCCTTGGACTGCCCTATTCTACCATCGACCGTCGTAAATGGCGGATAAAAAAATGTTTCTTAAGCTTACGGGACTTAACTGCGGGTCATCAGTCCCTAAACTTACAAACTACATATGAACTCCAGAATGAAACTATCACTTTGTAGCGGAGTGTGCGCTAATTTGAAACTTACTGGCAGATTAAAATCGTGCGCCGGAACCGGGACTCGAACCTGGGACCTTTGCCTTTCGCGTGCTAGCGCTCTACCGAATGAGCTATCCCGACACGACTCACGATGCCGCCTAACAACTTTACTTCCGCCAGTACCACGCCTCCTACAACAAGTTGTGAGGCGGCATCGAGGGTTGTGTCGGGATAGCTCAGTCGGTAGTGTGGTTGCTCGCGAAAGGCAAAGATCCCAGGTTCGAGTCCCGGTTCCGGAAAACAATTTTAATCTGCCAGGAAGTGTCATATCAGCGCACACTCCGCGCCAGAGCGAAATTTTCATTCTGGAAACATCCCTTAGGCTGTGGCTAAGCTATGTCCCCACCATATCCTTTCTTCCAGGAGTGCTAGTCTTGCGTGTTTGCAGGAGAGCTTCTGTGAAGTTTGGAAAGTAAGAGGCGAGGTACTGGCGGAAGTAAAGTTGTGAGGCGGCATCGTGAGTCGTGTCGGGATAGTTCAGTCAATAGAGTGCTTGCCAGCGAATGGCAAAGGTCCCAGGTTCGAGTCCCGGTTCCGGCACACAATTTTAATGTGCCAGGAAGTTTTACTAAAGATGACAGGAACATCAATGCCCGAGGGGGGATTCGACCGCCCGACCGTAGTGGCCGTGCAGACTGTCACTAGCGGGCCGCAGACCGCTCGGCCACAGCGGCCGGCTGGCGGATTCACATGCCCTTGTATATCCAGGTGCTCTAGTCTTGAACTATGTATCTACAGTGATGTATTGTTGCCTGTAGCCGCCGCACAAGCAATATGTTGATCAAGTTTAATCGCATTCGGATGAACGCTACGACCGTGCCTAAATACCAACAAACATACAAACATTAATTTTTCTATATTTGATAGACACATGTAATGTGTGCAGTTACTTGGTTCTCTTATAGCACTTCATCAACTTATGGAAAATAGTTCGTAGCAAAGTAGTTACGTGGAACATAGTAAGCACCACAATTAAAATAAGTTCGTCCTATGAGTCAAGAAATCAGTACAAGTGCGACAGTTCTTTGTCATAACGGTACTCGACTTTCGCCCTATTACTTCTTTATATTACAGAGAGAGAGAGAGAGAGAGGGTGTGTGTGTGTGTGTGTGTGTGTGTGTGTGTGTGTGCGTGTGTGTGTTTGTGTGTGAGAGAGAGACAGAGAGGGAGAGAGAGAGAGAGAGAGAGAGAGAGAGAGAGAGAGAGAGAGAGAGAGAAAGCGGAGAGGAATGCGAGCTGAACTCATTAAGAAAGCTCAATGCGAAGGGCACACTACCAGGTAATCGCTGCAGATGGTACGAGAAGAAGGGAAGAGCCCCGTCTCACCGGCCATAAAGAATTTATATTCTCTCTGCCGCAGATTCGTAAATCAAAAGAATTGCCGCCATTACGCTTCCTAAGGTTTCAGTCTGGGGTTTCAGAAGATGGATGGCATCTGCAGAGGATCACAACGTGCAATGAGGAGGAAGCCGGTGGAGATGACGGTGTCGGCGGCGTGTTTAATCAACGTCAGTTACCTCCAAGGAACAGGCTTTTCTAACCACCAGAAAAAGTGAATTATATCCACCGAGAGCAAGGTAATTTTTGCACTTACATTTACAATGACAAGGAGTAATGTGACATCGACTACAATGTTATTAACCAGCTTATTGGAGATTCTTGCATTGTGATATTTAACTTTATTCCAAAACAAGTTCCTATGTAAACATGTACAACTTGTATCCTGTATTCAAATATTATGAATTACCTCGAACACAATGATCTATTGACCCAACGTCAATACGGATTTAGAAAATATCGTTCATTCGAAACACAACTAGCTCTTTATTCACTCGAAGTGATGGGCGCTATCGACAAGGGTTCGCAAATCGATTCCGTATTTCTTGATTTCCAGAAGGCTTTTGACACCATACCTCACAAAACGCTTTTAATGAAATTGCTTAGTTACGGTATAGCGCCCCAAATTTGCGATTGGATAGGGGATTTCCTGTCCGAGAGGACACAGTTCGTAGTAATCGATGGTAAGCTATCGACTAAAACAAAAGTGTTATCGGGCGTTCCACAGGGTAGTGTTATTGGTCCTCTGCTGTTCCTTATTTACATAAACGATTTAGGGGAAAATCTAAGTAGCTCTCTTAGGTTGTTTGCAGGTAACGCCGCCATTTACCGTCTAGTAAAATCATCTAAAGATCAAAAGCAACTGCAGGACGATCTGAATAAGATATCACTATGGTGTAAAAATTGGCAATTGACTCTAAATAATGAGAAGTCTGAAGTCGTCCACGTGAGTAGGAAAAGAAATCCATTAAACTTTGTTTACAAGATAAGTTAAAAGTGAAAGCCGTAAACTCCACAAAATACCTAGGAATTACTATTACTTCAGACTTAAACTGGAAACATGACGTAGAAAATGTCATGGGAAAGGCGAACCAGAGACTGCGTTTTATTGGCAGAACCCTTAAAAGATGCAACAGAACTAGAAAAGAAACTGCATACACTACGCTTGTCCGTCTTTTTTTGGAGCATTGCTACCCAGTGTGGGATCCATATCAGGTAGGTTTGACGGAGGACATCGAAAGAGTCCAGAGAAGGGCAACTCGTTTCGAATTGTCACGATATCGGGGGGATAGCGTTAAGGAAATGATACAGGATCTGGGATGGAAACCATTACAAGGGCGTTTATCGCTGCGGTGTTACGAAACTCCAATCGCCAACATTCTCCTCCAAACGCAAAAATATATTGTTGACTCCCACTTACATAGGTAGAAATGACCATTAGAATAAAATACGAGAAATCAGAACTCGAACGAAGAGATTCATGTGTTCTTTCTTCAATTCGAGAATGAAATGGGAGATAAATAGTATAATGGTGGTTCGACGAACCCTCTGTCAGACACTTAAATGTGATTTGCAGAGTATCTCATGTAGATGTAAATGTTTTTAAGGTTCCTGGAAGTAGATGACAGATCTTTCCAGAGGACTGAATTGGTAGAAAACCGATCGCGTACACTGCTCACAAAATCATAAAAAACACACACACACATTAAGCTTCAGAATAAACACATGGATTTTATGTGACACCTTTAATGGGAAGGCATTTACTAATAGTGCTATAGGCTGCCGTAGATCTCATCGAAGGTGTCGCAACTGTCCGTACCAAGACAGACTATTAAGTTCTTTACTTGGCTGCGCAGGATGGCATTGGTACTATACATCCAACTGATATGCAAGAGTTCGATATTGGGCATGGATAACGGACGCGAACGGACATGTCCGAAAGAACAGACATAAATAATTGTATATAAGTCCCAACAGACTTGACTATTTCTGTGCGGATGCACTACTACGTTCGATCCCTTGATGAAATCAAGACCATGATGCGAGCAAGAGGAAGTAATAGGCCGTTACGCTACTATCTTACCTAGCGTGTTATAGGTTGACAATTTGGGCAGGTAGGGAAGCGTGACTGGATAGGCTAACTGGTTAAGGCGAAGGCTAGCCCGAAGCGAGAAATACGATCCCGATCTAGCACAAATTTTGAACTGATTCGTTGAATTAATTTCAGTGCCCTAAAACGTTCGATATATTTGAAAATTTCGATTTCGTAACATAAAACAGTCTCTGCTGTCTTCTTCCCCAACGGAAACAACAAATGGAGAAAGGCATCTCAAAGGAGAGATACAGAGTATGTGTTTATCTTCCCGAGGCATTCCAGTTTACTCTTACTCTACGTAATTTGCACCAGACATAAATGTTTTTTGTCTCTCCTTTTTTGCTTCAAGATCAAAGATTTACCTTGTGGTACAATGCTGCAATACTTAGAAAAAGAGGTTGCATTTCCGTGTCTGACTTTAGCCTCCAAATTTTACGCTAAAGTGACCGGCGAGCAAACCACCACTTTAGTAAGTAGAACTGTAAGTACTGGAGAACCGTGACGGTTGTTAAGCACACTATGAGGATAGAGACAGGCAGTAAGATAATGGGATGTCTTACTGACGTAGCAAATATGTGCCTTTATTCAAATGTGACTCCTAACACATCGAAACGTCCATAATTACAGAAAACCACGCTTAGAACAACACTTGTTAGAAATACAAAAAGAAACAAAGGCATCTTCGTTATTTCCATGCAAAACATTAAAACAATGGATGTCACTACACAGAAGATACAAAGACACTGGTACACCTGCATAATATCGTGTACGGCAAAAATGCCGCAACAAAACGTGGCATGGAGGACTAATGTCTGAAGTAGTGCTAGTGGAAATTGACAACTACACAACTCCAACAAATAGGGGATCACCTAACGCTTGCACCGCAAATATTGCGGAAACGGAAAGTGCGATTGATGTGCGGTTTTCACAGAATGTATTGGTAGTCAAGGACTCGTATGGTTATACAATAAAAAGATTGTAAAAATACCTAGAAAGTATTTCAAATGGAGCAATGGTTGTTTCTATCTTGCACTGGAATTGCTGACACCAGCTGTGTACGAAGAATTTGGAATGACATTTTTATCACGTTTATTTTGGCAGCTATAACCATTCAAAGTTTTGGGGGCGGAAGCTACGACAGCGTAGTTGACTGACTGGTGGTCATGAGGCAGTGGGCCGTGCCCCAGAGGCTAGTCACTCGGCCAGTGAGCTACACTATAGCAGCTTACGCCCCCAAAACTTTTAGCGGTTGTAGCTACCAAACTAAACGCGATAAAAATGTCATTCAAAATTCTTTCTACAGAGCTGGTGTCCAAATTTCCAATGCATTTAAAAATGCGTTTAAAAAAAACTGTATGTTTGCATAAAAAGCACTTTCTAAGTAATATAACAATCTGTTTGTTGGCTAAAAATACGAGCCCCTGACTACCAATCCATTCTGTGAAAATCGCACATCAATCGCAGTTTACGTTTCCGCAATATTTTCGGTGGAAGTGTTCGGTGATTCACCCTGTATATGTCTGAAAACAGCAATTAGGTGCCGTATAATACACAATTTACATATGGTAACCTATTTTAAACTAATATCGATTGCAATGGTAATTTGTGTGTGATACAGTACAATATTTTGGTGTCTCAACTGTTTACTTAGTCCAACGAAGCATGGGGCCATACTAATAGCGAAAACATCATTGTCGTTGATGGTGTGCAATCACTGCGGACGACAAGTGCAGTTACACACCTGCGTGGCATGACTGCAATATCCACTTCTTTAACCGCTGTGAGAGTTGCTAGTCTGGCTGCAGAACTCCTGCCAAGTTGATACAAAAAATTCTCAATCGGATGTAAGTCTGGTGAACATTCTTGCTAATTGCACAATTAGTTTAATTCCTTCAACTTTAAGCATGTTGTCTACCTATGCACCGCTGTGGGTACGAGAATTATCGTCCACCAGAAGGAAACCATCTCCTATGACACTAGCGTAGGGCACAATAAAAGGTCGAAGGAACTCGTTTCTATACTTCATAGCTGTCAAAGAGCCATTCTGAACGACATAGATGTCCTTACGTCTGCCAATATTGATCTATGCCCACACCATTCGTTCACCACCATGATATGATGATGTTCGCTGCACATAAGCAGGATTGTTCCGAGCTCCACGCCCAATCTACGAGTGTCCGGCTGAACAAAATATGCTCTCATCTCTGAACAGAACCCGGCGCCATTCATTAGTTCACTCATAACGTTCGCCTTGTGTGGTGTTTTTTTTTTTTTTTTTTTTTTTTTTTTTTTTTTTTTTTTTTTTTTTGCGGCTTGAGGGTGTCATTGCTTTAATGAGGCACACACCATAGGCCTCCGTGCGTAGAGGCCACATTCCCGAACGCGACTTCGGTCTGTTTGTTTTGATATTGTGCGTCCTGTTGCTGCCTGGACGGTGCTTTCCACCTGTTGCATTCAGCCTCCTGTTTCGATGTGCTGTTAACCGGTGATACCGGTCATCTCTTGCTACTCGTTGACGACGTAGTTCTTGCCCTCTTTTACCGCTTCTTGTTCCCTGAATTCGCTTCCAGGTCCTGGAACTTACATTTTGGGACGTATTTCATTCCATTCCATGATGGTGGTGGTGGCGGCTGGTGCAGCAACAGTGTTGAATAATTACATAATTCTCAGTCTGTGTTGCAGTATTTATTACTTCAATTACGCGTTTCGCGCTGTTAGCGCATCATCAAACTGTAAACAGACAAATGTTTTATTACAGTCCGTGTACCTGGCGGGCAGCGAATCTAATGTGGCTAAGGTGAGTCAATTTTTAAAAATCAGACTTACCTGGGCGGAGATGGAGCCACAGAATTATCTAAAGCTGTGCTGGAGGTAGCTTAACAATTTGTATTTTGTCATTGGGCCCCTGCAAAGAGGTAAACATACAAAGTATGTAACGGCTATTTCAAGTGCAATAACTAGGGACTAAAGGGGTACAGTATGGAAATTAATAGAATGTCTTTTATAAAACTCACCATAGCAGCAGAGGAGTCGTTGTCGCGGCAGGTCCACGTTTACAACTGGTAGTATTGTTAATAACTGCGGAACATAAATGCGACCGTTAAACAAAGCGGTATGGGCAGAGTTAAGCCCAGAACACAGTCTCAACGAACAGCTCATTACAAAAAGTCAAACTTTTTACGACATCATGTTATCCATCTTATTCCAAAATGACCCCTGTTCTGACAATTCACAACATATTTCTTCCGCCCCACCCCCCAGGCCTCTAATAATTTCGTTTCCATTGTTTCACTACCACCATGTATCATTTCACAAGATTCATTCTCCCATGTCACAAACATGTCTGATACTACTAAGCAGCCGGTTGGCAAGCCCCTCAATATCCCAGGCGTTACTCTGCCCATATTACTCTGTTTAACGGTCGCATTTATGTTCCGCAGTTATTAACAATACTACCAGTTGTAAACGTGGACCTCCCGCGACAGTGACTCCTCTGCTGCTATGGTGAGTTTCATCACGTAAAAAATGTTCTATTAATTTCCATACTGAACCCCTTTAGTCCCTAGTTATTCAACTTCAAATAGCCGTTACGTACTTTGTACGTTTACCTCTTTGCAGAGGCCCAATGACAGAAC
This sequence comes from Locusta migratoria, assembly GCA_026315105.1. Taxonomy (NCBI): domain Eukaryota; kingdom Metazoa; phylum Arthropoda; class Insecta; order Orthoptera; family Acrididae; genus Locusta; species Locusta migratoria. Next base: position 904,189,846 of record CM048744.1, on the reverse strand, counting down.
ACAAATTGTTAAGCTACCTCCACCACAGCTTTAGATAGTTCTGTGTCTCCATCTCCGTCCAAGTAAGTCTGATTTTTCAAAATTTATTCACCTTAGCCACATTAGATTCCCTGCTCACCAGGTACATGGACTGTAATAAAACATTTTTCTGTTTCCAGTTAGATGATGCGCTAACAACTCGAAACGCGAAATTGGAGTAATAAAGAATACTGCAACAGAGACTTACAATTACTTAATTACACTTTGGGACACTACAATAGCTGCAGCCACCTTCCTCTGTGTGTCTCCCTTACTACCTTCCAATGGCTCTCCACGCCATAGATTCCTGTAAGTGACGCTGTTGTTGCTACTATCTGAACCAATGTGCTACAGATCTCAACCGATCCCTTTATTGTTTTGTCAGTGTGGCATCCTGCAGGACTGACCAAAACTCCGCAACAGTACGTGGCGCTGGCGATCTGTTCTGAACAGCGCGGTGCAAGGCATCACAGATATGATCAATATTGTTCATATCAGGAGAGTAGGGTAACTCGGGGTGGGTTGGACCACTGGGTGAGACGGACCAGTTATGTATTTCGTGAAAGCGCCGCTGGAGAGCAGCATCGTTCATTTGTAAGCTCTTTGTTGAACGAACGTCGTGGAAAAGTGTTGTTGTCATTATCGTCTTACTTCAGGAGAAAAATCACATTTTCTGTTTTGATAAGTCGAAAAGTTTTGTCATGTAGTTACGTTCTTTCAGTATTATGACACAGTTTGCACACTATTCCTATAGTTTTATTACTAAAAGCTTGACAAATGTGTTGGCATGTACCTAACCTAAGATGGCCATCAAGCTCTAAAACTATAGAATGAAATCGGGTTGGTCCATCTTTCCCAGACAATCGGTATAGATGGACCATTTCTATTTGTGAGTGATGGACCGTGCATTTTAATTAGGGAGAGGTGGACCACAATTAAATATATCTTAAGTGAGCATGGAAATTACATTAATATTTTGAAAATTGATCAAATAACATGATTTTGCAAATAACATGATTTTGCATAGTTCGTATTTTTCTCTTTCAGAAAAATGCCAACTAATTACAAAAGTATCGGATCCTATGAGCGAGGTAAATGGACCGAAGATGGATTGATGAAGGCTATACGTGCTGTGTGGGATAATATCATGGGTGTCAATGCTGCAGCTAAAGCTTTTGGTATACCTAAAACTACAATGAAAGGAAGGCTGCAGTCAAAAAATTATTCTAAGGTTAGTATGGGACCTCAGCCTTTACTGGGTATTGAGAATGAACGAAAAGTAATTAAGAAACTTCAGGAGAGAGGTTTTGCACCGTGTAGAGACTCGGTAAGGAGTATGGCATTTGAATTAGCTGAAATGCTAAATATACAACATACTTTCAATAAAAAATTAAAAAAAAACTGCTTACGACTGGATTCATTCCTTTGTTAGACGCAATCCCGATATGAATCCCCACATGAATGTTGTTCATCATTTGCTAATAAGTGTAAGAGCTGTAGTAGGAGAAAAATATCCTAAAGTTTGCACAAAATCTATAAATCAATTAAAATGCATTGTTCGCTTACTATTTACAAAAACAGAAGAAACTGATAAAATTGTTTTGGTCTGAAATGCCTTACTGTATTCATTACTGCAGATTCCAATAAAATATGTGATTTCCATTTACTCTTTTCTTCATGTGTAGCAATTATTCGCGTGGTCCGTGTCTCCCACTACATTGTTCCATCTCACCCACACACCTATGGGTGAGCTGGACCGCTGATGTATATTTTTATTTCGTTGTGTGACTTGCACTTTGAGTGGGGGGGCCTCAATAATGTACTGTATGTACGTTTATATGACAATCTATAGGAAAATGCTGCCAGGAGTTAAAAAATATTAAAAACGATTAATTTCACCCTAAAGAAACAAAAGTGGTTCAATTCTCCCTGAGTTAACCTATGGTGGTCAGCGGATGCGTTCTGTAGCCACTCTGCAGCACATGCTTGCTGACATTATTTTACTCCTTGGACACGTAGTGGCCGTTTTGATACACTTGAAAATACTATAAATATCCTCACCACACTTAGCAATTTGTTGATGCCTCACGCGTTTCGATTTTGGAAGTTTTCGAACGTAAAATTTTGTAAAAATCTATTCATTAGTTAGGCCTACATCAATTTGTGTCACAGACAGACATCACTATAAATAAAACTGACCTTTAAAATTTATATCATTTGACCATTTTTTTTACGAAGCCATGTTCATTCTATAAGAATCCTAGACTTAGCGGTGTCGCACTTTCGAGCTGAAATTGACCACGACCCTCAGAATGCACAATTATTATGAATGGATGCAGATACTCTGCCAATATGCTTTAGTGCGTGTCACTTGTCAGAGTTGTTCGTAGACGTATCAGGAGTCCCATAACACTCCAAATGTACATGCCCGACAGCATTGCAAAGCCTTCACCACTTTGAACTGCCCCCTTCTTAGATGTAGGGTCCATAGTTCATGAGGAGGTCTCCGTGCCGTATACATCCATCCATTCGATGCAACTGGAAAATGAGACCGCTTAGACGAAGCAGCATGTTTCTAATTATCGACTGACCGATGTCGTTGTTTATGGGTCCAGGTGATGTGTTAAGCTTGATGTCGTACAGTCAGCAAGGATACAAGAGACGACCTTCAGATCTGAAAGCCAGTATTGATGATGATTCTTTCATGGTACGCACACAGACACTTCCTGATGCCCAAACATAGAAATCCGAAGTAATTTGTGGAAGGGTTGCTCTTGCATCACATCGAACGATTTTCTTCAGTCGTTGATGATCACCGCGATATCAGAGATTTTAAGTTTTACGGGATTCCCCATAATCACGGTGCCGTGGTAAAATTGTCGTACGGGAAAACTCCCACCTCATTTATACCTTGGAGATGCTGTACCACACCTTTAGTGCGAAGATAGCAACACCACGTTCAAACTGTAAGGAGCAGTCGTACCCCGTACCGTGAGCTTATTCTCGGAAAGCGGGGGTGGGGGGGTGGGGGTGGGAGGGGGGTTGTATTCATTGGGAGCAATGGAAATGATGATTCATCGGACCGTGCGACATACTTAACGTCATTAAGTGTGCAGGTTTTATGACCATTGCACTTCTTGCATCACAACTTTGCGTTAGCTTCCTCTGTTCAGTGTTCAGTAACTGCAGCCCTTTCGTGAATGTTCAGCTCTACTCGTAATGTTTTTATCTAAGCAGTACTATTCAAGGAAGTGTTCAGTTTTGCAGTTTTATCGTGGTATTTTTATGCTGTCTGTTTTGTACGGTGTCATTACCAAGGAAACTGTCGCTACTGAAACGTTAAATTGTGCAGTCGTTTTCATAGCTGATGTTCCCACTAACTGAGCACCATCGATTTGGCGTCATTTGAAGTCTGAGAGATCATACTATTCACGTATAATTTGTGTTGACTATCATAACCCAAAATGAATATACTGCAAGACATCGTACGTCAATCGTCCATTGCGGTCGCGTCTCCAGTTGATACTTACTCAGTTGTGCCAACTTGCAACAATATATAATTTACTGCTACTGCTCATTAAATTTTCAGATAAAACTTTAAAAAAATTAAATTAATCGCAGTCTAGGTTGCAGTATTCTTTATTACTCCAATTACGCGTTTCGCGCTGTTAGCGCATCATCAGATTGAGCGCAATAAAATGGGAAGGTCCGTAAATCAGCCAGACAGTCTCTGATGGTGTAAACAAACGTTAGTGGAACGCCGAAATTGCTCCCTCGCTTATTGATTACTTCTATTTCGCACACAGCGTTACAGGTGTAATCTAATGCGGTAGCGTAAATAACCCTGCTGTCTATGTGATCATGATTTACATTTTTCATACGAATAAGTAGGAAAGGAAGTCTACAATTCGCCAGTTATAGTGCAGCGTTCAATTAGAACCGCAACTGAGGTTCAAATGACTATGTTAATTAACGTCACAAAATATATATGGGATGCTTTTATGGGTTTATGAGATAAAAAAACCCTCAGCTCACATAGTTAGAAAATAATACTAAAGTTTAAGAACATCAACATTTAATTGCAGCTTGCATTCACCAATATGCGACTATAATACCTAGGAAGTTGGTAATGTTGGTAGAACTAACAGAACACAGCTGTGAAGATAAAACGATGTGCCCTTTTCCGTCCTCCGTCAATCCCACCTGCTTAGGATCCCATAATGCGTAGCAATAAACCAAAAGATGACGGAAAGTGTAGTCTAGGCAGTCTCTTTAGTGTAACTATCCCGTGCTCTACAAGTATTTGACCCATGAAACGCAGTCTTTGCTTTGCCTTCCACAGAACGTTTCTATGTGGTCTTTCCCATTTAAATTGTTTGTGATTGTAATTCATGGATATTTTGTTGAATATGACCACTATATTTGACTGATTAATCATTAAATACAGTTCAACGGACTACCATTAATGCTCACATCGAAGAGCACAAACTATTCGTTATTTTGGGTAAAAAATAATTTGATGCACCATACTGATATATAAAACGTTTTTTAATTGGTTTTGTTGACGAAAGCAACCAGCGCCATCAGCAAACAGCTTTAGAGGGCTGCTCAGATTACCCCCTAAACCGTTTATGAAGATAAGGAAAACTACTTTGGGAAACGCCACGTATCACTTCTGTTTTACTCGTGGACTTTCCGTCAGTTTCTACTAAGTCTGATTTTTCTAACTGGAAACTTGGAATCTAATCACGTAATTGAGATGATATTTCAAAAATGAAAATATCAGCGAAGTTCGCAAAAAGTTGTACTATTTACTTTATAACATGCTAACGGGTTTCGATCTACACTAATGTCATTATCAGAACTTGACTGACAGTTTCATTTTTAACCATATACCAGTTCGCTCCTTTCCCAATAGGAAACAATGTTTTCCAAAATCATTGAGATGATATTTCTTAAGTATGCAATATTATTAGATGCCACTTGTGAGGTAGAGTAGTATTGCAGTTAGGGGGCCGGCCGCGGTGGCCGAGGAGACTAAGGCGCTCCAGTCACGGTCTGCACGGCCACTACGGTCGGGGGTTCGAATCCCCCCTCGGGCATGGATATTTGTGCCGTCCTAGTTCGTAAGTAGTTCATAAGTAGTTTGTAAGTTTAGGGACTGATGACCCCGTAGTTAAGTCCCATAGACTATACAAACATTTGAACATTTTCATTTGCAGTTAGGGGTATCCGCACAGTCTGCATTGTTGCCAGATCTCTCCCCCTCCTTTTCAACCACTTACACACTAATTTGGCAATGTTGAATGGCGTCATCAAAGTTAGCATCACATCCGTTTCCGGTAATATGGCTGATGACGGGAAATTCAAGAAACATGTCACAACTCCTACGGTTATGCCCAAAAAGTTAAAAAATGTTCAAAGTTTCAACTTCCAAACCCTCCCCCACATGGTTGCTGTTGCCAAGAGCTCAGTGTGTGCAATGGAGCTGTCATGGACTGCAGATAAGAACGAGAGTGTACGCAGATCAAACGGTAACTGGTAGTTACTGTACTCCCTCAAACTGATTACACTCCTCTCTACCCCCGATGTTGTTAGGGAATTCAAATTTTGAAAGGAATTTCAAATCGATAATCTGCTGCTTGCCCTCGCTGTGATAAATTACGATAAGGAAAACACATACATGTATGTCCAAAAGAGGACTAGAACCTCTGACGGGAGCGGCCACGATATCCACGACAATGGGCTCCAGACCTCTAGGCCATTTGCATGCAGTTCTCACTCGGATTCGAAATGTTTCTTCGTGTGGTTACTGGGAGGCATGGATTGAATATAAGTGTAGACGCGTAGCTGCAACAAGTCTTTGCAGAGAGAAGAGTTAGGGAAAAACACATTGACTGGAATATACAGCCTCGTACGTACTGGCACCATCCACTGCTGTCTGTCTACGAGAGGATGTGATGACAGAATGTGAGAGAGACACCTAGGCTATTTAGACAATCATGTAGGGTGGGCAGTTTATTTGCAACACACGTTTCCTCAGAGAAACACTGCATTCGCTTTGACGATTAAGAAATAAATAAAAATACCTCCCTTTCTTTCTCAGATCCCCTGTCGTTAGTGATACTTATTTTCTAACCACTCATTATTTGTCAGTGTCTTCCCTAGCGTATAGAAAGAAGACTGTTGAGATCGGGATTTCTGCTGCATAAATCATTTGTTAGTTCCACCATGGAGTTAAGCATTTTAAATCATTAAAAATTTTCGTTTCCTTTAGTTGTCAATTAATTACACTCTCCCCATTCCGGCTCACTAATTCTCTCTTTATTAATTGTAGATGTGATTTGGAAGCCATTTTGCTGGTGTGACTTTTTTTTTTTTTTTTTTTTTTTTTTTTTTTTGACACCATTACCATTGAATCATTTCTTTCATAGTCTGCCTTCATGTGGAACATTTTCGTGGAACCTGGAGTATTTTTATTAATTCGATTGAGTCCGAAGATTTACAGATGAGCACTGCTGTGCTGCGAGATCACGACTTTAAATTCATGTATAAAACGGTCAATGGTACCAAAACAACTGTGTGCAATTGCGATTTGGTTTTAAAATCGGTTAACACAGTAGGAATTATGCCTTTCTTACAAATGTTTTATGAGAAGTATAACAGACATACAGGGCGTTTCACTAAGTGTGTTTACCTCTGTAACTTATAAAATAATAGGTGCTGGGAAATTTTAATGCGGTAGGTCAACACAAGAAATGTTACACTTTCTGCGGAGCTATGAACATAGTTTATTGTATCATTTTCCAAAAAGTTACAGCACAAAGATGGAATTTTTTTAAATGGAACAATAGTTTTTTCTATCGTGCGTTGGATTCGTTGGAATCAGCTGCGCCCAAATCAATTTAAACTACATTCCTATCACTGTTAGGATATTCAAGATGTCGAACGTCCTCTGGGAGCTACCCTTCTGATACACTATTTTTTTACTTTATTGTCATTTCACTGCCCCATTCCTCCTTACAGTTGTGGGCTGACAGCAATGGCAGCTGCTCTTCACCCTACACTTTTAATAATATGATAGCAGTACCAACCAGTTTGAAAACAATATACCAGGTATAAAAGGCGTTATTGAATTACATGACACTTTTATTTGAATTATGAATACGAGTTCCTGACAGGACATCATAACGATATTCACGATTTAAGCGTAATTTTCGTGATTAATGAACACTACAAACACTGAATGTGCCATCTTTGATTTATTTTTTAACACAGTTCCTGCAATCGTAGTAGTTATTGCCAGTACTGTCATTATTTAAAATGTAATTATCGGTATCCTTAAAGTTAGCTTCGTTGAGGGTGGTAACTTTATTTCAGGTGATACGAAAAATTATCTTGCTCAGCAGAATTCTGTTCATACTTTCTCTGCAAACGTTCGGCGAGCTCTGCAACAGCTACTGCCCCAAAATAGGCTATTCGACTAGTATTCCGGCAAGGCTCCTGTTCGGGAACAGGAAAATACAGGATGTCTCACGAAAGACGCCTGCCAGGCGTCTGCGGATCGCGCGGTACGGCTCCCGGCCGCCGCCACCGCATCCGCCAGCCAAGGCAGCGCCCGATTCTCGGACGGACTCTATTGTGCCGCGGGCGCATACACTGTGTTAAAGCCTAAAAAACATTGCCATCTGCGTAACCTAAGCTTACCTTTATTTATAGCAGATGTTCAAAATGATGTCCTTCTATGGAAAGAGCGGCCTGACATCTCTTGAACACATTTGTGAACACTCGACGAATTTCGGCTGCCGAAATCTGGGAATTGACTGTCTTCCAACTATTCGAGTGTATGAGGATTGCTTGAATACACCTTGTCTTTTAACATTCCCCAAAGATAAAAGTCACAGGGATTTAGATCTGGAGAACGAGGAGGCCAGTCAACTATCCTATCATCCGTATTGCTGCCAAAGAAGCATTGGAAAGGTGTGGTATTGTATTGTTCTGCAAGAAATAACCGTACAGCTTTTAGTTGGGTGAAAATTCTTGAAAAAATATATGCAGGATATTGTTCACATACCTGTCAGAATTTATTGTTTTGTGAAAAAAGACTGGCCCATTTTTTTGCCACGAACTAATTGCACACCACACTCTAGTTTTCACGTCATGAAGAGGTTGTTGATGTAACTCATGTGTATTTACTGAGCTCCAACGTCGATTGTTCTGCCAATTTACGTTGCCTCACAAATGCAGCCTTGCTTCTTCAGAAAAATAAAGCATCTCAGGATCAAAAAACGAAAAAAAGGTTCAAAGGTTTGTAGAACTTATGGGACTTAACTATGGGGTCATCAGTCCCTAAGCTTACAAACTACTTATGAACTAGCAAAGACTAAGGACAGCACAAATATCCATGCCCGAGGGGGGATTCGAACCCCCGACCGTAGTGGCCGTGCAGACCGGACTGGAGCGCCTCAGTCCCCTCGGCCACCGCTGCCGGCCATCTCAGGATAAACATCCCCATCGTGCACAGACTGTAACAGCCAGTTACAGTAGCGACATCGAGCAATAGTATCTGAGTTCGTGAGCTTGCACTACCTTTATTTTGCACGGCTTCTAATTCAATTTGTGTACTGCTCTGTGAGCAGATGCTCTTGACACACCAGTCTGAAGTGCCAAACGGCGAAGAGATTTTTCTCTGGCTTTTTTCCAAGGCCTCCCCCATCTCGTCTAATTTATTTTGGTTAGATCACTACTTTCTTCGTTCGTCTAACACAGATCCTAGTCTTTTGAAATTTTTTCCCTAATCTGTGTCCCGTATATTCATTGGGAACATGCACATTGGGAAATTTCCGTATGAATTCTAGCCGACATTAGACATACGTTTCTGTTTTTGCATATTTCAGCACAAGATACACTCGTTATTCCTTCCTGTATACCATACTGAAAGGAACTCGACAGCAAGCTCAAAACAAACCAACCGAACACTCTGTCATGCAGTACAGAACACAAGAGCACAGTGTTTCTACCTGACGACAATATGGCCGGACTCGGCACTGTTGCCAGGTGTCCCGGAACACACATAGCGGCGACCAGCAGGCGGAGCGGCAGCAGCCGGCAAACGCGCCACGCAACTCGCGGACCTCTCCTAGGCGTCTTTCGTGGGACACCCTCTATTAAAGAGAACTCAGTAGGAACCGACAATATGGTAGGGCGAGGCGCTAAGGCGAGGGCTGGTTTCACACAACTGTCTGTCAGTGGACGCAAGTTACATAATGCAGTAGTGCCAGTCTCTTATGACGCATGAATTGTAGGACCCACGTGCTCCCCTCACATCGTCGGTAAGTGAATCTCCTCGAAAGCGCGCTAACAGCATTTTTCTGTTTGGCGCGACTTGAGGGTCGTCAGAGGGTGCAGAAAGATGTTTCCGCTACCGCGCACAAATTTATTAAGAGTGAAACATTAAACGAAAAACATATACTGTTGTAAATGGCAAGCACTGCATTTGACAGCCGTCTTCCAGTGTATGTAGTGGAAGAGAGGATATCTTTCTTTCGTTCTTTCCAGAGAGCGGACACCGCTTGGAAAACTTGCTTTTTTTTTTTTTTTTTTTTTTTTTTTTTTTTTTTTTGCATTCGATTTTTGACTGCTGCCGTGTCTGCATGTCTCATGGGCACTTTGTTAACCCTAATTGAACTTAAGTTTCTAAGAGAATAAATACCTGTGTATCCCTAGATCAAATGCATCACAATTTGATGGAGCAAGTGAAGGGGATAGTTTTTCTCGATCAACAGCAAGGACCTTATCTCACTGTTTCGTTACGTTGTGATCCTCTAGACATGCAAATATAAATCGTTAGCGTTCAAAATTTTCTTTGCAGTCAATGAGATGAATTCACTACCAGATGTTTTATTGTTACGAATGCACCCCATTGTTCTTCCTCAATTTAGATTCTATTGATTTCAGCAAAGGGCAGGACTATGTTTGTCTGTAAGCATAGACACGCCATGGTACAAACCAAGCTTCCAGCACTACAACAGCTGCCACAGATATTGGTATGGAAATGTGTCGCCTCCGCTGCAACACTGGGAACTAAAAAGATAGTGTTTGCTCTTTCTCCTTCCTTGTTCTGTTGACTAAAGCCAATTGCAGAGCAAACTTCTTTATTCCTTCATTTAATTAGGAGCACACTTTCACAGACAATGCAAATGTGGATCGGTTGTCCATGAAGTTTCTTTCTCGGGAGTTAGACGGTATTAATTAGAACTAGCTCGGACCTGAAACGCTGCTTAGTCACCAACAGTACGAAAAGTTAATGTTAACGCAAAAAGTACCCCATTTTAGTAACAATGATAAAGGAGCTAAAAACCTTTGAAGTAACTACAGACGAATTAGCTTACCAAACTAAGCATATAAGGTATATACAGGACTTAAAATAGAACATATGTATTGCTGCCTGAGGAATATATGGGTTTTAGAACAGAACGCTCTACAAGTATAGACTTTTACAGCATATAATAAAAAGAAAACGGAAAAACACACGTTGCTTTTATCGATTTCATAAAACCTTTTGACAATGTCAATAGAAATAAACTTTGGGAGATAATGACGAATCGCAGATATCCGAGGCATATAATAAATGTTATTAAAAAGTTTATAAGGTAAAGCAGTCAACAATCCGAAGATTGGTTTGAACACCACAGTGCTTTACTAGGCATGGTCCTGTTTGGAGGTGGTACGCCGTTGCCTTCCTCCGACCTTCGAACTGACTTACCCAGCCAGTTATAGGGCTAAACCTACAGTTTAACGTGGGTTCCGAACCACGGTGCTACTCGGTATTTTTCACATCAGCAACACTGCCAGAGGTGAAAGAAGTGGAAAGTGACAGATTAAAATCCTAGGACCTGGCGGGGATCGAACCTGCGATCTTTGGATTTGTAGTGTGGCACTCTACCACTGTGCTACGGAGCCGCACTAAAAGTTTATATTTTTAAAAGTTTATATGAAAACACAAATATCGGTCAAGATATGAATGGAAAAACTACTAATGAGATAACAACGAACAAAGGAACTCGGCAAGACTGCTGCATCTCTCAAACTTCGTTCAACATTTACATTAAAGGAATAACATATATATGGAAAACAGATTTGAGAAAGGTATCTACCTAGAGAAGAGCACTATTTTAAATAAATTACTATATGGTGATGATGGAGTTATCCTAGAAGATAAAGAAAATGACCTTAAGAAAGGAATCTACTTATTTCCCCAGTCGATATTCACCAACTATTTAACTTTTCTACTTTTTCTCTTTTTTCCTACTACCGATTTCCAGTTCCCATCACAATTTAGTTTTCGTTTCCTTCAATTGTCTAATTTTCTTTACTTCCTCACACATTTCTTCAATTTCCTCATCATCTGCTGAATTTAGTGATCGGTGTTAGCTTCGTACCTATCCTGAGCCTGATAATGCGATCACTGCGCTGCTCCTACTAGTTTACCCGCATTCCTATTTTCTTATTCATTATTAGACCTTCTGCTGTAAAACCTCCAACTGATTTTGTATTTACAATCCTGTACTCACCTACCAGAAATCCTGCTCCTCTTTCCAACAAACATCACTAATACCCACTCCATCTAACATCAAGCTATCCATTTCCCTTTATAAATTTTCTAACCGCCCTACCCGATTAAGGGCTCCAACATTGCACGCATAATACGAATGTTGTCCTCCTGAGCAGATCCCGCCAGGAGATCCGAATGGGGGACTATTTTACCAAGGGGATGCAAACATCATATACTCATACAGTAGAGCTGCATGTCCTAGGAAAATCAACGGCTGTAGTTTCCCCTTGACTACAGCAATTTGCAATAACTGTATGGCAAGGCAATTATAGCTGATGTTACAAAGCTAGCTCAGTCAATCGTCCAGACTATTGCCTTGCAACTACTGAAAAGGCTGCTGCCCCTCTTCAGCAACCACAGATGCCCCTCCGCTGTGGTTGCACCTACGGTACGCCTATTTGTATCGCTAAGGCAATGTTTGTGGTCCATAGGGATGAAGTATTAGAGAAGACGTGCAAATCTTTATCGTAAATGATAAAAATCAGTACAGAATAAAATAGAACAAACATCTAGAAATACGCAACTCCTATTACCTGAAGAGGAGGAAAAGAATAAGATAGATAATTTTTCTCTATTAATTACGACATATTCGTCACCTTCACGAATTACTTGACTGCAAAACAAACTATATTTATTACTTACTTTTTAGTCACCGACCTGAAAACTGTTATGCTTATTGTCATATTAGGCAAGCCTTTCAGAATGTAAAAGAAAGAAAGAAATAAAACATGGAACAATTTGAAATAAATTGCAACAGCCATCAAGATTGTCTACTGTAGAAACAATTCTGTAACAAAGGGTAACAACAGGCAACTTCGTTTACGAACACATTAATTGTATTTCCTGTCCTATGGATTTAACTTGCGGCTTATCGCTGAATTTAGTATTTCAGAGATTTTCGATGCTGTTTAAGGCACATTTGTTTGATTGTACCCTTTTTTCTCTGTGCATATTACATTTGTGTACTTTTTTGCAATCCCACAAACCCCCCATCCCGTCCAGTCCCCCATAACAAGTTTTCGTCTCCTTTAACTTTCTGAATGATTTCTTTTATCTCCTCATACATTTTTAGGATATCCTCATCATCGACCGTGCTAGTTGGCATATAAACTTGCACTAGTATGGTCGGTGTTGGCTTCGTGTCTATATTCACTACGATCATGCGTTCACTATGCTGTTCATAGTAACTTACCCGCATTCCTATTTTCTTATTCATTATCAGACCTACCCCTGCGTTGCCACCAACTGATTTTGTATTGATAACCCTGTACTCACCTGACGAGAAATCCTGTTCATCCTGACACCGAACTTCACTAATCCCTACTATATCTAACTTTAACCTATACATTTCTCTTTTCAAATTTTCTAGCTTACCTACGCGATTAAGGGTTAGAACATTCTACGCTCCGAACCATTTAATACCTGAAACTTCCTGGCAGATTAAAATTGTGTGCCGGAACCGGGACTCGAACCTGGGACCTTTGCCATTTGCGGGCAAGCGCTCTACCGACTGAGCTACCCCGACAAGACTCACGATGCCGCCTCACAACTCTACTTCCGCCATTACCTCGCCTCCTACTTTCCAAACTTCACAGAAGCTCTCTTGCAAACACGCAAGACTAGCACTCCTGGAAGAAAGGATATGGTGGAGACATGGCTTAGCCACAACCTAAGGGATGTTTCCAGAATGAAACTTTCACTCTGCAGCGGAGTAAAGTTGTGAGGCGGCATAGTGAGTCGTGTCGGGGTAGCTCAGTCGGTAGAGCGCTTGCCCGCGAAAGGCAAAGGTCCCAGGTTCGAGTCCCGGTTCCGGCACACAATTTTAATCTGCCAGGAAGTTTCATATCAGCGCACACTCCGCTGCAGAGTGAAAGTTTCATTTTGGAAACATCCCTTAGGCTGTGGCTAAGCCATGTCTCCACCATATCCTTTCTTCCAGGAGTGCTAGTCTTGCGTGTTTGCAAGAGAGCTTCTGTGAAGTTTGGAAAGTAGGAGGCGAGGTACTGGCGGAAGTAGAGTTGTGAGGCGGCATCGTGAGTCGTGTCGGGGTAGCTCAGTCGGTAGAGCGCTTGCCCGCGAAAGGCAAAGGTCCCAGGTTCGAGTCCCGGTTCCGGCACACAATTTTAATCTGCCAGGAAGTTTCATATCAGCGCACCCTCCGCTGCAGAGTGAAAGTTTCATTCTGGAAACATCCCTTAGGCTGTGGCTAAGCCATGTCTCCACCATATCCTTTCTTCCAGGAGTGCTAGTCTTGCGTGTTTGCAAGAGAGCTTCTGTGAAGTTTGGAAAGTAGGAGGCGAGGTACTGGCGGAAGTAGAGTTGTGAGGCGGCATCGTGAGTCGTGTCGGGGTAGCTCAGTCGGTAGAGCGCTTCCCCGCGAAAGGCAAAGGTCCCAGGTTCGAGTCCCGGTTCCGGCACACAATTTTAATCTGCCAGGAAGTTTCATATCAGCGCACACTCCGCTGCAGCGTGAAAGTTTCATTCTGCATTTAATACCTGTTTTGTTTTTCTTCATGACGACATCCACCTGAGTAGTCCCCGCACGGAAATCCGAATTGGGGACTATTCTACCTCCGGAATATTTTACCCAAGAACACGCCATCATCATATAGTTATACAGCAGAGCTACATGTCCTCGCCGGCCGCGGTGGCCGAGGGGACTAAGGCGCTTCAGTCACGTTCTGCACAGCCACTACGGTCGGGGGTTCGAATCCCTCCTCGGGCATGGATATTTGTGCCGTCCTAGTTCGTAAGTAGTTCATAAGTAGTTTGTAAGTTTAGGGACTGATGACCCCGTAGTTAAATCCCACAAGCTTTACAAACATTTGAACATTTTTTGCATGTCCTCGGGATAAGTAACGACTGTAGTTTCCCCTTGCTTTCAGCCGTTCGCAGTAACTGCATGGCAAAGCCATGTTAGCTGATGTTACAAGGCCAGCTCAGTCAATCATCCAGACTTTTGCCCCTGTAACTGTTGAAAAGGCTGCTGCCCCTCTTCAGGAACCATACGTTTGTCTGGCCTCTCCACAGATACCCCTTCACTGTGGTTGCACCTGTGGTACGGCTATCTGCATCGTTGAAGCACGCAAGCCACCCCACCTGGGCAATGTCTGTGGTTCATGTGAGGTGGAACTTACATGATAGAAACCCTTATATACTCTTACCCATCGAGCAAATGTATTTTGGTGCGAAAATCGAGGCTTCATTACTGTCATTAAAACAACAAACCAATCATAAATATTTTTTCGTTCTCTGGGGCCCGCAGTGTGGAGTATGTCTTTGATTGACATGTTCAATACCACAATAATTATAAATTATTTTAACACTGCTTTCTCCGTTACGTTTTTCCGATCACTGTCGTCTATGCTACTTCTATTTGTTCCAGCTCTTAGAGCATCCTGCTCCACATATTTTGTTAAGTAGCTTACTCCGGTCAAAAAATTATGCTTTGCAGTAACCTCGAATTAAATTTGATAAGAATTACTTTATAAAACCATTTGAACTACTCTATTATACAAGTTCTTTCGATGAAGTGCCGAGTTTTTTGTGTCTTACTATACGCAATGCTCACTCACTTACGTTGCTGCATTTTCAGAATTTCACCACCATTTTATTCCTGAAGGAAATAAGATGAATGCTCATATTGTATTCGCATGTCAAATTTTAAATACGTTTATACAAACTGTGATAATATTACATCATGTTTGCCACCTTGAGCACCGAAAACTAACCATTACACGTATGGAAACGTACTTAAGGAGGCACAGAAAAATGCCAAAAACATTATTTTTTAATAAGCCATCCTATGACCAAATGTAATATCAGTTAAAACGAAAGGAACTTATACTTCTTGCGAATTTGTCATTTTGAAAGAGTCAGATGATGTAATCATCTGCTTTTTTTTCTATTTAATGTAAGAAGGCTGACATTTATTCACAGATGATGGCTTTTGAAGTTGACTTGCAAGCGGTATGACATAGCGTGCCGTACACAAATATTTCCAGCTTGTGATCTTAGACCAACAACTTTCAAATTAGTGGAATGTGGGAAAGCGAGACGCTTTTGCCATTTTGCGGGACATTTTCAGTTATTAACCTCAATGCGGGACAACGAGTCCAAATGCGGGACTGTCCCACAAATTCCGGGACCGTTGGCCTCCTTAAGCGAATAAAGCTTGTTACGTTTGATAGTGAGGAACAGGAAGGGAATTACTTCTATCAGTCCCCCAGGAAGGACAATAGGCTTATAGGTTTAGTCAGATTTATTTGTTTTCGACCCA
This sequence comes from Locusta migratoria, assembly GCA_026315105.1. Lineage (NCBI taxonomy): Eukaryota > Metazoa > Arthropoda > Insecta > Orthoptera > Acrididae > Locusta > Locusta migratoria. The sequence goes on along the minus strand of CM048744.1, from coordinate 904,173,935 downwards.
TATTCGTTTACTAGTCTGTTGTTAATTGTTTTCGCCTTTTGCTTTCCATTACTTACCTTTCCAACTTAGAACTTTTGTGCAATTTATAATTATTAGTTTTGTTCAAAATTATCTTCTTCTTGAACTTGATATTATGCTTGAATAACTGGCTTATTTTGTTTGGGACACAAATAATAATTTCATTGTGAGGGGAAAAAAAGAAAAGGATATCATGTGGACTCAGTAACAAATAAACGACTGGAATTCGAACGTGAAAACCTTGAAACAGTAAAGCAGTGCTCTGTCAACAAAAATCAAGCAATTTTTTTTCTTTTATTACTTTTGAACAAATGTGCTGACTTCGCATGATTTTCTAGTATTCTTTCTCCTGATATTTTGGCGGTCAAGGTTGGCAATGCTGCACGGGGTACAGCTGGCGTTGCACACACATAAAAACACACTTCCATTCAACCGGGATCCGGAGTTATATGTATTGCAGAACACGAAATAAATGCGGCCAGGGAGGAATTCAAGGGGCACGTAATTCAGTAAATGTATGGCCTTTAATAACGACCGCTATTAGAATTACTTTTTGTATATACCATGTGTGCTTCAAAAGTTTCATTGGTGCTCTTGCATTAATGTGGAACGTTCACATCCGTGGCCAGATTTAACTCAGTAATTTTCTCTTTATCTGCAGATCGCTATCAATGGGAACTGGACAGGATTAAACGCATAATACGATAGATAAATCATATTCATGCCTACATTTTTCGTTTAGTTTCGCGTTCGCTTTTTATAACCCAAATGCTTTTATGCAACGGATAAGTACTGCCGAATGCGTGGTACGACCAATATGGTGCAATTAATGGCGAAATACTTTATTTATAAAAATGCAGTGGTAACCACGTGTGTGGTAATTTCAAAAGTTAATACATGTAATATAAACCTTTGTCTGGAAGATCCTGTCTGGGGTTCTCGGATGTGTTGAAACACTTTATTTGGCTACGCCTAGGGGACTATCTTCTCATTTATTATGAAATTTCAATTATTAAACAGTGCTATTAAGGACGCTGTCAAAACATATGAAAAGTGTGATACGGCGTGTTGACGATTTTCAGCCGCGTGTTCTAAGGCATTATGCTACGGACTGAGCAGCCTTTCCCGCCGGACGTTCGAGTCCTCCCGCGGGCTTCTGTATATATATATATATATATATATATATATATATATATATATATATATATATATTGTGTGTGTGTGTGTTGTCCTTAGTGTAAGTTGTTTTAAGTAGTTTGGAGGAATAGGGACTGACTGTCATGCAGATTGGTCCAATAAGTTTACAAACATTTGAACATTTGATGATTTGGCGAAATAGATCACGGATGATCAGCCCGATCTGTTTGTACATAGGACACAATATTTCGGCAATATACCATATTGACATCGTCATGCTTTACATTTTTAGCAGCGTCCTTAATAGCATTCTTTAATAACTGAAATTCATGGGCGCATACCAGAGGAGAGACATCGGATCAAGTCTGGGATTGTGAAATTTCAAACTGTCATTTTTTTTTTAATTCGAGGCTTTTTTCCAGCTTATAAAAACTTATTCTCCACGTTGTCACATGACTTACTTTTTACTCAATACATTTAGCAAGTTCGTTATTTTTGAAATATAAGTTGTCGATGCTGAACCATGTCATATACAACATGTATAGTGAAAACAACAAGTAAGTCAAGTTTGCACAGTTGGAGGACACTACACATCATAATGGTACACAATTACACTGCAGGTCATACGAAACGCAACACCAAGGACTGGATATATGATAATAAAATTTATTTCGTAGCTGACCTGTTGTACCAAGATCACACGATTTACAATGCACATCCATGAGGAAGAAGATGAAGTCAGTACTCAGTGTTGCCAACATCGCTAGCTGTAACAGGCTCTATGATCGTTAGCAGTTATTTGGGTAAGGCAAACCACGTTCTTTCCACAAATTAATCTGGTGCAGCATCAATCAGACGTTCTCGACAGGCAGGAGATCGGGAGGACTGAAAAGCCATGGCAGCAGTACCACAGTCTAACATATACAATCACGACACTTCCGTAGATATTTGTTATACACTGCAACAGCAGCGCTCCAAGCGGCCGGCAAGCTACTTTTATGAATACGGTAGTGGATGAGTGCGAATAGTATCTTTTATATTTATTTTAACACATTTTTTACATGAGGGAACGTATGTAGTATCATAAAAAAGGTAATAACTTAAAAATAGCTCCACGTTTGTCTTTCTTAGGTTTCCTAAGAACCCTGACAAGGTAGGATACGGTACATTGCGACACAGTTTATTTACTGTTATCTTTTAACCTACAGGCTTAAACTGAATAATTTAATTTATTATTAAAAATAGAAAAATGGCTAGGAAACACCAGAATACTTGCCCTTTGGCAGAAAGACGTCTTTTCCTTCTCAAGAACGTTAACGTTTCTCCATTCCAATTCCAGTGAAATCGGTAAGGGTGGAACGTAGGAAACGAATGTATAATGCAATAGCTACCGTATTTAACGTACCAAATCAGCCACCACAACGTAGCTGAAGGAAAACATCATAAACGTGGCAAGAACACTAAAAAAGCTATCAAACTGTATTCAACAAGGAAGAACCCAATTCCACAATCGTTGCTACAGTTTAAACACAAACGGCAAGCCGGCCACGGTGGTCGAGGCGACTGAGGCGCTCCAGTCACGGTCTGCACGGCCACTACGGTCGGGGGTTCGAATCCCCCCTCGGGCATGGATATTTGTGCCGTCCTTAGTATAAGGTAGTTGATAAGTAGTTTGTAAGTTTAGAGACTGATGACCCCGTATTTAAGTCCCATAAGCTTAACAAACATTTGAACACAAACGGCAAGAATCGTCAAGATTTCGTCTTCTTAAGCTTAAGTAATCACACCCAAAAGAATATGCTCTTATGAAAAAGACGAATGAATCCTTAAAATGTGCGAATCATTAGACCCCATACCACAATGATATGCGTAAAAAAACTTTTTGTCATAGTACGGACAGACTATAATAGAAATTTATGATTCCATTATGTTTATGTCCTACTTACTTTCAGCGGAATAACCTGCAAATATACACATATTCGTAAGTACTGGTTCATGACGAAGTTCTTCGTTATGCCACTTAATCAGATAAGTTCGACTGTTTCTACATTAATTTCCGTATTATGTATGTCTCTTGATACATTACTAATGCTTGTAACACAAAAATTATATTAACTATTTCGTTAATTACGTACACTTATAATTATAAACAAACATAACTCTTTCGGATGCTTGCCCACCGCTAGGAGCGCTAGTGTCGTTGCAACTGTCAGTTGGTACCAACTTTCACAGCAGTGAGTGTCGCGACTGTGTATGTTAGACTGTGGCGGTACAATCTTATAGGTGACGAACGTCTTGAACACTACGTGCCACTTGTGGCCATGCATTATTTTGTTGCAATACGGACGTTAGCAACTTTTAAAGGTATGGAAGGAAACCATGCTCCATCACTTCGGACATGTAAAGTTCGGTGGTTAGTGTACTAGAAATGCGTACTACGAGGATATGGAAGTGTAATCCAACACCACCATGCGGTAGCAGAGCCAGTATTGCAAGGCATAAGGCAAAATTTCAATAATTTCGTTCATTGGTGTCTCCAGACTCTAATCCGAGCATCGTGATAGGCAGGCAGAATTTGGATTAATTTGGGGACACTGGTGAGCGACTGCCTGTTGCCTTATACATCGCCCGCCCTACTGGCCCTGCACCCAGTATTTGTGGCGTTATTGGTTTCCATCTCCGCAACCCCCTACTATGCACCACCAGTACTCTGACCAGACCGCGAAGTGTTGGAGACTGTTGTCATCTCATAACTGAAGAGTGGAATTTCTAAAGGTGCTAAGCGCCGAAAATGAAATTGTTGAGGAAACGAAAAAACTACACATCTCTGTGAGAAATGGATATTTATTTCTAACAAAACAGAAATTAACTCGTTACATGGATATACAAATGTTGACAAAGGTTTTTCTACTTATGTTGAAAAATCAAAAAGTTACGTAGCGTTTTATGCAGAAAGGTGTAAGTACAATAGGTTTTGTCATAGCTAACAGATCTAAGTGCCACGAGACAACATTGATTTTAGCCGGCCGCGGTGGCCGAGGGGACTAAGGCGCTCCAGTCACGGTCTACACGGCCACTACGGTCGGGGGATCTAATCCCCCCTCGGGCATGGATATTTGTGCCGTCCTAGTTCGTAAGTAGTTCATAAGTAGTTTGTAAGTTTAGGGACTGATGACCCCGTAGTTGAGTCCCATAGACTACACAAACATTTGAACATTGACTTTATGGAGGTAACAGCTGTCGTTAAAAGTCCTTGTTGTTTTCGTCCACGTAATCAATAATAGTGGATAATCGTTTTCTTATTTGGTGCTAGAGGAACAGTAGTTGGAAGTTTTATCACTTCCACAGCTGCAGTGTATTTCATTGTCTTGCCTTTCTTCAGGACATGAAAATTCTCCCAAGCACACTGATCGGAAAAGCTTCTTTTTAGGACACAATACCATTCTGTTGTTTGCTTATTTTGATCGAAGAAAGCTGTGTCTTTGAAAACTTCAGAACCTGATTTTTTCTTCGTAAATATTGTTTGATTTTTTAGCAGAAATATTAAAGGTATTTAAAAATGTAGCTTTGCATACTCTTTTGAGGTCTCCTATCCTATCAGGAAGTGTGTAGCAGAGAGTTGACTGCCTTTAACCTCTCTGCGTCTTCATTATAGGTACCACGGCGTTGTCTTTAAGTAAGAAAAAGCTCTATAAACCCCATTAGGTAATTGCCTTGTTGGTTCAGGTCAAGTTGGTGGTATTCTTCAAAGAGCTGAGAACTCAGTTTTCATATCAACTGTACTTACACTTGCACAACACCTAAACACAAAACAAACGAAACGTATGTACATGAACGTGCTTCAACTGGATAATGTAGGCTTGTTTCATATTATAAGTTTCATATAACAGAACTAACCTGTAAAGATGACGGTTGTTTCGTAGCAATTTCCCTCCTTGTTCTGCTTCTTCTGCGTGAGGTACGACGTTCTGCTTAATCTTGCGTTATCCTCTTTTTTACTGAACGTAACGTTCTCAACACTTCACTGGCGTTCACATTATTATTAATAGCTACATCATTTTAGATAGCAAGCAACAGCTTCAGTAAGCAAAACAATAGTGTTGTGGCATTACCTTGACTACGGACTGCTGTTCGGATAGCGCCAGATTCCTGTGCACATAGATCCATTAGCAGAGCAGGCCCATCTGAACTAGTGCAATCTCTTGGGGTCAGTAGCAACTACAAGGAATAACTGGAGCACATAAATCTCTTAGCAGAGTATTGGCGCGAAGACATAGATCGGTTAGCAGTGAAAAACCCCGATAGTCACATAATGGCACTTACATCCTTTAGTATTTCCACTCTTCAACTATGGTGCTTGGTGATGGCCACATTGCAACAACCTTATGTGCGACCACAAGTAGCAACCAATGTTCAAGACTCCTTTGTCGCCAAATGGATTTCATTGCTGCCTTGGCGTCCCTTTGTTCCTGGCTTCTCGCCTGTCGGAAAGGTGTGATGATTTCAGAAAAACTAGTCTGGGATCCATCACACTTGCTACACCAGACAACTCTCTTCCGTCCCACACAGGCTTCGTGGGCCTAACGGGTACCCAACGGCCGCCATGTCATCCTCCTCCCGAAGGCGTCACCGAACGCGGTATGGAGGGGAACATGGTCAGAGCCCCGCAGTCCCACTGTTCTGTCGGTTTTCCAGACCGGAGCCGCTACTTGTCAATCAAGTAGCTCCTCTATTGGCTTCACCGGGGCTAAGTGCATCCCGCTTGCCAACAGAGCTTGGGAGACCAGGGCGGTTACCTATCCAAGTGCTAGCCAAACCCGGTGATCTAGCGGGATCTGGTGTATCCACTGCGGCACGGCGGTTGGACACACTAGACAAACTTTGTTAATATGTGGAAGCAGCGAATTGTTTACATTATGTGGAATTACTAATTTTCAGAGCAAGCTAACTTAGTGATCAAAATACACTTTTTACTGCTTACGCAAACGGAAAAATTATATGATAAAATATTGCTTAAAGTACTTGCAGATGATCTGAAACAATCTCTTTGGTATTTACTGTGATCAACAGTAGTTCATTATTGGTTAATTGGTGGAAAAATTATTTACTGTATTATTTTGCACTAAACTTTCAGTAATATATTTTATTCCACATTGTTTAAATAATTCTGTCAAAATCTAAACACCGATGACTGCGTACGTCTGATTCAAAGAATATTAATAAGCAAGAATTAGTAGTTCATTATTAAACATATCTTCACTGTTCAACACAACTTTCAAAACTCTGTCAGTAAACACAATTTAAAATCGTTATCTTCCAACATGAAAGTGAATTTTACGTGAATAATTTCTTTCTCAATTTCCATGGAGTATTCGAAGTAAAAATGAAGAAGACAACGACCCTGTCTAGGTAATGTTTGCCGGCCGCGGTGGCCGAGGGGACTGAGGCGCTCCAGTCACGGTCTGCACGGCCACTACGGTCGGGGGTTCGAATCCCCCCTCGGGCATGGATATTTGTGCCGTCCTTAGTCTTAGTTAGTTCATAAGTAGTTTGTAAGTTTAGGGACTGATGACCCCGTAGTTAAGTCCCATAAACTATACAAACACTTGAACACTAGGTAATGTTTGGGGTGAAAAATGCAGTTACAGTAACTAAGCTGTTTCACTACAGATACGAATTTTGCTAACACGCTGGCTAGTCATACAGACTGCTGAAAAATAACTATGAGGGTCTTACTTTGCTGATATTAGCATACAATTACTGGGAAAACAGGCTGCTCTTGGCGACGAAATAATGGCTGCATATTTGGGGGCGCAGCACCCTTCTTGCTACGTGCATCCACATAAAATGTGCTGTGCCCATAAACCACCTTTAATTTTTCCTGACTACCAAAAGCTTCGTCCTTAACGGTCCCAGTTACGTACATTACGCTAGCTCTCCGAGAGATACTTGCGTACGTGGCCGAGGGGACTGAGGCGCTCCAGTCACAGTCTGCACGGCCACTACGGTCGGGAGTTCGAATATCCGTGGATATTTGTGCCGTCCTTAGTATAAGGTAGTTGATAAGTAGTTGCAGTTCTAGTCCATGCTTAAGGTGCTCAATACCAACTAGTCAAATAAGAACATGGTCGATTGTTAGTGGAAGTGAGAGATAACATGTCTCTCTATAGCAAAGTCTCACATTGAATTTTTGTAGCCTTACGTTAATTTTTATTGTTAGCAACACGGTATAATTTCCTAAATTATTTGTTTCTTTAAAGAGAGGGAGCCCTCCGTCTCACCAGCCACTTACTGGAAGTGAGTAGGTGGAGGCACAGTTTCCTCTATTCCACTTTCCGTTGACTGTGGATGGCAATGCGCCAGGAATCTTTCGACATTCACTTGTTTTCGTTTCCCGCGGAAGGGATACGTTGTCCCCTGGGTAGGCAAAGTTCCGTTCGATTTCTTCCTCGCACACCTTCACGTTTTCGCAGACTCTGCTCCGAAAATAGCAGAAGCAGAACTTCAGCCCACCGGAAGTCTCACGAGGCATGCCTTTGACCTCGAACGCCAGGAAACGGAGGAAACCACGCTTAAAATATCTCTCGAGCACAGAAAAGAAAAAAAGAAAATAGTGGGATCATTTACATACAAAGTATTAGTCACGTAGAAAGGTATAAAAAGTAAAAAGTTATCAACAACATATGAAGAAAATTATACGGAATTCAGTTAGTCACTGTATCATATTTTCAATCACACGGTCTAAAAGCTCTCTTTTTAAACTAATTATAGGATTTCGAAATACACAAATTGCTAGTGCTTATAAGTCCGCAAAGTGTAGATGTAGAATTTTGAAGAACTGTTTAAAACATATATGAGGAAATTTAAGCCTGTGATTTACATTTAATTTTCAAGTATAAGCCTGGCGAAGGGCAGGTTATAATATTGACATACCCACATCAACACTTGAATATCTAGCTTTCGTTGGTTATCTATAATAGAGCTTGAATGCAGACGTGGGTTTTGAATGTGAGATCGTGACTTTAGTGACACGTTTTTATCGAAATACCACGACTGCATAAGCACTGCAAACTGATATAAGCACTATCAAGTTTGTAGGATATGTGTGTTCTTGTAATTACTTTCAGCGGGCTGTTTTTGACTCTTTTCACAGAAATTTTCACTAAATTCCGTGTTATTTCGGTCCTACGGTATTGCTACCATGTTACACTGTTTCTCTTTAATAATGTATCACTTGTGGTAGAATGCAATATTTTGCAGGAACATGACAAAGGCCACATTGCATTACACTTTTATTATCATATTCTTTTTAAAGAAGTATTAGATTTTAGTATCTTAATACCGACAACAGAAAACTTATGGTAACCTTAGGTTATCCTGACAAAGATTCTGCCATTTTCTGAATTCGCACTCAGTTATTTCTTTTTTCCCTTGTATCATAGTATAGCTTAGAGTCATCAAGTTACTATTATTTCTATTACTGTCTAGTGCGTATTTATATATCCATCATCCTACTTTAATATTTTCCACATACCTCTTTCCTCCTCAAATGTGTATTTACCCACATTTAAAAAAAATTATATATCTTCTTAATATCCATCAGTAACATCACCGAGTTATCCATTCTTTTCTGGTTTCCACAAATTTCACTAATTACTTCAGTAATATTATCTTAACGATTTATTTACGTAATTAGGTCCTTGACCTCTACCAACTAATTCCTTTAACGAGGATCGAATACTAAACCTGAGAGAGTCCGCTGTTTTGGCATCCATGCTTCATTCGTCATATACACCATACCGACAACGTCAGTGCGTGGTGTTAATATCTACGAAAATGCGCTTTATCAGAGGCCCATATCTCGAGTTCTTTTGATCATATAGATTAGGGTTGGAGTGTTTTACACAGACTTTAGTATATGTACAATTTTAATACCTACCAGAATATCGGGCATAGCGTCGCTACAGAACAGTTTTGGGTCAAAATTCATAGGTTCCTAACTTACTGTAGCCAAGTTGAGCAAATCTAACACTTTTTTTGCACTAGGGGTGGCCTTAGGATTCCTTTATACGTCTTATAAAAGCACAGTTCTTTCTTGGGTGGCTCCTGTAGAAATTACGGAGTAACACGATTTTAGGAAACAATAACTACAGGTTGAATGAGTGTCCTCTTCTATATTTTTTTTATTTATTGCTATTCGCCAAAACTTTTACTATGTGTTCCTGACATAATGTTCTATCTTTCTCCGTTTCCGATATTCGGACTTTCAAAGTCACCGTACGTACTTACAAGCTAAATAAAAATAACACCCTTTTAACTATTTTTTCACCATCGACCGAAAATTTCTAAGTGACTAAGTTTACCAAATGCTACGATTTTAACGTATAATCAGTAGATATTTATCCAGAGAAACATTTTCCCCTTTTAGAAAATATTTGTGTGTTATCAAGATACATCCGACCAACGGCGCCGCGAGAAGGCGTTCCGGCCGCTACAAAACTTACCAATTGAGTGTAAAAATGTTATCAACGAAACAAGTTGATAGTTGCACAACTTACAGTTCGATTTCTTTCACCGATGAAGGGTTGGTTTTATTTTCGTTTCTCGTTACAGTAACTGTGCGTCATCAACACTAAAAAACGTATTGCAACAAATATACGAATTTGCAGAAGTAAGAAAAAAAAACACATTGCCTAGTCAATTCGTACGTTTGATTTTAGATCATACTTAACAGAATATACAAAAAATTTATTTAATCCCTGGGGCATGGGTGTGTGTGTTTTTCCTTGGGTTAGTTTAGCTTAGTTTAAGTGGTTTGTAAGCTACGGATTGATGACCACGCTGTTTGGCCCGATAGATTTACAAACATTTCTTTGAACATTTTTATTTTATTTAAAACTAACGAACAATATATACAGAAAATAGTCTTGATCGCAGAGATTGATAGTTTTAATTAACTAGTTTCAACCTGATGTAGGTCATCTTCAGAATTATACACAGTCTGCAAGGATTAATGGAAATAATTACAAAAACACCTAAGTATGACATCAGATATAACATAAAATATACAGAGTAATGTTTATGGCGGTTACCCATGTGGCCAGTGCTGTGGTCGGCTGGGCTGGGCTGTCCTGGGCTGTTGTGCTGCCAGTAGGCCACATGGGCCAAACTGGCCACATGGGTAACCGCCATAAACATTACTCTGTATATTTTATGTTATATCTGATGTCATACTTAGGTGTTTTTGTAATTATTTCCATTAATCCTTGCAGACTGTGTATAATTCTGAAGATGACCTACATCAGGTTGAAACTAGTTAATTAAAACTATCAATCTCTGCGATCAAGACTATTTTTTGTATATTGTTCATATCAAATAGATCGCTGTTTTTTGTCTCCTATGACAATGTGGTGAAATTAATAATTAATAAAACTAACGATCCGCCCGGCTTCTCACAAGTTCAAATGTTTGTAGATTTTATGGGACTAAACTATGGGGCCATCAGTCCCTAAACATACAAACTACTTTTGAACTAACTAATACTAAGGACGGCAGAAAAATCCATGCTCGAGGGGGGATTCGAACCCCCGACCGTAGTGTTCTCACTGTTTCACCCCAGATATCTCTGAAACTACAAGACATATTGAAGAACCGCTTTTAAGGTCATGAACATACTGCAGGGGCTTATGAAAGTAGGTATTATGAAACACTCGAAAATGTGAAGAAATATTATTTTCAACACAAACTTGTGTTTTTTAATGGATACCCAATATTATTTCTTAAGCAGTCGATAGGATAAAAAATCACAAAAAGAATGGCGTCGGTTGCATCGCGATGCGTCAATTACATCCGGAGAGACTGCGAAGCGAAGTCAACGTTTGAAATACATGAGGAGAGCTGCTAGCGGGTTGAGTCTCGGACACCCGCTAGCAGCGCGCTTGTATATATATTCTAATATCACAGCGTAACGTATAGGCCTATTTAAATGTTTAAAAGCTTAAGGGCCGATTGTCTGCCGCGATGGAGAGGACGAGCCTTCCAACAAGGTGGTTTATTGCGGAGCACGCAATTGTTCGTCGTCGGAGGTTCTAGTCGTCCCTCGGGGGGCATGGGTGTCAGTGTGTTGTCTAAAGCAAGCGTTAGTTTAAATAGTTTTTACGTATAGCGACTCATAAACGCAGCAGATAATTCTCTTATTTTTTTAAAAATTTGAACATTTGCCCTTATATTAACATCACTGAGAGATCAAATCTGACGTTAGTTGAGAAATTAAACTCTGATCAGGGCTTCCCTCTATTGTATAACGCTAAACCTAGGTCCGCCGAAAATGGTTCAACGTTGATCTGAGTCATCACGGCACATACTTGGCAACATCGCTAAAATCGGCTATCGACATGATTATCACGCTTCACAAAATTTGTTTCCGAAGCTTCAAGTTGTAAAGATGGAATGAAGTGAACAGGACAAAGAGCTATATTTAAACTTCTGCCAACAAAAAGGTGGTTTACTTCTAATAATAGTTTTGGAGCGATATAAGAATACAGTAACGAAAGAAAAAAAAAAACGGATGAAGTTACTATGTCCTAGAAGGTACATGCATGGAAATACGTTAGTGTTGATTTTAATTCGCACAACATTGGATCAGGTTGAGTGTGAAACTGTGTTATAAAAATGTTAAGGAAAGGTTCACAAGGCACGATACATGAACAGGTATTATTTTTTAGTCTTCCTTTACGATTACTGCGGTACATTTAGTGTTTCAGTAAGCTCTGCATATTCGAAAACACGTGAAATAGTTCTGTTGTCCAATAGTAGCTAAGTATGCTCCGAAGACTGACAGTGTGCTTAAGTAATGCAGTTGTGTCTTACGGTACGGTAGTGTTCTTCTAATACATTATAAACGATGCAGTAGAGACAACTCTTGATAAGAGAGAACATAATCTCAGCATGTAATCCTACGATACAATCACTGAGCCACAATCACGTCCATTCCTTGCGTACTCGTGTACAGAATATCAATGAAATCGATCGTTATTGAGAGTTGTAATTCATAAACTTATCTTTTCACTGCAAATATTCATCAGGAAGTTTCATCACGAATGGTCACCGAAGCAACGCTAGCGCTCCAAGCGGCAGGACAATAGTTACAGTAGAATGGAGGGTTGCCCTTTCTACGATAGTACGATAGGCTGAGAAGGGGGGGGGGGTTACTGACATTTCAAATGCCAGACGTAAACTTTTACTTGTATGTTAATACAGATCTTGATCGGATCGCCACCAAAATTCGCAGGATCATCTGCTGCGCAAAAAACATTGCTCCAGCTGTCCTGGAGTCTATAGGAAACATACATACACCCATCCATTTATATAGACAAGATTGAGAATACTACAATATCTCATTGTGTTCTCGAGATATTTGTTTCCTGTTCAGCAGACGAAACCGCACGGTAAGCCCGTTTCTGTCTCATAGGGATTGGCAGTCATTACCAAATACTTACCGACAAAACTGTTGTGCCTTTGGACATCGTACATTCTGATATTGTCCCCTGATAAATGAGTGGTTTCCTTTTTATTATTTGTTATCCTGTGCAAATAAATGTGTCAAATCACGTAAAACAAATGAATAGACAAAAACAACATAGCAACACTCTGGTAAAGTGATAAACAAAACGAAAAGCATTCCACTTCAAATGTTACGTCGTTTTAAGTAAGTGAACTCATAATAAACAGAAGAAAAGCAACAAAACAGGTGAAAAATGCCGTACACAACCGGAAAACACACGTCAGGAACAAAACAACTCCAGCCAGCAAGACGGAGAAACAGCAGTGAGATGTAAAGAAGAGACAACACCGTGTGTAGACTGAGTTTCCATTTAAAAACGCATAGGCCTAAAGCGTACTAAGTGCCTTAGGAAATGTTTTCAATCTATGTATACAAAACAAACTGTACAAACCTTTGTATCATTTACAGACCACAGAAGATACTTTTAAAATAAAAGGCGAAACGCGTCTGGTGTGAAATAAATCTCTCTACTATAGTCAGCCTAAGACGGATTACCTATTATAGTCAATTTTATCATCTGCCGCCGCGGCGGAGCGGAAGGGCGCATTGAGGCGGTATAATACGATGCGCAAGGCCGTTCCCCGTCGGGGGTTCGAATCCCCCCCTCTGGAAATGGATGTTTGTGCCGTATTTAGTATAAGCTAGTTCATAGGTAGTTTGTAAGTTTAGGGACTGATGACCCCGTAGTTACGTCCCATAGATATACAAACATTTGAACAGCTGATGCGGAAAATAGTCACACAACCGTAGTTCTGTAACGTGATTGTTGATGAACTATCAACTACAGTTACCTTACCGTCTTAGAAATACATTCCGTAACAACGCACCGCTGATCACTGCTATACATATTGTGGCGGTACTGGCTTGCAAGCCAGCAGCCATTGCTTTAGTTTATTTCATTATTCAATTTACTAGACATAAATAGACAGGGGATAGTAGGAAGTAGCTGTGCTAGATAGTAGCCGGATGGTACTGTAAGTACAGTCCCTTGGGGAAAATCCGCCTCTTTCTCTAAGAGTGGTCTGATTGGCTGTTGCTATACCTTTACGCGCCACAACCTCCCAGATATTTTATTAATTATTTAATATTATAATCTGAGTTAATTAATTGTTTTTGTTACACTATTTTTTGTAGATTTATTAGATTAAGTATTTTAGGTAAAGAGTCATTGCGATGTTCTAGAAGTGTCGGTTGGCGCAAAAACTCTAGGCGCTAGCGTGGAGCCCAGCTCCATTGCTAGTCAGTTCACCCCGACACGGTAAATATCTAGCGGCACTTGCGATAACCAATCTTGTATTAATCGGTCCATAATGGAGCTAAAATATTTGTAAAGTGCGTGCAGTGTATTTCAAAGTGTGTTATGACTATAACAACGTTATTTTTGCGAATTTTGACGTCAACATGCAATTTGTGGCGTCTGTATTCGTGTGATTGGTAGAAATAAAAGAGCCACTGGCATCTCTGAAAGAATTCATCGACTTCGTTAATGGTAGTTACACAGTCACAATATCCACCACTTTCAATTTTAGCCTCACCTTAGGAAACTTCGAGCCTACGACCTGTGTGCTGCTTCTGCGCTGGGGACATCTACGAGAGGGATGACACCAGGTTAGTTTAATATTGACAACGGCCTCGCGTGCAACGTTCGGTCTATTACAACTAGACCGATTAGCACACTGCTCGCGGCAACATGAGTGAGGTAAAGGGAAGATAGGAAAGTGTCAAGGAAACTATCACAAGTGGACCTTATAACATAAACTGTAACCATAAAATTGAATGGTTTAAAGATTTTTTCTATCTCATCCCCGTCATAATGTCCTGAATACTTTGCACGATTTCTTTCTTTGGGATTGTGTCCAAAAGCCTCGTCATGTTTCGTTGGATGTCAGGAAAATCGTCAAATCTCATCTCTTCAAAGCCAGTTTGAGTCGAGGGAATGGTCCGCAGGTAGGAGATCGGCGAGTATGATGGATGTTCAAGTTGCACGGCAACGCTCACCCAAACACAGGTAATATCGTCAATCATTTCCTGCCAAAAAAGGACTTGCTGTAACTTGAACATCGACTATACTCGCCGGATGTCAATCTTCCAAACTTCTTAGTATTGTATAGACTCTAACTTGCTTTGAAAGGAAAGCGACTTCGTGCGAAGATTTGAGGTAATGTATCGCAGTGTTAATTGGTGCATAGTTATGGAAGGTGACTATTTCGAAGGTCAATAAGGTAACTAATTTTCGCTTAATATGGAGTATTATCATAATATAATAGAAAAGCCAAAATAGCATGTTTCGAACCTCAAGGGTGTCATCTTTTGGTCTTTGCTACAAGTGGCGTTTATCTATTTAGTAAAGCGCTCCACATATTATTTTTCCTGCTGGAAATTCAAACACAAAATACTAAAATAGACGAGCACAAAAAACCACCTTAGTGTATGTATCTGACTGAGGGCTATGGTGGCTCTTAGAGAGAGAGAGAGCACAGTGGTTGAGTGACAGACTAAAAATCCAAAGGTCGCGGGTTCGATCTCCGCCAGCTCCTAGGGTTTTTATCTGTCACTTTCCACTTGTTTCCCCTCTGGCATTGTTGCTAATGTTAAAAATGTCGACTAGCACCGTGGTTCTGAACCCACGTTAAACTGTAAATCCCCCTATAACTGGCGGGGTAAGTCATTTCGAAGGTCGGAGGAAGGCAACGATAAACCACCTCCAAACAGGACCATGCCTAGTAAAGCACTGTGGTACTCAAACCAATCTTCGGATTGTTGAGTGCTATACCTTATATATATGCAATGTTGGCCTTTCTTTATTATATTAAGACAACTGTAGTTCATAGTTCATCTACGTCGATGTTACAGGACTATTCACCGAATTTTAATGTCTGAGGTTGTAAATATGCCTGCATTGCTCAATTCACCCGCCAAGTACGAGTTACGAAGTATTGTTGGTTTTCTGCAAGCAGAAGGAAGCACTGCAGCAGTAATCCTTCAAAGAATAAGCCAAGTGTATAGAAAGAGTTTTATGAGTGAAGGAGTTGTGCGTGAATGGTGCAGAAAATTTTGATGATGGCCGAACTGAAGCACTCGGTGAAGCAAGTCAAGGACTTAGATCTGTCGCTACAGATGACCTCGTTCAACTAGTTGACAAAGTGGTAGGAGAAATAGACAGGTTCACCGAAATTGCTTCAGCAATAAAATTTTCCGGGGTTAACCGAACATAAAGGCAATGCGATTCGTGTATAATCATTGGCGGCAACATTTTGTGATTATGTTGAAAACTAACCGATCTTTTACATATCAGGTGGTAAAAACATTTTTCCTTATTCATTTGTCTTTTATTTATGGACTATAGGATGTTGCAAAGAACAGCCGTTGTACTTCAATATAATCTGAGATACCTAGTCGTAAGATACATATTGGGCTACTGTTCTCAAATTATTGCTTCGCTTTCTTTGAAAATGAAATATTTGTAAATCTACGAGACTTCATTAGTCTGGTTATGTACCTAGGCTTACATACTACTAATTTGTACGCTATACCCGACGGAAGACTCGAACCGGCGACAGCAAGCAGAGGCGCGCTCCGCAGCTAGGCGTCTTGAAACGCTAGGCCACTCCACCGCGGCTTCACCTTCTTTGGGGATTGAATTACGGAACGAGTAACTTAGTTCTTTGATGATTGAATTACGAAACGACTAATTCAGTAAATCTGCTTTAGTCACTGGCGCTGTTATTGATGAATGTTATGGTTTTACTTTTTGTATATGAACTGTGACTCCGTAGCACAGTGGTAAAGTGTCAAACTACAAATCCAAAGGTCACGGGTTCGATCCCCGCCGCGTCCTAGGATTTTTATCTGTCACTTTCCACTTCTTTCACCTCTGGCAATGTTGCTGAGGAGAAAAATACCGAGTGGTACCACGTTAAACTGTAGGTCCCCCCCCCCCCCCCCCCCCCGTATAACTGGCTGGGTAAGTCAGGTCGGAGGAAGGCAACGGCATACCACCTCCATTAGGACCATACCTAGTAAGGCACATTGGTGTTCAAACCAATCTTCGGATCGTTGACTGCTTTACCTTTACCTTATATGTATTGTATATGATTAGATTTATCGCAATCAGAAAACTGTTAATAAATAAATTCAGTTGGTTTTCTGTAATGGTTTTGTCGTTTCTTCACTACTTCGTTACGTGTAGGAGAAACTAGTTTATGATTTCTTGATAATAATAAATGCTGAGGACTCCTATACCGTAGGCGTGCATAGGTACCCCATAACAGAGATCCACCTGCTTAAAACATATAACGAATATATTAAAATAAAAATATTACTTGATGTCTTAGAAATACAACATTGACTGGTAAAGTTGAAGTTCAGGCTTCGTCAAACTGTCCTGAATAGTATAAGTCTATGTCTTTGGGCTGACATCTACAATTACCCAAGACTTCTGTTCAGTACATTTTTTTATTCTAGATTGTTACAGATCAATGGATTTGGCATGGATAATGTAAAAACTAACCAATAACATATATATGTGTGCCATGAAGGCAAAGTCGAGGAAGGTGCAAATGAAATTTGCTGATTTCTATATGATTGTATCGAAAAATGTATCTCCAAAGATGTGAAATTAACAAGTTTATCAACTGGACCATTTAGGAAGATGAAACAATTACTTCCATATAGACGGGAATAGTTTCCTGCCAAACGAAAGAGATATTATGTGCAAAATGACGCACTGAAAACTCTTTATGAGGAGCTGAATACCGTCAGGGTTAAGCTCTCCTGGTCAAAATCTTTGACCAATTATAAAAAAAAAAAAAAAATCGTAACATGTATAAATCACCCTTTGTGTAAAAATGGTGGGCGGTCAGAAAAGTTTGCTACTAACAGAAAAAATAAAAGTGAACACACCGGCCAGTCCACGAAAGTTAAAAACGCTGGTGCTCTCAGATTCATCCTGCGCCACAATGGCTCACACGGCCTTCCGGAGGATATTGCAGCTGCCTCGTTACGCCCTCTGAAGACTCCCATGTGGCAGCCACGCACGCGAATAACGGAGAAAGCGCGGAACCAGCTTTTCAGGGAAACTCTTTGAGCGCCGCCGCGCTTCTGAATGCCCAAAGGGCCATTAGGACCAACGGAAGCGCGAAATCCTCCCTCCATTATTCGTTCCCTCACGCAAGCGAATAACGTTTGCACCTCCTTCCAGTAGCACCGAATATTAACTTTCCGTATTGCTATAAACGCGAAACCCCTACAGACGCTGGAAAGTGAAAGTATGAGGTAGGAAAACGATCGAACTCTCTGAACAGAACTCCATCTGTTGTGTATTACATATTTTTACAGTGCATAGAAAGAGTTTAGTAACTTAATTCGAAGCAGTCATGAAGTAATTGGTAATTGTAAACTACCTGACAGAATCATGACGAATATCTACCCAAAAATTTTTTATAAAGAAGAGCATGCCTATGGGAGGATTTTTGCCAGCTAATCACTGATTATCACTCAAAGTTATTTAGTACTACTTTTACAATGATGAGTATTTACAATATGCTTAGACATCATATTCGTATCATAAAATGTGGTCGCGTGGTCTAAGGCGCCTAGTTACGGATTGCGCGGCCCTTACCACTGGAGGTTCGAGTCCTCTCTCGGGCATATATATGTATGTGGTCCTTGGCCTAATTTGATTTAAGTAGTTCGTAAGTCTAGCGACCGATGTCGTTAGCGGTTTGGTCCCTTCGATTTACAAACACTCCAACATTTTTAAACAAGTCATTCGTGAAATACATTAGTCTGAATATTCCATATTCAAGGTAGCATAACTGAAAATTACACGGTAAAAAAGCATCATATGCATAATACTTGCAGACACATAGCCGTATGACGTTTTTAGACTCTACTAGCTTAAACCCGCGGCTCTGCTCGCGTGTTGGTTGAATATGATAGATAAGCTATATTTCTGTAGTGTGCTATTGGACTGGTTTTGAAGGATGAAATGAAATACAATAGCTTCTTTAGAAACAAACATTTTTAATCAACATGCAAATAAAAAAATAAAATTTCGTGAAGTGCTTAATGATTTACAATAAATAATACATACACTATTCCTTATAGCCTGAGTTGCAATATCTCAACACGGATGGTGAGAGTAATATCCAAATTCATTTTCATTTCATTTTACTGCTTTATTTATTTATTCTTATATTTCCTTATTCGTGTGCTTATCCTTACAGAGAAATAGCTGAAGACATTCTAGCACGCATAAAACAAAGATATGGTCTAGGGCATCACGTTTCGCTGTATGTAACCTCTTTGCCATAGAGTCGCAGCCGGCCGCGGTGGCCGAGGGGACTGAGGCGCTCCAGTCACGGTCTGCACGGCCACTACGGCCGAGGGTTCTAATCCACCCTCGGGCATGGATATTTGTGCCGTCCTTAGTCTTAGCTAGTTCATAAGTAGTTTGTAAGCTTAGGGACTGATGACCCCGTGTTAAGTCCCATAAGTTCTACAGACATTTGAACATAGAGTCGCAAACATCATCGCTGACCTTCAGTCCGCATTTTATTTATTGCGTTCTTTAGTTTTCGCTGCAGAGCGAAATATTAACACACACATACACACATGTAGAATTTTATATACACCAATAACTTTCCATCCCAATATACTCCACCCTTTAATCATTATCAACGCTTAAGAAACAATACAACCAATATAACCATTTTCGAAGAGTAAATATAATTTTGAGAGAGTAATTATTGTTCCGCATTTCGCGTTATATTCTTCAAATTAATAAATATCTATCAGACTGCTATAAAACCGCGCCTAAAACCTTCCTCGGTATAAATTAGTAACTTTACAAATATTTAAGACTCTGCGTCTTGTCGTTCTGACATGATAAGCTTACACCGAACAGACAGTCAGCTATCCGATCGCCATAAAACCGTGCCTAAAGCCTTCCCCGGGTAGACATTAGTAATTGTACAAATATTAAGCTCTTTATGTCTTGTGGTTCAGACGTGATAAACGTACTCCGAACAGACATTCACATTTATAGATGTTGTTGTTGTTGTGGTCTTCAGTCCGGAGACTGGTTTGATGCAGCTCTCCACAATACCCTATCCTGAGCAAGCCTCTTCATCTCCACATAAGAACGGCAACCTACATCTGTCTGAATTTGCTTACTGTATCCATCTCTTGATCTTCCTCTGCGACTTTCACCCCATACACTTCCCTCCAACGCTAAATTAACAATTCCTTGATGTCTAAGAATGTGTCCTACAAATCTATCCCTTCTTTTAGTCAGAAATTTCTTTTCTCCCCAATTCTGTTCAGTACCTCCTCATTAGTTACGCGATCCACCCACCTAATCTTCAGCATTCTTCTGTAGCACCATATTTCAAAAGCCTCAATCCTCTTCCTGTCCGCATTGTTTATCGTCCATGTCTCACTCCCATACAAGGCAACACTCCATACAAATGCCTTCAGAAAGGACTTCCTTAGGCTTAAATCAATATTCGATGTTAACAAATTTCCCTTTATCAAAAACGCTTTTCTACCCATTGCCATTCTGCATTTTATATTCTCTGTACTGCGACCATCATTTGTTTTTTTACTGCCCAAGTAAGAAAACTCATCTACCTCCTTTATTGCTTCGTTTCCCAATCTAATTCCTTCAGCATCACCTGATTTTCTTACACTGCACTCCATTACCCTAGTTTTGCTCTTGTTAATGTTCATTTTATATGCACCTTTCAGCACACTGTCCATTCCGTTCAATTGCTCTTCCAGGTCCTTTGCTGTATCTGACAGATTTACTATGTCGTCGGCAAAACGCAATGTTTTTAATTCTTCACCCTAAACTTTAATTCCTTCTCCAAATTTCTCCTTGCTTTCCTTTATAGCTTGCTCAATGTACAAATTGAATAACAATGGACAAAGACTACAACGCTGTCTTACTCCCTTTCCAACCACTGCATACCTTTCATGCCCTTCAACTCTGACAACCGCTGTCTGGTTTTTGTACAAGTTGTAAATAACCTTACGCTCCCTATATTTTACTCCTGCTTGCTTCAGAACTTGAAAGAGTTTATTCCAATCAACATTGTCAAAAGCCTTCTCCGAATCTACAAGAGCTAGATATGTAGGTTTGCCTTTTCTTAATCTATCTTCTAGGATAAGCCGTAAAGTGAGTATTGCCTCCCGAGTTCCTACATTTCTCCTGAACCCAAACTGATCTTCCTCCAGGTCTACTTCTACCTGTTTTTCCATCCATCTTTGTATAATTCGTGTTAATATTTTGCAACCATGACATTAAACTGATGGTTCTGTAGTTTTCACACCTGTCTGCACCTGCTTTCTTTGAAATGGGGATTATAACAATTTTCTTAAAGTCTGAGGGTACTTCGCCTATCTCATACATCTTACACACCAGGTGAAAAAGGTTTGTCATGGCTGGTTCTCCCATAGACTACAGTAGCTCTGAGGGAATATCATCTACTCCGGGGACCTTGTTTCGACTTAGGTCTTTTAGGGCTCTGTCAAATTCCTCCCTCAGTACAGCATCTCCCATTTCATCTTCATCTACATCCTCTTCCCTTCCTACAATATTGTAACGAAGTTCATTTCCTTTGTAGAGCCCCTCTATATACTCTTTCCACCTTTTAGCTTTCCCCTCTTTGCTGAGAACTGGTTTTCCATCAGTGTCCTTGATATTCATAGAGCTGTTTTTCTTATCTCCAAATGTTTCCTTTATTTTCCTGTAGGCTGTATCTATTTTCCCCTATTTATACATTCTTCTACATCCTTGCATTTGCCTTCTAGCCACTCCTGCTTAGCCATTTTGCACTTCCTGTCAATCTCATTTCTTAGTCGTCTGTACTCCATTTTGCCTGTTCCATTTACTGCATTTTTATATTTTTTCCTTTCATCGATTAAATTTAGTATCTCCTATGATATCGAAGGATTTTTTGTAGGTCTTGCAATCCTACATATTTTGTCCTCTGCTACCTTCACTATTTCATCTCTCAATTTTACCCATTCCTCCTCTACTGTTTTATTTTCCCCTGTTTCTGTCAATTATTGCCTAAAGCTCCCTCTGAAATTCTTAAGAACCTCAGGTTCCTTCAATTTATCCAGGTCCCATCTCCTTATTTTCCTACCTTTTGTAGTTTCTTCACTTTCAGCCTACACTTCATAACCAACAAGTTATGGTCAGAGTCTTTATCTGGCCCTGGGTATGTCTTACAGTTTAAAACCTTATCCCGAAATCTATGTCTTACCATTATAAAATCTGGTTTCTCCCGGTGTCTCCTGGTCTCTTCCACGTATACAACCTTGTTTTGTGAATCTTGAACCAGGTGTTTGTTATAACTAAATTATGTTCCGTGCAAAATTCTACCAGGCGGCTTCCTCTTTCATTCCTGTGATACCCCCAATTGATTTTGTATTTATAATCCTGTACTCACCTGACCAGAAATCCTGTTCATCCTGCCACCGAACTTCACTAATCCCCACTATATCTAACTTCAACCTATCCATTTCCCTTTTTAAATTTTCTAATTTTCCTACTCGATTAAGGGATCTAACATTCCACGCTCCGACCCGTAGAATGCCAGTATTGTCTTTCCTGATGATCACATCCTCCTGAGTAGTCCCCGCCCGGAGATCCGAATGGGGGACTATTTTACCTCCGGAATATTTTACCCGAGAGGATGCCATCATCATATTTCCATACAGTAGAGCTGCATGTCCTCGGGAAAGGTGACGGCTGTAGTTTCCCCTTGCTTTCAGCCGTTCGTAGTAGATGTGTGGCAAAGCCACATTAGCTGATGTTACAAGGCCAGCTCAGTCAATCATCCAGACTGTTGCCCCTGTAACTACTGAAAAGGCTGCTGCCCCTCTTCAGGAACCACACGTTTGTCTGGCCTCTCCACAGATACCCCTCCGCTGTGGTTGCACCTACGGTACGGCTATCTGTATCGTTGAGGCACGCAAGCCACCCCACCTCGGCAATGTCTGTGGTTCATGGGAGTGGTCTTCGGAACTACCGTCTGTTAAATCCTGCCATGTTAATGACGTAAGCTATACTCTACTGTAATACTCTTTCTCTAGATTTAAATATAAATGAGAAAATTTAAAAGGTTAACATGAATTGAATTACATGCTTACCAAGAGAAAAATATTTCGTCTCGGTAGTAAACAATTTTGTTGTTTGGTGGTACTCATCCTAGTGATGCAGCTCAGAAGAAATATTTTGCTCGGTAGGTGTATTTCATCCAGCGTGTAGAAAGAAAGCAGTCTGATATTCTATACAAATTTCACTTGTTGGACACGATGAAATTATCTCTAGTAACAACATTTTTCAGCCTAATTATGTTGTTGTTGTGGTCCTCAATCCGCAGACTGGTTTGATGCAGCTCTCCGCGCTGCCATGTCCTGCGCTAGTATTTGAAAATACGATCGGCAATCTATATCCTTTTTAACCTGATAACTATATTCGTCCCTCGGTCTCCCTTTACGAATTTTACTTCCTTCTAATGCTAAGTTGGCGATTCCCTGATGTCTCAGAATGTGTTACACCTGCCGCGGTGGAGTAGCCGCGATGTGCGATGCATTTGCCGTCGGAGGTTCGAATCCTCCCTCGGGTGTTGATATTTTTTTTTGTTTTTTGTTTTTAGTATAATTTAGTTTACAAGCAGTTTGTAAGTTTAGGGACTGATGACCCCGCTGTTAAGTCCCATAGACTTAACAAACATTTGAACATTTTTTTGTGTTTCACCAACCCCTTCTTTGTCAGGATATTCCAGAAACTCCTTTTCTCTCCAATTCTGTTGAGTACGTCCTCGTTAGTTACGGGATCTACCCATTTGATCTTCATCATTCGTCTGTAGCACCACATTTAAAAGCTTCTACCAAACTTTGGCTGAACTCCTTATCGTCAATGTTTCACTGCTATACAATGCTTCACATAAAAAAATGCTTTTAGAAAGGACTTACTAATATTTAAAATAACATTAGATGTCAAAAAATCTCGCTTATTCAATAAAGCAATTTTTCCCTTAGCCATATTATATCTTCTTTACTTCGGCCATCAGAAATTATCTTCCTACCCAAGTAACAAAACTCATCCACTACTTTTATTGCCTCATTACCTAACCTAATTCCTTCAGATCACCTGACCGCATGCCATTTTCCTCTTGTTAATGTTCATCTTATACCTTCCTGTAAAGGCACTGTCCTTTCCGTTTCATTCCTCTTCAAGGTCCTTTGCTGTCTCTGAAAGAATTACTATGTTATCAGCAAACTGAAAATTTTTATTCCATCTCCCTGAGTTTTAATTACCTCTCCAAACTTCCCCTTGTATTCTTTCACAGCTTGCTCAATGTAGAGATTGAACCACTGCGACCTTATCATGCACTTCGTCTCTAATAACTGCTATCTGGTTAATGTACAAGTTGAATATAACTCTTCGCTCCCTATATTTCACCTCTTGAAATATTGCAGTTAAAATTATCAAAAGCTTTCTCCAAATAAACAAATGCTAAAGAGTACGTTTCCCATTCCTTAACTTATCTTCTAAGATAATTCGAAACGTGAGTATAGCATCGCGTGCTCCTAAATTTCTAACTCCAAACTGATCTTTCCCAAGGTCATTTCCACCATGTTTTCCTATCGTCTGTAAGTAATTAGTATTTTACAACTATGAATTATTAAACAATTTGTTCGTGACTGGCTCACCTAACGAAAATAACGGTTCAGACGGAACATCATCTGCTTCAACGTCCTTGTTTCCCCTCAAATCTTTTAGTGCTCTGTCAAATCTCCTCGCAGCATAATGTCTCTTATCACATCTTCCTCTACTTTGTCTTCCATTTCTAGAATATTGGTTTCAAGTTTATTTTATATATACAGGCCTTCTATAATTCGTTCCACCTTACATCTTTTCTTAGTACTGGTTTTCCATCTGACTTCTTGATATTCATACCGCTGCTTTTCTTATCTCCAAATGTCTCTTTTATTTTCCTGTACGTGGTCTCTATCTTTCCACTAGTTATACATTCTTCTAGGGTCTTACATTTTTACTCAAGCCAGTCCTGTCTAGCCAGTCTACACATCCTGAGAACATCATTTTCCAAACGTCTGTACTCCCTTTTGCCTGCCTTACTTGATGCATTTTTATATTTTCTCTTTACAGCTACTGTGTTATTGAAGGATTTCAATTAGACCTTGTCCTTCTGCCTATATGATCCTCTGTAGCCTTCACTACTCTCTCTGAGCTACTTATTCTTCTTCTTCCGTATTACTTTCCAACGTTTCTGACAATCCTTGTCGAATGCTCCCTCTAAAACTGTCAACCACCTCTGGTTCCTTCAGTTTGCCCAGCTCCTTAATTTTCTACCTTTTTGCTGTATCTTAAGTTTTAATCTACAGTTCATAGCCAATAGGTTATGGTCAAAGTCTATATATGTCTTACATTTAAAAACCAGGTTTCTAAACCTTTGCCTTACCATTTTGAAGTCAATCTGGTGTCTCCACGTATATGACCTTCTTTCATAATGATTTAACCAAGTATTAGTGATGATTAATTTGTTCAAATGTTCAAATATTTGTGTAGCTTATGGGACTTAACTACGGGGTTATTAGCCCCTAAACTTACAAACTACTTATGAACTAGATAACACTAAGGACGGCACAAATATCCATGCCCGAGGGGGGATTTGAACCACCGACCGTAGTGACCGGGCAGGCCGTGACTGGCGCGCCACAGTCCCATCGGCCACCGGATTAATTTGTGCTCTGCTCAATATTCAACCAGGCGATCTCCTCTTTCATTCCTTTTCCACAGTCCATATCCACCTACTACATTTCCTTCTCGTCCCTTTCCTACTACCGAGTTCCAATCCTCTATCAAAACTACATTTCTTCTCCTTTAATGGTGTGAACAATTTCTTTTATCTTTTCCTCATCGTCAGCATAGCTAGTTGGCATATAATCTTGCATTACTGTGATCGTGTAGGCTTCGTGTCTATCTTTGCTACGATAAAGCGTTTACTAGGTTGTTCATAGTAACTTACCCGCATATCAATTTTCTTATTTATTATCAGACCTACTCCAGCATTCGTATTTATAGCCCTGTACTCACCTGACCAAAAATCCTGTTCATCCTGCCACCGAACTTCACTAATCCCCACCTTATCTAAATTTAACATATCGATTTATCATTTCAAAAACTTACCTACTCGATTAAGGGATAAAATATTCCACGCTCTGATCTGTAGAACGCCTGTTTTGTTTTTCTTGGTGGTGACATCCTCCTGAGTAGTCCCCGCCCGGAGATCCGAATGGAGGACTATTTTACACCGGCCGCGGTGGCCGAGGGGACTGAGGCGCTCCGGTCACGGTCTGCACGGCCACTACGGTCGGGGATTCGAATCCCCCCCTCGGGCATAGATATTTGTGCCGTCCTAGTTCGTAAGTAGTTCATAAGTAGTTTGTAAGTTTAGGGACTGATGACCCCGTAGTTAAGTCCCATAAACTTAACAAACATTTGAACTTTCTTTTTACTATTTTACCTCCGGCATATTTTACCCGAGATAATGCCATCATCAACATATATTCATACAGTAAGCTGCATGTCCTGGGGAAAATTTACGACTGTAGTTTCCCCTTGATTTCAGCCGTTCGCAGTAACTGCATATCAAAGCCACATTAGCTGATGTTACAAGACCAGCTCAGTCAGACATCCTGATTGTTGATCCTGTAACTACTGAAAGGGCTGCTGCCCCTTTCCAGGAACCACAGGTATGTCTGGCTTCTCCACAAATATCCCTTCACTGTGGTTGCACCTGTACCGTTGAGCCACGCAAGCCACCCTATCTCAGCAATGTCTGTGGTTCATGAGGGTGAATTTACAAATTAGCATTCCGGTAAATCTTAGCTATCATCTTCAGATCTTTTACAGGATATGTACCTCATCCTCATAATGAGAGCACATTTCACTGTGTAACAACACGGTTACGTAGGCTTGTGTTTAACATAAATTGAGTATACGAAATGAGCGAAGCACCCAACCCCGCGACCAACTGTAGTGTCGCATTTCTCATTGGACGTATTGTAGCCGCACCGAATCAAATTATATTTTAATTATTATTTGGAGGTACATTAATTGTAGTTGACGTTCACTTACAATTTATTTTTGATAACGGTATTCACTGTGAACTTATCTTGACTGGAAACCTTGAAAGGCTCGTGTAGTAGTTAATTTTTTCAGACCTTTAAAATACAATGTACATGACTAGATTACAATATTTTCAGAAGGTGTAAATAATGCACCCCCATCTTGGTATTAACATCAATAATGTGAACTAAGCGTACAGCTTGATTTGAACAGATGGTAAGAAAGCAATCATGGACGCAGAAACATATGGCGTCTCGATCGTTCCTGTTTAACTCTTCTGTCTTTGGAGGCGTCCCCAGCTGCTTCTCCCTCGTCCTCGTCCTCCACCCCAGGTGCTTCTGCTTCGTGTCTGCTACGTGCCTGCTGGTGCTTAATGAAGTGCCACCCGCAGCCAGCCGCGCTGCTGTCAGTGAGTGTCCCGCTGAGTCAGCGTGATAGCTTGCTGGCAGCAGACGGCTCGTAGCATTACGCAATTTCTGTTTTACCTGAGGACGAGATACAGGTCGAAACGATGTTCAACCATCTCTACAATTTCCTTTGCTAGCCAGGGTACTGTCTACCGTAAAATTAATCAACTCAACAGTGTCGTATGTTGGATCCATGATTTACTGATTGACGGTTCTACGCTAACACTTGTGGCGTGGCGAACTGAAATTGCGTCCAGGACATGACGCTTTGATGGCGTTCCCCCTACTCTCCCACTCTGTGCCCTGGTAGTCGATTCTTTACGGCCTATCCCCCTTCAGAAATATACATCGTAGTGTATAGAATTTACTCGTGATACGAATATTCTTTGAAGAACCAAGGAAACTGGTATAGGAAAGCGCATGCAAACGAAGAGCTATATAAATAGAAGACGTCGCTGTGGTCAGCTCCGCCTATATGACGCAACAGATGTATTGCACAGGCGTTATATCTGTAATTGCTTCTACAATGGCAGGTTATCACGATTTAAGAGAGTTTAAACGTGGTCTTTTAGTCGGCAAGTGTGAGAGAGGAGACAGCATCTCCGAAGTACCGATGAGGTGAGGGTTTTCCCGTACAACAATTTTACGTGTGCACCACGAATATCGGGCATGAGGTAAAACATCGAATGTCTGACATCGCAACAGTAAGATCTGGAGCAATGACGACTGTAGAGAAACGCTGAAAGTGACAGAAGTGCAGAATTTCAATGCTGGCCCATCAACAAGTGTCACACAACCATACAACGAATCATAATCGAAACGGGCTTTCTGAGCTGAAAGCCCACCCACGTACACGACACAAAGATTAACGCCTCGCCGGAGCCCGTTAGCATCGACATTGAAGTAATGTTGACTGGAAACAAGTTGTCTGGTCTGCCGAGTCTCGTTTCCAGTTGTATCGATCTGATGGAGTTGTACGGGTATGGGGACAACCTCAAGAATCCAGGGACCCTGCTTATCAGTAGCGTACTGATCAACTGTAATGGTAAGGGCGAGTGCAGATGGAGTGATTACAGGCCAATCGCATTGACGATCAGCGACTGAATCGGCAGAAGACAGCTGAGGAAGACGTGGATACATGGGAGGTAGTTCTACAAGATACTGCCAGCGAAGCTCCGTGAACAACTGAGGTAACATACTGCTGTCAGGACTACATTGTAGAATCGGTATTCTAGCTATTGTTTTTAAGTGAAATTGATTTTCAATGTTGTTTATTGTAATAAATAATTTCTTTTGACTACTAGATTTGTCTTTACCACTTCTAAGTACTCGCAACGTCTTTATCCATTCGGAATAGTTCTAGCCATCGTAGATGTTGGACATGCTTGACTGCAGTAATGTTCAACCAATGATTGCGTCGCTAATTTTTTTCGTAATATGAGAAGAATAAAACATTCGGAAACTGCCAGTCAAAGGATTAGTAAAATAGTTGCTTAACATCTAACCATAGCATCAAACATTGCATTCGAATTCCCAAATTAGATTTAGTCTTCCGAAAAATCAATCGCGCTGCGTGTAACAGTAAGTGGCCTACTTACAAGAATACTGGAGCTTATAAGTACGCCATACTGCCCCCTCCCACCTCCATTGCTCTGGCGTAAACACTACGGTGCTGCCACCGTCGTGAGATTTCCACTTGGCTTTGAAGAGTAATACATTCAGCCACGAAGCCTTCGTATATCCGGGTCAGACATTGGTGATAACATCAACAACAGCATACCGAACATGCAATTGGAAATGCATGACAGCACTGCAGGAAGTATTACTCTCCCATAAGATTCGCTGATGTACTACATGAAATGTCAGTTGATCATTTGTCGGTGCTTTTCCGAATCCTGGCTGAACCCTGCCAGCAGGAAGCAAAACCGAAGTCTCAACACGAAATGAGAACGGTTCTAGCAACAAGTCGCCGCCCGTCTCACAGAATACCGCCACATGACGAGGGTGTTAACGTAGCCGTGGATGAATGGCCAGCGGTTATCACTACGGCTCTCACAACAGTGACGCCATAACGTCGCCATTACCAAAGAATTACTCCGGCACTAGCACAAAGACCTCATGTTGTTTTTGTTGTGCTCTTCAGTCCGCAGACTGGTTTGATGCAGCTCTCCACGCTACCCTGTCCTGTGCAAGTCTCTTCATCTGAGAATACGTTCGGCAACCTACATCCTTTTGTATCTGCTTACTGTATTCGTCCCTCGGCCTCCCTCTACGATTTTTAAGTGTGCTAATGCTAAGTTCACAATTCCTTGATGTCTCAGAATATGTCCCACCAATCTACCCCTTAGGATATGCCAGAAACTTCTTTTCTTCCCGATTAGGTTAAGCACCTCCTCATTAGTTACGTGATGTACCCATCTAATTTTCATCATTCGTCTGTAGCACCACATTTCAAAAGCTTCTATCATCTTTTTATCTAAACTTATCGTCCACGTTTCACTCCCATACAGTGCTACACTCCAGACAAATGCTTTCAGAAAGCACTTCCCAACATTTAAATTAATATTGGGTGGTAACAAGTTTCGCTTCTTTAAAACGCTTTTCTTCCCAAAGCCATTCTGCATTTTATATCTTCTTTACTTCGGCCATCAGAAGTTACCTTGCTACCCAAATAACAAAATTCATCTACTACTTTTATTGTCTCATTACCTAATCTAATTTCTTCATCATCGCCTGATTTTCTGAAATTGCATTCCATTACCTTCGTTTTACTCTTGTTAATGTTTATCTTATAATTTCCTTTCAAGACACTGTCCATTCCATTCAATTGCTCTTACAGATCTTTTGCGGTCTCTGACAGAATTACTATGTCAACGGCAAACCGCAATGTTTTTATTTCTTCTCCCTGCATTTTAATGCCCTCTCCAAATTCTCCTTCCATTCTTTCGCTGTCTGCTCAATATACAGATTGAACAACATTGGGGAAAGGCTACAACCCTGTCTTATTCCCTTCCCAACCTCTGCGTCCCTTTCTTGCCCTTCGACTCTAATAACCACTGTCTGGTTTTTGTATAGATTGAATATAACTCTTCGCCCCCTATATTTTACCCCTGCTACCTTCAGAATTTGGAAGAGTGTATTCCAGTCGACATCGTCAAAAGGTTTCTCCAAATCGACAAACGCTAAAAACGTAGGGTTGCCTTTCCTTAGCCTATCTTATAAGATAAGTCGTAAAGTGAGTATTGCCTCCCGTGTTCCTACATTCCTCTTAAATCCAAACTGATCTTCCCCGAGATCGGATTCCACGTGTTTTTCCATTCGTCTCTAAATAATTCGTGTTAGTATTTTGCAACCATGACTTATTAAACTGATAGTTCTGTAATTTTCACACTTGTCTGCACTTGCTTTCTTGAAGTCGGAGGGTATTTCCCCTGTCTGATACATATTCCATACCAGGTGATACAATTTTTCGGAACTGGCTCTCCTAACGACATCAGCAGTTCAGACGGAATATCTTCTACTCCAGGGGCCCTGTTTCGACTCAAGTCCGTCAGCACTCTGTCAGTATCATATCTCCTATCTCATCTTCCTCCATTTGGTCTTTCCTTTGTATAAGTCCTCTACATATTTCTTCCACAGTTCAGCTTTCCCCTTTTTGCTTAGTACTGGTTTTCGGTCTGAGTTTTTTATATTCATACAGCTGCTTTTCTTGTCTACAAATATATCATATGGGAGAGGAACAAAATGAATCTGGAATGAAACGTAACTCGTCACTGAGACACAAAGCAGGTTGCTAACTTACAGCGAAGAGCCATCAAAGTCGGTTTAGCAAACCATAAAACATGTCAGTGGAAAGAACTAGCATAGAGCCTGAATCACCGCCGTGAGAGGTAGTTGGTTACTTCACACGACATCGTCCGCACACATCGCCTTTCAGAACCCCGCAAGTAGTGGCCTACAGCCCACAAGACAAGGATAACTGTCAACTAATCTGGAACCTACCGAACGGCCTGCAAATCATTAGCTCCTACAACTGGTGAAAGATAGGATACGACCACACCTACCACGGAACAAGTAGTCGCCGAGCAAATAAAGCATATAGCTGCAGATAAGGTCCCGGGTCACGACGTTATCGACACTCGACGTCTAGGGAAGGCATCACATATTACGCACGCCACAGGGAGGAACACTGGAACGATGCCAGCTGGGCGCAGAGCGCGGAAGGAACGTACGACTCGGTGCGGGCCTGAGGTGACGACAACGATCCCGGAAGATGGCCAAGACGTGTGCGGACGGCGGCTGGAGCACCAGCGACCCGAGAGAATGCTGGATCCACGCCAGGCGGGCGCGGACCGCGGACCAGGCGGTCACTGGATCCACCCAAAGATTGTTCTCGGGTAGCGCCTGAAGAATACAGAGAGTTACTCGTCGCAACATCTTGCCGGAACAACACTGACGTCCTACAGAAAATCCGATTATTCACCATGTCAACAGATCGTCGGGAAAGCCTAAGGAATTACATTAAACTGTCAAATCTTCACTGATTTAAAGCAGTTATAAGCAGCATATCTTGATGTATTAAGGTAAAGGCAACCAGCTGAAAAATGTTCATGTCGGAGTACAAGAAATGCAGATAGTAGCAGTAGAAGCAAAAGAGTGACGAGGCAGTGAAAAACAGAGCTCAGTGGAGACCAAACATATACTTAGGGGCTCTCAATCGTCCATATCAGGATAATTAGACAAATAAAAGAAAAGAAAATGTCTCCTTCCCACCATCTTTTATACGCAAGTGCTAAACACACCAATTCTAGTCGCTAAGTTGGAGCAAACTCTCTATAAGGAGACATCTGAGAAGGGACAATGAAGAAAATTACAACAGATTGTGAGAAAAAATGTCACGAGACAAATTAAGAGGCAAAGACTGGTAAGAAAAATTAGTAGATTAAACTTATAAGAGAAAGTTGCTAAGAAAACTCGAGTGAAAGAAATGACAATAGTAACAGTGGGAGAGACAGCGAGGGGAAAGTACCATTGGGAGGAGAATAAGTGGAAGCGCGTACTGAAAATGGCAGTTGGGGGGACGGGGGAGCCGTTGTGTATGGAATTTCACTGCGAAATGATACTGGGTAAAAGAATTCATCATCCTTTGTGTTAAATGAGTGCTAATTTGTTTGAATGGCAAAACGTTTAGTGGGGAATACAGCTGGTTTAGTGAGGAAGGCATCTTAATCGACACTTTTTTTCTTTTAATCTGGAAACTATTTGATTTTTACCTCACTACTTTCCTATTATATGGACAACATTCTTGAAACCAAGTGGGTGAACTATAATGGTAACTATTTACTTTTTGACCTTAACTATTTTCCTATTATAAGGCTAACATTGTTGAAACCAAACGGGTGAACTATAATGGTATGAATTCTAAAACAGCAGTACAACTAATATTTTTGCAAAAATGTATCTCACTGATAAAAGTTTTGAAGACTTTATACCTTCGTCATCGCATCTTACGTAATTCTATTTCAGGTGACAGACGACTGAGATGCACGGAAATGCAATGAGAGCATAGCATTGACAAAATCGATCATTGAAATGAAGTTTTAAGTGATCTTGGATATATTGTTTCTTTATATTAACTACTGTATGTAATGAATCTTAAACTAAACGCCAGCGATGATTAAATAACGGTATTTATAAAATTCTATGAGGTACCTTCCTCTTTCAAACTCCATATACACTTACTGTACGCAATTCTCTTCGTTCTCCTACCACAGAAGTGAAGTGACCAAACAAAATTCATTTTTGTTTTCTTTAATCTTAATTATTTCTTCAATCTGATAGTATTTTTTCAATTTTTTCATCATCTACGGATCTGTTTATTATAGAACTTAATCCTGCCTCAATATTTCATTGAGTATGTTGTTCTTAACAGCTCATGTCCAGTCTTACTTCCTTACTCATTACTAGCGTTAATACCTATCAATTTCCTCATCCCCACTCTCTCTCCCATCTCTTCTCTCTCACTCCCCCCCCCCTCTCTCTCTCTCTCTATTCCTCCTCTCTCTATCTTGTATATGAAAATTTGCATATTTCTGACAACTGTATGGTGATAGGTGAAAATTTGCTGAAGTTTATCACAAAGTAACCCTGCACCCTACCGTGACTTGCGGTATTAAAATCATGTCCACGTACGTACGTGTAAAAACTTTCATTATGGTTACTCAAACGGTGTGAAATTCTGTTGTAAGTTAGCACCCGACATGTTCAGTACATAATCTTACGCAGCGAACTTACACTTGTCCACAAAATGTTGGGGGCAAAATGATGCTTTGATTTTAGTCTAACGGAATACTTATCATTCTGTGGATCGTCGGTAGAACGTTAATGACGAAAATAATTATCTGTTAGATATTACATGTCTTTATTAAAATCAGAATGACCGGACCATCCAAGCATCATGTCACGTCGGACGAATGAAACAAGAAAAGCATTGTGATATGTAAGATATAGTGGTTACGACACGTAATATACAGCTTACCTTAAGAGTGCTTATCGCTCCATACTTCACGCAGTTTTACTCGTTGCACTCACGCACCTCTACAAACAGCGGGAGC
Source organism: Locusta migratoria (assembly GCA_026315105.1). Taxonomy (NCBI): domain Eukaryota; kingdom Metazoa; phylum Arthropoda; class Insecta; order Orthoptera; family Acrididae; genus Locusta; species Locusta migratoria. The sequence goes on along the minus strand of CM048744.1, from coordinate 904,140,026 downwards.
CAACTACGAATGTGTGTCAATGATCAGTTATGCGGGAACCTGTGTCAGAAGGTGCACATACGAACTTTTTATATATAAATACAGATAAAGCCTACTGTTGCGTTACATTGTTTGAATTTTTTATTTGGAACCCTGTTCTCACCTGAGTGAAAAATACAGTTGCCTCAGACTTCAGTTCGATCACAAGTTCGCTTAACATATAGTCCCGAGTATACTCGTTTTTTTTTTTTTTAACTTTCTGACGAAATAATAAAACGCCTAGTATACTTGGGCTTATCATTTCCGAGCGGCACACATTTTAAAAGGCCGAAATTACTCGTTCTATTTACTGTTTTGGCAATTCCTTGATATTATTGGTAGATGTCACTGTGGACTGTTACTCCGAAATTTATATTTCTGGTAAGAGATGTTTCTGAATCAGGCACACTAGCAGTTAGTGCTACAACGTGTTCTTGCAGTTTTCCTGTTACTTTCTCACGTTTTATGAAAATGGAGAGTGAAGATGAGTTTGAAGATAGCTATGAAGACTGTTCGGAAGAAAAAAGTGACAACCCAAACTGAATAAAGTATGGCCTATTGTGAGCTACCTGTCAGCTAAATTTAGAAACAGCTGTTTTCCAGGAAGACATGTCACCATAGATGAAAGCCTGCTGCTGTATAAAGGGCGACTGGGATGGATCCAATATTTGCCGCTCAAGAGAGCTAGGTTTGGCATACAAACATTCATGTTATGTGAGTCAGTGAGTGGATATGTTTGGTCCCTAATTATTTACGTTGGCAAGGGCACTAAATTTGATGACGATTACAAGGATCTACCAATGTTATCACAAGTCGTAATGACACTAATGCAACCCTTGCTAAATATAGGACACTGCTTGACTCTAGATAATTATTATAGTTCTCGCCAGCTTGCTGACCTTCTGATAACAAAAACTGTGCGTCCAACAAGAAAAGAAATGCCGCCTTCTTTCCGGACCAAGAAACTAAAAACAGGGGAGATTGTAGCATTCCAGCGTGGTAAACTAACTGCACTGAAATGGAACGATAAGAGACAGGTCTGCATGCCGTCCGCTATCCACAATGTAGAAATGCAAACACGGAAAGTAAGAAATAAACATGTTGTCACACCAGTGGCTGTATTTGCTTATAATGACTCAATGGGAGGTGTGGATAAAGTTGATCAGCACATCGCAAACAATCCATTGCCACGCAAGAGGGCTAAGAAGTATTACAAGAAGATATTTTTTCATCTCTTGGAATTAGCAGAATGGAATGCGTTTGTCCTCTATGAAAAACACGAAGGAAAGCACACTGCCCTTGACTTTCTCGTGGCTGTCGCTGAACAGCTGATTGCCAAACATCAGGGTGAGGAATGTTCACCCAGAGCAGCGGGCCGTCCATCATCAAAAGCAACCCCAACGCGACTTGTTGGACGTCATTTCCCATCTGCGATTCCTCCGACCGAGAAGAAGCAGAATCCACCAAGAATATGTAGGATGTGCAGTAGTGATGCCAGCGGTAAGAAGGCACGGAGGGAATCAAGATATATGTGTAAAGCCTGTGGTGTAGCTTTGTGTATTGATCCTTGCTTCAGGGTGTTTCACACAGCCACAAACATATAAACGATGGCTCCAAATTTTCATTGTTAGTGTTTCTGATCACTGTTAGTGCTTTGATGCCAAGAATTCACTTTTTTATGTAATTTTAAGAAGAAAATAAAGGGTTAAACATTTCACGAGTATACTAGTGATTTTAAACTATTTACATCTACATTTACATGGGATAATCTGCAAATCACATTTAAGTGCCTGGCAGAGGGTTCATCGAACTACAATTATACTATTTATCTCCCATTCCATTCTCGAATAGCGCGTGGGAAAAATGAACACCTGAATCTCTTTGTTCGAGCTCTGATTTCTCGTATTTTATTCTGATGATCATTTCTACCTATGTAAGTGGGAGTCAACAATATATTTTCGCATTCGGAGGAGAATGTTGGCGTTTGGAGTTTCGCAAGTAGCCCACGACGCAGCGATAAGCACCGTTGTTGTAATGATTCCCATCCCAAATCCTGTGTCATTTCCGTAACGCTGTCTCCCCTGTATCGTGACAATACGAAACGAACTGCCCTTCTTTGGACTTTTTCGATGTCCTCCGTCAAACCCACGTGATAAGGATCCCACACTGGGCTGCAATACTCCAAAAATGGACTGACAAGCGTAGTGTATGCAGTTTCTTTTGTAGTTCTGTTACATGTTTTAAGGGTTCTGCCGTTTTGATGCTCGTTATGAGCTCAGGATTATTTGTTGCTAAGAGATCAAGTGTGTTTTCACATCCATTTACAATTCTAGTTGGCTCATGGACTAATTGTTCGAAGTAATTATCAGAGAATGCGTTGAGTACAATTTCGGACGATGGCCGGCCGCGGTGGCCGAGGAGACTGAGGCGCTCCAGTCACGGTCTGCACGGCCACTACGGTCTGGGGTTCGAATCCCCACTCGGGCATGGATATTTGTGCCGTCCTAGTTCGTAAGTAGTTTGTAAGTTTAGGGACTGATGACCCAGTAGTTAAGTCCCATAAACTATACAAACATTTGAACATTTTCGGACGGTGTTTTATGCCTACCTCCTGATTTGAAAATATAATTTCGCCAACAGATCGAGGGTAAATTAAAATCACCACCTACTATAATCGTGTGAGTCGGGTACGTTTTTGTAATTTGACTCAGGTTTTCTTTGAACCTTTCTGATATTGTATCGTCAGAGTCGGGAGGCCGGTAAAAGGAACCGATTATTAACTTCTTACGATTTTCGGGTACAACCTCTACCCATAATAGCTCGCAGGAAATATCAACTTCAACTTCGCTACATGAATACTACTTTGACTGCGACAAACACGCCCCCACCTATTTTGTTTAATCTATCATTTCTGAATACCGTTAGATCTTTTGCAAATGCTTCTTCTGAACTTATTTCCGGCTTGAGCCAACTTTCGCTGCCTATAATGATGTGTGTTTCGGCGCTTTCTATTAACGCTTGGAGTTCTGGTACTTTCCCGACACAGCTACGACACTTTACAACTGTTATACCGATAGTTTCCGGATCTACATTTCTCCTGTGATCCACCTGAACCCTTTGAGATTGCCCATTTTCTATTTCCCCGAAGCTCTTTATCCTAAAAAACCGCCCAGTCCACGCCACACAGCCCCCGCTACCCGTGTAGCCGCTTCCTGCGTGTAGTGGACTCCTGACCTATTCAGCGGAACCCGGAAACCCACCACCCGATGGCGCAAGTCAAGGAATCTGCAGCCTACACGGTCGCAGAACCGTCTGAGCCTCTGATTCAGACCCTCCACTCGGCTCTGTACCAGAGGTCCACAGTCGGTCCTGTCAACTATGCTGCAGATGGTGAGCTCTGCTTTCATCTTGCAAGCAAGACTGGCAGTCTTTACCACTTCAGTTAGCCGCTGGAAACTGAGAGGATCTCTTCAGATCCGAAACGACACACATAATTGGTACCGACGTGAGTCACCACCTGCAGTTGGCTGCACCCCGTACTCTTCATGGCATCCTGGAGGACACTTTCCACATCTGGAATGACTCCACCCGGTATGCACGTTGGCCTTCTTCCCCTCCTTGGCAGCCATCTATCTAAGGGGCTCCATCACCCGGGGATATTTGGAAATGAAAAAGTCCATTGTTAAGCACTTAAAAAATAATGTAATTGTAACTGTCATTATTGTACTTCACTAAATATGTCATTCTAGCAATTAAAAAAATAGGTGAAAAAAGAACCATCATGTTGTAAATAATACATGTGTTAAGAGGTTAACATACTCTTGGTGTCATGAAATCTACATACAGCTGTGGCAAATGTGGCAGAAGTAGATCCTAGCAGCGTTGACGTCGAGCAAGCCAGCAGGCCGCTGCTAACTCTCCCTGCACGTGTCCCGAAGGACGGCTGAGGACCCGCGGCCGAGGCCACAATTCAGTTAGCGCGTGGCGCCGCATCGCCTGCTGGCGCCAGTAGCAGCGCGCTGACAAATGGCCGTCCTGGCCCTAGCTGGCGTAATTGACGCCGCGGTCGCCGTCTCCGCCCCCAGCGCAGCGGGGTAGAGGGCGCAGCGCGCATCGCGATAACCTCGCCTGTCCTCGCCTACACGCCACCCCTGGCTGATTTCACATTCGTCACCTCCCACTTTGTACAACATCCATCAGTCTGACCCTGCGGGATAAGAAGCTTTTATCTTAGCTGAGTAGACCAACTGTAGGGTGAAAAACGGTCTCGCATTATTTCTGGACGTCCATCATTCTAAGTTGTTGTACCAAGTGATCAAAAGTAAATCCATTGCCGCGCCTCAACCACTGTATTCCCCCTGCTCTCCACTTGTCCACCCTCCGGATCGTTTCCCGTGGTAACCTCCGTATCCTCCCCCTCCCAGATGATGACCTCCGACCTGACATCTACCCTTCATACCAGCTGTGATCCTTCTCCTTGCTCCCTCTCTTTTGTATCCCATCCTCGTCGCCACGTTTGGTATCCCATCCTCGTCGCCACTTTGGTATCCCATCCTCGTCGCCACTTTTGTGTCCCAGCCTCGTCGCCACTTTTGTGTCTCGTTACGTCGTAGGTGTCGGTGGCCGAGTGGAATGAGACCGAGACAGGAATAAAGATAGCACGCTGGTGCAGGTACGGAGGGGAGCAGCCAGAAACTAGAAACACTAGAGTAAATTAGAACGAGATATATATTGCACAGAATTTATACAATACTTAACTTTTACACAATTCAGTACTGCAGAGTGTTGATACATAGTTGAGTTAAAGGCCTGCCTAGTGCCTGTCCGATAGCCAAGTCTTCACTGGTGCCTATCTGATTCCGAAGGTCCTAACTGGTTCCTATCTCAGTCCCAAGTGAACGACACCGTTCAGTGGTGGCCAGGAGCGGAGTTGCAGCAGAGGGCGCTCGTGGCTGTCGTCGTAAGAACGCCGCGCCGTGCGTGCATGGCGGTGCGCGGCGAAAGTAGGTGGCGCGCACTTTGGATTTGTGCGACACCACACTCTCCCCCTTCTCTCCCTGAGGGCCTCGACTATCCCTCCCTTCCCATCCCTTCTCCCCTCCTCCTTCTCCCTCCGGATCCTCCTCTTACCGCCCTCCCCTATCCTTATTCCCTATGGCTTCCTGGGACATCACCTCCCCCCCATCCCTTTCCCACCGGCCCTGTGGCTCCTCTCCACCCTGTCCCTCTCCTCTCATCCCCTTTCCCCCCACACATCTTCGATGCTGTCAGTGCCCCACCATCTATGGAACCTCCTTTGTGCTTCGACAGGTGTGGTGCGTTTTATCTACATTGTTTCATTTTACATCAATGGACGGCCAACCCGCAGCCGACACCATCAGTTTTAACTTGTGTTTCTCTCGAGTGTGTATTTTTTTTAACTCCACAATAGTGGACGTTCTCACCATAGCCGCCGCCCTATGCTCATTTTAATTGTGTGTGTGCCACTGACTTCGAGCAACTGTTTTTATTGACCACTTTCGCCGTTCCAAATGTTTTATGTCACCACCGTTTTCCTCCATTTTATATACGTTGTTGTATATCTATTTAAACCTCCGTTTTATGTATGTGTTATCTTTAAAATTTTATCTCCTTTGTGTTTTTGTGTTTCTCCGCTGTCAACTTTTATTTCTGTAGGCTGAAGAGCACCAGTGACTGCTGCTGGCTCGCCCCTTTTTGTACGGGGAATTGAAATTACAATAAAGAAAAAAATCAAATGTACCCTTGTTGGCCGAACATGGGGCCTCAACCATTCTACTGTCCTCTATACCTACAAATCCCTCATCCTTCCTATCCTACGTGTCCCCCATCCAGCCTGGATCTCCACTCCCACATCCTTCTACAAGTCTCTGGATATACTGGAGCGCCATGCCCTCCACCTCGCCTTCCATATCCCCCTTTATCCCCCTCCCCCCACGCGGATCGTCTATGATTCTCATTCCTTTCCGCTAACTCGTTCTCTTTATTGAACATCTCCGCCTACGTTTTATCTCCCGCAAATCAGACCCACCCAGTCCTATAGTCCATCCCCTCCTCTCTGCACCTGGTCCATTGCCCCGCCTCCACCACTGTATTCCCCCTGATCTCCACTTTTCCACCCTCCGGATCCTTTCCCGTGGCAACTTCCGTACCCCCCCCCCCCCCTCATGGATGATGCCCTCCGACTGACATCTACCCTCCATACCAGCTGTGATTCTTCTCCTTGCTCCTTCTCTCCCAGAGGGCCTCGACTATCCCTCCTTTCCCATCCCTCATGCCCCCCTTCTTCTCCCTCCGGATCCTCCTCTTACCGCCCTCCCCTATCCTTCTTCCCCATGGCTTCCTGGGAAATCATCCCCCACGTCCCTTCCCCACCAGCCCTGTGGCTCCTCCCCACCCTTTCCCTCTCCACTCATCCCTTCCCCCCCCCCCCCCCCACACCACATCTTCGATGCTTTCAGTGCCCCACCATCTATAGAACCTCCTTTGTGCTTCGACAAGTGTGGTGCGTTTTAGCTACATTGTTTTATTTTACATCAGTGGACGAACAACCCGCCATCAGTTTTAACTTGTGTCTTTCTCCGAGTGTGTATTGTTTTATTTTTTTTTTAACTCCACAATAGCGGACGGTCTCACCATAGCCGCCGCCCTATGCTCATTTTAATTGTGTGTGTGCGCCACTGACTTCGAGCAACTGTTTTTATTCACCACTTTCGCCGTTCCAAATGTTTTATGTCACCACAGTTTTCCTCCATTTTATATACGTTGTTGTATATCTATTTAAACCTCCGTTTTATGCATGTGTTATCTCCAAAATTTTATCTCCTTGGTTTTTTTGTTTCCCCGCTGTCAACTTTTATTTCTGTAGGCTGAAGAGCGCCAGTGAGCGCTGCCGGCCCGCCCCTTCTTTTAGGGGAATTGAAATTACAATAAAGAAAAAAAATCAAATATACCCTTGTTGGCCGAACATGGGGCCTCAAACCTTCTACCATCCTCTATACCTATAAATCCCTCATCCTTCCTATCCTGTGTCGCCCATCCAGCCTGGATCTCCACTTCCCCATCCTTCTACAAGTCTCTCGATATACTGGAGCGCCATGTCCTCCGCCTCGCCTTCAATATCCCCTTTTATCCCCTTCCCCCTCACGTTGATCTTGTATGATCTCATTCCTTTCCCCCAACTCGTTCCCTTTATTGAAAATCTCCGCCTCTGTTACATCTCCCGCAAATCAGACACGCCTAATCCTCTAGTCCATCCCCTCGTCTCTGCACCTGGTCCGTTGCCGCGCCTCCACCACTGTATTCCCCCTGCTCTCCACCTGTCCACACTCCAGATCCCCTATGAGGGCCCCAAAAATCCTTCCCTTCCCGCCCCTTCTCCCCTCCTTAGTCCGCCCAACTGTCCCTCCAGATCCTCCTCTTACTGCCCTCCCCTTTCCCTCTACCCTGTGGCTTCTTGGGATGGGTCATCATTCCACCCCCTCCCCGTACCTTCCCCACTGTCACTGTGGCTCCTCCCCACCCTCTCCCACGTCTCTCATCCCCTTTTCCCCCATCACCACACCTTCACTGCTGCGAGTGCTCCGCCTTCTGTGGAACCTCCTATGCTTCCATGTGAGTGCTTCGAGAAGTGTGATGCCTTTTAGTTACATTGTTTTATTTTTTTACAACAGTGAACGGCCAGCCCTCAGCCGAAACCCTCAGTTTTAAACTGGGTGTTTCTCCGTGTGTGTGATGTCCACAAAAGCGGACGGTCAAACCTATGCCGACGCCCTGCGCTCATTTTAATTTTGTGTGCGCCACTGACCTTCGAGAAGCTGTTTTTATTCTCCACAATCGCCGTATCAAATCTTTTATGACGCCATTGTTTCACTCCATTTTATATACTTTGTTTTATCTCCATTTTACAACTCCGTTTTATGTATGTTTTATCTGCAAAATTTTATCTTCTTTATATTCCTCTGTTAGTACTGTGTTCAATTTTATTTCTGTAGGCTGAAGAGCGCCTGTGAGCGCTTCCAGCCCGCCCCTTTTTAGGGGAATTGAAATTACAACAAAGAAAAAAAATATCAAAAGTACATCCAATCCCCCTGCTGCAGATATTGTCAGGCTCATATCGCTTAGTCCACTTGGCTACCTGGTTCCTCTCCCTGCTGTTGCTCTCAAGAACGCTGCTAGCCGCCGCCCTGCCTGCTGCTCCTGCGGTCGGCCAGCCGTTCTGCCGTCGCCGCCGTCGCTTTGCCGTAGTCGGCACCTCCTGCACCACCTGCTTGTTGCCTGGTCGCTGTGTTCCGAGCTACCGCTACCACCACTCGAGGGTCGGAGCCTCTATCGAGCCTGTACCAGTATATCCCTCCCTCCCTACATCTTCACGCTCTCCACATCCTCTCCGTGGGTACTTTCGCCACCTCTCTCTCTATCGAATGACGCCCTGCATCCTGATATATACCCAATCTTCCCCTCCCCATAAATTGCGTGGTCCCCCTCCCACTCCCCGCCCTCCCCTCCCCAGTTTTCCTTCCTCACTCCCCAATCCCTCGCCATCACACCCCTTCAAGCCACCCTTTCTTCCCCTCTCGCCCTGTGGGGTCTCACTGCTTTATTTTTTAATAGTGTTTTTAACAGTGAACCATGCAAAAGTGTATCAGTGTCAAGAGGTGAGCGTGATTTTAAGACTTCAGTAACCGCCGCATACCCAGAACACTGTGTTGCATTGTTTTTTTAATTATTTTTATTGTTTTTTTTAATTAATTGTCTGTTGCCGTCAGCATTAACTGTGCAAATTCGGTGTCTTTTAGGCCCCGTGGCCATGTTTAGTACTGATTATGTGTGTGTTTAAAGCCTTCATTTCATTGTTTTTATTTCGCAATTTTGTTGTTGTTGCCTTCATTCCGCAGACTGGAGTGATGCAGCTCTCCAACCTAATCTACCCTGAGAAAGCCTCTTCATCTCCTCATAAGAACGGCAACCTACATCTATTTGAATTTGCTTACTATATTCATCTCTTGGTCTCCCTATGCGATTTTTACCCCACACACGTACCTCCAACCCTAATTTCACAATTCCTTGATGTCTAAGTGTGTCCTACTAATCGATCCCTCGCCGGCCGCGGTGGCCGAGGGGACTGAGGCGCTTCAGTCACGTTCTGCACGGCCACTACGGTCGGGGCTTCGGATCCCCCCTCGGGCATGGATATTTGTGCCGTCCTAGTTCGTAAGTAGATCATAAGTAGTTTGTATGTTTAGGGACTGATGACCCCGTAGTTAAGTCCCATAAGCTTTACAAACATACTCGACCCCTTCTTTTAGTCAAGGTATGCCAGAAATTCCTTTTCTCCCCAATTATGTCAGTACCTCCTCATTAGTTACGCGATCCATCCACCTAATCTTCAGCATTCTTCTGTAACACCACATTTGAATAGCCTCTATCCTCTTCCTGTCCGCACTGTTTATCGTCCATGTTTCACACAAAGCGACACTCCACACAAATGCCTTCAGAAAGGATTTCCTTATGCTTAACTTTGAGTTCGATGTTAACAAATTTCTCTTTTTCAAAAACGCTTTTCTTCCCATTGTCATTCTGCATTTTATATCCTCTGTACTGCGACCATCATTTGTTATTTTACTGCGCAAGTAACAAAACTCATCTAGCTCCTTTGTTGTTTCTTTACCTAATCTAATTCCTTAAGCATCAACTGATTTTCTTAGACTACACTCCATTACCCTTGATTTGTTTTTGTTAATGTTCATCTTATATGCTCGTTTACACACCCTGTCCATTCCATTCAATTTTATCTTCTTTTTATTGTTAAATTCAACATTTTATCTCCTTTTTTAAACTATCATTACCGACTGTCAAACTGACATGTACACTGGGCTGAAGAGCAGCGTACGAGGCTGCTGCCAGCCTGCTCCACAGGGCATTAAAATACAAAAAAAAATCTAAAGCATCCGGAGACGTACTAAAACGTATGTTTATTAATATGAGTGGCATTGTTCTACAACCTACTGCCAAGTAGTCTATATCAACAATCTCAACAGACGTGAGAGCGCAGGATGGGGAGCTCGGCAAAATTACGAACTTCGAACGTGATCATGTGATTGGGTGTCACTTATGTCAGAAGTCTATACGCGAGATTTCCACGCCCTAAACATCCATACGTCCATTGTTTCTAAGCGTACAGGCCGACCTCTTTTGTTGGCACAGAGATCGCCGACAGTGGAAAAGAATGAAATACATTTATTGGTACGTTTCTTCAGAATACATTTATCATACACATTTAAAGTTTAGATTGGCCAAAACACTTAGTGTCCATAAGTGTCCTTGATACATGTGGTGTCGCACAAGTGCAAAGTGCGCGCCACCTACTTTCGTTGCGCGACGCCATGCACGCACGGCGCGGCGTTCTTACGACGTCAGCCACGAGCGCCCTCTGCTGCAACTCCGCTCGTGGCCACCACTGAACGACATCGTTCACTTGGGACTGAGATAGGAACAAGTTAACACTTCGGAATCAGATAGGCAGCAGTGAAGACTTGGCTATAGGAAAGGCACTAGGCAGGCCTCTAGCTCAATTATGTATCAGCATTCTGCAGTACTAATCTATGTAAAAGTTAAGTATTGTATAAATTCTGTGCAATAAATATCTCGTTCTAATTTACTCTAGTGTTTCTAGTTTCTGCTGTCCCACTGGCTGCTCACCTCCGTACCTGCACAAGCGTGCTACCTTTATTCCTGTGTCGATCTTCCTACTCGGCCACTGACACCTACGACGTAAACGAGACACAAAAGCGGCGCGAGGCTGGGACACAAAAATACAGATCAGCTGCCTTTGGGTATATAGCTGGTCGTAATTAGACCATGTATGGTTTGTGTTGTCTTTTACATTTTAATAGCGTTAAGTTTAAATATATAGTGATAGTAACAATTAGGTAAGTTAATGGTGAAATTCATGGTCTTACATATATAGTTATTTATACAATTTTAAATTTAATTCGATTACTATCTATGAATAATGGGTACAACAAATTATAAGGAGAAGGAAGGGAAACTCAAAAATGATTAAATGGTTTATTATTATTATCATTATTAAAAACTATTCTGCATTTCAAATAAAAGCAGCTTTGGTGCATATATAAAAATGTCTTTTTTTCAAAAATCATTGTTATTAAGAAGGATAAATAAAAGAAGATAGGAAAGGGTAGGTAAAGTAAAAGTTGTTGGGGAGAGTCTACCAATGTGGAAGGCCTCGGAATGAACATCGAGCCCTTCCATCATGGAATTCCCTCCATAGGTGATAGTCATTCATTTCATGTACATTAAGAGCTAAATGGGGTTTAGACTCTATGGTGCTCAATTGTTGAGGAATAAGTCATCTTCTGTGCTGGGGTTGTCATCCGTTTCGTTATCCTTGTCGCTTGTACTTACACTGCTTGTCTCCTTCCATGTGTCCTGTGTTATGGTGTTCGTGTTTTGCACGATGTTATGTCTGACCGTTTTTGCGTATTCTTCCCGCTTTAGTGTTGCGACCTCATTCGTCAGTCTATTTCTTATTTCTTATCAGTACGTTTAAGTCTCGTGTGTTGTTTAACATACAGTGTGTGTGTGTTCTGTATAACTGACAATGTAATACCGTGTGTTCTGGAGACCCAGTCTCTCCACATGTACAGTTTGGATTGTTGCTGAGTCCCATTCGTGATCGTCGACGGTTAAAGAGAGTCGTACAATAGGCAGATGTAACGTACCGGGTTGTAAGCCGGCAGGCGACGATGACATGGATGAGACGACGCGGCAGCCTCCCACCCGCGATCGGCCAGAAGACGACGCCGAAAGCGGCGCGACCGGCCGAGATCGGAGAGGGGGCCGGCGCCAGCCGCTCCAGAGAAGACGACGCGGACCGGCGAGGACAAAAGCGCTGACGCGGAAGAGGCAGCAGCGGCTTTCAAGGCCGCCATGGCAGCTGAGGGGGCGGCCTTCCGAGCCGAGACGGAGAGGGGCTGCCGACAACTTCGGAACTGCACGCCGAACTGGCGCGCAATGCCAGGGAGGAGGAAGCTGTGGATGCTCCGGCACAGCGCTCTTGGGCGACCACCTTCGAGACGGCAGGCGCTCCTGCGATTCCAGGACCGCAGTCGATAGCAAACACCAAGCTGACGCCTGAGCAGATGAAGGCAATAGAAGACTTCGAGACCGCGATGGAAGGAGCATCAATGAAGGACGGATGTGTCATGCAGTGATGACCGGCGACAGGAACATCTTCGCGCGCACGCGAGCTGAGGATGGAGACCGCCGCTGGAAAGAGAAGGCGCACCAGATCACCGTGGCACACTGCCGCACCTGGGTGGGTGTGGCAGGGCGGGCCAATGCAGCAAAGGTTGCTGCCATATTCACCGGACTGATCTCTTTATGACAACCATTAGCACTGACAACGGTATCCGATGCATGATACCCATTACTAACATAACCCTACCTTGCATGAGCTGTCGCAGTTAGCATACAACCGCTACTGCCCTTGCAACCTACCCCACTGTCGCAGAGTTTTTTTTTTTTTTTTTTTTTTTTTTTACCCTTGGCGCTTGCCTTGGCACTTTTTTCCCTCTGCCTTTACATACCCTTCGTTTTATAACGTTTCCCTTGCTTCGTATGTCATAAAGTAAATTCCGCGATTATATTTTTGGACAAGGAATTGATTGCACCGAATGTTTGAATTTGAAATAATTTAGTTAAAGTACAGAACAGAAATTGAACATTAAAGCAAATAAACCGCGGGTTGCATATTAAAGTCGGGCACCATACAAGCAACAGCACGTTATAAGACTTACGGAAAGCATCTAGCTGGATCCTGCGCTTCGTATTGTAGGAGCTGGAAATGATAACTTTTGCTTATTTAATACTTGAACGTTCGAGATACTTTCCGTAGGAGATCAATGTTCAGACTGTTTACTTCGCTTTTCATTGTTCTGTGACCGTGGGTGTAACATGGTAATGATAGAATAATAATAATAAAAAAATGATCGGACTTCGTGAAATTACAAAAGAAATGACTGCAGGTTCTAAAATCAAACAAACTTTTCTATACGGATGATTGATCATGATCGAAATTTTACAGGCAATGCGAAGCAATTGTAATGGCGTCTGAACATTAAACTATTACGGACGTTGAGGAGCTTAAAACTTTAAGAAATTGACGTGGAGGAGTTTAAATGAAAACCAAGGAGAGGAAATGCTTGTAAATTTAAATAACATATTTTCAGCAACAGCTTGCATTATTCTTACTTACATACAGGCATGAAAGTCGTCTACACATGTCGGATACAGACCAGAGAGTGAGTAAAACAACTATCATGGTTACGTCTTCTCGCTTGTTCGACAGTAAAAAATGACGAAAGAAATTAAATTAGTTACATTGCGATTCAGAGGGAACCGGAGGCGATAAACATCGCTGATCAAAGATAAACAAAAAAATAAAAATTTTAGTGTATCGTTACAGTTTACCTTTCGACCAATTCTATCTCATGATGCACAGCATTAATGGGTGATCGTGCCCACATGTACGGACAACATCGTGGTTCCCACATCCCGTGATCCACCTTAGCAAAACTAACCAAACACGGAGGTGACAGCAGAACTTTTGAGTTGGTCGCCACGTCGGTGTGGGCGTGGAGGGGCCTCATCTCTGTAGTTCTCGTAGATCGCGCTCTCAGTAGCGGATGGCTGAAATTTCATGGGGCAAACTAATCTGCTACAAATAACGTAGGCAACACGTAGAACTGCAGTTCATTGACACTTTAATGATTCATTAGTGCCCAGTTGTCCCCATTTATGGGCAGCGCACGGTTCTCATTAATTACAATCAGTACCAACACTACGCACAGTCCACATGTCATTAATACAAATTTACAAAGTTCGTGTGTGGAGTAGTAAAGTCTGAGGTGTACAGTGCGGCAAGGAAGCATTTAGCTATTAATCATAACGGTAGAAACACTTTCCGAACGACTAAAACTAAAGAACTATTACATAATTATTCAAAATTAAATTTCAAAGTGACGTGTGTTATGTCTGAGGTACGAAACAAAACTCCTTACTGGCGTGGATTGTGACTCAGATCAAGCATGAAACAATAGTCATTTACATGCCACGAAAGCAGAATATCTCACTGGTATCTTGTGTTTCATTCATAATTTATCAAATATTTTGTCAAGAACTGGCGGAACAGTCATTGAATACGACCTATATCATCCAGAAAATGACATTGAAAATAACATGTTGTTAATTATGTACATTAAATTAATTATAATGGAAAATTTAACAATTACATACACTGGCTATAGTAAAAGGTAGCATTGATAATACACAGTAAATTGATACACATATATTTCAGCTATGTTAATTGTGTTTCATTTACGTATTTAATGAAATATGTTTGCCAACATTAATTTTTTAACAGACGGTAATTACACAGAAACTAACGAGGGCAAAACTTTTCTACCATTAATTGTGAAACATAATAATACCTACTTTAATATTATGAGAAAAGAATTTACTTAGCCTTAACAGAAATACTAGTTAGCACACTATCTAAAATATAACAATATGCCTCTGGCATTAAATAATATTTGCTAATTAAACAAACTTCTGCGACGTCCAATAATAGAAAATAACTTCAGCTAGTTCTGTTAGAAATAGAAACAACAAAAGTTTTGGAAAATAAAATGATAATGGTCTAATTACATTTGTACCTGTTATTATGCAACAGTGGTATCAGGAGGTTCAGTAATGCAAGCAGATGCGAATAAATCCCAACATGCCTCGTTAGACAGACCATCAAATATGAGTTCCAAACTACATCAGAATCCACACCAAGTACTATTTTTTGTTAAATTACTCAATTCTATGAAAAAATTTAATTGTGTAGAAGGAATTATTATTCAGAAATTCTCTGGACTTATTTTTAAATGCTGGTTCGCTACCTGTCAGACACTTGATATTATTTGATAAGTGACCAAAGGTTTTGTATCATTACATTAAATATTTTCGCAAAAATTATCTGTGCCGATTAACAGCAGCGTATCCGTTCTCGCTTCAATGTATACCTTTGCCCACTTTTTTTGTTTCCAATTGTCAGTTATTTCTCCGACTTGGAGAGAGAACGGAAGAGCTCTTTGACATTTACATCTACACTGTGATAGTGAACTGACGTGTGCTTTTCTGCCCTGAAATCATTTGTGATTGCTGTGCACCACAAATTTATTATTGTAGAAAACCTGGTTTTCTGATATCAAATCATGTTTCTCATAACCAAATGACCTATCATTTTCAGCTAATAATTACTCAGTGTTTTCAGCAAGCCGCAATCGAACGTAAAAATCATTGCTTACCATTACGGCTCGTTTCTAGATCGCTTTCAAGTGTAGCTTTATTTCGTCTGACTCCTTTCATACTCATTCTGTATTTCAGACCCTGCAATCAATGTTTAGTTCCAACTAAGTCCGATATTGTTTGGATGTGTTCGCCTATTGTGGGAATTTGTAAACAGGGTTGTCAAACTTCATTTAGCGAGATGTACTAATAACCAAGCATCACCTTAGGTCAGAAAGTTATGATTCATTTGATTATTCAGACATAGTTATCAATTACAGTTAATCATAACCTCACCAGGCAAAAAATGCAACTTTTCGCCAATTATCTTAGTTGTGATACTGTCGTGTGTTGTCTTGACTTCCGTAACACTCCCACTGTCTCCTTATGCCGGTTTCATTCATGCTCTGCTTTGGCGTTTGCCCTTTAAAATTTAACTGCAGCAGTTTATAACAAATTTCAATAATGTAAATTTCACCCTGTTTCATACGCTGGATTCAAGTCTAATCTTTACAGACAACATCATGGAATATAACGCTACAAAAGAATTAGCGACCGTAACATAACTCGAACCTATAATCTTTGGATGCTACAAATTTTGTGGCAGCATAATTCCTGAGCCGTCTTGACATTTAATCTTGAAAAGTGTAGATTATCCTTTCTTCTAGTGTTGAAGCAATGCAAGCTAATTTTTGATTTTGAAATGGGTTGGCTTATTAATAACGAATTTCATAATTGAATATACATATATTGTGAAAACACTTTGAAGATCCCTAGATTGTTAAATAAATGTCAGCCGGATGATCTTAGGTGGAGTTTAGTAAGTATTTAATTTACACGCTTTTTGTGCCATGAATAATTTTCTTAGCTCAATGATTTATTACCCCAAAACATGATGCCAGAGGAAAGCAGTGAATGAAAGCAGCGCTTGTAAGATAATTTACTGAGATGTTTGTCAGAAAAATTTACAATAGCTCTAATAGCGTAAGGTGTTGAAAAGTTTCAATTTGGATAAATCACCGAAGAGATACAAAATTAAATTTTAAACTATGTATTTTCACACACTTATTATACGGATGACAACAAACGCCTAACATTTAATCCTAACCTGTCGCGTGGTCGAAGGAGAATAATGAAAAGTCTTAAGTGCAAGCTCTTTTACACAGCGAAATAAGACATTGTTCAAGCTTTAATCACTTACTGCTTTGAGCTCTTCGTATTTACCCTGATGATTTTTATTTTATTTTTAATAAACTTTGTCCAATATTAGGCCAAAATGTCATCAACTGATAAAAGTGAGCTTTAAGTAAGTTTTTATTTACGTTTCGGCGTTTGAGGTTAGTTACAGCTGCGCCACTGAAGTGGACCATGGACAGTGTGTTTCACTGACGTGCCAACTCGGTGCATTTTCGAAGACGAGGTTAACACTGTCTGAACTTCGGGGATTTAAGCAAATAACGAAGTAATGCTCCTTCGGTAATACTCACAGGGGAATAGTTCATTCTGCTATACCGAAATTCTCCGATTTAGTGCTACTGAAGCGGAAGAAGGAAACTATGGATATTGTCAAGGAACCACCCAGAAATTGGTATGCTTTTTCTGCGTCACAGCAGAAGCCTAGATAAGTATAGTGCCGCGATAGTGAATCCGGTTCTCTTGACTGAGTCCCTGTGGAGATAATTGAATTTTTAATATTTATCCCTTAAAGTAATTCGTTTTTGTGCAAATTTAGAGAACTCAAATTGAGGTACTAGTATTTCGGCATGTACAAGCATTTTATAGGTACGTCGCTGAAAAATAAACCCAAAGAGATAAGAGGAAATTATTTATCGAATGGTGCCTATAATTTTCACAAATAAAATTTCAGAATGCATCGAAAAGAAAGCGTTTGTGGGTTAATCGTGTGCCGTACAGCCGAAGTCCAACATGCTGTGTATTGTCCACTGTTTTGTCAGTTTTATGTAAAAGTTGAGCAGTGGAAACATTACATCCGCCATATTATGAGTTCAGACAACGATTACACCTATGTACGTGTTACATGTAAAGTGTTATCCTTTGTAACATACAAACAAATTTGACAGTAAAAGTTTAACTGGTAGAGCTACATGAGAAATGTTACATTTTTTTAAGGGGCCAGATTCTTTGAGGTTTTTTTGGAAAATTACAGTAAGGACCAGTATTTTCTATATGTCATCATTGTTAACTTTGTCATTAACTTGAATTATTTAAAGAAGTTGTGCACAGATTAATTTCAATCAAACTTCTATCGCGTTTTTATGGAGCCACAATCATTCAAAATTCCAGAAGCGAATACAACCAGCTGTTCAGAACGGAAGGCACCTTTTAAGGAATCTGTAGAAGAAATGTAACGTCTCCAGTGTCACGAGTCGAGAAGCTTCTCCGATTCATCGTTTCATGTCAGTGACATGAGCATGATTCTATGCGTATTGCCGCAAAAAATTGCACTGTCGTTTTTTATGGCCCACTTTAGATTTGCCTGTAGTTTTATGATCCAGACAAAGAATAATAAAAATATAAATTATAAAAATTGTGGACGATACGATTATGACTACTACTGAGATAATATCAATTCACCCAAGACGTAATATTTCTTTTGACCGTATTTCAACAAACAGCCAAAATAATTTGATATTTCAGTTTTGCTTTGCTAAACATTTTTTTAACTTTTACCTCTTTAAACTATTATTTTAATATCTCTCCCACATTTTCATTATATTTTTCCGTTAAAATTTTATCACCTGTCATACTTTGGTAATTTGTTCTAAGTTTATTTTTTTGCCTTCACTGATTACGAATGACTATAGCCTAGAAAGAACGATGCGTACATTGTGCATTCGGAAATCAGTCACGTGTCATACCTCGCCAGAAGACTGTCTTTTGCGTACACCATATTGCTTTGTGTATTTGATGATTTTCTTTTCGGCGTAACGCAATGGGTGACGAATTAGTTTGTGATGTATAAACATGTTAGACCGTGGTTCGAAACTTGCTGCGGGCGACGGCTCGTCGTGCTTGGTCAGAGGGTTACGGACGTGGTAGATCAGCGCCCTCTGTAACGCAGAAACAGAATTAACTTCGAAACGATCAACATAAAACAAAAACCAACGTCCACAAAGGACCGATTAAACCGAAGATCCAATGAAAAGAGAGAAAAAGAAAGAGGGTTCAGCGCCACCTGTAATAAAAAACTGAGGAAAATTCTCGGCAACTCAGAACGAACATGAACAAACGACCAAAAAACATCGGTCAACTTGAAGAACAAAAAAATATAAATTAAACAAATAAATAAACCGTCACTAGCATTTTTTCCGTAACAGTGCTTTCTCTGAAAAGTGCATGTGTTCTATTTTGTGACCATACTTACCAACGAATTACAAACGCAGACCTCTTTTTCACATGTACATAATAAACATGTATCGATTAAGTACTAGAGTTATGTGGGATTGAGTGTTACCACACTTATTCCGTTTGTTACTTAAGCTGTAAGAGAAAACGTAGTCACGGTTTCTCTCTATTTTAGGGGAGAACAAAGTAACATGAACACAAAGTCCTATCTGAAATACAGAAAAGGTAATACACTCTACGTTATAAACATCCACAGCAACAATACCGTAGACAAACATTTTAGTAGATGCATTGATTCTAATTAATGACTTTCAACATATTACATAAGTAGTGAATAATTGCTTAGAAAAAAAAGAAGCATGGTAAATTATTGTGATGTTTTACACATTCCTTCCATTTAATTAAGGAACGACATTTGCCACAGATAACTAGGACTTCGTTTATACGTGAAACTGCACGTTGTTTAGAATATTCATTATTAGATTATCCTTTCCAGTCAATGTAAATATGGTTTAGAAGGCCATGCACAACTCTTAAGATTTGTTAA
This sequence comes from Locusta migratoria, assembly GCA_026315105.1. Lineage (NCBI taxonomy): Eukaryota > Metazoa > Arthropoda > Insecta > Orthoptera > Acrididae > Locusta > Locusta migratoria. Next base: position 904,120,720 of record CM048744.1, on the reverse strand, counting down.
TTCTTCATTGAGTCATTGCTTTGAAATGACATCGCGTAAGTCATAATAAGAAAATCGAAAAATGCAGAAAGCAAGATATCGTATGCCACAGAGAGTTCCGGGCGAGGAATGTCACGTGAGATCTCCGAATGCCTGGTTTACGTAAAATCAAGGGACGGTGTCAAATCGCTGTTATCTCTGTAAATATCTCTGTAACGGTGTGCGTTATGAGAGAAACATAAGGGCAAAGTTGTAGAGAACTTTGTCCTCTACAAATTCGTTTATTCAATTTTTGTGTCAGATGAACGGTTTATTTGTTTTTATAATTACATTACAAACGGTTTTTTTAGTGTTACTAACGTATTTTTAATCAGAAATATAAAAAAAGTGAGGTTCCGGTGTCTGACGGACAAAAGTTACGTCTGTAAAATTTGGTGCCATCGGTTTTAGGTTCGACCTTAAAAGTGGGAACACGTTATGGACAGACAGAAAGACAACATCAAATCGCCGTTATTTTTGCTAATATCCGTGAAACGATTCCAAATATGAAGAAAACAGAATTTTCCCCTCTACAAGCCATTTTTAGAACGCAGGAGCACCAACTATCTTCCAGGGAATCTGTTGTTCACATGCTGTACAGCACAGAATGGGCTCAGTGACCATTATGCTGCGTCTACATAACGACTCTAATGTCAAAGGCACCTGTTCAAGAAGAGCATACGAACTGTCGACTATAAATGCTCGGCATATCTCACCCGACAATGGAACTGTGAAGTTAAATGGAGTGATTCCCATGGGTTAGAGATCACACATTAAGCGATAAAGGACATTGATTTTCGGCAAATTTTAACCCCAGGGGACTATATGTGTCCCAGTAATGCATGTTACGACGGTTCAATGCAGCATACTTCGTAAACGAGGACGTGTCAGAGAACATTACTATAATGATTTCAGAATGAAATTACGCACGTCTCATTCATACAAAGTCTTACTGAAATCGTTCCCATGTAGCTCCTAGGTCAGTGATATGCACTACAGGTGAAACAAATGATCCTGAAAAACGCAGATGTTTGGCTAATATCAGCGCCCGCGGCAAAGTACCGTTATTTCACATAGGACTTGCAGCTGAATCGAACATCTACGTCTCCTCACTTCTTGCTTCCTAAATATGTACATCCCCGTACCACTTCTAGCTCCTCTCTTCCAGTTCCTATTCTTACAGGTGCATATTATGTTTCAGTACGGATGTCGAACCTGGACAGTGGGGAAGGAAGACAGAAGACTGCCAGAAGTTTCGGAGATATGGTGTTACAGAAGGATGATGAAGATCAGTTGAAGAGAAACAGAGACAAATGAAGATATGCTTAGAAGAGTACAAGAAACCAGATCACTGTGAAGGAACACAGACAAGCAAAGACAAACTAGTAGGTCACATTCTAAGACACAAAACCTTCAGAAGGAGTTATTCAGGGAAGAAATCGCTGGAGACGACCCAGGATGTCATACGTCTAACAGATAATGTACGATGTTGGATGTAATACATACATGGAAATCGAGAGGAAGGCAAACAGAAGAGAGGAATGGTGCTCTGCTGCAAACCAACACTAAAATAGAAGAAGATAAGAAAACTAATTTTAAATCTGTTAAAATGTTTGGTACTGAAATACGGAATCAGCATCAGGTGACTACGTAGCGAAACATTGAAACCTTTTAATTGTTTGCTAAAATGGAATATAAAATGTCAGTCATGTACATCTATACTCCCCAATCCAACGTAAAGTGCGTGGCGGAGGATGCATTGTACCACTACTAGGCATTTCCTTTCCTATCACACTCCCAAATAGAACAAGCGGAAAAAATATATGCTTCTGTACAAGCCCTAATTTCTCTTTTATTGTGTTTGTGATCATTACGCGAAATGTAAGTAGGGACAAAAAACTCGTACTACACTCAGATTCAAATGCCGACCCTCTAAATTTTCTCAACAGAATTATTCGAAAGAAACGTCGTCTTTGCTCCTCATTTGAGTTCCCGGAGAATTTCCGTGACACTCGCGCGTTGTTCGAACCTTCCAGTAACGAACCTAGCTGCTCGCATCTGAACTGCTTCCATGTCTTCCATTAAACTGATCTGCTGCGGGCCCAAACACTTGAGCACTATTCAAGAGTAGTCGTACAAGCGTTTTATATGCGGTCTTCTTTACAGATGAAGTACATCTTCCCAAATTTCTCCCAAGTAACTGAAGTCGGTGTGGACAACTGTCCTTACATGTTCATTCCATTTCATATCGCTCTGCAATGTAGATATTTGAACGACGCGACTGCATCAAAAAGTACACTACTCGAGCTGTATTCGAACATTATGAGATTGTTTTTCCTACTCATGTGCATCTACATTTAGAGCTACCTGCCATTTTTCATACCAACTAGAAATTTTGTCTATGCCAACCTGTATGCTATTAAAGTCAATTAAAGACGACGCTCTCCCACGCACCACAGCCTCATCAGCTACATCCGCAAATTACAAGTAACTCTGTCCATCAGATAAGTGGTGGACTAAGGGGGGGGGGAGGAGTGGCGAAGGGGTTGGACCGCCCCAGGCCTCCGGTCTTGGTGCGCCTCCAAATACCTCGAAAGAAAAATTTTTTTATTTTTTTTTTTTATTTTTTCTTTTCTTTTTTTCTTTTTTGAGCGCGCTACGCATCTCGTTCTGCTGGGGCCTCCAAGTCTCTAAAGATTATTACTATTATTATTTTTAAGACTTCGCCGTGTCTCCCGTCCTGGAGGGGCCTCCAATTCTTTTTTCTAATAATATAAGTGGTGGGGGGTGGGTGTCATTTTGTTTCGCCGCCGCCCCGGGCCTCTAACAGCCTTAGTCCGCCACTGCATCAGATCTTTTGTATAGATAAAAAATAATAGCGGTCATATATCACTACCCTGGAGCACGCCTATCGATCCACTCGTGTCTGATCAACACTCGCCGTCGAGAACAACGTACTGCGATCTACTACTTGGAAAGGCTTCCAGCCAGTCACAAATCTGTGAACCTATTCCATAAGCTTGTATCTTCGTTACTAATATGTAGTGTGGCACCGCGTCAAACGCCTTTTTGAAATCGAGAAAAACACAATCTGCCTGTTCATCCATGACTCGCAAAATGTGTGAAGAAAGGGCAAGCCGAGTTTCACACGAACGTTGTTTCCTAAGCCTATGCTGCTTCATAGACAGAAGCTTTCCCACCTCAAGGAAATATACTATATTAGAACAGAGAATATGCTCCAATATTCTACGGGAAGCTGATGTCAACGATATTGGCCTGTAATTTAATGAGTCAGTTCATTTACCTTTATTATAAACGGGAGTCACCTGCGATTTTTCCAGTCATTTGCAACTTTGCGCTGCAGAGGAACATTCACGCAAGAAGAGACAAACTAGTTTGTCACTTTCATCGGAACAATACCAGAAGGAGTTCTTGAAGGCAGGAATCGCTGGGGACGATGCAGGATGTTATACGTGCAACCGATCATGAACGATGTTGGATGTAATGTTTACGCGGAAATGAAAGAGGAAGGCAAACAGCGGAGAGGAATGGCGCTCTACTGCAGCTCAACCTCAGGGTTGAATACTAAAGAAGAAGAAGATTATGAAACCTAAATTTAAACCTGTTAAAAATGTTTCATGACGGAAAACGGAACCCGAATCAGGTGCGTAGGCAAACACTGAAACCTTTTAATTGTTTGTTGAAAAGGAAAACATGGTGTTACAAAAAGGTACGGCCAAACTTTCAGAATACATTCCTCACACACAAAGAAAGAAAACATGTTATGTGAACATGTGTCCGGAAACGCTTAATTTCCATGTTCGAACTCATTTTAGTATTTCTCTTTAAATGTAAATTGAAATAATTCATGGGGACAATTGTCAAAATACCCAATTGTTTCGTTAGTATGTACTGTACTGTACTTCCTCGATTCACGTCATCAACACAGATTTTCTGTGAACCTTTGGGCAGGAATTGTTGGTGATGTCTTGATTGGGCTTCATGTTCTTCCACCTACACTCACTGGAGCACGTTATCATGATTTCATACGGGATACTCTACCTGTACTGCTAGAACATTGCCTTTACAAGTACGACACAACATGTGATTCATGCACGATGGAGCTCCTGCACATTTCTGTCGACATGTTCGTACGCTTCTCAACAACCGATTCAGTGACCGATGGATTGGTAGAGGCGGACCAATTCCATGGCCTCCACGCTCTCCTGACCTCAACCGTCTTGACTTTCATTTATGGGGGCATTTGAAAGCTTTTGTCTACGCAACCCCGGTACCACATATAGAGACTTTTTGTTCTCGTATTCTGCGCTGCTGTGACACAATACGCCATTCTCCAGGGCTGCATCAGCGCATCATGGATTCTATGCAACGGGGGATGGATGCATGTATCCTCGCAAACGGAGGACATTTAGAATATTTTCTGTAGCAAAGTGTTTGAAGTCAAGCTGGTACGTTCTGTTGCTGTGTGTTTCCATTCCATGATTAATGTGATTTGAAGAGAAGTAATAAAATGAGCTATAACATGGAAATTAAGCGTTTCCGGACACATGTCCACATAACATATTTTCTTTCTTTGTGTGTGAGGAGAGTTTCATGAAAGTTTGGCCGTACCTTTTTGTAACACCCTGTATAAAATTTCAATCAGTAGACTGAACAGTTTTCGTCCAAAATATAACAAGAGGTACAGGCCTGTGTCAATGACCTGTACGCATCGTTTGGGTGTAAACTGGGTCTGTACTCGCTGAGGTCCAGCTCTTGGCCGTCACCCTCTCGCGGTGTCGGATCGCCACCTCGTCGGCTCGTCAGGCGTCAGCCGTCAGTCAGTTGGCGGCGGCGGTAACAGATCTGTCAGGAGGCCCGCGCGGCGGACTGTCAGCGGCGTTTACCGAATTAGCAGTCCTCCATTTAACGGACAACACGCCGGCAAATTGGATCACTCGGCCTGGTTACTGCGGCCGAACCGTGCTGGGTGGGGGAGGTGGAAGGGGGTGGGGATCGATTCAAATGGGCGCTGTCGGCGGCTGGAAGCGCCCAGCATATTTCCTGAATAATTCACAGAATTTCCAAACACAGGGCTTCATTTTCTTCCACTCAATTCTTTCTTCTGGCTCCTAGAGACGCGTTACTCGGTGCACTCCATAGGGTTCCACCTAGCGTCTGCGGAATTTATTTTCGTTTGGGGAAGTATACATAGGTGAGACAGGTAGGGCAGTGGCAACACGCATACGCGAACATGAACGCTACATTCGATTAGGCCAACACAATAAATCTTCAGTAGCCGAACACCAGCAAGATTGCAGTAAAAAGATAAAATTTAACGATGCCAGAATACTCGCTAAGCAACCAGGGATGGTTAAACGCAAGATAAGGGAAGCCATCGAAATTGTAAAACACCCTAATAACATGAACAGAGAAGATGGACTCAGGCTTGACCGTCTTGGCTACCAGCCATCACATTGAACTAGGCCGCACAGACATCACAACACGCGAGCGTCACTAGTAAGCAACTGCCGCCGCGCGGCCCACGGCCAGCAGGAGAGAAACGGAAGCCCTCACCCCATTCGCCGATGAACACCAATCATGTCTCGCTATGCAAGAAGCAACGGCTAACCCTCACCCCTTCCACCTCAGCATCCTATCAAAATAAAGTTCCATTCTTCCGCCAAAAATTCACCAATAACGTCGCTTATTTTTTAAAATTATGACGTAATGTCTAAATGAAAGTAATATAAAGTGTAGTAACAACCAGCTCACATCAGTATACCCAGGGAAGGCCACTGTAACGTTGGCCGAAACGTCGATTATTTAAGTAATAGCCGTACATCATGACGCAGTACCATATCCAGAAAACTTTTATGTCATTTGACTCTGGCCGCGGAAGCCTACGTAATTATTTGTTCCATTTTGTACACACAGTGTCAGAAAAAAACGCATGGCGGTCTCTCCTTAAGCTGTCCTCACACATTATGTGTTTTTATATGTGGTGCACGCCAGACATGTTGTCTACGTAGATACTGCACGCGCTACTCATCGGGATTTGCGACTGCAGCGCTCTCCAGTGGTGTTTGCGGTATTTTTCGAAGGTGGATGTGCATATAATAGCACAGTATCCGTATTTTCGGTCGTCCAAAAATGATACCTGAATACTGTAGCTTTCTCATATCTCTGTTAGAGCTGTACGTTTGCTTGCACATGGGAGGTATTTTTTTTTTTTTAATAATTAACTGATATAGTATTCCTGGTTGATATAGGATGCGATCTTAATATGAGTCTTATGAGATGTTTATTTGCCACAGATCGCTTATATAAATTGATTTTACATTTATTCAAGAGTCATTATCAAATCTTAATTGACCAGTCATGGTAAGACATATATTTCAGATTAGCTAACACTATAGTGGCATGATTACTGTACTTCTCCAGTACTCGCTGTGATGACAAACTAACTGAACATGTGGGACAGGAAAGCACATTCTATTGAACATATCTGACTGGTGGATTCCACTATAGTCACACATCTGAAACAAATGCCTTACCATGCCTGGACAATTAAGATTCGATAATGACTCTTTAACGAAACTAGTCATCATTTTATGTAAGCAATCTATGGTAAATAAAGATCTCTCTCTCTCTCTCTCTTTTTTATATATATTCAGAAACACATAGACGGTACATATATCTGAAAGCTGTTGATAATGATAACAAAATGATGTGGAACCAGGGACCGAATCACTTTTGGCAAAAATCATTAAAAACTATCAGCAGTGAAATACATCATCTGACCATCTCGTCTTGATCTCTCTCTTCTATTCCTGTATTCCACGTTGTACGTAGGCTGCACACTCAGAAATTTACTTTAGCTTTCCTTCGTAGGTAATAGGTTCTGACTGATATATTTAAATTGTTTATACACGCGGGACAACGTCTCAATGGTCGTTGTGATAATTTTTGTTGTTATTGTTATAGTTGCTGTATTTTAAAGGGAATACAGAGCAGAGTCATCAATCCCCCCATAGTTTTTGCTTTTAGTACTGTACGTGAACATTACACAGTTCCGCATTTTCTTCATCTGCTTCCGTAACCACATGCAGCCATCTTGGGGAATACCGAGTGACGTAGGGTACTATTTGACATTTATTTGTTCCTGTGCCCTAACACGAAAAAAACAACAATTCTCTCCGAGAGAGTTTGTTCTTGTTTGTATTAAATAACAGCGAATACTGGATATTACGGTTGTTTAAATTAATAAAAGAGTTCCATAAATTGTAATTAAGCTAAATCGTTAAAAAAATATCTGGGAGACTGTACATATATTTACATCTCTTTTCCACCACAGCTAGTGACGCTTCCCGCTGCGTTAGTTAATCCGTTGTCTTAACAAAAAGAAAAAATCGGATACTATACTGAAATTAACAACAAAGAACCAGAAAATTTAAGGAAACAAAAGAGGAAATAAAAAAAAAAAAAGAATTAGTTGACGCGAACTCGCAGAATTTGTAATATCTGCACCACCAATAGGAGTTATCCGTAAAATTACACTCTTTAATCACTGACGTCGGTTTGCAGCAGGATTTTAGAACAAAGACCTTCCTCAAATATTGTGACCTACCTTGAAGAGAACGACCTATTGACCCATAGCCAACACGAATTCAGAAAGTATCGTTCTTTACTCACATGGTATGATGAGTGCTATCGACAAGGGATGGCATGTATATTATGTATTTCTAGATTTTCGGAAGGCTTTTGACACTGTGCCTAGCCACTATATTCTAATTAAATTGCATGCTTATGGAATATCCTCACAGTTGAGCAATTGTCATCGTGATTTCCTGTCAGAAATTCGTTGTAATTGACGATAAGTCATCGAGTAGAACAGAAGTGACATCTGGCGTTCCCAGGGCCCCAGTGTTTCTAATATTCATAAACATTTTAGGATCAATGTGAACAGCTCTTTTAGACTATTCGCCGATTATGTTGTCGTTTATCGGTTCGTAAAGTCATCAGAAGATCAAAAGTAGCTGCAAAATAAATTAAATACGATATGCAGATGGTGCTAAAATTGGAAATCGACCCTAATCAAGGAAGACTGTAAAGTCATCCATACGAACACTGAAAGAAATCCATTACACTTTAATTACACGATACATCAGTCAAATCTACACGTCGTCATTACGAACAACTTAAATTTGAAAGAACACCTGAAAATAGTGTAGGGATGGCGAACCAAAGGCTACATTTCATTAGCATAACAATGACAAGTTGCAATAGTTCTACTAAAGAAACTGACTACACCTCACTTGTACGTCCAATTTTGGAGTATTTCTGAGCATTGTGGAATCTACCCAAGTGAGACTGACCGACGATGTAGAGACAGTTCAAAGAAGGGAAGTTAGTTTTGTATTTGCGCGATATACGGGATAGAATGTCACGGTAATGATGAGCGAGTTGGGGTGGAAATCATTAAAAGAAAGGCGTTACTCGTTATGGCGAGATCTGTTTGCAGAATTTATTTCACCAACTATCATTTTAGAATACGTTTATAACCCTCCCCCCACCTACATAATAAAATAAGAGAAATCATATAGAAAACGGAGAGATCTAGGTGTTTTTTTCTCGAGAACTATTAGATATTGGAACTGTAGAAAAAAATTAATATCATAATAGTGGTTCGATGAACCCTCTGCTATGCACTTCAGTGTGATTTGCAGAGCATTTATGTAGATGTCCGAAGTACTTTCTTTTTATAATTTTTTATTTGTAATGAATTGAGGACTTTTCACAGGTAACATTATTGGTGATGTACGACAGGTGAAACATGCAAGTTTTATTAACATTTCTACTTATGTTTGCATACACCTGTCTGACTCCTCTATGTCATATTGAGACAAAAAAAAAAAAAAAAAAAAAAAAAAAAAACGCAAATTTTCTGTTCTTTACAGTGTTGGCTGCTACGTATGTAATTTGTATTTTCTGTTAAAGTGAAAAGCAATATTGTTTGGGCATTACTAAGAACGACGTCCTCAAATCAGTGCTTACACGTGTGCAGCCTTTTTTTTTTTTTTTTTTTTTTTTTTTTTTTTGTATTTATTAGCCCTGCCTGTCACTCGTAGTCGATAATCCTGAGAGAGATCTCTGTCCCGGTAATTGGAAACGACCGCATCAGTTTTTTCCATCACTTGCGATTGCAGTCAGAGGGATGTTTGATGTTCTGTCATCAATCTCGTTTCTGTGCGCTCCACAAAGTGCGACGGAAATGTTCATAGCTTCAAAGCATTCGCCTGTTTATTGGGGTGAGATAAGCGCTTGCTATCACATATCAGGTGTCAAAGTAATGTTTTTGCCTCGTACTGCCCTATTGATTGAGCATTAGCTAGCTATCAGGATAGTGTTACTTTAGACCCTCACATCACTGAAATAAAATTATTTATATCTTGCTTTATTTTGTACTTAAAATTCATTTTATAGTAATATATACTGCATTCCACCGTCATTGTCTCACGGAAACATTACGCTAAACAAGACTTCGACGATACAGATTCAGCCTCTAATACATTTGAAAATATTTCACACGCAGGTATTTTAGTTGCAGTTATACAATGGTCTTGTTAATACCAAACATCACACTTAATTGCGCAATTGTACGGAAATCTTTGATTATCGCTACACCATACCTGTGCCTGTGAAAATGCATTACTTTCCGTGTTATACCTTATTGTCATACAGTCGAATAAGCCTTATTATTAACAGGATTTACAACCACAGATTTTATTACCCGGATTTGTACCTCTCGCAAGAAATTTGTACCATTATGTATTCCTATGAGCTGTATCGTTTCGTTTGTTCTTCTTGAAGTAATTGCAGTTGTGAAGCAGACTCCTTTTTTATGTTGTTTTTGATCTCCTGAATGCCGATATTTTTATTATTTTTTATTATTATTGTCCGGTTTTACAATTTAATTTAGTTTACATTTTCCGGTACCCCAAGATTATACTTTACAATATTTTACATTAATATTATTACATTATTATTTATTACACATTATTTTATTTTCATTCTCCAATATTCTGTATCTGCCCATAAATTTTCTTCTATATTCCTTTTCCAGATACACGCCTGAATTCCTTGGTTCCATGTAGTTGGCGGTCTGCCTCCCTTCTTTCTTCCTGGTGGTTCCCATTCCAATATTCTCTGTAGTAGTCTTTCCTTTGTCATCCTTTTTTTGTGCCCATACCATAAAATTGTTTCCTGATGACTTCATTCCTGATGTTTTCCCGCCTAGATATTCCTGCAGATCGTCTCCAAAATGCCATCTACGTTCCCATCAACCTCTTTTCTATTTTCAATTTAAGTGCCCATACTTCTGATCCATTTATCATGATGCTTCTGATGATTGTATTGAAGATATTTCTTTTTGTTTCCTTTCTGATGTGTTGATCCCATAAGATACCATTTAATGTTCCATTAATAAACTTCCCGGCATTAATTCTTGCATTAATTTCCTTGTCTTGTTTGCCATCTTGTTGACTCCCACTTACATAGGTAGAAATGATCATCAGAATAAAATACGAGAAATCAGAGCTCGAACGGAGAGATTCAGGTGTTCTTTCGACCCGCGCGCTATTCGAGAATGGAATGGGAGATAAATAGTATAATGGTGGTTCGATGAACCCTCTGCCAGGCACTTTGATTTGCAGAGTATCCCATGTAGATGAAGATTTAGATGTGGAACTTTACATACATTACCATTTGATTCTATACCAACACGTGTAGTAGAGGCTATATCCAGCAATGGCAGAAAGACTCAATACTGATTTCATCATCTTTGTAACTGAAGTGGAAAAAGTCAACCTTGACTGCCAAACTTAAATGTTATCTATTTTGAATTACGCATTTCGCTTCTTCAGGCATCATCAGACCATATACAATATATGAAATTAAAAAAATGTCTAACCAGTGCGAACGTATACTAGGCAGAATTTATTATTAACCATTTTCAAGGAAATAGTCCCAGCATAGACCATTCGTCTATTTCGGAGTACACTGTTCATAATAGATGGTTATTGGTAATACACAAACAAAACTGAATATAAATGTGTTAACTATGTAAACCAATGATGTAGCTGAACGTGAAAATTTCAGTTTTGAGGCATTTTGAACAAAGAAAACCCTGTTACTTGCTTACTCATTTGACATCTTGTAAGCTGTCATTATACACAATTCTATATGAAATCATTGTAATACTGCAGGGAACCGTACTTAGAGATTAGGTGCCTGAACTATCCAGACCAGTCTGCTGGATGCAATTCACCCAATTAGCTTTGCAGACTCAATCGGTAGATGAAGGAGAGGGATAAAATTTACACACAGTCACCAAATTAAAACCAAGTTCCTTACTCCTTGTAATGTCCTTCCGATTTTTGACTGTTGTTGTGAAATGTGAATTTACGTCCTAAGTAAAAAAATGTTTTGACATGCCACTAGTGTGAGCAACGTTTGCAACCAAAGACTGTATGAAATTGCAGAGAATAATTATCTTTTATCTTTGTAAATAATTAATATAAAATATATGTACAAAAATAATTCTTTCTGGTTGCTTCTTGTTGCTTATTATCGCTTGTGCATCTTGTTATTAGAGATTGTATTATGAGAAGCGTGGTTAGATTGTTTTTTCTGATGACAATGGAACCAATTATAGTAAAGATGTGTAACATTATAATATTATAGAAGTGGATCAAAATATACTGATGGACTTAAAAGTGTATTTACATTATTTGAATTTAGATTACCCTGACCTCACATTTATAAAATGTATGTAAGAAGTTACAGCCAAAACGTTACCAGTTGTCGCAGCTTGCAGCCGGCGATTGAAATTGCTTAAGTCGTTGAATATCACGCGGAATTTTACTTAATGATCATATATAAAGATTTTTTCACTCAGACTAGTTGCATGGATAGGTTCCATATAGCTTTGTCGTATGTTAATCAAGAAACTAAAAATGAAAGTTCAATTGGTCATAAGTTATATGGAGCTGTGTTGTAATGATACTCGTATTAACTGAGGGCCGTTAACTAAAATTTTAATTGACTGAGTTAGTCATAGACTTGACACTAGAGCAGTAAATATTTCAATTAACGTAATAGGAAATTAAAGCCCTTTGTTTCTAATACAGATTCTATGAAATGAAGTTACTATAAAGGCAAAAATAATTTTTTGAATAAATGTAGTCAACACGGATTCAGAAAGTATCACTCTTGCAAAACACAGCTTGCCCTTTATTCACATGAAGTGTTAAGTGCCATCGATAAGGGATCTCAAATCGATTCCATATTTCTGGATTTCCAGAAGGCGATTGACACTGTACCCTACAAGCGGCTTCTTATGAAATTGCGTGCTTATGGAATATCTCCCCAATTGTGCGGTTGGATTCACGATTTCCTATCAGAAAGAACACAGTTCGTTGTAAGTGACGGTAAGTCATCGAGTAAAACTGAAGTGATATCTGGCGTTCCACAGGAACGTTACGGGGGGAGGGGAGGCGTCACGGAAATGTTGCACGAATTGGGGTGTATATCATTAAAAGAAAGGCGTTATTCATTGAGGCGTGATCAGTTTGCGAAGTTTCAATCGCCGAATTTTATTTCTGAATGTGAAAACATTTTGCTAGCACCCACCTACTTAGGGAGACATGATCATCCCGGTAAAATAAAAGAAATCAGATCGAAAACGGAACGATTTAGGTGGTCTTTCTGCCCACGTGCTATTAGAGAATGGAACGGTAGAGAAAAGTTATGAAAGTGGTTAATGAACCCTCTGCCAGGCACTTGAATGTGATTTGCAGAGTATTTATGTAGATGAAGATGAAACGAGTATCATTACATCCTGCAGCGAGGGCTCGGTTCAATCTGTCCAACACGTTTTGTCCCAAACGAATTTTGTTGTGCTACCTCCGGTTGCGAGGGTGAAGGTCGGGGTGAGAGTTTAAAAAGGGGAAAGATTAATTTTTAAAACTCACAACCACCAACTGCGAACCAAATTGCTTAACATGCTTAAACACTGGAACTGTGATTGCTATTGTTTGACTCGTTTTCTAGGGGATGATATCACATGTTCACAGCTTTCCTTCCGTGCATATGATGAACAAAAAAATTCATAATAAATTCAAGTTCATGAGAGAAAAGGGTGTACTAACTACTATTTATGATAACACGTGAAAGTTCACTTTATCTTGTTTATTTCACAATATTAGAACCCTGTGGTTGTTACGTCTGTACGTCGACACATTTTTCAAAAGAGCGCCAAAAGCCCAACTGTCGGGTTTTTTCCCTACGTTATCAACTTCTCCATGTGAGCTGTTCTAACCGACTTCCAACGTACAGCGCTCAGCCAATACATTACTAAAACTTTACTTAAAATCAAAATAATTACACTACACATTAAACAAATTTCTTTTATGTTTTTATATTGGTATAAACATCCTTTGCACTATTTATTACAATAGTGCAATTTCTTATATCACAGATAAGTGATTTAACTGAATACTTCAAGATAAAATACACAAGATTAAATGAAAATAAAATGGTAAATAGTTAATAAATTATTTTTATAAACAAACATTGCCATGTTGGTTGTGTAACTGTCTTGTATTCATTGGTAATTTCTTAATTTTCATTGTCAATTAAACATATTACGCCAGATGTGACTATATCAGCTAATGTATTGTTTATTTATCAACAGGCTATTTTGTAATGAGGGCCTTAAAGGTTCCTCACTGCAACGTATTACTTCAAATGCAAGTAGTATTAGAATATTTTATTTCACGCTGTGCACTGCACTGCACGTGACACTCGCCATTGTCCCTCTCTCCCCTCACCGGAAACGAACCTGGAAAATCCTAACCTGGAACAAGCCACCAACGTCGGCCTGCTCGCTGGCCTCCCGTCAGCTACAAGCACACAGCAAATCTCAACGTGGAGAATTTCTACCTTTGGTCTAACTATAAATGTTGTCACCCAACTGCGTACATACATTGCTACCATAATTAATAAGATTAAAATTGTGTAACATTTAGTGCATTGGCATCGTCAATGTTTGCAGTGAACTTCATACTGTTTAATTATCAAATGCTACTAATTACCAGTATTTCTATTGGACAGTAATCTCACACGGTCTTTCAGGGCGTTGCTCAGCAGTGTATTAAGAAGATTGCCGCGACCGCCAGAAACTGGAATGCCAGCACGCAGACTCGAGAAGCCGCCAGGCTCTCGCTACCACTGCCGCAGCCCCCGGTGTGCCTGCGTCGTCGGCAGCCGTCGCCCCCGGCGTACCCCGGCTCACTTGGCGGCGTAATCTCGCAGCCAGACACTCCTACGCTACCGCCCCTGCCGGGAGGGTTTAGCTAGTGCTCCGTCGGCGCGGCGCGGCTCGTGGTACCAACGGCAGCAGCCGGCACACGTAGACACTGGTTAGCGCGACGCCTGCTGCCGCCAGATGCAGTACACCGGCTGCCTGAGCAACGTCCCAGCCACCAGTACTCGAGTACCGCAACACTGTTTAAGGGAGAGACGCCGACACTGACACAGTCCTGTGATTTTATTAACGTACTAGCTGTTAGACTCGGTATTACCCGGGTATACAGGGTTTCACAAAAAGGTACGACCAAACTTTCAGGAAACGTTCCTCACACACAAAGAAAGGAAATATGTTATGTCGACATGTGTCCGGAAACCCTTAATTTCCATGTTAGAGCTCATTTTATTATTTCTCTTATAATCACATTAATCATAGAATGAGAATGTTGAACAGATTGGGCATAACAGCTTTTAGATAATTGCAGAACGACATATTGACCATAGGTCTTTTTTTTTTCTCAGTGCTACCGGTTTCGGTCATTTACCATTACCAAGCGTTAGCCTGAAGTACATGAAAGTTATCAAAGCATTAGTCAACCATATAAAATGTTAACAAAAAAACATTAAGTTACATGTGAAATACGTATAGAGCTTAGCTAAGTTACATGTCAAATACTTACAGAGATTAGCTAATGAAACATGAAAGCTATCAAAGCATTGGTCAACCATATAAAATGTAAACAAAAAATACAGTAATTTACATGTGAAATACTTACAGAGATTAGTTAATAGCTTAACATGTCGTTACACAAGAATTCCAAATTATAACATAAGTATTCTCTGTCATTCTTCTACTCATTGATACTATCACAGTGGCTGACTGTTACAGATTGAAGCATACATTAAAGAGTGTGAAATAAAATTATTTTAAAACCAAAGATATCGCACATGCTTACATTCAATCTCACTGCACAAATATTATAGGGCATACAGTTATGTCTATGACCATTTTTGGTCTTCATTAGGATCTATGATCTAAACAATGTTATTGCTATGTTTATAAACAAGTGCTATACAATATGATGAAGTGGAAGTATGATATGTACATTTGCACTGCTATGAAGTTGTGATGTTAATATACTCTACAATTTGTAGCTATACATTACATCCATAAAACCTCAAGTGACTATTTAGGTTATTTTATTTCACACTCTATAATGTATGCTTCAGTCTGTAACAGTCAGGCACTGTGATACTACCAATGACTAGAACAATGACAGCAAATACTTATTTTATAATTTGGAAATCTTCTATAACGACATGTTAAGCTATTAGCTAATCGCTGTAAGTATTTCACATGTAAATTACTGTATATTTGTTAACGTTTTATGTGGTTGACTAATGCTTTGATATCTTTCATGTTTCATTAGCTAA
The DNA here is from genome assembly GCA_026315105.1 of Locusta migratoria. Lineage (NCBI taxonomy): Eukaryota > Metazoa > Arthropoda > Insecta > Orthoptera > Acrididae > Locusta > Locusta migratoria. Next base: position 904,104,898 of record CM048744.1, on the reverse strand, counting down.
TCTCTGTAAGTATTTCACATGTAACTTAATGTATTTTTTGTTAATATTTTATATGTTTGAGTAATGCTTTCATAACTTTCATGTACTTCAGGCTAATGCATGATAATGGTAAATGACCGAAAAAATAAACAGCTATGGTCAATATGTCGTTCTGCAATAATCATGGAGTGGAAACACACAGCAACAGAACGTACCAGCGTGACTTCAAACACTTTGTTACAGGAAATGTTCAAAATGTCCTCCGTTAGTGAGGATACATGCATCCACCCTCCGTCGCATGGAATCCCTGATGCCCTGATACAGCCCTGGAGATTGGCGTAGTGTATCACAGCCGTCCACAATACGAGCACGAAGAGTCTCTACAGCTGGTACCGGGGTTGCGTAGACAAGAGCTTTCAAATGCCCCTATAAATGAAAGTCAAGAGGGTTGAGGTCAGGAGAGCGTGGAGGCCATGGAATTGGTCCGCCTCTACCAATCCACCAGTCACCAAATCTGTTGTTGAGAAGCGTACGAACACGTCGACTGAAATGTGCAGGAGCTCCATCGTGCATTAACCACATGTTGTGTCGTACTTGTAAAGGCACATGTTCTAGCAGCACAGGTAGAGTATCCCGTATGAAATCATGATAACGTGTTCCAGTGAGCGTAGGTGGAAGAACATGAGTCCCAATCAAGATATCACAACCACTGAAGTCAACATTACCTTCCTTCCATTGGGCCAACTGGCGGTGAATCGAGGAAGTACAGTACATACTGACGAAACAATTGGGTATTGTGACAATTGACTGCACGAATTATTTAAATTTACATTTAAAGAGAAATACTGAAATGAGCTCTAACATGGAAAGTACGCGTTCTCGGACACATTTCCACATAATATGTTTTCTTTCTTTGTGTGTGAGGAATGTTTCCTGGAAGTTTTGACGCACATTTTTGTAACACCCTGTATACCCATTTTCCCAGTCTTATATTAGAAACCAAAATAAAATTCGGAAAAGATTTCATCTTCGAGTATGCATGAAAACGGCTTAGAAATTTTGAAACAAACACGAATTATTTACAGAAGGATGGAAAAGCTGGTAGAAGCCGACCTCGGGGAAGATCAGTTTGGGTTCAGGTGAACTGTAGAAACACTGGGGGCGATACTCACTTTACGGCTTATCCTAGAAGATAGATTAACCCTTTTGGACCCTCTGGCTACAAATGTGTACATAATTTCTACGGTGTCTGAGATTGTTCACAACCTTTTTTTTTTTTTTTTTTTTTTTTTTTTTTTTTTTTTTTTTTTTTTTTTTTTTCAAATGTATAGAACATGTTTACAAAATTACTGCCACCTGCGGAAAATCACTATAAAAGTATTAAGAAGCGGGTGTTACACTTGTATTCCACTGTATAACTGAAAGTAGTAGTTGTTGTTTTGCGATGTAGTTATTGAACGATCAGTTTATTCAGTACAACAGTTGGTACTACAAAAATAACTAATTTAGTCCTTTAAAAAAACCATTGTTTTTCAGTGTGCGCAGTGTTGTAGAATGAAAATGGGTGGATATAATTGCATAAATCTTGCTTGTAAAATCATCGAAAATTTAACTTATGAGTATTACGGCATTAAAAATAATTTCCTTGATAGAGAAAGAAATCAGGTCTGAAAGGGTTAAGAAAAGGCAAACATTATATATATATATATAGCTTTTGTAGATTTGGAGAAGGCTTTTGACAATGTTGATTTGAACAAACTATTGCAAGTTCTGAAGTAAGTAGGAGTAAAATATAGGGAGCATAAGGTTATTTACAACGTGTACAAACACAAGAACAGCGGTTGTCAGAGTTGAAGGGCATGAAAGGGATGCAGTGATTGGGGAGGGAGTAAGACAGGGTAGTAGCCTTTCTCCAATGTTATTCAATTTGTACATTGAGCAAGCTATAAAGGAAAGCAAGGAGAAATGTGGAGAAGGAATTAAAGTTCAGGGTGAAGAATTTAAAAACATTGCGTGATAGCTGGTTCGAATCCCACTGTGACAGGTATATTTCTCGTTTTCGTTTTGCAATTCAGTTATTTTATATAACAGTATTAGCGCAATTTCTCACAGGAATTCGATATGCTACACCATATATCATCTTTTCCCACCCATTACACCTACGACGTGGTCTACAAGCTATGCAATTCCGTAGCAACTCAGTACCTATGGCCATGAGCCAGCCTTCCTACAATTTGAGGTAACTACTTGAAATGTAGAATGTGTGCGTAACATTTGTAGTTCTGACAAAACTTGTTTAAGGGATATTTGGTGACTCTGTTTCACTGTCGTTCTATATTTATTGCTACATCTGAACCACAAACGGCAAGAATCATCAAAACATTGTTTTTTTAAGCTAAAGTAATTACACTTAAAAATATGCACGTATAAGAAAGACGAATGACGTATAAATATGCGAGAATCATTAGACTGCGTACCGAATTGACACACATCAAAAACTGGCTGTCATAGTAAGAACAGACCATAATAGAAATTTATTATACCATTATGTTAAATGCAACTTACTTTCAGCGGAATAATTCGTTATTCGTAAGTATTTGTTTATCGCAGAGTTGCTCTTTATACCACTGAATCGTTTAAATGAGGCTGTTTTTATATTAATTTGCGTATTATGTTTGTTTCTCGATATTTTAATAATGCTTGTAACATAAAAATTATAGTAAGAATTTCGTTACGTACAAAAGCGATTATAAACAAACATCACTACTTCGGCAGCTTGCCCACCACTAGGAGCGCTAGTGTCGCAGCAACTGTCAGTTGGTTACAACTTTTACAGCAGTGAGTGTCGTGACTATATATGTTAGACTGTGGTATTACTTTGGATTTTTCAGTATTTTAAATTATAATGTTGAAATTTTCGTATCCATTCGTAACATTTTCAATAAATCAGTTTTCATCTGGATTTGGTCAGTATTCTAAAATATATTGTGCACTGTAATTTCCATATCAATTGTAACTCGTCTTTGATCTTCTGTTCACTTAGCATGGGAAGCATAACCAACATCTCTAGAAATCGGTATGAAATGAATGTTTATATAATGAACAAGTAATACCGATAAAATGCCGACTCACTGTATTGAATTTAAAAAGTAGATTAATTTTAAAGTTAGGAACAATAAATATTTGTATTATATTACTTTGTAACGCATTTGTGTGTGAAATAATTGAAGGATAATAACGTATTAATAACTGATCCTCTTTATTGAAATGGTGTTCGTGATTTTACAGATGATTGATACCAATTTTACAGGTTCCATGGATGGACTGGTTCATTCATGACAATAAGTAGTTATTCAATCATGACTGACGCTACGAGTTTAACCGCAATCAGTTTTTTCTCAGCACCGAATAGTAAATAAGGAGAAATTAATCGTCATCAAACACGTAAACTACTTCACTTTGAAATAGAGTATATTAAAATACAACATAAATTACGAGTACAAACGTTGAAATTAAGCAAAAATTGCAACTAAACAAAGTATTGGTTACTTAGTCGTTTCGCTTCACAACCGTTGATCCGGATCTGTAATGTATCTCTTCGGAAATTTCCGGGTATTTAAACAGCAGAACGGATGCCGTAAGCCCAGATATTGCGACTCTGCAATACGACCTTCTGTAAACAAAAGGCCAGCAATATTGTCAGTTCTTAAAATTATTGCTCACTGCAAATAACGAGTTTTTATTAACTCTGAAAATTGCAATAATCAGTTATTTATTCCAGTGATATTTATTGCCTCTGTTAATATGAGATTTGTGTGTGTAATCTAATATTTCAGCACTGATTCGAAGAAGATGCCTGCCAACAGAACATACATTAGTAATCTGTTTTTTTCTAGAATTAAATTATCCTTCACGCAAATAACAGCGTAAAAACGTTTTGGTAATTTCTATGAATAATAAGGTGAATTATTGTTTGTAAAGTTGCATGTATCATTATTATTGACTTTTTTTCTTTATATCATTAAAGTGATCTCTCCTTCACGACAGTTTTAATTCACTTTAGTGAGATCGGGCTAAAGATAAGTAACCTAGACGCCTATGAGACTTAAGTGTAAATGTACTTATTCTCTCATTCACAGTATTACGTTAACCTCTGTTGTATTCACAAGCGCAGGTTGTCCCAGTAAAATAATTAACTTCATGAATGGACGCATTTATTTAAGTTATAGCTTAACTCTGTCTGTGCTATTATCTGTCAAGATACCGCTGTATTCCCGTCGCAGGCCCTTTATTACCAAGACAACGCATTATGTGACTGTTTGACCTATGGTTACATAATTGCTGATGATTCTTTCGGATTGTATAGCCTTGGTCCAGAGCTGCGATGGGCATACTGAGAGTGGTTCTGGCAGTGCTGAGAATTGCCGACTGACGAGTAAAAAACAAAAAACAAAAAAGGGATATCTGTAACTCGGGGGAAAAATTAAAAAAATTAAGAACGGCGGACTTCGGAGAGCTGCACAAACACCTCCTAAGTAGGACATGGTCAGATTTTAAAGTGATCAAAAGAGATAAACTTAGTCAAAGACGAAATTTAACTATTGAGTGCCATTAGTCAAAGAAAATAACATCTTTACCTATTCCAAAGTCCTTAAATCATATAGCCTCCTGTCAAAATAGTCACTATGCTTATGTATTTTAAGTGCTTATCTAAACATCCGTGGATAGTCAGTCGTCGTTTTATTTCAAATTGAGGTTACGTGAATCTTCACTTCATGATTGCCTGATTACGTGCACAGCCATATCTGTTTTTTCAGTTTTCCCTAGGCGGCAAAGACTTTAATGTCCTTCCATCTTTGAATTGACGCTTCTTTTCGTAGTTTAATGCAGGCAGGAAGGCGATTCTGACTTACCCTTTGGCAAAGATGAAAACAGAGTACTGCGAACAAGGAACGGTAGGCAAAAGGATGACAATGAAACACATCGATAGAAGAACACTGTTTCTGTCCCTTCGATCAGAAAAGTTACTCATCAGATCGGGAAGATTTTCCCAAAACATGATATAAATACGGTTTTTAAGCCACCTAAGAAGATACCGCCAACAGGAAAATAAAAGAAACATTTGGAGACAAGAAAAGCAGCTCTATGAATATAAAGAACTTAGACGGAAAACCAGTTCTCAGCAAAGAAGGGCCAGCTGAAAGGTTGAAAGAGTATATAGAGGGGCTCTACAAAGGATATGAACTTAGAGACAATAGTGTAGGAAGGGAACAGAATGTAGATGAAGATGAAACAGGAGATGCTATACTGAGAGAAGAATTTCACGGAGCTATGAAAGTCCTAAGTCGAAACAAGGTCCCGGAGTGGACGACATTCCTTCAGAGCTACTGAATTCTCTTGGAGAGCCAGCCTTAACAAAAATATTGCACCTGGTGCGTAGGATGTATGAGATAGGGAAAATACCCTCAGATTTTAAGAAAAATGTAATTTCCCCCATTCCAAAGAAAGCAGGTACAGACAGGTGTGAGAAACACAGAACCCTCAGTTTAATAAGTCATGGCTGCAAAATTTTAATGCGAATTATTTACAGAAGGATGGAATAGCTGGTAGAAGTCGACGGTGGGGAATACCAGTGTGGATTCAGAATAAATATAGGAACAAGGGAGGCAATCCTTACTTTACGGCTTATCTTAGAAGATAGATTAAGGAACGGCAAACCTACATTTCTAGCTTTTGTATATATGGAGAAAGGTTTTGACAATTTTGATTGAAATACACTATTTCAAATTCTGAAACCAGCAGCAGTAAAATATAGAGAACTTGTACAAAAACCAGACAGCCGTTATCAAAGTTGAAAGGCTTGAAGGGATGCAGAGGATTGCAGCCTTTGCCCGATGTTATTCAATTTGTACATTGAGCAAGGAGAAATGTGGAGAAGGAATTAATGTTCATGGTGAAGAAAGAAAAACCTTTTCGTTTTACTGGTAACATTGTAATTCTGTCAGAGACAGCAAAGACCTGGAGCAGCAATTGAAAGGAATGGACAGTGTGTTGAAACGAGCATATAAGATGAAAATTAACAAGAGCAAAACAAGGGTAATGGAATGTAGTCTTAGAAAATCAGGCGATACTGAAGGAATTAAATTACGTAACGAATCTATAAAGGTGTAAATGAGTTTTCTTACTTGAGCAGTAAAATAACATATGATGGTCACAGTACAGAGGATATACAATTCAGATTGGTAATGGGTAGAAAAGCGATTTTTAAAAAGAGAAATTTGTTAACATCGAATATTAATTTAAGTGTAAGGACGTCTTTTCTGAAGGCATTTGTGTGCAGTGTTGCCTTGTATGGGAGTGAAACATGGACGATGTCCAGTGCGGACAAGAAGAGGATAAAAGTTTTGTAATCTTGTGTTACAGAAGAATGCTGAAGATTAGGTAGGTCGATCGCGTAACTAATAAGGAGGAACTGAACAGAATCGCAGAGAAAAGGAATTTCTGGCATACCTTGACTAAGAGAAGGGATCGATTGGTAGGACACATTCTTAGACCACGATGAATTGTGAATTTAGTGTTGGAGGGAAGTGTGTGGGGTGAAAAGCGCAGAGGAAGACCAAGAGATGAATGCAGTAAGCAGATTCAAATGGATGTAGTTTGCCGTTGTTATGAGGAGATGAAGAGGCTTGCTCAGGATGGAGTAAGGTGGAGGGCTGCATCAAACCAGTTTCCGGACTGAAGACCACAACAATAAGAAGAAGAACAAGAAGAAGAAGTCAAACACTCGGAAGTGTAAAGCATGAAGACCCTCCACACTCATCATATGGGACGTATAAGATTCAATGAACTTGATGAAGAGTATATATCAGGACTAGGGAGATGTAAATACAATACTGAAAGAAAGTAAAAGTCTTTGTCGTCTGTGGAAATCTGAATAATCAGCCGTGGGGTGAGTTCGCACTTCAATCACGATATTATTAAGGTTTCCGAAAGTACAGTTGTGTCTAAAACGACAACTTGATATCCACGGATGTATAGAGAGGCAATTGAAATATGAAGCATGTTAACAATTTTTAAAGGTTTCTTTATTCTTATATTCCGATTGTCTTTCTTTATTCGGTGAAATTATGAATAAACCCTCCAGACGAAGTACTTTAAATTAAACTAAGTAAAATAAATCTGCAGATAACACAATGCAATAAAATCCGTGCAGTCCTTTTACATGTTAGGAATACTTTGCCCCATGCAACAATTGCCAACGCACTGCAGTAAAAACAGATACTATGAGCAGGACGTGAACAGTATGACAAACGAACGCTCTACCGACTAGCCCACGGGAGCTCAACATGACGCACTCTCACAGTTAACGCTTTCCCTCTTCGCCATAGGTCAGGTGTTACTTAGTATTCTACTTTATGTACGTTCCCCTGGAAGACAGATAATGGTATGAATTACATCGAAGTTGTGGTTGATACCTTGTCGATATACAACGTTTGGTGCCGATATGACTGTCTGAAGTCTGCAGGTTTGGGTGTCAGCACTGCCAGGAGCATCTCTGAAGAAGTCCGGCGTAGCTATGGACGAAACGAAAGGAGCACAAATGTTTCGTGGACAACGGCCAAACAACCCGGAAGAATCATCAGCCATTGTAACATTCGGTCGTGAAAGCTTTCACTGTATGATGAAATAGCCTGGACGTAAGGCCTTAACAGGTCTGTCAGATTGGGCCAGTCAGACTGTACATACCAGATGCTTGGTGCTACCCAGATAGCATAGGTGTTGTGTGGCTCACGCTAAGGTATTTTGTTGGGCCTGCATCACAGACGTAATTGATCCTTAGGGCATACATAAGTTTTTGATACATTCGTGCTCCACTCCAAGGAGTCGGACCCACTCTTCTCTCTCTCTCTCTCTCTCTCTCTCTCTCTCTCTCTCTCTCTCTCTCTCTCTCACACACACACACACACACACACACACACTCGTAATCTCTCTCTCTGTGTATGTGTGTGTGTGTGTGTGTGTGTGTGTGTGTGTGTGTGTGTGTGTGTGTGTGAATGAGATAGATAGAAAGAGTGATAGACAGAGATGAAGAAAGAGAGGTAAGTATTTGTCTTTATTGTATTTCCCATAGCCTCTGATATTTCTTTGTGAGTACTTCCTATCTTACGTCTTTTCTTGACTGTCAGAATATGCTTTGCTTCGCTCACGTATTACCCACTAGACCGTCCGGGGCTATAGAATCTGTAGAAAAATAGTTATATGGCTTACTTACTGTCATCTATGTTTTTCATACACGTAGTAGTTAGACCAACCGAGAAGAGATAGAGGGTTTTTTCCGACAAAATACGAAATACTATACGTAAGCCGTGGAGCCCCGCACATTAATTCAGAATTATGCATTTTACGAGTACGTCATGGGAAAAAACGATGAATGTCACTTTTTAACTTTTTTATGCTTCTATTATACAGCCTGAGGTCCAAATTTTGTTTTTGTGTATTTGTTTCCTCTAAATGCAATAAATGTCAGCAGTTATACAAAAATTTAGAATGATAGGATGCGGGAATAATGATGATTGTCACATAGTTTTGCAAAATAACGATGAATGTTTTCCATCTGTTTGAAATTCATGTTCGTCTTGCAATGCTAGCAGTGCTGGAAATCAGTTTCAAGTATTTCCATTGTTGGTTGTTACCACTGTTATTACTTCAGTTGTTTAAAATAACAATAGGTTGGAGAGCTATTTGGATTAAGTTTATTGTTCTTGACTGGGTTATAGTGGCAAGACGTACTATTTTGTTGGTGCAAAAGTGTTATTATTTCGGTTTCTGCAATGGATCGTAATGAGAATGCTCCTCTAGAGTGGAAAGTTAATCCAAAGAAAAGGCAGAAGTATGGCTGAGTATCAGATGCTGCTAAGAAGATAATAAATCACATGCATGAAACTGGAAAAAAAAAAAAGCCGTGAGTGTAGTAGATTTAAATGTTTTGACAAAATTAATGAAAGCGTAAGGTTGACTATTACAAAGCATTTTAATGGGTTATCCGATAGAAATGCTCAAAACTTGCATTAATCTGAGCTAATAAAAATCCATTTCATCAAACAAAGACGAGGACGTAAGGGTCAACCGATTCTTATCTTCATAATCATTCACACACAAACAAAATTCGGGTAAAAAGAGGTGAAGTAGTACACGAAGAAAGTGTATGCCACAGAGCCTTCATAGCATTTGACGGTATAACCCCACGACGTGTGCAAACTATTCAACAACAACTGACCTTGTATGGAATGGTGCTACTAAATGTGCATAAGTTAAAAAAAAGTGTTCATTGTCGTTGTTATTTCATAGCACTAGCTACAAACGAGTGAATAATACTCCTAATATGCAAACTTTATGTAAATCACCACTGTATTTGAATTATTTAATAAATGTTCGCACAGAATGGTTTCAAAGTTTAAAAATCGTTTTTCTCTGTAATGGTAAAAAGTGATATTCATCGTCTTCCTCCCATGTCTTCTTTTCACATGGAGTTTAGGTATGATTTAATAAATTGAATATACTGTTGACTATGTGGTGGTCTAAAATAATGCCGTCCTCTAACAAATTTTTAGTTGTATTATCTCTTTGTGGATTCTGGTAAAAGTAAAGTCGACTATTGCAGACTTCCCAGCTGTAAAGCGGTGTTGAATTTATAAAATATGGCCTATTTGTCCATGAAAATGAGCGCTAACTTAAATCATGGTACACTACCAGAAAAAATGCTCCTATTACAGCACAACAAAAGGCGACTATATTCTGTGGAAAGTCAAAGAAGTAAAAGGGGGAGAATTAGCTCCTCGACCTATCTGCTGTTTCCGAAATATTTAAACCAAGAAATCTTGACAAGATCGGAGATATGTGAAATAACACGATCCGCATTGTCAATTGCTATTAAACGATGGCATAATACGGCATTTCCCGTATCAGACAGTATGACACTTCACCCTGTTGAAGTCTAGGATGCATACATACCCACCCAGGAATACTTGCTATTACAGATGCCCGCTCCCCCGCTATAGCGTTCAATGCGCTGGCTATATGGAAACAAGGTGCGAATATAACATGAGTTTTTATTTAAATGTTTTAAAGCTTCAAGGTAAGTCTAAAAGCTCGTTTGCATCTTTTACACATATCACTGTGGTCAGGAAATATTTGTATTTTGTTGAGTTGTGCAGACTTCTTTTGAGACAATCGGCGGTAATTCTCGTGTGTCGGCTTGTAAGCCAGCGAAGTCTGCTCGGTGTCTCATCATTATCACGTGAAAAACAGCCCATCAGGAGACTAGTCATATAAGTATACACAGAGTTGTTTCCACAGCAGGATTCATGTTTGGCAAGGAGCACTTACACTCCAAGTCATTACACAATAATGACTTTTAAATAATCCCATTCAAAGAGCAGAGCAATCTTCAGTCGTTCCTTAATAATCAGCGAACATTGTACATAAGAGAAACCTTTTTATGTGTGGGGTACACAAGCTATTACACTGAAGTACCAAATAAACTATTATAGGCGAGCCCATATAAATAGAGAGATATGTAAAAGAGGATGGAGCTGCGGTCGGAAATTCCTCAGGATGATAGCCTCCAGTATTATGCCGGTTACTGCTGTTTAGTTGCTATCATGATTTAAGAGAGTTTGAACGTAGTGTTACAGTCCGTGCACAGGGACACGATGGGACACAACATTTCCAGGGTAGCGACGAGATGGGAATTTTCCCGTACGACCATTTCACGAGTGCACAGTGAATATCGGAAATCCGGTAAAACGAATCTCCGACATCGCTACGGCCGGAAAAACACGACTGAAGAGAATCGTTCAACGTGACAAAGTGCAACCCTTCCACAAATTTCTTCGTATTTCTGTGCTTGACCACCAACAATATAACCATTCGTTGAATTTTGTTGTTGTTGTTAAAGTGTGATATTTAATTTTACGAAGTACATTATTAATAGGAATTGATAATTATGGTTTATAGGAATAGCAAGATTATCAGAGGGGCAAAAATGAAACGGGGTTACTAGCATGGAGTGCAAACATCGGCTAGTATTTCATTCCGTGTAGCCATATAAAAGGGATTTACGGGTATTGTTAGCAGTTTCCCGCTGTTTGCTCTCGTAATGACTGAAAGTGCGTACGCGAGTAATATTAAAACTGTGTTTTTTTTAATTATTATTATTTTAGTTTACTAACGGTCTGATACTTGTTGGAACATATGTGAGTAAAGCGGGAACCTTATCGAACTCTAAATACGAGATGGAAAGGTGAAGACTTATTCAAATATTTAGCTAACGATAAAGGAATTAAATCAAATTAATTTGATACAGACAGGACTTTATCGGCGATTGAAACATTAACTGAATACTGATCAGGATCGGAATTAATTCCTATCCATAATTCAATCTAATATTGGAAATATATCAGAATTTAATAGTGAACTTTCCTGTGGTCTACTTACAACATTATCTCTAACATTCAGAATTATCGTGTGTTTAATAAAGTGAATAAAAATCATACTAAAGGTGGATTAACAATATTGATATTGCCTTTTGTGAGCTCAAGCGAATTCAAGTTAGTGTACACATTTCACTTACGTGCGAAATAAGCCCTGCAGTAAGTAAGATTTTAATTTTAGGAGTCTTAGTGCTAGGCAACGAAGCATTATAGATGGGTTCAATATTAGACATAACGATGAAGCGGTGAACTGAACTTATTTAAAATTAAAAATGCTCGAGTTTTTGAACACCTTGTGGCGTACCTACTAGTGATCGCACAGAACTTAAATGTAATACGAAGAAGCCGAGCACAACGTATATCATAGCATTGCTATGTGTCACTACACCGTTGAGGGGCGTCACAGCAACTGCGGACCATTCAACGAGTCCATGCTGACTGCACGACACAAAGGTTTTCTCTTTACCTGGTCCCGTCAATGATGACATTGGTCTGTTGATGACTGACAACATAGTGTGGTCTAAAGAGTTTCATTCCCAGTTGTATCGCAGGTGAGCGTATCCGGGTATGGAGGCAACCTCATGAATCCATAGACCTTGCCTGTCAGCAGGAGACTACTCGAGTTGTTGATGGCTCTGCGTTTGTCGGGAGTGTGCAGTTGACCCGTGGTACGACTCTCATAGCTGGCACGTATGTACGCATCCTTGGAAAACCCCTGCATCCATTCATGTCCGTTGGGGACTCTGACGGAGTGTAGGAAAACGCGACAGAGCGACTCCAGGAACACTCTTTCGAGTTTAAATACCTCCCCAGACATTTATATTATCGAGTAAATCTGGGATGCCTAGAAACGTGCTGTTCAGAACGGCACAACTTCAGACATTAGTCGAGTCCATGCCACGTCGTGTTCCAACACTTCCGCGTGCTTGCGTTGGCCCTGCGTGAGGTTAGACAGGTGTACCAGATTCTTAACCCCCCCCCCCCTTTTTTTTGTCGCTACTTGACAATGAATGATTTTCACTACTTGCCAGATCACTCGGTAAGTATGAAGGATACTGTAATTTGGGTGGTCTATTGCAAGGACTTTTCTCAAGAAAAATGGCAGCACTAGGCTCATCTTGGGACACAACGGTAAAGAAGGACAAAAAAATGTTCAAATGTTTGTAGAACTTATGGGACTTAACTACGGGGTCATCAGTCCCTAAGCTTACAAACTACTTATGAAGTAGCTAACACTAAGGACGGCACAAATATCCATGCCCGAGGGGGGATTCGAACCCCCGACCGTAGTGGTCGTGCAGACCGTGACTGGAGCGCCTTAGTCCCCTCGGCCACCGCGGCCGGCAAAGAAGGACAATTATGCCTGTTCAACACCTAGAGACGCTAGAAGAGAGGGTGAGTATGATGTAGAGGCTCAAGTTGAAACGAGACTGTCATTTCGTTTCATTGCTCTGATGTCTCATTATGTCAACTTAATGAATGAAATTGGAATTGATTCACTTGGGAATGGCTTGCAACACTTTGTGGCAGGTGTTGAAGGTGTACATTTTATATTTTGTGTCCCAGCCTCGTCGCCGCTTTTGTATCTCGTTTCCGTCGTAGGTGTCGGTGGCCGAGTAGAAAGACCGATACAGGAATAAAGGATGCACGCTTGTGCAGGTAGGATGTGACCAGCCAGAGGGACAGCAGAAACTAGAAACACTAGAGTAAATTAGAACGAGATATATATTTCATAGAGACTTAGTAATACTTAACTTTTACATAGTTCTCGACTGCAGAATGCTGATACATAGATTCGATAGAGGCCTGCCTAGTGTCTATCTGATAGCCAAGTCTTAACTGGTGCCTATCTGATTTCTAAGTGTTAACTGGTTCCTATCTCAGTCCCCAGTGAACGATGTCGTTCAGTGGTGACACCACATTATATCTTTCCTGTTGTAAGTCACTCTTCTCTTTTCCCCATCCTTGTGTACTATGGAGTGCGAGAGGAATGTATTAATATTTCTTTCGGTGTTGCTAACATGGGTAATATTGTAATCTTTGGTTGTGGCTATGTAGTTGTGGCAAGGACTGCCGTGCAGCAAAGGTTTTGATTGAGGGTTGAAGTAGAGGGTAGATCTGGTCAAGCCAGGGGTTGCGAAGGCAGTGGAGGTAACGGACCCTCGGTGTCCTGCCAATCGGGGCGCTCCGCCCTCGCGAATTTGAAGAGTGGACGGTTGGCCCGGGTGGCGCCTAGGGAGAGAAAGAGATCGGTTCCTGGCCTGGCGGAGTGCGATCGTGAGGAGAGCTGCTCGCTGGTGTCGCGGAGGTTTTGGTAACGATTTGGTGAAAATATTCAGCAACGTTGCTCATGGTGACGCTTTCACCACCAGTTACGGGACGCAATCAATAGGTGTCAATTTCCACATTTTTTGGTAACTTCAAGTCCTAGAATCACACCGAGATGGTGTGTGCTTTGTCGTGGGTTAAAGTTGCTGCTAAGTCGGTTATTGGTTACATTATCATGGGGAGTATCGGTTCGTTGAACGTGTTTTTGTATTTGTTTCCAGTACATATTCGTTTGGAGGGTCAATATTCAAATTTACAGCCGGCCGCGGTGGCCGAGGGGACTGAGGCGCGCCAGTCACGGGCTGCACGGCCACTACGGTCGGGGGTTCGAATCCCCCCTCGGGCATGGATATTTGTGCTGTCCTTAGTGTTAGCTAGTTCATAAGTAGTTTGTAAGTTTAGGGACTGATGACACTGTAGTTAAGTCCCATAAGCTATACAAACATTTGAAACATTTTTTTCAAATTTACAGTGATTTTCCTTCTAACTAGGACTTTGCTGCGAAATGGATAAATTGTAGTTTATGAGTCCAGTTGGTGCAATAGTGGTCTTTTATTAGTTATAATTTGTTTCTCATGTGTTTTAGATTTGCTTAATGCATAAATGCGTAGGAGTAATCTCTGAATAATGTTGGTTTACTTTGTGCAATGTGGTCAGGGTGTATGTTGTGCCACGTGGTGGTCAGTACATAGTAAGTCTGGTAACAGAGGGTCTGTTGCAATTGCTTACCCTGCTCATTTAATAGTGTTATAGAATTATTCAGCGTGGTGGTAATTATTTTAAATTAAATTTCAGTAACTTGGTTTTTGTGTGGGGGCCACACTGATCACGTATACTCACCACTTAGACGGGCATTGTAATGTTTCGTGATCCTCTGTCATGTTCTAGCAATGATCAGGAGGTCGGTAATGCACATCCCATTCACGGGTGTCCGTTCACACCACTTTGCTGCCCCTGGCGCGCAACGGCCGGGCGGATTCAAATTTGATGGCTCACGCAGTAATTCTTCTTTGCATGCCTTGTGTGAATGTGGTAAATCATAGTGGGTAATCAGAGGAAACTCCTTGCTTCCATATCCTTGCGAGTTACGAAATTAACCTGTCCTTTTTGGAAACTTGCTAGGAGGGCCATTCAGATGATAGCAACAAAAGGTTGCACTTAAATTCTCTTTCATACTAAAAATTAGCATTTAAATTTATGTCACATACTGTTTATCTTAAAGAATTAGTGGTTAAATAAATAACGATTTAACCCACATGCGTGTCGAAGCAATTTCTAAATGTTCATATGACCCTAATCAGCACTAATAATTCTTAACGTCTTTCCTGTGGCCTGTAATGGTGCACTGAAGCATAAATAACAAAGTAACGTATCCTTTCCATTTGAGTACGTGTATTGGTTCCGATTAATTAGGTCAGATGCGTTTGTAATGTTATCCGTTGCGCGGGTCAATCTCATGACTCTTCAGTTTCATTAAAGATATTGGGAGTGCTTATTTCGCACGTGGCGGGAACCCATATATGTACTCAAACTGGATAAACCCTGCGTAGACAAGTCACAGACAATACACAGTCCAGACACGAGGATATATAAAATAAAATTAAAAACGATGATGGGTACGTTACAAAGTGTTGGGCTCTAAAGAGAAAAGAGCTGCATTACAAAGCCCCCACGTTTGTCCATTGTCTGGAACAAGACGAAATAGTTCAAGGATGAACAATCAGATGTCAATGTCCACTGTGCTCAATATATCGGCAAGCGACCACGTTGTCTTCATCTTGTGCGCTGACGAACTGACCGCTGTGGAGCTAGGATCGACCTTGTATACCCGTCTCCAACTTCCAATGGCTTACGTCAATGAGCTATCCTTATTTATGAAAGGCAGAATCGTTCTCATTTCCAATGTACAGGGCCCTTGTCGCATTCAAGACCTGAGTCCCATTACGCTCCTGAATTGTGACTACAAACTGCTGGCTCGTTGTGTCGCTAGTCGACTTAAAAACGTGATGGACAAATTTATCAGTCTCTATCAATCGTGTGGTGTCAACAATAGGAATATCTTTCACTCTGTCTCAGCATATAGGGACGCTGTGGCACATAAGACAGTGGCTAACATAGGGTCTGGCATCATGTCCATAGACTTCGCTAATGAATTCGATAGGGTAAGACACATCTGTGGGGTGTGATGTCGCAGTTTGAGTTTGGCCTGACTTTCATACGGATGATGCAGTACATCCTTACAGGGGCCTCCTCCGTGGTCACCATTTCGATAAGAAGGTTACTTTGCCAGGGTTGTTCGATCTCGATGTTTCTGTCATCGCTCTCGACCTCCTATTGCGGGCATTAGGTCGAACGATCAGTGAGATCAGTATCCACACTTCCCTCCTCCTGTGTCCAGCCTATGCGATGTAGGTGTGTTTCTGCAATGGCCTACTGATGTGGATCAAATACATTGCCTTCTGCAGACGTATGAACAAGCCTACAGCGCGAGAACCAACCGGCGGAAGACAGTTATTTTCCCCATAAGTCTTAAAGGATTCCATCCCGAACGACCATGGTACCAGATCGTGGAAGAGCAAACCATTCTGTGACTGGAAGTTACTCCCTGTCCACGATGGATGCAGGCCAAGAGATGGAAAATGATTCTCGACCACGTCAGAGAACTGTGTAAGATGTATGCCTCCTAACGCCTCGACCTCCAACAAAGATGATCAGATGTTTGTAAATCTATCGGACCAAACTGCGTGGTCATCAGTCCGTAGCTTACAAACTACTTAAACCTAGGTAAACCAACTTAGGACAAATATACACACCCATGCCCCAGAGAGGACTCGAACCTCCACGGCGAGCAACCGCACGCTCTGCAGCGAGACGCTTTAGACCACTCGGCTACCCCACTGAGACTCTCCAACAAAAGGTCGCGTTGATCAACACAGCGATTCTGGCAAAGAGTTGGTATGTTGCCCAACTCCTAAGCATGTCTAAGCTCTTAGCCAGGTCCATCTCGCAAGCGGTTTTCTGACTTGTGGCGCCACCAACTGTTCAAGGTCCGAGGTGCAACGTGCGTCCTGCATAATTCAGTGGGAGGGTTGGGCCTTGTAGACTTCTACAGCAACTGCACAGCCCTGCTCATACATTGCACAGCCACACTGTGCAAAATCCACCCTACCAGCACGATGGTGGTCATCATGGCCCGCTACTGGCCCATGTCAGAGTGTGCCCAATCGTATTGAAGGATATTCCATTCAAGTAATCGTACTTCAGGGAATACTTTTGCCCAGAGCTATGTCCTGGCCGCAGCCACTGTCAGGATGTGAACCATTCGCTGTTTGTATACAGCCTTGTGTAGTCGCCCACCAGTACATAAATTATAGGACTGGTCAACGACGTTTTGTCCACCAATTAGCACCTGGCGACCATCCGCCTCCGTGGCTGGGCAGCCTGTCAGGAATGCAATGCCTCGACACCCGGGAACACCACTTCCTGTGACCGCAGGTCTCGCCTGTGTGGGACCTGTGTCACGGCATGCCGCACTGGTTAATGGTACGACACCAGTACGGGTCCAGACCAGATGTGTCCTGGCCCCAGACATTATGCCCACCCCTAAAACCAAACCAAATGCGAATGCGTGGCTCGTCGGCCACTTAGTACATGCCATCATTCAACTACAACGAATGGACGCGATCTAGGTTTTACCTCTGGGATCAACATTTGACTGCCCAAATACTCCCCAAATATAATTACCTGTTAGGGACCTTATTCTCTCTGTCATTGACCCAGGGATACCAGAAGACGCTCGGTAGCTTGAAAAGGAAACGTTTGACACAAAGGAAATTTATTTTCCATTTTATTTCACTTTCCTAACTGAGTGGTTTTCCTTTCTGTTTGTTGCCACTGTTTGTAATTGTTTTTAATTATCGAGTGCCCACGGATCCTTTGTTGGATACCCTGGATTGCATAGGATGGCTTATTCTTTACTTATATTTATATTTTTGTTCTAAGAAACATTTACTGTGTCCTCCTGGTCCGCATGGTGCCGTACATCCTGGCACCATACTCTACTACACTCACATGTAGTGAGGGTTTCATTTCCTTATGTCGCTCATACTTATTGTTTTACTAATTTTTATTGAAGTAGGGATCTCCAAATTTGAAACAATATCTTTCCACTGGTCATAGGAGAGTGTCCTTTCTCACATTTTCTTTTTCCACGATCTAATTCCTTTGTTTTTGTTTTTACATGTCCTGTACTGACATTGTGCCGGAATAGGCACAGGAACACCTAAGTTAAGATGATTCTGTTTTATTTCATTCTGGAATGGTGCGATCCTGGATGGGCTGCAGGGGCGGACGGAGACCGATAAAAAAAAAGAAAAGAAAACATTGTTTCGAAGGCAGTCCTTGCCCAGGCGCGGGCCGTGGAGCATTTATTCTGCTCCTCTCGCCAAGTCTTCTGAGCGCGGTCCGGCGTGTCAACTGTTGCTCTCCATGTACTCGAAGTCGATTCGTCTTGTGTTTACTTCCTCTTCTTAGTTAGTTTCCCAGCCTTACTAATATTGTAACCACTATCTTACTCGAATCTCGACAGATTATTTAATGACACAATCCCAATAGTTATGCGTCTGAGTCAGAACTTTCGAATCGTCGTAAATCATTCTGTGTAAATTCCAGTCAATACTCAGGTTCACTGTACAACTGTCAATGTTGAAGAATCACGTGTTTATTTCGTTTAATGGGACCACCAACCAACTGTACGAAAACAACGACAAACTGACAAGCAGAGTAATGTTCCAGACAGAACTGCTGAAGCTCTTTGGAGGTACAGAGCGACACAAATGTGAAGCTAAAGAGTAACTGAAAATACGTCTTGGGACAGTTTCAGATAATTTACCCTAATATGCACAAGGACATGTTCCAGGCACTGCTCATGAAGAAAGTTTCTACATCAGAGAGCTGCAATGGTGGACAAAATTTTAGAAGCTGAGGGATTGAACGAATGCAGTGGCCAGCTTGTTCACCGGACTTAATCCCGATTGAGCATGTCTGGGATGCACTTGGCGAAAACATTGCAGACAGACGAGAACCACCCACAATGGAAGCACAGCTGGATATTGCACTCATGTAAGAATAGCCAAATATCCGTTAAGAGCTGATTGATAACCTCATACTGTTCAGGCCACGCAGGTATCTGGTCGTCCGACGCGGTAACGCATCATATTAGAGGGCAACGATAATGACTTTTTCACTTCATGGAAGTCCCTTGTTGTCTCGCTCTAAGTAAACGACATGTAAACCTTATGTAAGATGTTCAAAAGCCATTATACCTTACTGTAACCAATATCTGAGTAAAATACGTTACCATATATATAATGTGAATGACACCCGACCTCGTCCCCTAAATGTTTTGAGCAGTGTAATAATAAACAGTGACTACGATGTTCCTAATAACAATCATTGATTAGCAAAAAAATTGTTTTACTTTGATTATAGGCCCTTATATTCCACTGTCGCAGTGTAGCTCATGGTATGATTGTCTTACCACTTATCTAATTACTTTAAATAGCTATGATATTTCGGCTAGAACGTGCACTGCTATCTTCACGGCAACTGTAGAAATGAAACACTGTGCACGAACATTGTACAAGTTTTTAATGATATTAGAAAAAGCATCAAAACGATAGAAAACATAACAAGTAGGGATGGGTCAACTCGAGTTACCAACCCCAGTTAACTCGGGTGAAGACTATTTCGGGTCAACTCGCGTAAGACTACTACCAACTCGAGTTGAGTACGTGTGTTACTGTCACCGTTGCGCCGCCGAAATCCGAGTTTACCCGAGTTGTCGCGCCGACATAACCCGAGTCAGAATGTAGCCGCCACTGCACTAGCGACACGTAGCAGGCAGCAGAGGCACTAGGCAGCCACTGCTTAGTCGAGTTGGCCTAACCCGAGTTGGACCAGGTCACAGAATAGGGAGCATACAGAAGGGAAAGCTGGGGACGGCGCCTTTGATCTGTATGTTACCAAGCGTTGCGCTCGACGCCATATTGAAAAGCAGTAAATGCGGAACTATAGCCACTTAGTACTTTGGCTGGAAATGGACTTTTTACGAACTGCAGTTAATCTCACCGACTTGTACGAAAGGAAACGGCTTTTCATTAAGCTCTCAGCTATTTTGCGCCCTTTTCTTGCACCTAATTGTAATCCAACGAAAAAATTAGGCCTAAATTTTAATACAACTACGAAAATGTACGGTGGAATCAATTATCGTTTTATTTGGTGCTTATCTCTAGAAAAATCTCAAATAACGCGGAGTTATGTTTGGGAAATTAGTTATAAACAAGACAGTGACTATACAACTGCCAGGTTTTATTTGACACAAGTAAATTCGCACAAAATATTGAGTCAGACTTAGCAATACAACGTGATTACGCAGAACTAATGACGTCTGGGCATATATAAAAGTTGTATTTGCTTTAGGAGTATCATTAATTTGCTGACCGGAGAAGGGGATATAGAGGAATCTGTCAACCACAGAGCAGGAACAGCATAAAATAATTATTCCCCTTAATCTATTTGTTTGAGTATCCGAAGAGCATTCGTTGCCAACATTAGAACACTAAGCCTCCAATGCTGTGAGTAAAATTTTACCTGCATACTTACGCACTATTCTTTGTCATTCATTTTATATTATTCCCTGCAACGTTAAACTCATAAAATATAAATGTACTTCAACATTTTGATGCTGTTGAAGTGCTGCAGCAACAGCAACAGCGAGAGTTATCGTCAAGAGAAGAAGCAAGGCTACTTTTAATAATTCTGTGCATATTGCTCTCATTCGAAACTGATAACATTTAACTTTTACTGCACATATAGCGACGTTCACTTACTGCTCAGCATCTTTTGGGTAGATGAAGAAACTTATATCCTTATTTGTATTCGAATTATTACGGCAATTAGGTGCTGAACACCATCGGCCGCCTTTTCTTTTATTGCTGCTCATAATAAAAACGGAACAGCTCCAGTTCTTTCTTTTCACTGTACCAAATACTTGTTTACTTTTATGCGATTCAGGCTGTTAAAATACACAGTTAACAAACAAAGACGGAGCATTACCACGCCACAGAGTAGGGAGTGATCACACGTTTACTGCTTTTCAAGCTGGCCGATTCCGCGCATGCGCACTAAATTTTGGACGACAGACTGCAGCGGGAGTTTCCTTTCTGTATACTCCTTATTCTGTGCCCAGGTGCGACGCAGCAGGCAGCACTGCGCATGCGCGCGGAACCCGAGTCGCCTTAACTCGAGTTGGCCCTGGCAGGACGCAGCTGGCGCTCTTACTCGAGTTGGCTCAGCGCGGCCCGCCAGGCAGCTTACTCGAGTTAGTGCGGCCTTACCCGTCGGCAATGGCACGCTGCAGTGGCAGTAACCCGAGTAGACCCGTACAGTGTTCAAATGTTTGTTAAGCTTATGGGACTTAACTACGGGGTCATCAGTCCCTAAACTTACAAACTACTTATGAACTAAGGACGGCACAAATATCCATGCCCGAGGGGGGATTCGAACCCCCGACCGTAGTGGCCGTGCTGACCGTGACTGGAGCGCCTCAGTCACCTCGGCCACCGCGGCCGGCCCCCGTACAGTGTCGCGCGACATACATACATTCAAAACGACTTTCATCCCCTATGTCCCGCCTTGCCCATAATTGCACAATAAAACACTAGACGAACTGGAGTGATGTATTATCGAAAGAAATGATATTTGACTACCTTGTACAATTTATGGTTTCTTTTAAGAATAATAATGAAAATCAACTATAAAGGTTCATTAATTTACCACATTCGAATAATTAATAATTTATTTTCGACCTGGTTTTACATTACACTATGTTCCATAAAACTTTTCAAACTGGTCTCCCTGCGATATGTGAAGTCAAAATTTGGATGCCAATTTATTCGGGGATGAATGTGCCTTTTAAAATTCGTTTCACTATTACTTTTAGGAGAATGCATAACGCTGTATGAGACCTCCCGAGTTATATTAACTCAAATTCGGCAGAAATTCATGCTCGCTGTTTGAAAACTAGGGCATGCATTAAAACCAGTGACAGTTATTGTTTCAACGAATGTTAACTTCACCTATCTCCATCGCGACGGTGCGAATGTTCATTTGAATTTCCACCGAAATCTGTGATGGTGTCGAGCAGGGTGGACTGATTGACTTACCGGTACTACGACACTTGTACTTCACTAAAAATAATATTAAAAAACCTGAAATTTTAATTATTAAAGTAAACAACGCGTGTTTCGGTTAGCCTTGGCATTACAACAAATGAATTTGAAGGGTAAAAATTCGCCAGATAACTTGCTATTCGTAATTACTTGAAGTCAAACTTCGCGTGTTCTAATAACTCCATGCTTTTACCTAGTTTAATTAAAAGTACTTCATTCCTTGCCTATTGTATGGTTTCAGAGAGTCTACAATGTGTGTCAACACATTGATGGCCGAAATATCCATTCACTTCGTACCGATTCCGTCTTGCTAACCAAGAGGCAAAATGCAAATGAAAGTTTTTATTTTTTATTTACTTTTTTGGCTCGTTAATACTAGCGACTGCTGTGTAATAATTTTGTGCAGATCGATTTCGTTAACTGAAAGACGAATGAAACTGGCCGTTCACGTACATTTTTGTCCTTACTCGGGTTAGCCAACTCGAGTTAACTCGGGTTAGGCGAAATTTCAACTCGGTTAACTCGGGTTGGCGTGGAACCCGAGTACGCCCATCTCTAGTAACAAGGCCACCACACAAGCGAAGATTATATATGTCAGCATAAATCATAATCAATGTACCAGTGATGATCTTATTCTTTTCATTCTCCACTCCGAGGAGTGGAGCGGGCTGTTTGAGATTCGGCCCATAAAGGGTCGCGGTTCTATTCAGCCAATTATCAGACAAGCTGATAGTGGGGCAAAGGGGAATCCCAATTGGGAATAAGTGGGAGAGGCTTACCAGTTCCGGCATACGCCTTACAACCAAGGAAAACCTCCCGAAAACCTTGGTCGGAACCGGGGGATTGGGACCAATTCAATTTATCTCCGGGGCTTTCCCCGAACAAAAAATTGATTATCGAGAGAACACGAGTGCACCCACGACAATCAAGGATCGGACGCCCGAGTTACTCTCGTAATCTCGTAGAGATCAGCTCGACCAACAGTGGACAAGCATCCCCCTGCAGGAACCGCGCCCGTGGGCACGGTATCCTGTGCGCCCTCGGCTGAGGCGATTTTAAATCTGTACCTCTGTTCTTTTCAGATGAGAGAGAAAGAGAAACAGCCGGATTCCCTTCAGAATTTATCATAAAGCCTATGTCCTTATTTGTAAGGTTATCCGATTCTGAAGTCATCCGCAAGGTCTAGTTTTGCACCTAGCAGAGAAAACAGCAATTGAATTTCTTTGTAATGGCCTTCCAAAAAGGCTGATCAGTTTTACCACCCACGTTTGCACATATTTACAAAAAATTAATAAAAATATTCGGCTCTGTAGAGTGACACACTAAGAATCCAAAGGTAGTGGATTCAATCCCCGTTCAGTCAAATGATTTTTTTTTCACTTCTGTCACATCTGACAGTCTTGGAGAGAGAAATGTGCGCCCGTGGGCACGGTATCCTGTGCGTCCTCGGCTGAGGCGATTTTAAATTTGTACCTCTGTTCTTTTCAGATGAGAGAGAAAGAGAAACAGCCGGATTCCATTCAGAATTTATCTGAAGTCATCCGCAAGGTCTAGTTTTGCACCTAGCAGAGAAAACAGCAATTGAATTTCTTTGTAATGGCGTTCCAAAAAGGCTGAGCAGTTTTACCACCCACGTTTGCACATATTTACAAAAAATTAATAAAAGTATTCGGCTCCGTAGAGTGACACACTAAGAATCCAAAGGTAGTGGGTTCAATCCCCGTTCTGTCAAATGATTTTTTTTTTTCACTTCTTTCACATCTGACAGTCTTGGAGAGAGAAATGTCGAGTTGCACAATGGTTTGGAATCCACGTTAAGCCGTAGGTCACCTTATAAATGGCAGGATAAATCAGTTCAGAGATCAGAGAAAGACAATAGCATACCACCTCCAGAACCATGCCTAGTAAATCAATGTGGTGTTCAAATCAATCTTCGGATTGTTGACTGCTTTTACGGCAAAAAAAAGTTAATAATAAGTAGTATGTAATTAAGTAAAGCTAAACGTTATGTATAGATGATTTTATATATTTAGTTTTGTATATTTTTATACCGTATTTACTCGACTATAGTACCCTCCTTTTTTCCAACTTTTTTATTCCCGAAATTGAGTAAGGTACCACAGGTGCAAACTTAGTAAAGTCAGTGGTACAGTTGGTTCAAGAAACGCTAAATTTGTTAATTGCTTTATTATACACGTGCCTCATCTTTTCACGTGGCAGTTAGTAGTTAACAGAAACCACGTTCTAAGTAATTATCTGAAATACATTAATTTTATAAAAGTTGTTTTCAATACTGAATACGGCCTACTTATGCCTCAACAAAGAATTTATAAACAACTGAGCCTACCATTCTTTGGACTTCACTCTCGTCCCCGTTGTTTCTGTCATCAGTACTAAATGGATTTAGGTCATTTTCTAGGCCCTCTTTCCAAAGAAGATAATATGTTGATCCATGCAGCGTACATAAAATGCTAGTCTTATTGAAACTCTTTTCTACTATCTCAGGATGATCAGATTAAAAAACGCATGATCCATTCGTAAATTATTGCTGCCAAATATGACACAAAACTCACGAGCCACGGCAGAGCGGCCGAGCACACTGAGGCGCTATGCTGCGATGCGCGAGGCCGTTCCCCGTCGGGGGTTCGAATCCCCCCTCGAGTATGGATGTTTGTGCTGTCTTTAGTATAAGGTAGTTCATAAGTAGTTTGTAAGTTTAGGGACTGATGACACCGCAGTTAAGTCCCATAAGCTTTACAAACATTTGAACATTTTTTATTTGATTCTAGAATTTTCAAAATTTTTAAAAAATTCGTGTTTTGACCTAAAGTATGAAGGGGGTACTTAGGCTGTGGGGTAGTACGGCTAAGTATGTAAGTATCATATTGTATTTTATAAATATTTTTATAATTTTTGGTCCGAAATATTTTACAAAATCGTGAAACTATAGGAAAACCGAAAGTGAACCTTGAAGCAAGGCGGTGCGATTTTTTATCTGCTTTTTGTCAGATAGTATCCATGACCGGCATATGTGTTGCAGTGTTATATGGTGCCAACGAAATCACTACTCGTTAATGAGGATGAGAGCTCATTTGTGTGCAACAACTCATTAACTGTCACAGTGTACCAACAAAATAGTCAGTAATATTAATTTGTGTGCGGCTGTCTCCGTCGCTTACGCTGATGAAACTAAATATATTGCGAATATTATTGAAAATAATTTATTCTTATTAATTATTTAAACATAACTCTATCTACATTATATCCTAAAGTGTGGCTGATCTAATAAAATAAAAAATACAATTTTGTGTGTGTTCTACTAGTTTATTTTTGTTTACTTAACCGGTTTTCGGCTTATGAGGCCAAACATTAGTGGAAGAGATGACAAATGTCTACACTCAGATTGACATACATAGTAAACCACATCTTTGACATTGTGTTGTTACAATTGGTAACTTGAAAACCCCTGTAATAAGTTAATATACAATGTGTGGAGGATAAAACAAGGAATAAATTTGAACATAACCTGGGAACTGGAACTACCTATGTTATAAACAAACATAATGCTAATAAATATATATAACTAAGTGCTTTGATAATAATTTTGGGCGATAATTATAGATAGGTGTCACATATGACAGTTCTATAGCCAGGTTTGATGTGGCTTCCAGAACTTAAAATAAATTAAAGTGTGGAATACTTATTCGATTAGAGTAAACTAAAAGAGATCTGTGCTAATAAAATTAATATTCTAAAAATTTCAAGTTCTAGAAGCCACTCCAAACCTGGCCTTACAACTGTCGTATGTAACACCTATCTATAATTATCGCCCAAAGTTATTATCAAGGTAGTTAGCTATGTACAATACTTTATTCACCGGGCAACAATAGTCAAACTGATTCATTTTCTAGATAACACCCACACCGCTGTGACTGTTAAAAATTCTTTTCTAAGAACTCACAACCGGTTTCGCAAATGAAATTTGCATCATCAGGTGCTTATTTCATTCAGATGTTAACCATAGTATGTTATTTTGACTCTAAACTAGCTGATCCCCAAAATTATTCTCAAGCTGTAATCAGCTTGCCTACAAAACCATCTATAAAATCCCTTTTGTCCAAAAAGTGGTTCTCCGTCAAACATGTATTAAAAACTGAACAAAATCGCATACCTAAAACAGTAAATTTTCATCAGCCGATGGCCTACATCTGATATAAAACTTTACACTAAGACAGATATTCAGCGTAGTTAATGATTTATTTCAAATGTAGACCATTGGCTGATGAAAATTTACTGTTTTAGGTATGCGATTTTGTTTAGTTTTTAATACATGTTTGACGGATTACTACTTTTTGGAAAAATGGGATTTTATAGACGGTCTTATAGGGAAGTTGGTTACAACTCGAGAATAATGCTGAGTATCAGCTAGTTCAGAGTCAAAGTAACATGTGGTAAAGACGTGAATGAAATAAGCACCTCATGATGCAAATTTAATTTGCGAAACCGGTAGTGAGTTGTTAGTAAAGAATTTTTATTAGTCGCAGCGTTGTGTTATCAAGAAAACGTATTTATATATATTTATTAGCATTATCAGCTTGTTAATACTATTGTAGGTAGTTCCAGTTTCCAAGTTATGTTCAGATTTATTCCTTGATTTATCCCCCACACATTGTATATTCATTGATTGCTATTGAGTTTTCAAGTTGCCAATTGTAATAACACAATGTCAAAGAAGTGTTTTACTATGTATGTCGATCCAAAAGTTGACATTTGTCATCTCTTCCTCTTCTGTATCAAAACAATGTAACCTCTTTGACACAGTGGTCATACTCTGAAGATGAAAACCTGTTAAGTAAACAAAAATATCTATATATTTATGACGATGTTACAGCGTTCATTTTCAATGAAATAAATCGCAATTTGCGATCACTTATGTCTTCATTGTACTAGGTTTAGATGTAATACCAATGTGCAGCGAATGAAAATTGGAGCCCAGCCGGGATTCGAACCCGGTACCTCCTGCTTACTAGGCAGACGCGTTGACCACTCCGCCGCCGAGGACACAGAGACCAACCCCACTGCAGAGGACTCTTCCCTGCACGTCTCCCGCCACACCCAAATCTCCATGCACCACACCCTCTCTTCCTATTACCACAGCCTCTTAATTCTGTAACGCTCGCAGCCACAATACTGTATTCCCGCATCAGGGAGAACAGACCACGAGGTATCGAGACACAATTAATTGTCGTAAGGAGCCCAGCCTCTGCTTGTATACAATTCAATATTTATGACGACGTTACAGCGTTCATTTTTAATGAAATAAATCGCAATTTACGATCACTTAAGGCTTCACTGTACTAGGCTTAGATGTAAGACCAAGCAGGAGATCCCGGGTTCGAATCCCGGCCGGGCACAAATTTTCATTCGCCGCACATTTGTATTACATCTAAACCTAGTACAGTGAAGCCATTGCAAATTGCGATTTATTTCATTAAAAACAAAACTAATCTGGAAATTTGACTGAAAACCCAAAGAGATTTTGGTCAAATGTTAAATATACTCCGGGCAAATCACAAACAATACTGTCACTACGTGATAGCAATGGCGATCCTGCCGATGACAGAGCTACTAAAGTAGAGTTACTAAACATAGCTTTTAGAAACTCATTCACCAAAGAAGACGAAACCAATATTCCAGATTTCGAATTACGAACAGATGCCGTAATGAGTAACGTAGAAGTAGATATCATCGGAGTAGTGCAGCAACTAAAATCACTTAACAAAAACAAGTTTTCTGGTCCGGATTGTATACCCATTAGATTTCTGTCTGATTATGCTGAGGCGATAGCTCCTTACTTAACAGTCATATACAACCGCTCTCTCATAGAAGGATCTGTACCAAAAGATTGGAAAGTTGCCCAGGTCACACCTACATTCAAAAAAGGCAGTAGGAGTAACCCACTAAACTACAGGCCTATTTCACTGACGTCAATTTGCAGCAGGGTTTTGGAACATATCCTGTATTCAAATATTATGAATTATCTCGAACAGAACGATCTATTGACCCAAGGTCAACACGGATTTAGAAAATATCGTTCATGCGAAACACAACTAGCTCTTTATTCACACGACGTAATGGGCGCTATCGACAATGGTTCGCAAAACGATTCCGTATATCTTGATTTCCAGAAAGCTTTTGACACCGTACCTCACTAATCAAATTGCGTGGTTATGGTATATCGCCCCAAATTTGCGATTGGATAGGGGATTTCTTGTGAGAGAGGAAACAGTTCGTAGTAATCGATGGTAAGGCATCGAGTAAAACAGAGGTGATATCGGGTGTTCCACAGGGTAGTGTTATTGGTCCTCTGCTGTTCCTTATTTACATAAACGATATAGGGGAAAATCTAAGTAGCTCTCTTAGGTTATTTGAAGATGACGCTGTCATTTACCGTGTAGTAAAATCAGCTGAAGATCAAAACCAACTGCAGAACGATCTGAATAAGATATCAGTATGGTGTAAAAATTGGCAATTGACTCTAAATAATGAGAAGTGTGTAGTCGTCCACATGAGTACGAAAAGAAATCCGTTAAACTTTGTTTACAAGATAAATCAATTAAATGTGAAGGCCGTAAACTCCGCAAAATACCTAGGACTTACTATGAATTCAGACTTAAATTGAAAAGAACACGTAGATAATATCATGGGAAAGGCGAACCAGAGACATGCAACAGAACTACAAAAGAAACTGCATACACTACGCTTGTTCGTCCATTTTTGGAGCATTGCAGCCTTATCAGGTGGGTTTGACGGAGGACATCGAAAGAGTACAAAGAAGGGCAGCTCGTTTCGTATTGTCGCGATACAGGGGAGACAGCGTTACGGAAATGATAAAGGATCTGGGATGGGAATCATTACAACAACGGCGCTTATCGCTGCGGCGTGGGCTACTTGCGAAACTCCAATCGCCAACATTCTCTTCCGAATGCGAAAATATATTGTTGACTCCCACTTACGTAGGCAGAAATGATCATCAGAATAAAATACGAGAAATCAGAGCTCGAACAGAGAGATTCAGGTGTTCATTCTTCCCACGCGCCATTCGAGAATGGAGCGGGAGATAAATAGTATAATTGTGGTTCGATGAACCCTCTGCCAGACACTTAAATGTGATTTGCAAAGTATCCCATGTAGATGCAGAACACACATAAAAATTGTGTTTTTTCATTTATTTTAGTGTTCTACCGATAAGCGACGGAAGAATCAGTCAAAATGAAGGAGCAGATCTCTCGTAAGCATGGATGGGTGCATCGAGCAGTGGCAGCGGCAGCGGCAGCGGCAGCGGCAGCGTTCGTTCTCTCGGCGGTCGCACACGCCGGCTTTTCCTGCGGGTTGCTGCGTCAGGTGGGAATCAGCTCCGCCTGTGAGCGGCCGGATTACTGCTGCTGAGTTGCAGATCGCGGCCGCCTCTCAAAGAGCAGACGGCTCCGCCAGCTGCAGTTCACGCCTGGTCGCCGGGAACGCCCGGGAATACCAGCAGGCGAGCGGGAGCCAGCCGCGCACATTCCGAAGCAAAGAAGAACTGATTCGGAACGAATGGTCCCTTTTTGATCGACTTCTCTTATCGGACTCTCATTAATAATAATCTGGTTTTGTACTTTGCAGTAAATCACCACCAAGCTCTTAATATCTGGAAGGGCAAAAAATAAAAGACAATATTGATGAAATTACTCAGAACCTCAGCTTCTAATAATTTCTGAATGAAGCAAGACGATGTACTACGTGGTTAGCGTACTTTTGATTCCTTTATAGTTCGTTTCTTAAAAGGCCGAGACACTATTTTAAACACCGCTTACACTTTTATTAAAGCTACTACCTTCGTTTGAAAGAGGTATCGCTTAGTCAAAGGAGCTGCTCCGTCTTGTGGTTTATCTAATATATATGCCGGCCGCGGTGGCCTAGGGGATTGAGGCGCTCCAGTCACGGTCTGCACGGCCACTACAGTCGGGGGTGGAACCCCCCTCGGGCATGGATATTTGTGCCGTCCTTAGTTGTAAGTAGTTCATAAGTAGTTTGTAAGTTTAGGGACTGATGACCCCGTAGTTAAGTCCCATAGACTCTACAAACATTTGAAGATTTTTTTCTAATATATAAAGCAGGGAGTCCGTATGTTTGCACGTGTTGCATACAAATCTACGGTTTTGTCCCAATGTTTATGAAATTTTGTACACGCAAGCTTCAATCCATGCGGACGGTCGCTGTAAGTGTAATAATCACATACGATATATGGTTCGCGAGGTATGAGGTAAACAATGAGATGCGGGAAAAACTGCTGCATTTTGCGACAATGCTGTTCATTTTCTGCTAAAGCATTGGACCGATTTCAACCAAATTTGGTACACACATTCGTTACCGTGAGGTAACAAGTGCTGCATGGTTAGGAATCACATACCGCACATGGTTCAAAAGATATTATGTCTTAACCAACAGAAATCGCAAAAAATGCCATATAATGCGGCGAGACTTTCGAAATACACTGTATGAGAATGACAGTACTTAGCGACTTGCAATAACTTTAAACATAATTTCAAAACCTTATTAAACTTTTTCTCGCTGGCAACCATACTAAAATGATGAAAGGAAAAACGTTTCTCGCTTACAACTTTTCCGCTGTTTATGGAGTAAAACTACGGCTCTCGGTATGACGTTACAATTTATAATTTGAACACTACAAATTGTAGCAACAGGAAGTTTTACAGACAGTATACACACATATAATTGAATGTAAGTTCTAAATTATATCACATTCTGACACGTAGTTCATGAGATATGAGCAGACGAACAGTAACATTCCGCTGTTCATGGACGAAAACTACGGCATTCGGTATGACGTTACAATTTATAATTCGTACACTACAAATTGTAGTCACTGGAAATTTTACGAACAGTACACATATATATAGTTGAGTGTACCTTCTTAATTGTATCACAGTACGACATGTAGTTCATGAGATATGAGCACATAAGCAGTAACTTTGGTGGAAAAACGCCCCATCACGTACTAAGTTTTAATCTATTACTTCTTTACTATTAATTGTATTCCCAAGAGATTTTACAGAAATTCAGCCCTTATACAAATAAATATATACCTGAAAAATGGCAGGAATACATAAATAAAGACTCGGGCAACGCCGGGTTTCCAGCTAGTAATTCAATAAAATGAAAAATAATGTGTTCCGAGAGTTTTGTACCTAGGACAGTGTTAACCTAAGAACAGAAGGCGTTTCCTGGTCGCTATTTAAACCTAGTTGCTCGTTTTAAAATCGCTCCTGAGAAACAGGTTTTAAAGAACTCCATATGCACTTCCGGTATTTAGTGCTGTTTTTGTTGTTGTGAGATACGACTTATGTTTTCTGCAGTATTAATAGATATTACAAGTACTATACAGGGTGATTAATCTAACACTTGCACCGCAAATATTGCGGAAACGGAAAGTTCGATTGATGTGCGGTTTCATTGAATGGATTGGTAGTCAGGGTCTCGTATTTTTAGCCAACAAACAGATTCTAATATTACTTAGAAAGTGTATTTTTATGCAAACATACAGTTTTTTTAATGGAACATTGCTATGGACATTACAAAACTAAAAGTAGAGTGCACTACAATATCAGTTGTACTTGTTGCATAATTGTAGTGCAAGTCGTTTACGAGATATCGTCTTTTGAAACGTTCTTTTTTACCCGTTTTACGGGTGTCTAAATGACGGTAAATTGTGTTACAGAATATTTTATTTTATTCTAATTAACATGAGTATGAAAATCACAGATGTCCTCGAGACACACCCTGAAGAAACGGTCGGCTAACAGTCCTCACTAGTTTTGAGTACAAATCATGGGCCTTTCCCAGAGTTCCGCTAATTTGCACACCACCAGCCTTTCGGTTTAATCCGTCACTACCTGGGCTGTCTGGCAGCGTCCCCAATCGCTTGCCGCGGTCCACTGCCAGTTCTTTGTGATTCCAAACAATGCAATTATGTATACTAATTGAGTAACTCTACGCAGATTACTTCTGTAGAGTGAGAATATTCAGCGGAAAAATACAACGAATCCCATGATGGTTAACGCACACGTTACATGATCCCTGGCAATCATCATTGGTTGCCAACTTTATCTCCCGGGACCAACGAGCCGGTAAATACCATTTATTCAATTTCTCCGTTATCAGAAATTTTGGGTGTCACCTTTACGTTAAAATTGTCATCACTAAAACGCACCTATTCTTCTCCTTTTTTCTTTCTGTACATTATTCTGATGAAATGTTCAAATGTTTGTAAAGCTTAAGGGACTAAATTATGCGGCCATCAGTCCCTAAACTTACAAACTACTTATGAACTACCTTATACTAAAGACGACACAAACATCCATGCTTGAGGTGGGATTCGAACCCCCGACAGCGGACGGCCGCGCGCACCGCAACATGGCGCTCCAGTACGCGCGGCAAATGGGCCGCAGCCAGTCTGATGAACCTCTGCTAAACTTTTAATGCCAGGTATTTCAGCTACCTATGAAGAAGAATAAAGGAATAACTCCTTTTGTTGTAACTAATTACACTAACTCTGAGAAGCTGTCTGAGAATTCGCAATCAACACTGAATTAGTGAAAGAAATAGTTTTCGATGTGACATGAAATCTCTGTGGAGGTATGCGCCCATTTATGAGTTTTAGTTGCTAAACATTGCTATTAGGGACGCTGTAGAAATATAAAGGCCGCAGGTGGTCATGTGTCTGTTCATTGATTTAGGCGTTCGTTAAAGCTTACCACAGGCCTAGATTCTAATGATGAGGATTAAATCATAACGCATTAATAAATGAACAGTCGTATCACCATAATGTAATGAATCGTTTTATTTCTACTGCACCGTTTTATAACTGAAAGAAATGGTTGATTCATGGTTGCCTGATTGAGCTTGCATTCCACAGAAATCACAGAAAGCCAGGAAAGAGAGCGTGGGAAAATACCGTAATGACATGATGTACCAAGCACGTGCTTCCACAGACAGAACCTCAGCAGTGACAGGATAGAAATGCGCTACGCTGTCTGCATCCCGCTAGAGTAGCTGCAACATATCTCGCGTTTGCATGCGAGAGCACTCCCTCCGGTGCTGAGTGGTTTAGCCGTCAGCTCTACAGTACGCCAGGACTGCTCATCGGATTAGCGGCGCCCTGGGGATTTGTGGAAGCAGCCGAGCAATTGAGACGAGACGTGGAGGGGGTGTGCTATCGCTTGTCCTCGTATGGCGATGTGTGCTAATACTGGACTGCCATCTGTGTAGTTTATGCTACCTATCGATGACTTACTTGTATGTGTAAAACACCTGTCAGCTCCAGACGTTACCACTTTAAATAAGAGCATCATGTCTGTGATGCTGAATAAAGAGTTATGTCTCCGTATTAAAAACAAAAAACAAAAAAATAAAGAAAAAAATTACATAAAAGTGAATCAGGGGTGGAGTGATCGATTGAGCATGAGATACCATTTTGTAAAATATATGAACACTTTTATTAGTACACACAGAAAGCAAGTGACTTCAATAGCATCTTTAATGATGACTTCCAAAGAGCCCATATACTTTAAGACTGTAAAAGCTTGAAATAAAGTCAATTAATTTAGAATGGACACCAATATAATTGCACCACCTTAAGGCCCGGCGCTCACTTGACGCAGCAAAAAAAATGTCAAATGTTTGTAAAGCTTATGGGACTTAACTACGGGGT
Organism: Locusta migratoria; assembly: GCA_026315105.1. Lineage (NCBI taxonomy): Eukaryota > Metazoa > Arthropoda > Insecta > Orthoptera > Acrididae > Locusta > Locusta migratoria. The sequence continues at coordinate 904,071,095 of CM048744.1, read as the reverse complement.
CATCAGTCCCTAAACTTACAAACTACTTATGAACTACTTACGAACTAGGACGGCACAAATATCCATGCCCGAGGGGGGATTCGAACCCCCGACCGTAGTGGCCGTGTCGACCGTGACTGGAGCGCCTCAGTCACCTCGGCCACCGGACGCAGCAGAGGCAGAGGATAGGCCTCTGTCGGTCTGTAACGCATGCTTTCTAATGGGGCAGCGCACACTTAACGCAGCCGAGGCGGAGGGCAGGCGTTTCCCCGGTCACGCCTCTGTCCGGTTGTCCGAGGCGCACAGTTTTCTTGCGCCTCTGTTCCACCTCTGTCGCAAAGTGAAATTTCAAGTCATCCGATATGCTTCGAAAAAAATTGTTTTATGTAGACGAATATAAGCTACATCCTTCTCTGTATTTAGTTTCTTTGTAACACTTTTACTTTCTGCGTAAAAAAATTAAAAATACTATTTTCCGATTTGTGTCTGTTTTGCGTTAACGCAGTTTCCACAATCGATTTTGCAGAAACTACTCACTAGAAAAAAATTATTTTTATGTATCATATAGGCAAAAACCACGCATGACGTTGGGGAGGTTTTCTTTTCGTTATTGTACATAGTTATTGTTATAGTAAAAACTAAAGTACAACGCCGCGCATATTTTGAAGAGTTTGCAGTGAAAAAAGTAGTCGCTGGCTAGTTTGCGTTTGCTGCGTTTTACATCATACATTACTGCGAACGAAATGTAGCTAACATATCGAAATTGTTTTTAACGGTGGAATGAGAGCTATATCTCTTTCGATTCTCGAGAAAATACGTGAGATACACGTTTGACGCGACGCGGTCGGCAGCTACGCGGCACACGCGCGGCTGTTGCCGCCTGCTGTGCCGAGTGCGGAGCTGCCTCGTGTCTCCCTTCTTCGTACGCTGCCGATACAGACCCAAGCTGGAAACGAACAACTTACTGAAATATTAAGACACCGAGATTCATAAACCGAAGATGCTGATTGTGTATTTTTACGGTCTATAGTCCCTGGTTTCAGTAAACTTTGTGGCAAGCATGAAAGCAGTATATGTCCACCCCTTCGTGGGTGGAACGTCTCTCGTCAGTATTTCTCAACCTGAATTCTATACTACTTTCAGAAATTCAACATTTGCAAAAGTATTAGCATTAGCTTCACTAATTACTAACAAATATAATGGCTGCTGAAGGTAATTATCATTAGAAATGATGACAGAGACAAAATAGGAATGCAGTGTAATAAAATACTGCATGTACATGCACAGCTGCCGTCATAGAAGAAGAAAAAAGCAAATGTCAGTATCTTAGTACTCAGGAGCAAGGAAGAGCTACGAATAAAGACCTAAGTAAGGAATCACTTTGCGTGCAAATGCAGTTAAACAAGGAAACTATTACTTGCAAAATTTTTGATATCGATATATCTTTCAATCTAAGACATATGAAAAGCATACCAGGTGCCACTGAGAAGAAAAGTGTTTCTGATCGTATATACTGCGCCACAATCATGATTAAATATGACAGTTGTATAAAGGTTCATTCAATTATTGAATTTGCTGTGACACTTGTTTCACTGAATTATAAAAGAAATGAAAGAAAAATAAACCTGACTTTAATTAAATTCCTAAAACATATCCCTCATTTATCTTTAGCGGGTATGACGTGTCACACTATTTTTCTTCTCTGTTAAGTCCTTCTTCTCAGCATGTGACTCTCTTTGAACTGTCGTCTGTTTAGTCGGAATAGCTCAAGAGCTTAAATGAGCTTCCATGGACCAGAGAAATTCAGCATGTATTCGTCACTTTTGCCTGTTGCTCAACAGACCTTTCACTGCTCTTATAATCTATCAGAATACACACACACACACATACACACAACTTAAATTAACTGAGTTTTGAAGGAGATCCAGGAATTAAATCTGATTGCATCGAGAGGTTTGCAGTGGATATGCAGCACGTGCTGCTGCAAGCTGCGCTGCCTCCTCTGCCTGCGCTGCGTCAAGTGTGCGCTGACCAGCAGAGGCCCTGCGCCTCGCCTCTGCCTCTGCTCTGCCTCTGCCTCTGCTCTGCCTCTGCTGCGTCAAGTGTGCGCCGGGCCTAATAGCTTGACGAATGTATATGAGGCGAATAATAAAGACACTATGAAGTTCATCTTGTTTGAATTTGGCAACACTACACAAATGTTAAAAGTGCAATGCGACTGCCATGCAGAATTGACGTACGAAGTATTGGACGTCATCCTGCAGTATATTACAAGTTTTCTTCTGCGGCAGTCACACAAATAATAGGTGTGATCTTTCTGTTTATAAACAGGACGCAGCTAGTGATGGGAGAATTGGTAACGAATATGGCTGCACTAGCGACAGTAACCTCGGCCCTATACGCGTACAATAAACAAGGTAAAAAGTTACTGACGAATAGGAATAGTGACGAACCCCAAACATAACCGATAACGTTATTTTATAGAACATCGTTCCCGTGTAAAATAAACAAAGCTCAATTTTCTTTTAATAATATAATACTTGCAGCAGTTTAGATCACAATATGATATATATTTCATTTTATTATGATGATCGGTTTCGATCAATACTGCTCCTCAACAGACTGGCCAGGTCACCATGATCTGAGGATGATCTTTATTGATCGAAACCGGACATCATAATACGATAAATATCATATTCCTATCTAGACAGTTGCAAACATTATACTATTCGTAACCGATATTTATTAAGAACGACTGTGACTAGACAATACTGAACTCCTTCGGCAAATGCGGCTGCATTACACCATAAGGTCGTAGAAAAGCTACACTTCCAAAACTCTTAATGACGGAAGCCAACGTATATCTGTACGAAGAAAGTGGACACGATCTTAAAACTAGGACACCGAATGATACAAAGTATGTGGAATCATTGCTTACATTGCTTTCTTCAAACAACTGGTCTTAAGTAGCGCTAGATTATCATTTTGTTAAAACTTGAACCCCACTCTTTTCTAGGCTTGAGGAATAGCATTTTTATTTCATGTGTTAAAATATTAGTTAATATTGCTAGGTTTTTCTTATTTTGTTATGTTAATAATTTATTATTATATTAAGTAATATGGCATAAGTACGGCTTCTCCGCTACGCCACTGTCCCTGTGAGAATGTGTAGTTGTTTTAAGTGGATGTGCGAGAATATATGGCTGTCTGAATGGGGTAAGTGATAGCTCGATTTGCACCGTTCTCTCTGGCTCAGTATCGATAGCTGCTGATACTACCAAAGAGGTTTCTACACCCTTTGGCTACAAGCTAGTCAGCGAGCCCTCTCGAGCACGAGTCTCGCTCTCCGTCCCCACCACTGCTGTTTCTTGGGATTTCCAGCTTCCGGTAGCTTTTCGCGCTCCCATGGCCGCCCGGCTGTTAATTCTGTTCTTGTCTTCTGGTGAGGTAAGGTTGGTTCTGCTCTTGTGTTTGGAGGTGGTAGGGTTTCATTGTCTAGCACGTTTAACTTAGACTCGTGAACTTAGAATCATTTTTTGGAATATTTTCTCCGATAGTCTGCGGAAATATGTTCTCGTCTATCAATTCAGTGATTTCCAATAGATAAACGCGGCGTGTGTGATTCTAGTTGCAGTTTGATAACGGCCTGGTATGTTAAAACCTTTTGTGATCATGTGGCGGTGTATGAACTCTGTGTAAATACTTTCTAACTTTGTAGGGGCCGATTTCTAATAGGTGATATGTTCATTTTTGTACAGTGCATGTTGCGGCGGAACGACCTCTTCGTGCGGCGGAACATGTGCTAAAACCTTATCTTCAAAAGCACTCGTCCTGTATGATTAGGATTGAATATGGCCGTATCAGACTTCGTAATCCTTGAGGTGTCCACTCGCCCATAAAAAGTTATATAAAATAAAATAAAATAAATGTTCATGTAAAATCGTTATACGTTGCAATATTTCAAAAATCAGATTCTTGCGCCGAGGGAAGAAGTCTTTAACAGTCACTCTTGTTAAAATATTTCTAAGTTCTCTCATAGATAAGACGGTCAAAAGAAATTCTTCAGTTTGTGGTCGTTGCTATAGCCACAGATAAAAAATAATAATATTTCTTCAATGATTATCGATCAATATGTATGATCGATTAACCAAAGTTATAAAGAAAAACATTTATCGAAGTCTTCTTGACGTAACTTTTCCACCAATAAAAATTCATAAGAATCTTCCTTCAGATTGAAGAATATTTAAATTAAATCATCTGCTCATTTCATTAATATATTATTCATCGTAAAATAATTCTTCATGAATTATATACTCCGACACTTTCGTCAAGTTTAAACACGATAACATTTATTACTTTCTAAGACATTACATATGTAGTCATCGACAGACAAAAGGGAACTGACTTTTAAAATTTATTGTTTGATTATGAAACGTCGATAATAATGTCAACTCTCGCGACGACAACCGCAGAGATCAACATCATCTTGCCTCGTGGCCGTCGACCCGCGACTTGATGTGGTCGGATATTTACTCCTTGGAATCGGCATCGAAGATGTTGCCCTCGTAGGTTGACTCGCCTCACAGCACATGAAACAAACAAAAAATATACAAAAAACATCTTTAAGAATCATGTAACATTAAATCTTTACATAAAAATCATTTAAGAACACAAATATAAGTAAGTTATCCTGCACAAACTGAGCTGACATGAGATATGTAGCGGAGACAATAATCCGTCCCACTAGATACCCCACCCGCAAGCTCAGTTTAGCAGGTAATCAGAATGGAACAAAATTCTTTTAGCTAATCTTTTGGAATATATAAGTCCTGCTTCATAAGCTGTGCGTGATAATTATCAGAGTCATGCTTTAATTCATTAAACAGTTTCCACATAAGCACTACGACAGTCACTTCAAACAGGTTTAGTCATGGCTCTTATTATCCATGTAATATTCTGAATGTCACATAACTTTTATCTTAAAAAAGAAAATAGTTTATTGTTCTCTTAAAAAAATTATGTATAGACTCTGAATGTCTGTGTATTCTATATACACCACTATTGTACAGTCATCATATTTCTTGCTTGCCTTCATAATGCATTAAAATCTTGTTTGACGTTTATGGACATATACCTACATATATATATGAAACATTATGTGCATATGATAATTGCCTGACAGAATATCCAAACTGAAACTCAGGGACAAATATTAGGTCTTAATAATAGGTTCGAGGAACATATCAAAGAGTCACGTGAAGAAAAAATTCAAATGCGCCAAGATATCGCTGAGCTAACACATAGATTAGATAATATTCATGTTTTAGTATCTACTGAGATAGAAAAGAGTAAAGTTATGTTACATGAGGAGATAGAAACAAATAATATTAAGATACGTGACGAGATAGAAGTTAATAATATTAAGATCCATGAAGAGCTTATATTACAAACCGAAAATATTCGGAAAGAGTAACAAGAATCTATCCAAGAAATTTCTACCAGGAACGTAGAAAATTCTTCGATAGAAAATCCTGCTTTAAACCAGCTTTCCCAGCAAGTGGAAAAAGATCATGCTGAGATAATGAATATTAAAACTTTAATCTCTGATATCTATAATAATATTGAGACAGTCAGAGATAGTGACAACCAACAGTCGGCAGAATGTTCAAACTGTGGTGACAGTCGAAACGCGGAACTGTTAAACCGTGTGTCCAGTACTGAGCTCCAGTTGCGCGAAATTAATAAACAGTTAGCAGAGTTCAATGCCAAAGATAATACGACTAACAGTAGAAGCAGTTCTACCAACATTGCTAGGCACGATAGTCGTACCGCCAGTGAAATATTAAGCGCTGACAATATAATTGTAGCACGCATGTCAGCAGATAATGAAAACGATGAGACTACTTCCTCGCAATGTGAAATGCACAAAACAAGACCAGTTAATGATTGTGGAGGAAAGTGTCATGCAATAGTGACCTCAGAAGCAGCAAATAAATTTCCGACCTTCAACCCAGAGGGTGGCTTGCATCCTATTATATTTGTAAAAGCCATAGAGAGTTCATTTCCTGTTAACTGGGATGATAGACGAAAAATACAATTTATAATCGGACAATTAGAAGCTAGTGCTACTGAATGGGCTATTTTAAACCGTAGTGAATTTAAGACATGGGATGATTTTATCACCCAATTTAAAGAAAAATATTGGTCAAAAGGGGAGCAACAACGTCTTACTCTTGAATTATTAGACCCACCCTATTATTCAAACCGTTGGGGAGGATTCAGAAAGTATTTTGAATGGGATTTAAATCGGGTAAAACTGATAGAGCATCCCATAATGGAAGAACATCTAATCAGGGTATTGATTAGTAGACTATGTTAAGGAAAAAATGATAGAAAGGGAATGGTCACGTCCGAGAGATTTATTAAATTACCTAGAACAGCTCGACAACTTAAACAAAGAAAAGGAGGACGAGCAACTTAGGAATAAAACCGAGAAAATAATGTCCGGAACAACGGCAATAATCGATTTGAGCCTCGCAAAGGCAACAACGCAAATCAAAGTCGTTTTTGTCAAGTTAAGAGACCCTATAAAGATACTGGTAGTATAGGGAATAAAGAAAGTGGTTCTAAGGTACGTAAAATACGTGGTCAAGGTAATCAATCGAACACAAAACAAATAACGGATAATGGCGAGATCATAGGTGACATCATCATAGAAAATTCGGGAAACTAAAACCGTCCCTTAGTGCGGGTCTACTAAAGCGGACCGTAGATTTATTTTCTATACGACTCACTTGTAATTTTTCTTTAAATCTATCGGATAAAGATAGTATACAAGATGATCTCCTGTTTCAAGAGAATAAAATAGAGAAAGTAAGGAATTTTAAACCAGTCATCAAGGGTTTCATCAAAGATACAGAAGTAAATATCATTATTGATTCTGGTAGTGAGGTTAGTATACTATCTAAAGAATTATTTAAAATCAAGAGCAAATATTGGAAATTTCCAACGTTGCCAGTAAGTAACGTAAGAATTGTAGGGGTTACTGGCAAGAAAAGTCAAAACATCAATGAAGAAGTTTTTCTATCTTTTACAATTAACCAGCAAGCTTTCTGGCATTCATTTCTTGTAGTGGATAAATTAAATGTAGCCTTAATCTTAGGTGTTGATTGGTTATATAAGCATGAGGCTCTCTTGGATTTTAAGAATTCCACTCATACAGTTTATGTAGGAAACCGTATAGTAAGATTTAAGTTTGACCACCTTAAAGATGTGGATAATAATTATGCATCTTAAATACGTGGATGTCATGAACTTATCATTAAATTGTGAGGAGGTAGCAGACGAAGGTTATCATTCTGATTTCAATGGTAGTATCTATAATGAAATAAAAGATAAGTGTTATTCAAATACATTCCTCTCTCAGCAGGAGAAAGAAGAGCTGGAATTAGTATTATTAAAATTTAAGTCAGTTTTTTCAGACAAACCTGGATGCATTAAAGATTATGTATGTAAGCTTAAGATTAAGAACCCAAAACCGTTCTTTAAGAAACCTTATCCAATTTCTGTGGAGCTAAAAGAAGCTGCCACAAGAGAGGTAAATAAAATGTTGGAACAAGGTGTCATTGAGAGATCATGTAGTCCCTTCGACAGTCCATTGTGAGCGGTGAAGAAGATTGGAGGTGGAGTTCGCCTAATATTAGATGCTAGGGAATTAAATACAATCATTGAGATGGAAAGGGATAGACCTTTACCTATGGAGGAAGTACTTTTAAGAATTGCAGGATCTCGTTATATGAGTACTATGGACTTAATAGCTGGATATCATCAAGTTACTTTACATCCTGACTCAAGAGAATATACAGCTTTTCTCTTTGAAGGTAAGTCTTACCAATTTGAGGTGTTACCATTTGGACTTAACATATCTGTGGCAACCTTTATAAGAGCGTTAGACTCTGCATTAAGTCCACAACTGCCCAGTAAGATAATTGTGTACGTTGATGACATACTTGTTGTTACAAGAACATGGGAAGAACATCTCTCTGTTTTACAGGAGTTGTTCGAAAGGTTGATTGCTAATGGTATCACTTTAAATTTGTCTAAATCATATTTCGGGAGAGAAGAAGTGAGGTTTTTAGGACATATAGTGAATAGTAAGGGAGTAAGACCGGATCCTCAACGTATTGAAGCTATTGCTAAATGCCCTAATCCTAGGAATAAGAAGCAGTTAAAATCCTTCTTAGGAATGGTAAGTTTCCTGAGAAGATTTATTCCCGGAACTGATATTACAAATCCTAAGCTTTTAGATTTGCTTAAACAAAAGTCTGTGTGGACTTGGGGACAGGAAGAAGAATTAGTTTTCAACAGAATAAAGAATGCTTTAATAAACGCGAAAATGCTATACCATCCAAAGTTTGAAGAAGAATTTTGTATGTATACAGATGCCTCCGATTACGGAATTTCGTGTGAGATCTTTCAGGGCGAATTAACTGAGGAAAATGGATTACATCGTCCTATAGCTTTTGCTAGCAGAACTTTGAATAAACACGAAAGAAATTACTTCGTAACGGAAAAAGAAGCTCTTGCAGTTGTTTGGAGCTTCCAAAGGTTTCGTGGATTACTTAGCGGAAGGAAAACTATTGTGTATACCGACCATCAGACTTTGGTTTTTCTGTCCATTTCTAGGTTATTACACCGTAGGTTAATGAGATGGTCTTGTATTTACAGGAGTTTCATTATGAAATACGTTATATAAAAGGTTCACAGAATGTAGTGTCAGATGCATTAAGCAGGCTTCCTCTAGGGATGGAAAATATTTCGATCACTGAGGAACCAGGGACTAACTATCATGTGTATTTCCTGACCAATAAAGAAAGTGAACAGAAAATGAAGCAAATATTAACACCTATTAAAGTTAACCAACGACTTGACCCTATCTTTGGTACAATATTGCAAACCTTTGACAACAATGATGACACTTATGTAGTTAAAGATAATTGGTTGTACTTTAATAATTTATTGTATTGGAAAGCGAAACCTGAACATAACTATTGGAAGATTTGTGTACCTGAAGCCGTCGTACATGATTTGGTAGTATACATACATGAAGGATATGGTCACTTTGGTATCCACAAATGTGTCAAACATCTCATGAAGTTTTACTACTTTAGGAATATGACACGTATAGTTAGAATTATTATTCGAACATGCGAATTGTGTCAGAAGGTAAAACTAGGAAATAATCCCCATAATTATAAATTATATTCTATAATTCCTCTTGGATTATGGGATATTCTCTCAATAGACTTTTTCGGCCCTTTACCACGTAGCTCAGGTGGTTTGTAATACTGGAATGCTGGTCGAAATATGTGAAGTTGTACTTGTTAAAAGAGCAACAACTTCAAGTGTAATACGTTATCTTAGTAGAGATTATTTTGTTAATTGGGGCACACCTAAGAGAATATTATCTGATAATGGTAGTGCTTTTATCAGCAACAAATTTAAAGAGTTGTTAAGGTCATATAATATAAAACATATTCTCATTTCGAAATATCACCCACAAGGAAATCCGGTGGAACGAGTAATGAAAGAGCTAGGTAGACTTTGTAGGACATATTGTGCTTCCAGACATACACGATGGGCTAAGTTAATTCCAGAATTTGAAAAGATATTAAATGAATTGCCTCACTTAAGTACTGGTTTAGCACCACTTGCGATCTTAGGTAAACGTATCTTAGGAGAACCTTTATTAACTGCTATTCCTTGGCCTCCATTAAATAAAATTAATCATATGCAGGAAAATGATATTAAAGAACAACTGATTAAAAACGCTGAACAACGAATCAGGAAGAATAACGAGCAAGCTAAGGTACCCTGTTACCAGATTGGAGATTTGGTACTTGCTTTGTCTCATCCTAAGAGTCGTAAAGAAAACAAAGAATGCAAGAAGTTTTTCTTTTTATGTGAAGGCCCTTACGTAGTATACAAAGTTCCTCATCCGAAGGCTGTAGTGTTGCAAGAGCCTTCAACAGGAATAATAAAGGGACTTTATAATGTAAGTCAAATTAAGCCTTTCTTGCCCAAGGAGGGGTGAGAATGCGTAACATAGTAACACGATCATCCAACCGACCGACGAGAATTAAATTCTGACACAAGACGATGATTAAATTTTAAAAGAAGTCTGTTAAGTATAAGTAAATTTTTCTACAGCTCACCGAAGAGAGATCTTTCATTGTGTATTCAAAGGCAACATATATAGTACACTGTACTCCTCAGCGAATACACATAATGAATATGATGTGACTTATGTTGAAGGGTAGCGAGTCTATCCATATTAAGAGGTATTCTCTATAAAATGAATTTATTAAATTTTTCTTTCAGTCTTTAGCTATAATAAGACTACAGAGGTACATATGAGATTTTAGCAGTAAATGGCAAAGGAAACTCGGATTGTAGTCGTAATAGAAATGGATGTTAGTTTATATTAAATGAAATGTGGACCATGAGGCGTCCGAAGCTACGACTTGCGAGAACTTAGTGATGTGTCTTATATATAAGTTTGCATGGGCCAAACTTGGCACTGTCACAGTTCTCATAGTTAGGTGATACTGCATCTATTATCCTAAAATACGTACGAAGGCCGAAAGGAAAGCGCCGTGCCGATGTTTCAACGACAATGCAAATTAATCTTCTTATGACCTCATGTAATTAAGAAATATAGAGAATAATTCTATTTAGAAGAGAATATTTATTTATTTATATATTTCTTTTTTCATATACGTATGGTGAGATAAGTACAAAGAGTGTACAAAGATACATTGGTATAGCCTAGTGAGGGTCTCAACGGGTGACTGGAAAAATTTTACTTGAGGCGACGTAATGTCGAAAGTTTTTATGGTAGTGTTTTAGTCATAAATACCAATTATATAAGGAAGCAAATTAAGAATTGTTAAGGTATATGATAACTTATTAAGACTAGTTCACGTGCGGCGGAACGACCTCTTCGTGCGGCGGAACGTGTGCTAAAACCTTATCTTCAAAAGCACTCGTCCTGTATGATTAGGGTTGAATATGGCCGTATCAGACTTCGTAATCCTTGAGGTGTCCACTCGCCCATAAAAGTTATACAAAATAAAATAAAATAAATGTTTATGTAAAATCTTTATACGTTGCAATATTTCAAAAATCAGATTCTTGCGCCGAGGGAAGAAGTCTTTGACAGTCACTCTTGTTAAAATATTTCTAAGTTCTCTCATAGATAAGACGGTCAAAGGAAATTCTTCAGTTTGTGGTCGTTGCTATAGCCACAGATAAAAAATAATATTTCTTCAATGATTATCGATCAATGTGTATGATCGATTAACAAAAGTTATAAACAAAAACATTTATCGAAGTCTTCTTGACGTAACTTTTCCACCAATAAAAATTCATAAGAATCTTCCTTCAGATTGAAGAATATTTAAATTAAATCATCTGCTCATTTCATTAATATATTATTCATCGTAAAATATTTCTTCATGAATGATCTACTCTGACACTTTCGTCAAGTTTAAACACGATAACATTTATTACTTTCTAAGACATTACATATGTAGTCATCGACAGACAAAAGGGAACTGACTTTTAAAATTTATTGTTTGATCATGAAACGTCGATAATAATGTCAACTCTCGCGACGACAACCGCAGAGATCAACATCTTCTTGCCTCGTGGCCGTCGACCCGCGACTTGATGTGGCCGGATATTTACTCCTTGGAATCGGCGTCGAAGATGTTGCCCTCGTAGGTTGACTCGCCTCACAGCACATGAAACAAACAAAAAATATACAAAAAACATCTTTAAGAATCATATAACATTAAATTTTTACATAAAAATCATTTAAGAACACAAATATAAGTAAGTTATCCTGCACAAACTGAGCTGACATGAGATATGTAGCGGAGACAATAATCCGTCCCACTACAATGTAAAAATATTCTCATCGTTTTCTTCCGTGAGTGATATGTATTACATGTAGTTGGTTCATAGAAAAAAGCCTACAGCTTCCACTCTTGTTTGTTCCATGCCCATCAGGCAAGTAACTCTACGGGGTATCCTTATGATTTCCACAAATATTTCGCGATCTTCTCTCCCCGCCTATTTTAATTTTGTTGTTTCTCCTCCGACTAGTACGCACTCTGTCTTTGTCAGTAATTCTCTCTGAGCCTTGTACAACCTCCTTCAATAGCTTCTTTACGTAATTCTAAACATTTCCATGGGTTCCATGCCGTAATTCGTATTTTTATTTTTCCGACTTTATAATTATTTCAATTTTGTGGTTTTTCTGAGACAGGACCTCATCCGTCTCTGTAATTGCTGTTTTTCATTCGCTTCCTTATATAATTCAAAGCATTTCTATGAGTTGCATGCTGTAGTTAATTTTCTTTATTTTTCGAAAACTGAATTTATTCAATTTTTTCGGTTTTCGGAACCACGTGGGTCCGAGTTCCGACTTCCGGGGTTTGCAGCTAGTTGCCTGAGTTCACGCCACTTCTCATATAAAAGCAGTACCTAGATCGATTTCTAACAGACTGCAGTTTAAGAATCCACCGTGATTTTGTATGATGAATCCGATTTTCAACCACTTCACCTTCAGTGAAGTGCGTTCATGTAACGTAGCCGTGTGTCGCCGTTAGCGTGTTTGTTCGGAGTCCAATTCAGATGTAAGTTAACTTGGCTATACACACACGCACCATCTCAAAATAGGCACGACAGACCAGAGCCAGCTTCAAAGTGTTTTTGTATATTGTGTTTTGTGCTATCTCCGACTTGCTGAATTTCGCCTACGATGGCGGCCCCTGATTCCGACTCGTCTCAACACGCTGATTTTGGTGGGTTTCGCTGTGGCATTGCGTGTGTGTGAGCGAATGAGTGTTGTTCATGAATCGTCCCCCCCCCCCCAGTAGCGTTAAATCGTTTATAATTTAGGCTGGGCACTGTCCGCATTAATCCATATATGGGATGCATTTTAATGAATTAACAAAATTGGTTCCCCATTTTGCTTGTTTTCTATCTGAATAAACAAGTTTAAGTTCAGCATAATCCGTAAGTTACCTATAAATTGTAGTTTTAAGCACCTTACCTCTTTTATTTAATATTGTTCTTCACGAGTGCTGAGAACAAGCTCAGATGGAATTTTTCATGTCTAAATTCCGTTGCGCCATAATTGTGGTGGCTTGCTTATTAATGTCTGTGTGTAATAACGTGTGGGCTGCTATGTATATTCACCACTGTAGTATTAACATTCTGTTACTGAAGTAATTTGAAACGAGTCATTTTTCAGTTTGGGCCAGGGAACAAGGTTTTGTAGCAGAGAGTAACGGACCTTATTTGCTAGTGATAAAACAAAACTCTTGTTTCGTACAGTGGTCGACTTTCGTTCAGGCGTAATTTCTACAGAATCCTAAATTTATCACTCATCTTCAATGGACAGCATGTCTCAACATAATTGAACTGATGTTGGGAGATTAATAGCAGTGGTGACCAAATTTACAGTTGCAACATCGTTGAAGGAATTGACGGACTTTGTGTTAGGGGATGACTTATTCCTACTACCTGAGGCTTGTTGCTGTCCGTTCACATATACATCTATTAGTAAAACTAAACTTTCAATTTCAATGTTAGGGAATTTAAACTAGGGCGGCATCAACTACATAACTGACTACAACATGAGGGTTGCGTTTTTACTAAAACTGTTTAATGCTCATGATTATGTCTGGCGAGAACCAGTAGATTCGTTAGTTTCCATCTGATATGATTATCTCGAGCCCCCAATATTGCTAACACTATAACTATATGAATTATATGGATAATGTTCCTAAATGATTGTTATTAAAGATTATTTTCGTATAAAAGAACAACTGTTTCAAAAATCAAAGTCGACATAGGTCCGAAAATATTTCAGTGTCTGCGGCTACGTTGAACACATATCGTATCACTCGATTTCACTACACTCCCAACACACATATGCCGTCAAGATTCAGCTGCCGTCGAATGATCCTTAACCGCTTGTGGCAGCTACTTTTATACAATCGGTCACGTAATACGTCACTTAACGAGCTTCAGTGATTCTTGCGGTAGTGCGAGAACACCTTAAAGAATGACTGAAATGTTGATATGACGGAATCGTTAGATGCGCGCTACGTTTATGATGCAAATATATACTTTAATTTCCAACACTAAAAATACCCCCAAAATCGTATGTTTAAACAAATGAATATTTTCAGCATGACAGATAAATAAGTCCTTCTGCCTTCGCACAATGTATATTTAAGTAATTATTTAGTTGAAGTTTTTTTCACATAGATTTTCCAGTCCTCTCTCCAATGCAGCGTTTACAATATTACATAGGGTAAATCCGGAAGAGATGGCGTACTCTTTCAGAATTATTCATTAAAATCCTATAATGCACATAAGTCAAAATAATTTCTTTTACAAGTAAAGAAACCAGTTTTCCTTAATATATATATATATGAGAATTTTACATGCGCTCATTCGTCATATTTGACCATTCAAAAAACCTTACAAAACGGCATCTATCCCTTGGGCTAAGGGTGAGATGACGCACCCAGATGGGTGGCATGCCGCATGATGATATTTGTTGACATTTATAATTTTTTAAACAAAGTAAGGCAAAATTTTAGTTTATGATTCTAGCATTTGAGGAATAAAAATAAACACTGAAGAATTGGAAAAGAAATCCTTTATTTTTGTTATAATAAAAAAATTATATTTAAAGATTAAACAGGATTACCTGAATTTTTCAAAAGAAATCCTCTCCATAAGTATCTTTTATTCCTAATTTCCCTGCCACTGTCAACACAATAAGTATCAAAGATTGCGCTATGTATTCCGATCTATCAGGGATAGACCCCGCACCCCTTTTACTCTGTGACCGTAGCAGCCAAGTTGGGTGGACTAGAATCAAAGGGCACCCAACATAAGTTACTGTTCATGCAGCTACTCAGATATTTAACAATATGTCACTATTTAGCACCATATAACCGTAACGCTAAAAAGATTTCCATGGAAGATATAGAGACTTACCTTGTTTATGGAGACTAACTCGGTTAAAACTACCACTCGAAATAAAATCAATTGCCTCGTCGCCAAGCTTCTAACGCGCAACTGCAATTTTTCTAAAATTTTACATTAACTGTTATTGAGCAATGTTGTTATTTTATAGATTTTTAATGCATTTTATTCTCCAGCAAGTGGTGACTATCTTCGCTAAACCCGCCTAGCCACCCACATTCTGTTTTCCTTCAAGTATTTAAACATCACTGTTACTGTTATATTTTTTCCGATCCAACATATCCCTCCTCTATTAGGGTACATCAGGGTGATGTACCCTAACTAAAAATTTCAATCTCGTAGAAGAAAAGAAATTGTGTATCTAAACTAAATAAAAACACTCTACATTCAAAAAATACATAAGGAAAAAATTAACAGTACCATATCCTCTTTAACGCACTACAAAAGTAAAAAAAAGGAAAAAAAGTAATACTTATTTATATCAATGTCACCATTCTCATGTATATGGGTGAAATGGCGCATGCCCTTTGGGCGAAATGGTAAAGTTATTTCCCCTGCTTTTTTCCACATACCTCACTCTTAGATTCATGTTTTGAACAGTCTTCATGCAGTCAACGTTGGCAGCTAATACATTTGATCCAATCTACATATTTAGTGCAACTGTACAGTTCACCGCACCCTACACAACAACACTCTTCATCATCCGCGTCGTCATCATCGACTTGCAACTGAATATCCAGCGACGAGTCGGATTCGGTGTCAGTGGTAGACGCTTCTTAGGCTACTTTTTTTGATAATTCCTTTGGTAGTCTGAAACGATTTTCTTACTTAAACCCCTTGACCGTGCTTGTGGAACTCCTCCCGATTTGCGGATTGAAAGTTCCGGATTTCTTTTTAAGAATAAATGCACCCAGTCCATTCCGGCAATTTCCTTTTCTTGGTTGTATTTCTCAGCTGGTTTATATGCCATGGTAAGTACTTGTCGGTGCAAATATGAATTTTTGAAATTTTATGATATGTTTTACCAATTCTCACATTCTTGTGTTAGTACATTTTTTTTTTTTTTTTTTTTTTTTTTTTTTTTTTTTTTTTTTTTTCGTAAAGCTCCCTTTTGCTATTCTCCTCTTCAACGTTGACCATGGAACGTGAAACTCCTTTGAGGCTTTATTCGGACTCATTCCATTTTGCACTGCTTTTATGGCATCGTTAAGATGTTCCTCTGTCCAGTCATCACGGCTGGATCCTTTCTGCCTTGTATAAAATGTAGGCATCTTTGCCTGGAACAATGGCGGTAGTTAGAACATTTTCTTTTTCAGTCACTGACAAACCAAACGGTACTAGAAAAATGAAATATATACATAAAAACTAATTTTTAAGTTAAACGATTTTATTGAGACGTCGGATAAAAGATAATATAACTCTCGCATGGGATAGGAAACGCTAAAATTTCATGACTTGTCACAAAACCTGGTTGGGATGTACTTAAATAAAAGCTTTACATTTTTCATATACAAAAAGTCCTTCACCGTATCACCCCATCCCGAGTTCACCATTTCTCCCATTTGCTATGGGTGAAACGGTGCATAGCACGGCAAAAAGTTCAAAACACTAACCACAACGATTTCTAGCTTATGTACTACATGAACAGTATAAGAAGCAGAATATATCAACAAATACCCCGCGGACTACGCTACCTGAAGTAAAATCTTCAAATTCATGCAGCATATAAAAATTCTTTAGCATCGAAAACAGTTTTCTACAAATTACTTACGGTTTTTGAAACGATGATGGTTTTCAACACGTGCACACCGCACAGATGATCAGAAATTGTTGGCATGCAAACATACAGAGACATCTGTTTAACCAGTAAAGAATTAAAGCAATTCACCATTTCACCCGATTCACCATATCACCCTGACTTACCCTAAATATGTACTAATATCCTGCAGCAAACCAATGTCAATTATATAGACCTGTAATTTTGCGGATCAATCCGCTTGCCTTTTTCGAATATTGGAGTGATCTGTGCATCTTTCCGGTCTTTGTGTACTCAAACTTCCAGTGAGCGAGCGGTTGTATACTATAGATAAGGAGCTAATGGATTAGCATACCTTGAAAGGAACCTAATGTGCATACAACAGCGACCAGGAAACTTACATTTGTCAAGTAACTACTGTTGCTTTAATACTACATCGATATCTATTTCTAAAACTGAATTTTGGCAGCTGTTATTGATTGGAATACTGCAGTATTTTCTTACTCTTCTTTGCTGAAGGAATTTCGGAAAGCTGTGTTAAGTAATTCTGTTTTAGCGGAACTGTCAGTAGCATTACCATTTATATCACGTACTGAAGGTATTGATTGTGTTTTGCCGCTAGTATCACAGTCATTCACTCACGCACTCATCCACTCACTCACTGACTAAACACGATATCTCGAAAACCACCTGTGAAGGTGCAATTTGGCGGTAATCTAGTTTATAGGTAGAAGACGCCAGAAAGGATTTTTCGATAGGGCCGATACTTCAGGAGATTTGATGTTATAAACAATGAATTCCCCGTCTTGCGGCACGTGGTAGTGTGACGTTATCAGTCCCATATTTGGGAAGGAGAGCACTTGGTAATTTGCAACGAACTTTAAACATAATTTCAAGCCTTTAAGAAACTTTTCTCGCTGACAACCATAGAAAAATATTGAAGGAAAACACGTTTCTCGCCTACTACGTTTCAGCTGTTCACGGAATAAACTGCGGCATTCGGTATAATTTCTACACTACATATTGTACCTGCAGAAAATTTTACAGACAGTATACACACACACAGCTGAAAGTACCTTCGAAATTGGATCACAGCACGACACGTAGTTCATGAGATATGACCACATAAACACTAACCTTAATGGAAAACCCCCCCATCATGCACCAAGTTTTAATCTTTTACTTCGTTACTTCTAATAGTATTTGAAACAGATTTTACAGACATATAGCACTTATTCAAATGAATATATATCTACAAAATTATACAATTGTAAACATATAATTCAATAAATATGATATCATATATTCTGAAATAGGTAAAAACCTGTAACATCATGCTCCACGTTTTATTACATTTCTTATTTATTGCTAATACACACCTGAATTCCAGTAAGCTTAAGGAAATTTCTGAAAGATTAAAGTGCTGTTGAGAACTTGGAAGCAACTTTGAACTGTAAAACGCATTCCGCTGTAGGAAGAAACAACAGACTTCTACAGAGCTACCAGGAAAGGAGGAGAATTAAACAGTGTACATCCGAGGAATACCCAATATTTCCGACAGATCTGGCATTTAACTTTACGAGACTGCAGTTTGCAGTGAGACTTACATTTTCTATTATGAATAATAAATCAGAAGGCGCTGTATTTAATAGAGTGGAGCATTTGAAATCTCCATGTTTCTGACGCAGAAAGCTTTATGCCGCTTGCTCAGGGATGGCCTCACGAAATAATATATTCATAACAGATCCTGGACAAGTCACAAGAAATGTTGTTTATAGTCATAAAGGAAGGAATTAAGTGTTTAACGCCCCGTAGATCGCTTGGTCATTAGAGGCGGAGCTTACCCTCGGATTGTTTCGGTAAGTATGAGGAAGGAAATCGACCGTGACCTTGAAAAGGAGCCACCCCGGGATTTGCCTGGAGAGATTTAGGGAAATCACAGAAAACATAAATCTGGATGGCTGGGAGGCTGGTCTGAATCGCCGTCCAGTGTTTACCACTGAGTCACCCCGCTGGGTGTTGTTTATAGCCAAGTTCTGAATTAAATGAATGTATGAATGTTACGTATCATTTGTATTTTGATTTCTATCTTTGTTTATTTGGATACTGTACCTGAAACTTTGTACATTATGCAAGACAGCCTTATTTCTTACATATTCTTTGATAAATATAACATGTTTGATAGAAATAAGGAGATGGACGGAGAGAAGGGATAGGAGAAGTACTAACTGAAGGCTTGAATAAATAAATAAATACTGGGGTAACGCCGGGTTTTCGGCTAGTACTTTATATACTACCAGAATATCTTAGGATTCTATACCAAATTACGTGAAAGGGCTTTGATGTGGAAACTATTTTAAGTTTTTAGATTGAAGTTGGAATGCTTTTTTATCTTTTTTTTTTTTTGTTGATTTTGCAGGAGAGATCTAACCTGTTTTGTGTACCACGACGCCGGCCGCTGTGGCCGAGGTGACTGAGGCGCTCCAGTCACGGTCAGCACGGCCACTACGGTCGGGGGTTCGAATCCCCCCTCGGGCATGGATATTTGTGCCGTCCTAGTTTGTAAGTAGTTCATAAGTAGTTTGTAAGTTTAGGGACTGATGACCCCGTAGTTAAGTCCCATAAGCTTAACAAACATTTGAACATTTGTACCACGACGGGCCACACCCCTCTCTTGTTAATTTGTTTGGAATAAATCTGTCAATGTTTGTTGATATTTTCGTTTGAATTTAAGCCACATGTACAGGGATTTTGTTTGACCATGTAAATTACCTTGAGATAAGGCATCTAAGATCACTCTGCGGTCACAAAGTTTACTTTAAGTCAGGTAATGAATTATCATACTGCATCTACTTCCCACTTTTTGCACATGAACAAGAACTAGTTAGGCAAAAATACCAAGTTTCTGCGATTTGAATGCACTAAAACAGTATGACCTTAATGTGACGCACTTGGTTCTGTTTAGCAAAGTTTAGAAGGTAATGTTACATACATTAGACTACACTGATTAAGGATCGAAGGATTAATGTGGAAAATAATGTACACAATAAATAAATACGATGGTTTTGACCTATGCTATTACACATTCACAATGTTAGTTTCGAAAGAATGGAGATTTCCACTCAGGAATGCGTTAATCGTATTGTTGTCCACTTTTTATGAATAAATATACTTTTCGTTTACTTCTGCTACAATTGATAAATTCAATTCTGAATCTCACTACGACAGCTCTGTGTTCAGTAATCTCTGCGTCACTGGTTTCTGTGGTGTCGCACAAGTATGAAGTGCGCGCCACCTACTTACGCCGCGCGCCGCCATGCACGCACGGCGCGGCGTTCTTACGTCGACAGCCACGAGCGCCCTCTGCTAGAACTCCGCTCGTGGCCACCACAGGACTGCGTCGTGTACTTGGGACTGAGATAGGAACCAGTTAACACTTCTGAATCAGATAGGCACCAGTGAAGACTTGGTTATCGGATAGGCACTAGGCAGACCTCTAGCTCAACTATGTATCAGCATTCTGCAGTACTGAGCTATGTAAAAGTTAAGTATTACTAAGTCTCTAAGAAATATATATCTCGTTCTAATTTACTCTAGTGTTTCTAGTTTCTGCTGTCCCACTGGCTGATTACCTCCTACCTGCACAAGCGTCGGTCTTTCTACTCGGCCACCGACACCTACGTCGGAAACGAGACTCAAAAGCGGCGACGAGGCTGGGACACAAAAGTTTCTGCTACATTTTAGCTACTTTTAATGCAATGTCTGTGATCGGAAAAAGGGACTGATGACCATCGCAGTTCAGTCCCTTTAAAAATCAAACCAATCCCTGTGTATGTTTTGATGTTTATTTATAGCTCCGTATTTGCGAACTGAATAGAGATTTATATTTCAAGATTTATACTATATGTAACTTGGTCCTAAAGGTAGCCAGAAAAAGACGCTGCTTATGAACCACTTGTGGCGGCGTCTTGTTAGGTAGGGTTCACTCGCCTGTTCTCGCGTTATCTTGGCTCCATGCCTGCTGTGTGAGCAGTTGCAGTGGTGCGCCCTGGCGGGAGGAATCACAGCTGTGAGAGGCGAGGCAACGGCTGCTCCCAGGGCGCCTGGGGGCCTGGGGCCGTTCCAGCCTGGCAGCGGGCCAGCGCAACCCGCCCTGTGACGTCAGTGGTCCACCCTGCAGCGCGGTAGCTACTGTGCAAATGGCTCGCTGATGGCGTGGCGCGACCCTTCGAGGAGCATGGGAAACGTAACGAACGAATGAAACACGTGAAAAAATAAATAGTTGTGACATGAAGTCACATAGGAGGCAGGCGACAATGATTAATAGTGAATAAAGTCTGCAATAGGCTGCATAGGTCGCTGTATTGATTAAAGTCAGGAAGTGGTTAAATATGACTATTTGACGCGTTTCTGCCTGGGCCATCATCAGAATCCTGCATACGTAGATTACAAGTTCGTCAGTACAAATGGTTACATGTTCTTGTAACAGTAGTCTGCTACTTAATGCTACAACAAGAACATGTATCAGTTTGTTCTGACGTACTTGTAATCTATGTATGCAGGATTCTTATGATGTCCCAGGCCGAAACGCGTCAAATAAAGTCGTATTTTAACCACTGTATGACTTTAATCAATACAGCTATCTATGCAGCCTATTGCAGACTTTATTCACATGTGAAAAAATGTCTTTTTAACGCCAAGGTAATTATAAACTGGAGATTGAGATTAAGAGTATGGAGTAATGCACTGTGGCATCCTTATGCTTTTTCAATTTTTTTATCTTGTTCCTATTCGTTTCAAATTATATTTTAGTTTTGTTCTTTTTAAAAATACCATTCTTCTATTTTCGAGACCTGGGCTTTTCTTTTTCTAACTGACATAGAGGACTGGTGTGGTGCACGAGATACTGAAAAGGTTTTTCTATATGAATGTACATTGTTTTCAATATTTAGTGTCTACTAATTGTAAAATATGCAGATTTAATGTTTCGTGTGCCATTGCCACCATGCATGGTTTTAATGTTAGAATTTTTAAAAAACGAGCTATTTGAAGATTACGCACTGATACAGCAATCCGACTAACTTTTCTGCTTTGGCTTGGGCTAACGAATTTAATAAAATAGATCAGTAAGACATTTAATCACAAGGCGAAACTACTGGAAAAGCTTTAGTTCAATATGCGTTGCATATACGAACACGAAAAATTCCCGTGTTCGCGGAGAAACTATGCAATGAAAAGTAGTTGGTGTTTTTTGGATTATATGCCAGCTGGACGAAAATGCGACACTTACTGGATCAGTAATCAGATGAAACCACCCCATCGTTTTCATATGTTTCCTTTAAACTACACAACAGTTTTCGATATCTTGCACTATTTTCAAGTCAAGAAGAGGCATGTTAGCCGTATTATTACACGTCAATCATCCATTATTTTCGTCCCTAGAATATCTTCACAGAATGTAAGCTAAAACCGACAGATTAGTTTTAAGTATTACGCATATTGATGTAAGATATTACAGATATAGTTTCAGCAGTAAAAATTAACCAAACTAATGGCATACATCGACCTTGAACAAACGCTAGAAACACTATATTTCAGAGTACATCATGCAGTGGTTGTGTGATTACAAAAGTTGGCATAACGTGGGTTTTATTTTCTAAGAAATGTAAACATAAACATACTGTGAGCAAGCCGGCCGCAGTGGCCGAGCGGTCTGCCAGTCACATTCTGCATGGCCGCTACGGTCGTGTCGTCTTTAGTATAAGGTAGTTCATAAGTAGTAGGGACTGATGAGCCCGCAGTTAAGTCCCTTTAGCTTAACAAACATTTGACTTTTTTTTTTTTTTTTATTACTGCGAGCAAAATATCAGGATGACTGAACTAACTACTTTCAATCACCTGAAAGAAAACGATGCGTTGACACTTATATGGAATTCTATACCGATATACTGCAACATATCTAGGTCTTTAGTGTGAAAGAGCTGATAAAAACCCGATTCACTGGGTTGTGTTGGCATACTCAAACATTTGAGGTAAATAATTCGCATAAACATGACCGCAAGCACTGTGATACGAAATTGCAGTGTAACAACAGTCTAACATATTCAGTCGACACTCTTTCTCTGTTTTGCTATACACAGTGACAGCAGTTACCAGAGGCTGGCAGGCTACATTTCTCAGTATTATGTAGGTAACGTGAGAGCAGTATCGTTTAAATTGATTTTCGGTATAATTGATTTCGAAACAAATATAATTATACTAACAAAGGCATTCGTGTATAAGGAAGCAGAGTAAAGTATAAGCATGTGTGAATCTGAATATCAACAATAACTCATTTCCTTGAGATATATATTGTCTCAGTGTAACAGAAGGAGAGGCCTTGAATTAAAATTTGTGCTTCGGCAGGAATTCGAACCCAGGATTTCCTGCTTATTACGCAGACCATTTAACCGCTCAGTTAACACAATGGACAGGAATTTCTCAGGAAATCATTGAGACAGTATAAAAGTATGTGTTGCAGAGGGAGACGTGCCTTAACCCAGTTCACGTGGTGGCATTATCCGTAAGGCTAGGCTAACTGAGCGGTAAAAGCGTCTGCCTAGTAAGGAGGAGGTCCCGGCTTCAAATCTCGACAATAACAGAAATTGTAATTCAATCCCTCTGCTTATATTAAATATCTTATATTGTGTAAAACCTGACTCCCTACTGAGTTGTTGTATGTCAAAGAAAATTGCTTATCGTGATAAGAACAAACAAGTTTGCCCACCACTATGGGCACTGGCTTTGTTACAACTGTGACATAGGAAAAAGTTTCAGAGCAATGAATGTAGAGACAGTATATGTTACATTGCGCTGTAACTAATAATCAAATCCTGATACGCAAACTGCCTGTGCTAATACTAGTGACGTAACATTTGTTCTGTTATATTCCTATTGTATGAAGTTAAGTAAAACGTTATTGTATTCCATGGCAGTTAACTGCCAGTAAAATTCTGTAGCTCATTATTACGAAATTCTTTTGTATCTGTGTCAAATCTAAGCCATATCAACTAATCAGTATGAGATGGGCATGGCAGAATTTTTTGATCTAAGCAGTACTACGAGTACTGACGCTAATTGAAAAACAGGAAATAGGGACAAACCATAAACCTTCATTCTCTTACACCCATGAACAAAGAAATCACCATTGTCCATTACGTGAGTCTCAAGGATGCAATGGTCGGCTTTGCTCATAATTAAGGGATTATTCGATTTCTCCAGTAGTATTTATTGCTTCACATTTTTCGGATTTTTGCTCGCCACACTCACGCACTGCGACCAAACCTCCCTAATGCACAACGCGATACTCAAGGATACTCCCATTCATAAACGGCATAGGTGTCTAGTGAGTACTTTCAGTAAGAAACTGAAATATACGAAGAAATGTCCATTTTTATATATAAGTTAATTAATTTCCTGGTACTGCAACCGACCAGGAAAATTTAACTCGTTTAAAAAAGAATGTAAGCCTTATATTGTTTCTAACTTAAATTATTTAGGAGACACAGAGGTCTAAACGAATTGTAAAATAATTGGTGGAAGCTAACTGGCCACTCCTTTAAAATCAATACCAACAACAAATACGACCAAGCAAACCTAAACAAACGGGAAAAACGCGTAGGAAAGGGAGATCTATTTGTCGTAAAATGTACCAGTCAATGACCTAAGATCAGCAAATACGAAATTTCAAGAAATGAACTATCGTTTCGGTAGGTAAATCAAAGGCTGCGTCTTATTTGCAGAATAAGCCGTAACAAATCAGCTAAAGAGACTTCCTGCAATCTCCTTATTCGTTCTTTACTAGCTATAAGTTTGCAGTGGTAGAGTGCCAGACTACAAATCCAAAGGTCGCGGGTTCGATCCCCGCCAGGTCCTACGATTTTTATCTGTCACTTTCCACTTCTTTCACCTCTGGCAGTGTTGCTCATGAGAAACATACCAAATAGCACCGTGGTTCGGAACCCATATTAAACTGTAGGTCCCCCTATAACTGGCTGGGTAAGTCGGTTCGAAGGTCGGAGGAAGGCAACGGCATACCACCTCCAAACAGGACCAAGCCTAGTAAAGCACTGTGCTGTTCAAACCAATCTTCGGATTATTGACTGCTTTACCTTGAGGATTCGTGGAAGACATAAAACCTACAAAGGATAGCAGTCAATAAGTTTGAGGCTCGGCACCTGGGCGATAGGCAACCACACTATTCTTAACGTTGCACACGCTGCCTTGTAATACCGTAGAATGCGTGTTCAACATACAAAGTTGTGTGGAAGCACCTCCAGCCGTCAAGCGTCAAAACTTTGTACCAAAATGAAAAATGGACAGACTGTGACATATGACACGCGAGCTTTGGGGGCAGTAATAAAACTAAGGTGTCTTTCTTGCGCGGAAGCTTTTCACAAAATTTAAATCACTAACTAAATATTTTGCTGCCACAACTATATACAAGGAAATGACGTTGGGAGATCATGCATTACTAATAAAATATAATTAAAAAAATAATTTCAATAATAGATACTAAGACAAAAAAATAAAATTATTTTTTTAAATAAATAAACATCATAACAACTAAATAATAAAATAAATTATTGCGAAAAGAAGCAAGTGGTCGATTTTAACGAGCATTGTTCGAGAGTGGAACGGTACAGCAATGAAATTAATGTTACTCGATGCATCCTCTTCCAGTGTCGAATGGTAAATGGCGGAGTTTTCATATAGTTACAAATATAAATGTAGATATATAGAGTGCGTAACGTGGTCGACATAGTCATTCAAATGTTAATAGAGGGACTGTAAGGAAATAAGTTTTGGTACCAGCCTAGTCCTCTATGAAATACCTTTACTCGTTCGAAAGCACTACCTGGTTAAAAAAAAATCGAAATGTTTGTTAACTTTATGGAACTTCACTACGGGGTCATCAGTCCCTAAATTTACAAACTCATTTATACTAAAGACAGAACAAACATCCATGCCCGAGGGAAGATTAGAACCCCTGACAGGAAAAAGCCTCGCGTATCAGAGCATAACGCCTCAATACGCTCAGACACTCCGCCGCGGCTATTCAGTTCACAGAAGCCGAAATAAGCACTGATAGTATTCTAGTTTAAGGAATAAAAATTTTGGCGTTGTCGCCATGCTCCACACACATGTAGTGATACATTTCTTCGTGATACGGTTTCAGTTTAAAGCGTTTACAGAAGAAATTGCAATTCGTGAAGCATCACCTACTTAATGTTACCAATCCCTTAGCAATAATTCATACAAAATTCGATCTCCATAAATGATAATTTTTCATGACGAAATGCAGCAGACGCTATTCAGTGATGTAAGATGGTCAAACAGTAAGCACTGTATTTGAGTAAATGCAATAACGAAGAAAGATATATTTATTTTTCTCATTTCCTTTATCACTACCAAAACGTATCGTCTCTGGATTGAAGGCACTTGTACGAAAATGTATTACTTGGAACTCACAAGCAGTCACTTCCTCGTAATAAAAGAATGACTTTTGAAATACATATGTATATTTGCCCTGCTGTGGTAAAGAGGACAATTCAGTCGCCGGCCGCGGTGGCTGAGGGGACTGAGGCGCTCCAGTCACGGTCTGCACGGCCACTACGGTCGGTGGTTCGAATGCCCCCTCGGGCATGGATATTTGTGCCGTCCTTAGGATTAGCTAGTTCATAAGTAGTTTGTAAGTTTAGGGACTGATGACCCCGTAGTTAAGTCCCATAAGCTATACAAACATTTGAACATTTTTTGACAATTCTGTCAATTACAATACCCTCTCAATTACCTAATTACAAAAAATGTATATATAAGTCGTTTACTTCGGTATAATGCTTCTGAAAGGAAATATTTGATTTGCTGTAGAATACCTGTAAGAAAAGGGTCGTTCATGTGTTTCTTGAAAGTATCAATTTCTCCCTAATAAAGGAATTGTAGG
Source organism: Locusta migratoria (assembly GCA_026315105.1). Classification (NCBI taxonomy): domain Eukaryota; kingdom Metazoa; phylum Arthropoda; class Insecta; order Orthoptera; family Acrididae; genus Locusta; species Locusta migratoria. Next base: position 904,044,306 of record CM048744.1, on the reverse strand, counting down.
CTGAAACTAAAAAAAAAAAAAAAAAAAAAAAAAAAAAAAACTGTTGAAATGTAGGAAAATAAGGAGATGGGATCTGGATAAACTGAAGGAACCTGACGTTCTTAAGAATTTCAGAGGGAGCTTTAGGAAACAATTTACAGAAACGGGGCAAAATAAAACAGTAGAGGAGGAATGAGTAGCATTGAGAGATGAAATAGTGAAGGCAGCAGATGACAAAATAGGTAGGAAGGCAAAACCTACAAAAAACCTTGGATATCACAGGACATACTAAATTTAATCGATGAAAGGAGAAAATATAAAAATGTAGTAAATGAAACAGGCAAGCTGTAATACAGACGACTAAGAAATGAAATTGACAGAACGTGCAAAATGGCTAAGCAGGAGTGGCTAGAATGCAAATACAAATCCGGAGAAGAATGTATAAATAGGGGACAGATAGGTACAACCTACAGGAAAATAAAATAAATAATTGGGGATAAGAAAAACAGCTCTATAAATATCAAGAAGAGATCAGTTCTCAGCAAAGAAGGGACAGCTGAAACGTGGAAAGAGTATATAGAGAGGCTCTACGAACGAAATGAACTTTGAGGCAATATTGTAGGATTGGGAGAAGAAGTAGATGAGGATGAAACAGGAGATACTATATTGAGAGATGAATTTGACACAACACTGAAAGTCGAAACAAAGCCCCTGGAATAGATGACTTTCCCTCAGAGCTACTGACGTCTCTTGGAGAACCAGCCACGACAAAACTGTTGAACCTGGTGTGTAAGATGTATGAGACAGGCGAAGTACCCTCAGACTTTAAGAAAAATGTTATAATCCCCATTCCAAAGAAAGCAGGTGAAGACAGGTGTGAAAACTACAGAATCATCAGTTTAATAAGTCATTGTTGCAAAATATTAACACGAATTATATACAGAAGGATGGAAAAAGTGGTAGAAGCCGACCTCGGGGAAGATCAGTTTGGGTTCAGGAGAAATGTAGGAACACGGGAGGCAATACTCACTTTACGGCTTATCCTAGAAGATAGATTTAGAAAACCTACATATCTAGCTTTTGTAGAGTTGGAGAATACTTTTGACAATGTTGATTGGAATAAACTCTTTCAAGTTCTGAAGCAAGCAGGAGTAGAATATGAGGAGCGTAAGGTTATTTACAACTTGTACAAAAACCAGACAGCGGTTGTCAGAGTTGAAGGGCATGAAAGGGATGCAGTGGTTGGGAAGGGAGTAAGACAGGTTGTAGCCTTTCTCCAATGTTATTCAATTTGTACATCAAGCAAGCTATAAAGGAAAGCAAGGAAGAATTTGGAAAAATTTGGAAAAAAATGGAAAAGAAACAATGAAGGAGGTAGATGAGTTATGTTACTTGGGCAGTAAAAAAAACAAATGTTGGTCGCAGTACAAAGGATATAAAATGCAGGATGGGAAAGGTAAGATAAGCGTTTCTGAAAAAGAGAAATTTGTTAACATAGAATATTCATATAAGTGTAAGGAAGTCCTTTCTGAAGGCATTTGTGGAGTGTTGCCTTGTATGGGAGAGAAACATGGACGATAAACAGTGAGGACAGGAAGAGGAGAGAGGCTTCTGAAATGTGGTGCTACAGAAGAATGCTGAAGATTAGCTGGGTGAATCGCGTAGCTAATCAGGATGTACTCATCAGAATTGAGGAGAAAAGGAAGCCGGGCGCGGTGGCCGAGGAGACTGAGGCGCTGCAGTCACGGTCTGCACGGCCACTACGGTCGGGGGTTCGAATCCCCCCTCGGTCATGGATATTTGTGCCGTCCTTAGTCTTAGTTAGTTCATAAGTAGTTTGTAAGTTTATGGGCTGATGACCCCGTAGTTAAGTCCCATAGACTATACAAACTGTTTTTTTTTTTTTTTTTTTTTTTTTTTTGAGAGAAGGAATTTCTGAAATACCTTGACTAAAAGAAGGGATCGATTGATAGGACACATTCTTAGACATCAAAGAATCGTGAATTTAGCATTGGAGGGAACTGTTTGGGGTAAAAACCGCAGAGGAAGACCAGGAGATGGATACAGTAAGCAGATTCAGACAGATGTAGTTTGCCTTTCTTATGTGGAGTTGAAATGTTCAAATGTTTGTAATGGTTATGGGACTTAACTACGGGGTCATCAGTCCCCATGTGGAGTTGAAGATGCTTGCTCCGGATATGGTACTGTGGAAAGCTGCATCAAAGCAGTCTCCGGACTGAAGAAAATGTTCGAATGTTTGTTAAGCTTATGGGACTTAACTACGGGGTCATTAGTCCCTAAACTTACAAACTACTTATCTACTACCTTATACTAAGGACGGCACAAATATCCATGCCCGAGGGGGGATTCGAACCCCCGACCGTAGTGGCCGTGCGGACCGTGACTGGAGCGCCTCAGTCCCCTCGGCCACCGCGGCCGGGCCGGCCCGGACTGAAGACCACAACAGCAAGGTCATCGACAACAGTAGATTCCATTGCATTGTGACTCCAATGCAGAGTTGTCAGTATTTCAGTTCCAAGCCCCATATTTCCAGCCGCATGTTCAAGCTTGTCGGTCGCCTGGAGAGCTGCCGCATTGATGTATAACGGAAGTCAGTGGAAGTGTTGTCACCGTATTTGTGACCTAACTGTGAAGTATTTACTTTCTGGTAAAAATTTAAAATTTGGTGCATCAAGCAGCGCTATTGCTGTTGAGCTACAGTGCTGGAGACAAAGGAATGTTGGAAGTGGCGACCGCTGGCGGTACGCCCCCGGCATGAAGTATCGGGCTCGGGCGGCCCGGTGGGCCCACGGAGGGTGGCGTCGGGCCTTCAAAGTAACGCCTCTGGCCGCGCCGGTATCCAATCTCGCGCGCCGTCAACATCTCCCAGATAGCGCCTCCCCTGGCCGGCACGTGAACGGCAAATCTGAAATCCAGGCCAATAGACGCTATTGCCGCAATAGCAGCGCCAGGCTCGCTTACTCTGCGACCAGAATCCTAACAACGTGGCAGGCAGGCTTTATAGCAGAGGATCACCCCGAGTGGCTTCCTCGCTGCTCTTCAACTCGTATGGGCAATACTGTTCGGCAACAGCTGCTTCAGTTGGTGACGCTTATTTGCTTCCAAATATGAAGGTCATTCGAATGGAAAAACTTGTGAAATCTGATCTTCGGGAAGATCAGTTTTGATTTAGGAGAAATGTAGGAACATGGGAGGCAATACATCACGACTTATTTTAGACTTAGGAAGGGCAAACATACATTTTTAGCGTTTGTAGATTTGGAGAAAGCTTTTGACAATGTGGACTGGAATACACTTCCAAATTCTGAAGGTAGCAGGGGTAACATATAGGGAGCTAAGAGTTATATTTAACCTATACAAAAACCAAACAGCGGTTATTAGAGTTTTAGGGCAACAAAGGGACACAGAGGTTGGGAAGGGAGTAAGACAGGGTTGTTGCCATTCCCCGATGTTGTTCAATCTATACCTTGACCAAGCAGTAAAGGAATGGAAAGAGAAATTTGGAGAGGGAATTAAAGTTCAGGGAGAAGAAATAAAAAACTTTGCGGTTTGCCAATGACGTAGTAATTTTGTCAGAGACCGCAAAAGATCTGGAAGAGCAATTGATTGAAATGGACAGTGTCTTCAAAGGAACATATACGATGAACATTAACAAGAGTAAAACGAAGGTAATGGATTGGAATGTCAGAAAATCAGGCAACGCTGAAGGAATCAGATTAGGTAATGAGACAATAAAAGTAGTAGATGAATTTTGTTATGTGGGTAGCAAAATAACTTCTGATGGCCGAAGTAAAGAAGATATAAAATGCAGAATGGCTATGGGGAGAAAAGCGTTGCTAAAGAAGCGAAACTTGTTAACATCCAATATTAATTTAAATGTTAGGAAGTCCTTTCTGAAAGCATTTGTCTGGAGTGTAGCATTGTATGGCAGTGAAACGTGGACGATACGGAGTTCAGACAAAACGATTATAGAAGCTTTTGAAATGTGGTGCTACAGACGAATGATTAAGAATAGATGGGTAGATCACGTGACTAATGAGAAGGTACTTCACCGAATTGGGTAGAGAATGAGTTTCTGCCATATCCTGACTAAGAGAAGGGATACATTGGTAGGACACATTCTGATACATCAAGGAATTGTCAGCTTAGCATTAGAAGGAAGCGTGTGGGGTAAAAATCGTAGATGGACACCTGGGGACGAATACAGTAAGCAGATTCAAAAGGATGTAGGTTGCCAAACATATTTTCAGATGAAGAGAATTGCACAGGACAGGGTAGCATGGAGAGCTGCATCAAACCAACAACAACATTCGAATATAAACTCAAATGCACCGTAATGATTTAATTGTAACGACGACGAACAAATAACTTCGTGCCATATTTCGAAGTAATAAACCGGAAGATGAATGAACGGATTTCACCGCTTCCAGAGTGTAAAGATATCACGATGAAGTAATTCTTTTGGTCATGTGTGTAGTGAGTCATGCAACACGGTTTTCACCACTTCATCGCTCCAGAAATGCCTTCCTCTCATTGTTTATTTGTTTGAAGTCAATGTGAAGTCACTAAGAGTGAGGCCTCGAGAACCAACAAGTAACACTAGAGAGCTACCACTCGTAGATTCCGACAATACTTGTATCGGTGCCTGGCGTCTGATGTTACTTGCAGATTACGAATTATTAAAAGTTTGACCGTGTCAATTAGACTAATTCTTTACCAACACACGTAAACACCAGCCAATACATCTGAACTTCTCATAACTGTAAATTTTTTGGTCGACTTTTCTTTTTATTGCTCTTGAAGTATACATTAAACTATCATTTTCGTAATACATTAAACAAAATTGAACAAAATCCAATTCAATTCCATACGCTCATTTGTCCATTTTTTTTTCAATTAAACTTCCCTCAGATACAATATAATAACATTTCTCTTACTTCAACGAGTGGCAGACTACTTATTAACATTGTTACATAGACCCTGATATTCTTTCTTCGGTTCAAGTCGCTGGCTGCTCGAACGAACAGCCGCCACGGCAGCGACGCACGCCGTCGGTTATTTCCTAATACAGACCAGCAATTAATTTATGTGCCGATAGCAGTTTCGTCAGCAAAGCGAAATGAAACCTAATATATTCATCATGCTATACATCAATCTTCTATAAATCTGAATTTAAGTGAACAAACATTATTTTATCATCATAAATAAAATAACAATTATTGAATCGTATGCCTCCAAAACTGAGCGGAATGAGGCTGTAGGTATCGTTCGAATTCCGTCCCACTACACACTGTATGCTAGGTAAAGATAGTTGTGACTTTTTCTTATACGTGGCCATACGCCCACTCAAGTGGTGAAATACTTCCGAAGAAAGCGTATTTATTATCTTCTTCGGCACAAGTTGTCGAAGACGTAGGAGACATAACAGAAATGATAAAACATAATTTCCTGGTTGTTACCTTGTGGCATACCTTAACCGATTTTTTGTCGTTTCTCAAAGTATCATAATTTAGGAACCGTTACAAGTAAATCGTTGCAGTTTTTTCTGCTTTACCAATGTAGGTTAAACTTTAAAATGAAATAACACATTATAGTTACCAACTTATATTTATACAGTTATCACAAGTATGTAGTTAAAACAAGGAAAATAATAATGTTTTTGGTAGGATGTATTGTAGGTAGACATAAAATTGCACTGTTTTATGTTTCATAAAAACAAACTGAATGATAAATGTTATAAAACTCACATTACACGAATTACATTAGGCCATTACTTTTTGTAATAATAAGTAATTACCTTTCCCTTTCCATTCGCGATGTATTTGACACGTTTTCTGTTAAGACGTCAACATCGTCATCAAGCTCTACTTCTGTAAATAAGTAATATACTTCTATAACTCGATAAACCGTATTATGGTAAGAAGTTTGCAATATATTACACGAAAATATCACAAAGTCCAGATTACAGTGTAAATGTTATAATGACCTGCAGTATCTCTGTTATCTTCAGAATCGTCACTATATTGTCCTTCAGACCCCGAATCATTAAGCAGAACATCGATAATTTCTTGATCTGTGAGCAATCGTCTGTAATGTGAGATCTTGGCGAAACTGCTTAATCTACAGACATGAGAATTTCTCTTGCTAGTGTTGCCATCTTGTGTGTGTGTGTGTGTGTGTGTGTGTGTGTGTGTGTGTGTTTTCATTACTAAAATTCGATTTCAAATCAAATGTTTGTAAATCTTATGGGACTTAACTACGGGGTCATCAGTCCCTAAACTTACAAAATACTTATGAACTACTTACGAACTAGGACGGCACAAATATCCATGCCCGAGCTGGGATTCGAACCCCCGACCCTAGTGGCCGTGCAGACCGTGACTGAAGCGCCTCAGTTCCCTCGGCCACCGCGGCCGGCAAATTCGATTTAATACGTAAAAAGGTATTCACCAAAATCCATTATTTGATACAGCGATAAAAATATATGGTATGTGCATCTGGTTTCATATTAAAATGTCACGTTGAAGATTCTTGTAGTTGGAATTTTGAGATCATCGATCTCTATGCTCAAGAGTGTTAGCAAAAACTGCTTTTATTCCGAGTAGATAGAACTATTTAGAACTATTTTCTCATTGCGCCAGTACATCATTTGTGACCTAAGGTTTCAAATGTTCTTATGTTTGTTGAGCTTATGGGTCTTAACTGCTTGGTCATCAGTTCCTAAACTTACAAACTACTGATAAATTAACTTATATTAAAGACAACACAAACATCCATGCCCGAGGGAGGATTCGAACCTCCGGTGCGAGAGGCCGTGATATCCAGACCACGCGGCTACTCCCGCGCATCAACGTTTCCGATGGGACATATTAAATTGACAGCAGGTAAGCTATCCTGAACTGTGTTTATGTATGAGTGGGTGGGAGATGGCACACGCCACAGTGCGCTGGGAAGAATTAGTGGCGATGAAGTTTGTATAGTGTGTGTCCGCAGTGTAGCGTAACGTTGTAGGTGTAGGTGGCATCACTTTACTAAATTACATGAACAGCACGTCATGACGTGCGACTCTAAACTTAATGAATTAATTACAAGACATTACAATCCATTACGATGATGTTTGTATAACAAAAGTGTCGGGCGTGCTAAGGGACGACGTTCCCACCGCTATGAAACTTATTATCCGAATTTAAATAATATACCCACCGAGAAATTTGACTTTTTGCACAACTTCAATATCTACCCTCGGTGAAGGCGTGATTTTATCTTTGTCATTCGTCAAGGTTACTGTGCAGAATCTGATTAAATAATATTTTAAGAGCTGGCCGAGATAAAAACACAATGAGTGGATTAAATATGTGATTTTTTTTTTTTTTTTTTTTTTTTTTTTGATGGCAGTATATCAAATTCAGAGCGCAAATAGATTTTTTTTTAAAAAAAGAGCGTAATAATATCAAGATATCGGTTTCATATACGAATATGCGTCAAGTGCCCACCTCTGTGTAATGCGAAGCACTTGCAATTCCATTTCAAGATGACTATTCCGTGTCAAATTTTATTTACACATCATTATTTGTCATGTACTGTATATAAACGTATCGAGCCTTAGAAAAAAATTGTCACGTCTTTACTGATACACATAAGGTGGTTGCATTTTTTTTAATAAAAATAAAAACATAATTCCGTCTACCTCAACAAAAATTTGTAATGAGAAGTTTGGTGAGTTTTTAGTGCTGCAGTGTCGTGATGGAAGAAAGAAGAGGCGCTCTGAGTATGACGGGAAGAGAGAATAGTTAGTCATTGCGGGACAGAAGCAGTGATATTAAAAAAGTAAAACTGGTGGAGACAGTAAAAGTAAACGAAAGGTTGGGACAGTAAAACTGAGAAAGAGGGATAAATGTAGACCATACATAAGCTTTGGAGATCACAGTCTCCCGAACCGGCGAACTTAAACAAAAAAACATTTTGTTATCTTCCCCCCAATCTTCCATACCTACATGTTAGTTTCTCGATCGAGGTGATAAAAGTTCGTGCAAACCATCTGTAAGGATAGGTGCAAAGAGGAAATAATCCTTATTGAAGAAACATAGAACAGTCTGTGGGAAAGAAAGTGGCAGTTTCGTTGTAAGAGAAAGCGAATGGGATTTAGACGATGGCTGATGATGGCAGCAAGAAAGGAGGGATAAGGACAAGGGTAGTTACAGTGTGAAACACAGACGGTGGAAAGAGCAAATGGTAGACAGGCGGAACATTGGGTGAGAGACATTTCTAGACAAAGCAGTGAAAGGGAGACGTTGTGTATGAAACTTTCTTTACGGTGAGAGACTGGGAAAAGGGCGCGAGTATTTCGCATGCTAGAAGTTCGGGCGAGGAAGGCGGAATGAGCACCGAGGCAGACGTCTCTGTCAGTGTTGTTTAAAAAAAAAGAACATATTTGCCTTTTCTGTATTCCGACATGAGCATTTATCAGCTCGTTGTGTTGTACCTGTATTCAATCGCTCACTGTCCTTAGTGGCGAGGTGGATGAAATAAGACAAGAAACGTATCATTAAAGACACAGAACTTCAATTCATTATCATCCTGACAGAAATATCTTACGTGTTTTGGTTTTATTTTGTTGTGATACCAGGAATATTTTTTTTTTCAAAAATAATTGTGTATTACGTGGAGAAATGCAATAACTAGGTAGGAAAACGTAATTACCTTCAGACTGCAGAAATGAAGTGATTTGCTGTTTTAATTATTTATGAGATATTGTAAACATTGTTTTGACAACTTAAAATGAAATCAGGTAAGTCGACATCTAAAATATAAGCTTTCACAACCGGAAAGGTCAATATTACTAAAATTTTCACGGCGGTCATAGCAAATTTCTACATGGAAAAATTCGAGGAACAGGAACTGTAAACAACAAACAAGAACTTGCCATTGGGTCCGCAACGTAGACGATACGTTTGTTGTGTGGAGACATGGCAGAGAGGAACCAGATCGTCTTTTCGAACACCTCAACGGGATTAATACTAGAATTCTTTTTACCACGCAGAAGGAGGCAGACGGAAAACTCAATTTTTTGGACGTGTCTGTTTTCAAAAAGGGGAATGACAGTTTTAGCCATACAGTTTATGCGATGCCCACACACACAGTTATCTACACTGGGATTCAAACAACCTGACTAATGATTTACTTAAGAATGGCTATTCGTCCACAGAGAAAAGGAGAGCGTTGAGACCGCCCCAAAGAATTGGAAGCGATGAAAAGGTTTCAATGAAATCTAAAGTCGTCCTGCCTTCTACTAAGAACGTCACCGACCGCATCGGTAAAATTTTGACGAAGCATAACGTCGCCGTTATTTACAAACCTACTCGGAAGATACAGGATCACCTGAAATCGGCAAAGTATGCTCGCAAATCGCTGGAAAAGGCAGGAATTTATAGGATTTCGTGTAGCTGTGGAGACGTATACGTGGGTACCACAAAAAGAACAGTAAAAAACGATTAGATGAGCACAGGGGTAACTGTAGAAGGGACGATACTGACAGATCAGCTGTTGCTGAAAATGTTTTCCAATCATGGAAATCACGTTATTCAATATGATATGACTCAGATTTTGGCAGCCACAAATGGACTGTGCAGAGAAGCTATAGGAATTGTAAAACACCCCAATAATTTCAATAGGATGGAGGAGAGCGTGAAACTGAATGAAATCTGGATTCCGGTATTGAAGAATAAATGTAACAGTCTTCCACCATGGGAAGATATTAACAACAGAAAACGACAGTCGGAAACAAAGAATTGCGCGCCCTATCCAAAACATGACGTCATAACTTTGCCCGCGAGCCCTCGTAAACGGAATTTTGCTGCAGTCAGTAGAGAGGCAGGTTATGTATTGGACGTACAAAAGAGCAACGATTCCCCTTGAGAATGTCTTCTGCAGATGGGGACGAAACGTTGGGTTTCAGTAATAAATCCATCAGACAAAGGCGTAATTGCCCGGAAAATTTTATTAATTGGTAAGTCGACTGTCTTGAAAGAGCTGCGATATGCAGCATATCAGCATATCAATGTCTAATCATCGCAAGAAGCCTTTCATCAACAATAGATTCAAAAGATTAATTGGTATGTCGACTGTCTTGAAAGAGCTGCGATATGCAGCATATCAGCATATCAATGTCTAATCATCGCAAGAAGCCTTTCAGCAACAATAGATTCAAAAGAACGTCAATTAGTTTATGTATTGCATATAGTACCAACCGTGTTACGAAAAAAACAATAAATATATAAATAAATAAAACAGAACACACACAAAATGTCGCCAAGCTTCGGATTAGCACGTATAGTTATATGACACGAAATAACTAACTGACAAGATGAAACCATTCGCCAGAAGTGAACTTCACCACTACGTACAGGGTTATCAAATGGCAGAGCTAATGAGCCTGTGAATAAGGCTCATCACGGAACCGCCGAGGAAGGGATAATGCCAAGAACAAAAGAAGGTATTGCTGGCAGAGGTTTTTCTTCGGTAAATACAAGTAATTCGAAGGAGATGGCAGGCAGCTGAATGAGACCTCGAAGGCTTTTCATGGACCTGGAGTCACTACACTAATTTTCCTGGAAGAGAAGAGCAACAAAAGCAACTTCCTGACGATGATGAGGCACTTCATTCTGAGCTTCCGGGAGTGTACAAGTGCTGCTCAAATAATGAAAAGTGCAGAATAAACAGATTTTTCTGTTCCATTAAGACAGTATTAAATATCGCTTTTAATATTTTTTTTGTCAGTCTTCAAACTAATACATACTTCAATCCTCCTTATTAGTGAAACATGTCGCGAAGTAGTAACACAATGCGTATTCGTATTAATATTTCATTTTAGTACCACTCATTAGCGTATTTACATTGGAAGACACAGTTTCAATCAGTTGAGATTATCTGCTTTGTAACACTAATGCTTCTAATCACTGCGGATAGTGCTGTACTTACGTTTAACGTTATCTTCGTGTGCGGGCAACCACGGTCAAATATTTTCGTTGTGAAAATTTAGTCCGTTCTGACTGCAATTAACTTTAATGAATAAAGCAATTCGGGTTTTGCGTCCTGCAGACTCGTCACCGGTTGCTCTATAGGGTGTAATAAAATGAAAACGTTATACGAGGCGCGTGCAGAAAGTAAGTTCCGTTTCAATTTATCTCCGCTGCAGCGCTGCGATTGCAGTTCCGCACATGCGCTGTAGCCGATGTGTATCAAAGAGAAAAACGTGCGCCATTTGGAGATCGCTGTCAGTTACGTACACTTTGTCGTGCTTGTTTGAAATGTCGGCGTTGATTGAAAATCCCACCGCCTGTGAAATCACGTCGGTGATTCGGCTTCTGAATGGGAGGAAAGTGAAATCAAGTGAAATTTATCGGCAAATTTGCGATGTTTACGGACCAAATTTGATGAGTGGTTCGATGGTGAGAAGATGGGTCCGACAGTTCAATGGCGGGTGTATTGATGTGCACGATGAAGAACGAAGTGGGCGTCCACCTTTGGTTACAGAAGAACTGGTTCACGCAATTGGTGACAAGATCCAGGAAAACCGTAGGTTTACAATTAGTGCTCTCGCTATGGACTTCCCCCAAATTTCACGATCACTGATGCAAATGTGACAAAAACCTCCTACAGGGATTTGGCTGGGACGTGTTTGACCATCCTCCGTAGAGCCCTGACCTCGCTACTAGCTACTTTCTTCTGATCTTACATCTTAAGTCTTTCCTTGGCGGTCATCACTTCACGAATGACGACGAGCTGAATGAAACTGTTTCCAACTGGTTGAAGACACAGGCGACAGATTTCTATGAAGAAGGTATACAGTACCCGGTGCAACGCTATGACAAATGCCTGCAAAATTTCGGCCGTTATGTGGAAAAGTAGTTTAAGAGTTGTAGAATTTTGTGCAATAACAATTTTTTCTGTATCTGTGTACAATTTCATTTTATTACCAAACGGAACTTACTTTCTGGACGCGCTTCGTGTAAGGGCTTCTTTACAGTATTAGAAAAGAGAGTAAATGCAATGAATTACTAGATGTAAAATGGATTGATAAACCACGGCAAGAGTAATCACCATAAAATTTTCAAAAAATCATACCTGTGCCTTCTAACCCTTCCCCTGCGTAACGTCAGTTGATTCAAATATTAACCGTTGTTTCCTACGTTCACGTTACAATGATTAACACAAGAAAGGTCGCTTAGGATCTCACAGTCACATAATCCCGGAATAGACAACCGGCGCGTATGCAGATCTAAACATTCCATCGTAATTTTTCATAAACAGATCTTCAGTTGTTATTACTGTAATATTTAACATGTTTATCCCTCGTTTTGTTTATTTATTCACTGCTACGTCTGAGGTCAATTAAAGCTAACGGTGCAATGCTGACACTGTCTGCCACAGATAAAACGCGACCACCAGTGTTCCTCCCAGTGACGCGACCATTGCATGGTGAACGCTGCAGGGGCTGTGGTAGTCATACATAAAACACACTGGGGGGGGGGGGGGGGGGGCGTTTAAAGACTATGAGAAAAAACCAACTGCGAATTATACCGTATTAATACCACAACGCAAAACCCGATCATTCATGAACGGATAATACACAAGGTTCCTTAATGTACAATAATCAGATAGTGGTAACGCGGTAATGACCAAGGAAATACGGCCCATTCAATTGTGCGGACGCTGTTACCGGGGTGGTAACAAAAATTACAGAATTCTGTACCAAGGCAGAATGTAAACATAGCATTGTCAGTTATTGAACTAATACGTACTACATTACGATAACGTCGCTATAAGGGTTGGGAGTGGTTGCACGTGTGTTAAAATCTTTTGATATTTGTTTTTTATCTCTGTTTTCCTGGTATTAGGAAATAATCTACAAAGACCAAAATAATTGCTTGAATAAAATTACGTAGTCATAGGAATCAAACAATATTGTACAACCAGTCCCACAAACTTACGTTACAACACTGGTAATAACTAATGTATAAGAATTAAATCAAAGTGAGAGCTAATATCTAGTATAGTGCCAAGCTAATTACAAGACACACCTCCATACCAAGAGATCCAGCAGCAGAATAAGAGAAAATAAAACTGATGGGGGGCGAAATGCTTAAAAAAAATGAAATAAAATTGTATGGGTGCTCTATCGGAGTAAAGTAACTGTTAAGCAAAAGCAGTTTGGCAGCAGGCTCTTCTGCCGTAAATCTGTGTGCTCGTTTAGGGTAAAACAGCGGATTCCTTTACCGGACGGTATACTACTCCCCTTATAAAATGTTGAGGATTCTGCCCTTATTCATGAAAAGTGATACCTGTTTTGTTAAGGTAATTCAAATTCAAATTCAAATGTTTGTAGAACTTATGCGACATAACTTCGGGCATCATCAGTCCCTAACCTTCCAAACTACTTATGAACTACTTAAGACTAATGACGGCACAAATATCCTTGCCCGAGCGGGGATTCGAAACCCCGACCGTAGTGGCCATGCAGACCGTGACTGGAGCGCCTCAGTCCCCTCGGCCACCGCGGCCGGCTGTTAAGGTAATTCTTCTACATCTTCATTGATATTCTGCAAGTCACATCAAAGTGCATGGCAGAGTGTTCAACGAACAACTTTTGTGATATTTCCCTATTGTTACATTCTCTAATGGCTCGCGGGAAAAAAGAACAGCTGAATCTTTCTGTTTTAATATCTGACGTTTCTTATTTTATTATGATGATCATGTGTCCCTATGTATGTGGGTGCTAACAATATGTGTTCGCATTCAGAAGAGATCCCGCCACGACAAATAACGACTTCCTTTAATTACTTTGTTTAACCCTTTGCCAGGCACTTAAATCTGATTTGCAGAGTATCCCATGTAGATGTAGTTGTAGATTGCCACCCATCTCGTCATATCCGTGATCTCTCTCTCCTTTATCGAGATAATACAAAATGAACTGCCCTTCTCTGAATTTTCTCTAAATCGTCCGTCAGTCCCAGCTGGTTAGGATCCCACAATGAGCAGTAATACTCCAAAATAGAACGCGTAAGTGTAGTGTAGGCAGTTCCTTTTGTAGAACTGTTGCATCTCCTAAGTGTTGTGTCAAAGAAACGATGTCTTTGGTTCGCCTACCCTACATTAATTTATGTGTTCTTTCCAGTTTAAGTTGTTCGTAATTGTTACTTCTAAGTATTTAGCAGAAATTACGGCCTGAAGGCTTGACTGATTTATCCTATCATTGAAATTTAAAGGTCTTATTTTAGTGGTCATATGAATGACTTCACTCTTCTAATTATTAAGGGTCAAATGCACAATTTCTTGCACCATGTTGATATCTAAATCATTTTGCAGTTGCTTTCGATCTTCTGGTGAGTTAACTAAACGATAAGTGACAGCATCATCCCGCGAACAGTCTAAGAGAGCTATTAACATTGCCTCCAAGACGTTTATTAAAAAAAATAACAGTAAAAGCCCTATAACACTTACCTGTGGAACGCCAGATATTGCTTATGTTCAACTCGATGACTTACCGTCAGTTACAACGTACTGTGACATTTCTAACTGAAACTTACGAATCCAGTCGCGCAACTGTGTCGATATTCTATAAGCACGCAGGTCAGTTGACGCTTGTGAGATAGTTCCAAAAACCTTCCGGAAATCTTGTCATGTGGGAACCGTTTGACATCCTTCATCGATAACGTGCATCACATCATGTGAGTAAAGAGCAAGATGTGTTTCACAGGAACGATACTTTCTGAATCCGTCTTGACTGTGGGACAATAGGCCGATCTCTCGCCGGCCGCGGTGGCCGAGGGGACTGAGGCACTTCAGTCACGGTCTGCACGGCCACTACGGTCGGGGGTTCGAATCCCCACACTGCATGGATATTTGTGCCGTCCTTAGTGTTAGCTAATTCATAACTAGTTTGTAAGTTTAGGGACTGATGACCCCGTAGTTAAGTCCCATAAGCTATACAGACATTTGAATTTTAAATTTGACATGTTTTTACTTTCTTTGCTTTTATAGAGTGATAACCTGTTTTGTGTACCACGAAGAATCAGCTCCCTCTATTCTTAATTTAATATGAAACTGTCGATTTCTTTGAATGTAAGCCACATCTGATCTACACTCACATTGTTAGTTTAGAAAGACTGGAAATTCTCACTCAGGAAGGCGTTAATTAAATTTTTATTTGCTTATTTGAATAAATAAACTTTTCTTTTAATTTTGGTGGATTTGGAAAGTCCGATAATCAGTCCCGCTGCGACAACTCTGTGTTCACTAATCCCTGTGTCTGTTTTGATGCTGTTTATTAGCTCCGGATTGTTACTAGGAGTTGAAGTACGTTCTTACAACATTCCTATTCTACTGGGTTCAAGAACTAATTACTCAAGATATTTTTCGGAGAATGCGTTCAGCATAATTTCGGACGAAGTTTTATGCTTGCTTTCGGTTTTGAACATTTATTTTTGCCACCACATCGAGAGTAAGTTAAAGTCGCCACCAATTAAAATTGTATGCTTCGGGTACGTTTTTGAAATATGATCCAAGCTTTCTTTGAGCAACTCTGCCATCGAATTGTCTGAGTCAGGGGATCGATAGAAAGAACAAATTATTAACTTACTTTGGAAATCGGGTAAAACCTCCACACACATACCAACCCAAAGGAGCAATCTACTTCAGTTTTACTACAAACTCCATAAACAACGAAGCGCTTGGCGCCAATTGTTGATGTACTCATTACCTCATCAGGACCATTTGAAATTATCATTTGCAGTTGTCGTTGTGTTCTGTAAATCCTGTTTGTAACTACACTGACTGATCAGATAATGATGCCACCAATAGCAGTGCTCTAGTGTTTCCGGATACATGCATACCTTTGATATGTTTGTACATTCAGTAGATTTACACGGCTCTGAAATGCATAGGACCCCCCGCCAGAGTGCAGGATGTTTAGGGTTAACGTCCGATCAGTAGGGTTGGAAGCACCCGCAATGCCACGCGAACGCATCGGATAACCTATGCGCAAACCGAGGCATTTGACAGAGAACGCAATTTCGAACACCGTCAAGCCGGCTGGTTGTATCGTCTAACGCCTAACCATATGGAACATTCAGATGGCAACGTGGCTACATCTTGGAATCAATGGGTACATTAGGGTATCCAGCTACGTCGTGCAAGTTTCAGTCGATTGAGAAACACCACCCCGACCGAGGCGATTCGTATGGTACGCCAGGCAGTGCCACCCGAGAATATATACTGAGACCGAACAAAGTGCTGTGAGTTCCCACACAGTGTCTCGAGAACTCACACCTGCCCGATTGTGGGTCTACCAGCCTATTTATGGTTGCCTTTGACACCAGAACACCAAGCCGTCGTTTGAAGTGGTGCCGTCTCGTGAATCATCTATATCTACATGCATACTCCGCAATCCACCCGAATGTGCGTGGCCGAGAATACTCAGTAGCACTACTAGTTACTTCCTTTCCTGTTCCTCTCCCTTATAGAACGAGGGAAAAACGAAGTATGCATTCGTATGTGCCCTATTCTCTATAATCTTAACCTTGTGGTCTTTACGTAATATGTAGGTTGGTGGCGGTAGAATCGTTCTTCAGTTCGTCCCAAATTCCGTCCCTCTAAATTTCTTCAACGGTGGTTCTCGAAAAGAATGTCACCTCTCCTCCAGCGACTCCCAGTAGAGTTCCCAAAGCATTTCGGTAACACTCGCGCATTGATCCAATCTACCAGTTACAATCTTCATCGTCCATCTCCTTTGAAACGATCTGGTGGGGATCCAAAATACTTGAGCAATACTCAAGACGGGATCTTACATGCGTTTCATAAGCGTTCTTCTTTACAGACGATTTACATCTTCGCAAATTTCTCCCAATAAAGCAAAGCCGACCATCTGCCTTCCCCAGCACTGTCCTTATATGCGCGTTACACTTCATATCGCTGTACAACGGTATACCTAGGTACTTAATGTACGCGGGTCTGTCAAGCAGCACACTGCAAATGTTGTACTCGAACATTGCAGTTCCTCGCACCTGTTAGAAATTTGACCCAAGTCATCCTGCATCCTACTACAGTCATTCAATGACGACTCCCTCTTGTACCTTACATCATCATCAGCAAACAGCCGCAGATTGCAAATCACTCTGTCCGTCAGATCATTTATATACACAGAAAATAACAGCGGCCCTATCACACTTACTGCGGCACCCCAGACGATACCTTTCTCCGTGATGAAAAATTCCTGTTCAAAATCGATAAATATTCAGTCTGACTGTTGCTCTTGATCCATAGCACGCAAGATGTGAGTGAAAAGTTCAAGCTGGGTTTCGAAAGAACAATGCTTTCTAAAGCAGTGTTGATACACGAACAGAAGTTTAGCGTCTCAAGGAAACTGAGAATATGTTCAAGAATTATACAGCAAGCTGATGTTAATGATATAGGACTGTAATTTCGTGGGTCCGTTCTGTTGCCTTTCTTATACATGGGAATTACCTGTGTCTTTTTCCAGTCTCTTGGTACTTTGCGCTGGACCAAAGATTCGCGATAAATGCAAGCAAGTAGGGGCCCAATGCCGTCAATTACTCTTCGTAAAGCCGGATTGGTACCCTATCTAAACCTGGCGACTTGTTTTCACCTCTATCGGCTGCTTCTCTACACCAGCTACGTGTATGTCTTCCATTTGAGAGGTAGTGCGACCATCAGATGAAGGTATGTTTGCATGGTCCTTCTGCGTGAATGATTTCTTGTTGAATTTGAAACATAGGCCTTACTTTTGCTATCTTCAATCACCAGCCCAGAATCATCAACGAGTGACTGGATAGAGACGTTGGAGTCATCATGCGACCTTCCTGTCGGTATTCACCAATAAGACTTGGACAATACATAACTCTGGGTAGTAAAAGTTTATGGCTCGTTGTCTCTGGTCATAGCGGTGAGTTATGTATGTCAGCTTCTATGCCCTAACTAGCTACCCAATCTGTTTAGACAAGATCAATAATTAATCTGTAGTTTATCCAGTCTATCAATCTTCATATGATGACGTGAAAATATATTTAAAGAAACATAAACCTGTGAATGGCCAAGAGAATGGATTCTAAGATAAAGAAGTATTCGCTCACGAAAAAATTCTTTATAAATGGAGTTTATTACTCTTATGAGACATGAAACGCGGAGGTTGTCCTACTTTATGCATCGGTAAATAACTAAATATTTCTCCAACTATTGTTCATGAGAGGCACAATAAGTATCACACGCACTCGAGAGTAAATGTTCCAAATTATCACTCGTAAGTTGGAGTAGTCCATCGAATTTTGCAGTTCCAAGTTAATCCGCGATAAAAGTATTTGTTATAAAACACAAGTTGTCATTACACGAGTACACGATTGCTGAATTATAATAGTTCCACAGCCCTACTACCGTGCATAGTTTAACACTTTTCAAACAGAGTCTATGTTCTGCAGTAACAGTCCCGTAAATTTTGTATGTCGACACATGCCTATCTCTTCAAATCACAAGTTCATAACGCGGCTTCAGACCGCCCAGCGTCGCAACCTTTCACCATCACATCCAAGTTATGAGTTTCTTCCCACGCGTTCGAAAGCATGCTCTTTCTGCTCCCAAATTGTATCGTTCCGCGCATCTTAACGCCTCATCTTAAAAATATAATTTCCCTTCCAATATATTATACATTTGTATATCATACAATTAAATGCTTTGACCGACTCCCTACGAATATATATTCAACAATACAAAAAAAAAAAAAAAAAAAAAAAAAAGGTCCAGACTGAAGCTCGTTGCTCATATAGCTATTAAGCGTGGCGTCTCACTGTTCTAATATACTGCTGGCGTCGAAATATAGTTACACAATTAATATTTAATTTATCATGGCCTTTAATGTAAATATATTCAGTTCTTGTTCACAAACACATATAATTGTTTCTTTATAAATTATCTGCTGCATGTCTACTATTCTTCGTCGGCTATGAAATATTTAAGTGAGAGTTTTCAATATAAAAAAAGAACATTACTAAGAATAATATTAAATATAATAAAATATATATAAATATAATGCGCGTTGCTGGATTCATGTTTTGTGTTTCTGTTGTGGAATCTATGTTCTGACATAAGAATATTACTACCTCAACGAAAAGCAGAACGCCGGCCGCGGTGGCCGAGGGGACTGAGGCGCTTCAGTCACGGTCTGCACGGCCACTACGGTCGGGGGTTCGAATCCCCCCTCGGGCATGGATATTTGTGCCGTCCTTAGTTGTAGGTAGTTCATAAGTAGTTTGTAAGTTTAGAGACTGATGACCCCGTAGTTAAGTCCCTTAAGCTT
The DNA here is from genome assembly GCA_026315105.1 of Locusta migratoria. NCBI lineage: Eukaryota > Metazoa > Arthropoda > Insecta > Orthoptera > Acrididae > Locusta > Locusta migratoria. The sequence continues at coordinate 904,024,943 of CM048744.1, read as the reverse complement.
AACAAACATTGAACATTTTTGAAAAGCAGAACAAGAGCGTAAAATAAAGTTTATTGGAAGAATACGGAAATAACGTGGTACGTCTTTTTAGGTAGTTATCGTGGTGCAATGCTGCCCTTTTGCATCTTAAATTGTTACTGATAAACACTACGTATCAATAATTGTAAATACAAGTCTTATAATATTATTATTATAGTACAGCAATTTGTCGGCTTCTTATCTGTAAGGGATGTTGAAATTGTAATTACTGAGTTTGATTCTTCCAAGTCTCCTGAATCCATTCATATAATTATATTTGCCGTATGATCATTCCCTGATTTTATATAGATTTTAGAACAATGTATGTGGCTATATTGTATTTTAGTTGAATTCTGCGTTAGCCGCCCGCGCTCATTTAAGAGCGTTGCTTCCGGTTTCCGACCACATTAGGAAATAACTGACTACCTGCTGTATCCCATTCACTAGGTACAAACTGGTAACCGGCCGGCTAGGGAAGCCAACACGCTGGCAAACCCGCCTTTCACATGACAACAATCAGCTTCCTCTTGTATCTGTAATATCAAAATCATGTTCAGTGATGTGTCTCGTTCCTCCGTAGCCTCCGACAACCATCGTGTGAGTTTGGCGGCGTCAAGGACAGTGGACACAGGTTTCCAGTGTTGTGATGCATCATAGTGTTGGGAGCCGTAGGATATACATTCACGACATCTCATAGTCGTGCTTCGTCAGACGCTGACGAGACAGTGATAGTCACAGACTTTCAACATCCACATCAACATCCGTACTTCACAAGCCACCTCATGGCATGTAGCATTGGTAGATATTTCGGCAGGAATACACTGTGCCATACTCAAGGCAATACTGCAGCGAGGGAGTAATGTCCAGCCGCGGTACCCAATCACAACAGAAAGACAACAGAGCAAGGAAGCACACAGCGCCATTACACGATCAAACATGAAAACCAACAGCAATATCGATCACAAACATCTGTTTCCAGCGGGTGAGGTGGCATTAATTTTGTTCCGCCAATCTTGTTAGAAATGCTGCCAACGTTGGCAGGAAGCCCATTGTCTTGGGTACCCGTGCCACATTTGGTTCATAGCGCATGCGCTTTTACCCTGATCTTTACTGTGGGAAGGTTTTTTGTTTGAATTCTGCATGGTATCCTGCTCTCTAACTTGTCCAAAAACAGAGGAACAAAATTAATGTCACGTCACTCGCTAAGAACCGATGTTTATGATCGATAATGCTCTTGGTTTTCATCTTTGGTCGTGTGATGGCGCTGTGTGCTTGCCTACTCTCTTGTATTTCTGTTGTCACTGAGAACCGATGTTTAAAGGTCGTTGCACATTGCTCCCTCGCTGCAGTATTACCTTGATAATGGCAGGGTGTATGTAGTCTTACCGAAATATCGACCAACGCCAATTTTCATACCTTGCTACATAACCGTGAGTTCTTTGAATACACAATACACCGGACGAAATTAAGAAATTACAATGAAAAATATGTTTATATTTCAAGCAACTACAAATTCAATACTCTGGTGATTTGTAGGACGTGGTTAGGAAGTAATCGAGCTGTGGTGTTGGCAGAACCGTTTTCAGGCCGAAGTGACACTGGTAAGAACGAACATGTAAGGACAGTTGTGAGTAAGGCGTACTGCCGATGTCGGTTTATTGAGAGAATTTTGGGAAGATGTACTTCATCTGTAAAGGAGACCGCGTATATAACGCTTGTACGATCACGTCTTGAGTGTTGCACAAGTGTTTAGGACCCGCAGCGGATCAGTTTTAAAGGAAAATATGGAAGCAGTTCAGAGGCGAGCAGCTATGGTCTTTACTGTCCTGTTCGACCAAATAGAAATGCTCCAGGGACGCAAATATGAATCGTTGGAGGAAAGACGACGTTCTTTTCGAGATATTATGTTGAGGAAATTTATAGGTTCAGAATTTGAAGCAGACTGCAGAACCCTCTTGCTGCCGCCTACCGCGTAACGGTCACAAAGACAAGAGAAATTAGGGCTCGTGCAGAGCTATAGAGACATTATTTATCCCTCGTTCTATTTAGCCGTGGAATAGGAAAGGAAATGCCTAGTAGTGGTCCAGTGTACCCTCCGCCATGCACAAGCGGTGGTTTGTGTAGATGTTTGTGATGCCAAGTTGAGAAGTGCAACAGAGGTACATAAGTGCAGAACTTGTACAAACGATATAATTATTAGCGAAAATTGACATGAATGAAAGAATACAAATATAAGCGATAAATCATTTCAGTATATATGGATGTGCCACTCAAATTTTTTATCGACAGTTAGTATGTCGCCATTACTCAACAACCGCTAACGACACCTGGAAAAATGGAAGACCAATGGGCTTTATTTCCGAATTAAACATAAGGAGTAACGATGAATTAATTAAAATGTTATCTTCTCTATTAATGCTTCAGCTAATTGGGATTAAAATTTTCTCACACCTTCCTTATGAAGAAAAACAGTGATACTTCAGCAGATTTCATGTTACAATTTCATGGCGGCTTCTTCTCCGCATGTAAGATAAAATTTACGCGTTTAAAAAAAATGTCATCTGTTTAACAAATGAACATAAAAAGGGTGAATAATTTACGTAATTTTCAATGACATATTCTGATAGAAAGAGAAATGATATATAATATATATATATATATATATATATATATATATATATATATATATATATATATATATATATATATATAACTGAAAACTCCATTAATAAGCTGCAAATATATCAAATTTTTAAATTTGCGGTAAATCTTCTTCGTGCTCCATGATATTATTTAGGTTCCTGACGCTTCATTCCGAGCAGCACTTGAAATCTGTAGGGGTACTATGACTCCGGCTGTGTGTTGTTTACTGCAACTTTTAATGACTCCCAATGAACGAAAAATTCTTTGAATCACACATCGGATGATCCATTAACAGCTAACACATTCGATCCCTAAAGCCTTCACTATACGAACCAATTTTATATTGAATCTTCCTGAATGATTACAATCTTTTGATGGATCTGGGTTCGAAACAAGGACAATTCGTTCGCATCTGCTCTACTAACTGACCTGGTTCAATATCACTATTCGGCATAATGTTGTAATCTATGAAGAAGTTTCATGTCAGCACACGAAACAGATTTCTTTAAATGTTACTAAGTGAAGAGTTACCTTAAACGAAAATATTTATTCTTTAAATACTTGGCAGTTACTTATGATTCAAAATTTATTTCTGTGACGAAAGAATACGTATTGGTAATTTCAAAATGTTTTTTTTTTTTTTTTACAAGTTATGGGACTTGATTACGTGGTCATCAGTCCCTAAACTTACAAATTACTTATGAACTAGCTAATATTAAGGACGGCACAAATATCCATGCCCGACCGTAGTGGGCGTGCAGAACGTAACTGGAGCGCCTCAGTCCCCTCGGCCACATCTACCATACAATTACTGTCTGAACTTGGTCATATCGTTTCTACACATTCCGAACGTCCATTTAGCGAAACGCATAATACTAATCTATTAATTTTCAGAGCACTCAAATTGTACGGTCTCGTGTAGTTTGTATAAGTTGGTAGTTTAAAACCTGTACAAGTTGCACCTGATTGTTTCAAAAACTATATTTAAAGAAATAAACGTAATTTTAACATACACTACGCAGATAAAGGTAAGTAGCGGCGAAACAATATTCCAACAAGAGCAATTATAAAGCAGGAAGAAATTCCTAGATGGAACTGTTTCTAGTGTTTTAACATTTCGTTTCTGGTTACATTGAGCATCTTTCGATTTATATTACTATTAAATTATTAAAAAAACTCAGCTTTTGTATGAAGTATACCGCGTTTGTTGACAATTTTTCATCTTTTGAAGGGTTCTCCTGCAACCAACACAGTTTTGAAACTGCCAGCCGTAAAACTGAGGCCGCCGCTGACACTTTCCAACAGTAACATTACTGCTGAGTCCTACAGTCATCTGCTGAAGAGCCTAGTAGAGCATGCTAAATAAAATTGCTGAGTCTGAGGATTTAATGTGAATTTCATAGTTTGAAGCATGCATCTGCTGCCTTCGTGACAGTACAGTTGTAGAAATACGAATTCTGTGTTTTTGTTTTAATGATCAGTAAGGAAGCCGTTTTCAGAATGTATTTTCAAATAACTGTTTATGTAAATGTATTTATAATTCTTGCAGGGCATACTTGGAATAGATTTTACAGTCTCTTTTTTCCTTCTGACTCACTTCCTTCTCATAAACGATTTATTTCCATATTTGAGGTTCCATGAAACGAATTGCGTCAAGAGTGATATTTGTGCTTCGCCAATTGTCTGGTTAAATGAATTAGATTTTTCGCGCCCTTATGACCCAGTTTAGCCTCCAGTATTCATGAAGACATTTTTACTGCCGTTGTATTTGTTGTGTATGGCTTCTGCAGAGGAAAACCTGATTTAACTGCTTTAACCGTCAGGCTGCTATTTTACTCCAGCTTTAGTGAATAAAAATTCGTGTATTTCATTTATTATTTCTTTACCAATAAAACTCAGCGGCGAATGAATAATGGCATGGACGACACATATTGTAATAAATAAAAGCTATGAGATTTGTTCAGAGTTAGTACTCAAATACAGTAGTGTATATCAAGTGCAATAATTTATCTAATTTATTGAGTAAGTCTCAAAATATAACACTCCAGTCAATAAAGAAATGAATGTCAACGACTGTACCTTTAGCACACAGCTTGATATATCAAATTCGAACTGAATGTCAACAGGAACACATCACAAATTAAAAAGAGAAACAAATAAAAAGAAAATAAATAATGAAACTACTTATACAGGATGATGAAGAAAAAGTGACGTTCTTGAAGTGTCAATTGTTATTCCCCATCTAGATTCGACACAAAATCAGATCGGGTCGATTTTGAAAACGCTCTTTTAACATGCGAAGTACAGAGAAACTATCTCTCATTTCATTGGCATTCGTTCCCGTGTACTTGTCGCTCCATTTTGTAGTGCCATATTGAGGTTTCATTTATTCAAAATGGAGTGTTGCAGCAAAATGCACTACTTCACCCTACATAAAATGCACGTAGTGTGAGTACTGAAATGAGATCGTAAACACGCAGACATGTGTACATGCACATATGCATGCAGAATTCATCAGCGTGTATCGGCTGCCAATTACGCATCCATATTCACAACACGATATCATTACGCACGTAAAAAGATTAAATTCCACTTGACACACATGGCTCCCATTATGCAAATGAGTTGTCTGACAGGTACACCCATTTACGGTGATCCAGTGACTGTCCGGAATCCTTAACGATTGCCGCTGTGGAGTGGCCAAGCACATTAAGGCGCTATGCCGCGATGCGCGAGGCCGTTCCCCGTCGGGGGTTCGAATCCCCACTGGAGGAATAGATGTTTGTGACGTCTTTAGTATAAGTAGTTTGTAAGTTTAGGGACTGATGACCCTGTAATTAAATCCCTTAAGTTTAACAAACATTTGATTTTTTCCTTAACGAAATTTTCATAAACCACATAATTAAAGTAATGCATCATATAAATACTTCACTGTTATATTGAGCAGAGAATAACTTTGTTCAAATTTTGAAGCATGGCCTATAATGGGAAACATTACCATCTCTACACCCACAGAAATAAGCTCACTGTAAAGTTTCGATGTAATGTAATTTTGATTTCTTTAAGAATATTTGCCATATTATTACAAATCGTACAATCATTTTACACCGCTCAAAAAAGTTTGGGGTTCTGTTGAGATATATAGGTTCTGAAGTACTGTGTCGGCAGAATTAACTAAAATGGTTCGACGTCTTCTGTCGGCTCTAAGGTGTGGAGACAACAAAATTACGGCAATCGAGATAGTGGTAATAACAGAAAGTTGCTGCAGAAAGAGTTGATGTTGAGTTGTGAATTACACAAGCAGTTTGGTTCAGATAGTGTTGTGAGCATATAGTGCAATGGAACAGAAACGTGATTTACCCAAGACTATGGAATTAAGAGCCATTGTAAGGCTGAAAGAGGGGCAGACACGGAGGGAGGTGCCGGCAAGTATTGGAGTGTCCCAAAGTGTAATTTTCTGGACCTGGACGCGATTGCAGATAAGGTGAAACGTCAAAAGAAGGCAAGCACAAGGTCGTATCGTATTTTAAATTTTCTTCTGTTTGCCCAACATAGTAATGGTCACATTTTTCACATAAAAATTCGTGAAATATTAGGAGCATAATTAATAATTCTGATTTATTATTCAGTTCTGAAAGAGAGGAAAAAATGTACTTATGATAAACTCAAAATTGCCTTTTTACGATCACAGGTAAAGTTGCATAAAAAATAACGCAGTACGCCCTGTATGTAGCGCTAGTCAGAGCCCCAATTATTATATTAACAGTTTTTGCCAAAGTACAATCAAGAAGCTGTCTACATAGATACTCTGCAAATCACACTTAAGTGCCTGGCAGAGCGTAACTCTCTAAAAAAAAAAAAAAAAAAAAAGTTATGAATTCATTCAGTGCATTAAAGACCTTAGAATCCCCAATGACTGTTTTTAATGCCCTTATACATCATCAATTTCTATACTAATATACCCTTAGGTTAAACCTTAGAACTAATTCGACATAATTTTATTGCACACAAAAAAGTTAAACTATCATTTGTACAAGAACTTGTAAATCTTATGGAACACTCCCTTTCATTTAATTACTTTGTTTTTAATGGGCATACATATCGTCAACATGATGGTCTAGCAATGGGTTCGAGTCTTTCTGGTTTTCTTGGTGAAATTTTTATTAATAGTCAGGAACAAAAACTTATAGCAATGCAACATGAGCTTATTAATAAAATTGTACTTTATAAGCGTTGCTATGATACTTTCATCTTTAATGGAAGTAATGAGGAGGCTGACCAACTATAACGCATTTTTAACAATTTGTATCGTAAGATAAAGTTCACCTTGGAATTTGAAGTTGAACGCTCTATTAATCTTTTGGACTTACAAATTAGTAGAAAAGACCTAAAATTAGAATAGGACATCTTTCGTAAACCAACCACAACAGACATCCTTACTGCTGGGAATTCTAATCATCCCCCACCCTAAAAAAAGCTTTTCTCGCTCTATATTTCATAGGTTATAAAATTTGCTTTTGATCAGGAGGCTACTGATAGGGAAATCCATACTATAATACAGATATGAATAACCAATGGTTTCAAAGAAAATGATATTAAGAAAATGGGTAAAAACATACTTTCACAGCGTCATGAACACAGCACAACACAAAATAAAAATTGAAAAACGTGATTTTCTCAGGCCAGTTATCCTTAAAAATTAGTTATGAATTTAGAAAACATATAGTGATAATAGCATTTAACACGTCTAATTATTTGGAAAACACCTGTTAACAAATTTTGTTATTGTAGGCTTACAAGATTAAGTGTGGGACATGTGACAATTTCAATATTGGACAAACAGGATGGAATTTTAAAATACGATACAGAGAACATAGCTATCCCAGTAATGTTAGTGCACTAAGTGCCTACTGAGTCAAAATCATCATCAACTTCTTAATATTGAATACAACTTGCATATTCTTCACTTTGACAATAAACGCAAATGTTTAGACATTTCGGAAGATTTAGAAATTGCTGTGCAGCGATACACCTTGCAGGATCAGAACAAGTTAGCAGCACAAGGGACTGGTTTTTCGAAATTTTTTATTGTAACATTTTTCAGTAGTTAAATTTGATCATTTAACTTTATTTGGCAAATGTGGTATTTATTTTATTTTTTAAATGATGCAGATTAGGACACTTCATTTTCAGCTTATATCTTGAATAAAAAAGGCAACTGTTTGGTCTCTACTCTAATTTCCATGTTACCCACATGATAAGTTGCCATAGAATCAAACATTATCTTAAAGACAATTGATCTTAACTCTTGTTTGACAGTACATAACAACAGTATCATTAATGACAAATTTCAGTGAATCAAAGCTCAATATATACTTTATTGATATGTTATTCCATATTATGTTCAATTATTTGCAATATATAAAAATATTTTATAATCATAAATTGCGAATAATTTTGTGTATTTTCTTATTGGCTGTATATGTATCTTACTGACAGGTTACCAGATGATTGGTGACCCATAAAAATGTTGTATGTTATAATAAATTATTTACTAACAACATCTGATTATTTAAGCAACCACTAGACAATTTTAGAAACAATTATTTTTCACCTAACTACACGCTGATTGATCATGTATGTGATGCACTAGGCAGACGCTTTGCAGCCAGACCAGCACCTCCCACAATGGTTGCAGATCTGGATATTACACACGTGGAAGAATGGCCAAAGGCCCTCAGAAGATGTGCAATTGTACTGACCATCCGAAGTGAGAACACAGCATGTTAGAGGGGAACGTGAATGACTTTTTATTATTAAGGTAGTTCCATGATGTCTCGCTCTAAGTAAACGCCGTGTAAACCTCATGTAAAGATTTGAGACAGCAAAATATCGTAGTACATCACAAAAAATACAAAAATATGTGAACACATGTGTATTGTGTATGATATATTACCTGATCTCCTAATTGTTTTGATCGGTGTATTAAAAATTTTTCTTTGAAACATGAGTTTCATTTGCTACAATCGTTAGATGCAACAGTATGTCAAGTTGTGCTTTACAACAACCACGTAGTTCCAGAATAAACTTACACTCTGCAGCGGAGTGTGCGCTGATATGAAACTTCCTGGAAGATTTACATTGTGTGCCGGAACCGTGATTCGAACCTGTGATCTCTGCCTTTTGCGGGCAAGCCCTCTACCACTGAGCTATCCCGACACGGCTCACGATCCGTCCTCACAAATTTACTTGTGCCAGTACCTCGCCTCCTACTTTCCAAACTTCACAGAAGTGTTCCTGCGAACCATGCAAGACTAGTACTCGTGGAAGAAAGGATATGGTGGAGACATGGCTTAGCCATAGACTGAGGAATGTTTCAAGAATGAAACTTTCACTCTGCTGCAGAATGAACAGTAGGTTTTGAGGATAAACAGCCTATGTATAGATGATAATTGAAAACAATATGTAGCTGAAATCGAGACTTTACTCTCAGTAGCATATCTGTGAAGTCAGTTGGAGTCTGCAAAACACAATGTGTCGTTGGGTACATTGTTGGTAATTGGTTGATATGTCTCGAGGAGGGCACTTGGCCTGTATGTGGAGAGCAAGATGGCAGAATTCTTTTTTATTAATGTCATAGAATATTATTTCCAGAATGTATTGTTATGTTTGAACATATTTTGATAATACAGTGTGAGACTGACAAAGAAAATACAGGTCCCTAAGGTCATAAACGCGTAAAAGAAACCTGATCAAGAGAACAGAATTGGGTTTACCTCGGTTAAGGTGAATCAGTTTTCTTATTATACAGAAACTTCTAAAAACTGTAAAAAATTTTACACGTCACGTGCCACAGCAGTTAAGTTTTTTAACACTAGCCTACATAATCAATTCTGAAGGATCTGTTATAAAATACACTTGTTAGAGGTCGGTATCTTTATAATAAAAATAAGAATTCTAACACAACGCGCTAGCTCGAGTTAAGACTTATCCAAAATGGCACTTTAGTTTAAATTCAGTCAGTTCTACTTTATCTCTTACGTATTCAGCTCATCTGTCTCGCAATCAGTCTTCAGTTAACGTAACAGCCGCGGCGGATTGGCCGTGCGCACTGGGTCACCGTGCTGCAGTGCACGTGGCCGTTCGCCATCGTGGCTTCGAGCCCCCCCCCCCCCCCCTCGGGCATGGGTGTTTGTGTTGTCCTTATATTAGTTTACCTTAGTTTAAGTAGTCTGTAAGCTACGGAGTAATGACCACTCACTTTAGTCTGACAGATTTACAAACATTTGAACATTTAACTTGACAGAATTCAATCGGATATATTTTGGGTGTGATCTCTTCAGTCATTATATATACATTTTAACAAAAATTTATAGTAGTACAATCTCACGAATTATTTACACGTAGTATAGATGCTTTACTCCAGAACGTGGCCTGATATCAGAAACCTCTCAGGTCAGTTCAGAGTATCACAGTTTATTTTCACAGTTTCTGAAAACTGTTCTTGTCCCATGTGTCTGAGATTATTTAACCATTGTAACCGTACAAAAGTTACCTTGAAATGACAAGATTTTAGGTCAACGAGTACGTCACTACAGTCGAAGCACAAACTGGAACTGAGTAAGGATTGGCGGGAGGTTTACATTGACTCAGCAACCCTTCCGGTTCGTATATATTGGGCCGTATGAATGAGAAAGAGATCCGAGAAGATTCTCAAAGCAAAAGAATGTTCTCTGAGTAAGTTCTCAATTTCGTATGAATAAAAATTTCGAGGCATATTTTCTAAGCAGGAAGTTTATTCTCGCTACCTTCCCTCCTTCTCCGTGTGTCATGTACGGAACAGAACATCTGTTCAATTGTGTATTTCTTTAAATTAGCCCAATCAGGCAAATTATTGAGTGCACATATATGGAGCAGGCATCTACGTGCTCAGGAAGAACTGTACTACGTTTAGATAATAGTTTCTTGTAAGCAGCATATTATTAACATTAAATGTGCACTTTTTACGAAAATGTATTCTGCTGACGACGTTACAAAATTTTCGTCAAGCGATAAACGTTTTTGTTATTGAAGTTGGGTTAGCATAAGAAGCGAACGAAAATTTAACAATGCGTCACATATTCATCTGTTTCAATATCTAACGTTGTCAGCACTTTCTAACAGGAGATACTAGCTGTTATATATGACACCCAATGGTCTGCTCATGAGCGATAGGCCATGCGATTTTGTTACAAGAAACAGACTGCTAGGTATTACATTAATCAGTTATTAAATTTACTGTCGTGTCTACTTACTTCTAACGTAACAGAAGGTATGATTTCGAAGTCAGAAAAAGCATCTTAAATAGGCCATCCGGTTTGAATAGAATGAACAGAAGAGTACAAAAAATCAATATTTCATTACCTGGTATTGCATCAATATTTATTTTGTGATACAGACTGTGAAGTCCTTGGATGCACTTTACTTGGAACTAACATCAAGAGGTGTTAGTAACAGAACCTATTTAAAAACATTCACTATTACTTTGCTATGTAACTGGTTACAATAGTAAATACACACTCCAAAGAAACTGGTAAAACTTGTGTTTCATTTCTATGTCGGTAATGATAACATTCCTCTAACACCACATTCCTTATTGTACAGGGCGCTGCAGCTAAGCCATAACACACCGTAATAGGTATAGAGATATGAAACCATCTTTTTTCTTTGATGGAACCCTATGTTAAATTTTTGCGTAACATGATGGCCTTAAAAAGACGATTTCAAATATGTGTATATCATAATATTTAGGCGAATAGTTTTTGAGACACAAATATGTTCCCGTATCGTACTCGTCCTTGTATGTGTAAGGACGTACTCACGACGTTTACCGTGTAGTCTACACAAGAGGACAGGTCGCATTCGAAGGCCGAATACGATAAAACATATCTGTGTCTCAAACATTAATCGCCTAAATATTATATATTTGAAAACGACTTTTTTAAGCCCATCATGTAACGCTAAAATTTACATAGGGTCCCATAAAAAGTTGGCCTCATATCTGTGTAATAAAAATATCACAAACGTGAAATATGATGTATTCAAGTAACCTCTGTCCCTGCAATTCACTGTCCAAACGGCATGTTTGTATCTATTACGGTCGGGGAGATACAAGAGGTGTTACGACTTAGCTGCCTCTGCCTGTATAATAAGCTTGAAGGATTTTTCTGAAGGAAGCTACTCGTGAGCAAAATGATTTTATTTGCATTAATGTTTTAGTTCATCTCGTATTTGTTCGGATTACGTATAAAAGAACTTTTTCTGCCTTTAAGCAACATACATTTTGTCATTTTTATTATAAACCCCAGTAAAGCGTAACCTTAATAGAACTTACTCAGCTCCGAGAATGCTAGAGAGCTCACTTCAGAAAACGAAGAATGTTCTCCAGTCGAGAGAAATTTCTCTAGTCTTGGCATCAACTAGAAATTTTGTCTGTCATCCTGTATACCATTACAGTCAATGAAAGACGACACTCTCCCATACACCACAGCATCATCAGCAAACAGCCACAAATTACAAGTTACTCTGTCCACAACATAATTTATATAGATAGAAAATACTAGCGGTACTATCACACTCCCCTGGAACACAACTGACGATACACTCGTCTCCAATGAACAGTCGCTTTCGAGAACAAAGTACTGCGTTCTGTTACCTAGGAAGTCTTCCAGCTAGTCACAAATCTGTGAACCTATTCCATATGGTCGTATCTTCGTTACCAGTCTGCAGGAGAACTTCCGTGAAATTTTGGAATGTTGGATGAAAGGAACTGGCGGAACTAAAGCTGTGAGGACGGGCTATGAGGCGTGCACAGGTAGCTCATTCGGTAGGGCGTTTGCCTGTAAAGGACAAATGTCCTTTTTAGAATTGAAGTCTGCCAAATAGTTCTACATCAGCGCACACTTCGATAGACAAGGAAAATTTCATTCTGGAATAACATTGTAAACTATGTAACTTAGGACTTCAGGCGTACCTGACGGGGACTGGAGATGATCTGTACCATACTACCCAATCCAGTAATCCTAAAAAATACAGTATTAGAAATTGTGAGATCAAGACTAATTACTTTTATGGTCTGTGTTTTGGTCTTCTGTTCTAAGCGTCTAATCAGATATTTTTTTGTCAACAAAGTTATCAAGAATTTATTTTTATTTTCCCTACATTGCTGTGAGAGACACACAGTCACCAACATGTCATACGCGTCATTCTATTTAGGAGACCCAAGTAGTATCTCGGTTCTGTGGTTAGGTGGGGATCTGTAATGCTGATCTTAGAAAAAAAAAGTCTTGTGTCTTCTAAAAGCGTCAAAATGCTCGTTCAGTTAAAATGGAAAACATGACAGTAGCTGACAGGATGGAGCAAATTAGCAGATATTGCACAACCTCTGCGAATGCCTCTACAGTTCAAGAGATACATAGGGGACACAGGTATTCAGAAGCCTATTTAAAATTTGTGAAATCATCCGACGTTTGCCGCAACTCATGAGATGGACTATGTGAACATTTGGTAAATCTGACACGTGGAGGTTTGGTTCGGGCTGCAGAACGTTCACGAGTAGTTAAGTCACTGCTCGTGAAAAGTGGTGCACCCCCAGATAGAGTCCTTCAACACTAATTTTCATGTCTCGGAAAATGACGTGGTAAAATTGCACACATTTTCAATGATTTTCTAAATTCGAGGTCGTCCACAAAGTAAGTTCCGTTTCTATTTATATTCGCGACAGCGCTACGATCGTAGTGCCGAGCATGCGCGGCAGTTACTCTGAGTCAAAGAAATGACATGTACGCTATTTTCAGATTGCTGCTGCGAACGTGTGCTTTATTAAGCCAACGTCTGCTAAATTAAACCAAAGGGAACTCGTCGGCAAATCTGCAAAGTTCACGGACAAATACTATGACCGAGTCAATGGTTAGAAAATGGGCCAGTCTGTTCGATGAAGAACGTGTTCAAGTGAACGATGAAGATCGAAGAGGACTGTGGTTACTGATGAACTGTAGTAGATAGGGAAAAGGTAAACAAGTGGTGAGTGAACTTTAACGCAGAAGTTGAACATGTAAGCGTTGCTGTGTTTAAATTAGGCGTGTGACTTAAAGTAGAGTGGGACACGTTTATGATTTCAGCAAATAAAGTGGAGTGGCTCGGCTAAGCTTCTGATGACGCAAGTAGGCTGGCGAGGGCGCCTTACTAAGTAACAGCCTGACAGCTGTATTGCTTAAAAGGCAGCTGGGACATACGTGATCGGAAGTAGGAAACCGATCATGTCTAGCAAAGATCAGCTAGGCCACATTTTTGAAACACAGCCCGACGGGGTCAACCTCGTTGTATAAATACAGGCGAAAAAGATAGGTTCGGTAGTCAGTCAGTCAGTCGGCCACATCAAAGAGAGATGCAGCCACGGCTGGGCAGTCACCTGCCGCCCGGACTGTGCTACTCGTCTACAACAATTGTTATTGTTATCGCAAAACTGAGTCTGTCGCAGGCTGGAAGCACTTCGATGCAGCGCGGCCAGCAGCCGATATTCACGATCAACACAGCATCCCCTGTGGGAGATGCAGCGCAATCGGGCGTCAAACGAACGCATGGCGAGGTCAGCCTACAGACAGCTTCTCACGGAGGCGCGTGGTCTGGATGAAAGGACACGGCCACACCTGAAGCGCTCCTATGACAATCTGGAGGGTGAAGCAGCAGCATCAGGCGAAGGAGGACCTTTTCAACTCCCAGGCTGCACCCAGCGCGGTATGGCCATCGCGGCGGCGGCGGTGCGGGGCAGCGCGAGGACGATACCTCGACCTGCGCTACACAGATGCGTAGCGGCCGGTGGGCTGCCGTACCAGCAGCGGCAGCTACTACAAGGCTCATGGCATCAGCTGGACGCCACCTCAGGGCGATACAGAGCGCACGCACACAACACTCGGGCGATATTGTAAGCACGATTGTCAATAAAATGTTTTGTTATACTGGACCAATGTTTCATTGCCACCGCATCTTCCGAGTTAAGTACTGAGCTCACAGCCCACATGGAATGAAACAGTGTCGCTATCCTGACGTTGATGAAGTCTGTGTGTAGAACATTCGTTATTTGGTGTCAAAACCATCACACACACCCAAACCCGTTACATTCGGTATCAGTAGTGTCCAGAACCGTTACAGTACTAGTTCACATAACCGTGAGTTCCCACTTTGTGCCCTTGCTATGGAAGTTCCACAAATCTCACGGTCACTAATTCATGAAATTATTAGTGAACAACTGAAAATTCGAACTCTTTGCTCACGTTGGGTACCCAAAATTCTTAGTGAACAACACAAAAACAATGGTTTTTGACTCGCTACAATGAAGAAAGCGAACCTTTTTTTCTCGGATTGTCACATGGGATGAAACTTGGGTATTGAACGCCAACCTTGAAACAAAACTGCAATCAATGGAATGCAGGCATACTTCATCCTCAACGAAGGTTACGCCTAAGAAAATCTTGTAATCATGTAAACGTATTTTTAATTATTTATTTTTTGAAATGAAAAGGCATTTTGCTGATTGATTTCTTACCACGAGGCCAAACAGTCAGCACATGTTTACTGCGAGACCGTTAAGAAATTGAGCAGCGCAATACACAACAAGCACCGATGATTAATGTCATATGGTGTTGTTTCTTTCCACGATGATGCCTGACCTTACATGGCGAATGTGATAAAACAACTCTTACGGGAATTCCACTGGCAAGTATGTTATCATCCTCTGTACAGTCCGGACCTCGCTCCTAGCGACTTTCACCTTATCTTACACCTAAAATCAGTCCTTGGTAGTCAACACTTCAACAGTGATGACGAGCTTAAAGAACATGTTACCACATAGTTGAATACACATGCGGCAACCTTCCATGAAGAATGCATACAAAAAAAACTTGTGCCACGCTATGACAAGTGCCAAGAAAGTTTAGTAAGCTATGTACAGAGTAAGCAGTTGTAGATTTTTGTAGAATAAAATATATTTTCTGTTTCTGTACACCTTTGTTTTATATAACCAAACGGAACTTACTTTGCGAACATACCTCGTATACAGACCAACCTCGAAGCGTTCTCAACATCTGTTCCTTTGGAAGTTACGTTAAGGAAAGTTGCAGTCTAATATAAAAATGACTGCATGAACCCATTCTAGGTTGAAAAAATTGTGGAAATTTAAAACGACGATGGTTAAACCTATACGTCAAAAACTAGAAACGAAGTTCGTAACATATTTATAGAATATTCTCTGAGAAAAATACCTAACTCCGTAAAAATGCTGTAATTATTATATCTACAGCAGTTACTTGTATAAACGTGAATCTACATCTACATCCACATATGTATGACAAGTCTGCAAATCACACTAAAAGGCCTTAAAAACTTTCATCGAAACACTATCAGTCTTGTCTACTGCCTTTCCGTTAACAACCCGCCAGAAAATTGAACAATAATAATCATTTCTCCCTATATAGATTGCCGGTGACAAAATATTTTCGCAACCGGATTAGAACAGTGGTGATTAATATTTTGTGAAATGGTCTCGTCGTAAAAAATAAGTCTTTTTTATCCCACCTCTTACAATATTTCTCTTCTATCGGGATTTAACAAAGCAGGGAGTTCTTTGGACTATTTAAAAGCCTTTCCTCACACTCTCCAGTAAGAGTCTCATAAAGCGCAGCTATAGTCCTACAAAGTGTTGGAAAGAGTACCCTATATAGTCTCGTTGGTGGATTTGTTGCCTTTTCAAAGTTTCCGTCAGTAAAACGTAGTCTGTGGTTCGCCTTAACCACATATTATGTGATACATTCAATTATAATTTGTCAGTAATTGTTATCCCTACTTATTTGGTTAAACCGACAGCCTTAAGACTTATAATATTAAGCACAGAACTGGAATTGTATTCATTTTTGGTTCTGGAGTGGGTGACCCGCTACTTACACATAAAACATGATTTGTCACGTTTAACAACATAGAGGCATTATTTTATGTCTATTCATAATTACCATTTTCCTGAGGACCCAATGAGTTGTAAGTGTCCATGGTAATGGAGCAATTTTCCTAAATCATGTTAAATCAAACTTTCAAATCCTTCACATGACATTCTTGAAGCAATGATTGAAGGCATTCAGGTATAGTTATAATTTGATATCAAACATACCATCGTATGGGAAATGAAAGAAAATTTAGGATTGCAATTATTTCTTGGTTCCGGTCAGGCAGCATGTTACTACAGAAAACGAGTAATAGTAATGTGGATAGCTAGCTGCTTCGTGTTTGCCCCAGGTACATTTCACAGTCATTTGCAGGTCTGTAATTATAGAAACAATTGTGATTACAAGATATTCTCCAACATTGCATTTTCAATGTGCAAATTACACTACTGGCTATTAAAATTGCTACACCAAGAAGAAATGCAGATGATAAACGGCTATTTATAGGACAAATATACTATACTAGAACTGACATGTGATTACATTTTCACGCAATTTGGGTGCATAGACCCTGAGGGATCAGTACCCAGAACAATCACCTCTGGCTGACTGTAGTGAACTTCAATAATGATCTTTTTATTTCTTAAAGAACAATTAATGTGCAATAATAACAAAATACAATGTGACAAGTATTCCAAGCAATCTACAAATGTCTGAATGTGTCCTGTAATTAAAAGAGAGAAATAGACGATGTTCTGATGGTTAACTTCTTAGACTGTAAAGGACGAATCGAACAATAAAACTACTGAAATGTAAGTCATGTACTCGTCTACTTTACTTTGAGAAGCTACATAACGGCCTTGATACGCCTGGGCATTGAGTCAAACAGAGCTTGGATGGCGTGTACAGGTACAGATGCCCATGAAGTTTCAACACGATGACACAGTTCATCAAGAGCAGTAACTGACGCACTGTGACGAGCCAGAAACTCGGCCACAAATCACCAAACGTTTTCAGTTGATAAGAGATCTAGAGAATGTGCTGGCCAGGGCAGCAGTCGAACATTTTCCGTATACAGAACGGCACGTACTGGACCTGCAACATGCGGTCGTGCATTATCCTGATGAAATTTAGGGTGTCGCAGGGATCGAATGAAGGGTGGAGCAACGGGTCGTAACACATCTGAAATGTAACGGCCACTGTTCAAAGTGCCGTCGATGTGAACAAGAGGTGACCGAGACGTGTAACAAATGGCTCCTCATACCATCACGCCGGGTGATACGCCAGTACGGCGACGACGAATACACGCTTCCAAAGTGTGTTCACAACATTGTCGCCAAACACAGATGCGACCTCCATGATTTTGTAAATAGAACCTAGATTTATCCGAAAAATGACGTTTTGCCATTCGTGCACCGAGGTTCGTCTTTGCGTAAACATAACAGGCGCTCCTGTCTGTGATTCAGCGTCAAGGGTAGCACCCTCCATAATCTCCGAGCTGATAGTCCATGCTGCTGCAAAAGTCGTCGAACTGTTCGCGCAGATGGTAGTTGTCTTGCAAACGTCCCCATCTGTTGACTCAGGGATCGAGACGTGGCTGCATGATCCGTTACAGCCATGCGGATAAGATGCCTGTCATCTCGACTGCTAGTGATACAAGGCCGTTGGGATCCAGCACGGCGTTCTGTATTGCCCTCCTGAACCCACCGATTCCATATTCTGTTAACATTCTTGGATGGTGAACAACGCGAGCAGCAATGTCGCGATCACGATAGGCTACAGTCTGACCCTTATCATAGTCGGAAACGTGATGGTACGCATTTCCCCTCCTCACTCGAGGCATCACAATAACGTATTACCAGGCAACGCCGGTCACCTGCTGTTTGTGTATGAGAAATCGGTTGGAAACTTTCCTCATGTCAGCACGTTGGAGATGTCGCCACCGGTGCCAACCTTGTGTGAATGCTCTGAAAAGCTAATTATTTGCATATCACAGCATCTTCTCCCTGCCGGTTCACGTCGGTAGCACCTCATCTTCGTGGAGTATCAATGTTAATGGCCTGAAGTGTATTACTTTAGGACTCGATATAGTTCAACGAATGTTGTTGGTCTATTTATAAAACAAAGAATGTCAGTTGTCCCTTTGTCTTGAAATTATTGGGTTGAGAATACATTTGAGATCATAATAAACAGCTGCCATTCGTCATTGCGTTAGTAACAAAAGCGGAGTTTAAGAAGGCATTTGAAGAAAAAAAAGGTCTTACAGATGATCACTGATGTAATGGAAGCAGTTGATTACTTTTTACGTATTGGACAGTTGAAGGGAGGTACGGAAGGAACACGGAAGGACGTATGACCTGGAAAGCGGACAGTAGGTGAAGCAAGGGAGTTCTTTTTTTATTCCAGATGATAATAAATAGAACGTGCTCAAGTAGACTTTAGGAACATATAGGAAAAATATCAAATTATCTTTATGACGTACTTATTGTTATAAAAATCTAGAATACTTTAACCAGCAGCGGTTGGAAAGTCGGTGGTTATGAAGTTGACCTGCCAAGTTACTAGTTATTTTAATCATGGTGGGCACTCTGCAGGCATCCTTATAACAATTTCTAAATAATGCTTCTCAAGTGCTATAAACCATTCGCTTGTTAATCAACAAATATTGGCATTATTGTTTTCTTTTTCTTTAATAATGTTGTTTATTATCCCTTCAAGTTGCACATTGTTCATATATAGCAATTTGTTTATAGAACGTTTTAAAACTCTTTTCACTGATTTAATCGAACATTTCTATTTTGTTTTACGCTACAATCGACCTTCTATACACAATTAACGAAAATGCACGAACTAATGGCTTTCGATCGGCTGCATACTTCCCACAGGTCCTGTTCATTAGATTGTCCTGTCATACACTATCTTGGGTCGACGAACTACCTTACTTTATATTACCTCTAAAGTGTGGGGGCAGTGCTATATAGGGCAGAGTGACCTACTCCGCGAACTGTTCGACGTGACTCTTGAGAGAGTAGTTAGCGTGCGAGGGGCTGCAAGTTGAACAGTGGTGGAAAGTTTCTCATAACATGGCACTCCATTAAACTGTGTGAGAATTTCGTTCCCGAAGTCATAGTGGTCAGGCAAATTTAGACAGTCCGTTTGGTGGAGTGCCCATTTGTCAAACTCTGGACCCGCGACGAATAGCCGTGCGCAGTAAGGTGCTCAGCTGCTCTGCCCGTAGTCGTCCGCCGTCGGGGGTTCGGGTCCTCCCTCAGGCATGGGTGTTTGTGTTGTCCTTAGAATAAGTTATATTAAGTTAGTGCAAGTAGTTTGTAAGTGTAGGAAATAATGACCAACGTAAATAAGTCTCTTAGATTTACAAACATTTGATAATTTAAAACTATGGAACAAGTTATAGAATAACGTGACCTAGCACAATCACTGGTGGCAAGCCATTTTCAAAGGGCAGTAGGAAGAAAGAAAGCGTTAGAATAACCCCCACAAAGTGCCTTTGGGCTGCTGAATGTGGGTTATTTTGTATTTGAACTAGCGTATTCGTTGTTATAGTAAATTACACGAGGATAAGGTAATGGCAGATGTCCATACGATCACAGAAGGCGTAGGGAGGTCTTTTCAGTAATGTATAACACGAAAATAAATTTAATACTAAGTTTTTAATATAAAACTCAGTATCACTTTTCAGTAAGCGTGAATATGGCTGAACAGTGTTGTTAAAGAAGTACTCAAGGATGGGGAACACTCCCTTTAGATTACACCCATAATTTCACAAACTTAAACATTCAGCGAGAGTAAGAAAACAGTAAGTAAATTTATTATTAGATTAGCGATCTATGGCTAACATGCACAGTAAGGGGACTGGAAAAGGTTATACAAATTATGATATGGTATGGATCCAATGTGGATATAGGATAACTAATGAAGCAATCTTCAGTAACAAATAATATACTATAGGCCGATTTCTACGAATGGGAAAACAATTGTAGTGAAATTCAATAATGATCTTCTTATTTCTTAAAGAACAATTAATGTGCAATAATAACAAAATAAAATGTGAGAAGTATTCCAAGCAATCTACAAATGTCTGAATGTGTCCTGTAATTAAAAGAGAGAAATAGACGAGGTTCTGATGGTTAACTTCTTAGACTGTAAAGGACGAATCGAACAATAAAACTACTGAAATGTAAGTCATGTACTCGTCTACTTTACTTTGAGAAGCTACATTACTGCAGTTTTGCTCTTCCCAGAGGACAAGTTTCCTGCCTAAACACTTTAATTTTTCTACAAAATTTCTTTCATGATAGGATGAGAGTATCAAGCAGATAAACTCACGTACGGGTAATATAAGGTCATTCTTTGAATAGATAGTAGTAAATCGATGAGAGGGTAAAGCAAATCTACTTGTTTTTCTGAGACGAAACATTTAATTTTAGCACGTAGATCGTGGACATGATCTGGAAAGCGTTTTGTCTTTTTCTTTCTTTTTTTTAGTTTCACTTATTGTAGTCCATCCAAAAATGAGTAGAAGTCCTGAACTGTCTTGATATTAAAGTGTATGCTACTACTGCGTTTCTCGCCTATACACAAGAATGTTACTCGGTGAAATTTAACGCAGAAGATCTGTAGTTACATGCTCAAGGCACATATGAATGCAAAAATAGTTCGAAGGATTATGTATAAAGAGAACACAGGATATACACGCCTGAGATGTCGTATTGACTGCCGAATGAAAAGAGAATATTATTGGCCTCATGAATGTAGCGACGATCCTTAACCGAAAGAAAAAAAATAGTTGGTACAAAAAACTATAGTAATAGTGGTAGGTACTTGCTTCACGCCACACGAAGATCCAGAGTGTAAGATAAAATATTAGGTGCTTTATGACCACGCATTGGAACCGTCAGGATGGAAGTAGGATGAGAGTTGTCGTTTCTTAAGTGAATACACTCGGGGTTTGAGGTAACGCCTTTGCTACATAAACAGATCCACTGCCTAGGTATTGAATAAAAATCAGCTGGGAATATGAGCCAGAAAATGCGAAGGAATCAGCAATGACCAATAGCATGTGGATGCAGAAGCCAAAGGAAACCACTACGTTAAAGTCACGTAGTATGCTTCCATAGCACACTTTTCCTGTAATTTAGAAAGTGTCATGAACATCTCCCCAATGGCATAAGTTTCCGAAATACTCCACGTTTAGGATCTCCGAAGAAGACTGGCAAGGTGGAGTTGACGATAAGAAAAGGATTGAATAAGGGGTAAAATCATAACATTCCACGAGCCGGAATACAGAATTCAGAATTTGAACGTAATAATGAAACAAGAAACTCCTAAAAGAGAAATTATAAAGACCATTCTACACTAGTCAAAACAATTAATGGATCAGTTGAGATATTTAGGTTCAGAAGTACTGTCATCGGTAAAGTAAAATGTACCAAAATGGCTTGAAGTCTTTCTGTGGTTCTACGGAAAAAACAACATTACGGCAACCGAAATAGTGGTAATAACAGAACGTTCCAGCACAGGGGTCGGTGTTGACTTGTGTTTACTCTACCAAAAGAATGACACAAGCAGTTGGGTTCAGATAGTTTAGTATGCAGGT
This sequence comes from Locusta migratoria, assembly GCA_026315105.1. Classification (NCBI taxonomy): domain Eukaryota; kingdom Metazoa; phylum Arthropoda; class Insecta; order Orthoptera; family Acrididae; genus Locusta; species Locusta migratoria. Next base: position 904,002,695 of record CM048744.1, on the reverse strand, counting down.
AGTGCAATGCAACAACGTGTACCAATTAGTACTCAGCCAGACGAGTTACGGACACAACTATAAGATCTGAAGATGATCCAAGTGATCGAAACATCTTATAACATCTTATAACTACCTGAAAAATAGATAACGCTTACAGGAAAATAAAAGAGACACTTCAAGACAAGGAAAATAGCCGTATGAAAATCACGAATTCAGTTGGAAAACAGTGCTCCGGAAAAAAGGGAAAGATGAAAGGCAGAAAGACTATATAGAGGAGCTCTACCCTCAGACGTTAAAAAAAATGTAACAATCCCCATTCCAAAGAAAGCAGGCGCAGACTGGTATGAAAACTGCAAAACCATCAGTTCAATAAGACAGGGTTGCATAATTTTAATACGAATTATTTACAGAAGGATGGAGAGACTGACATATGCTGACCTGGGGGAAGATCAGTTTGGCTTCAGGAGAAATTTAGGTACACAAGAGGCAAAATTCACCTTACGACTTATCTCAGATTAAGGAAATGCAAACCTACATTTCTAGCATGTTTAGACTTGGAGAAAGTTTTTGACAATGTTGATAGGAATACACTCTATCAGATTGTGAAGTCAGCAGGATTAAAATATAGGGAACGGAAGGATATTTACAACTCGTACCTTAACTGAACAAGTTGTTATTGGAGTTGAAGGTCATGAAAGGGACGCAGCGGTTAGGAAGGAAATAAGACACGGTTGCGGCCTTTCCCCAGTGTTATTCAAATTGTACATTTAGTAAGATACGATGGAAACCAAAGAGCAATTTGGAAAAGGAATTAGAGTTCAGGCTGAGAAATAAAAACTTTGCGTTTGGCTGATGACATTTTAATTATGTCAGTCATCAAAGGACCTGGTAGAGCACTTGAACGGAATGTACAGTGTGTTGAATGGAACGTATAAGATGAACATTAACAAGAGCAAAATAAGGGTAATGGAATGCAGTCTTAGAAAATCAGGCGATGCTGACGGAATTAGATTAGGTGGTAGCTGTTTTGTTACTTGGGAGTAAAATAACAGTTGATGGTCGCATTATAGAGGATATAAAATGCGGAATGGCAATGGGAAGAAAAGTGTTTTTGAAAAAGTGAAATTTACTAACATCGTGTTTTAATTTAAGTGTGAGGAAGTACATTCTGAAGGCATTTTTATGGAGTGATACCTTGTAGAAGTGAAACTTGGACTATAAATAGTTTATACAGGAAGAGGATAGAGGCTTTTGAAATGTGGTGCTACAGAAGAACGCTGAATATTAGGTGGGCAGATCGGGTAACTTATGAATAGGTACTGAACAGAATTGGGGAGAAATGGATTTTAGCGTACCTTGACTAAAAGAACAGATGGATTGCTAGGACTCATTCTTAGATATGAAGGAAACATAAATTTAGAATTGAAGGGAAGGGTATGAGGGAAAAAACGCAGAGGGAGACCAAGATTCAGATGGATGTGGGTTGCCATTCTTGAGATGAAGAGGCTTGATCAGGATAGAGTGGAGTGGAGAGCTGCATCAAACCAGTGTCCGGACTGAAGTCCGCAACAGCAATACATTTACCTGATCATCAGCCTCCTCGTTTGTGAAATTAAGCTTGAAAATCAGTTAATACTACTAGAAACTATACTTCTTTTGGTTCTGCATTTATGCTTCTTTGACTTGTTTTGGAGAATCGCCCATACAGCAACATTAGGGGCACGCGTTTAAAAATGAAACGCAACATATTGATCTAGTTTTTGTAAGTTGATTTGAACTAAGTATAAACGTAATTATTTTAAGCAAACATTTACTCGGTAATTCTCTCGTTACACTGAGGGCAGTAAGACTGAGTGAACACTTCAGATGGCATCCCATTTCCACTTTATTTTTGGGGAGCTTTCATCTAGTGCTGGCTATGGACAACTCACAGAATCTCAAACTTACGACAGAAACTCATAGCAGCTGCAGAATGTGGCCGCGGTGGAGTAGCCGAGCGGTCTAAAGCGTCTCGCTGCGGAACGCGCGGTTGCTCGCCGTGGAAGTTCGAGTCCTCCCTGGTGTGTGTGTTGTCCTTAGGTTAGTTTACCTAGATTTAAGTAGTTTGTAAGCTACAGACTCATGACCACGCAGTTTGGTCCGATAGATTTACAAACATTTGAACATTTTTTGCAGAATGTGAAAAGGTGATCTTAGGCGTAAGGGCAGCATTTGGGACACGTACTCTATATTGTGTATGATAACTGATCCCATAACTGTTCTGAGCAGTATGATTAGTGAAATCCAACAGAAGTACGACATGGATTTCTGGTCAGACGATTAAAGAGTAATATTAGCAGCAGTGTAAGTGTAACGGAAAAGGGGTTCGTTATGAACAGGAAAGTAGGACAGTAGCAACCGACTGTGGGCAGATAAGTTACAGGTTGATCTCTTCTGGCTGGACAGAAAACCAACAACGACAACAGTAATTCGGGTATGCATTTCATCATCACAAGGGGAAAATGATAAAGTTAGGAAAATGATTAAGAATTTAAAAAAAAGGTAATTCGCTACATTAATAGGCAGATGAAAAGCTAATAATCTTGGGGCATTAGGACGCGTTTATATGCGCAGCAGAAGAAGAGCGGATTGTGGGAAAACATGGGCTTCGCTATAGGAAGGGAGATGTAATAACCGAATTCTGTAATAAATTTCAGATGGTAACAGCGATTTCCTTCTCTTTGCAACATAAGAGGAGAGGTTATACTGACAACAATGTGCGCATAAAATTTCTGCAGCAGAAATCTGACCTATTACTTTTTCGATCACTCAGCATATTTTACTTGAAGCGAGTTACAGGATCAAACGACTTCAGACAGTTAAATACTATTTTACACAGATACGAGGAATTAAATGATTTATGGTGCTGCAAACCTGAAAGACGTGCGTAACTAAAGAAATGGAATACACTAACAGATTATATTGGTCGTTTAAACATTTCTGTTTAGCTGTGTTCCCGCGCAAGCAGGGTCGGCTTTGTTAATCGGATTTGGCGTGTGTTAATATTTACGTGGTGGACGAATGCTCTTCCTGTCGCCACATCATGCCCCCCGGGAGGAAATGTGTACTACAAATGTCTGCATATAGTGTTATGTGAAAAGTGTTAAGTGTTATGAAACGTTTGTGCATCGTGCAATTGAGGCGGTACGTGTGGATCAGCCCAGTATTCACATATGGAAAATGGTCTGAAAACCACATCCAGGTATCCGGCACTCCGACACCCTTCGTTAATCTGCCAGGCGTATTCGAACTGGGGTTGGTACGCCTCCCCGTCTCGCAAAGCGGTGTGTTAGAGCACATGGCCAACTTCGTTTAATATGTGAAACCCAAATTAAGGAGGTCGTTTGACAATACGGTTGCAATCAAGTTGAGTGGTAAAAAGATTAATGAGAAATTTTATTGCCCATATCACTGATAATTACCTCAAAATACATTAATAATCCTAATATATAGCAGATTCAAACGCGGACAATGTCAATGGGGAGAACGAAGTAAGAACTGAGGTCAAGATATTGCAGTAGGCATTGCCAACATTTCCGCCCCACGGGCACTGTAGTTCACCGCCCCGGCCGCGATTAAAGAATTGCTAGGGTCGGCAACGGAGCGAGAGAGAGAGAGCTGAGGAAAGAGGGAGACCGCACAGCACTGCTCTGCGCTCGACTGTCCCGCGGTCAGATCCAATGTAAACGAATTAACGGAGGAAGTGCAGCTCTGTAATGGAGCGAAGAGCAGTGAAACAAGCGAACCATTTACTGTTTAGGTTACAATTAGTGTTTGCACAGCAGAATCACTACGCGAAGCTTTAGAAACTATCCAAAACACGAATCGAAGAAAAACCTAGTAATTTTTTGACCCACATTTCATTCTATTAGTATTGTACATGCACTCGTCATATATACAGTTGGCTTCTTATAAAAGATATGTTTCGTAGATGAACTAGTATCTTTAATATGCTATTTTAAAAATAATTTTATTTAAGGACTAAAGAGTTTCATTCTTATAAGCAAATAGTTTTTTGTTAAAACATAAGTAAAAAACTAACAAACAAATTGGTTTTAGGTGCATTTCCCCCCAATTCCTCTGAAAAGATGCCAGCGCAATTCGGACGCGTGCCGTTTTGACGGGCGCACTACTTTCCCTACTTCTGCAATGCCTGCAGTAGTCAGGTGCCTATATGTCAAACGCTGCAAGGGGGAAACGAAGGAAGTCATTTTTTTGCAATACAGTGAGCCTACTAAGTGGAAATGGCAATGTCGCAGAGTACTTTTATAAACGGATTTTTTGGCACTAATATATATTTACTACCTTTTTTCATTGGCCAAATCAATAACTATATTCTTTAATGAAATAAGTACAGTACGCAGTATTCATGTCATTAGCAAAACATACCGTTCTTCCTATTCCTGCTCGCCATTCTGCCCCACTCACCCCCGTGCATAGGCGCCCTCGGGGCGGTGTTTGACCATGCCTGGGTTACAGTATAGAGGCCGTACTATCGATTTCAAACATCGAAAGAACTAAAATTTATAGAAACACACAAAATTCGAAAAAGCACCACACAAATCACATGCGAAGTTCTGTTCAAATGTTTGTAAATCTATGGAACTCATCTGGTTGGTTATTAGTCCCTATCTTACAAAATACTTAAACCTAGGACAAACACAAACACCCATGCCCGAGGGGGGACTCGAATCCCCGACGGCGGTCGGCCGCGCGCACCACGACACGGTGCTCCAGTACGCGCGGCTGATCTGCCGCGGCGCGAAGTTCTATAACATGTATGTTGCAATAGAGGTAGACGATTATTCAATCTATTTTTCCGTATAAAAATGGCAATGTGCTAAGGGAAAATAATAATAGGTCCTGAGCAAACAATTTTTGGAGTAGGAAACGCTTCAAGCTTTCCTAAGAAGCACAAAATGACGCGGCGTACCAACAATAAAACTTTTACAATTTTTGTAATTAATTAAGATTTCCTAATGTAGAAAATTGTTTGTTCCTTTGTAAACCCTGTCAACTTATATACTGTACTTGTGTTTGTAAAAATATTTGATGTAACCTCCTGAATCAAACCATCAAACATGTAATATTACTATGTAATGGGGCATGTTAAATAATAAATAAATAAATAATATCTAATATATTGAAATAAGACCGACCTATTTTGTCATACATTGAATGTATAACACTTTTCTACAATCTTAAAAGACGGCTAAAAGTTTAATGAATCTATTATTTCAGAATATGCAGAATTTAATTACATATTATTTATAATAAGCTTATTTAGAAATATAGCTGTCATCTTGCTATGTCAAATCGTTTACATTCGCAATCGTGAGCCTGTCACTGCCTTCCACTTCAATGAAACTCCGATGGTGTTACTGGAGTAACAACAGATTGTATGCACAAACTGATGTAATTTTAGACTGATTTTCACTTTTCTTAGGGTAACAGTTTATTGCGTCTTTAAAGTGAAATGTCTTATAGCCATTGCCTTAAGAAAGAGAAAAACAGCTTGAATATTACATCAGGTTGCAACCCGTAAGCCAAAGGCACTGAGCGATCCACAATACGGTATCGATGTCAAACCCATCTGACATTAATGATCACTGTTTTATCGAATTGGGCCTAGCGCAGAATTAAATAATTACGTTCAGCAGCGTTCTGGTTTTATGAAACTTCTTTAAATTATTTAGAAACTGTAAACTCTCAAATATGCGATATGTAGACGACACGTTTGTCATCTGGCCTCATGGAGAAGAGGAGCTGCAGAATTTCCATCAACACCTCAATCAACAGCACAACAAGATCCAGTTCACCATGAAGATTGAGAAGAATGGGTGCTTTCCTCGATGTAGAGGTTTACCGGAAGCCAGAGGGTAAACTGGGCCATCGGGTATATAGAAAAGCTACCAGCACAGGCAGGTGCCTTCACGCAGGTACCTTCCTATGCAAAAGAAGACCGTGCTCCACACTCTAACTAAGTGGGCCCATCGGATTAGCGATGAACAACACCTGAAAGCTGAATTACAGAACATCAGGTCCACCTTCGTAGCAAACGGTCATGGGAAGAGGATTATTGAGCAAATTATGACATCTAATGATAGAAGTAAAGGGGAAGAGCCAAAGGAAGGACAAACCATCGCCCTATTGCCATATGTAAAAGGAGTCACCGAACGAGTGGGCAAAATTCATCGTCGAGAGGGCATCAAACCTATATTTCGCAGCAACAATAAAATAAGAGATGTCCTAGGCTCAATGAAGGACAAAACTGACAAGTTGCACACTGCTGGAGTCTACGAAATCGGCTGTGAGTGCGGCCAGGTGTACATTGGAGAAACTGGGCGGCCGATTAGCACAAGGATAGCCGAGCACGAGAGGTAATTTCGGCTGGGACAGCATACGAAGTCGGCAGTATCTGAACACCAGGAAGAGTGCGGCAAACAGATATGTTTTCAGGAAGTCAATGTACTGGCAAAACAACCCTACACTTTGAAGAGGAAAATCAGGGAAGCAATAGAAATAGTTAGGCGACCTGGAAATATGAACAGAGAAGACGGGTATAGACTTCCCGCGTCTTGGTTGCCAACAGTAGCAGCGCTTCGCGACGACGCTGCGCGCAGTGCAGTCCATAGGGGCCCACATAGCCCGGAGACAACAGCGGCCGCGCGTACACAGAGCAAACAGCACGCTCTAGCCGGCGCTAGGAACCAGTGCCACGTCATTGCTATCAGCGCTCCTCATTCGCCAGTTTTAACTAATGGCAAACATTAATACAAACACCAATCCTGGACTTCCTTTTCCACCAATAGGAAGAAATAAAGCAAACGCCAATGATAAGAGCTCTGAAACCACCAATGATAACTGGCAACATTTAATATTTAAAACACCAGCTTGCCCTCATCCAGCAGTAAACGTAACACCCAGAAGATGGCCGCTTGCAATAGTGGCCGAAATGTCGGTGAAATATTTGATATATTGACGATGCGGTGTAATACCCAGAAGAGTTTTATCAACAATCTCAAATAAGAGTTGAGAAGAAAACGGATGTAAGGAGTTACCTCATTAAAAAGGATTAAGTGTTTACATTAGTTAAATTCTACCAATATCCAGCTCAATTGTAAGGTTTTAAACGAAGAAATCAAAGGATCAGTACTCAGTTCAAGAAGGTAACTAAAGCAGCGTGTACCAACACGGCTGAGAGGCGGCGGTGGCATCAGGACGTGTCGAGGCGTTCCCGTCAATATTCTTTTTCAAAACCAATTCCAATTGTTCGAATCGTCTCTGTAAAAATATATATATTGTTGAGTATCCATTTTAAGGAATTACACATACAAAAAACATGCATGCTGTAAGAATTAACCTTATATTTGTTCATTTATTTTTATTTTATTTTTTTATTTTTTTTCCGTTACTAACGTGCCAGGGATTTCCTGTAACTTTGTTGGATGGATTGACCGGAAGGCAATCCGGAGGGTAATTACAAAAGCTACGTCAATTACTTGCGATAATAATGAAGTTATAGTCAGAGTAAAAAGGAATTAAACGGCTGCAGTGATTGGCAAGGGAGTGAGACAGAGTTGTAGCCTTCCCCCAATGTTATTAAGCTGTACATTAAGCCAGCGGTGAAGGATCCAAGGAGAAATTTAGAGAAGGAATGAAAGTTCAGGGAGAAGAAATAAAAACTTTGTGGTCTGCCGATGATATTGTGATTCTCAAATCAAATGTTTGTAGAGTCTATGGGACTTAATTACGGGGTCCTCAGTCTCCAAACTTACAAACTGCTTATGAAGTACTTACAACTAAGGACGGCACAAATATCCATGCCCGAGAGGGGATTCGAACCCCCGACCGTAGTGGCCGTGCAGACCGTGACTGGAGCGCCTCAGTCCCCTCGGCCACCGCAGCCGGCATATTGTGATTCTGGCAGAAGAATCAAAGCACCTGGAAGTGCAAGTGAACGAAATGGACAGTGCCTTGAAAGGAGGTTACAAGAACTAGAGCTAAACAATGGTAATGGAATGTAGTGTAGGACAATCAGGCGATGCTGAAGGAATTAGATTAGGTAATGAGTTAAAAAAAAGTAGTAGAAGACTTTTGTTGTTTGTGTAGCATAATATCTTCTGTCGGGCCAAGTAAAGAAAATGTAAAATGCAGAATGGTTATTGAAAGAAAAGCGTTTCTGAAAAAGCGAAATTTGTTGACATCCAAAATTGACGTAAAAGTCAGGAGGTCCTGTCGTAACGCATCTGTCAGAGTTTGAATGTCGCATGGTGCCGTGCTCCTAAAAATGTTTTGGTTGGCCTTATGACTCTAATGTTATCAGTGTCTGATGATGTAATAATATTTAATGGTGGGAACTATGAGAGACTGAAAGTTCTTGGGAAGTTAAGATTTGGACAGAACACATCTAAAGGACTGCGGAAACTGGATGAGCTTCGTGTACGCGAAACAGAACTGGCTGCCCAGCAAATGACAAAAGAAGGAAGAAAGAAAAGATGACGGTAAACAATGGGTGGTTGTGTCACTGAAGAGAACACAGACTATGAGCCAGGACAATTCTAGTGCCTAAAAGAATAAGAAAAGTAAGTGTTAAAATTTGCAATAAAAAACATTAAAACCACACAAATGACCATTTTTCTCCAGAGGTACTGAGAGCAGAGAGAGGAAATTTTCTCAGCATGCCAAGTGTAAACTTCTACACACATGGAACTAGAATAATAAAAGTATCATTTGTTTTTAAGCAGTTTTGTTCATTTTTTACACTATTCAGCCCAAAAAAAATGTGTTTGAGCAAAAGGAAGATAACATGACTCACTATGCAATTTTTGAAATGATACTAGTTCAGTATATTTAGTTAGGACATTCAATAGTTATATAAAATTTTAAGCTGGTATTAAAGAAAAAATTTATAAACCAACATTGACGGCATATGACATACAATATCCCCTTAATGCTAGTAAAAAATCATATTTATCTTTCACCGAAAAAGATATAAAATACATTCAACTTAAATAAAATAGTAAGTCTTCCAATGAAATTCTATGCACTGTGCTCGCCCTCATAGCTTACCTAACCAGCCCTGCACAGTACTCAGTGATTAATGCATGAACCCTTGTCTGGTGCGTTCATAAATACGGGACCCAGAATGGAAGCAGCACAAAGACAGCCGTATTACATTACCATACCTGACTTCACACCGACAAAACACCGGCCTGTGGGTCCCGTAGTCCCTCTTGTTCTCAGACCATTGTCTCCCGCCTCCGCCGCATCCGCCTCTGCCAAGCGCAGAAGGTATTTCCTGTAATGCCATGACTGATGTGGTTCATACGTTCTTTGTTAGATATAACGTGCAGAATTGATGTCTACAGAGAGATTAATAAAACAACTTTTCACACTCGCCAATCTTCTCTCATCATTCTGCTGCCGTTTAATATAGCTTATATTGTTCTTAACTTATTGAATTGAAGTTTTAAGGGGCAACAGACAAACGTTTGCAAATGGAGTGTTACCGTTCCAAGAAATTCTGACGTGCGCGGCACATACCTTCGCCGCGCGCCGCCATGCAAGCAAGGCTTGGCGTTCTTACGACGTCAGCCACGACCGCCCTCTGCTACAACTCCGCTCGTGGCCACGACTGAACTGCATCGGTCACTTGGGATTAAGACAGACACTAGGAAAGTCTCTCATCAGTAGGCAGGCCTCTATCTACTTTAACTATGTCTCTGCTTTCCACTAGACTTCAGTTAACCAAGCTATTTGTACTCTCTCTCTTCGAAATATATCTTATTCTAATCTAGCATACTGTTTCTAGTTTCTGCTGTCCCACTGGCTGGTCATCTCAGACTCTGTACCCACAGACGCGTGCATCCTACTTTCCTGTGTCGGTCTCTCTCTACCCTGCCACCGAACCCAGGACAACCGGCGGAAACGAGACACAAAAGTTGCGACGAGGATGGGATACAAAAGAAAGCTTCTGGACTTGCTGAAATTAATCAACTACACATGTACTGTTGAAAATGTGTTGTGCCGTTATAACTATGAACATTGTCCTCATTCATGTATAGAATTACATCTCCACTAATATGACCCGATTTCCATTAGGAGATTCCACGAGACGAATTACTTTCCACTGTATGGATGGAAATTCTTATAGATAATTAATATTACCGGATGCACAACAATGGCTGAATATTTTGAAAAACTGTAACTATACACCCAATACATTGGGTGCAATATTTGTAACCATTATTATATTTTTCTAGTTGCCTTCTATTTCCTATCAAAAATTCGTGAAAATACTCCATAACTGTGTATATTACGTTTAATGAAACTTGTTTGTGATCTGCCAATTATTGTACTATCATACTGTCCCCTGAATATATTTCAAGTAACTTCGCACATGATTCTGTCCAGTGGCGTATGATGTGGACTATCAAACCTATTACCAAAGCGCATATCTAAGCGCATAAAGAACCAATACGTATTAACAAGAATGGCAATAGAAGTCGGTTTCCGTCACGAAGAATTGCCGCGTAATGTGGAATATGTCTCGTTCCCTTCGTTTCAACGGAGACCAGAGCTTCGGACGCAACTGCCGCAGCCATCGCTAAGGTGAGAGGAAGGGAGGGTTCGGGTGGGGTAGAGCGGCTGACAGCGCGCCAAGGCTTCGGAATCGCTGGTCGCAAGTAAGAGTGTTTCCGAAATGTGCCGAACGCTCGCTCTTGGCGAACTCCGCATCAGTTTAAAGCAACAAATAGCGTAGATGTGTGTTTGTTACGTTTCAAAACAGCTGTATTGGTGTTCGTTATTTCATAGTGTGCAGTGTACTTTGACAGTTCTTAGTGGTAATTCTTCAAAACGTATGGATAATGTGTAATTAAAGAGTTATTTGAATTCTCCCTTCATAAATATATAACTTTTATATAAAAGATTAAAAGAAAATGTTTGTATAGCTTATGGGACTTAACTACGGGGTCGTAAGTGCCTAAACTTACAAACTACATATGAGCTAACTATGACTAAGGACGGCACAAATATCCATGTCCGAGGGGGGTTCGGACCCCCGACCGTAGTGGCCGTGCTGACCGTGACTGGAGCGCCTCAGTCCGCTCGGCCGGCTATAAAAGATACTTCTTTTTTCGTTTCATCATAGATGGCGCTGCAGTAGGCAAAACTAAAACTGTGGAAATTGTTGAAAAACGGTAATATCTTAAACAAATATACATCAGGAAAATCAGAGAACAGTTTTTCGTGTTTCTGTTAATGCCATCTCGTGACATCTCCCACAATCGAATGAAACACAAACTATGATCATGCTATCAGTCCGCGGCCAGACAGTTTGTTGTACTTGATTGATTCGGACTGTACCCACGTATACGTAATTGTTCCCCGATGTTACCGATTGCGGAGAGAGAGAGAGAGAGAGAGAGAGAGAGAGAGAGAGAGAGAGTAGATATCATTTCCTGGTACTATGAGGCCCACAGAAGCTCGACGTAGGTATGCTACTCTTTTATTTTTGTCGATTACAGCACCATTTATGATGAAACTAAAAAATATTTTCATGCGAAAGTTGCATATTTTTTCACGAAGAATCCAAATCTGCAATAAAAAGTATGAGCTCCCATAAAAAATTTCGAAGTAGCCCCCCCACCACCCATCACGGGTTTCTGTAGGGTGTGTGTGGGGGGGGGGGGAGGTGGGGGGGAACGTCGAGTGTAGTGTCGATGGAAGTCGCTTTAACAATTACAGATAACCGTTTTTGTGTTTGCTGCTAATTTTTTGAGATATTTGGCACGGTCACTATCAATATCTCGGAAATAGCGCAAGATATCTATTTTTTTTTTCTTATCATTTCTTTCTCGGTACAACCTTAAAAAGTGAGATAGCAGTGATAACCCAAGTTACACACCCAGCATACGCCACTGGTTCTATCACTTGCATTTCATGAGTAAAACATTTTATTTGAAATAGGGATGGCCTTTAATAATACTTCTTCACATTTTGTGCTATATTAATGATATTAGTGTGAACAAAACTATGTATTGGAGGTACAGAGATGATATTATCAACTGATTTAAGCATTCTTACACAATATTTTTACGATCTGAGCTCTCAACGTAAGTCCCATGTTTCCACGTACACGTAAAGAAGGTACAGGTCAATTACAAAGATCGAATGTTTCAAATACAAATCTGCATTTTCGGCCTCTACGACCTAATTTTCAGTCCTGATTTCTGGAATGCTCTGCTTCGAAATACAGTGTACCATGTAAAGGACAGAAAATGGAAACTGGGTTGACTCGCGCTTTTTTTTTCTAGTCCTTGGTAACTTATAATCGTAGCTAAAGTTTAGCAGACAAGCATATCTACTATTCTCTTTGGTTTCGTAACAGTCTCCTAACTCGGTTTCCGCCTTCGTAGCTCAGTGGCAGCGTCGCTTATGCAAGGGAACCGGGTACCGATTCCCCGCAGGGCACGTGGTGTTGTGTGTTTGACCTCATCGTCACTTCCATCATCATCGACACGCAAGTCGCGGAAGTGTCGTCAATGGAAAGTCTTTCAGCATGCGGCCGAACCCCTATGGGCATATCACAGCCACGAAAAGCCATTTCGTTTTTCGTAATTCTGTTGGTAAACCACTGGGGATCTTGCCCATGTCTCACAATTTTACTTGGCAAATACTGTTTCATACAGTCAAAATATGACGATACAATCAGGTATAAAATGGGTACCTTCTCCCAGCGGTTGTCAGAGTTGAAGGGCATGAAAGAGATGCAGTGGTTAGGAAGGGTGTAAGACAGGGTTGTAGCCTTTCTACAATGTTATTCAACTTGTACATTGAGCAAATTATAAAAGAAAGCAAAGAGAAATTTGGAGAAGAAATTATAGCTCAGGATGGAGAATTAAAAACATTGCGTTTTGATGACGACATAGAAATTCTGTCAGAGACAGCAAAGGACCTGGAAGAACATTTGAACGGAATGGATAGTGTGCTGAAATGTGCATATAAGATGAACATTAACAAGAGCAAAAGTAGGGTAATAGAGTGCACTCTAAGAAAATCAGGTGATGCTGACGAAATTAGATTAGGTAACGAAACAATAAAGGAGGTAGATGAGTTTTGTTACTTGGGCAGTAAAGTAACAAATGATGGTCGCAGTATAGAGGATATAAAATGCAGAAATGCAATGGGTAGAAAAGCGTTCTTGATAAAGAGAAATTTGTTAACAAGAAGGAATCGATTGATACGACACTTTCTAAGACATCAAGGAATTGTAAATTTAGCGGTGGAGGGAAGTGTGTGGGGTAAAAACCGCAGAAGAAGGCCAAGAGATGGATACAGTAAGCAGATTCAGACAGATGTAGGTTGCAGTTCATATATGGAGTTGAAGAGGCTTGCTCAGGATAGGGTATTGTGGAGAGCTTCATCAAACTATTCTCCGGACTGAAGACCACAACAACAACAAGTGACACGTATTGCTTCAGTGTGACGAATGCATGCTCACCTGAAGTTATGAGCTAACTGAGACAGAAAATTATACAGGACACTTCCTCACGACTGAAGTTGACTAGAAGGTAAAGCTGCTGGAGTGTCAACCAGTTTTGAGTCATAGTGAGCTGCAAGGGATTAAAACTGTTCTCACAATGTTTCATGATCCTTAGATTCTGAACTTGATATTGATTTAGTTGGGGAAAATGAAATCCAGCAAGTAATGAAGACATCAGTCAATTATGGGCATCGAAACAGACGATTTCTAAGTCTTATGTGTTAACGACATTCCATACATTATCTGGCATAGTCGTGCGTCCTGACAGACTTTCATCTCGTGAGCAGCTTTAACACAGACTTATAATGTTAATCCACTAGCTGTTTCAGTTTAAAAGTGTGCGGCGCAATAAACATATTATAAACGGACGTAATTAATGTGTATACATTCGTCTATAGTATTAGGTTACCTGAATTGAGAAACCGCTCGACAGTATTCTAACTTTCCAGCTCCCATTTAAAAGTTAACGTCGCCTTTAAGACTTCAGAGCATTCACAACTTCATACATATTCAGGGTGCACGTTAGATCTGGAATTTACCTGGAGAAATGCAGATGTATTAAGGGAAAGCAAAATTTTTACGTTTGCTTGAAAACTCTCTCACATGGTAAGTGTTGCTCGTTAGCACAGCGGTAGCGTGCCAGACTATGAAGGCAAAGGTCACGGGTTGAATCATCGGTAGGTCCTGAGATTTTTATCGGTCACTTACCACTTCTCTCCACTCTGCAAATGTTTCCAATGTGAAAAATGTCAAGTAGCATCGTGGTTCGGAACCAACGTTAAACTGTAGGTCCCACTACAACTGGCTGGTTAAGTTCGGAGGTCTGAGGAAGGCAACTGCATACCACCTCCAAAAACGACCATGTCTAGGAGAGCACTGGGGAGTTCAAACAAATCGGATTGTTGACTGCTTTATCATGGTATTAGAATTTTGTTAGAAAGAAGACTATTGTAAAAATCTATATCTGTGTAGCACTGAATTGTATAGATGGAAGACATTACGGATATAATATATTGTAAATTTCTAAACTGGTAATATCTATCGTTCTCCAAATATTTAGAAAATTGTATAAAAGTAATTCTGTAAAGAAAATGACGTTTTTAATTTCAATCAGTGCAACCATTTGCATTCATCCGATGTCTTTATCCTCCAATTTTTAATACATTCTTAAGTTAGGGAAAAAAATTGTACCCGGAATGTCTGGAGAGGTGAAAGATAACAGATATCACCTTAGAGTCTACACTTTCTACGTCCATGAGCTGACGTCTAAAAGGCTGCGTAAGTTCCATTGTTGACACTCCCTATATGTAAACAACATTGATAGTTGCATTGTACGCCTTACCTGCAGCTCAGTGTCTCTTATGCCACTTCTCCTATTATTAACGAAATGATAAAGGATTACGCTGTAAAGAAAATACACTGAGTGCTTATGAATTCAGAATAAAGATTCTTAAGCTCTGCTAAATACTGTCTATATTCTTTAAGCTCTGCCTTCTACTCTTTGTAAGAATGAATGTAACAAGGAAATGAAAGAAAATTAACAGTATTCAAATTCAAATGTTTGTAAATCTATCGGACCAAACTGCGTGGTCATCAGTCCGTAGCTTACAAACTACTTAAATCTAGGTAAACTGACCTAACGACAAACACACACATCCATGCCCCAGGGAGGACTCGAACATCCACGGCAAGCAACCGCGCGCTCCGCAGCGAGACGCATTAGACCGCTCGGCTACTCCACCGCGGCATTTAACAGTATTAACGTAGCGGACGTGACAATCATATCGTTGTACAAAACCTGTAATAACAATGTTAATCTTATCGATCTCTGCACCCTTTCCTACGTGGGTTATTCAAGACTGCATGCCATGAAATCCGTGACTTGAAAGTAGAATTATCCGACAACATTTGGAGCCTAATGCTCAAGGGCATCTCCCCTGCTTGGTGGGCTTCGACCGCATGGCTCCATGGCAGATGCGCAAGGGGCTGTACAACTTTCAAAGAAGAACCTTTGCCACATTGTGGTACAGATGAGATCCATAGTGTAGCCGAGATCGAATAATCTTACGGTACATGTTGAGTAAAGTACTTTGGTGCGTACGCCACCACAACTGGGTGAATGATCGGATGACATTTAATTCCGTATTTTACACTGGGAACCAAGACTAGTTGCTTTACTGAGATAACGGTAGCATTTAGTGTATACTGAGACAGATGACTGTTACTGGATATGTGCTATTAGCCCACTTTATGTTACGGTAGTAACACTAAAAGTGGGCAGTTGCGATCGTCTTTTGACAGCTCTAAATCTAAATGAAAATAACGGCTTCGATATAAATCTGACACGAAAGTTGAATAACCGA
This sequence comes from Locusta migratoria, assembly GCA_026315105.1. Lineage (NCBI taxonomy): Eukaryota > Metazoa > Arthropoda > Insecta > Orthoptera > Acrididae > Locusta > Locusta migratoria. Next base: position 903,986,762 of record CM048744.1, on the reverse strand, counting down.
ATTTGTAGAGGAGAAAATTCTCTACAACTTTGCTCTTTTTTTTATTTTTTTTTATAGCGTTTCAGAGATATTTGCAAAAATAACGGCGATTTTGATTTTGGGATGTCTGTCTGTCCGTAACGTGTTCCCTGTTTTTGAGACGAAGCGTTGAACCGAACAGCACCAAATTTTACAGACATAATTTTAGGCCACCAGAGACTTCCTTTTTCAAATTTTTCGATCAAAAATACTACCGTGTACGATGGATATAGTAATACCAAAAAAACGCCGTTTGTAACATAATTGTACTTGCAAACGAACCGTTCATCTGACACGAAAATTGAATTACTTAACTGGTAGAGGGGAAAATTCTCTACAACTTCGCTCTATTATGTTTTTTTCTTCATTTCAGAGTTATTTGCAAAAATAACGGAGATTTGATACCCTGCAATTAACGAAAACCAGCCGTTCGGAGATGTCACGTGACATTCCTCGCCCAGAACACACTCTGGCATACGCCATCTTACGTTGCGTATTTGATGATTTCCTTATTTTAACTTACACGTTCTCATTTCAAAGCAATGGCGCACTGAAGAATTAACAAAAACACCGCGTTCTTCGTACGATACATAATAATCAAGTGTCTACAAATGCCATATTAGCATCAGTTAACAACGGCCATCAATAATGTGAGATTAAAGAACGCCAGTTTTGATTAAAAGCCGTAGCGTAGTGGGCAAGGCGTTTGATGCTTTGAGACACTCTTTTTAATTATTTTTTTATTATGTAGATTATTATTTTGGTCCAAAATGTTTGCAAAACCTTATAAAACTACAAATATAAAGTGGGCCGTAAAACACGTCAGTGCGATTTTTTTTCTGCAATGTGTCGAACCATCAAATGTTCAGCTTATCCTTGTGTGTTGATGCATTTGTAAAGCACATGTTTTAAAATTACTTTATTTGTATTTGACATCTGTAAACTTTTGCTACAAGAAAGCGATAACTGTTTCGGTCTTCTGTGTTGCTATTGCTCGGAGCGTCACTTGTCGTTGGGATTCGCCCCTGGTAAGCGTGTCACACCTTTCGTTTCTGTCGAGATGTACGCCAGCAGCCCAGCCAAGTTGACATTCTTTTTGGCGCTTCTCACCATAACCACCGAAAGGGAAGGCCACTGTGCCCACGTTTGATGTCACACAGAGTAGGCCGAAATCGTGTAGCTAAGTGACTATAGTAGGGATCACTTACAAAGGAGGCCCAGTTTTCAGCCGTTCTGTGCATTCCCCTCCATTACCGCACTAACAGCCAATAATATTCATTCTCTAGGCGCTGGGCTGGCCGTGAGTTACGCAGTGCTTCTCCCGCAGGCTCCACTGTTGGCGCTCGTCGGTAGCTCATCCCCTTCATACTTTCCATATCTCTCCGCCTCTATGCGCGAATGCGCCTTCTTACATGACGCCAAGTACAGCAGATTCATCATAGTGTGCTGTGCCCCACCGGTTACTCAACTATGCGATCGCGGCCTGTACTACGTGACGTCACGCAGTGGCGGATATAGAATCTTTTTCTGGGGGAGGGGGAACACAAGGCCGAAGAAGGTAAACATGTCTTTAGACTCTCTCTCTCTCTCTCTCTCTCTCTCTCTCTCTCTCTCTCTCTCTACACACACACACACACACAAACTAATAGTGCGTTAATAGTATTAATAGTTAGATGGAAGTATATTAAAAAGATTTTTCTAAGAAGCTCCAAAGCTAAAGTAGCTTCTTAGAAAAAATTTTTAATATACTTCTATCTACCTATTAGTACTATTAAGGCACTATTAGTTTCTGTGATTTATGGCATCATTTTGAAGCGTCCATGATTACAAAAATATTACAATGATTAAACCACATTAAAAAGTGAGTTGTTTAAAAATTTACCGCCCAAAAAAAATTAAAAAACTTTACAGAACTCTGAGTCTGAATGCCCTGTGTTCAGCACATTTGTTTCATCATTTAACATCATAAAGGATGAAACACTTACTTTTACAACTGAACACAGATCAAACTGATTCTGAATTTAATTCTGTTTGTAACTGTTTCTTAGCTTGGGCAGATGGGTATATGCGAATTCCTATACAGAGGAAGCCATGCTAAATTGGCATAGGTTTCTCTACATATTTACAACTTTGGAATAATTGGACTATAAGACTGAATAACAATGACCACTTGAAAACTCAAAAAGTTGTACAATAAGATCGAAAAATAAGTTTTGTATTTTGATGCCCACAGGATTATGATATTAAATGTGCGAAATAAATTAATGGTGACGGCATATGGTACGGAAATAAAAAAATGTTCAAATGTTTGTAATGCTGCGGAAGGAAACTGCTAATGTCTCGGTTCCTAGTCTTACAAACTGCTTAAACTAGCACCTTCTACGGACAAAACGCACACCCATTACCGACGGTGGAGTCGAACCCCTGGCGGGAGCGATAGCATACTATGCAAGGTTGCGCCCCAGATCTCACGGCCATTCCCGCGCGGAGCACTGGTTTGTTGCCCTTTTGATAAATGTAGAGTTTCATACTCTCGCTACTCCTTTTTTATTTTGTGGAAAATTTTTAAACTTTTCACTGTTTGATGGGGTTAAATCATTCTTATATTCATGTAAGTGTAGGCTCTTTAGAATGACGCGATAGTGTGCAGAAACTAGTAGTGCATTGTTTGTTAGACGTAAGTATATTAATTAGACAAGTGAAGACAACATTTGCACTAGTTGCAGGATATTCATTTATTTCGGAGCGCTGCCAACGGTACGCTGCACCTAGACACGAAATATTACTGCACACATTTTTACGGGTAACGTTTCCAACACTGCGAGGCTGCCTTCCGCTCACTGAACCCTCGCCTCCTGTTCGCCATGCTACACGCCTCCTGCTGCTGTCAACAGCCAGCGCACTAATCGTCAACTTACCGTAGACAAACAATACTGAATCCGGCGTGGTTGTTTCTTTATGAGACAATGCACTGAACAACAATCAAACAACCAGTAAACATATCGCGCTAAGTTTGATATTCCCTTAAAACCTATAATCAGATTTCCTGTGTAGCGTTGTTCTGAATCTGTTTCTCGTTCGTGCTTTGTAAAGTTACTACGCAAAACGAGATGAGTTTTCAAGAAAGCTGTCCCGATGAATTAAATTACACCTGATTGTGTTTCTACATGAACTTCTACTAGAATGAAAACCTTTGTAACTGATGTACGGAAAAATGACATTGAAATTTCTAATTTGCTCCAAAAACTAGAAAATCTAAACGTGTAGCTTCAAATAAAACTGCTTATAATGCGTGGCAGTACCATTTCTTAGTGTCTAGGAAAAAATTTAGACTGATAAACGTGTTCCCGAAAACATCTGAAAGCGCCAGCCTGAACGTAGCTCTAGAAATTTACAATTTTATTCCGTCTAGTTAAATGGTTTATTTACGTATGTATAAAACGTACACAATATCTCATTTATCTCCCAAGCAATAACAAAACAGTAAACGACTTTTATTTAGTATTATCGTAAATTACTGACAAAAAAGAAAAAGAAGCAATATAAAGGAAGCGTAACACAAATAGTGAGTGTACGTTATGTTAATTACAGGGATTTTGCCTTTTTAAATTCACAGTTATATGCTGTCTGTAAGTAAAAGTTAATTATTCTTGCCGCGGTGGAGTAGCCGAGCGGTCTAAAGCACCTCGCTGCGCAGCGCGCGGTTGCTCGTCGTGGAGGTTTGAGTCCTCCTTGGGTCATTGATGTGTGTGTTTGTCCGTAGGTTAGTTTACCTAGGTTTAAGTAGTTTGTAAGCTACGGACTGATTACCACGCAGTTTGGTCCGATAGATTTGCAGACATTTGAACATTTAATTATTCTTATGCTGAGACTCTCTCTCCTTCCCTCCCTCCCTCTGTCCCACCTTCCCCCCTCCGCCATTCTTACTCTCCCCCTTGTTTCTCTCCCCCTTCTTTCTCTCGGTTTCTCTCCCTCATTTTTTTTTTTTTTTTTTTTGTCAGGCTGTCTGGGGGGGGGGCATGTCCTCCTGTGCTCCCCCCCCCCTTCGCCGTTGACGTCACACATGGGAACCGCTGCCTCGTTTTTCTGTGGTGTTGGTATCCCCTTCTCGCTCTACTACGTCCTCCTTCATCCGCTGCCTACTGACATGTAATCCAGTGACTGATTTATTACAACTGTTTCTCGTGAATGGCAGCCGGGTAATGGAGTAATCACAAATCTTAATGAATTTTAATCATTCTTCCAGTTTAATTTTAATTATTGTTGTAAATGCAGTCTCTGGTAAAATGAGATGAGCGTGTACAAAGAACATTGCCACAGCCGCGTCTCGTGCTTTCATTGACTTTAAAGCACCGCTACAGAATTCTTAAGAGCCCAATTTTCTGATATTCGCATCTTAACATATCAATGGACTTATTGACATCTACATACACACCCTGCAATCAGCCGTACGATGCGGGCGGAAGATGTCTCGTACCACTACCAGTGAAATTTACAACCGCCACTCTTATCACGCGAAATAAGACCATGATAGTGTGACAATTCAAGTATTGTTCTGTGCTCTAGGTAGGTTATGTCTGGAGGATTTCATATATTATTCACCCTCGTTCCCGTTATCTTAAAAAGTGATATCCACCTTTGCTCGTTTTAGTACTGTTCTACCAATGAGCATAAAGGGGCTAAGATTTGAAATTAGTTTTGTAATAAGGTGCTAACCCGTTGTCAGTTTGTTGCAAGAGTTTAAGTAACAAAGCGTTGTTATGTGCAATACACATACGGTTTTCAGAGTTAGGAATGTCCATCTTGTAGAGACGACATCTCTACATTTTTTCTACTGAAACACAAAAGACAAAACATGTACAAATTTTGTTCAAACGTTGTCACCATATAGATAAATAGATCATAAATTATTAAGCTGCTAGCCACAAACATAGGTCAAAAAAGGAGGTGTTTACTCCTTTGCAGTTACACGTACCAGGATAAAACTAATATCACCAATGCGCGATGAATTTTTCTTTTCTCCAAAAGCAAATCTGCAGAATTTCTTCGAGTCTACTTAACACAGAAGTTCTACTGTACACATGATGAGAGAGAAAGCGAGAGAATGACCATGACGTCAGGTAGCTGTCTTGTGACAGAAAAATTTCTTGATTACCTTTGGAGGTTTACTAAAATGTATCGCACCTGATCAACAAACATTCATTTTGTAGAATTTCCAAATTTATAACTCGAAAAGCACAAACACTGTAATATAAATCAAACCATTATTGCCACTAAGCTATACCTTATCTAGGTACTTTCGTTCATAATATCAATGTGACTTCCGAACTATGTTCGTGAACAACAAAAGGTGTAACAATTGATGCTAAACAATATGTAGAGCCCGAGAATTCTTTGAAAACCAAGAAAATTGGTAATCTTTAGTTGATAAAGTAAAGTACCATAAACGCACTTTGGAGGCAAAGTCTCAAATGTGGATTGTAAATAACCAAAGTTTGTTGGAGTCTAAAATTCCCAAGATGAAAATCTTCTATGAGACTTGAATTCCATTTGGACCACCAATGACCCAAGTAGACATCAAAAACAGCACAAACTTACATTATTTTATCATTTTAACTACGTGAAACAATCTACACTATTTTAATAGAGAAATTAAATCACCAAAAGTAAATTTATACTCTGAGGAGAATTAAAACGAGCTGCCATGAATTGAAAGAGAAACAACAGATGAATGTATACACACGAAAGTACAGCAGTATTAATAATTAAAGTTCCACTTTAAAATGCAATGATAATGGTACATATACTCAGAATTGGAAATCACAAGATCAGTATGTTGTAGCAGGAACACTGACACTCATGACACTCCACTCATGACTAGTAGTAAGTATGGAAGTAGTTAGTCCAAATGACGTTGAAACTCCATACCTACACAATCAAGTGTTACTTGTTAAAAATGTAACTTCATACACAGCTATAATTGATTAATTATAGGTACATTAATTCGTCTCACATTACTTCATTTCTGTGTTATTTTTATTTGTCCCATACCTCATTTGATATTTAACAATCTTGAAACATGATGGACGAAAGAGCGTAATTTGGTCCTCGTTATAACTTGATAATGCCATAACAATGAGAGATCAGATAGTAAGGATTTTGACTTTTATGAATTGTATTCCGTACTGCTACTTCATTTTGACAAACGTACACGCGTCCTCCTCCACCAACACAAATAATCCTTTCCAGATTAGACACTGTTTTGGCATTCAAAACAGCATATGATATGATAGTATTGGAATATTGTCATACTTTGCTTCTTCGCTGTTTTCGTGTCCAAAGACTCTTCTTGCATCACACATAACGTAAAAATGTTATTAAACGACGGTTATGTGTTAATTAGTCGAATTAACTTCGTAATAGTGTAAATGTATGTCTCCTTTTATGATGCTCCACTATATTCATAAGATCCTTATCCAGTAGGATTATTCAATATTGTTTTATTGTATAGGGATGCCTACTCCTACAAGTCTATAGTATAAATATCTCTGCCTCTTAAATGTTTTGCGATTTACACGCCACATCATCAAATTCACATATCCATTCTTGATATAAATTTATAGATTCTATACGACTGTCGCTCGAAATTCATAACTTGTTCTTACCCTAGGTACATTGGTAATGGTTTTAGTACTTTGTTTACGAATAAGGCTGCCTGTGTAATAACAACTTTTTGCCCTACATTACACTGATGCTATGATTCTCAATCCTGACGTAAGTTTTCATTTTAATAGTGTTGTAGATTCAGGTGCATCCATTCATTCGTTCATCTCTCATAAATGTCTATTCTGTTTCATTCTCTCAATTTGAACCTTTATGTTATTTAGGGTGACTATTTATCATATACCATGAGCAAATGTTTGACTGAGTACAGAGAAAGTGATTATTTCAATGCGCTTTCGTTTAGTGTGTTGATGCAGGGTGAAATTATCGATTGTCAGGAGTTGATTTTGAAGATGTGAAGTCGAGCTTTAGTTCAAATGATTGTAAACATAAGGAACTTAACTACGTTGGTTATTAGTCCCTAGGCTTAAAGTAACTTATGTTAAGGAGAACACCGACACCCACGGCCGCGGGAGGACTCGAACCCCCGACGGTGAACGGCCGTCCCCACCGCAGCATGCGTCTTAGTGCTCACAGCTATCCTGTCGCGGGTGAGCCTTAGTGTACATTCACGTTTTAATAGTGATTTGTTGGTCACGTCTATGTACTGTGGGGTATAAGGCTGCCGCAGGAATGTACGCTGCGTATCTCTGTGTGGTATTTGTGTATGAATTTTGTGATGGTAACGATTTTCCACTTTCCTATCCGCAGACCACCGTATTCAAGAGTGTTTACCTGGGTGTTAGTATGCTGTGTGAGACTGGTACAGTTCCCAGCAGTCATATCGCATCTGTGCGTGTAAAGGAATAAACTGTGGATGAAGTAGAAGACGTTATTCAGTTGGAACAACGCAGTCCTTCAACAAGCACACATAGAATTTCTGCACCTATCGAGATTGCACATAAATACACAGTATACCAGACATAACGTAAGTAAGGCTTCCTTTCAAATCAAAAATGTTCAAATGTTTGTATAGCTTATGTGACTCAACTACGGGGTCATCAGTCCCTAAACTTACAAACTACTTATGAACTAGCTAATCCTAAGGATGGCACAAATATCCATGCCCAAGGGGGATTAGAACCCCCGACCGTAGTGGCCGTTCAGAACGTGAATGGCGCGCCGCAGACCGCTCGGCCACCGCGGCTGGCAAGGCTTCCTTCCGTATGATTTATATCGGACTAGCTGCTACACGCGGTATTTCCCGGGTATATACGCATTTTTGTAGTCTTATATTAGAAACTAAAATAAAAAAATTCGGCTTCATGTTCTATGGAAGCAGCATAGAAATTATTAAGAAAAAAAATACATAATTAATATTAAATACAAATTTAATTCAGAACTTTATGATAAACAATAAAGAGGTAGAGCAGTTAACAATCAGTGCTTTACTAGGCATGGTCCTGTTTAGAAGTGGTATACCGTTGCCTTCCTCCGACCTTCGAACTGACTTATCCTGCCAGTTTTAGGGGGATCTACAGTTTTAGGTGGTGCTACTCGGTATTTTTCACATGAGCAATACTGCCAAAGGTGAAAGAAGTGTAAAGTGACAGATAAAAATCCTAGGACCTGGCGGGGATCAAACCCGCGACTTTTGGATTTTTACTCTCGCACTCTACCACTTTGCAACCGAGGCGCACTGCTTAAATAATGTCTACTCCATATTCTGTCCATCAGTTTCTTTGTTTCTATCTGTCCATTTACCTAACGTTTTCGTACAGCTCAATAATTACGACATTACATACCCTAGACTATTTCCTACAATAAGATAATTTTCCAGATTTATAGAGTGTAATATTAGGAAACTATCTGCGATGAATAAAAAGTGTATGAATGGAGTCTCAAAAATCACGCGTCACGTGATGCGAAAGCTTTGTGAGCTACTGTTTACGACGACGTAGTTCCTTAACTATGTTTCTTAGGTAGTTTTCAACCCCACAGCAATTGTTGTCTTATAGTAATCAATAATTTTACCAAGTTTAGTTGAAATGGATCCATTATTTTAGGAGCAGGTGTTAAAATTTATTCGCAAAATTTTATTGTTTATGATGTAATATCTCCTGAAATATGTGTCGTACTATGATGTAAATTTGAAGGTACATTCAGTGGCATGTGTGCCTAATGTCTGTAAAAATTGTCGTGAATGGTGTTAGCAGTAAAGACGTAATAAATCGAAGCTTCATGCCTGATGATGCGATTTTTCACTAAACCAAATTGTTAATGATTACATATCTCATGAACGATATGTCGAACTGTGAGACAGTATCGAAGGAATATTCAGTGATACATATGTGTACTGCCTGTGAATTGTATCACGAATGCAATATACAGTGTAGAAGTAATAACTTGTTACGTCACACCAGATACTGTAGATATACCTCATGAACATCGGAAAAGTTGTAAGTGATAAACTTTTTTCCTTTCATCATTTTGTTGGGTTTTTCGACGAGAAATCACGCTATCACGCGCCGCAAGATGGGGCAGTTTTCATGGTTCATGACTTGATGTATTATTTACTATGTATCTTATGTGCTTTTTGCAACAATAGACAATGATGTCAGATCATAAAGAATATTTATACCAAATTTGGATTAAATCAGTACATTAGTTTAGGAGCAGATGTAGAATATTATCGCATGATGCGGCCGTTTTTCACGACTGTCATTGTTTATGACGTATTATCTTTTTACTTATGTGTCGTAGGTAGTTTTTAATCCGACAGCGATTGTTGCCTGATAGTAAGGCACATGTGCGTCACGTTTGGTTGAAATCGGTCGATTAGTTTAGGAGGAGGTGCGGATCACTCATACATACACACATACCCACAGCAGATTCTATAAGATGTATAGATACAGCAAATTTCAGCAGGAGATTAAGACTGACGACTGGAATTTTGTCGTTATATACTTTTCATCAAGTAATCACGAAGTTACTCTCACACGTGACATCAGTAACACTCGTGAATCATAGGTCCGAAGAAAACTTACATGCCACTGTGGATTGTTCAGTTCTTGACTGTTTCGGTAATGTTTTGGTTACGCGGCCGCCGCACAAGCTTCAGCTCCCTGATAACTGGTTCCCAGGAGTGCTTAGCTACAATCTACCGTCTTTACTGAGAGTGTTGTCAGATATTTTTATCTCTATCGTCTGGTTTAATACGCTGTCCCATTTCGTGTTAGTCCGTTTATCAAAGCATGTTTCACTAAACGTGACTTTCAGAGAGGAGTAATCGGAAACAACTTTTATTTATTTATTTATGCATTTATTTATGTTCTATGCGGCGCTGTTCTGTAGTACGAATAGTCTGACCGACATAAAAATGCCCAGACGTACACGGTTATTTTGTGTATGACTAGTATTATTATACCTACATCGTTTTTCGAAGGACGCATTAATTTGTGTAATTCTCTCCATTATCGATAGACTGGAACTACAGCTGAGATAAATGTGTGGATTAGAAGAAAGTACCAGCAGCTGTTTTTAGATTTTTTAAATTAATTAAGCGACCAATTTCGTTACTATATTGGCACCATGTTCAGGATCTTGTTTTGTATGTGTCACAAGGAATATCGCATTTAAAAGGAGTGTCCATTGACACAGGTAACTGTAAATTTGTTTGTACTTGCATGACAGGTATCAAACGAGAACTACTACTTGTGACAATTACGCAACGAGGATCTGAATATGATGCCAATATAGCAGTGAAATCGGTCGCTTAATTAGTTAAAAATCTAAACACAGCTGCTCTTACTTTCTTTCAATCTGCACATTAATTTGTTGGTGGCCTGACGATTGTGTCAGTTTTATGTCTGTTCATCAGCCGACTAATGTTGTTACTGAGCCACAGAAAGGTAAAATTGTTGTCTTCTTGGTCTCTTCTTCGTTGTTCTTCTGCCATAGTGGCTTGAAGAATATAGCTTGCAAAATCTGTCTATTGTTATAACCATTTTCCTCGAAAACCTTACATAATTGTCTGAATTCCTTTGGTAGGTTATCAGCACCTGAGAATGATTTAGCTCTACACACCAACGTCATGAGAACAGACCGTTTCTGACTTGGTTGGTGGTAGCTTATGGCCTGTAAACGGTTGCCGTAAACGCCGTGACGTAGACACGCATGGCAATTGGGCAATGAAATCCAGAAAAGGCAAGTAACCATCTTCTTCCATGGTGAATCCTGATGTCACCGCGCGGGAGTATCTGCTTGGTCTAAGGCATCACCGCAGATGCGGTCAAACGTTCGACTTCCGTTCTGTATTGCTTTACTTATGTAGTTTTATTCGTTTCACAGATTTTCGGAGTGGTAATTCTTTCTTACAGACATGAATCGGTTATTTCAAGGCCTCACTCTCTTTCCTATATTAGTTAATTCAGTATAGATATGTGAAGAATGTTCTGGAAAGCAAGACGTAATTTAACACATTCTTTTACTCACTAACTATCAAATTTCTACCAAAATAATCTGATCCCTATATACACTTTATTAATCTGTATACTCACAGTACATATTAAACAGTTCATTACAGATATTTGTCAGCACGCTAAAGATTAAGCAGTTGTATTTGTCTCTGTAGTTGTTATGGTCTTCAGTCGGGAGACTGGTTTGATGCAGCTCTCTACCCTACTCTATCCTGAGCAAGCCTTTTCATCTCTCATAAGAACGGCAACCCACATCCACTTGCATCTGCTTACTATACGCGTCTCTTGGCCTACCTCTGCGATTTTTACCCCACACACTTCCCTCCAATGCTAAATTCAGGATTCCTTGATGTCTAAGAATGTGTCCTACCAATCTATCCCTTCTTTTGTTCAGGGTATGCCAAAAATTCCTTTTCTCGCCAATTCTGCTCAGTATCTCTTCATTAGTTATGCGATCTACCCACCTAATCTTCAGCATTCTTCTGTAGCACCACATTTCAAAAGCCTCTATTCTCTTCCTGTCCGCACTGCTTATCGTCCATGTGTCACTCCCGTACAAGGCAACACTCCACACAAATGCCTTCAGAAAACACTTCCTTACACTTAAATTAATATTCGATGTTAGCAATTCTTTTTTTCAAAAATGCTTTTCTTCTCATTGCCCTTCTGCATTTTATATCCTCTGTACTGCGACCACCGCATGTTATTTTACTACCCAAGTAACAAAACTCATCTACCACCTTCATTGTTTCGTTACCTAATCGAATACCTTCAGCATCGATTGATTATCTAAGACCGCCTTCCATTATTTTGGTTTTGCTCTTGTTAATGTTCATTTTATACGCTTTCTTCAACACACTGTCCATTCCGTTCAACTGCTCTTCCAGGTCCCTTGCTGTCTCTGACAGAATTACAATATCATCAGCAAAACGCAATGTTTTTATTTCTTCCCCCTGAACTTTAATCCCTATTCCAAATTTTTCCTTGCTATTCCTTCACCGTCTGCTCGATGTACAAATTGAATAACATCGGAGAAAGGCTACAACCCTGTCTTACTCCCTTCCCAACTGATGCTTCCTTTTCATGCCCTTCGAGTCTAATAACTGCGGTCTGGATTGTGTGCAAGTTGTAAATAACTCTCCTTTCCATGTATTTTACCTCTGCTGACTTCAGAATTTGAAAGAGTGTATTCCAGTCAACATAGTCAAACGCTTTCTCCAAATCAACAAAAACTAAAAATGTAGGTTAGCCTTTCCTTAATTTATCTTTCCTTAATTTATCTTCTAAGATAATGCCGTTTATGAGGAAATCGAAGAAATATATGATGAGCTAAAGGAAATTAGTCAGACAATTAAGGGAGAGGAAAACTTAATTGTTATGGAAGAATGATATTCGGTAGTAGGACAAGGAAGGGAAGGGAAGATAGTAGGTGAATATGGTCTGTGCAAAAGGAATGAAAGAGGAAGCCGCCTGGTAGAATTTTGCACAGAACGTAATTTAGTTATAACAAACACCTGGTTCAAGAATCACAAAAGAAGGTTGTATACTTGGAAGAGACCAGGAGACACCGGGAGTTACTAGATAGATTTTATAATGGTAAGACATAGATTTCGGAACCAGGTTTTACAGTGTAAGACATACCCAGGGGCAGATATAGACTCTGACCATAACTTGTTGGTTATGAACTGTAGGCTGAAACTGAAGAAACTACAAAAAGGCACGAAAATAAGGATGGGACCTGGATAAATTGAAGGAACCTGAAGTTCTTAAGAATTTCAGAGGGTGCTTTAGGCAACAATTTACAGAAACAGGGGAAAATAAAACAGTAGAGGAGGAATGGGTAAAATTGAGAGATGAAATAATGAAGGTAGCAGAGGACAAAATAGGTAGGAAGGCAAGACCTACAAAAAATCCTTGGATATCAAAGGAGATACTAAATTTAATCGATGAAAGGAGAAAATTTAAAAATGCAGTTAATGAAACAGGCAAAATGGAGTACAGACGACTAAGAAATGAGATTGACAGGAAGTGCAAAATGGCTAAGAAGGGGTGGTTAGAAGACAAATGCAAGGATGTAGAAGAATGTCTAAATAGGGGAAAATAGATACAGCCTACAGGAAAATAAAAGAAACATTTGGAGCTAAGAAAAACAGCTCTATGAATATCAAGGACACTGATGGAAAACCAGTTCTCAGCAAAGATGGGAACGCTGAAAGGTGGAAAGAGTATATAGAGGGGCTCTACAAAGGAAATGAACTTAGAGACAATATTGTAGAAAAGGAAGAGGATGTAGATGAAGACGAAATAGGAGATATCGTACTGAGAGAAGAATTTGACAGAGCACTGAAAGGTCTAAGTCGAAACAAGGCCCCTGGAGTAGATGATATTCCCTCAGACCTACTGAAGTCTCTGGGAGAACCAGCAATGACAAACGAGTTTCACCTGGTGTGTAAGATGTATGAGACAGGCGAAGTACCCTCAGACTTTATGAAAAATGTTATAATCCCCATCCCAAAGAAAGCAGGTGCAGACAGGTGTGAAAACTACAGAACCATCAGTTTAATAAGTCATGGGTGCAAAATATTAACACGAATTATATACAGGAGGATGGAATAGCTGGTAGAAGCCGACCTCGGGGAAGATCAGTTTGGGTTCAGGAGAAATGTTGGAACACGGGAGGCAATACTCACTTTACGGCTTATCCTAGAAGATAGATTAAGAAAAGGCAAATCTACATTTCTAGCTTTTGTAGATTTGGAGAAGGCTTTTGACAATGATGATTCGAATAAACTCTTTCAAGTTCTGAAGCTAGCAGGAGTAAAATATAGGGAGCGTAAGGTTATTTACAACTTGTACAAAAACCAGACAGCGGTTGTCAAAGTTGAAGGGCATGAAAGGGATGCAGTGGTTGGAAAGGGAGTAAGACAGGGTTGTAGTCTTTCTCCATTGTTATTCAATTTGTACATTGAGCAAGCTATAATGGAAAGCGAGGTGAAATTTGGAGAAGGAATTAAAGTTCAGGGTGAAGAATTAAAAACATTGCGTTTTGCCGACGAGATAGTAATTATGTCAGATACAGCAAAGGACCTTGAAGAGCAATTGAACGGAATGGACAGTGTGCTGAAAGGTGCATATAAGATGAAGATTAACAAGAGCAAAACTAGGGTAATGGAGTGCAGTGTAAGAAAATCAGGTGATGCTGAAGGAATTAGATTGGGAAACGAAGCAATAAAGGAGGCAGATGAGTTCTGCTACTTGGGCAGTAAAATAACAAGTGATGGTCGCAGTACAGAGGATATAAAAAGCAGAATGGAAATGGTTACAGGAGCGGTCTTGAAAAAGAGAGATTTGTTAACATCGAATATTGATTTAAGCCTAAGGAAGTCCTTTCTGAATGGATTTGTATGGAGTGTTGCCTTGTATCGGAGTGAGACATGGACGATAAACAGTGCGGACAGGAAGAGGATTGAGGCTTTTGAAATATGGTGCTACAGAAGAATGCTGAAGATTAGGTGGGTGGATCGCGTAACTAATGAGGAGGTACTGAACAGAATTGGGGAGAAAAGAAATTTCTGACTAAAAGAAGGGATAGATTTGTAGGACACATTCTTAGACATCAAGGAATTGTTAATTTAGCGTTGGAGGGAAGTGTATGGGGTGAAAGGCGCAGAGGAAGATCAAGAGATGGATACAGTAAGCAAATTCAGACAGATGTAGGTTGCCGTTCTTATGTGGAGATGAAGAGGCTTGCTCAGGATAGGGTATTGTGGAGAGCTCCATCAAACCAGTCTCAGGACTGAAGACCACATCAACAACAAGATAAGACGTAAAGTGAGTATTGTGTCCCGTGTTCCAACGTTCCTCCTGAACCCTTCTACCAGCTTTTCCATTCTCCTGTAGATAATTCGTGTTAAAATTTTGCTACCATGACTTATCACACTGATGGTTCTGTAATTTTCATACCTGTCTGCACCTGATTTCTTTGGAATGGGGATTACTACATTTTTCTTAAAGTCTGAGGGTATTTCGCCTGTCTCATACATCCTACACACCAGTTCAAGTAGTTTTGTCATAGCTGGCTCTCCCAGAGACTTTAGTAGCTCTGAGGGTATGTCATCTACTCCTGGGGCCTTGTTCTGACCTAGGTCTTTCAGGGCTCTGTCAAATTCATCTCTCAGTATACTATCTCCTATTTCATCTTGATCTACTTCCTCTTCCCTTCCTACAACATCGTCTCTAATTTCATTTCCTTTGTAGAGCTGCTCTATGTACTCTTTCCACCTTTCAGCTTTCCCTTTTTTGCTGAGAAGTGGTTTTCCATCTGAGTTCTTGATATTCCTAGAGTTGCTTTTCTTGTCTCAAATGCCTCTTTTATTTTCCTGTAGGCGGTATCTACATTTCTCCTTCTTATACATTCTTCTACAGATTTGCATTTGGCTTCTAGCCACACCTGCTTAGCCATTTTGCACTTCCTGTCAGTCTCATTTCTTAGTCGTCTATACTCCATTTTGCCTGTTTCATTTACTGCATTTTTATATTTTCTCCTTTCATCAATTAAATTTAGTATTTCCTGTGATATCCAACGATTTTTTGTAGGTCTTGCCTTTCTTCCTATTTTTCCTCTTCTCAAAATGTTCAAATGTTTGTATAGTTTATGGGACTTAACTACGGGGTCATCAGTCCCTAAACTTACAAACTACTTACGAACTAGGACGGCACAAATATCTATGCCCGAGGGGGGATTCGAACCCCCGACCGTAGTGGCCGTGCAGACCGTGACTGGAGCGCCTCAGTCTCCTCGGCCACCGCGGCCGACTGTCCTCTGCTGCCTTCACTATTTCATCTCTCAATGCTACCCTTCCTCTTCTGCTGTTTTATTTCCCCCTGTTACTGTCAATTGTTGCCTAAATCTCCCTCTGAAATTCTCCAGAACTTCACATTCAATTTATGTAGGTCCAATCTCCTTATTTTCCTACCTTTCTGCAGTTTTTTCACTTTCAGCCTACAGTTCAATGACTAACAAGTTATGGTCAGAGTCTACATCTTCCCCTGGGTATGTCAGTTTATAACTTGGTTCCGGAATCTATGTTCTGCTACCTTCCGGTGTCTCCTGGTCTCTTCCAAGTGTACAACCGTCTTTTGTGATTGTTAAACCACGTGTTTGTTACGATTAAATCATGTTCCGTGCAAAATTCTACTAGGCGGCTTCCGTTTTCATTCCTTTTGCCCAGCCCATATTCACCTACTATTTTTCCTTCTCTTCCTTTTCCTACTACCGAATTCTAGTCTCCCATCACAATTAAGTTTTCCTCTCCACTGTTGGCTTCGTATCTATCTTGACAATGATAATGCGATCACTGTGCTGCTCATAGTAGTTACCCGCATTCCTATTTTTTTTTTTTTTTTTTTTTTTTTTTTATTCATTATGAGTCCTACTCCTGTGATACACCCAACTGATTTTGTACTAATAATCCTGTACTCACCTGACCAGAAATTCTGTTCATCCTGCCACCAAACTTCAATAATCCCCACTATTTCCAACTTTAACCTATCCATTTCCCTTTTTAAATTTTCTAATTTTCCTACTCGATTAAGGGATGTAACATTCCACGCTCCGATCCGTAGAATGCCAGTATTGTCTTTCCTGATGGCAACATTCTCCTGAGTAGTCCCCACCCGGAGATCAGAATGGGGGACTATTTTACCTCCGGAATATTTTACCCGAGAGGATGCCATCATCATATTTTCATACAGTAGAGCTGCATGTCCTCGGGAAAAGTAACGGCTGTAGTTTCCCCTAGCATTCAGCCGTTCGCAGTAGCTGTGTGGGAAAGCCACATTACCTGATGTTACAAGGCCAGCTCAGTCAATCACCCAGACTGTTGCCCCTGTAACTACTGAAAAGGCTGCTGCCCCTCTTCAGGAACCACACGTTTGTCTGGCCTCTCCACAAATACCCCTTCGCTGTGGTTGCACCTACGGTACGGCTATCTGCATCGCTGAGGCACGCAAGCTACCCCACCACGGCAATGTCTGTGGTTCATGGGGGTGGTTTCTAAGGACCTAGTATCGGGTGGTTTTATGAACTTTGCTTTCTTCTTGTTCATGTTGACGAGAGAGCTGGTATCACTACAACCTGCAATAGAATCATTGACTTCTGCCGTCGTCGCTATGAATAATTATAATGATGCGCTGCATGCTGTGTATGTAATTAATAAAATACTTTGCATTTCCAAACACTGGTTCAAAACCACATAGCAGTCGATTGTTTCGTTTACGTTTCATTGGCAGAACGCTTCGAAGATGCACCAAAGGGACTGCCTACATCACACTTGTACGTTCTCTCCTGGAGTACTGTTGCCCCTTGTGGGACCCTCACCAGGTGGGACTGCGGAAGACATAGAGAAGGTTCAGAGAAGGGCAGCAAGGGGGGGGGGGAGAGCAAAGCGTCACGGAAATGTTGAACGAATCAGGAATTGGGGTGGAAATCATTAAATGAAAGACGTTATTCATTGCGGCGTGATCTGTTTGCGAAGTTTCAATAACCGACTTTTACTTCTGAATGTGAAAATATTTTGTTAGCACCCACCTACTTAGGGACATATGACCATCCCAATAAATTAAGAGAAATCAGATTGAAAACGGAACGATTTAAGTGTTCTTTCTTCCTGTGCACTATTAGAGAATGGAACGGTAGAGAAAAGTTATGAAAGTGGTTAATGATCTCTCTGCCATGCAATTAAATGTGATTTGCAGAGTATATATGTAGATGTAGATGGACGCATTGGTTTTAATATGACTCAAATGTTACTGAAACCATTTACTGAAGCCACGCCACTTTTTTTTGTGTCTCTATAGCGTTTACTCTGTAAAGTAAAGCGATCTCTCGATGACCCCGGCAGTGGACCGCTCTTCTTCGGTTCCCCTATCGACCTTTCGGCTGCCGGAAGCAGCACAGGTGCGTGGGCGCGCGCTGCCATCCATTTGCGATGCAGGCAGCGTCGCCGGGCCCGGACCCAAGGCCCACTACTTGTCGTGACCTCCGCTCTCCTAGCATGGACGCTCAACGGCTGTCGTCTATTTGCCTCCAATCATGGATTATCGTGGCAACTGAAACAATCATGATCCCATTAATTAATAATCAGATTTATGCACTGATCTAATTACTTATAGTATTGCTGGCGGTCATCTTTGTGCATTATCAAAAATAATGGGCATTAAGAAGGCCTTGAACAACTATAATGACAAGAAGCAGCGCACAGAGGACACTGATGACGACTACAAATCAATTGCTTTCCTTCTTTTTGCCAGAAATGTGTCCTCCAAAATATGCAGGTTGCTTAGAAAAAATAAAATCAAGGGTATCCCGTGCACCTGCGAAGAGCTTAGCCTCAGTAGGATCCGTCAAAGATGATCTGCAGCTGAGAAAAGCGAGTGTTTACAGGATTCCCTGTGAGTGTGGTTCTGCATATACAGGCCAGACAATGCGAACTGTACAGGAACGATGTGTAGAACACGAAAGACACACCTGTCTACTCCAGCAATCAGTCAGAAGTAGCATTTCCGCGGGACATCCAATGGAATACAGTAAAACAAATATTTTAACTCCAGTCTCCAGTTCTAGGATTCAGTTATTAGAGAATCAGTGGAAATGCCGACAATCTTATAAATCGTGACAACGGCTTTCATCTGGACAAAAACTGGAATCCTGTGATTAACATTATGTAGTCACAGCGTAATCGACGTCATCAATCCATTATCAATGATAATAAGACTGCTCTTTCACCACCGAGGGCAGCACATACAGGTCGACCGTATCGTGCATGACACCACCTAACGTATGCGCAAAACGGCACCAGCACTTTTGGCATTAGCAAGAACCAATATAAATACCGCGACTGCACATGGGCTCTACAGGACTCGCTACTCACCTGGAGATGGCCGGACGTTTCCAGGCCGAAATATCGTGTCTGAATGACTACGGGATCCGGCTGCACACAACAAAGTTACTGGAAGAAGAAATACGCCGGAAAAACTGCAGAAGTCACATATACGAGCTGCCAGTTCAATCGTCTAGAGTTGTCACTGCAAACAATTTTTACCAAGTTATATTTTCAGCATGACAAATAACGCAACACAATGGAGAGCGTCTCGGCTAATGTGATGACAGAATCACGAATCTTCATGGATATCTGTGGCTGGCATATATTGTTAGATTACAAGTCCTAAGGTCGTGGATTAGATCCCGTGTCAGTCGCAGGAATTTTATCTGTTACTTATCACTTAATGACTCACCTTGACGATCAGGCGGGTGACAGAAAATGAGAGCCATATAGGTGCAGACATTAACTTTCTAAGCAACAGTAGGGCTGTGGGACCTCCAGCACAGCGAGAATCGCCCGTAGACGATAGTGTCATCGACGCCAGACGCTCGGCCAATTGCCGGACCGCAGATCAAAGGATGCCGCCACAGGATGATTGACGGGTCTTTCCGGAAGGACAGGATGAATGACCGTTTACATTTAGGTCCTTTTGATTGTCATCAACGCTACTTGTCCGCCCGCTAATCAAAGGTCGCCGCCATAGCACACTTAAGGATGATTGACACGTCGACATGTACTTGCGCCCTCTGCCACACACCTGGCCGACACCGCGACCGCTACTCGCTCGGCCGATTGCCGCACAGCCGCTGCCTCCGCCGACAGATGCTACCCCCTCCTCCACGCTCGCGACAGCTTCTCAAAGGACGCCGCCACCCGCCCTACCCGCGAGAACAAACAATACCGCGACGATTGCCTTGACCGCATCGACATCTCTTAAACAACACCGCCTTCGCCAGCCGACCCCCTACTCCCAAGACAGGGCGTACTGCACTCTTTTTACGGCGACCGCGCCCCGCCAGGTCAGCAGTCAATTAAATTGCATATTTATTCAGCGCGCCGCAGCGATCCGTATGTCAGATCTCGATTTTTCTTTCATTCGCATATAAAATTTTTAATTCTGAAAACCTATGTAACGATTTCCGCCGTTTATTATTCTCGGAAAAAATGAAGCTACCATAGTGTTTTTCGTATGTATTTTTAACAAGAATTTCGGTGTATCGTTATATATATATAAAAAAAAAAAAAAAAAAAAAAAAAAAAAAAAAAAAAAAAAAACCACACACATTTAGAACAAATGTATAGTTGGTTTCTGCACAAAAAATAACCATATTCTACAGCTTGTAGTAAAATATTAAAACTCGTATGCTAATTTTGCAAGTAAGAATTTATCGATGTGCCATCTCTCACCATGCTGTTCGCATAGGTAATTCCAACGATAGCGCAAAAATGTCTTAAAAATACTTAATTATTGACAAGTCAAGTTCAACCGTACCCGGTCATGTACAACAGTCGCTTCAAGCTACTTTTTTTCGTCATTGTAAAATAAATGGAAATTTATCCGTGCCATTTACGCGAACGGCATTTTCTCTAGTAAACTGCTAGCCTCCGCAGAAAGTATGGTGGTATTTATCAACCTGTTCTGTTGCTATGAGTGTTCGTTACTATGAAGTATGTCGTTGGTAACGATTAGACACGCGGCAATGGCCGCGTGGTCTGCAGCGCAATGTGCGTTTTGTGCGGCCGCTGCCGGAAGTTCGAGTCCTCCCTCGGACATTAGTGTGAGTGAGTTGTTCTTAAGGCGGTATTACACGACGATCCGCCGCGAAAGGTATAGGTCTAGCGCGACAGCCATCTAGCGGCGAAGCATGTGGACCTACTGCGGAACCATGATTATTAGCAGAGCGCCGGAATAGAGACCCGTGAATCTGTGCATGCGCACTAGGCAGGGCTAACACGTGCATGCGCAAAAGCGGATATTGCAGGAAGCTTTCTGCTTGTTATTTGTGTATGACATTCGTGGTTAGGACTGATTTGTGATTTCAGAGTTCCCTGTTGCGGTTTTTGCACCTTTTTTCAGTCAGTAGATTTTCATAAATTTCGAGTAGGATGTCGGATGTGCCTTTATTTGCCAGGAATTATACAATACGGACATTAACCTAATAGTCCTGGAAGGAAAGATGGCGGCAGGCATGTTCTGAGTAATGTCAAGCCCTCCCCTGCATCACCGAGAGACCGCCTGGATACGAGCTGCTCCGTAAAGCCTGGTCATCCCTGAACAGAATTCGCACGAACCATGGAAGATGCGCAGACTCTCTCTCTACAGATGGGGTAAAATTCCATTTCCCAACTCCGACTGCGACGCCGATAGCAAACCATACGCCACCATAAGACTGCGAGATGAGAGCGTACGATGGGAACGTCTCCTATTTCCTGACTGCAAAAGACGCCGCAATAGACTACATACGCAACTTTGGTGTTTGTATCTGACTGTGTTAATTTATTCTCTTTGTGCTTTATGCATCTTATATACCTTATTTTATGTCTCTTTTGTATTCTTGTATGTTTTAAACACTTTTTGTATGTGTAGTTGCATAAGACCTGCTAAATGATTTGCACTGCCATACGATAAATAAATAATTAAATTTTCATAACAGCAGTAATTAAACAAAATCATGTGTTTTTCAGCAGACCTTTATACTAGGTGTTTATGAAAAGGCGTTTTGACATTGGTTGCTTCATACTTATAGAAATGAAATGTTACAGAGAGCCGTTGAGTCATTATTTAGGCGTACAGGGAGGAAAGTAGTTTGCATAACCCACACGATCCCTGTATCGTACATTTATCAGCAATTGCCAGTCACGGTGACCGAGGGGACTGAGGCGCTTCAGTCACGGTCCGCACGGCCACTACGGTCGGGGGTTCGAATCCCCCCTCGGGCATGGATATTTGTGCCGTCCTTAGTTGTAGCTAGTTCATAAGTAGTTCGTAAGTTTAGGGACTGATGACCCCCTAGTTAAATCCCATAAGCTATACAAACATTTTTTATCAGCAATTGTGTACTCCTCAATGATATGCGTACAACTTTACAAACAGTAGGTCTTCAATACAGCTCACGTCCTTCCTTACGAAGTTCCAAATTTGTTGCTGATTTCCTGGACTCACTTATTTTATTAGCTCTGCCTTCATTTTTTCCGGCAACAGTCTGGTTTTCGTCGTTGTGCCGTAATCTGAAGATTTACTGTCACAGCTCCAAAATTTGTGTCCTATGTGCGAAACGCTGTATACATATAAATGTAGACAGACATATATAGTGTCGTCTAGTGTCGTAATATAAAGGTGTCGCGCAATATGAGGCTCCATGTCACGAATTGCGCAGCCGCTCCCGCAGAAGTTAAGAGTCCTCCTTCAGCCGTTTGTGTGCATTTTGTCATTGGCTTAAGTTAATTTAAGTAGTGTGTAAGTTTAGGGAGCAATAACCTAAGTAATTTGGCCTTCGGTACACAAACTTTGAACATTATACAAAAAGTTGTAATTCAAAGCAATAGTGACTCAATTCTGTATTACCTTCATAAGAGAAAGAGAAATACTTAATAAAAATGACAACTTCATGTCAAATAGGAACCGTAAGCTCACAGAAATAATTTAAATGAGTGACGTTCCAGGATATCAAAGCTTCCCTTGGGTTCTTGTGTGGTATGAATGAACGATTAGATGAGCTCTGTTTTCTTTACGTTTCATGCGTGTTTTTGCTGTCTACTGCGCATGCGCGGGTTGGTGTGAATGAATATCCTCCGTGCATCGTGTAATAGGTATACTTGAAGCAGAACGTAGTTCCAGATAATCACACTTGTGGCGCTGCTGCATAGACGTACGCGTCAGGTGTATCGTGCAATACGGCCTTTAGTGTAGGATTAAGTAGGTTTATGTAGTTCGTAAGGAAACGATGACCTTAGCAGTTTGGTCCCTCGCGATTACACAAAGATTTGATTTGCTAACAATTCCCGGTATTTCGGTGGCGACCTCTCTGGACAGAAGGATTTTTGGCACCAGTATAGCACGAGAGAGCCAGTTGAAAACCTGGTGCGCGCTGAGCAGCCACGGCCTGTCTTGGAACAATGGCCGGCACGCAATGGAGTTCGTGGGGTGTAGCTGCGCGATTGTAATAGGCAGCACGCTATGGTCCAAACAGGCTGGTCGCAGTGTACACATTCGGAATGTGTAATATTCGGCAAAGCGAATTGGTGAACTCGCCACAGTGGCAGCATTGTCGTGTTTACGCCGGAGAAACAGAGGGGAAATCATTATGGTTTACAGAAAAAAATATTTCAAATGTGAAGCTATGGGACCAAAATTCGTAGTCATCAGATCCTAGACTTGGAATTTATAAAAGAAATTCAAATGTTCAAATGTTTGTTAAGCTTATGGGACTTAACTACGGGGTCATCAGTCCCTAAACTTACAAACTACTTATGAACTACTGACGAACTAGGACGGCACAAATATCCATGCCTGAGGGAGGATTCGAACTCTCGACCGTAATGGCCGTGCAGACCGTGACTGGAGCGCCTGAGTCCCCTCGGCCACCGCGGCCGGCTTGGAATTTACTTAAACTATCTTATGCTAAGGCCAAGACAGACAACCCTTGCCCGAAAGAGTACTATAACCTCCGACGGGGAGTAGCAGTTCACTCGGCAGCAGGCGCCTTACAGCGGACGGCCATTCCCGCGCGGCTATGGCGTACACTCCAGTATACTTGTACGTGGAGCCCTGCTAGGCTGTTACACGCAGCGCGTTTACTCTCGACTATTTTTGAGGAAGACGAAACCTGGTTTGGAAATTCGAAAGCAATGTTCGATGCTGCGGTTACTCGTTAGACCTGAATCGATTTTTCTAATCTCTTCAATGGTGGTTTCCTTGTCTATTATTCATCTCGCATTCTGGAAAAAAGAGTGGAGGCGATGATTCGTTGAACAACATTGCAGTCAAATATGTCCAACTCCTACAATGCCTAGAAGTATTCAGAATGTATACGGACGCGGCAAATAATCAAAAGGGTTAAAGGCATAGCTATTATTTCGAATTACAAGCAGAGGCCGGAATGAGTAACGTAGAAGTAGATATCATCGTAGTAGTGCAGCAACTAAAATCACTTAACAAGAACAAGTCTTCTGGTACGGACCGTATACCCATTAGATTTCTATCTGATTATGCTGAATCGATAGCTCCTTACTTAACAGCCTCTCTCAAAGAATGATCTGTAGCAAAAGATTGGAAAGTTGAACACGTCACACATATCTTCAAGAAAGGCAGTAGGAGTAACCCAATAAACTACAGGCCTATTTCATTGACGCCAGTTTGCAGCAGGGTTTTGGAACATATCCTGTATTCAAATATTATGAAGTGTCTCGAACTGAGTGATCTTTTGACAAAAGGTCAGGAAAATATCGTTCATTACTCACACGAAGTGATGGGTGCTATCGACAAGGGTTCGCAAATAGAATCCTTATTTCTTGATTTCCAGAAGACTTTTGACACCGTACCTCATAAACGGCGTTTAATCAAATTGCGTGGTTATGGTATAGCGCCCCAAATTTGCTAATGGATACGGAATTTCCTGTCAGATAGGACACAGTTTGTAGTAATCGATGGTGAAACATCAACTAAAGCGGAGGTGATATCAGGCGTTCCACAGGGTAGTGTTATTGGTCCTCTGCTGTTCCTTATTTACACAAGCGATTTGGGAGAAAATCTAAGTAGGTCTCTTAAGTTGTTTGCAGACGACGCCGTCATTTACCGTCTAGTAAAATCATTTGAAGTTCAAACGCAACTGCAGAACGATCTGAATAAGATATCAGTATGATGTAAAAATTGGCAATTGACTCTAAATAATGAGAAGTGTGAAGTCGTCCCCGAATACGAAAAGAAATCCTTAAACGTTGTTTACAAGATAAATCTATCAAAAGTGAAGGCCGTAAACTTCACAAAATACCTAGGAATTACTATTACGTCAGACTTAAACTAGAAAGAACACGTAGATAATGTCGTGCGAAAGGCGAACCAGAGACTGCGTTTCATTGGTAGAACCTTTAAAAGATGCAACAGTACTACTAAAGAAACTGCGTACACTACGCTTTTCCGTCCTTTTTAGGAGTATTGCTGCCCAGTGTGGGTTCCTTATCAGGTGGGTTTGACGGAGGAAATCAAAAGAGTCCAAAGAAGGGCAGCTAGTTTCGTATTGTCACGATACAGGGGAGACAGCGTTACGGAAATGATACAGTATCTGGGATGGGAATCATTACGGCAGCGGCGCTTATCGCTGCGGTGTGGGCTACTTATGAAACTCCAATCACCAACATTCTCCTCCGAATGCTTAAATGTATTGTTGCCTCCCACTTACATAGGTAGAAATGACCATCAGAATAAAATACGAGAAATTAGAGCTAAAACGGAGAGATCCAGGTGTTCTTTCTTCCCACGCGCTATTCGAGAATGGAATGGAAGATAAATAGTACAAAGGTGGTTCGATGAACCCTCTGCCAGGAACCTAAATGTGATTTGCAGAATATCCCATGTAGATGTAGATTAATCAAGAAAAAAGTATTATGTGTGTTCGTCCTACTGTAGGAAATTGAAAATGAATTAAAATTAAAAACAAAAGCTACCAACTGGGTCTACGATATATAAACTCTGACATTAAATTTCAGTGAGTAGTACTGTAACATTAACGTAGATAAACTATGAACTACAGTTATCTTACACTCCTTCGAAATAGTCGCCTTCCGTAACCATGCACCGCTGAGTTCTGCGATAAGTGTCCTGGAAACTTTGCACGCAGTCTTGCTATACGATGGTGTTGAAAAGCTTCGTCACTTTTCTTTGAATGTCAGGAATATCGTAAGACCTCTTCCCTTTTAAAGCGATATTGAGTCGAGGGAATATGAAAAAGTCTGCAGCAATTAGATGCGGCAAGTATGGTGGATACTCAAGTCGGATGACAACGGTCGCCTACACACAGTCAATATCGTCAAATAATTCCTGAGAATAAAAGGGTGCTGCAACTTGAACAGCCGCGGCGGAGTGGCCGAGCGGATTGAGACGCTATGCTCCGATGCGCGAGGCCATTCCCCCTAGGGCATGGATGTTTGTGCTGTCTTTAGTATAAGTTAGTTCATATGTACTTTGTAAGTTTAGGGACTGATGAGCCCGCAGTTATATCCAATAAGCTTGACAAACATTTGAACAACCTGAACATCCTCCATACTCACCGTATCTTGAAACTTCTTCCTATTCTCCCGACTCAAACTAGCTCGGCTTTTCAACTCCATCGTAAAGGAAGACTTCGTGCAAAGTTTCCAGGACATGCATCGTAGAGCACAGCGGTACATAGTTATGAGAGGTGACTATCCTGAACTAAGGTAAAGGTAATTAATAGTTTATCTACGTTAATGGTACAGGAGTATTAACCAAACTTTATTATCAGAGGTTGTTTCTTACCCCAGGAGCTACGTTGGAAGAATCTGTAGAATTACCTCCCACGGTGATTCGTCAGCCTCAGCTTTCTCTACCCATTTGTCATCTGCCGATTCTTTGGCTGACGATAATAATTGTTAACTTGAATCCATCCTGACTGACAATATTATTTTTCTATCTATTCGTCTGTCAGGGCATCTCTTTTCCAATAATCCTCGCATAATTCTTTTACGTGACGTACTGCCTTTCTCCAATCTTCTGCGCCGCCATCTTCTTAGTGCGCCATTGCACTGAAGTGACGAAGCGTAAGTTATACTATGAAAATCATAGAATACAGGATGCAAAATGGCGTATGCCAAAGAGAGGTTCTGGAAGGGAAAGCTGAAAGGTGGAAAGAGTTTATAGAAAGGCTATATGAAGGAAGTGAACTTAGCGGCAAGTGGAGAAGAAGTAGATGAGGATGAAATAGTAGATACTATACTGAAAGATAAATTTGACAGAGCACTGAAAGATCTAAGTCAAAACAAGGCCCCTGGATTAGATAATACTCCCTTAGAGATACTGAAGTCTTTGGGCGAACCAGCAATGACAAAATTGTTTCACCTGGTGTGTAAGATGTATGAGACAGGTGAAGTACCCTCAGACTTTAAGAAAAATGTTATAATCCCAATTGCAAAGAAAGCAGGTGCAGACAGGTGTGAGAACTACAGAACCATCAGTTTAATACGTCATGGTTGCAAAATATTAACACGAATTATTTACAGAAGGATGGAAAAGCTGGTAGAAGCCGACCTAGGGGAAGATCAGTTTGGGTTCAGGAGAAATGTAGGAACACGGGAGGCAATACTCACTTTACGGCTTATCCTAGAAGATTAAGAAAAGGCAAACCTACATTTCTAGCTTTTGTAGATTTGGAAAAGGCTTTTGACAATGTTGATTGAAATAAACTCTTTCAAGTTCTGAAGCAAGCAGGAGTAAAATGTAGGGAGCGTAAGGTTATTTACAACTTATACAAAAACTAGACAGCGGTTGTCAGAGTTGAAGGGCATGTAAGGGATGCAGTGATTGGAAAGTTAGTAAGACAGGGTTGTAGCCTTTCTCCAATGTTATTCAATTTTTACATTGAGCAAGATATAAAGGGAAGCAAGGAGAAATTTGGAGAAGGAATTAAAGTTCAGGGGGAAGAATTAAAAACATTGCGTTTTGCCGACGACACAGTAATTCTGTCAGATACAGCAAAGGACCTGGAAGAGCAATTGAACGGAATGGACAGTGTGCAGAAAGGTGCATATAAGATGAACATTAACAACAGCAAAACTAGGGTAATGGAGTGCAGTGTAAGAAAATCAGGTGATGCTGAAGGAATTAGATTAGGTAACGAAGCAATAAAGGAGGTAGATGAGTTTTGTTACTTGGGCAGTAAAATAACAAATGATGGTCGCAGTAGTGAGGATATAAAATGCAAAATGGCAATTGGTAGTAAAGCTTTGGTGAGGCGAGTGTCAACAGCCGTTATATATTTCATAAAATGCATTAAAAAAAAAAAACATCAGCTGTTTATTCAAAACCTTATATATCTACCAGTTTCGGTCAATAGACCATCTTCATGGATAAAAAGGTGTTAAAACTGAATGGTAAAATGCATCAAATAAAATAACACATAGCTGAGACAAACATGAGTCAGTATAACTAAAAGTGTTAAAATTACAGTGGTCATCTGTTCTTACACAAGACTATAGTCTGTTCTTACATTTTATCTTATGTTTGACTGATAGGTTTCATCCAAGATGACCACTGTAATTTAAACATTTTTAGTTATACTGACTCATGATTGCCTCAGCTATGTGTTATTTTATTTGATGCATTTTACCATTCAGTTTTAACACCTTTTTATCCATGAATATGGTCTATTGACCAAAACTGTTAGATATATATAAGGTTTCGAATAAACAACTGATGGTTTTAAAAAATGCATTTTATGGGTAGAAAAGTGTTCTTGAAAAAGAGAAATTTGTTAACATCGAATATTGATTTAAGCCTAAGGAAGTCCTTTATGAAGGCATTTGTATGGAGTGTTGCCTTGTATGGGTGTGAAATATGGACGCTAAACAGTGCGGACAGGAAGAGGACTGAAGCTTTTGAAATCTGGTGCTACAGACGAATGCTGAAGATTAGGTGGGTGGATCGCGTAAGTAATGAGGAGGTACTGTATTGGGGAGAAAAGAAATTTCTGGCATACTTTGACTAAAAGAAGGGATCGATTGGTAGAACACATTTTAGACACCAAGGAATTGTTAATTTAGCGTTGGAGGGAAGTGTGTGGGGTAAAAACCGCAGAGGAAGACCAAGAGATGGATACAGTAAGCAGATTCAGACAGATGTAGGTTGCCGTTCTTATGTGGAGATGAAGAGGCTTGCTCAGGATAGGGTATTGTGGAGAGCTGCATGAAACCAGTCTCCTGACTGAAGACCACAACGACAACACAAATTCGTCCATTTAATTTTGTGTCCGATGAACGGTTAAGCCATTATTTTCAATTAAATTTCGAGCTGTCAAAAGGTGATCGCAAAGGCCCCGCTTTTAGTGATACTACCATACCAGTAACATAAAGTGTGCCAAAATTAAACCATGACCAGCAGACCGCCTCCGGCCGCGGTGGCCGAGAGGACTGCGGCGCGCCAGTCAGTCTGCACGGCCACCCTGGTTTAGTCAAGGAATTAGTGTGTAAGTCTAGCGACTGATGACCACAAAGTTTGGTAGCATAAGACCTCTCACACATTTTGAACACGACCGGCACTTTTCTTTGACAAAACTACTCGTAGAATATCATTTTGGCATCATTTATTTACTGTATGATGCGTTTCAAGCCGCGTTTCACCAAACGAAAGTACTGGCCACATTTATTCTGATGCTCAATTTTAACATAAAAACCTGAGAAAGTATTCCTTTTAGCTACACCGTTCTTTCGTCCGCTCAAAACAGTACGTTCATCTTTGCACCTTCTAAAGCGAAATCGCACAGGATAATTTTTCTAAGGGTTTGCTAGCTAGCTGCTGTTTCATAATACATTTATCTATATCATCGATCACATACTCATTGTGAGCTTCTTGCTTCTTTTTCTTGGGCGTAGAAGCGTGAGTTCCACTCTGCTCGGCTTCGTGTCTTTCATTCCGTAACTTGGAAACCATTCTCTTTCTCAGCTTTAACATTGTAGCAGAACGTTGCATCGCCTTCTCCACCGGCAGGTTAAATCCCTTTTTTAAGAGTCGTCAACGAATTAAATTACATTAACCCCAAGCCTCAGCACCCATGGAAGAAGACACTTTCCACCCTCATCTTCCAAGCCCGCACTTAGAGGTAACAACATCTAGCACTAGTTTAACCGTAGCCTAGCTGTACCTTGCCGCGTAACCAAGTTATTTCCGTCGTGATAATGTTAGCTACGTCTCGCTTCAGAAGCTGTGCATTTAATGCTGCGTCGCTCTTCACTGCGGTGTTTAGTTTCCATGTAGTAATTAGTTCAGGAGAGTTATCATATACGTACTGATTATGCCACGTAAGACGCAGTGTGACGTTTTCTGCTGGCTTCTAATCTTCACGAACTAAAAGTTTGGTGTGTAGTAGTGTTCAACATAAACTAAAGACGGGAGAGACGTCGCACATTTTTTTCAAGTTAATTTTTATCAATATGTAACCACTGGACTAATGACGTTAGTAGTTAGGTCTCCTTATTCCAGACAACGAACCAAGCATATAACCACTGAAATCACAAAAAAATTATGCAATATTGGTGTTTGAACATTGCATCTTATTATGGAAATTAAACCTTTATAAAAACATACTTATGATAAACAATGGTTTGTAAATTCAAGGAAATAGTAAGTAGCAGGCAAGATGCCGCGAAAGAGAAGGACATTCGACAGATTGCGAAAGGCACTGAAAATGAAATTCAGTTTCAGTTTTGGTTTCGAAGTATATTTATAAATCGTCCACACAAACATTTCTCATAGAGAGTACATGATTCATGAAGCCACGTAGAACATCCTACACAGTGAATACAGTCAGAAGTAGACGACATTCCTTAATAAAATTCAATGCACACTAAACATCCCTTTTCTTAATAAATTTAATTCATCTGAGGATCTACTGTGTAGGAAAACATAAACATCATCTTCTTTTCAAACTGTGTTTTGAAACATAATTTTTTTTAAATCTAGTTTTGGGGATTTCGTTTCTTTTGTGGGCAAAAGCTTTTCCTTTCTTGTTCCTTTCGGTAATTTTCTTTCTTTTCGTTGCTATAAATTTGTCGCATGTTGTCATCGTTGCTGACCGAATTCTCTGGATTTACTTCTCTGAGGTAGTTTAGGAACAAGTGGAATCTTCACCAGCAATTTTGGTGGAGTTTCTTCATGAGGTGTCACCGACTTTCGTTTACACAGCAACTACCTTGTGCAGTTGGTCGATGAGTAGCTAAATTTGTGCAATTTTTAGAAGTAGATGGGTGTTCTGTTAACACATTTGTTTCAGAAGTTGTTGTCGCTGGCTGATCTACAGTCAAATCATTTGATACATCTACAATAGTTGAGAGTTCAGTATTATTAACGTCTGAAACAAAGGAATGGTTTGGAATTTCTGCTCTATCAAGCGGATAATATCAGTAGCTCTAAATCCGGATACACCAATCAGAACAGTGGCAACACGAGTCCTTGCTTTGAACAGAAACTCTAGAAACGGTTGACATGTAATTCTTTCGTCTTTACTTGCATGAATGAAAAGTCACTTTTAGGATTTCATAAATGATAGGTCGTGTTGTATCTGTGTCGTATGGCTAGGCAAACAAATGTTACTTCGTATTCAACAGCAAAATGCAAAATGCTGACAGAATTAATATGGAAGGAATGACCATTTAACCGAAACAGAGCAGGACCAGGCGCATGTCTAGGAAGAAGGTGATTTTAGTAAATATCCATGAAAAAATAGTTTTGACATCAGCGTATTCTCTTCTCATAACAACATCTAATCATGGAGGCATGTTGTCTTCAGCGTCTTGTTTTTTATTTACCCCTTTGTAAATGGAGTAAGGTGGTAATAAATGTCCCTCTCCATTACAGCATGGAGTAACCTGCTTTTGTTTCTCCTCCTTCAGCATATGTTATAATGTGGACATTTCTGCTTCCTTTCGGGGCAAGAACCATCTCATGTACATTGTTTAACGTGTACCAGTTTCTTCTATGTTGCAGATACAGAAAACCCGTTTTCTGTCAACGTTTTGGTTAGCAGATCAAAGCCCGAATTGAATACGTCTCTGTTCATTCCAATCGCTGTAGCTATAGTAAGTCCTGGCGCTTTGCTGATGCTTAAGCCTGCATTGCGTCTAAAACAATTCTTTACATTATTGAATTTATATTTCTCACATCTAATCAGCTAAATTTAAAGATATTCATCTGAGGTCTGGCGGTTTGGTAGCCAAGCCACTTGGTTGAAATTTTGTTTACGTGGGCAGCTAAGCTCCTTTCTGAATCTTCAGCCAAGTATGATGTGGTCCACACACTGTTTTCTTGAAATTGTACGTAGAATATCTCCTTAATGTAAATGCAGACTTTCTCGGCGGATCTCTATGAGGAAATCTTCTCGGGTTGACAGCCGAGTCAGTGCCTCGTTCTCTGGCAACGTTTCGGCAAGTTGCTTAATTTAGGTTACGGTAGTAACACTAAAAGTCGGCCTTTCCGATCGTCTATTGACCACTCTAAATTTAAATGAAAATACCGGCTTAACCATTCATCCGACACGAAAATTGAATAACCGAATTTGTAGAGGAGAACATTCTCCACAACTTTGCTCTTTTATGTTTTTTTCATATCTTGCATCGTTCCAGAGATATTTGTAAAAATAACGGCGATTTGACGATGTCTGTCTGGCTGGAACGAGTTCCCACTTTTTAGGTCGAACCGTTCAACGGATCGGCACCAAATTTTACAGACATAATTGTTAGCTACCAGACACTAGAACCACTCTTTTTGAAATATTTCGGACAAGAAATACGTTAGTAATACCAAAAAAAGCCGTTTGTAATATAATTTTAATTGCAATTACAACCCTTCTCGAAACCCTTCTGGCTCTGTCTACATTCTTATTTTTCTACAAAATAATATATTCATGGGTCAATATATATGAACTAAGGCTGTCCTGCATAATATACAAAAATATTGAACCTTGTGGTTCTTATTTTCGATTATAAGATACTTCAGTTTAAAAATCTGAATTTCAGAACAGTATTTTCTAAAAATTATATTTTATTTCAAGTTTTATCACATATCTTACTGTGGCCGGGGAGTGGAACGAGAATGCTTGAAGGAAGCGTTCCGGCACTTAACATTTTAGAAATTAAGCACTGCTCCAGGTATACTATGAATGCAAATTAGCAGCCCAACATGTTGTGTGATGAATTAACCACACTGGCAGCTTAAGGGTGACGTAATCAGAACAATCGAATTAAATTATAACCTAAGACGTCTAAAATCGGAAAATGCTGTGCGCAGAACGCATAAAATAAACAGATTTCAAATGTTCAAATATTTGTAAATCTAAGGGACTTAACTAAGTTGGTCATCAGTCCCTAGGCTTACAAATATGTTACACCAACTTAAAGCAACTTATGCTAATGACAACACAGACACCCATGCCCGAGGAAGGTTTCGAACCCCAGACGGCGAACGGACCCAAACACCAGATTCGTCAATAATAAAATACTGCATGTTAGATTAATACTATCAGGTCTCTGAAGTAAATGACAAATGTGGCTTGCTGGTATGGGCTGCAGTACAGTTGGTTCCTAGAACCAACGAATTGACGAATCTGATATTATTTTATTCGATTTGAGCATAGTGTGCTCTAATTTTACTCGCCTCAGGTTATCTGATAAAGAAACCCTAAGCTGGTGCCGAAACCTGGTAAAGTGTGCTTAATTTAGTACGCAACTTGTTGGGCTGCCAAATTGCATTTCCAGGAAATAGGTTTTACAGTTGCTGAGTCAATACAAGCTATGTTTAATATCTGATGCATACATGTACATCTAAGGTTGTGCCACCCACACTCCAACCTTGAAATGCGATGTGTAGCTGTAAAGTAATAGACTCCACTGCTCGCACAAACTGATGGATAAACTCAAAACCACCACACCTGTTATCGTCACAGTAGAACGGCCATAAAATAGATGAGATACATTACACCCCACACAGGAGTAAATCAAGCAGTAACAAAGCGTGGAAAAGATTTAACAGAGGAAAGATCGGGATAGTCTCACATTTCGTGTGGTCTCTGAATGTTACGTTAATACACTGTCATTATTACCGTTTTTGCGCGTGACCCATCATCAGATAATCTGTTAAATTCACCATCGTGAGTACAAGAGGTCTGCACAGTAAAACATAAAAATGATATAAAAATATACAAACCATTGAACATAGGTCGTAACGTAAAAAGCAATGACGCATGGCATAGACATTTAAAGAAATCAGTCAAGTGTATTCTAGGGCTGTTTCTACATAACTGTGCAAATCAAAAATTTAGTGTCGTAGTAAGTTCTTCGCTCTCAGATGGCACGCCGAACACGGCGTCTGAAACAGTCCACAAATACAATTTTGTAAACATTGTAAGTATAAAGTATGGTAATGAAGCACATTTTCTTCTCTTTACAATTAAAATGTGTTTTCCAAGAATAACCGAAACATTGCCCACATGGTACAGTATACAGAAGAATTACAAGAGTTAATTCAAAATCAAATTGTATTTATTTATTTTTATGTAGTATGGATGCTAGAATACACCTGTCAGACGTCTATGAATGTATATGCCTTACATCAGGTCTTTTTATCTTATGAACTATTTATAATGGTTTGTACGTTTTTATTTCATGTCGATTTATGCTTGATTGTGCAAAACCTTTTTGGTCATGTTAGTGTATCATAACAGATTTACTGATGATGAAACGCGTCCGAAACTGGTAACAACGAGATTGTATTGATATAACTACTAATCAGCATTGATTTCGTATACTGTGTTAACAAGAAAAGACGCATGCCCATGTACGATATTTTAATTTATTAAGGTACCAAGAAGTAAATCGTATCACATGGTTATAACGCCTAAGGCATGGAAAAATAAGAAAGAAACCATGCTAACTGCATGACCGATGAATAAACATAGAAACAAGATTTATTTCAATCCTGAAATTTATATTCGATTGGGTGACCTTACCGTTCCAATTTATCCAAACTGAGGAGACCCTCATCGATCTCATAAATCAAGATAGACAACAAATACTAACAAAACGAAATCAGTTGTTTGAACGTAGGTTTCATATATCCTGCCCTAATTGCGCTTGTAAATGTGGAATCGTCAGGAAAAAAAAATCTTAAGAATATTCAGATTTCAAAGGACGTAAAACTTGTTACTACATGTGGACGACTTCAATCTTCTCATGATTTAGAGTGAATTGTCCATTTTTACACCATACTGCTATCTTACTTAGACCGGTCTGAAGTTGGTTTTGATCTTCAGATGATTTTCATAGACGGTAAATGACTGTGTCATCTGTAAACCACCTAAGAGAGCTACTTAGATTTTTCCCAAATCGTAAATAAGGAACAGCAGAGGACCAATAATACTACCCTGTGAAAAGCTCGAATCACCTCTGTTTTAGTCGATGCCTTACCGTCGATTTCTGCAAACTGTGTCCTCTCTAAAAGAAAATTCCCTATTCAGTCGCAAATTTGAGGCGATATACCAAAAACCACACAATTTGATTAAACGCCGTATGGAGGTACAGTGTTAAAAGCCTTCTGGAAATCTAAAAATACGGAATCAAAGATCCTTTGTCGGCAACGCTCATCACTTTGTGTGAGTAAATAGCTAATTTTGTTTCTCATGAACGATACTTTCTAAATACGTGTTGACCTTGGGTCAATAGATCATGCTTTTCGTGATAATTCATAATATTTGAATACAGTATATGTTCCAAAACCCTGCTGCAAATTGACGTCAATGAAATGTCTGTAGTTCAGTGGCTTACTCCTAATGCCTTTCTTGAATATAGGTGTGACCTGAGCAACTTTCCAATGTTTTGGTACATATCCTTCTTTGAGCGAGCGGTTGTATATGGCTGTTAAGTAAGGAGCTATCGCTTCAGCATAATCAGATAGAAATGTAATGGGTATATAGTCTGGACACAATATTCACATTTATAAATATTGTATACAATAACACACACCCCTCACTCACTTCTGCTAAGAAATTCATCAGTGAAATAGAAGAAGGTGGCTTTCTGTAAACTGAGGTTTATTATTCTTGTGGCTGTGTATGGCTTATGTTATTGAAAATGTTAATTGCTGAATAGTGGACACCTGTCTGAGCCGAAGTAAGTGACTTGAAATATTTCTGAAAGTATTCTTGTTTCTAGTATGATTCCATGAACTCAGCTGTTGGTGTGAAGAAAATAAAATATGTTTAATTATCAATTTCATTAGAGAATATATACTGTATTTTGGGAAGCAGTAACTGAAATAGCCATCTGCCGGAAGTTCTTGAGTTGAGACGGCAAACGTCGCATTGCACGTTTTTTGAATCGGAAAAATTTAGCTTGGCATTATGAGTTATCCCAGAAAATAATCCTGTATGCCACTGTGTAATGAAAGTACGAATGATACGCTAACTTTTATATTTTTATATCTCGTATGTCCGACGAAAATTACAACATTCGCATAGCCAATAGGTACTTCTTTAGGCGTTTCGGTAGTTCTGCGGTATGTTCCTCCCAGTAAAATTTATTATCAAGCTGTAATCCCACGAAAACAATACTTTCAACTTCTTTTATATTCTTGTCGTCATACTTTAAGCATATACTAGCTGGAAACAGAAACAGCATATAATGTGTACTTTAAACTTCTTAGGGGGTGTCCATTACTTACGTGAGGTGAATTTGGCGTTTTTTTTTTACTCCCCTCTCTTCATGGTAATGTGTGAGAGTTTTCTCAACTTCGCTCCCCCACCACCCTTTCACACACACACCCTAATCCCATAAGGCATTTTTGAAACAGCGTACTTTAGTGTAATTGCGTTAATATTTGCTTTATTACAGTGGATTTTTTAAAAAACACAATTTCTTTTTATTTTAGTCTGATTGAGACTCGTATTTAACACAGAGCGCATAGAACCACAGAAAAATCGAACAATAAAGTAGAACTAGATTTCGTACAGTAGTAATCATTCAAATTCACTCCAGAGGAATGCATGTGTGGTCTTACAGAATAACAATTACATCCAACATGTCTATATGATTTTCAAGAAGAAATTGGTTCCCGGATGGCTTTCTTTGAGTGTTGCGTTTGAATCCCTACAAAAACGTTGGGGTAAAAAAAAAAAAAAAAAAAAAAAAAAAAAAAAAAAAAAAAAAAAAAAAGGATGTGTATCTTTACAGTAACGATCTTGGGGCTACTGGGTTATTACGTAATATTTGCACAACAGCAATAAATATTATTGTGTAGGATTTTGTTGGGAAATATGTTTTATTTAATTTAAACAAGACATTCCGCGATTTTACACTGTTTCTTGCAGAAAAAAAATTATGATAGATTTTCCGATAACACCTCACCCCCATGTGAGGTTTAGTGAGACTCGTGTTCAACCCCTCATTCCCCCCTAACACCTCACGTAATTAACAGACGCCCCCTTAATCCTCTAATAGTTTAGTGCAATAAGGACAGTGGGCGGAAATAAAATTTCGGGGAATTTCTAACCAACAGCTGTGTTCGCAAAGCTACTGTGTCAGAATTATGCTGTTTAGAGCCCGTTCCTCCATCTTTCGTTAATCTTCTCGTTAGTAAAGGAGAAGATGCCTTTAACGTGCAGTTAAATGTGCTCGTTAACTGCATTGCGTTTGTAAATTAATTCAATGCTGTCCATGAAACATGTAGGACAGCAAAAGTGCTTGGGGCCTAGTAGGATAACATACTGCCAAGTGCGTAGTTCCTTAGTGCGAGCAATAGCTTGCACATAGGCGAAAGTGGACTGCTCCTGTAGATGGGACGAAGAAATCACATTTTAGACCTTACACTAGGCGCAACAAGCACAAGTAAATACTCAATCAATACCCTTGCAGACATAAATAATGTATTGTGTTTTCTATTACGACAGATAACTTACAAAATACATAACTATCCGTTGGACTCTTCAGATGGTCGTGGAGTGTTTTGTGCAGAGTTTCCAAAGTGGCTTTTCGAAGACGAAATCGCGTAACAAATTCTGCATCATCCGAGCATTCAAAATGATTTGGACGAAGATAAACACGTCTAGGACGCCTTATAGGAGCAATGACCTCTGGATCGTCCAAAATATTGACATCGTCGTCATTGTCAACCAAATCTCTTATAACAGTAATTTTCATCATACCGATTCTCACTTAACTGGTCGTTACCTGTAAGTTCGTATTTTGATATCGCATCAATAATTTTAAGGTTATGTTGCTTATCTGCATTATACCAAACTCATCTAATCGCTACTGACATGGAGCGAGAAATATGACAATGTAGTTTTCCAATAAAGTTGATTTTCACACTGTTTTTTCATACATGTAAATCATTTTCGATAAATCGGTCTTCATCACGTGAATATATTGCGGTATTTTAGCGCTTTGGAATCTTGCCACTTTCATACAGATTCTCACTTAACTGGTTGTTAGTCGTGTAACGAGCAGAATTTTACTGGTTAACTTGACGGCCAGTTTGAGGTCTTTTAACGTCAGGTTAACTCATGACGAAAAATTGACAAACGCAATTCTCCGCTAACGACAAGCTAAAATCTTAACTGAAATTTAACGAGACATTGACAAACCGGCCCTTAGTCGATTTTTTAAACTGAAGGTTAGTTTCCTTATTGACGTCTCTTATAATATTGTAATATGGAGCACTGTAACAATGGTTATCGAGCTATAATGAATCCCTATCATTAGTGTCTGGCCCCTGCTTGATCTGTGTCTTGTCAAGTGAAGCACAAAGTAAGGCTGGCAGCCTTTGCTGCGGCTCAGCACGCGAGCGGAAAATCCCCTTCTGCCGGTGGCAAGGAAGCGTATCTTCTGTCTCTCTCTTCCTGCCAGAGACTCTGCACTAATTCCGGTAATGGAGTACATCCGGGCCGATCACATCCGCGGGCCGAAATGGCTTCCTAACCGCGTTAGATGTGCACGCGACTGGAGACCGCAGTTTCCAACTTGTTGCTTCCAACGTCAGTTTCATTGTATGTTTACTTCTACCTCAAGTTTTCCTCCATCCGTATAAACAGAAGTATTTTGCGTCGCCTTTGTGCCATTGGGTATGCTACTCGCAAACACGTCTTTACATCAGGCCTTTCTGCAACAATATTGGTCTACAATTCAACAATGGAGCACGGACGGTCAGCTGTAGGCACTACTCAGCTTTGTGAGTAATAAGAGACCTATCAAAGTTAATGGAAAAAAATTGGATAACTATAAACATCAGTTGATGAAATTAAGTCGGAACTCGTCACATATAGTGGAATGTGTAATGTAACACATTTAAGACGCTCCCCATTTAATCTGGGCTACCATCATATCTATGATGATATTTATGATATTTAGTTTGAAACTTAGACACGAGTTAACTTTGAAGAATTTTTATTTCTATCACAGATTCAAAATGTACACAACTTTTAGCACATTAACTCCTCCACCACCACCAACTAACTGTTCGTCTCATATAGAGTTAACGACAATTAACATTGGCATAACAGTTACTTGTAATTATTGGTATATAATTAAATATTTCAAAATACAATCGTTTGATGAAATGTTAACTATAAAATTGATACTAGATCTTTAACTGGATAGAAACCGTAAGACAAAATAGTTTTATGTTACAAGAAATTGATAAATTACAGCATTATTGAACAATAGGATTGTATTAAATAATCGAACTTCTAGAACATACTATATTGATACTTAAAATTTGAAAATAATGCTTGACAATCAGTCGTGAATAATTGTTTAATTTACTAGATGTACTGAAATCTGGTTAGGCCATAAACACTACGAATTTTATTGGAATTTAATAAAGGAAATGAAAGGAAAGGGATTCTTTGAGTTAGAAACAATGTGGTTTATATAAGGTAGAAAGGAAGAAAACTGGTATCCTGAGCTTCACTATAGGAAACGAGTATCCTGTACTTCAGTAGACCGTGGCTCATGTTGTTACATTCCAAATGTCAGGTCTGAACTGGTTGCACAGAGTAAAAGAAATGGCACTGGAGTCATGACAAATTCGGTCTGACTCTACGAACTCAGCAATCACACCACTTTCGAAGTATGAAACAAAACACTGTAACAAGTACAGAGGTGTACCTCTTTAACTAGCGTTCTTCGCAAAACCCTATGAGGTATTGTTGAAAGAAGAGTGCGAGTATGATTTGAAGACACGTTGGATGAAAATCAGTGTGAGTTTCAATCTCGTTGAGGCTGTCAGAACCACAACTTACGGCAGATAACGGATAAGTGCTATGCGTGGAAGAGAGAATTATATCAATGATTTGTTGATCTAAAAATGCTTATGACTGTGTACCTACGAGGAAGATATTGTCAGTTCTCCAACATTACGGAATAGGAGGAAAACGTCAACAGGCAATTACGTACATACTCAGATAGCAGTATTGCCAGACAGCGAAACGAAAGTTAATTTACAACGTGTACAAAACCCAGAGCCAAAGGGCGTGAAAAGGAAACCGTGCTTGAAAATGGAGTAAATCAGGGTAGTAGCCTTTCCCCATTGTGATTCAATCTATTCAATGAGCAATCTGTGAAGGAAAGGGTGGAGAAATATAGAGATGGAATTAAAGTTCAAGGCGTAGAAAAAAACGTGGCATTTTGATGATGACATGCTGATACTGTAATTCTGTTAGGGACAGCAAAGGACAAGAAGTAGCGACTGAAGGGAATAGATAGTGACTTGAAATGGGCAAGAGAGCAAAGCAAAGGTAATGAATGTAGTCTAACGAAATCAGGGGATGCTGAAGAAATTAGCTTAGATAACGTAACAATACACGTGTTAGATGAGTTTTGTTAATTGGGCAGTAAAATAATATACATTGGTCGCAGTACAGAGGAAACAAATGCAGAATGGCCATAGGAAGGAAAGCAGTTTTGAGAAAGAGAAATTTGTTGACAGCGAATATTGATTTGAGAGTTAGGCAGTTGTGTGAGGCGTTGATTTTTATGGTAGTGAATCACGGACGATAAGCAGTTCAGACAGGAAGAGGATATTGGCTTTTGATATATGGTGCTAAAGAAGAATGCTGAAGATTAGTTGGGTATATAATGTAACTAATGCGGAGTTGCTGAACAGAACTGGAGAGAAAAGAATTTTCTGGTATACCACGGCTTTAAGATGATCTCGATTTTGTGAGATTACCGCCCAATAAAAATATTGGTAATTAATAGCATTTGATGATTAAACAGTATGAAGTTCACTGCAAACATTGACCATGCCAATGCACTAAGTGTTACACAATTTTAATCTTATTAGTTATGGTAGCAATGTATGTATGCAGTTGGGTGGCAACATTTATAGTTAGGCCATAGGTAAAAATTCTCCACGTTGAGTTTTGCTGTGTGCTTGTAGCTGACGGCAGGCCAGCGAGCAGGCCGACGTTGGTGGCTTGTTCCAGCTTAAGATTTTCCAGGTTCGTTTCCGGTGAGGGCAGAGAGGGATAATGGCGAGTGCCAGGCGCAGTGCAGTGCACAGCGTGAAATAAAATATTCTAATACTACTTGCATTTGAAGTAATACGATGCAGTTAGGAACCTTTAAGGCCCTCATTACAAAATAGCCTGTTGACAAATAAACGAAACATTAGCTGATATAGTCACATTTGGCGTAATATGTTTAATTGACAATGAAAAGTAATAAATTACCAATGAATACAAGACAGTTACACAACTAGCATGGCAATGTTTGTTTAAAAAAAATAATATATTAACTATTTCTCATTTATTTTCAATTAATCCTGTGTATTTTATCTTGAAATATTCAGTTAAATCACTTATCTGTGAAACAGAAATTGCACGATAATAATAAATAAAACAAAGGATGTTTGTACCAATACAAAAACCTAAGAAGACATTTGTTTAATGTGTAGTGTAATTATTTTGATTTTATGTAAAGTTTTAGAAATGTATTGGCTGAGCGCTGTACGTTGGCATGTCGGTTAGAACAGCTCACATGGGGAAGTTGATGACGTAGGGAAAAATCCCGGCAGTTGGGCTTTTGGCGCGCGAGCGCGCGGCCCAAGGAGTCAGGGGTCGGGAGCGAGTGGTGTAGCTGGCCGGGCGCGGCGTCGCTCTGCACGGTCGGCTTGTGGATCTCCAGGTGGAGACTATAGATTTTTGTGTGGCAATTGCCAGGTGTGGTTGCTCGTCCTAGACTGCACCAAGGTGTATCGAGTGCTACTGTGTGTGGTGAATATTTAGCCGGTGGAACAAGGTGTGCATCCCACTGAATTAAAGTGCCTGTGTTTTGTTAATGTAACACATGTCGTCGCATAGGCATGAACATAAACGGTGTTTGAGACAGGCACATGGTGTGAAAACAATTTATGACAAATATTCATTCTGTCTGAGGGCTCACGAGCTATAACTTTATTTGATAAATGTGTCGACGTGCAGACGTATCAGCCACAGGGTTTTAATATGGTGTAAAACAACATAAAGTAAACTTTCACGTGTTTTCAAAAATAGTAGTTAGTACACACTTTTCTTACATGAACTAACTTTATTATAAATTTTTTTGTTAAACATATGCAGGGAAGGAAACCTGCGAAAGTGTGATATCATCCCCTAGAAAACGAGTCAAACAGTAGCAATCACAGTTCCAGTGTTTTTGCATGTTTAGGAATTTGGTTCGCAGTTGGTGGTTGTGAGTTTTAAAAATTAATCTTTCCCTATTTAAACTCTCACCCCGATCTTTCACCCTCGCAATTTACCAGAGGAGGGGTTAAAAATCGCAGAGGGAGACCGAGAGACACGTATTCAAATAGATGTGGGTTGCTATTCTTATGAGGAGATGAAGAGGCTTTCTGAAGATGTAGTAATGTGTAGCGCTGCATCAAACCGTCGAAAGCGTGGTCATTTGAAAGGAACCATCACGGCATTTGCCTGAAGTGATTTAGGGCCACTTTGCACGGAGGTACGAGTGATTAACATTCATGTAGTGCTTACCAAGACGAAGACGAAAGGAGCAATTGGAAATTAAGCGTTTTTTGAGAATCCTATGCAATAAAACTGAAGTCACTTTCGTTTACAAGTTATGCTGAAAGTATGTGTTCTTTTTTTAAATCTTATAAGATTGACTATAATTTGTTTACAGATCAAAATGATGTGAAAATAGCCAGTGCGATGAGAGAAAACTATTAGTAATACATAAATGTCATCTGTGAAATTACTTTCGCAAAAAGATGCAATCATTTTGCTTTTAACCTGCTTCTGAAATCAAATTTAAGGGTCGCCACTAGTTTTTTATTTATTAAATATTTTTAAAATAGTAGAATATATATAACTGGCAATTTTGAATACTCTGTGCAATTGAAGTATTTACTCCTGACCTACCTATCTTTACAAGAATTTTCCTTCCAAAATATTTCAATCAAGGGTGGTTGAAATGAGCTAGGCACAAATTTAACTATAAACTATTTTCATGTTTTAGATTTTTTACAGCTTGACCAATAATAACACAAATATGACCATATGCCACATATATATATAATAAATGCAAAAAAGACCAGTTTGAAAGACAGTAAAATGCAGTTCATTTCAAAATGGGTGACTATAAATAAAATAGTAATTAACTAAGGTTGCTACACGAATATATGTATGTTTGGCTAAGTCACAGGAGGGAAGTGGCAAAACCACGAAGTATAAAATCAACAAGTGACATTTAACCCCAACTCTGATCCCAGTCTATTTTGATCTAAAAAAACGTCGCCTCTGGCACACGAGATAATCCCACCTAACTACTAGCATTCAATTCCCCCTTTTCAGCAGATGCGTTGGCACAACCTTACCGTCTTTGTGTAGAACAGCGTTGGAGTTGGCGAAGACCAGCTGATGGCAGTCCAGTGTTGACAGCAGCGATCGCGAATGTGGATTGGCACGAGTTGAATATAAAAAATATAATACTATTGATATTCATCCGGATTAAATTCAGACAATAGTGTACAAATAAAATGGAG
This sequence comes from Locusta migratoria, assembly GCA_026315105.1. NCBI lineage: Eukaryota > Metazoa > Arthropoda > Insecta > Orthoptera > Acrididae > Locusta > Locusta migratoria. The sequence goes on along the minus strand of CM048744.1, from coordinate 903,943,023 downwards.
AAAATAATTCTGAAATAGGACCACCTCCTCTCACTTTGTTTTGCCGCTACGGTGCTGTATTGTGTAGGGAGGCTCTCCGGTCACGACGCATCGGAAGGTCACTGGAGCGCAATGAGAACAGGCAGTAAAAGTTGGCGTCGTTCTGGTCTGCACGTGTGCCCGAGTTTATGGAACACCGAGGTCGGGCGCCTCCGATATTTGTGTAAATTACCAGAGGTGATTTCTGAGGAAGTTGGAGCGGTGCTGTCGCTACGAGAGGTTGGCGTCTGATCGGCAGTAAAGTCAATGGTTCCAATGGTCTACAATTTCTATGGATTTCTGAGAAATGCTAGCAGAGTGCAGCGTGGGATAGTTGCGCGGGGGAGCCTGGCGTCTTGAACAATAGCTCTTGTATTCCACTGGTTTGACCATTAAGCAAGATCTTCAGTTGTGAAATTTTGGTGTACGGAGAAGGCACTCTGGTCTGGGTCGCGCACCTGGTCAGATCGTGCTGTCTTGAAGTCTCTGGCTGGAGCTGTTCTTTTATCCATATCGTGGACATTGAATTATTTCAGTGTGCTCTCTGCACAATCAATTGTGGTTACTGTAGTATAAATGGAAACTTGTAATATTCTGAAGTGTCTGTTCGCTGTCAGCTACACCACTCGTAAACAGAATTTTACCGTTTCTTGTGAGAACAGTTTTATTTTTCACTATAGTATTGTCGTCGGCTAAACCGACAAAACCTGTTCTACTCGTGTCACTCCACATTCGCAATTACTGCACTGCCATCAGCTGATCTTCGCCAACTCCAACGCTGTTCTACAGAAAGACGGTAAGTTTTCGCCAACGCATCTGCTGAGGAAAGGGGAGTTGAATGGTAGTAGTTAGGTGGGAGTTTATCGTGTGTCAGAAGTGACGCTTTTGTAGATCAAAATAGACTGGGATCGGAGTTGGAGTTAAATTTCACAGCCGGCCGCGGTGGCCGATGGGACTAAGGCGCTCCAGTCACGGTCTGCACGGCCACTGCGGTCGGGGGTTCGAATCCCCCCTCGGGCATAGATATTTGTGCCGTCCTATTTCGTAAGTAGTTCATAAGTAGTTTCTACGTTTAGGGACTGATGACCCCGTAGTTAAGTCCCATAGACTATACAAACATTTTTTTAAATTTCACTTGTTGATTTTATACTTTGTGGTTCTTCCACTTCCCTCCTGTGATTTAGCCAATCAAAACCTTTATATTCGTGTAAGAACCTTAATTTCTATTTTTATTCGCAGATAACTTTTTGATGGCCACAGATCGAAACAGGCCGATATCTGTTACATTAAAACAATAAATAACAACAATGACCTACAGAAGCTATTTGGTATCAATGTTTATTTCCTTAAAAGACACACACAAGGTTGAAGGCCTAAAGGAAATTAAATTACAGTATAAGCCTCGTAGTTGGAGATATTGATCTTATGTTATTGTCTGTTAGCTTATCGCTGTCCAACTTAAGATTCTATGTTTTTCTCTGGGACGAAGTATTAAGTAAAAAGAATATTCATATTAATAGGAACGTTTAAGAAAAGTTACTCATTATGCGGACCTATTTATCTTCTCCTGTTTTCTTTGAATTCCGCATGTTGACAACCGTCTTGGCTGTGCTACTCCCTCAAAAACTCTCAATCACCTCTGGTTCATTCAGGTTGTCCAGATTCCATCTCTTTAATTTTATACCATTTTTCAGTCTCTTAAGTTTTATTCTATACTTCATAACCAATAAGCAGTGGTCAGAGTTTGTATGTGTCCATGGATATGTCTTACAGTTCAAGACTTGGTTTCTAAGCCTGTGCCTTTTACAGCTCGAAGTAACACCGTCTAACATGCTGATCGTGCTCGAGAGCTGAGCTACGACCAGAAGTGCGCCCGCGCGCAGTGGAAACTGCATCTAGAGACTAGGCCCCACAGTAGAACGTAGCACACTGTATAGTACAAGCAGAACAATCCGCCATTTTGAATGCCACGTTGAAGGCGTGCATTTAAAGACTACGGAACACTTACGCTTTTTGATATGCTCTTACGGCCATTAAATATACTTCCTTAACGCAGAAAATATTACAACATAGAAAATTTCTTGGCTTACATTTTACTATAAGAGGCAAACAACTTAAAGTTAATGATTAGATGGATATTTATAGTTACGATAGATTCACTTACATTCAAAATGAAGGCATATGTTGCCGTTATAAATATTTACCACACACAGTTAAAATACGTTACAATTATCGTATTTTCTGGTTTGTAAATGGTACATCCACATACATTTACGGTAATTAACAGTTGCATTCGAAAACTGTTATGGAATAATGTTAAATTGTGTATACTGTACTTTCCGTTCCCCCCCCCCCCCCTCCCCGTCTGATGTCTCGCATATTTTACATACACTATATTTCAAAGAAGATTTTAAGCAAAAAATGTCTAGTTTAGTTAGATAACGACTACATAAAGTCTCTCTAGTAGTTTTGAGTTTAATAGTTTTCATGTACGACTTCTTTCCTGTTCCCATTCTTTACTAAGTTTTATTATTATTGTCTTTCCAGACATCCTGTTCACAGCTAGGCTTAGTCCAGCATATTCCCGTGTTAAGAGTCACATTTAAATGAAACACTGAACTAATGCGAAATAATATAATTTAAAACGTCAGGTGCATTCATGCATCACTTAACATACAATTAACAGCCCTTGTAATAAATCCTTACTTGGGCTAAACAAAATCAAGAAAAGTAACTTTAAACACACTGTATGTCGTGTTATGTTAACAATCTGTAGCGAAGTTAAAATAAACCATTGCTTACATGTATAGGCCCATATTTTCAGTACTACTTCTCTGTCAGCATAATTATTTATAATACAAATTGGAAAAAAAAAAGTTTTGTACTTAACGTTACACAGATAGCTGCACGATTTTGGCGTCTGTACTTGGTGTCTGCAATTTACAAACCACCTTTTACGCCGATTGTGTTTGAAGGAAACCGATAAAACTTATACAGTAGAAACCATGCCTGCTATTATCTGAGCAGTTTGAAGCTGCACAACTAACAGTTTCACATATTAAAATCATAAAGTATTCGCTGATTCACTTCTCTACACTACACAAAGCATACAACACTGTCGTCGGATTGGGATTCAAAACGGCGGATTGTTCAGCTCGGTATATCCAGTGCTTTAGTAGAACGCGTCACGTCACACCCAGTAGGCCGCGGTTGCTAGCTGACTGAATGGCCGCTGCGAGGCAGTGGGCTGGCGATCGAGGCCTACTGGGTGTGACGTGACACGATCTGCAGTGAGGCCACGTCTCTAGACAGTGTTGGAAGGGCGGCAGCAGTGAGCAAACAGTTTGCGCACGTGCGCGCTATGCGATAGTGGGGCTGGGCTGTAGGTATGGAGGATCAGCTTACACGCAGCAGTGTACACAAATCACTGACTAGGAGGACAGCACGCAAAATAAATTAAGGGTGACCTATTGTAATTAACAAGTTTCAATAAGATCCCAAAGTACCGACATTTTACTTCTTTTAAGAAATACGTTTATGTTTGAAACTTCCTGGCAGATTAAAATTGTGTGCCGGAACCGGGACTCGAACCTGGGACCTTAGCCTTTCGCGGGCAAGCGCACTATCGACTGTGCTATCCCGACACGATTCACGATGCCGCCTCACAACTTTACTTCTGCCAGTACCTCACCTCCTACTTTCCAAACTTCACAGAAGCTCTCCTGCGAAACGTGCAAGACTAGCACTCCTGGAAGAAAGGATATGGTGGAGACATGGAAGTTTCATTCTGGAAACATCCCTTAGGCAGTGGCTAAGCCATGTCTCCACCATATCCTTTCTTCCAGGAGTGCTAGTCTTGCTCGTTTCGCAGGAGAGCTTCTGTGAAGTTTGGAAAGTAGGAGGCGAGGTACTGGCGGAAGTAAAGTTGTGAGGCGGCATCGTGAGTCGTGTCGGGATAGCACAGTCGGTAGTGCGCTTGCACGCGAAAGGCAAAGGTCCCAGGTTCGAGTCCCGGTTACGGCACACAATTTTAATCTGCCAGGAAGTTTCATATCAGCGCACACTCCGTTGCAGAGTGAAAGTTTCATTCTGGACGTTTATGTTTATTCACTACTGATGATAGGGTGTCAGCCGACGAGCTATCGCAATACGCAGAGTTCTCTGCAGTGTTGGTAATTAAGCTGGGACCTTTCTGCGGTTGTTACTCCACTACAGAGACCAGTTGTTTACACAAACTTGGCGATCAAAACACAAATGTTTCATCTGTACTTCTGTGTCATAAAGGTTAAGTGGTCAAAATTTCAACGAGGTTGGAATAAAACTTTGGGTGTATGAAGGACGCTTAAAAGTTTCTTATTTAAAGTGAAAGTTTCTAATTGTAAGTGAATTGAAAGTTTCTAATTTATTTTGAATGGTGAAAGTTTCTTATTTAAAGTGACTATTGAACGTTTCATATTTAAGCAAGTGGGTCTGAATCTAAAATTGGTGAATGTTTCTCGTTTGAAGGTTGCTATTTAAAAGCTCTAATTAAATGTGCCTGATAGAATCCAACTCTCTATAACATCACCATTTTAAACATATGTGCCCAACGCACTAAGTTAATCACGCCCTATAATACACACACAAAAAATGGGAGCTGCAACTCTGCTTCAGTCCACCTGTGTTTCTGTGAGCACTGTTTCTGGAAATTAGGTTTCAGTGGCATGTAAGAACTGATTACTTCACGGGCAAGTGAACATTTACATTTAAATAAAATCTCAAACTCGACACGTACCACGCAACTAAAATAGAAAAATGCCTGCCGGCCGCCGTGACCGAGGTGACTGAGGTGCTACAGTCACTGTCTGCACGGCCACTACGGTCGAGGGTTCTAATCCCCCCTCGGGCATGGATATTTGTGCCGTCCTTGGTGTTAGTTAGTTCATAAGTAGTTTGTAAGTTTAGGGACTGATGACCCCGTAGTTAAGTCCCATAAGCTATACAAACATTTGAACATTTTTTAGAAAAATGCCACAATTAGGAAAATGAGAGACTAGGTTGAGCTGAAATAAGAAGATTAGTAATCATTAAATTATTTATTCTTACTGAAAAAAACATACCTTCATTATTGAGTCGGCAATAATGGTGACTACAATGGGTTTGTACAATATCGTTCCATACAAATATTCTCATCCTCGTAGTACAAAATTCCTCTTCCAATATCAAATGAAACTTCATCGCCCTCTGGCGGGATACATTAATAGGTACATAACACAATCAATCAAATTTGGCACGTGAATCGTAGCCGATCAACCGAACCGTACAACACGGTATCATTCGACTGAACTCTAGCCTAGCTTCCACTCGACACTCTACTAGCCTATCGTCTACTACCCTTCCCAGTTATCAAAGATGTTGCTGTAGCACAGATGCTATATGGCAGTTACAAAGATTTATGGCGTGCAGTGGTTACAAACATCAACTGAGATTATTGAAGCATATAGTCGATGAATTTTACGTACAAAATAAAGCCGTAAGGAAAATATATGCCCAGATTCACATAAATATCACAGGAAAATCAATAAATAATGATATTCAGCCTATAGCTACCTACTTTCAGGCTGACGAAGGAAAGGTTGGGATGTTCGTGATGAGACTAAGATGACGAATTTTTAATTTCTCCGATACCTCAGCCGCGGCAGAGCGGCCGAGCGCTATGTCACGATGAGCGAGGCCGTTTCCCGTCGGGGGTTCAAATCCCTCCTCGGGCTTGGATATTTGTGCCGTCTTTAGTATAAGATAGTTCATAAGTAGTTTGTAAGTTTAGGGACTGGTGGCCCCGCACTTAAGTCCCATAAGCCTTACAAGCATTTGAACATTTTTGATCCGATACCTCAACAGCGGCTACTATGTGCACTACGGCTTTGCTTCCTTAGTGCGCTCTGCATGCATGTCTTTTGATCTAGAAACGACTGGACATTTTGCTTTGTTGACAACAGAGGCTTTAAAGTGGATTCTATTTGTGTAAAAAAATTTCTGTAATTAAAAGAAATTTCATGTAAGTAATAATCTTATATCTTATACATCTTATAAAATAGGCTGTATGTGTGCATGTATGGTCCACATCTCCCCCTAAATTCCTGGACCGATTTCCACCAAATTTGGTACACATGTTTCTTAATATCAGCCAACAATCGCTGGAGGGGTACGAATCACCTACGACATATACGTAAGGATATATGGCGTCATAAACAATGAGATGCGCGAAAAACTGCTGCGTCAAACGACAATGCTAAACATTTTCTCCTAAACCACAGGACGGATTTCAACCGAATTTGGTACACATATTTCGTACATGAAGTAACAACGGCTGTAGGAGAACAAACCACGTACGACACATGATTCAGAATATACAACGTCATGAACAATAGGAATCGCAAAAAACTGCTTCATAATGTGACGAGACCTTATAATTGCACCATATGAGAATGACAGTACTTGGTGACTTACAATAAACTTTAGACATTATTTCAAACCTTTATTAAACTTTTTTCGCAGACAACCACATCAAAATAATGAAAGGCAAAAATTTCCCTCTTACTACTTTTCCGCTGTTCCTGGAGGAAAACTATGGCATTCGGCATAACGTTACAATTTATAATTTCTACACTACCAATTGCACTCGCAGAAAATTATGCTGAAGCTGATTGTACGATCGAAATTGTATCACAGTACGACACGTAGTTCATGAGATGTGAGGACGTAAAGAGTAACGTTCATGGAAAACCGCCCCATCAATCATCACGTTTTAATCTATTACTTCTTTACTACTATAACCATATTCGCAACAGATTTTACCGACATGCAGCACTTAAGCAAATCAATATATATCTGCAATATTTTATAATTGTACAACATATCTATACTGATAATGACTCTGTAAATGTAGGCATGTCGCTATTCGCTTCAATCTTCTAAACTACTGGACGATTTTTCATGCGGTTTTACAGGAAATGTGAGCGAACATTGGTTAAAAATCTAGTCATGATTTCATCAAGATATAATCGCGAAGTGTTTTCATAGACCATCAGGTCTCTCTGTTCTTCTATTAGAAACCACTTCTCCAAAGCCATCACAATTTAACGTTTTTCATCGACAACCGTCATGTATATTTCTCTCTTTCATCCACAAAACTAATACACGAATTTTCCGAGATTTTTCACAGGAAAAGTGAGGATATCTTGCTGTTACAGAAACGCTTCATTTCACAAAATCGGATCAGAAAAGTAAGAAATCACAGTTTATACTTCTCTAAAAGCAGTCGTTTGTGTCTATTTGTAGAGAGTAATCTCAAGAAGTGACCATTCATGGGAGTATCACAGATAAAATAGAGAATATCCTGGGGCAATGTATAGGGTTCATTTCATCAATATCAGATCAGGAAAGTAAAAGATATCGTAATTTGAAGTTTTGTGTATTTCATGCTTGGAAAGAACGGCGTAATGCAGCAAAGAACTGATAGCGCTGCGGGTGTTCGTGTGAAGTTCGGCGCAGCGATCGGTTTATTACCCTTTGAAAATACTACTTACTCTTAGACTTTCAAATTTACCGTATTTCTGAATATCGTTTTCTTGGTTGCTGTATTCTACGAAATATGATTTAACGAAATGAATATACAACTAATAAAATCCTCGCCGTGTTTAATCCCTATAGTTACATACTGATATCACAGTCTAACGTATATGTATAACTCCTATGGAAATTTAAGTCTCACGCTTCGAGCGACAATAGCGCATCTAACGGAAAGAAAGCCAACCGTAGTAGTAATAATTATTTTCAGTGATATTTCTACTTCATTAAGGAAATACTTATTACTTATTATATTTTAGCTTTCCATGCCTCAGACCACTGTCCAGAGATATGGATGAGAGTGAAATATTGTTGTTGTTGTTGTTAGTGGTGGTTTCTAGGGGACTAAACAGTGAGGTCATCAGTCCCAGCATGAAATAAATGTTTTAAATGGCGAATATAACTGATGTATGATTTAAGCTACACCATATTCATGAATATATGCCTATTTGTAAAACGTTTCGCAAACGTATTAAAAAAAAAAAAAAAAAAAAAAAAAAATAACACTGACACATTTTCATGGTTTTCACAGCAGAAGATTAGAGCTAAAATTCGGGCAACATATATTCATGATTTCATCAAAATCAGATCACGGAAAAAAGATACATCGCAATCTTAAGTGTTTTCAGTAAATGTTCATTTATTAGAAATATCTAATCTCATAAACTACTTCATGGATTTGCATTGAGCAACTTCGTTTCATAAAAGTGAATCAGGAAAATTGTTTTTCATGTAGGTTATGCTTGAAATATGGATTGCGTAGTACAGCAAACAAGCGATAGAGGCACTGTAGTGCATCAAAGAACTAATAAACACCGCTGCTGCAAAATAAGTATGGTGTAGAACAAGGAAGCGAACGTCTGAGACAAAATTAAGCAATCTTATGTCTACGAATACCAACAAACATTGAACATAGTGCTAATTTCGCTTTGTGTATTAGATACTTAACGTCATTTCTTTGCTTATTTTGGCACGTTTCACTTTTTGCATCAAAAACTGTATGAAGATACATAGTTTCGGTCAATGTCTTTTACCTACATTCGACGTCTTGGATAGGACAACTGAATTTATTGACAGAGCGATCCAACAAGGATTCTATTTTACTGAGTGAGGTCCTCAACCCTAAAAAGCCATGATACACACAGGCCCTCCTTCAACAACCGTTGCCGCGGTGGAGTGGCCGAGCGGTCTAAAGCGTCTCGCTGCAGAGCGCGTGGTTGCTCGCCGTGGAGGTTCGAGTCCTCCCTGGGGCATGGGTGTGTGTGTTGTCCTTAGTTTACCTAGGTTTAAGTAGTTTGTAAGTTTCGGACTGGTGACCACGCAGTTTGGTCCGATAGATTTACAAACATTTGAACATTTTTTCAACAACCGTTGCGAAGCACGGGTATATAAGCTAGTTTTGTATAAATGAGTATTAGTTGCTACGTCTTAATCCTTTGCATTTTTTAATACTTTAATAACAGTTTGATAAATTTATTGTGTAAGACTTTGTGTACGTTTACGCCTCATCCAAATTGTCGACTGCAGTTAAAGTGACGAATTATGCTAAATGGCGAGTTTTTGGAATGAAACAAAGAAAGTATCTTAGAATAGACTTACACGACTCATCTTCAAAGGTACTGAATATGCCGACAGTGATTTCGATTATGTCGATGGAAGAAACTGAATCTTTCGTTTTAAGAAATATTCAGCAGTTTGAATAGAAAGAGAATACATGAAACAATCATTAACCTATAAACAATCTGATTTCAGCGTAAGGACCTGGAACATTTTAATATGCCTTAATATTGTTATCTCATCGTCTTACCCGACTCTCCACCATTTTATTTGTTCATCTTTTTCTTCGAAATCGGACGAAATACGATGTAATCCTAAGGTGATGCCTATACAATTACTTTTCGATTTCCCGGCGGTTCCTTGGGATTTTCCTTTTATTTCGAACATATTCGTGTATTAAAACGAAGAAATCGGTTAAGTCGTTACTGAATTTCAGCGACACTAATGCACATTGTAGAAGTTGCAGAAGTTGGGACTTCGGTGTGACAATGAGTTGCCTTCGTTTCGCATGAAGAGACACACAGAGACGCGGATACAACCTCCCAAAGTGTAGAAGAAGTTGCCATTCAGAAATTATTTTAATATCTTTTTAAATACTAGTTGGCTATCTGTCAGGCTTTTGATGCTACTTGGTAAGTTACCGAAGATTTCTTGGCAGCTTAATTCGCCGCTTTCTGTACTAAAGTTTGATTTACCCTTGAACAGTGAATATTACCCTTTCATCTACTGTTGTAGCTGTGTTGGAGCTTTTACTCTTCAGAGAGTTTATTGTTTTCCTAACTTCTAATGGAGAGGTGGGTGGAATTTTAATTGTATCAAATTGTGTATGTACTTCATTAATTGCCTTGCTACTTCTAATGAACATTTAGATCCTATGTTCTCCATAACATTTAAAAAACAATAATTAAAATTTTTTCAGCTTATTATTTGCTTATATAGTAATGCCGTCTCCCTGTCCTCTTGGTTTCCCCGTCTCCCTTTTAATAATATTCCAAATTGTTTTACTTTTATTATCAGAGGAACTAATCTCAGACATGATACACATGCTTGTGAATTTTTTAATATCTTTTCTTAATGTGGCACAATAGTTTGTATAATATTTGATTGTTTCTGAGGAATTAATCTATCTTGCGTATAGATATAATTCGCTTTTCCGGCTACAAGATTTTTTATTCCTTTAGTAAGCCATAGATTTTTGTATATTTGTATACAATTACAAATAAGTAACTTCCTGGGGAAACAGTTTTCAAGTGACGTTACAAATGTATCATGAAATAGCATAAAGTTACTTTTAATTCTCATCTCAGTCTAACTGCTGTAGACTATCTTTGAAATTGAGCGCACAACGCTGGAGGACTGTTTCGAATTAGTGGCTGGAGCCATATCGTATACTATTACTAGCTATGCACCATGATGAGAAAGACCACTCTCAACAATTTACATTGTTGAACTACTTCATAAAAAACAAAAAACACCTATTAATGTACTCTGTCCTTTACTACCAGTGTAGGTAATTCAATAACGGATGTCAGATTGAAGGAGCCAAGTAAGACTTCCACGTCATTCTTCCTGTTACACTCTTTCAGTGAATCAACATTGGAATCACCACAAATAGTAATCACCCCTATCTGTCAGATGACACAACAAGGTATCCAAGTTTTCCAGAAATAACTTTAAGTTGAAGTTTCCTGAAGGGGACCTATATACTGTCACAATGATAAGGGAGTCATCATTAAATTTAAGCTGGCAGGCACATGCTTCAATATGTCGCTCTACATAAAACTTTTTTGTTTCTAAATTTTTTTACACTGTGATAGCTTTTAACATATATGACAACTCGTCCTCTTACCTCATAATCTCGAGTTACTAATCATTGCCCAGATGTTATAACAGAGGAATACATGTTGTCTTGTGCCACTTCACTTGACACAGTCAAACGTCTACACGTTTAGAGGTTTCATAGGATTTTCTCGAAACGGTGGATGAGACACCCAATTTCTTGAACTGTAACGTTACTGAGGATGAAACCTGAGTCTTTCGGTTGGCCCTGAAACGAAACGGCAAAGCATGGAATGGCGTTCTCCGACATAACCTCGTCGGAATAAGATCAGAGCCGAAAAATCACATATCAAAACTATACTCATCACCTTTCTCGATAGTCAAGGCATTATCGACAAGTAATTTGTACGTGAGGGAACGGCGTTGAACGCTGCAAGGTGCGTTGAAATTTTGACCAGTTTCATGCAAGGTCTACGCCGAGAACGATCCCAGTACACACCGAAAAGTTCCTGGTTTTTTGTTGACGGAAACGCTCATCCACACACACCCAATATCATCAAACAGTTCCTGGTAAAAAAAAAAAAAAAAAAAAAAAAAAAAAAAAAAAAAAAAAAAAAAAAAAAAAAAAAACGTGTGGAGCAACTTTAACATCCCCCATACTCACCGGATCGTAATCCTCCGCACTTCTTCCTGTTCTCCGCACTGATACTCGCTTTGAAAGGAAAGACGATATTCATGACAAAACGAGGCCTTTGAACACCATCTCAATGGATGAGATCGTCCAAAGGTTCCAGGCCACTATAATGTTTTGCATATTTTAAAATAAATACTGATGATGATGGTAATAAATAAATGTTATTGATATTACTGAATATCGCTGAATATATTGTTAAATTTGTATGTAAGGGTAAGATCAAGCTTATCCTCAATGGAACATTCAAATTGTTCAGATAGGTTACTTAAGCCATATTATTGATAAATCATCTTACGTATATGTCCTCATCTCAGAGTTGACGATTGTTGAATTTTATGGTCATTATTGCATTGTACACTAATTAAAGAACTTTATTTTCACTAATGAAGTTTAAAAGAACTGTATTTGCTGCACTTTAAAATATGTTTCATGCATTACACGACTTATTCAAACAGTAAAGACGACTACTTTACTTTTAAGTTTTTTTTTTTTTTTTTTTTTTTTTTTTTTTTTTTTTTTTTTTTTTTTTTTTTTCAAAACATCTGAAAGTAACTTGTCAGAGTTATTTAGTATACATCATGCAAGTATTATGTGTTTAAACTTTTAACAAAAGATAAATTCTTGACATCCGTACACCTCTTCTTATTCCGAATCCTCTACCACATGTAATTTCAAATCACGTATGGCAGATCTTAGCTGTGCATAGTTTTGTGAGGTGACTATTCCGAAGGACGGTAAGGGAACTTTAGTCCATAGTTCATCTGCGTTAATGTCACATGACTATTCACCGAACTTCGAACTTTATTTCCAAGGTTTGCACAATACAATTTCGTCGTATTCAGATTTTTACAACTCGCAAGCTCTGAGGCAATATACTTTTATAAACAAACAAATAAAGCTATACGACTCAACTCCTCGAAAATGGAAGCGTTCTACTTTAATTTCATTGTCACTTCTAACGATCACAACCCATATCCTAAGCGCTATGATTTAAGCCAAAGGCAAGTAACTCAGCAGCGCGCATGCGCGTTAAAATGCTCCGTTGCGGGCTGGCTACCTCCTACCGACTGGTAGCCGGGCCACCCCGTGACCACCCGCTGTCTCATGGGGCAGGCTTACAACACCGGGCCTTAGAAGTTTTGTTGAAAGGAGCCCATTTTTTCAACCGGGATACACTTGAGAATGAATCTTTCACTCTGCAGCGGAGTGTGCGCTGACACGAAACTCTCTGGCAGATTAAAATTGTGTGCCGGAACCGGGACTAGAACCTGGGACCTTCCCATTACAACGAAGAGCTCTACTTCGGCAAACACGAAGTTATTGAGGATAATATACTGTAGACAAAAATGTACTAGTTTGAAAGAAACGTAGTTAAGTCCCATAAGCTTCACAAACACTAGAACATTTTTCAATAGGGATGGAACAGTTAAAAATTATATTCAACAAGTGCAGCCGAAGATTTGGCAAGCCCGGCAGACTGATAAAAAATGTTTCCTGCCACATACGGATTTGTAACGTAATTACCCGAAAAAGTAATTTGTGTTCCGTTGGTTATGAACATAAATTAACAAAACATGAACAAAGTACTTGGACGTATTTAATACTTCCTAAGAGAAGAGAAAGAATTTTTAAGCAGATCAAAGTAATGGGAGAAATTCACAGTTTTTTAAAGATAGCTGCTATTGTCAGCTTGCCATCATAAGAAATTATAAAATTAAACAAGTCACATAATAAAATATATAACTTAGCTGTAAAGCTTACGTCACAAATCTAAAAAGAAATTTTTTAGAGAAAGCCAGCCACTATGGGCTGCACGCCTGCACGGAGGCATCAGACTGGCGTGTGCTAAGTGGAGTTGTGAACAGGAAGACGTTACCTTAGTAGTGCCATTTAGTAGCCGAAACTACAACTAGGCTACTGTACAGAGAGAAACAGAATTGAAAAAAAAAAGTTACAAAATGCTTTGTTTAACGTGAGAGATGGCTGAGGCGTCATTTTGGCAATAAAATACTAGCAGAGAGAATAAACGAGTAACAATGTTTTAGTAAGCAAAATAGTTAAAAATTAGCTTTTGGAATACAAATGCTTTGGATCGAGTCGGAAGAAATATTTCGGACACTGCACGAAGTACAACATCAAAGACCGAGTAACGGCCTAATACCGTTAAAAAAGCTTATATTACGGAGTTGTAACTGTTAATTCAGAATAAGCCCGTCCTTACGAGAAAAATGTTTAAATATTTGCAATTCCTGGAGGACATCTTATATACATATAACGAACTACACATTGATAATTAGGTACAATCATACTTAAATTAGTAGATACAGGAGTGTATATATTAAAAACATATCCGTCAATTGCGACGTACGTCATCAAAATTAAAAGACAAACACATCTAAAACAAACACACGATAAAATTTATATCTCGTTCGTCCAGAATTCGGTCTATAGAGCAGCGGTCTCGTTATAAGATCTTCCTGGGAGCATTCTCCGCACGTATTCACCAACGGACACCTCAGGAGATGCTCCATTGTTTGTAACTCTTCGCATTTACATCTGTCTGTGTCCGTATAACCCCATTTGTACATTAGTTGTTTGCATCGGCCCAATCCCGTGCGGAGTCGGTGTAAAGTTCTCTAATGTTGCCAATCTAGGTGAGAGCCAGGGGGAAGAGCTTCCTCATGACTGAGTGCGCCCGGGTACTCCTGTTTCCAGAGTGATTCTATGGACTCCGCAGATGGATGAGTTGCGTTTATGAAACTTTGCTTGGATTTCAGTAGTCTAGGTACAGGCTGGTGATTAAATAGTGGGTGCCTCGGATCATTGAGTTGTTTATACCGTTCTTTAGAGCTCAGGATCGATCATCTAATGTGAGGCGGAGCAGAACCAGCTAGTGAATACAAATGGTCCACTTTGGTAGGTTTCAAGCAGCCCGTTATCTTCCTGCAGGAATCATTAAGGATCGTGTCTATTTCCTTTGTATGAACAGATCTTTCCCAGACTGGACATCCATACTCAGCCACAGAAAAACAGGTGGCGAGTGCTGTGGTACGTAGGACCCCAATTTGCAGATGTTAGATTGTTGAGTATTCCATTTCGTGTTTGGAGTTTGGCCTTTGTTTACTCGATATGTTCAGGTCATGAGTTGCTTTAGGTGCGTGACCTGTAATGAGAAGATGGTCAGCAAAAGACGAATTCTGGGGGTTAATGCCATCCTTTCCTAAAAGATGTTCTTTAAACCTGATTTTAAAAGCACGTCCCGTTTCACCTATGTAGGAAGAACAAATATCACAAACAACTTTGTAAACGCCGGAATATCTAAGGGAGAAGAGGTTGATTTTCAATTAGGAATGAAATTTTTCTTCAAATTATTGTTGGTCGAGAAGGCAACGTTGCAGTTAACTTATTACGAAGAAGTCGTTGAGTCTGATAGGAAATGGGCCCCAGAAATGGAATGGAGAAATATTTTTTTCTTTTGGTCAGATTCAATAGGAGTTCCAAGTGTTGTAACTGTTTTAGAAGTTTTCCTTTTATGTTGTCAACAATGGCAGGATCGTATTCATTATTAAGTGCTATGGTTTTTATCAAATTTATTTTCTTTCGAGAGTGGGATGGAAATGGCTCTGTGGATGGCAGAATGAAAGAAAGCATTTTTGTGACATTGACGGTGCATAGAAGAGGCGGGTACAATTTGATCAGTGTATGTTTCTTTTCGGTACATACTGAAAGAGATTTTATTCTCTTCTACTGTTAAGGTCAAAAAAAGTTCAGCTGACGAGCCTCGTCAAGTTCACAGGTGGAGGTAATATTCTCTTGTAGTCCCAGATTTGAACTGAAACACAATATAACCAAACACATTATTCTTAAAATCCATATAAAATCAGGGAATGATCATAAGGCAACTATAATTATTTGAATGGATTCAGGAGTCTTGGCAGAATCAAATGCTGCAGTTACAATTTCAGTATCCCTTACAGATAAAAAGCAGACAAATTTCAGTACTATAATAATACTATAAGTCTTATTTTTACAATTATTGATACGTGGTGTTTACCAGTAACAATTTAAGAAGCAAATGAGCAGCATTGCACCACGCTATATATCTAAAAAGACGTATCACGTTAAAATAAACTTTTTTATACTTAGTTCTGATTTTCGTTGAGGTAGTAATAGTCTTGTGTCAGAACATAGATTCCACCACAGAAACACAAAACATGAATCCAACAAAGCGCATTACGTTTATATATGTATTTTATTTTATTTAATATTATTCTTAGTAACGTTAATTTTATGTTGTAGACTGCCACTAAAATATTTCATGGCCGACAAAAAATAGTCGATATGCAGCAGATAATTTATATATAAACAATTATATGTATTTGTGGACAAGCACTGAATTATGTCGTGATAAATTTAATATTAATTGTGTAACTATATTTCCAGGGCGGCAGTATTTTTGAACGGTGAGACGCCACGCTTAATAGCTACCTTAGCAAAGAGCTTCAGTCTCAAGAGTTTTTTTAGTATTGTTAAATATATATTTGTTTTTTTGTGTCCCAACTTCGTCGCCGCTTTTGTGTCCCAGCCTCGTCGTAGGTGTCGGTGGCCGAGTGGAATGAGACCGACACAGGAACAAAAATAGCACGCTGGTGCAGGTACGGAGGGGAGCAGCCAGAAACTATAAACACTAGAGTAAATTAGAAAGAGATATATATTGCACAGAATGTAACAATACTTAACTGTTACAAAGTACTGCAGAATGTTGATACATAGTTGTTAGAGGCCTGCCTAGTGCCTGTACAATAGCAAAGTCTTCACTGGTGCCTATCTGATTACGAAGGTCCTAACTGGTTGCTATCTCAGTCTCAAGTCACCGATGTCTTTCCGTGGTGGCCACGAGCGGGGTTGCAGCAGAGGGCGCTCGTGGCTGTCGTCGTAAGATCGCCGCGCCGTGCGTGCATGGCGGCGCGCGGCGAAAGTAGGTGGCGCGCACTTTGTACTTGTGCGACACCACATGTTTGTTAAATGTAAACAACATTTTTAGGGAGGTGGTGAAAGTATTTAATTCAAATGTATAATATTTTGGGAGGGAAATTGTTTTAAAGATGTGGAGTTAGGATGCGTGGAAGGATACAATTTTGGGAGCAGGTTGAGCATGCTTTCGAACGCTTGGGAAGGGACTCGTAACTTGGACGTGGTGGTGAAAGGTTGTGACGCTGGGCGGTCTGGAGCCGCGTTACGAACTTGTGATTTGAAGAGATAGGCATGTGTGCACTTAGAAAATTTACGGGACTGTGAGTGCAGAACTTAGTCTCTGGTTGAAAAGCGGTGAACTATAGACGGTAGCAGAGCTGTGGAACTGTGATAATTCAGCACTCGTGTGATGACAAACCGTGTTTTATAACAACTACTGTAATCGCGGATTAATTTGGAACTGCAATATTCGATGGAATTCACTAATTTACGTGCGATAATTTGGAACTTTTACTCTCGAGTGCGTGTGATACTTATTGTGCCTCTCATGAACAATAGTTGGGGAAGTATTCAGTTATTTACCGATGTATAAAGTAAGACCACCTCCGCATTGTCATGCCCAGAAAGAGAAGTGAACTCTATTTATAAAGAATTACTTGGTGAGTGAATCACTTCCTTATCTAAGAATCCATTTTGTTGGTTATTCAGAGGTTTAATTTATGTTTGTGTAGATATATTTTCACGTCATCATATGCAGATTGATAGAGTGGCTAAACAACAGATTAGTTATTGCTCTTGTTTAAACAGATTGGGTAGTTATTTAGGGCATAAAAGCTGACATACATAACTCACAACTATGAACAGAGATGAGGCATAAGCCTTTTACTACCCTGAGTCATTTATATCCCAATTCTTATTGGTGAGTACCGATAGGAAGGTGACAAGGACATACCACGAAAGTGTGGTCAACATAGCGTAGGAAGAAGGATGGACGCAACCCTTGTAAGTGCCTGTTCTTCAAAATGCTCCAGAAAGAGGGTTGCCACAGCCGGAGATAGTGGAGATCCATTGCTGTGCCATCCGTCGTCTCAGAACATTGGTTGCGGTACTGAAAGTACGTTGTCGTTCAGATATGGCGGAACAGCTTGACGTTCTCAGGTGAAAATTGTTGAGCCACCAGTTTCAAGGTGTCTTGTTCAAATGTTCAGATGTTTGTAAATCTATCGGACCAAACTGCGTGGTCATCAGTCCGTAGCTTACAAACTACTTAAACCTAGGTAAGCTAACCTAATGACAACACACACACCCATGCCCCAGGGAGGACTCGAACCTCCACGGCGAGCAACCGCACGCTCCGCAGCGATACGCTTTAGACCGCTCGGCTACTCCACCGCGGCTCAAGGTGTCTTGTACCGGCACCCTTGTGAAAAGCGGCACCACGTCTGAACTAACCATAATTTCGTTATGCTCCATTTTTAGTTTCTTGAGTTTCGACGAACGAATGCGAGTTTACAGCGTGATGTTCACAGTGACCCAGTTTTATAGCTAATAATCTTACCAGATGTCTTGCCACACTATATGTGGGAGAACTGATTGTACTGACAATCGGTCTTCGCGGGATCCCTTCCTTGTTTAGCTTCAGAAATCCATAAGGCCTGGGAGCTCTAGATGCACGTGGAATCAGTTTATTCACCACTGCTTCTGGTATATCAGAGTCCTTAATAACTTCGATGTCTTCCTGACGATGACCTGTGTTGGATCACGGCTCAGTTTACGGTATGAGTCGTCTGCCAGTAAGTGGAGCACCTTTAGAAGGTAGTCTTCAGTGTTCAGGACCACAGTGGCGTTCCCTTTATCGGCTGGTAAAACAACCAAGTCCTCATTCTCACGCAATAAACGTAAGCAGGAGATTAGCGACGATGACCACTGCGAGAGTGGATAATCTGCACAAATGTTGCAGCACATTCTTGGGTGCCTCAAAAGACTTTGTAGACGCAACACCTACAGCAATTTACTGGTTGGAATCTCTCGATATCCAACTATGATAAGAAATTGTTCCCCAAACATAATCTACTGCCGCTCTACAGCTTTATTTATTTTACATTCTTGTGTACTCTTACACATCTCCTTGTAATTAAACATATCATGTTTATGTCAATTATTGTATTTACTCAATAAATAATTCTGTAACCCAGACGCTAAAATAAATACATGGCAGGTAAAGGGGAGACGTTGATGAAATTGACCAAAAATGTCATTTTAGTTATTTATTTTTTATTTGTTACTACAACTCATGGACAATAAATTCCCGAAGTTTCAATGTTGAAATCTCATCCGAAGTGCCTGATTGTTAATTAAAAGCGTGACGCAGCCTCTCTGCCACGCCCACGTTTTGAAGATGCACTTCAGTACCAGCTCAGTGAACAACGATCCTGTTTATTACTTTCAATCAAACATGTGCAGGATGCATCTGGATGGCCGTGATAAATACCATTTGGTTTTATAGATCATCTTTCACTCTCTTCCGTAACTTATAAAAAGAAATAAAGTAGCCGCATCGTTTACGACGAAGCAATTTTTTTTTTTTTTTTTTTTGCCTTGTGTACTGACGGAAATTTATACAAGTGTTCGATTCCTTCTCCATTCACTTATGACACGATCACAAAGAGTGTATAAAAAGTAGATAAATTGCGTTTCAATAAGTTAGTTAATAGAAGACGTGAGAACGACAAACCAGCAATGAGGCTATGATCGAAGTAAGAACATCTGCTGAAAATGTGAACTCGTCTCCTAGCAGTTGCAAGCGAAAAATTAGTGACGTGAATAGTACATACTACAGTTATGAATCTCGGTACACTGGATTTAGATTAATTGGTCCTGAATTATTGACTGCATCAGTGAAATTTTCTTGTGTTTGTAAGACGTGTGGTAGTGATAATATTCAAATTTATATCAGCTTGTAGCCCTTCCTATGGTTGGTTGTGGGACGAAAGAAACGAGATTATGATTTAAATCAATCTACCTGACTTCCGCTTCCCAATTGACAGGTGACTTACCTGTTAATCTTCTGTTGCTGTGACCGTTGCCAGTATCGGACCTCCTCTCTTCTGGCAGGGGTTTCTATTATTTTGTAAATGAATAAAAATGATAGCAACAGGGGAAGGCTACAGACAAGAAGTCGGACAGTTCATTGAAATAATCTTTGTATTCTGAAAGTAGCATATAGAATTACGAGGTAGCCTGTTATATCTTATTAAATGGTTACTGATTCTTGCTGCAGGACGAGACATATAATAGAGAGCAAATATCGAAAATAAAGCACATTCAAATAGTACGACTAGCCTTTAACGAGAGAGAGAAAGAGAGCGTATTAAGTTTGGTATTAGAACGGTAGACTGAGCCCAAAACAGGGGCGGCACAAAAACTAAAGTAAAAAAGCATCTTAGTAATCATCGCGCCTATCGCTCGATATACAGACTGTTGCATATTTGTTAAACTCGCGACCGAATGCAATTACTTCACTTTAATCGCGAATACCTGCTCGGTGGAACTGTGTTCCTGTAGGTCAACGAAATATAACCAAGACTGAGCTTGGCGGCTTCTGCACAATAGGCGATCGCGGACCTTTCCTCCTAAGAACTGCAAGCATCTGAAGCAACTGCCGAACTGAGAGGGGCCACGTCGCTCACGCCAGTTTTGTTAACGCGAGTTTCGCACCGCTGATGCTTCCGCCGGCAAACCTAGTGACGTGTTACCAACCTGACCAGAGCACAGTTAAGAGTTCGTTCTGGCGCGTAAGGGCCGGTTCCACGACTCCTAGGGTGGCGGCCTGTCTTGGCGACAACTTATCAAAGACGGCTGGAACAGAAGTGTCCTTCCGCGAAGACGTTGGCTCTCCGGGTTTGAAATTAAAGGCTCCGGTAGCCTTTGTGGCTGATCGAAATCTTTCCAATTTGATATATTATTTGATACAGGACGCGGAAAAATATTTCGCTCCCACGATACGATGGTCATGTGGTCAGGTAAGCAAACGGTAATTTTAGATTGTCGGGGAAAATTAGTTTTATATGATTTTATTGGCGATTTATTTTTACCATCTTCTTGAATATTAATCGGACCTAACATAGTAATACTACAAACGAATCGTCATTTTTCATTAGACTGGAATCCGTCGTCAGAAATTTTAGAATTATTTTATTTATCCCCACTCACTTTGCCCTAAAGGCTGGCCATGTGGTTCATGACACATTTGTATTGGTCTGGGAAAAGTCTTAGTTCTACATGCTACGGATGACAGAATTGCATTTTATGATGCAGTTCTTGTATTTAATGATGGAAACGTCGCATGGATGAAGGTATTAGAAAGAAGAAGATAGGAAATTATACTCAAGACATCCTGAGACAGATTTACAGCGCGTCTCTGCATTCGAAAACTCAGTTGAAGACCTGGTAAAGAGAGAGAAAGGAAGAGAAGCCATGAAGGGAAAGTCGACCCAGAGTAAATTGTGGTGTCTTCTGAAGAACTGACATCAGGAAAAATGTTAAGTTGAACTTCAAATTATGAAATTTTGTACACAAATTACTGTAAACACAATAAACGTTGTCTCAAGGGACTGATGACCTCCGCAGTTTTGTCCCCCTAAAACATCAAACAAACCGTTGTCTCAAGAGTATATTTTGAAATTCTGATTTCAAGCTGAGATGTGGGGCAAAGTGCTTGGAATTTTGCATGAATTTAAAGTTGAACTTGTGGAATTATAATAAAAAAAGTATGTACTTCCTCATTAGTTATGTGATCCACCCACCTAATCTTAAGCATTCTTCTGTAACACCACATTTCAAAATACTCTATTTTCTTCCTCACCTGACTGTTTTCGTCCATGTTTACACTCCCACACAAGACAACACTTCACACAAATGCCTTCAGAAAGGACTTCCTTACACATAAATAAATATTCGATGTTAACAAATTTCTCTTTTTCAAAAACACTTATCTTCCCTTTGCCATCCTGGATTTTATAACCCCTTCACTGCGACTATCGTGTGTTATTTTACTGCCCAAGTAACGAAACTCATTTACCACCTTTATTGTTGCTTTACCTAATCTAATTCCTTCAGAACCGCCTTTTTTCTTCGTTTGCACTCCATTACCTTCGTTTTCTCTTGTTAATCGTCATTTTGTATGCACCGATGAACACACTGTCCATCCCATTCAACTGTTCTTCCATGTCCTTTGCTGTCTCTGACAAAATTACAATGTCATCGGCATCGGCAATTCTTTCTCCAAATTGCTTCTTGATTTTCTTTTATAGCTTGCTCGTTGTACAAATTGACTAACATTTGAGAAAGGCTACAACCTTATCTTACTCCCTTCCCAACCTCTGCAACGCTTCATGCCCTTAAACTCTGATAACTGCTGCCTGCTTTTTGTACAAGTTGTAAATAATCCTACGTTCCCTATACTTTCCTCCTGCTTGCTTCAGAATTTGAAAGAGTCCATTCCAATCAACATTGTCAAAAGCTTTTTCCAAATCTACAAAAATTAGAAATGTAGGGTTGCCTTTCCTTAATCTATCTTCCAAGATACGCCGTAAGGTGAGGATTGCCTCCCGTGTTCTTACATTTCTCCTGAATCCAAACTGATCTTCCCCGAGGACAGCTTCTACCAGCTTTCCCATCCTTCTGTAAATAATCCATACTAAAATTTGGCAACCATGACTTATTAAACTAATGGTTCTGTAATTTTCACATCTGTCTGCGCCTGCTTTCTTTGGAATGGGGATTATTACACTTTTCTTGAAGTCTGAGGGTATTTCCCCTGTCTCGTACGTCTTAAGTACCAGGTGAAATAGTTTTGTCATAGTTGGCTCTCCCAAAGAGTTCAGTAGTTCTGAGGGAGTATCATCCATTCCAGGGCCCTTGTTTCCAATGATTTGTTTAAGTGCTCTGTCAAATTCATCTCTCAATATAGTATCATCTATTTCAACTTTATCTACTTCCTCTTCCTACAATCTCTAAAATGTTAAGTTGAACTTCAAATTATGAAATTTTGTACACATATTTCTGTAAACATAATAAACGTTGTCTCAAGAGTATATTTTCAAATTCTAATTTCAAGCTGAGATATGGGGCAAATTGCTTGGAATTTTGCATGAATTTAAAGTTGTACTTGTGGAATTATAATAAAAAAGACAATGAAAATTCTCCTACTTGATCTATTCCAAAAATTGCGTGTGAGAAGCTTACAGCATGTAAACAGATGACATAGAGAAATTTTAATAGAAATCTCTTGAATACTCTCTGAGAAAGAAAGGAACATACTTAATTTTTTGAAAATAAAATTTTTATTTTATTTTTAAAGAGTTTATTCTATCCATTAGAAAATAGGTTTTTTTAAAGCCTGCGACTGTGAGATAAATGGATTTGTTTTATAAATAACAATTATGCTACCAGTCACGATTTTTTTATTTATTTAGCACGACGCATTTCGAGAAAAAATTCCCACCTTCAAGTCCGTTTTTCGTGCTGCTTCATATTATTTATGATGTTTTGAGTGTGTGAGTGCCTGCTTCATTCTGCTGTCGTTGCGTTTTTGTCTGGTCCATCTGTGGCAGCTCTCACACGTGTCAAAGGTCACACACAATAGCTTTTTGCACTCTAGTACATCATTTGTCACAAAAGACGTGTGGTAGTGATAACATTCAAATTTATATCTGCTTGTAGCGCCTGTCTCTTCCTATGGTTGGTTGTGGAACGAAAGAAACGAGATTATGATTTAAATCAATCTGCCTACCTTCCGCTTTCCAATTAACAGGTGACTTACCTGTTAATGTTCTGTTGTGACCGTTGTCAGCATCGGACCTACACTCTTCTAGCAGGGGTTTCTATTATTCTATAAAAATGGTAGCATCAGGGGAAGGCTACAGACAAGAAGTCAGAGAGTTCATTGAAATAATCTTTGTATTCTGAAAGTAGCATATATAATTACGAGGTAGCCTTTTATATCTTATTAAACGGTTACTGATTCTTGCTGCAGGACAAGACATATAATAGAGAGCAAACATCGAAAATAAAGCACATTAAAATAGTTCGACCAGCCTTTAATGAGAGAGAAAGAGATCGTATTGAGTTACATGAAAATTTCCGTTGGTCATAAGAAGAGTAGACTGAGCCCGGAACAGCACAAAAAATAAAGAAAAAGAGGCATCTTGGTAATCCTCGCGCTTATCGCCCTTTATGCAGACCATTGCATTTCAAACATCACACACAATATTTTTATTGCACACAAATACATCAGTAGTCAGAAAAACAAACATTCGTATAAATAGTTACAGAGATATGCGAAGGTTAGAACATCTCTGTAACTGTTTATTTATATGTATGTTTGTTTTTGTGACAACTGATGTACTTGTGTGCCAAAAAAAAAAAAAAAAAAAAAAAAAAAAAAAAAAAAAAAAAAAAAAAAAAAAAATGGGTGTGATGTTTGAAATGTGTGAGCGCTGCCACAGATGGACCAGACGAAAACTCAACGACAGCAGAATGAAGCAGGCACTCACACACTAAAAACATCATAAATAATACGAAACAGCACGGAAAAAGCACTTGAAGATTGGAATTTTTTCTCGAAACGCGTCGTGCTAAATAAATTAAAAAATTGTGACTGGCAGAAGTATTGTTATTAATAAAACAAAAAAAGTTTAGTGTGTATAATCAAAGAATTTTGTTTGTAAAGGTGTTAGTTTCCCGTAAAGAGTAGTACAAAGTTTAATTGCCATATCTCCAAAACAATGGATTTGGTGCATTTTTGAACCGGTGTGAATTTTTCATAAACATCCCCCCTTAAGTGTGTTCTGAAAAAACAGCTGATTTGGTGCTATAGTTTGCGTGTTGTGAATGGACTCCACGTTGCCTGGTCCCCGCGACTGAATCGTCGCCGCGTGACAGCACCCAATATGTGAGGCATTCTGCTCGACTGACTGCTACGGACGTTTACTGAATTAGCCGTTCTCCGTCAAAGGGACGACACGACGGCTAATTGGATCACGTGCCGCCCTCGCTGACAGCCGCGTATTGGCCTCGCGGCTGTTTCCCTCCGGCAGGGGGGCATCCGGTAAACCGGCTGAGCGCTCACACTCAGGACGGAACACGCGCTGCCATTTCGTCTGTGTCATTTGCAGTATATTTGCTACAGAGAAAATCTATTCTGGTGTAGTAACCTTGTGACCGTATGGATCGTTGTTGTTGTTGTCTTCAGACTGGAAACTGATTTGATGCAGCTCTCCACCCTACTCTAACCTGAGCAAGCCTCTTCATCGCCTCATAAGCACCTCACCCTACATCTATTTGAATATACTTCAGCTCTTGGTCCCCCTCTGCGATTTTTAACCCACACACTTTCCTTAAATGCTAAATTCACGATTCCTATGTGTCTGTGTCCTACCAATCGATCCATTCTTTTAGTCAAGGTATGCCAGAAATTGTGACTACGTAGGCTTTCCTGGTGTAATGCTTCATAATATTCTTCTCGGGTTTCCTGCCGGATCAAAACGTCATCTTGGCACAATATTTCGGCGGTCCACTTGGCCGCCATCCTCAGGTGACAGTGCTGGTACACCGACTCGCCCATACAAGGCAATACTCCACACAAATCCCTTCAGAAAGGACTTCCTTACAATTATATTAATATTGTATGTTAACAAATTTCTTTTTGGAGAAACGCTTATCTTCCCTCTGCCATCCTTCACTTTATATCCTCAGTACTGCGATCACCGTGTGTTATTTTACTGCCCAAGCAACAACACCCAATTACCACCTTTATTGTTCCGTTACCTACTCTAATGCCTTCTGGATCGCCTGCTGCGGTGGAGTAGCCGAGCGGTCTAAGGCGTCTCGCTGCGGAGCGCGTGGTCGCCTGCCACGGGAGGTTCGAGTCCTCCCTGCGGAATGGGTGTGCGTCTTTGTCCTTAGGTTAGTTTACCTTAGTTTAAGTAGTTTGTAAGCTACGGACTGATGACCATGCAGTTTGGTCCGATAGATTTATAAATATTTGAACTTTTTTTTTCAAGATCGCCTGATTTTCTTAGACTGCACTCCGTTACCCTTGTTTTGATCTTGTTAATGTTCATGTTTTATGCACCTATGAATACTGTCCATCCCGTTCAACTGTTCTCCCATGTCCTTTGCTGTCTCTGGCGAAATTACAATGTCATCGGCAAAACGCAATGTTTTTATTTCAAAACACTAAACTTTCATTCCCTATCCGAATTTCTCATTGCTTTCCTTTATAGCTTGCTCGTTGTACAAATTGAATAACATTGGAGAAAGGCTACAACACTGTCTTACTCCCATCCCAACCTCTGCAACACTTTCATGACCTTCAACTCCGGTAACTGCTGCCTGCTTTTTGTACAAGTTGTAAATAATCCTTAATTCCCTATAGTTTATTCATTCTTACTTCAGAATTTGAAAGAGTCCATTCCAATCAACATTCTCAAAAGCTTTTTCAAAATCTACAAAAGCTAGAAATGTAGGTTTGCCTTGCCTTAATCTATCTCCCGTGTTCTTACATTTCTCCTGAATCCAAAGTGATATTTCCCGAGGTCGGCTTCTACCAGCTTTCTCATCCTTCTGTAAATAATCCATATTAAAATTTTGCAACCACGACTTATTAAACTGATGGTTTTGTAATTTTCACATCTGTCTGCGTCTGCTCTCTTTGGAATGGGGATTATTACATTTTTCTTAAAGTCTTAAATTCCCTTGGCTCATACATCTTACACACCAAGTCAAATAGTTTTGTCATGGTTGGCTATCCCAAAGACTTCAGTAGTTCTGAGGGAGTGTCATCCACTCCAGGGGCCTTGTCTCGATTGAGGTCTTTAAGTGCTCTGTCAAATTCATCTCTCAGTATCTTTATCTACTTCCTCTTCCCTTCCTACAATCTCTAAGTTGTTTTCCTTTGTGGAGTCCCTCTATACATTCTTTCCACCTTCCAGCTTTCCCTTCGTGCTGATAACTGGTTTCCATCTGAGTTCTTTACATTCGTACAGTGGCTTTTCTTGTCTCCAAATGTCTATTTCATTTTCCTGTTGGCGGTAACTTTTTCCCCTATTTAAACATTCTTCTACTGCCTTGCATTTGCCTTCTAGCGACTTCTGCTTAGTTTTGCACTTCCTGTCAATTTCATTTCTTAGTCGTCTATACTCCATTTTGCCTGTTTCATTTACGGCATTTTTATATTTTCTGCTTTCGTGGACTAAAGATAGTAATTCCCGTGATATACGTTTTTTTTTTTTTTGTTTTTTTTTTTTTTTTTAGGTTTTGCCTTACTAATCCTAATTTTTTGGTACATACGAGGGTCGGTAGGAAATTAGAACTTCTTTGGGAATATTTAAGTTTTAATTAAGAGTATAGATAAGGGGTAATTTAAAAATACGTTTCCCTTGCCACTGTCGGGAGAGTTGCGTATGAAAGGAAAAAAGTGGAATGAGACATTTTTCCTACATAATTTCCAAGTCAATTGAGACATTTCTCAAACCGATTTATAAACTTCAAAAAGCCCTTTAGGAAAAAAAAATCTGGTCTTTTCACGGGGAAGAAGCGTTGAACGGCTATGGAGTGGAAACATCCGTCATCACCTGTCCGAAAGAAGTTCAAAAGCACTCCGTCTGCAGGTAAAGGCTGCAACCATCAAAGCTACACGGTACTGTGCCACTCTATCGAAATTGATTAAGATGGGCCGGCCGCAGTGGCCGAGGGGACTGAGGCGCTTCAGTCACGGTCTGCACGGCTACTACGGTCGGTGGTTCGAATCCCCCCCTCGGGCATGGATATTTGTGCCGTCCTTAGTTGTAGGTAGTTCATAAGTAGTTTGTAAGTTTAGGGACTGATGAACCCGTAGTTAAGTCCCTTAAGCTTAACAAACATTTGAACAGCGTCGGTTCTTTCGGACACATCCGAAAGAACAGATGCCACATACATATAACTTATATAAATGTCGATGAGGCGCATTGATACTTTCTTCAGTGCAGAGGCACTCCTACGCCCTTACGGGAATTAAACTACGAGTCTGACTTCTAGTGAGCAGGGTAGGGTTGAGAATTTGAATCTGACGGGAGACTTACTTGAGTAATTCCTTGCAGGTGTGGTGATCGCTGTGTTCCCAGAGGTGTAGAGGTGGGCGCAACTGCCTAGACATGATATGATGATACGGCCATTTTCAGAGCCATGTCTGACAGTCATATCGCTCAACATTCAACTTCATTCCTGCGATGTTCTGTGCCTCCAGGAGACACACAGAGGGCCACCACAACGCCAACCACGTATTCCTGGGATGAGCCTGGTGAAGGAATGCCCTCAAGAAGAATATGGGAGTGCTCTATTTATTCGGCCTGGAATCATAGTGTCCAACATACGATTTAACACCGTTAACAACACGAAAATCATGTCTGTGACTGTCGGAAGCATCACGGTATCATCATATATAAACCACCAGAAGAAATGTTTGCTTTCAGTCAACATGTCTACCACCTACTACTAATAATGGGAAACTCTAACTGTATGTGGCTACCAAGACACAAGTGAGGATGGAGATTTTAGAAATGTTCAAGTGTTCAAATGTTTGTTAAGCTTATGTGACTTAACTACGGGGTCATCAGTCCCTAAACTACTTATCTACTACCTTATACTAAGGACGGCACAAATATCCATGCCCGAGGGGGGATTCGAAACCCCGACCGTAGTGGCCGTGTTGACCGTGACTGGAGCGCCTCAGTCCCATCGGCCACCGCGGCCGGCGAGATTTTGGAAAGCTGGGCACAAGAACACGAGATGAATCTCATCCACGATCAGAAACAGCCTGCATCGTTCAACAGCGCAAGATGGAAGAGAGGGAATAACCCAGATTTCATATTTGTTTCCAAAACCTTGTGTGGGTCATACAATAAATTCGCTCTCAATCCTATCCTAAAGACACAACATAGACCTGGATTTAGACCCGGAAAGTCTTGTACTGGTCAGGTCCTCTGCCTGACGGAGGACGGGTTTCAGAAGGGGGAAAGAAACTGGTGTGGTGTTTGTCGATCTATCAGCAGCATACGATACGATAAACCATAAAATCCTACTAGAAAAAAATTTCAAAATGACGGGAAACTACCATATTTTTGAAGTTTTGAGATCACTGATCTCCAATAGAAGATACTATGTGGAATTTCAAGAGCAAAGCAACTGGTGGAGGAACCAGAAGAATGGCCTCCCACAAGGTAGTGTTTTTGTCGCCTTTACTTTTCAACCTGTAAACAAATGACCAACCAGTTCGACCAGGTGCAAGAAGTTCTAACTATGCTGATGTTGTAGCCACTGACTGCCAATCGAGATCAATCAATTACATAGAGAGAAAACTAACAGATTCCCTAGAAATTCTTAATGAATATTACAACGGTTACCAACTTCGACCAAATCTAGCAAAGACGCAGATTTGTTTATTTCACCTGAACAATAAGGAAGCAAAAAAGAGAATTATAATTCGATTGGAACTCAGTTAAACATTTCCAACACCCAGTTTATCTCAGAGTCGCGGTAGATCGAACAATGTCCCTCAAGAAAAATTCAGAAAAAGAAGAGCGAAAATCAACACACGAAACGGTATAATCTGCAAACTTACCAACTCACACTGGTGGGCAAATCCTGAAATTTTACGTTCATCATCCCTGGCTTTTTGAGTTTTGCTCGAGCTAAATATGCATGCACCGTATGGAGAAGATCGACTCATACCCAAAACTAGATACAGCACTGAATGATTCATGCCGATTAATTACGGGATTCCTGCAGCGTATAAACCGTGATCTCAATAATATGTGTTCTGAAAGAGCTGACCCACAGATCAGCCGGCAAATGTTGGCGATGGCTGAAAGAAGCAGACAGTGCGAGGATAGAAGATATCCCCTGTTCAGACATCAGCCAGTGGTGGCAAGATTAAAGTCGAGAAATGATTACATTACATTTGAACACCCTCTAATTGACAATCTACAACCAGGGAATCGATGTGGAAACAAAAATTGGAAAAATGCTGCTTGCAAAGTTGTAACATTAAAGAAAAACTTCCGGCTGGATCTCAACTGGGATAGAGAATCTGGAAGAGCCTAAACAGACTTAAGTGTCGAATGACAAGATCAAAGGATAACCTGTTCAAGTGGGGATATGCAGAAGACGAGCTCTGCCAATGTGGAGGAAAACAAACGCTGACACATCTGCTGAGCTGTCCATCCTTGCCGGCTCCATGCACTTTCTAAGACCTGCGGTTGTCCAGCGTCACTTCACGTGTGCCGAACACTGGAGACAGATATGAGTCTGCTATGGACAATAATGACGTGTGATACGTGAAAATCATGTCTGTATATATGAATTTATAATTAGTACTTAATATTTTTTATTCTAGTATATCTAGCCTATTACTTAATTATAGATGTAGCTCAGATACGATTATAAATTATAAAAGAACAATGCAAATTTAAACATTTGTCATAATGTATTTCGAGCTTTTTAAATTCCAGCGTCATAATTATTTGTCCCCCGCCGTTGTATTAAGATACGTAGCAACACCGTCTTTCAGTTCATCATCACTTTCCAATTCGTTTGCGGCCATAAAGACATCAATGAAAAGATGATAGTCCGAATGAGCTAGGCCTGGGTTATAGGGTGAATGGTTGGAACTTTCCCACGTCCAGAAGTTGTTGTGTCCGCCAGTACCTCGCCTCCTACTTTCCAAACTTCACAGAAGCTCTCCTGCGAAACATGCAAGACTAGCACTCCTGGAAGAAAGGATATGGTGGAGACATGACTTAGCCACAGCCTAAGGGAAGTTTCCAGAATAAAACTTTTCACTCTGCAGCGGAGTGTGCGCTGAAATGAAACTTCCTGGCAGATTAAAATTGCGTGCCGGAACCGGGACTTGAACCTGGTACCTTTGCCTTTCGCGGGCAAGCGCCAGTACCTCGCCTCCTACTTTTAAATTTGTGCTTAAGACACCTGCCATCTCGTCAAGACGCCGCCGACGCTTAGTTTTTCGCTGCTATCAAGTGATCCTGCATTGAGTAAAGTGTCGCAAGCATTATACGCGTGTCTGACTTTGAATGAATGAATGTGCTTTCATCTATCCATTGTGTGTTTGCAATTTTCCTCCCATGTTGCCTCCATATTTATAAGGGGCAGAAATAATTTTATCACGGGCAGTAACTTTATGGATTAATTCACTTTTGTACAAGGTGTGTGCTTCATTTGGTCTCCCATAATTATTTCTTTGTTCATTTTATTGAACAGATCATGATTTAAAGTATCAAACCTCTGCTTTATTATTTCATGCTCCCTGCCCCATGTTTAATTATCTATTCATTTATTTTTAACTTTGATTTTGTGTTTGTTAAAACGTTGGCTGGTCTCTTAAGGAGTGAGCAGTTAGATAAATCTCCGCTGCACAAATACTGTGGCCACTCGCAAAATAATTTAGGGCAGCAGTGAGCGTTTTAACTTGCATTTACAGATCTCAACTAGCCGAGATCTTACTTAAATAATTTTACAGGCCACTTTCAAGGGGCAGTTTAGGAAATAAAGAATTAGGAAGACACAGAGCAGTAGATGAAAAATGGAAATTGGTAATTTAGCCTAGGCACAGCCTATTTGGAGAACGTTATGCGCTGCCATATCGTTCATCCGATTGTAATAACAATTTGTACACTTTACTTTCAAAGTAAGAGGAGCGGTAATGTTTAAATAATAA
Organism: Locusta migratoria; assembly: GCA_026315105.1. Taxonomy (NCBI): domain Eukaryota; kingdom Metazoa; phylum Arthropoda; class Insecta; order Orthoptera; family Acrididae; genus Locusta; species Locusta migratoria. The sequence goes on along the minus strand of CM048744.1, from coordinate 903,911,620 downwards.
TTCATACGGTCCATAGCCGAGAATATCCTGCTGAAGACTCCCGCACCGTTCCATCACTCACCAGAAAAATTGACAGACGTATGTGATTCTTCATTTGCAGGGGAGGAAGAGATAGAGTCTGTGTGTGTGAAAGAGAGACAGAAAGGACATTAGGAGATCTGCCAAGAACAGGGATAGACGGGTGGGCATAGGGCAGAGGCAAGGTGATGGATGAGTGGACAAAGGGAGAGATGATGGAAGAGAAGGAGAAGGAGGAGGAGGGAGATTTGTTGACAGGAGGGAGGATATGGACAGAGAGAGGTGGGTTCTACGTGGACTAACAAGATATTGGAATAAGTAAGTACCCAAGCAACTCAAAGTTTTCAGATTGCTCATACAGAGAGAAGCGTAATAGGAGAAAGAGGGAGGTAGACATAGGCACAGATATAGGGAAGTGAGAGTCTAAGATAGGCTGGAGTGTAGAATCTATACCCAATTCCTATGCATATTTAGTAATTTCGAAGCATTGTCGTGTTTACTACTTGAAGAATACAAAGGACCTTCACTTAAAGTGTTTATAATTTTTTATATTAATGAGCGATTAACTGCAGTACTTTTCCCCACTCGACCCTCGACTCTAAACGTTTGGCCGGAACACAAGAAAATTTCATGTTGGTACTCTGCCTCGCCAATCCCGCAACTATCCTTGCAAATTAACAGCCAACATTTCTCCCATTGTCATTGACCCATGGTGACATATTTACATGTACGACGAACCTCGATAAATAATTTGTCTAATACAGTTTTTAGTCTTCACTGCCGAAATACGTTTATTCCACGGATTGCAACTTAAACACATAAAAATACAAAAAATGTGGAAAAACTGAACGGAACTGACATAGGAAAAGTTAACACTGACATGCGTGGCAAGAATAAGAACACTGTAATTGGTATTAAATGGAGGTGCAATAGAGAGAGGTAATGATAGATGCGAAGGAAGCCATTAAAGTTTTTACTTGTAAATGCTGCTAACTCTAAATGTCTTCATTAAAACGTCTATTGCATATGATGGAAATAATAATAATAATAATAATAATAATAAAATAAAAAGAAAAGCACCGCTTCAGAAAAACAAATTTAAGTACAGTTTTGTCTGGAGAGCAAAAAACTAATCATTAAAAGACCAAACAGTTTTGACTCATCTCATCAAAACTTCAAATTAAGGTATCCATGATTGCCTCCGCATTTATGGAGCCTACACTTAATGCCCCTTCTCGCATTTTCAAGCACGAATTTCCGCTATCACTTACCGCACTTCTCTGCTTAGCCGCGACAATGAAAGAGCAACTCGAACAGACCTGCCACACCTATCTAGCCAATGATACATAATTTCATGAACATTCGATAGATGCATTTTAGAGTTCCCCGTTATATCACTAAATCTCTCCAGGCAAATGCCGGGATGCTTCCTTTCAAAGGGACACGTACTATGTCCTTCTCCATCCCTGACGAAAACTATCCGAGTGTGTGCTCCGCCTCTATTGTCCACGATGTCGATGGGACTTTCAAACCTAAACTAATGAAATTGAGTGCTTATGGAATATCGCCCTAATTGTGCGACTGGATTCACGATTTCCTATCAGAAAGGATACAGTTCGTAGTAATTGACGGTAAGTCATGAAGTAAAACAGAAGTGATATCTGCTGTTCCCCAGGGAAGTGGTATAGGTTCGCTACTCTTCTTTGTGTTTACAAACGATTTAGGAGAAAATTTTAATAGCTCCCTCAGACTGTTCGCGGATGATACTGTGAAGTCAACAGAGAATCAAAAGCAATTGCAAAGCGATTTAGACAAAATTTGTACATGGTGCGAAAATTGGCAGTTAATACGAAGTAATGAAAAGTGTGAAGTAATACACATGATCACTGAAAGAAATCCGCTGAACTTCAATTATACGGTAAATCATTCAAACCTTAAGGTCGTAAATTCTACCAAATACTTAGGAGTTACAATTACGAACAACTTAGACTGGAGACAACACACAGAAGATACTGTGGGGAAGGCGAACCGAAGGTTACGTTCATTGGCAGAATGCTGCGAAGAGGCAAAGAGGCTTACATCACACTTTTGCGTCCTCTCCTGGAGTACTGTTGGCCAGTGTGGGACCCTCACCAAGTGGGACTGACGGAAGACATTGTGAAGGTTCAGAGAAGAGCATCTAGTTTTGATTTATCACGTTACAGGGGGGAATGCGTCACGGAAATTTTGCACTATTTGAGGAGGAAATCATTAAAAGAACGACGTTATTCGTTGCGGCGAGATCTATTTGGGAAAATTCAATCACCGCCTTTTACTTCTGAATGTGAAAATATTTTGCTAGCACCCACCTACATAGGGAGACATGACTATCTCAATAAAATAAGTGAAATCAGACAGAAAACGGAGTGATATAGGTATTCTTTCTTTCCGCATTCTATTAGAGAATGGAACCGCAGAAAAGGTTATGAAAGTGGTTAATGAACCCTCTGCCAGGCAATGAAATATGATTTGCAGAGTATCTATGAAGATGTACTTCCTGCCTTATCAAACTGTGGTGTAGGTATTTCTCCTACAGCTTAATATGATTCAGTCAGTGCAGTTACCGAAATTAAAACACGATGTTTTCGAGGTTGTTTGTGAAACGTAAATATGTATCATATGCTTTTACATGTACGACTTACGTCCTTAAACGATCTGTGATACCTAGACAAAGCATAAGCAGTTTTTCCACATAGAAGTGTTATGTTAAGTAAGATAAATGTGTAACACTAAAACGAAACAAGTGACAAAAAACTTTCTGTAGGCCTTTATTAAAGAGGGGTTAACCTGTAATTCCTCAGGGCGTGTATTCTGCGGCTACATTCACACTACGCACAATATGTTGCGAATTTCAGGTGCACGAGAGAAAAAAGAAATAGAAAAACTCTCTGGGACTACATCATACGTTCTACGGCCAGCCACGAGTCGTTTGCGCGAATACTCGCTCAATTTACTGCAGATGGGAAAAACAAAGGAGAGGATTTTCACCGAAAATGTTTCTCTCCACAGCGCCTCTGCCCTAATCTCTCGTACCCATCTCTCTGTCAGCTTTTTATTTTTTTCTTTGTTTTTCATTTGTCAGGAGTGGTAAGAGAAGGACAGAGAGTTAGTGTTCGTTTGAGTGAGGGAAAGAGGGAGCGAAGAGAAGGTTTAGAGCTATAATCGAACCGCCGCGGTGTGGCTTACGCCCTATACGATTACAAATCATGTAGGGAGCTGGGCTTGTTCCATACCCGTTTGCCTTCCTTTATGTTTATAAAGTGGCTTCGTTCCCTTGGGGCTTCCCAAGTCATTTACGCTGGGATGTGGAACATTTATTGCACTTTAAAATGATTTCTCGGTCAGAATTATTTAGTATATTAAAATAATCCATTCTGTCGTGGTCGGTCTCGTCGGTTATTAAAACCTAACGTTTCGTTTCCACCTGTGGGGACGTTTTCCAACGAATATCGTAACTTCTGCTCACGAATTCTGTTTTCCGAAATTCCTTTACTAAGAGAAGACGAAGCAAATACTCTAGAATTTGTATCAAGAACAGCTGCCAAGACACGTAATTTAGAAGTAGATATCCCTGGAGTTAAAGAAAATGCTGATGGAAAAGCACCATACCTATCACATAAACAGTTCGCTCAGCGAACTTTCCGTACCCACAGACTGGAAAGTTGCATACGACACTACAATATTCAAGAAAGGCAATAGGAATGTTCAAATGTTTCAAATGTTTGTATAGTCTATGGGACTTAACTAAGGGGTCATCAGTCCCTAAACTTACAAACTACTTATGAACTACTTACGAACTAGGACGGCACAAATATCCATGCCTGAGGGGGGATTCGAACCCCCGACCGTAGTGGCCGTGCAGACCGTGACTGAAGCGCCTTAGTCCCCTCGGCCACCGCGGCCGGCCAATAGGAATGATCCGCAAACTTACGGGCCTATAACATTAACGTCGGTTTGCAGCAGGATTTTGGAACATACATTCCTCAAATATTATGAACTCCTTCGAAGAGAACGATCTATTTTCCCATAGTCAACACGGATTCAGAAAGTATCGTTCCTGTGAAACACAGCTAGATCTTTACTCACATGATGGGATGAGTGCTATCGCCAAGAGATATCAAATCGACTCCGAATTTCTATATTTCCAGAAGGCTTTTGACACTGTACCTCACAAGCGTATTCTAATAAAATTGCGTACCTATGGAATGTCGTCACAGTTGTGCGATTGGATTCGTGATTTCCTGTCAGAAAGGACACAGTACGTTGTAACCGACGGTAGCTTATCTATTAGAACAGAAGTGATAACTGGCGATCCACAGGAAAATGTCATAGGGCCACTACTGTTCCTTATTTTTATAAACTATTTAGGAGACAATCTGACTAGCTCTCTAAGACTGTTCGTGGATAAAGCAGTCACTTATGGGTTATTAAAATCGCCAGAAGAGCAAAAGCAACTGAAAAATTATTTAGATAAGATATCTACAAGGTGTAAAAATTGCCACTTGCCCTTGATAAATAATTGTGAGCTCATCCATATGACCACTAAAACAAATCCGTTAAATTTCAGTTATATGAAAAATCAGTCAAACCTACAGACCGTCAGTTCTACTAAATACCTGGGAGTAACAATTGTGAACAACTTAAATTGCAAATAACACACAAAAATATTGCAGGGAAGGCGAATCAGAGACTACTAGAGGACAAGTGAGAATACTTCGCACCGTTAATGGAATGACTAAAAAAGCTGGGAAGAAATGGAGGTAAAGCTGAATGTTCAACCACAGCTTTCTTTAGAGTCAATTAATGCTGGTGTTTAAAAGCGCAAATGAAAGAGCTTGTCCGCTGAGTGTTGTTAGGTCAAAAAGAACTGTGTATCTTAATTAGAACCGAAGATATTTTAAAACAAACCGATTCAAATGTACAATCCAAGGACAGAAGGATACAGCGTTTTAATAATAAGAAAGGATGGAGAGACTTAATTATGATTCTTAGTGACAGATCTATGAATGAATAGCTTTCGTTCGAAAGCAAAAATGAAGGAAATCGGTCGGATAGAACGGAATGACCGACTGACTTTAGGTTACAGCAAGGACATCCCCATCAGAAATATACCTTTCGTTTAAAACAAAAATGAAGGAAATCGATCGGGTAGTTTTCTTTGAAAGAACGGAGAATGCAACAGTTCTACTAAAGAAAGTGCCTACACTATAGTTGTGCGTCCTCTTTTTGAGTATTGCTGCGCATTGTGGGATCCATACCAGGTGAATGTCACGAACGATTTAGAGAAAATTCAGAGAAGGGAAGCTCGTTTTGTATTATTGCCATATAGGAGAGAAAGTGTTACGGAAATGATGCAAGAGTGGAAATTATTTTACAAAAGAGTGGAAGTAATTTTAAAAAGGGTGTTATTTGTTGCGGCAAGATTTCAGATTTTTTTTCACAGATCTGTTACCACAGATGACGTGTCACTGAACGTATTTCTACTGACAATGCACACCCATTTGCTTCCACCATGTTCAGTTAATTTTTTTTTTACTTATGGGACTTAACTACGGGGTCATCAGTCCCTAAACTTACAAACTACTTATGAACTACTTACTAACTAGTACGGCACAAATATCCATGCCGGAGGGGGGATTCGAATCCCCGACCGTAGTGGCCGTGCTGACCGTGACTGGAGCGCCTCAGTCACCTCGGCCACCGCGGCTGGCGAACTTTTTCTTAATACTCTCAATAGAAACCTAATTAATCTAAATTTTTTACAACATACATCAAGCATCCTAATGGACTGCTGCGGTTATATGTCCCCATGGTTAGAAACTACTTATATAATTACGTACACTTTCGCGGCCCCAGTCATCTGACGTAAAAGTTTTCTGGGTGTTGTACCGCGTCATAATGAGAGATGGCTATTACTTTAATAACCAATGTTTCGGCCAACGTTGCAATGGCCTTCTTCAGGATACACTTACGTGAGATAACATCAGTATATCCAGAAGAAGGCCACTGCAACGTTGGCCGAAACGTCGGTTATTACAGCAATGTTCATCTTACATTATGAGGCGGTGAAACACCCAGAAAACTTTTATGTCTACTTGCACGTACTTATGCTAAGGACAACACACACACACTCACACACCCATGCTCGGCGACTTAGAGCGGTCGGCTACTCCATCGTGGCTCTTGCCTAATTGCCCCATTTACTGAAATGCAGCGACCTGACTAACAAACCAGTGATTTACATTGTCGCACTGTCACTAGAAGAAAGCTGCGAAACAATGACACCAATCAATTGGCAGAATTTGGTGTGACTAGAGAGCAGGCGCATATGGCCGTAATGTAAATGCAGAGCAGAACACTGCTGCGTCGACGCGGCCGTTGGTCCCCCAACTCTCTACAGTAATCTTGAACAGCACATAACTATCCGTAATCTTGAACTATTGTCGGGACGCACTCAGTCTTTGGCGTTCCTACTAATTTTTTGCAGCCCTGGCCTACATTCTCACAAGTTTGTGTACTCCCTGTCCCAGAATAGGAGGCCGATCAATCACAAGCTGCCCAAAACAGAAAGTCTCTGGTGTTGCACTTTTTCCCACTCTTCCCCGTCTCGGGAATTCCGCAGACTGACTTCGCGTTCTGACGCGTACACGGCCGTGACAATATTCCCCGCAATAACTAGCTGAAGTTTCTCACGGCTTGTAGGTATACCAGTTGTATTCTCCAGGGGCAAAGTGTCTGCGGAGTCCACAAACGATGGTACGTCTCCCTCTATTTTACTCCTGCTACCTTTAGAATTTGAAAGAGTGTATTTCAGTCGACATTGTCGAAAGCTTTTTCCAAATCTTCAAACTCTAAAAAAGTAACTTCCTGGCAGATTAAAATTGTGTGCCGGAACCGGGACTCGAATCTGGGACCTTTGCCTTTCGCGGGCAAGCGCACTACTGACTGTGCTATCCCGACACGACTCACGATGCCGCCCCACAACTTCCGCCAGTACCTCGCCTCCTACTTTCCAAACTTCACAGAAGCTCTCCTGCGAACCATGCAAGACTAGCACTCCTGGAAGAAAGGATATGGTGGAGACATGGCTTAGCCACAGCCTAAGGGATGTTTCCAGAATGAAACCTTCACTCTGCAGCGGAGTGTGCGCACATACTACCGTCAACATTGCACTCGCCCTGTACTCTCAGACGTATGTCTCCGTGTGTGTGATCGTGTGTTGTATATATCCTAACGAATGTGTCTGCTGGGTCGACGAATTCATGGTTTTCTTTTTTCAATTACCAGGAGTCAGGAGTGTAATTAGTGTGAATACCAATAGTTTAGCGTTTTGGCGTGCTAATTCCTAACGCATCATACAATCCCAACAAACGACAACAAATCAGGTGGTGTCTCCCAAGAGGCTGGTACCGACTGCACCATCAGTTACTGCTCCGGCGCATCACATTACGTCATCATACGACGTCTGCCTCCTCTTGTAAAGAGAGCTCAGGCTTTGTAATGTGATGGTTGTTCCAAATGTTTTTAAACCCGAGGTATCGGATTCCGGTGGTCATTGTTCGCTGGCCTTCAAAACTACTCTGATTTATGCTAACAACAATATACACCGACGCCCGAAGAATGACCCCACTGAAGTTGCATATCGACACGGTACCTCGCGTGCAGTGCTGCCCTGTTTATAAACCAGGGCACTGGCACGAAGTGCGTTGGTAACATCGCCGAGGGAAGGCATGAAAGAGGGGAGGTGTTTTAGGAACTTTGAAAACTATGCACTGACCGACCCTCCCAGTCTTTTTAAAAGAAGAAGCCCCGTACTTTCACTACCTAGGGATGACTGCTTCGTCTAGACAACCATTTCAGAGTATCGCTTTTGCGAAAGTGACAGTCTGTGTTCCTATAACCTGTTGTATATGAGTTCCATCTATTGCATAAGACATTACGTAAACATGCTATCTCAAAAAGTGCTTACTGTATTTCTTTATATATTGAACAGTAAATATTGATTTTACAGTTTGCTGGGAAAGAAACCGGAAAAAAATTTAGTAGAATATATAGCAAATGTATTCCTAGTTGAATGCATTATAGTCATCAGACACGAATGCAGAAAGAATCGTGTACCTGTGGTCTCAAGTGCCATTTAGTGCTGTGGACGTAATGCCATTGTACCTGTGAATATTCATTTTCGTTTTAAACTTTTTAATCCTCTTCTAAATAGGAGTCAAAGCTGCCTTAATATGCTGTACCAGTTAATGGCCAAATACAATGGAAAATTTTCCCTCACTTATTGTAGGAGAATAAACGGGATTTAATTGACCGCAGAATGTAATGCCTGTATCTAATTTAGAAAATTGCTTTAATTTAAAAGAGATTCATGGGCTCAACCACAGGAACGATAAAAAATTTACGTTGGTCTAATCTTACTTGAAAAGCTCGTCATGAATTGGAAGTAGATAAATTTCGGTAGTTCTACGGACGACACAATTTTTCTCCCATCCCGTTAAGTAATAATTTTCCACGAGGAAATCGTATCGCGAAGTATGTGACAAAACCGTTATCTGTTCCGGAGAATATGTCATTTACAATTTAAACAAGCAAATTACTGATCTGAAACTAAACTAACAGCATTACGAAATATATAAACAAAACAAAGTGTATTAGGCTTTGAACATTTCTTCTCATTTCTACCATAGTGCAGTCAAACGTTTTAAAAGATGCATATTAAATTCGAGCTTTACTTATCGCTAATTCAGGACGTCGTGAAATATCTATTCATTATGAGATTCGAAAGAGTATATAAAGTGAACAAAACTCTTGTTGAATACGAGAGGCTGAAATCAGTCGTATGTTCAACGATTTGTAGCTCACTCTGACGTACATGCGTGTGTCACATGTCCATCATATAACTGATTGATGTTATCTTTAAGTGCACGTGAAACATAAAAAGCCAAGATTTCAGGAGCAGGAAATTTAAAAATCCAAGATTGTTATGGCGAAACACGAGAAACTGAAGATTGTCGTATAAGTAGAAAAAATTTAAAGAAATTCGGATTGTAAATGAGGTTGGAAGGAAGAGGAAATTAAAAATAAAGTAAAAGCCAATCAAATTTCTAGATTCGTGTTAAATTACGTTCTGAAGGCTGAAAGCTGGCTGACGTCAGAGATAAGTTCGGCCGAAATTTTTTCAAAGTGCCAAATAGTCTTCAGAAAGGATAGAATAATTTAAAAAAAGGAGTGGCGTGTTTATTGCTGTTACAAACGGTTTATCCTGCAGCGAAATTGAGGCAGATAGTTTCTGTGAGTTGGTAGAGGTAGAGGTTATATCTGACAACCGGAATAAATTAATAATGGGATCTTTTTATCGTGGCTTGCTGTAGTCATGTCCTAGCTCATGAACCACGAGCAACGTATGAGTGGCCAAGTAAGTGGTCCTGACAGTTGGGATACCAGTTACTTTGGAATAAGGTTGGGCATCTCGGACATATTCTGAGTCGTGGCCACCTTTGTGCTCAGACGGCAAAGACTACCAATCCACCTTTTAGTCCCTCAACCGTTAGGGGTAAAACCCAGTGGAGTCCTGGGCAAATAAGACTAGCAACATGCTTCCCAGGTACTTCAATATCATGCTGGCAACATTCAGAGCAAAATGCCTCGGACCTTTGGAGGTGATGGAGTCCTGCCTCTAATTGACAGACCAGGGACTCCTCAGATTCGACTTGGCAATCGATCTGGGATGAGATGGGGAGATATTAGCGTCAATGGGGATTACAATGGAAAGAAAGTAGAACTGGTGGAAGCTTGAAGTAAGGTGGGGTTAGATGTTAGTAACTAACTGTTAGTAACTAACGTCAGAGTAAGAGGAGAGAATACAAGGTGGGAGAATACAAGGTCTACCTGTCAGGAATCAAAGTAGGAAGAGCACAGTGTGGTGTAGGATTTTACATCAGGAAAGCAATCGAACCCAGAATAATTGCAATAAGGTATGTAAAATGAACGACTGATGTGGATAGATTTGGCCATCTCCAGCAAGAAAATTAGGATTGTGGCAGTGTATTCACCCTGCGAAGGGACAGATCAAGATGAGATGGGCAGATTTTACAACGCACTTAGTGACGAAGTTGTTAGAGTGAAGTATAAGGATAGTGTTTTACTCATGGGTGATTTCAACGCTAGGATAGGAAATCGAACAGAAGGTTATGAAAAGGTTATGGGTAAGTTTGGAGAGGATATGGAGGCCAACAGGACCGGAAAACAGCTGTTAGATTTCTGTTCCAGTATGGACTTAGTTATCTCAAACTCCTTCTTTAAGCATAAGGACATTCACCGCTGTACTTGGGAAGGAAGGGGAACCAGATCTATCAATGACTATATAATAACAGACCAGGAATTCAGGGAGACAGGCAAGGACACACGTGTTTTCAGGGGGTTCTTTAATGATACTGATCATTATTTGATCCGCAGTGAAATTGGTTTTGTGAGGCCAAAAGAGCATGTGTAGAAGGATAAGAGTGGAGAAGCTTCAAGACAAGGAAATTAGGCACAAATACATAACAATGATCTCGGAAAGGTACCAGTTAGTTGAATGTCATGATTTACAGTCACTGGAAGAGGAGTGGTCAAGGTACAGGGACACACTGCTGGAAGCAGCTAGAGAATGTCTTGGAACTGTAGTGTCTAAAGGCAGGAAGAAGCAGACAGCTTCGTGGAATGACACAGTCAGGGAAGCCTGTAAAAACAAAAAGAAGGCATTTCAAAAATGTCTCCGTACTAAACATCAGGCAGACAGAGAAAGTTATGTTGAAGAAAGAAACAAAGCCAAACAGATAATTGCAGACTCCAAGCAGAAATCATGGGAAGACTTTGGAAACAAGCTAGAAACTATGGGTCAAGCAGCGGGAAAACCATTATGGAGCGTAATTATCAATCTTCGAAAGGGAGGGCAGGTCAGGAAAGCAGCTAGTCATTCCTGTGGATGCCTTGAGCAGATGGAGGGAATATTTTGAAAAATTGCTCAATGTAGGTGAAACGTTCAATGATGTGACAGATTTTCAGGTAGAAAGGGATGGGAACGACGACGGAAACAGGATCTCATTTGAGGAAGTTGATAAAATTGTCAGTAGTTTACAGTGCAATAAAGCGGGTGGGGTGAATGAAATTAAGGTGGAACGCGTCAAATGCAGTGGAATACCAGGTCTCAAATGGTTACACAGGATAATTGAAAAGGCGGGGGGATCGGGACAGGTTCCGTCTGACTGAACGAAAGCGGTAATCACACCAATTTTCAAACATCGAAACAGAAAAGATTGCAACAACTATCGAGGTATCTCTTTACTTAGCGTTGTAGGCAAAATATTCTCAGGTATTGTTGAAAGGAGAGTGCGAGTATTAATTGAGGAAAAGTTAGATGAAAATCAGTGTTGGTTTAGGCCTCTTAGAGGCTGTCAGTATCAGATCTTTAGCCTACGGCAGGTAATGGAAAAGTGCTATGAGTGGAACAGGGAATTGTATCTATGTTTCATAGATCTGGAAAAGACTTATGACCGTGTTTCTAGGAGGAAGCTACTGTCAGTTCTTCAAGATGATGGTATAGGAGGAAAACTTCTGCAGGCAATTAAAGGGCTTTACGTAGACTGTCAGGCAGCAGTTAGAGTAGATGGCAAATTAAGCTCATGGTTCAAGGTAGTTTCAGGGGTAAGGCAAGGCTGTAACCTGTCACCACTGTTGTTCATACAACTCGTGGATCATATGTTGAAAACAGTAGACTGGCAGGGCGGGATTAATATAGGTGAAAACAAAATAAGTAGTCTCGCTTATGCGGATGACTTAGTTGTAATGACCGATTCGATTGAAGGGTTGCAAAACAATATTTCAGAGCTCGACCAAAGGTGCAAGGACTATGATATGAAGATCAGCATCTCCAAAACGAAAGAAATGTCTGTGGGAAAGAGATTCAAACTCATTGACTGCCAAATAGGAGGAACAAAGAATAGGTAGACAGTTTCAAGTACCTGGGATGTATTTTCTCACAGGATGCCAACATAGCGAAAGTACTGGAATCGAGGTGCAGCAAAGCTAATGCAGTGAGTGCTCAGTTAAGATCTGCTCTCTTCTCCAAGAAGGAAGTCAGTACCAAGACTAAGTTAGCAGTGCACCGCTCTATCTTTCGACCAACTTTGTTGTATGGGTGTGAAAGTTGGGTGGATACAGGTTACCTTATTCATAAGGTAGAGGTTACAGATATGAAAGTAGCAAGAATGATTGTAGGTACTAATAGATGGGAACAATGGCAGGAGGGTGTCCATAATGAGGAAATCAAAGAAACTGGGAATGAATACCATAGATGAAGCAGTTAGAGCGAACAGACTGAGATGCTGGGGTCATGTTACACGCATGGGAGAAGCAAGGTTACCTAAGAGACTCATGAGCTCCTCAGCGGAGGGTAAGAGAAGTCGAGGTAGACCTAGAAGAAAGTACTTAGATTCGGTGCAGAATGATTTTGAAGTAAAAGGCATAACATCAGACTAAGCATCAATGTTAGCATTGAATAGGGGATCATGGAGGAATTTTATTAGAGGTACTATGCTCCAGACTGAACGTTGAAAGGCATAATCAGTCTCTAATGATGATAATGATGATGATCTTTTTATCGGCCCCCTGACTCAGACAATACAATTGCCGAAATTTTCAAAGAGAGCTTGAATCACGTTTCAAACAGGTACTCGAAGCATACTGTTACAATCGGTGGCGATTGGCATAAATACGTATTCAAAACCGGCGGCAAATATAAAACATCGTCCGAACTGATTCTGAATGCTTTTTCTGAAAACTACTTCGAACAGTTAGTTCTTTGTTGGAATAGTAAATGGTTGCGAAAATACCCTTGATCTAGCAACAAATAATCCTGAGTTAGTAAAGAGCATCAAAACAGATACAGGGATTAGCGAACATAGAGTTGTAGTAGCGAGACTAAATATCGACATTCCCGAATACACCAGAAACAAACGAAAAATATATCTATTCAATAGAACAGATAAATATTCGCTTCACGCTTTGTTGAGTGATAGTCTCCAGTCTTTCAAAACTAAAAATGCGAGTGTAGATCAGTTGTGGCTTATCTCAAAGACATACTATCAGTAGCAATCGAGAGATTTATACCAAATAAATTAATAAAAGAGGGGGCTGATCCCCCATGGTACACAAGACAGGTCAGATCACTGTTCCCGAAGCAAAGAAAAACGCATGCAAAATTTAAAAAGACACAGAATCTTCAAGACTGGCAATCTTTTGCAGAAACTCGCAACCTAGCGCAGACTTAAATGCGAGAAGCTTATAGTTGTTTCCACAACGAAATACTGTCTCGTAATCTTCCAGAAAAGCCAACGAAATTATGGTCATAAGTGAAGTACACTAGCGGCAAAACACAAACAATACCTTCACTACACGATAGCAATGGTAATACTACCGATGACAGTACTGCTAAAGCAGAATTGCCAAACACAGCTTTCCGAGATTCGTTCACCAAAGAAGACCAAGTGAACACACCAGAATTCAAACTACGAACAGCTGTCAGCATGCGAAATTTAGAAGTAGATGTTCCTGGAGTAGTAAAACAACTTAAGTCACTAAACAGAAACAAATCTTCCGGTCCAGATTGGATACTAACTAGATTCCTCTCAGAATATGCTGATTAAATTGCTCCATACTTAGTTATCATATACAACCGATCACTCAGCGAAAGATCCGTACCAAAAGACTGGAAAGTTGCCCAAGTCACTCCAATATTCAAGAAAGGCAATAGGAGTGATCCCCAAAATTAAGGGCCCATCTCATTGACGTCCATTTGCAGTAAGATTTTGAAACATATACTTCGTTCGAACAGTATGAACTACCTCGAAGAGAACGACCTATTAACCAACACGGAGTCAGAAAGTATCGCTCTTACGAAACACACCTTGCCCTTTATTCACATGATGTGCCATCTACAAGAGATGACATATCGAAGCCATATTTCTGTATTTCCGGAAGGCCTTTGACACTGTACCACACAAGTGGCTTCTAATGAAATTGCGTGCTTATAAAATATCGCCCCAATTGTGCGATTAGATTCACGATTTCTTATCAGAAAGGACACAGTTCGTAGTAATTGACACTGTACCTCACAAGTGGCCTCTAAAGAAATTGTGTGCTTATAGAATATCGCCCCAATTGTGCGATTGGATTCACGATTTCTTATCAGAAAGTTCGTAGTAATTGACGGTACGTCAGCGAGTAAAACAGAAGTGATCTGGCGTTCCCCAAGGAAGCGTTATAGGTCACCTACTCTTCCTTCTGAATAGCTCCCTTAGTCTGTTCGCGGATGATGCTATCGTTTATCGATTAGTGAAGTCAACAGAGGATCAAAAGCAAACGCAAAGCGATTTAGACATAATTTTTACATGGTGCGAAAATTGGCAGTTGTCACTAAATACTAATTTAAAAAAGTGATGTAATACACATGACCACTAAAAGAAATTCGCTGAACTTCAATTACGTGATAAATCCGTCAAACCTGAAGGTCGTAAATTCTACCAAATACCTAGGAGTTACAATTACGAACAACTTAGACTGGAGAGAACACAGAAAATGTTGTGGGAAAGGGGAACCAAAGGTTACGTTCATTGGCAGAATGCTTAGAAGATGCAACAGCTCCACCAAAGAGACTGCCTACATCACACTTGTGCGTCCTCTCCTAGAGTACTGTTGCCCAGTGTGGAAACCTCACCAGGTGAGACTGACGGAAGATATTGAGAAGGTTCAGAGAAGGGCAGCTCTTTTTTGTTTTATCATGTTACAGGGGGGAAAGCGTCAGGGAAGTATTGCACGATTTGAGGTGGAAATCGTTAAAAGAAAGACGTTATTCGTTGCGGCCAGATCCATTTACTAAATTTCAATCACCGACTTTTACTTCTGAATCTGAAAATAATTTGCTAGCACCCACTTACATAGGGAGACATTACCATCCCAATAAAATGAGAGAAATCAGATTGAAAACGGAACGATTTAGGTGTTCTTTCTTCCCGCGCGCTATTAGAGAAATGGAACGGTAGAGAAAGGTTATGAAAGTGGTCAATGAACTCTCTGCCAGGCAGTTAAATGTGATTTGCGGATTATCTACGTAGATGTAGATTTCCCTTGTCTGAGAAAACAAACTATACAGTAAGGACACAGGTGAAACAATGGACCCTAGCATCTGAGCTATCCGGACACGCTTCACGGCCCGTCCTTGCAACTTCTGCCAGTGCCTCGCCTCCGCAATCCACCCAAAGGAGCGTGGCGAAGGGTGGTCAGTACCACTACTAATCACATGCTTTCTTGCTCCACTTTCATGCAGAACGAAGGAAAAACGATTACCAGTATACAGCCATAAAGGGCGTAATCTCTCTAATCTTATCCTTGTGGTCGCAGTATAGTTGGATGTTGTAGAATAGCTCTGCAGTCCGCTTCAGATTCCGGCCCTCTAAATTTCTTCGACAGTACTTCTCGAAAACAATGTCACCTCCCCTCCAACGCTTCCCAGTTGAGTTCCCGAAGCATTTCGGTTACACTCCAATCTACCAGTTACAAACCTCCCCACCTGAATTGCCTCAATCTCCTCCTTTAAACTGATCTGGTGGAGATCCCAAACACTAGAGCAATACTCAAGACCGGGTCGTACTAGCGTTTTGTATGCAATCTCTTTTAGAGACGAATACTATTGTTTATGAGGTTATATCTGCGGAACCATATCTCGTATGTGAATTTTACCCTAAGAGCAATTGTTACCTCACGTTAACGAATGTGTGCACCAAATCTGGTTGAAATCGTTCCAGTCGTTTTGGAGGAAATGTGCATCATTATCGCGTTATGCAGCAGATTTCGTGCATCTCATTGTGTTTGACGTCACATCTCCTGAACTATGGGTTGTACGTCGACCGTCCTCTTGGTTTTGAGTCAAGTGTTCAAAATTTCACAAAGACTGGAACAAAACTCTAGATTTTTATGCAATAGGTACACGCAAACACATAAACACACGGACACACTGCTTTATATATTAAGATTCTGGAACGTGCAATGACTTTTGTGTTGTTATTTTACAATAACGTGAGAACGTTTTCCCCAAATGTATGACGATTTCGAGTGTCAATGACGTTTATATTCTTCCAATCCAATCAGGGAATCTAACAAAAAGGAATAAACTTTCCTTTGTTGGCTATTTCTTTAGGATAGGAATAGAAACCAGACAAAGGTATTCAATTCGAGATCATGGTACATGAAAAAGTTTCACGGCATGAATGCCTGGGAGGGGCAGATTTTGAAAATAATCATCAATTAATAGCACAATATCTACAGTGGTGCACAGTTTCTTTACTTCATGAGTTTTAATATACGATTAGCTACAACACTACGTTTAACATTATCAGATGTTGGGTAAAAATGTTTAAAACGACCAGTTTTCGAGCTCATTGATTCAATTTGTAGCATTATATTTTATATTTTTTATTGAAATTATATCTGCGACACTTGTCTCTAGCATCTGTTCTCTCTGACAGTATATCTACGATTACGTTGTTTTACAAGATACTTTAAATTTTTTTTGAACGGGCTGGAGAGAAAATGGAATCGCTCGCCGTCGTTCGTCTTCTTGCCGTTGAATAGATCGGACGCCTCTCTTTTGGTCTCTCCAAATCGATCACGTAAGTGTGAGCTTATGATTCATTAATTCAATTATATGCCTCAGTTCATTTGAAATAATAATTTAATTCAAAATTTCTTTCCCCGATTTTCATTAACTTTGTAATCTTTGTTCCCAGCATATTTCTTAAAATGATATTTGTCCATTGTTGTAAATTGCTTCGTGATTGCGAAAGAACTTTCAAGACGCGAATTTCACATACACACATTTTGTGTTGGCTTTTATTTCAAAGCCTGCTTTAATTTTTTTCTTTTTGTTAAACGAAGGCAGATATTCTGCTATTTGAACCACTAATTGTAATTGGAACTAATCTTGGTTTTAAAACTTTAGCATGTAAAGCTTACGCAACCAAGCATCAGTTTACAGTAAAGAAGAAATTAATTACTCCATACAGGTTCGACTACAGTGATATGGCTACAATACAGTCTTATTTCTTCCGGCAAGTAAAGTACGGATTCCGCCACTTTCTTTTCTAATGATGCTTTCTGGTGTTGTCTTTATGCTAACCACTATTACGACTGAATACTGATGGCGGAATCTTTCATGTTTTTCTCAGTATAGCTCTCCTCAAAATTGTTATTAATTGCAATATTTTCACAGTTTGTTAAATTTCAATAGCGCTACATAACTTTAATCTTGACTACAACACCAAAGAAAAAAAGTATCATTATAAATTACTTCAAAGGTTAAAAATAGTGCAGTCAAAGTAGTGAACCCCCGGTTATTCTTGGAAGTGGCCATCACCGAGTCCATTATTTTCATAATACAGTAGAGACCCGTAAACCCGGTCTAATGTGGACCGAAGGTTGGAACGGTGTTAAAAAAGTATATGTAAGATTTTTTGTTACAAAATACTTTCTGTTGTTACTTTAGAATACAATTCCAATGATGAAATACGGTAATAAAAAATAAATTTAAGAAAATATCTAAATCATATTCGTTGCTTACGAGTACGTATTTTAATTTGCATTTAGAAAACTAGGAAAGCATACAGCCCTAAAATGAAAAGTATGGAGAATAGTAATTTACTTGATAAAACATATTCCATTAAAATTCCTATCTCGCCTAAGCTGATTTTATAACGCACTATGAAAAAATGCACTCCCATAATTTTGATCACGACTGGATTTTAATTTGAAGACGCATCTACATACTGTAGGCCTATTAAACTCAAAGGATTTTTAAATAGACTGTAGGTCGCGCAAGGAAAGATGGTGTTTCGGCCCATTTATAGCATAGCCTGTAACTGCTACACGCAACGATTTCAATTCTATTTTGCATTCTGCGAGCACGGAATAATTCTAGAGGGTGTGCCTGGGAGGGGGAGGGGGTGGCCGAGTTACCCGAACTACCTGGCTACCGAGTGCCGAGTTTTCGGGACTCTGCTGTACAAGCATTTCCTCTACAGTGCAGCGAAGCGAATACCGTCGTTGTATAACACTATCATAGGTGGGTGCATCTGGTTCTCCCTGTATGTGCGGTAGTGTGCGGCCTGAAGTCACTAATGTGTGCAGAGGCGTTCACATCTCCCATTTCCTACGATGTTTGCACAAACTCTTTGCTACCTGGAGACTGTCTTTTATAAGACTACCAAAGGGGGCAGAAGTGAATCGTCGGACCCGAGGAGAAGTTTAACGAGTCTGAACTTTCGGGACACTTGCCCGCGAAGCATTTTCGGACTCCGCGAAACTTAATTAGAAACTCTCACCGAGTCGGAGGCAAGAAAGCACTCGTTTACTTCTTCAGGTCACGTTTTAGATTCTTCTGATGTTAAGTCAGTTTGGAACTTGTCACCGGTAGTCTTCTACACTAAGAACTGAAGATTAAAGTGGCTCTGCTACATAGCATTATTGAAATATTTCAGCGCCTGATGTTCCATGAATGTATTTACCTAAATATGTCCTTACTTAACACATAACTATTAATAAAAAGAGCTGTTTATGTAGCCTACTGGATCATTCATTCCATCAAATTCGCCATAAGCGAATTGCCCGCTTTGTTGTCTATTTCTCACCGTACCTGTGACTAATAGATAACAATTACGTGAAGGTTATGCCAAATCCCTCCAGGTCTCTACGAACGGCGCGATCCTAATTACTAGTGAACGAAATTGGGACAGTTGTTACCTAGTCGTCTGAGGTCAACGCTGACGACAGGCGCGGGGTTGGAGTCCCAGGCAGCACAACGTTCTTTACAGCGCTACTTCAAAATGTTTGTAAATCTATGGGGCTCAACGGTTTGATCATTAGTCCGTTGCTAACAAACTATTTTAACTAAGGTAAACTAACTTAAGGACAACACAAACACCCATGTCCGAAAGGGGGACTGGAAACCCCGACGGCGAACAGCCGCGCGCACCGCAGTACGGCGCCCGGCGCTTCAGTGCTCACCGCTGAACCGCCGCGGCTTGCGCTACTTCTAGCCGAACATATGCACATCCCGCTAATGGTAATAACAGTAAGTATTTCATATCTTTAGCGAATAGAGCCTGGGTTGAGTCCCTGCCGGGAAAGAAGTCAATTGTCTTTTCAAGTTCAAATATAGCGCTGTCTCTGAATTTATTTAATATCTGACGTGTGATCGTGCTTAGTTAATTCATATAGGTACTGCGTTCTATTCCACAATTTTATGACGTTTGACAAATGCGAGTTGCACTGTATTATATACCTTTAGTTGTTACCTCTAAGAAACAATGTGAACCTCTGGTGCAATGCTAAAGTTAACCATACATTTTCTGGGTTTGGACGTTGACCTTGTAAACCGATACCAATGAAAACGTCAATGTTTTACGTCTCTTTCTGCCTAATCTAGTCTCGATCAGAAACTCAAGCGTTTTTTTTGGTCAACAGTGCGTTCAAATTCAGAGCACGAACATAAACACATTGTGTCATTGAATGAGTTAGATAAAGTATCCGATTTGTCACTTATTGTAATGAAATTGAATTTACGTTGCTTTCTCGCCTCTAATTACTTGTATTCTAATGTTTTTTGTATAACGGTATTGAATTACATGTGGACCGACTGGCATAAGGAGCAATGTTCTCTACTACTTCTAATGGTATCCATTGTGAATAGTCGAACGACTGTACTCCACAGGGGTTTTCTGAGTGGAGTACCCACAATACAGCTACGTTAGTCGGGTTGCATTCAGCAGTGATCCACTTTTTTTGCTGTCAAGTGTACAAAATAACTTACGTAGTATACAGAATAACAAACAGTACTAATAATTCAGAAATAATATAAATTAACAGAAAAATTTACTTAACAGCGTAAACACTATTGCGGCTTACAGAGAACGCAGTCTGTACAAACTGAAATATTACAGAAAATGAATTATATAGAGACCTTACTTTGTTAACCCATTATACTGAAGGTATCGTATGAGTCACAAGACAAACCCTTTCTAGGACGTACTGCCTCAATCGCCGCCGGATCATTGACCATAAAACACGTGCAGCTAATTCGGGCAGCGTACCAGTTAACCACGAGCTGCGGCCATTCGCAACACAATGGCCTAACGCACTGAAACTGCAAACAGCGGATTAATGCTGCAATTACGTGAAACCCGCCTGTACTTTTTAACGTGAATGGAATGTCGACGCAGACCTCATATCCCGCATTCCTTCTCAAGGAGATTGGAATCCAGGGAGATGGTCTTACGCTGAGAAAGTGAAGCATTCTCCGCCATTTTTAACCTGAATGGAATGTCCACGCTGACCTCATATCCTGCATTCCTTCTCAAGCAGATTGGTATCCAGGGAGATGGTCTTACGCTGAGAAAGTGATGATTTCTCCGCTATATTGCCGTGTGTTGCGGAAGTATTCGTATTGTAGTGCCGATTTTTTATATCTCTCAATACAGGTATTAAACGTCCGATGATTTTGTCGTTATGTACATCACGTGAAAAGAAAATTAGCGCATGCAAAGAGTTAAAATTAGCGTCAAAAATTAGGTTTTCAAACATTTCAAGATGAGTATTTAATGATGAAAGTGTACCGTGTGGACGTACAAACTCAGCACTGAATGCCAATTGAATGCATTAACAGTAACAGAATCATCTGTTTATATGCCATCACACAACTGTTTGACAATTATTACTGTACTTCACGCACTAGTATTAAACGTATAAAACTGCTTTCCTAAAGGAAAACGTTAAACATAAAGATGGAATCCACATATATGCTAGGTATGTTGACGATATACTTTTAGTATATGCAGGCTCCGTGGAAGAGAGAAATGACCTGGCTAATGTTCTCAACAAGATGCATAAGAGCATAGCATTCACAGTTGAACATGAACATCAAGGAATTTTAAATTACCTTGACTTGAAGATTGAGAACAACAATAATAAGCTCAAGTTAGGCATTTATAGGAAACCCACATTTATAGGCGCTGTCATCAATAAAAAGTCATGTCACCCACAAAGCCACAAAACAGCCTTTTTTTAAAGTGCGCTCCATAGAGTAAATTCAATTCCGTTGACCCCTGAAAACAAGAAAGCTGAAATGATGGCTCTTATACAGATAGCACAAATATAGGGATATACCATTCTAGGGACCCGTCTCCTACAAATTGGGAAGACTGTTTAAAAAGAGAGACGT
The DNA here is from genome assembly GCA_026315105.1 of Locusta migratoria. Classification (NCBI taxonomy): domain Eukaryota; kingdom Metazoa; phylum Arthropoda; class Insecta; order Orthoptera; family Acrididae; genus Locusta; species Locusta migratoria. Next base: position 903,890,253 of record CM048744.1, on the reverse strand, counting down.
TAAAATTGCTTTTAAAACAGACAATAAATTAGAATATAGGCTGAAGGATAAGATTGATGCAGGTGAGAACTGGATGGGGAAAGCGAGGGTATACCAAACAAAGTGTACTGATTGTGAAATGAAGCTTTTGCTTTTAGAACAGACAATAAATTAGAACATAGGCTGAAGGATAAGATTGATGCAGGTGAGAAGTGGATGGGGAAAACGAGGGTATACCAAATAAAGTGTAATGATTGTGAAATGAAGCATATAAAGAAATTTTAAGGTGCAGTTTAAAGAACACAGTAATAGAGAGAATGGCTCATCTAATCTGAAAATTGAACGACATTAGTTGTGCTCCATAAATAATAGTTTTAAAGTCATGCACTATGAGGACAAAGGTTGGTTATTGTCTGATCTAGAAGAAATTGACAACTTTTGTGCGTTGAGAGAGGATTACAGTGGAAAGCTCAACGAAAAGGCTGAACTATCTAAAACCCATTACTGAGCACATTTTAGCAACCTCCTCCTTGAGGAACACTGATGTGTGTGCATGTATTAAATATCGACTTCTTGGTTTTAACTTCACTGAAAAATTTAGAGCGTAGTTCCGTTACAAAACCTTTAATTTAGTGACCGATTTTATGAATAAATGTTAGGTATCTTTGCACACCAATGACAGCGGTTAAGCACATGGACAATCTTTGAAGTTGGATCAGCTGTCCGTTAAAACACAACTTGCTGCCATCTGAGAAACATGTGGTACTGCGCAATGCTTTAGTTTTGACAATGTACATACACAGCTATTGTTTTTAACGATGCTGCCGATGGCAGGTAGGAGTTTAGTTTCATTGGAATATTTGTGGTACAGTCGTTTGTATGTAGTGCCCTTATTATTCTACGTTCAGAACTTGACAATGGGATAGTGTCGTTCCGAAACATGTCGTCTTGACTTATATATTTTACTAGCTTAAACCCGCGGCTTCGCTCGCGTGTTGGTTGATTATGATGGGTTAATCTATCTTACAGTATTGTGCTATGAGATCAAATCACACGTAAAAATGCACTCGTTTCGAAGCATGGAATCAAGAAATTCAACAATAATGATTGTAACAATATCACAGATTGATCATTTGATGTAATGCAAGAAACGTCAAATCGATATATTTTAAAGAGATGTATTAAAAGAAATTTTCTTTTTACAGCTTTATTTATTTATTATTATATTTCATTATTCGTATGCTTATCGTTACAGAGAAAGAGCTGAAGGCATTGTAGCACGCATAGACCAAAGATATGGTGTGTGGCACCACGTTTCGCTGTATGTAACCTCCTTGCTATAGAGTCGCAAACGTCATCGCTGCCCTTCAGTCCGAATTTTTTTATAATTTGATGACCTCCAACCACCATATCTTCCACCCCCATATAGCTATCGGCACGGAACTGCTATGGTGTACAACGGGAGACTTCGGGCAACAATTACACACAGACCATTCGTTTGCGTTCTGTAGGTTTCGCTGCAGAGCGAAATATTAACACACACGCACACACACACACACACACACACACACACACACACACACACACACGTAGAATTTTATATACACCGATAACTTTCCATCCCAATATACTCCATCCTTTTATCATTATCAACTCTCAAGCAACAATGCAACCAATAAAACCATTTTCAAAGAGTAAATATAATTTTCAAAAATGTTCAAATGTTTGTATAGCTTATGGGGTCGTCAGTCTCTAAACTTACAAACTACTTATCAAATAGCTTATTCTAAGGACGGCACAAACATCCATGCCCGAGGGGCGATTCGAACCCCCGACCGTAGTGGCCGTGCAGATCGTGACTGGAGCGACTCAGTCCCCTCGGCCACCGCGGCCGGCAATATAATTTTCAAAGAGTAATTATTGTTCCGCATTTAGCGTTATATTCTTCAAATTACTAAATATATATCAGATCGCTGTAAACCGTGCCTGAAACCTTCCTCAGGTATAAATTAGTAACTGTACAAATATTTATGTCTCTGCGTCTAGTCGTTCGGACGTGATACGCGTACACCGAACAGACACTCTCATTAATACATATAGATAAATAGCTATCCAATCGCATTAGTAACTGTGCAAATTTTTAGCTCTTTATGTCTTGTTGTTCAGACGTGATAAACGTACACCGAACAGACTTTCACATTTATAGATATAGATTATGGACAACTGGTGCAGTACAGTAATAATAGCAACGAAGTCCATTTAACGCATTGGTTTTACGGAGAAATAGCATTCTAAGACTCGCCAAGATTACGGACAGGCTTTGACTGACTGCGCTCGGCACGGACAACTGCATCTCACCTTTATTTTAACCTCCTTGTCTCCCCTGGTTGTATTTGCCGCACCATCTTTTCCTTCCTCCTGGTTGGACTCTCGAAGCGCACACGTTCTCACCAAAGATATAAAAGACCCAGCAACATACTGAGCAGGCCGCCAGTCTGGCAAAGAGCTCCAGGTTCTCACAGGCAGACTGCTGGCCCACAAAGACACCTTCTCCAACGCTTCAACAGAGATTTGGTTTGTTGATGCAGAAAAGTGCGACTGCTTAACCTCGCAGAGTGTCCATTTTCATCCGATGACGGCAGATTCCTCTTGGTGCATAGTAGAGATGGGAAAAATGAAACTTCTGACGGTTTCGGAAAAATTTAATCCATACGGAGTAGATTTTGAAACATTGTTTCGAAACCATGAAACAGTGTGTTGTGAGATTACCGCCCAATAGAAATATTAGTAATTAATAGCATTTGTAATTAAACAGTATGAAGTTCACTGCAAATATTGATCATGCCAATGCACCAAATGTTGCACAATTGTAATCTTAATAATTATGGTAGCAATGTAGGTACGCAGTTGGGTGTCGACATTTATAGTTAGGCCACAGGTAGAAATTCTCCACGTTGAGATTTGCTGTGAGCCTGTAGCTGACGGAAGGCCAGCGAGCAGGCCGACGTTGGTGGCTTGTTCCAGCTTAGGATTTTCCAGGTTCGTTTCCGGTGAGGGGAGAGAGGGACAAAGGCGAGTGCCAGGCGTACAGCGTGAAATAAAATATTCTAATACTACTTGCATTTGAAGTAATACGATGAAGTTAGGAACCTTTAAGGCTCTCATTACAAAATAGTCTGTTGATAAATAAACAATACATTAGCTGATATAGTCACATGTGGCGTAATATGTATATTTGACAATGAAAAGTAATAAACTACCAATGAATACAAGGCAGTTACACAACTAGCATGGCAATGTTTGTTTATAAAAATAATATATTAACTATTTCTCATTTTATTTTCAATTAATCTTGTGTATTTTATCTTGAAATATTCAGTTAAATAACTTATCTGTGATATAAGAAATTGCACGATTATAATAAATAGTACAAAGGATGTTTATACCAATATAGAAACCTAAGAAGACATTTAATTAATGTATAGTGTAATTATTTTGATTTTATGTAAAGTTTTAGAAATGTATTTGCGACCAATATTCATATTGTCTGGGGGCTCACGAGCTATAACTATATTTGATAAATGTGTTGACGTACAGACGTATCAGCCACAGAGTTTTAATATGGTGTAATAAACAACATAAAGTGAACTTTCACGTGTTTTCAAAAATAGTAGTTAGTACACCCTTCTTTCTCGTGAACTTGACTTTATTATGAATTTTTTGTTATCATATGCAGGGAAGGAAAGCTGCGAACATGTGATATCATCCCCTAGAAAACGAGTCAAACATTAGCAATCACAGTTCCAGTGTTTTTGCATGTTTAGGAATTTGGTTCGCAGTTGGTGGTTGTGAGTTTTAAAAATTAAACTTTCCCTATTTTAAACTCTCACCCCGACCTTCACCCTCGCAGGGTGTTTTGTAAAATTATGGGCCTGTTTATTGTACCACCCTCAATGTGTACTGTATAAGTATTGCTGTAGAACCACAATCATAGTGCGAGGACAGCAACTATAGTAGAAAAAAATGTTTTATTTAGATGCCGCGAAAGTTTTGTATTTCTTGTACCGGTTAAATTTTACTTACCGTCCTAGCGGTCTCGCGTGATAATGTTAGCATTCAAGTGACGTAGGCATTAGTCAAACGCGTAAGACCGCAAATGTTTTGTCATGGACAATTACTTTTACTGAGAGGATAAGGGGAAATAAAAGCACCTGTCAACCATAGTGCACTAACTGCATTACTTATTTACTTCATTGTCTGTACGAAACGCAAATCAAAACATTATATATCGAGTTATAAGAATATTAACATCTTGGCAAGGGTTTTCTACCGTTTTGTTGATGTTGCCAACATAATCACGCGAGGCCACGGAGATGGGAGAAAAAATGTTATGGTCCTGCTATCCCATTACCTGTGGACTGACGTTTTTATGTCTATTACACTGGTTTTTATCAAGGTAGCTGTAATTAATACATATTTCTTCCCTCTATTCTAGTGGCTAATTTCAATAAGTTAGGTGTTGCGTATGCTAACCTACAAGTTATGCTGAGAAGGCGTGTTATACCATTAAATTCATTGAACTAACATTTTGGAAATAGTTACGGTTTTATACATCGTTACCACACAACCAGATACTTTAATAATTCAATTTTTGTAAGTGTCTTTAATCCACGGTTTCATTTACCGTTCAACTTTCATAATATACAAATATGAAAACTTAATACGTCAAATGCGGGAAATTATGTTACATTTATAATGTGTCATTTCTGGCTTGATGTTGTTTCTTATTTAAAAAAAAGGAAGTTGTTTGTTTAGTCGTATGTTTTTAATATGATTACCGTAAATGGACAGATAAACTCACAATTTTAATGGATACTTCAATGCAACTAGAGGGCGTTGTTTTATTGTAATTTGCGTTTATAAAGCAGACATTGTCATTTCCAAATATCGGTCACTTTAGAAACGAATCTTGATTACTGTAATCTTAAGCTGCAGACTCATGTCTATTCATTAATCTTTGACACGCTTAAAATTGTTCATATAGTAGTAAGTTAAATGTGTTTCCGTGCCGAGCATCAGCTAAATGAAACACCACTATTTCGATTCACTTCGTCTGTTTCTCCTTCCTGCAGTATTGGTGTGAAACATCACTGTTTTGAAACAGTGGGGCCGACAGGTGGACACAGTTTCAGTATCGAGCGCGAATGAGATCAGATACAGAGCAGAATGAAACACGATGGTTTCGAAACCGTAAAGCATGAAGGTTTTAAAACAATGAAACATTTTAGCGTATCGTAAAATTGTTTCGAAACAGTGGCCATCTCTAGTGAATAGTAAATGTACGAACAATGAAAATTGAAACGTCGTACGCCAACATACAGTATATTCACGTTATTTCCTGAGCACCAACTGTATGTGCGCTAACCTTTATCAACGTACGTTTGCAAACATCCGGCTCACTGTGATGTCAACGTGTCAAGCAATCAGGCGCCTTGTCACTCAGACGCACCCATTCTTCTTACAGTCAACGGAACTAGTTTAAAAGGAATCAAACTGTGGACTTTCGAGGATCGACGGGTCCTTTCGGAGAATTGATACACAAGTGGGAACTACTGTGTCACTTGTGCAACGAAAATAGTGCAATGGTCACGCGAAAATGTTGAAACGTTCAAATGTTTGTTAAGTTTAAGGGACTTAAATGCGGGGTTATCAGTCCCTAAACTTACAAACTGCTTATGAACTAGCTAAAACTAAAGACGGCACAAATATCCATGCCCGAGGGGGGATTCGAACCCCCGACCGTGGCCAAGCAGACCGTGACTGGAGCGCCGCAGTCCCCGCGGCCACCGCGGCCGGCACGCGAAAATTCTCACTCCCAAAGACGAGGCTCTGGGCAACCACGCAGCAGAGATGCCTGCCAAGATCACCGTATTGTAAGGTGTGCAGTGGGAAGTCGTACAGATACCACAGCACAGATAAGACGGTTTGTGAGCCCAGAAGGTTGAACGAGAAGTGTTGCCGACCGGTTACTGGCAGTGGAATTCTGGACATGCACACCTCTGGCACATGATCCACTCCTGCCACATCATCGTAGTGCACGTCTCGACGGGTGCCTTCAAAGGATCACTTAGAATGAACTGCCACAGTCACGAGCGATGTAAGCATAGTGTGCCCGCACCAGTGTTTTTGCGCATACGACATACACCTGGCGAACACTGTCTCGCATTGACCAAGACGAATTGCCGGCGACAAAAACACGATTTGGAGTGCGATAAGCTTCACGTCTGGTTCGGTTCTGATGATTGTAGAGATAATGTTGAGCACCGCTTCCTTTGTGCAGAATGTTATTAGACCTTTACTTTTGCCATTCTTGTCGAATGATTTGCGATGTGTTGTTATATTTGTCAGACCTCACTTTACAGGAGGAAGATAATTATTTTTTATGCTGTAATCGTCTTACGTTACACTTTAATGGTCTTAGTAGCGAGATTAATGCGATTGTTTGCACCAATTTCCATACCAGAAGACAGCGCATTCTGAGAAAAGTATTTTTTTTTTTTTTTTTTTTTTTTTTTTTTTTTTGTACTAACTGTTGTAGTAACTAAACTGATGATCCACTGTTCTCGGTTATAGACTGCAATGCAAGTAAACCACACTCCCGTGTTCTTTGAAGTTCATAAACTGCTGCGCTGTGGAACACTTACTATAGTTGATATTTTTTATAGTGATCTTCTACAGGTGAGATTAAGTGTACACGAAGAAAAGATCGAAGAGTCACAGTCTTTAATAATGCAACTGATCCACCTAAGACACTGTAAAAGGTAAATATGAGTACACAGTTGTAGCTAGTGGGTCTGAAAGAAATACGTTAATGCTTGCACACATACTGACCGTGGAAGTTAGTGAGCTCCGCAAGACAGGTAGCACCTTCTATCGCCTGCACGATCTGCGGAAATTAATCGAGCAGGTGTGGTAGATGGCTGGACGACCAATCAAGGTTGCTGCACAGACGGTTGGGCCAATGTGGTCGGCAGAGATCGGGCGCTTCTGTGTGACGTCACTGTCGAGAAGCCTCCAGCAGTGCGACAAGTTCTGTTGCGTTCGCGTCTGGCACTGTCACTTAAACTAACAGTCCTTTACAAAACTGAAACATAATTAATGAGCTATTGGTTCTATACGAACATACAAGGACTCAATATTAGCACTTAAAACGGCGTTCAACCCCGTACACTCCGCGTCGAGTGATCACAAAAATAAAATATAAGTTACGGCTCCTCTTGACATATGTATCCCATATGTATCCAACATTCAGCTAATAAACGCAGATTTTTTTTTTCTTTTAATAGTGCTAATTCTTATTTAAGCCACTTCATTACATCCTCGATACGAAGTTCTTGTGTATCTGTGCTCTGATCCACTCTTCTTTACTTTGGTGACATCCGCCTGAATTTTTTTTTTTTCTTTGTTGGGTAGAAGGGGAAGGAACAACAATAGTGGCTCTAAACATGTGCAGGGTATGAACTGCATTTGGCTTTTAGATCTTCTTTGGCTAAAGTTTCAGTAATTCGCCTTAGAGGTCGCCTAATTAATCGTTATCTTTAAAATCTTTCCTACCGATGTAACATTTTTTCATGTTGAGACTGTTACCTCTTCTACTTAATGAAGGGTAATATTACTACTTATAGTGGAGGCGCTATGCTGGCTGTTCCCATCGGGGTTACGAATACCCCCTCGGGAATGGATGTCTGTGCTGTCTTTATTATAGGATAGTTCATAAGTAGTTTGTAAGTTTATAGTTTGTAAGTTTAGGAACTGTTTAGGAACGATTTAGTAATGAATGTGTTTTTGGAGTGAAGCAGCACAATCAAAATACTTCATATTTAGGAGCTTTTTCGATGATACAAATTGTAGCAACTATAAAAAATGTAATTCGGGAATCTCTCATTTGCAACGGATGCTCAGAAGTAAGAGAATAATGTTACGAATAACAAGTGTTCATTTACGGTGTTTTGTTATATTTTTAGGAATGGATAAATCATTCATTCACTTCCAAACTTCTGCACTTAATCAGAAGTACAAATACTTGACCACAATTTCATAATATTACTGCTGTATAAAAGTAATGTCTGAATGCTTTCAGTATCAGTTAATGAAGTAGTTAAGTAGAGCATGCTTAGCTTCGTACCTCAGTTTCACAAAAATTATAAGCCTGTATACCAACATATTTTGTCGGTTATCTACTAGTCTGATAAAATGAATGCTTAGCTACAAATGAATGAGATATCCATACATAAACTTAATATTAGCACGTCACATTCTTTAATATATTCAGTTTGATACCTACCAAGTAGTAAAAAAATTATGACAGGTACATGAAAGCCACAGAAGCAGGTACAAGGTGAAAAGAAAGTTTAAAGGCGATGTAGAGTCTAGTTTCCTAAAACGTAAAAATAGTGTATAGTTGTCATAATATTACAGTGTCCGAAATCCGCTAAAGCGAAACTCATGCAACATGTCAGTACGCGGCGAGCACGCGAACACAATCATAATCAGTTACTTTTATACTTGAGAACATCAGGTTGCGATTTATTTCTGCTTTCAAAAAGATTTTGGACAATATGATTACGACTCAGTTATTGTGAACTGTAAGACTTACACTACACTGACAATTCGTTTTTATAGACTGCCATTAACAGAAGCAGTGTTATTACTTTAATGATGTTTTCATATTTGTATTAGGAAGTTCACAGCAATGTTCAGTGACTACGAAATGTGAAAGCAACAGCATTAAAAGAGCATCTTCTCAGTTACTTCCTACAGGCAGCTTGGAGCGCTAGTATCGTTTCAGTTGCAGTTTGTCCCTAGCAGTGGCGTAGATAGGGGGAAGGGGACGAGGGGGTTCACAGCCCCTCCAGAACCCTTTTTTGTCACTTTTTTGCCAAATTAAAAAAAAATCATCATAATCATCATTAAAGACTGATTATGCCTTTCAGCGTTCAAAATGTTCAAATGTTTGTTAAGCTTATGGGACTTAACTACGGGGTCACCAGTCCCTAAACTTACGAACTACTCCGCTGCCGAGCTCATGAGTCTCTTCGGTAACCTTGCTTCTCCCATGCGTGTAACATGACCCCACCATCTCAGTCTGTTCGCTCTAACTGCTTCATCTATGGTGTTCATTCCCAGCTTTTCTTTGATTTCCTCATTTTGGACACCCTCCTGCCATTGTTCCCATCTATTGGTACCTGCAATCATTCTTGCTACTTTCATGTCTGTAACCTCTATTTTATGAATAAGGTAACCTGTATCCACCCAACTTTCACTACCATACAACAAAGTTGGTCGAAAGATAGAGCTGTGCACTGCTAACTTAGTCTTGGTACTTACTTCCTTCTTGCAGAAGAGAGTAGATCTTAGCAGAGCACTCACTGCGTTAGCTTTGCTGCACCTCGATTCCAGTTCTTTCACTATGTTGCCATCCTGTGAGAAAATATATCCCATGTACTTGAAACAGTCTACCTGTTTTAACGTTGTTCCTTCTATTTGGCACTCAATCTGTTTAAATCTCTTTACCGCAGACATTACTTTTGTTTTGGAGATGCTGATCTTCATATCATAATCCTTGCACTTCTGATCGAGCTCTGAAATATTAGTTTGCAACCTTTCAATCGCATCGGCCATTATAACTAAGTCATCCGCATATGCGAGACTGCTTATTTTGTTTTCGCCTATTTTAATCCCGCCCTGTTAGTCTATTGTTTTCAACATATGATCCAAGAATAGTATGAACAACATTAGTGATAGGTCACAGCCTTGTCTTACCCCTGAAACTACCCTGAACCATGAGCTTAATTTGCCATCTACTTTAACTGCTGCCTGACAGTCTACGTAAAGCCTATCAATTGCCTGAAGACGTTTTCCTCCTCTACCATAATCTTGTAGAATTGATAGTAGCTGCCTCCTAGGAACACGGTTATAAGCCTTTTCTAGAACTATGAAACATAGATACAATTCCCTGTTCCACTCATAGCACTTTTCCATTACCTGCCGTAAGCTAAATATCTGGTCCTGACAGCCTCTAAGAGGCTTAAACCCACACTGATTTTCATCTAACTTGTCCTCAATTAATACATGTACTCTCCTTTCAACAATACCTGAGAATATTTTGCATTCAACGCTAATTACAGAGAGAACTCGATAGTTGTTACAATCTTATCTGTTTCCATGTTTGAAAATTGGCGTGATTACCGCTTTCGTCCAGTCAGACGGAACCTGTCCCGATTCACACGCCTTCTCAATTATCCGGTGTAACCATTTGTGACCTGATATTCCATTGTATTTGACGAGTTCCGGTTTAATTTCATACACCCCAGCCACTTTATTGCACTCTAATCTACTGACCATTTTCTCGATTTTCACAAATGAAATCATGCTTCCGTCGTCGTTCCTACCCCATTCTACCTGAAAATCTGACACGCGCACAAATTTCACGACTGTAAATCGTGCCAATTAATAAAAATAATTGCTCAGGTAGCCACCATCTAACCTTCAGGAAAAATGAACTAGTTTTGTTGAATTCCAGCCAGAAACACTCCCACCAGTTTAAAGTACGCGACGCTTGCCTAGCGCAGAGATGGACACAGATCGACTCAATGAACAGCGCTCCGGCTCAGGCCAGAAAAAAGAGCAGCGTTCGTGCTCGGCCGGTAGTTATCCTAGTTGCCGCTAGAGGTGTGCATGCTTGCTGGCGCACCTGACAACCGTTCGATACAGCGAGTTATAGTACGTCGCGACAGACTCAAACTTGCAAAAGAACGTGATAACTGTGGACATAGTTCGCCTGCTACGACTTCCAAACTCTGCTTCACCGTCACAAAATGGTCGGGAAGTACGGGCTATCAGCAAAACTATTCTGTAACTAGCACGAACAGCTGCATCGGTTGATGAGGCATCACATTCCTGTGTCAGAAATTAACAGAGCTGTTATTTCAAAGGAAAACTGGTTTCATTAAACAAAAAACTGTGATTAAGTTATCTCGTAAGTAGGTACAGCATTATAATACATACCTCTACTTTACTTCCTTCCTCGCGTAGATGATTAAGAAGATTAAGTCGCATTTCACCTTCTACACTTCCATACTGGTTGAAGTGATGGGTTCTATAGTGGCATTCTAAATTGTACTTTTTCATGCCTAGTATTCTACCATATTCCAAACAATTTGCTCCTCCTTCGCTTTCAGTGAACAAGTAATCACACTCCCAACTAGAGTTGAACTGGAAAATAGAACGCCGCTTCACCGCACTGAGTTGACTAGCCATTTCAAATCCACAGCTTACTGTACCATAACGTAATATCATAGATTATAGATTATAACGAAAACCCTGGAGTACAAAATTCGAACTAACAGATGGCACTGTTAGCGGTGTCTTCTGAAACAAAACAAAAAATCGCTCTTATCTTTATAAGATATTTGCCGGCTCGACTGCATGCGCTGGACGTTTTAGATAAGAGTTTACTGTATAATGTTTATAAGTTACTTACTTATAAACATAATAGCATTTTTCAGGAGATACCCCTAGCAGTGGAATCTGTTCATTCGAGTTGGATACTAAAGAGTTTGAACTATTATCTTTATAAGTTATTTTATAACGCACTAAGCCAGGTGCATTTCTGCGGCTACGTTAGCGCGTTGGCTGCACATAACGCCATCTAGTCTTTTCAGCAGGAACTACGAGATGGACCTCAGCTGCTCGCGGCTCTGCTCCCGCTCAGCCAGGCGGCTCCGAGAGCGCGGCTCGCTCATTGCCCACCTCTGGCCTAGCGTGTAATGAAGGCCACCCTGTCTTATCTTTACTACTGCTACCAATTTCAGTGATCTACTAACTTTATTGCTACAGTAGGGCAGCAAAATTGTACGTGGCACAGACAAATATATTGTTTAATCAGTGTGATTAAACAAGAACAAATGTCTGACATCACAACCTTACTATTTCCGTGTATAATTTATACCACAGATGCTGATCATCTGCATGCGCACACGCCTAAAGTGGCAGTATTGTATAGCAGCAGATTAAATTGCCCCTCTTTTGACAGATATTTATCTTGTGAAAGGAATTGTTAGTTTCGACGTTTTGGATATAATTTTCGAGTTTGTATTTTAGTGAATTAAGTACCTCTACAGACAGTCAGTGCGTTTTAATACTCGTATTAACGTAATTTGTAGATATTTAGCTTCGATTTCGTGTCTCTAATCAAATTGTTTCGGAAAATCTTAGGCTTTAAATTGACGTTCTTAGCCATATTTTGCAACTGGGGCATACATTTTGTGAAATGGAGACTTGCAAGATGTAGAGAATGTAGTAGTTTTGAAGTGCCAAAAACTGTATTTCTGATTTTTGTGATGTCTTAATCAAGCATAAATTATGAAATCTACTTTCATTCCAGTTTTACATCGACAAGTATTTGAAGCCTTCTAAATATCTAATACAGTAGAGTGATTAGTATAAATTAGAAGAGCTGCAATATATTGACTACTACCCATTCATTATGTAGCTTTATCCTTGATTTTCAAATATATGGCGTCACTACCCCAGAATTCAGGGTACTGGCGCCACTGCGTATAATTTAACAATATATTTTTAACAATAAAACTTAACCAAGTACATGGCTAAAAAAATTGTAATAAAGTAGTATTAGCTGGCGAAGCCGTGATATTATTCTGTACGGAAAAAACATATTTTTAACAAGGAGAAAAAAAACTGGTTTCCGTTAAGGTGGCGCCATTCGCCTGGTCTCCCCTATTTGTCTGAAGGCTTTCGATTTTTTACGATTGCTGACAACTTATTACTTGAGGCAGATGTGGTAGTGCGGAAGGTATTTCTAATTAACTAATCCCTATAGCGAATAGTTTTGTTCTGAAAATTGGGCTTATCTGTATGTTATGTTCAAATTATTTACGGGAATATAGGTGGGCAACGTCTTCGACAACCGGCAGTATTTCGGAAGGTGAACACCCGTCATTTTCAAGGTATAACAGAGAAGACTGCCCTTCATGTCTACAATATTCTTCAATAACGGTTCATTCTTTTATCAACTACACAAAAAAATTTCGAAATTCATAGAAAAATTGTTTTTTTTTGGGGGGGAGGGGGGTGCGGCGGCACGAGTCAGCTCTGTGAGGGCACCTCAATACAGCTCTGAACCCCCTCAACCCCCCCCCCCCTAGAGGAAAGATTCATCTACGCCCCTGGTCCCTAGAGAGTTTCACGACTGTCTGTGATAGATTGTGTACAAGGTGCGTCCACAAAGTAAGTTCCGTTTGGTAATAAAATGAAATTGTACACAGATACAGAATAAATTTTTATTGCACAAAATTCTACAACTCTTAAACTACTTTTCGACATAACTGCCGAAATTTTGTAGGCAGTTGTCACATCGTGCCACAAGTTTTTGCATGCATCCTTCACAGAAGGTTGCCGCCTGTGTATTCAACCATGTGGTAACAGTTCTTTATCGTCGTTGAAGTGTTGACCACCAAGGAAAGATTTTAGGTGTAAGAAGAGATGAAAGTCGCTAGGAGAGAGGTCCGAGCTGTATGGAGGATGATCAAACAGGTCCCATTGAAATTTCCGTAAGAATTGTTTGGTGACATTCGGTGTGTGAGGTCAGGCATCATCGTGAAAAAATAATCTTTTGACAGTAATCCTCTTCTTACACCTAAAATCTGTCTTGATGGACAACACTTCAACGATGATGACGAGCTGAAAGAATATGTTACCACATGGTTGAATACACAGGCGGAAACATTCTATGAAAAAGGGACACAAAACAATTCCCTACAAAATTTGGGAAGCTATGTAGAAAAGTAGTTTATCAGTTGTAGATTTATTGTACAATCAATATTTTTTCTGTATCTCTACCCGTTCGTTTTATGTAACCAAACGGAACTTACTTTCTGGACGCGCCTCGTATAAAGCTTGAACGAATTGGAAAACTCTGTAGCGTAGCGACTTTGGAATGCCCTGTATCAGCATTTATCTGAGATTTTTTTCGCTTGCTTTGCGTCGGTGTGTAAGGCAGACGGCCGAGTTCCGGACAGCGTCGGGTGTGCTGGACTACTAGCAGAACGCGACACCAGTTACCGTCTTGCAGCCTGAGTACGTGGCGTGAGTTTTGAAAGACTGAGGCAAGCACTCTGCAGACGTCTATCTAGGCAGTATTCAAACGAACGATTTAATGTATAGAAAGAGTATTTATTGGAATATTATTTGAAAGTTGATAATATTTAATTGCAGTTTCTGCTGAGGTACGTGTAAGTGAATTTTTGGTGGAGATGTTAGTGAGCTGACAAACAGAAGTTGATAAATATTCAAGTAGTCTCACGTTTGAAAGGTATTTTCCATATCTGTGTATGCGTGAGAATATTAATGGAGACATTGAATATAAATATTTCGTCAGTTTATGGTAGCATGGAAACAAGCAGTACATGTAAACATGTTAAATACTTAAAGTCGTTGATATTTTATTATTTAATATTTTCTTAACATTTTTCTGCATATAGTTCTGGAAAGTTCGTAGTTGTTCATAGGCGTATATGGAAAGCGTGGGTTAGCGCGTGTTTTCTCTGTGATCTGATTGGTTGCCAATAGCTTTACCCAATCAGATTACAGCACTGCGAGCGTTCATTCGAAACTTTCACGCTAGCTGTGGTGCGAGAGAGTAGTCGGAGATTATATACGGAATTGTTAACATCTCCATGGTTGTGCTCCCAACTTACTGGAACCATTTTGCGGAACGTGCTCGTTTATTGGATTGAAAATTACTTCAGCAGGCGTTGTATATCGTGCCGTTATTTTATTTTGTTATTTTTTTTAATGAAAATTATGATATTATGCAACATTGAAAGCGCGTGGGGTGTTACGCTAATCAAGAATGTGTTGTATATCGTGCCGTTATTTTATTTTTTTTAATGAAAATTGTGATATTATGCAACATTGAAAGCACGTGGCGTGTTAAGCTAATCAATAATGTGTGAAGATTTTTTTGGACTGATTTGCGTAACATTTAGCAAGCATAGTAAAGAACAATTTTTGTGAGTGGGTAAATTAATTACCATTTGCTGTCTTTACTAGTGACTGTGAAGTGTGGGTGTAGTTATTACATTATTTAGAACGGGCTTCACAGTGAACTGTACGCGCAGAATGCTTTTAAACGATAATTATACCGTAAAAAATCCCATGTTAACATCATTTTAACGCAATAGATCCCATCATTCATAAACAATTTAATAAAAATGCGACTAAATGAAAAGAAGAATCTCGGCCTAGTTTTTCTACACAGTTTCTTTGCAGTGGAATTACGGTTCTTGTTTTTATTCAGGTCAGCACTGGATGGACTGCTGAAGAAGAGAATCGTCACGAGGTGAGTGAAACTATGATCTGACTCTTTTTTCAGTGGAACCAACCAGGTTTTTTAATTGCAACTCTAAGAGGGTGTATTATATTTTATTTCCATCGGTATACTAGCAGACGGTTACATTACTACTGCTGCTCAGAAGAAGGCCTACCTCAGCGAATAACTTTAATGGGGCCTTAAGCTGACACCTAAACCTTCAGATGCCAGACACTCATATCGGTACCAGACGTTGTATATCGATAGAGTATCAACCGAAACTTCTATATAATTCGGCTATGTGCTGCCGTCCAGGATAACGTGCGTAAACAATAATAATAAGTAACACCTAGCCTACGGAGTAGAGGAAAAGCACAACTGTAAGATCTTGTCACGTTGCGCTACTGTGGGCTAGCTGGTAGAGCGTTAGTTCATTGAGCAGAGGTTCGTGGGTTCAAGCCCCGTCTAGAGCCTTTTTTTTTTTTAACTGCAGTATGTTGAAAGTTGTTGAGAGAATGTGTATAACGTTCCACGGGTACGTTTGCCAAAACAGCACTGTCAGCTGCAGCAGCGGCAGTAGCAGTAGCGTGCGGACTGGACAGCAACGTCAGCCCCACTCGACGGCGTGGGCAAACACACGCCGCTCTAGCCACAACACGAGGCGCTGCCTATCTAGCAGTCACTTATTATTATTGTTATTACTTCAATACTTTCGCACGTATGGTGCAATTGTTTCTTTCTTCGAGGAATATACTCTACAGGTTTGTTACTTTCAAATAAAACGAGGGAGAATCAAACTGCCGATTACACAGTGCTATGAAATCCGAAAAGTCGTTTCACATTTAAGGAACATGTTGTCCCATGTAACTCTAGGCGTACGTTTGTCGACGTAGAACAATTTGCAACGCCATAAGAAGAAAAAAAATTCGTGCCACCAGGGTTTGAACCGATGACCCTCGCAACGACAAACATTCGCTCTATCAACTACCTCACGGCAGTTCAGCGCGGCAGACCCCCACAGATACGCTTTTCCTGTGCACCGTAGGATCGGTGTCACATATTATTTTCCGTTTACGCACGTTCTCCTGGACGGCAGCACATAGCACGAATTATATCGAAGTTTCGGTTGTTACTCTATCGATATACAACGTTTGGTACCGATCTGAGTGTCTGACATCTGAAGGTTTGGTTGTGAGAATCGTAAATGAATGAGCAACATCGAATAATGCTAGTATTCACCTGCCGTAAGGTGAATGACAAAGCGTCAGTAGTTTGTATACACGGTGCTGTGTCGCGTCATTTCAGTGTGCCGCGTGAACGGCCCTCTCGACAGCCAAACAGCCGGCATCGCCACCCTGCGATTGGTGGCAGAGCAGCCAGCAGTCGGGCACAATTGACGCCAGGGCCGCGTGGGCCGCGGGCGATAGGCCATTACTGCAGCTCATCCGCAGCGGCCAAGCTACGGCCTTCGATCTGCGCCGTATGGAGCGCGATGGCCAAAGTACCGAGTGCGGTAATGCGCCCATCTGAATACACATCGGGCGGTGCAGCGCCACGCTTCACATCAGTCCCGTTTCAGCTGTCACCGATACAGTACCCGTATTTCTAAAGTGCTGTCAGACGCAGATGACTGTATAGTATAAAATATTGCACTGCTCCATTTATGAGAGAAAGGAAACCACCAAAAATATTTATTCGTTTTCATTCGTAAATCCGCTACTTCCTAGATCTACTGTATAGTTTATCCTGACAGAGGTACTTTTTTCTACGTGTAGTCTTATACCTACAGCTTAGACGAAGAACCATTTCCAAAAAGAAGAAGCGAAATCAAATAAGAGGAAGGAATATAAAGAGAGCCTATACAAGGTAAATGAACTTCACGGTTGTAATGTGAAGAGGGAGAAAATGACAACGAGATACGATATACGATACTGCGAATTGAATTTAACACAGCACTGGTAGATTTAAGACGAAAGTTCTCCCGTGGATTAGATCATCACATTCTTTCATGATGATTAAAGCAAGTGCTTGAGATCATTGAATTGTGCTCTGCACAATACCAGGCGACCTCCTCTTTATTCCATTTCCCCACTACATATTCACATACTACATTTCCTTCTCACCCCTTTCCTACTATCGAGTTCCAGTCCCCCATCACAAGGATGTTTTCTTATTTAACGGCCAGAAATTCATTTTATCTCTTCATACATTTCATCAAACTCATCATCGGCAGTGCTAGTTGGCACATAAATTTGTACTACTGTGCTCGGTGTTGGCTTAGAGTCTACCTTTGCTACGACAATACGTTCACTATGCTGTTCATAGTAACTTACCAGTATTCCTATTTTCTTACTCATTATCAAACCTACTCCTGAGTTAACACCAACTGATTTTGTATTTATAACCCTGTACTCACTTTGAAAAACTCCTGTTCATTCTGCCCTCGAACTTCACTAATCCCCAAATTATTTAATTTTAAGCTTTCCATTTATCTTTTCAAATTTTGTAACTTACCTATCCGATTGAGGGTTAGAACATTCCACCCTTCGATCCATAGACTGCCAGCGGTGGAGTAGCCGAGCGGTCTAAAGCGTCTTGCTGCGGAGCGCGCGGTTGCTTGCCGTGGAGGTTCGAGTCCTCCCTGGGGCATGGGTGTGTGTGTTTGTCCTTAGATTAGTTTACCTAGGTTTAAGTAGTTTGTAAGCTACGGACTGATGACCACGCAGTTTGGTCCGATAGAATCACAAACATTTCTTGATGACGACATCCTCCTGATTAGTCCCCGCTCGGAGATCCTAACGGGGGACTATTGTACCTCTGGTATATTTTACCCGAGAGGATGCCATCATATATTCATATAGTAGACCTGCATGTCCTCGGAAAATTAACGTCTTTAGTCACCCTTTGCTTTCAGCCGTTCGCAGTAACTGCATGGCAAACCAATGTTAGCTGATGTTACAACGCCAGCTTAGTCAGTTATCGAGACCGTTGCCCATGTAACTACTGAAAAGGCTACTGCCCCTCTTCACAGATACCGCTCCGCTGTGGTTGCACCTACGGAATGGCCATATATATATATATATATATATATATATATATATATATATATATATATATATATATATATATATATATGAATTCCATAACTCAAATCCATGCGATGCAGCTCAACAATTCTCGAGGTAATCTAATTGGAAATTACTTTTCGCACTCCAATTACGCGTCATATCGGGAGAGGAGGACTTCCGACATCTGCTGTGTTTCATCGGCAGCGTCTTAGGTTCGTAGTTAGGGAATTTTGACAGCTACTGTTCGAATCCCGCCATTTTAATTACTTAGGCCTTCTTTCGCTGTGTTCTAATACCTACTCCATTGAAATATAAACTTTATCAAATAGGTGGTAATTAATGGATACGTAAACGTAATTACATTATGAAAAATGTATTTTTGTTTTCATTGGCCGCGCGGAATGGCCCCTGCTCTAAGGCGCCAAGCTGTGAACTGGGCGGCTGTTACCGCCGGGCGTTAAGAATAGTCCCTCGGGGATTGATGTGTGTGTGTTGCCTTTAGTGTAACTTACTTTCAGTTGCTTGTAAGTCTAGAGACTGATGACTACATCAATTTGATCAAATAGATTAACAAGCATTTGAAAATTTGTTCTAATTCTTGATCTTAAATATTTTGTAAAATGTTGTTAATAATAGTGTTTTTAATTAAATAAATATCAGAAATTACGATTTCGTAGCAATACCGCAAATCTTCACAGAGGGCACAAGGAAAGGTAATCGTCGTCAGTTAATAGTGAACTGCAAACAGTAAAATATGTAATTTGATTACGTTCTAAATGAAACTTAAGAAAAGTGTGTGTGTATGTGTGAAAACTGTGAATAAACAGGAGACGTGCCCTTTTATGTCACAAAATTACGCTTATATATGTGTTATTTATCTCATACTATACATATTTTAAATTTATATCGCGTAGATATTTGAACAGACAGAAAAAATAACGATAGTATGAGTATTTAAGCTTTGCTTGCTCGTCAAATCACAATGCTATTGATATACCACAGCGAAATTCCGATATTCTACCCCTTTTAAATACAATTAAAGCTCATCAAAGAACTACAAAATTGATTTTCTCAAGAATTTTCTAGAGTTGAATGAAGTGGCTTTGGCCGGTTGTTGCTGGAGGTTTGAACTTCTCGTAACATTAATATGCATACAAAAATTATAGAAATCCTGTACCCATGTAAATAAATAAATTATAATTCATATTTCAAAGAAAGGAGAGGTTGACGGAAGTGAAAATTAAAGACCCATCACTTAAATAGGCCATGGTTACAAAATTCTAACGCGAATTATTTACAAAGAATGTAGGAACTGGTAAAATTCGGTCTCAGGAAAGATCAGTTTCGATTTAGGAGCCTTTCACAGATTTGGATAAAAATTTTGATCAAGTTCACTGGAGTAAACTCTTTAAAATTTTGAAGGGAGAGGGTTAAAATATAAGAAAGGAAAAGTTACACGAAGCTTGTGCAGAAGTCGGAAAGCTCTTACAACATTCGAAGGGCATGAATGTAGCGCAGTGGTTGTGAAGAGATGAAGAAAGGTTTTAGCCTTTTCCCAATGTTATGCTACTTGTATACTGACCAAACTGTGAAGGAAAGGAGTGAGAAATTTTGAAAGTAATGTTCAGGGAAAAGAAATTAAAATTTACTGATGACAGAGATATCAAAGGACTTGACATAGCAGTTGAACGGAATGGGCATTGCCTTGAACGGAGAGTATGAGACGATCGTTGTAAAATAAGGATAATGGACTATAAGGTAAGTAAACGAGGAGATGCTAAATCAATTTGATTAGATAATGAGAGAATAAAAGTCGTTGATGAATTTTGTTATTTGCATAGCAAAATTACTTCTTATGGCTGAAGAGAAGAAGACATAAAATGCAGAATGGTAATGGTATAAAAATCATTTCTGTATAAGAGTAATTCGTTGAAATCCAATACTTGTTTAAATGCTAGGATGTCGTAAAGGAGTCAGTAGTGTAGCACTGTACGCGAGTAAAACATGAAAGACATTTAGTTGCGACAAACGATGATATGCCTTTGAAATTTGCGAATACATGATAATACTGAAGATTAGAGGGTAGATCATGTGTCTCACGTGACTGAAAAAGTGCTGCACAGAACAGTTGAGGAAAGAAATTTCAAATCTAATGTCTGTAAATCTATCGGACCAAACTGCGTGATCATCAGTCCGTAGCTTACAAACTACTTAAACCTAGGGAAACCAACCTACAGACAAATACACACACCCATGCCCCAGGGAGGACTCGAACCTCCACGGCGAGCAACCGCGCGCTCCGCAGCGAGGTGCTTTAGACCGCTCGGCTACTCCACCGCGGCGAAAAAATTTCTTACAGATCTTGACAATAGATGGGCTATATACGTAGTACCCATTCAGAGATATTAAACAATCGTCCATACAGTATTGTTTTCGGTGAAAATCACAGTGGGACACAGGGAGGCGAATAAATTAAGCAGTTCCATAGGAATGTATATTTACTTTTTTATTCAGAATTGCTGCAGAGATCTACATCAAAAGAGTCTTAGTACTGAAGACCATGATAGAAACAGTCGTCTAACTGTAATCAAATGTAACGTAATGTGAACATATAAAATTACAGATCCTCTTATGCTTGACTATATGAATACACAATTGTACGACAATTTCTGTAAGCAATAACTTCCTCAAACTATCTGGGACTTTTTCAGAAATAACGGTTTGAAATGTATATGAAATGGATCGAACAAAATGCTTTAATGATGAAACAGGTAAATGCCAGGCTGCGAGACACTGCCAGAATTCGTAGTAAATGTAATTCACCAACAACGAAAATAGCTTAAAAACACTCGGGCGACCAACACTTGAAAATTACTATCACAGCTACGAATAACTGGAGGTAATTTACAGAAAATATCGTAGGGAAGGCTAACCAAATGGGACGTGTCATAGAAAAAACACACGAGGGTGAGGCAGTAAATAAGTGACAAACTGTGGTAGACACGTCAGTGTTGCGTTTACAAGCCGAAAATTGCTTTACTTTTCATCTGACTCCACCTGTAAATTTAAATACTCGTGCCACTTCCGAGAAAGCCTAAAAAGCCTGCAACTTTAAATTTTGTGGCAGCGTTCGCATCTTGTAAGTGACGCTCTTGACCTGTAACTTTTTTCGTTTCCTCAAATTGCTGCAACCCTCAAGACGGTTGTGTCGTAGTGATAGAGAAACAACCCTACAAAGCGCGCAGTACTGGTGTGTCTACCTCAGTTTGCGACTTATTTACAGGCTCAACCTCGTAAGATGTAACAATTCCACCAAAGAAACTGCCTACACTATGATTGTGCGTACTATTTTAGAGTTTTTTTTGGTCGCACAACTGCTGAGGTCATTAACACCCGCTATTTTAGAGTATTACTGCGCAACTTGGATCCTCACCAGTGGGACTGACGCAGGATATACGAGAAAGTTCGGAGAAGGGTACACCGTTTTGTATTATCGCTATATAGGGAAGAGACTGTCACGGAAATGATGCGCAAGTTTTGGTTGGGCCTCATTAAAAGAAGTGTATTATTCGTTGCGGCGAGATCTATTTGCGAAATTCCTGGCACCAATTTTCTCTCTATTTTGTTATCACCCACTAAACAGGAACACACGATGATCGCAATAATAGAAATTAGTCAAACACGGATTCAGATGCATGTTACATCTTCCGCACTTTGTCAATCAGACATTACTTCGCCTCTACGAAAGTAACTTTTTTTTCTTTTGCTTCAGTTACGTGTTCTTGAATTCTGACGATAAGTTTATCGCTCTTCCCATCATGTCTACTTCTCATTACCTTCCATCCGTTTACTTTTCGTCAATGTCGTTGTGGTTAATGCAGTGCTAATGCTCTTGAGCTGGACATGCAATATTATCTTGATTTTCGGCAACTGCCGTGCAGAGGTGTATACACCGGTTCCCGCCAAACCACCAAAGCCCCGTCGGGCATGGCCAGTATTTGCATGGTTGACCGTCGTGGTACGCCAGTGACAATTTGCCCTTAGGCTTTCGACAAGGGAACTGGAAGAGTGGTGGTGGAAAGTCCCTGATCGCCAGTCTCAATGTCCTGAATTAAATTCCAAAACTCGCTGCAGTGTCTCGTGGAGTGAGGGCATGTCACACTGTTGATGGTAATCCGTCCGTTTGATGGGGACGTTAAGGTCGACGGCCCCATTGGTGATTTTCGAGAGAAATAGGATATGTGCCGGCACCGGATTTCACATTCTCCCATCATCTCCAACATGTCACTACGGTATATACACATCCATTACAGGCACCCACTCTTAACGTACGAAGAAAAGGTGCCTGCGAGGGCCAAGGATAGGGAAATCCTTTCCTATTAGTTCCTGAACTTGTCATTCGGCGTTTCCCAGACAACAATGCCATACCAATTTACTGTACTTACTTACTTTTATCCTAACTTTCACTAAGTATATCACTGTAATCAATGAATCCTCTCACTGATATCCTTTGACTCTGAAGTTTTGGAACTCTCCTGAATGTTTCTTTTTCTTTGCGTCATTGCTTCTTCCACGTAGAAATTTAAAAGTGTTATTAAAATTTACTCAACTGCCTTAAACCACTTCTAATTTGATGATATCTTTCTTGATTTCTATACGTATTTCTGTCTCCCAATTTTTGTATACACTGATATCACAAGTTTACAGCAGTTTTTCTTGAGAATATTTAATAACGTATTATCGGAAACTTTCTCTAGACTGGCAGATCCTGTGCACAGACCCTGAGAAATCAGTACCCAGAACAATCAGCTCTGGCCGTTATAATGGCCTTGATACGCCTAGGCATTCAGTCAAACAGAGCTTGGATGGCGTGTACAGGTACAGATGCCCATGCAGCTTCAACACGATACCACAGTTCATCAAGAGTGGTGACTGGCCTATTGTGACGAGCCAGTTGCTCGGCCACCATTGACCAGACACTTTCAATTGGTGAGAGATCTGGAGAATGTGCGAGCCAGGGCAGCATTCAAACATTTTCCGTATCCAGAAAGACCCGTACAGGACCTGCAACATGCGGTCGTACATTATCCTGCTGAAATGTAGGGTTTCGTAGGGATAGAATGAAGGGCAGAGCGACGGATCGTAACACATCTGAAATGTAACGGCCGCTGTTCAAAGTACCGTCTATGTGAACAAGAGCAGCTTTTATATTGACTTTACATTTCCTTAATAGGAACTATTGTTTATTTATATTATTAACATTAATACGCCTCTTTTTGGCTTCAATTAATAAATAAGGGCATTTATGTGCCAAATTTCAGATCGAAACTGCAATACCATACCATCACGCCGGATGATACGCTAGTATTGCGATCAGGAATGCACGCTTCCAATGTGCGTTCACTGCGATGACGCGAAACACGGATGCGACCATCACGATGTTGTAAACAGAACCTAGATTCATCCGAAAAATGACGTTTTGCCATTAGTGCACACAGGTATGTCGTTGAGTACATCGCAGGCGCTCCTGCCTGCGATGGAGCGTCAAGGGTAACCGTAGACATGGTGTCCGAGCTGATAGTCCTTGCTGCTGCAAACGTCGTCGAACTGTTCGTGCAGATGGTTGTTGTCTTTCAAACGTCTCCAGCTGTTGACTCATGGATCGGGATGTGGCTGCATGATCCGTTACAGCCATGCGGATAAGATGCCTGTCATCTCGACTGCTAGTGATACGAGGCCGTTAGGATCCTACACGGCGTTCCGTATTGCCTCCTGAACCCTCCGATTCCATATTCTGCTAACAGTCATTGGATCGCGACCAACGTGCTCAGCAATGTAGCGATACGATAAACCGCAATCGCGATAGGCTACAATCCGATCTTTATTGAAGTCGGAAACGTGATGGTACGCTTTTCTCCTCCTTACACAAGGCATCACAACAACGTTTCACCAGGCAAAGCCTGTCAACTGCTGTTTGTGTATGA
Organism: Locusta migratoria; assembly: GCA_026315105.1. Taxonomy (NCBI): domain Eukaryota; kingdom Metazoa; phylum Arthropoda; class Insecta; order Orthoptera; family Acrididae; genus Locusta; species Locusta migratoria. Next base: position 903,865,831 of record CM048744.1, on the reverse strand, counting down.
GAAATCGGTTGGAAACTTTTCTCATGTCAGCGCGCTGTAGGTGTCGCCACCGGCGCCAGCCTTGTGTTAATGCTCTTGAAAAGCTAATCATTTGCATATCACAGCATCTTCTTCCTGTAGGTTAAGTTTTGTCTGTAGCACGTCATGTTCGTGGTGTAGCAATTTTAATGGCCAGGAGTGTACTTTCATACACTGGGAGGAATGTCATCTAGACCCAGACAACACAAGAAAATTCCTATGTTGTGACAATATTCATCAGAAGTAATCTGAAGATGAATGCGTCTTCGAAAATAAAGCCTCAACTCCCTCAACTGACATGAGACATAATATTAGAAAAGAAGCAATATATGTACAATCTGTCAACAACCTGATTGTAGAAGCGAAATACTTGCTCAGATGGCTGAGCTAATACATCGCACATAACGTGGTTGAAGAAAGTTAACCACCAATTCCTAGAAATGATATATTTCAGCGAAATGTTATGTCTGTCATTGAAACATACCCAAATCTGCTTACATTTCAAGGCTATGAATACAACGTGAACATTTGAAAAGTGTCTACATCTATATTTACATCTACATGGGATACTCCGCAAATCATATTTAAGTGCCTGGCAGAGGGTTCACCGAACCACCTTTATACTATTCATCTCCCATGCCATGCTCGAATAGTGCGCGGAAAGAAAGAACACCTACATCTCTCCTTTTTAGCTCTGATTTCTCGTATCTCATTCTGATGATTATTTATGCCTATGTAAGTGGGAGTCGACAATATATTGTCGCATTTGGAGGAGTATATTGGCGATTGGAGTTTCGTAAGTAGACCACGCGGCAGCGATAAACGCCGTTGTTAAAATGAGTCCCATCCCAGATCCTGTATAATTTCCGTAACGCTGTCTCCCCTGTATCGTGTTGGTACAAAACCAGGTGCCGTTCTTTGGACTCTTTCGATGTCCTCCGTCAAACTCCAGAAAAAGACGGACAAACCTAGTGTATGCAGGTTCTTTAGTTGTTGGAAACACAGTCACTGGTTCGCCTTTCCCATGACATTATCTACGTGTTCTTTCCAGTTTAACCCTGAAGTAATAGTAATTCCTAGGTATTTTGTGGAGTTTACGGACTTACCTTTTGATTGCTTTATCTTTCAAACAAAGTTTAACGGATTTATTGTCGTGTTCACACATCTCATTATTTAGAGTCAATTGCCAATTTTTACACCATAGTTATATCTTATTCAGACCTCTCTGCAGCTGGTTTTCATCCTCACATTATTTTACTAGACAGTAAATGACAGGGTCATCTGCAAACTACCTTGGAGGGCTCCTTAGATTTTCTCCCAAATCGTTTATGTAAATAAGGGACAGCAGAGGACCAATAACACTACCCTGTGGAACGCCCGATATCACATCTGTTTTAGTCGATGATTAACCATTGATTACTACAAACTGTGTGCTTTCTGACAGGAAATCCCCTATCCAGCCGTAAATTTGGGGCAATATACCATAACCAAGCAATTGGATTAAAAGCCGTTTGTGAGGTACGGTGTCAAAACCCTTCTGGAAATCAAAATATACGGAATCGATTTGCGAACCCTTATCGATAGTACTCATCACTTCGTGTGAGTAAAGAGGTAGTTGTGTTTCGCATGAATGGTATATTCTAAATCCGTGTTGACCTTGGGTCAACAGATCATTCTGTTCGAGGTAATTCATAATATTTGAATACATGATATGTTCCAAAACCCTGCTGCAAATTGACATCAGTGAAATAGACCTGTAGTTTAGTGGGTTACTCCTAATGACTCTCTTGAATATAGGTGTGAGTTGTGCAACTTCCAATCTTTTGGTACAGATCCTTCTTTGAGAGAGCGGTTGTATATAGCTGTTAAGTAAGGAGCTATCGCTTCAGCATAATCAGATAGAAATATAATCGGTATGCAGTCCGGACCAGAAGACTTGTTGTTGTTAAGTGATTTAAGTTGCTTCACTACTCCGATGATATACTCCGTTACTCATTCTGTCCTCTGTTTGTAATTCGAAATCTGGAAATATCCTGGACGTTGAGAGTAGATACGGAGGTCACCCAGTCAGTTCAACTTTTACCGGCAGGTTATGTTGCTTCTGCTGTGCTCCATTTTATTGAAAATATTAAATGAATATTGGCTCGAAATTCATAGAGATTATTCATACAATATATCTTCATGTATCTGTTGTGAACTTCTGTGTTTTACGGTTTTCATTTTACGTAAGCTACTTCGTCCGCAGTCTGAGAGATCTTCGTCAAGTGTAGGTGTTTTTCACTTGAGTGTAATCATAGTCTGGACTCCAACCAGTTCTTGGACAGCTGTTGGTCTCGTGCCATTATACACGGCGGTGTTCAATTCCTGTCGTTTCCTATTATCTTTGTTGTTCTGCTGTTTTCCAGAATTTGTAATTTCCGTCAAACGAAGCAGTTTAAATTTCGTAAGTGGATACACGTCTTTCATTTTTGAGGCAAAGTGAACTGCCACAGTATCTGAAGTAAGGGTATGAGCTAATATGACAAACCACCTGGACTATTTTATCTATGTGCCTTTCAAAACTATTAACTTTTGAATATAGAAGTTCGTCGAGCGGTCGATGACATTTCCCACATCTAACTTGCCTCTTCCATGTGGAAAAACTGAATTGACATATAGAGACGTAAGAATACGGTATGAAATGAACTATATGTGTAGAATACCCTCTGTCAGCATCTTACTACTGTCTTGGTCGGCGAGATTATAACGAATTGATTGTCGGACGTAATTATCAAGCAAACGATACAAACATTCCTGTTTATATCGTTATCCGATATTTATTTCTGTCGATTAATACATTATCGTCTCAAAACTACAAGTCTTACATCAAGGTACTGGTTCCTTCTTTTTCACTTCGCCGGCCGCGGTGGCCGGGCGTTCTGCGGCGTGTCAGTCACAATCTGCATGGCCACTATGGTCGGAGTTCAAATGCCCCCTCGGGCATGGATATTTGTGCCGTCCTTGGTATTAGCTACTTCATAAGTAGTTTACAAGTTTAGGGACTGATAACCCCGTAGTTAAGTCCCATAATCTCTACAAACATTTTATTTCATTTCATGAATATATTCCACGCCCAGCTGCATTGGTTCTTAGTAGCTCTCTTGAACACTGTTACACCCATTTACAACAATGTGTGGAAATATCTCATAGTAATTTATCGAGTGTTTACTCAATATTTGGTTACATAAATTGTATTGCATTCCTGGCTTATAGAAGAAAAGATTAGGAATCTTTACTCACCTGTAACGTTTTCTCTCTCTCTTTCAGTGGTAGCTTCTGCTTCTCAAATGAGAAAGGTACCTTATCCGATGAAAATACTTGCTTTTCGGTTGAGAAAATAAATTATTTCTTTATTCGTTCCCTGGCTAATTTCTTACCTCCTTAAGGTAAATTCCTGCTCTTGGAGGATGCAGAAGTCTGGTATTCCGTTTGCCGCTGCGTTCTGCAGTACTAAGCCGGAGATGGAGCTTTTGCCGTTTAGCAGATATAACACACCAAACAGTTAATTAAGGATCTGCTCCAAGCCAGAAAGAGAGGCAAATATTTCAGTACAAATAGCTGATTAAGGAACACTGCTGGTAATTAATCACACCGAACACAATTGTCTTCGTACCGAATACATATACAGGGAGCTTGAGGTTCAAATTATCTCCAACTGCTCTGTCTCTCTTTCTTTCTCTCTCTCTCTCTCTCTCTCTCTCTCTCTTCCTCCCCTCCCCTCTCAAAAATCTAATGTTTGTATAGCTTAAGGGACTTAACTACGGGGTCCCTAAACTTACAAACTACTTATGAACTAGCTAAGACTAAGACGGCACAAATATCCATGCCCGAGGGGGGATTCCAACCCCCGACCGTAGCGGCCGTGCAGACCGTGACTGGCGCGCCGCAGTCCCCTCGGCCACCGCGGCCGGCCCTCCCCTCTCTCTACTTCCCAGAGTCTCTTACATTAGCCTACTTATTTCTAATTTGTTGCAGTTTCACCACAAAGGAAGAACTAAGCACCACAATTCCAGACATAAAAATGTCTCTACGTACAGTAGGTAATAAAAAGCATGTTACCAAAAATATTAGGATGAAAAACAGCGCTTTCTTTCGTTGCCTGATGAAAGTGCAATTTTCGATATATTCATGTTTGTACCAAGTATGATCATCAACACATTCTTTAGTCTAGAATGTTCAAATGTTCGTAAATCTAAAGGACCAAACTATTTGGTCATCAATCCGTAGCTTACAAACTACTTAAACCCAGGTAAACTATCCTAAGGACAACACACACCCATGCCCCAGGGAGGACTCAAACCTCCATGGCGAGCAACAGCGCGCTCCGCTTTAGACCGCTCGGCTACTCCACCGCGGCACTTTAGTCAAGAGACATAGCATAGAAATACTACATTTTGCTTTTCTCATAAAATGAAAACCATAGAAAGATGTACGTAACTAATACATAAATCCAAGTTTTCTGTGTATAATCGCTATACCTGGCCCATCAACCACATGTGTGGACGCAGGTGGCGAGTGCTACACGCCTCAGCAACACAACCATACCGTAGTTGGAAGTACAAAGGAGAAGTGTCAGTGGAGTGGTCAGAAGATCGCGTGTTTTGTCATGAGATACAGCAGCCCTTTCAGTAGTTGATGGGCTAACAGTTTGGTTGATAACAGGGCCTCATTGTGTTGTAGTAGGAATTGTTGAAAGATACTGGACACATACAGCCGCTACATTTCCAGAGGACATGCAACTGAATGGTTTAATGATGCTGATGTGCTTTTCATAAAAATAATGCCCAATCTCCGAGTTGGGAAAACAAAATCTTGCATTTTACGTATCAAAGTTTAGTGTTAGATCCGTTAATCGTATAGATAGTTACAAAATTTGGAAAGGGAAATAGGATAGATTCAGCTGATTCTAGGGAAGATTTATAAAAGATGTGAGGCTCGGTAGCACAGCGGTAGAGAGACAGACTAAGAATCGATCCCCGCCAGGTCCTTATGATTTTTATTTGTCATTTTCCACTTCTTTCACCTCTGTCAGTGTTGCTGATGTGAAAAATATCGAGTAGCACCACGGTTCTGAATCCACGTTGAAGTATAGGTCCTCCTGTAACTGGCTGGGTTAGTGAGTTCCAAAGTTGGAGGAAGGCAACGGCTACCCACCTCGAAACAAACGATGCCTAGTAAAGTACTGTGGTGTGCAAACCGATCTTCGGATTATTAACTGCTATATCTTAGTTAGTGAGGATAAGTGAAAGAATGAACAGGAGGCTGAGGAGAAAACAGGCAGAAAATGAGACATATGTAATGCATGAGTAGAAACAATAACGTATAATACTAGTGGAAGGATCGTAAGTGATTGTGAGAAACATAGTCAATGCATTGCCAAAGCCAAGGTAGACACAAAGCTTACATTTACAACATTAATGTAACTTTATCTGCAAACTTGCTCTGCAGATGATGAAGATACTAGGAGAATACACGAGGAGAAAAATTATTCTCATAGAGAAGGGGAAAATATCATTGAGATGAAAATCAGTACTACGAATGGGAAGATAACAAAAAAGAGAGAAACGTGGACTGTGGAAACGAAAATGGTACGTATAGAATATAGGAATCTCTAACATTTTGTTTAAAATTTATGAAAGGAGAATGATAATGTGGCAGACAGATGGAGGCACGGGAAATTTCAGTATTGATCCAATTTATAAAAAAAAAAAAGATTTCTAAAATTAATTTAAACTCTGAAAAAATTCCAGTCTTTCACTACAATTTCTTAGTTAAGAACTGTAGATTAAAACCGAAAAAAGTTAAAAAGGTAGGAAGTTACTGTGATACGACCTGTATAATTTTGAAAGGAGTTTCAAGAGGAGCTTTATCCAACGACTGATTGAAACATGTGAGAGATGTGCAGCAGAAAGCGAGAAGTAAAACAGTTTTATACCTTCTTGCTGAAAGATTTATGTAAAAGGGATATTCGATGGCTGTAAGTCTATTTCCTGAATTTTTTGTCTCGTTGCCGCTGGTTGTCCTGGGTGTCGGAGGCCGAGTAGATAGAGACCGACATAGGGAAGTAGGATGCTCGCGTGTGCGTGTACAGAGTCTGTGGTGACCAGCCAGTGGGACAGCAGAAACTAGAAACACTAAGCTTGATTAGAACAAGATATATATTTCATAGAAATAGTACAATACTTAACTTTGTTAACTGAAGACTAGTAGAATGCAGATACATAGGTCGACTAGGTAGATGCCTGCCTACTGATGAGAGTCTGTTCTAGTGCCTGTCCTATTGCCAAGTGACCGATACAGTTCAGTGGTGGCCACGAGCGGGGTTGCAGCAGAGGGCGCTCGTGGCCGACGTCGTAAGAACGCCGCGCCGTGCTTGCATGGCGGCGCGCGACGAAATTACGTAGCGCGCACTTCAGACTTGTGCGACACCCCCCCCCCCCCCCCAAACCGCCGCGCCGTCGTGGCGTAGGGCTGAGGGTCACGGCGGCGGCACTGGGAGGAAGGCCTGGGCGGAGGCGTTACTGGTGGGACGGGCGTCGTAGATGAGCCTGGGATCGAGACGCCGTCCGCGCCCCGGTATACACCTTGCGATCCCCCGGAACACCCACCAAAATGAGGGGAAGGGCGCACACCTCCGTCCAGAGGTAGCAGGTCATCGTCTTTTGAGGTACGTGGCCCAGGCTGGGGGGGGGGGGGGCAGCATGATACCGGGTCCCACTCGGTGATGCTGGCAACTACGGCTGCAGGTGTTGGTGTTGAGCTGCCTGCGCTGACAACTGGGACACCGCTTGAAGTAGTTGCGTGATTTGCACCGTCTGTAACTGAACAATTTCCATTAAGTTTGGGTTCGGGGTAGTGGTCATGCTGACCGATTAGGCGCCGCGCATACAAGTAACTTATAACAAAACACAAATGCAGTGTGAAAGAGGATTCTTTGCAAAAAAAAAGTCCACAAAACACATAACAGACTTGTGCGACACACTGAAGCAAATTTTATAAATCCTTAAATTATATATTAGTTAATTCAGGTGAAATGGTCATTTTCATCTTCGGGAAAAAATTATTTTATCTTCAGACTCACAAAGAGAGTTGCATATTTTTGTGGGCACATTTATACGTTTACTCCAATCAGCACTAAACACAGAATCGCAAAGTTGAACAAAGATCCTCTCTGGAGGTAAAATGTTCGCTTGTGTCACTTGGTGTTAACTTTGGACGCTTCCTCACGACACATTCTTCATTTCATAGGGTCAACATTGTTTGATCGTTGGTCGGTTGCAATCTTCCGAACTGTATTCTTTGGGGAAGTCTGACATTGTACTTCACAATGGAAGAAACACTGAAGAAAAATCAAGACACGGTTATGATATGTTCGCCAAGGAAAGAGTGTCAAAACTAAGAGTAGCTGTAGGGAAATACGAGTACTTTACAGTTCGTACAGGAGCCAGAAGTGAAGAGTGTGACTGGTAAAACAAGATGAAGAGATGGTTTAAGAGGGGGATGCCGTCTTTTAACCCTGCTGTTGAAGATGCAACGACGGAAATACAATAAACGTTCGAGAGTTGGATAAAAAATAAGGGTGAAAGGAAACAGGTTACTGATAACATTGATACCTTCGGTGAAGGTGCAGAAGAATTACAGGAACTGTTGAGTGTAATAAATAATCTGTTGCTACGAAAATATTTATTAATTGTAACTCGCATAAAGACAAATGCAATTAGAAATAGCAGAAATGACAATAGTGACAAACTTAACATTGTAATCGGTGAACACGAAGTAAATGATGTTTGCTATTGTGGAAGCAATATAGCGCACGACAGACGGAGCCAGAAAGGGTATAAAAAAGAGATTGTCACAGGTTAAGAGGGCATTCACGGCAAACAGAAGTCTGCTCGTAGTAATGTAAATGAAAATGTATGTTTTGAGAATAACAGTGCTTGTGAAACCAGTAACTTTGGAAAACCGTAGAGTAGAGATTGTAAGTGTTTGAAAAGGGAATTACAGAAATCTCTTGGAAATTAGATGGGCCGGCCGCGGTGGCCGAGGTGACTGAGGCGCTCCAGTCACGGTCGGCACGGCCACTACGGTCGGGGGTTCGAATCCCCCCTCGGGCATGGATATTTGTGCCGTCCTAGTTCGTAAGTAGTTCATAAGTAGTTTGTAAGTTTAGGGACTGATGACCCCGTAGTTAAGTCCCATAAGCTTAACAAACATTTGAACATTTTGAAATTAGATGGATTGATATAATTTGAGGAGGTTCTCCGCAGAATCGGTGCAGAAACCTACGATAAACGCTGGTAAGAGGAAATGACGGCATCATAGGAGATGAGTTTATGACGGGCCTAATCAAACCACCCATATGACTAAGAAAACAAACATGACATGCTCATAGAAGAGTTCATTCGTCACGGGCAAATGAAATTCTCGGTTTTGCCAATACTGTAAAACTGAAAACCCGGCGTTTCCCGGCTGTTCTAAATTTTGTAGTCCATCTTCCCTTCCCTCCATTATCTCCATCTCTCTGTTCCTTTCCCACCTCCCTGTTCATATCCACCTCCCCCTCTCTCGGCCCGTTTCTTCTGCCCTACCCCCCTCCTCCCTCTAGACGCCTTGGTTCAATTCCTCCTCCTCTCCTAGTAAAACTCACATATGTCAACTTTCTTGGTGATCAGTGAAACAGTGTCAAAGGTTTTTGCAAAAAAACTTCTGCAATGCACATACAATATTTTATTTAAAAGTTGAGTATCCTCTTTATTTGAACGTGTAATGTGAAAAGTTTCATTAAAATCGCAACAAAACCATAGCTTTGTATCAAACAGACCACAAGGACACAATGAAATACGTACATTCAATTTACTCAAATTTCCTGTGAAAATTTTTATTCATAAAAATCTTGTCTCGAGAGTCAAGGAAAAAACAAAATCAAATGTTCAAATGTTTGTAAATCAAGGAAAGATAACTACTCTGGTCATCAGTCCCTTGGCTTACAAACTAACTTATGCTAAGGACAACAAAAAGGAGGACTCGAACCTCTGTTGGCGAGCAGCGCCGCGCTCGGCAGTTTAGCGCCTTGAAACGCTGGACAACTCTACCGCGGCCAAAAACAAAAATCAAGACCCAAGTCAGTCGAGCCGTTCTCAATCAAAAATACCCTATAAAAACTGAGAAGATATGATTCCTAATATTCGCATTGGTTTTAAATATTGGTTGATTATGGAAAATGGGAAACGCAGACACTGCAATTCTAATAGCAGACACCTGCATCTAGCAACATACCTATGAATCGGCACCAAATAGCTGAGGCAATGATTTACCTATTTCCAGATTGCGTAGCCTCTCTTCCATCCTTATCAAACGGTAGTTCCTCGCTCTCGTCGTCGGACCTGGATCGTATTACACAATGGAACGATCCCTAGTTTGGATGTAATTTGCGAAAATCTGTAGCAAGGGGGCGTCATATAGATTTTATGTCATGTTGATGCGCATACCTATACTTTTATTGCCGTAAAATGAACTTGGGATAAAATTTGAGACAATGCCGAGGAATGGCCTCGCGGTTCGAGTCCTCCCTCGGGAATGGGTGTCTGTTTCTCTTAGCACAAATTAGTGTAATTTTGTTTAAGTTGATTGAACCTCAGCAGTTCGTCCCTTACGTTTATAAACATTTGAACATTTGAATAAGTGAACCTTCAGTTTTGTGGTTGCTTTCCTGATTGAAAATTGATACCATCCAACAGTGACTCTTCAACAAGTGAATCAAGATGCAATAATCAGCTGCTGCGATCGCTACAACTGCCTCTTCTTCCTTTCCTAGCATTGATTTCCCTTTGCAAGTATTTGAAACTGTCAACCTGTTCTAATGTTGTTTCTCTTATTTGTCACTCAGTCTGCTTAAATCTCTCTGCCATAGATATTACTTTCCTTTTTTGGACATGCTGATCTTGACACCGTAAAGCATACAGCTCTGCTCTAGTTCTGAAATATTAGTTTAAAGCCTAAGTCTTCCTCATATGCGAGACTATTTTTTTCACCTTTTTTAATCTCACCCTACCAGTCTATGTTTTTCAACATAGGAGCCATAAAGAACAGTGGTGGCAGCTTACAACCTTGTCTTAGTCCTAGAACTACTCTGAATCATGTACTCCATTTACCATCAATTTCAACTGTTTCCTATCTACGTATAGACCTCTAGTTGCGTACAGAACTTTGCCTTCTGTTACATAATGTCTTGACAACCGACAATAACTTCCCCCTAGAAGCACAATCATAAGCATTTTCTAATTGTATATAACACCAATACAATTAGAATATTAAGCATGGCTGAAAAACATCAACCATACTCAACCAGATTCAAATATATGTTTTACAGCCAACCGGTTGCGGGAAGGTTTTTGAGTCTTGCCCGGGTTTCTTTACCTCTAAGGGTAACTTCATAAGAAAGTAAAAGTGGTTCATATGGCCAACGTTAATTTTGTTACGTTCATCATGTAAATTGTTTCTTACCGTCGAGGAACAAAACATTTACACATCCGGTTGGCTGTATCACATATTTTTGAATACAGATACAACTGCCTGTTCCACTCATACCACTTCTCCAGTATCTGCCGTAAGTTGAAGATCTGGTCCTGACAGCTTCTAAGCGGCCTAAACTGAGAATGATTTTCTTCCTACTTAACTAATAGTCGCACTCTCCTTTCAACAATACCCGGGAAGATTTCGCCCACAACGCTAATTAAAGAGTTACCTCTATAGTTGTTATGATCTTTTCTTTTTCCATGCTTGAAAATTGGTTATATTACACCCTTCATCCAATCAGTAGGAACCTGTCCCGGCTCCCATTCCATTTCAGTTATCCTGTGTCGCCGTTTGAGACCTGACATTACACTTCATTCGATAATTTCCGACTTAATGTCATCTACCCAAGCTGCTTTATTGCTTTGCAATCCGCTGACAATCTACCCCACTGCCTCAAATGTGATCCTACTTTCGTGATAATTCCAACGAAATTATACATCTAAGATTGAAACATTGCTGAAGGTTTTTTCACCTATATTGTGCAACTTTTGAAAATATTCCCTCCATCACCCAAAGGCATGCACAGCATTCAATGGGAGTGTTCCTGAGTTATCCAAAAATGTTGACAATTCCTTCTTCCCTCAATTTCTAAAAATGTGAATTACACGACAGAAAGGTTTTTCAGCTTCTTGATTCAGAGTTTTCAGCCTATTTTCAAAGGTCTACTTATTTATTTTTGAAAAAGAGAAATTTCCTAACATCGGATATTAATTTAAGTCATTTCTGAAGGCATTTGTGTGGAGTGTTGCTTTGTACGGGAGTGAAACATGGACGACAAGCAGTACGGACAGGAAGAGGATAGAGGCTTTTGAAATGTGGTGCTACAGAAGAATCCTGAAGATTAGGTGGGTAGATCGCATAACTAATGAAGAGGTACTGAATAGAATTGGTGGGAAAAGGAATCTTTGGCATACCCTGACTAAAAGAAGGGATCGCTTGGTAGGACACATTCTTAGACATCGAGGGATCGTAAATTTACCATTGGAGGGAAGTGTGTGGGGTAAAAATCACAGAGGGAGACCAAGAGACGCATATAGTAAGCAGATTCAAGTAGATGTGGGTTGCCGTTCTTATGAGGAGATGAAAAGGCTTTCTCAGGATAGAGTAGGGTGTAGAGCTGCATCAAACCAGTCTCCGGACTGAAGACCATAACAATAACAACTTATTTATTATTTCTAATATTTATTTATTTGTTATTTTTCATACCAGAATTATCTGGACGAGTTTGAACAATTAATCTGCTAACATCCAATAGTTGACGAACTTTATATCTGATTTATGGTCCGCATCGTTTACTCTGAATATCTTTTCCAAGCTGAATGCTCATGCAGACGTTTTAACGATCTATGGCATGAAATGTTTTAGTTACGTGGAACACAGGCGCTCTCGCGCGACCTCTGGTTCATATCAAGCGCATCCGTGCACCGGGCGTTAAGTGCTGCTTCCCCAGAGATTCCCGGGCTCTATAAAACTCCATCTGCTGTGGGAGAGTATCTTTGAAAGCGATCGTAAAATATATCTTTGTCCTTCAAAGACCTCTGATATGTGACAGCCACTCGGGGGACGTTCCGCTAAAAGTCGTTTTCTGTAGAGCCTCAAGGGATCGAACAAAGCTTTCCTAAAGCCCCTGACTCGACGTCGAATGGTACGTTTTTCCGACGTTTTTATTGTGGCGTTCATCCTGTCACTACGGACTTGCTGAGACTTTAATTTGTTTGGTTCACTGGAATTTATTTTATGTTTGTCGGAGTTTCAAATTCTATAAAATAAAGAGGTCACATGGATTGTCTAAACAAAAATCTATCTTCAAGAGAAACAAAGTTAATTACAGGTTTCCCAGTAATGTAGATTTACGGAGAGATTTTGCCTACGTAGGGGTCAAAATTAAAAAAAAATTGTAGTTTACTTTATGAGATAAATATATTTTATAATAGCACTAGCTGAACCCCCGCTGCTTCGCATGGGTAGACAGGTTGGTCTGCACCAGTTGTTTCTTTTTAATCCTGATCTTAAGTTTCGTAGTTATAGCTTGAAATTTGAGTTAACAGCAACATATTTTTCAAAATCAATTTTTGCGTCCCGTATTTCACCCCCTTATTAGTCTAATTTCCAAAAATACCGAAACATGTGTCTTTTTAATTATAACCCCGAATCCAAATCCGAAAATTTGTAATTTAAATTCAAAATTGCCTAAATAGCAACAGATTTTCGAAAAACATCCCCTCTCCAATTTAACCCCCTTGATGGAATATCGAAAAATCGCTTCTTAAATGACGCCTACAGAGTAAGATCAACACCCTCCACAAGTTTCAAGTTTCTATCTTCAGTGGTTTTGGCTGGGCGATGATGAGTCAGTCAGTCAGTCACTCAGTCAATCGGGACACTTCCTTTTATATATATAGATTACATCCGTTGAAAACAACCTCTCTTCTGAGAGGGACAGAGCGATCAGTCGCGAAAAAAAGTTTATTACAAAACGATATCCGCTTGATTCCCAGCCATCATCAATGAAACATCTACAAAGAAAGCATAACTAACATAAAACAGTACTAACATAACGTTGTGAAACATCCACTTTTCAAAAGAACATTAGAAATATTGTAAACATCCCGTATGTCAGCAGGTGTGTTACGTAAACTGTCGTTACAACAGAAGAGAAATTCGTTTAAAAATTTAACAGTAGGCTGTAGTACAACAGTGGGCTTATACAAAGACTGGCGCCCTCTTCATGGGTGAATTATGAACACATTTAATGTTTAATTATAAAACAATCTACAAAATATAGAAGGTCATACATTCAGTCATCAATTGTAACTGTATAGTAACAGAATTAGTACGAACTTTTATTTTATTTTATAAAATGTTGAAATGGATGCCAACAAGGAATGCTGTTACAGATAAAGAACTGACAAAGTTTGTGGGTTCACACTGTTGTTCAAATGCGTAAAAATTATTGTTCGCACAATATATTTTAAAATAAGACACAGTACGTAGTAATTGACTGAAAGCCATCCAACCAAGGAAGTGTTATCTTATCACTATAAACCATTTAGGAGACGATCTGAGCAGCTCGCTTAGACTGTTCGTGGATCGGTTAGTAAAGTCACCAGCAAATCAAAATCAGCTGCAAAACTATTTCGATATCTGAATGGTGCAGAAATTGCCAAGACCATGTCAATTACTTAATTATTTAAAACAATAAATAAAAAGAAAAAAGCCGACTTATACTTGTGCTTACGGATACCCTCCAGTCTCTTAACATTTCTTCCAGTAGTCATGAAGAGTCTTGCCACATAAATAAATAACGATCGAACGATGGCTATAGGAATGATGAGAACGTAGTTCACGACGAGGACCATGGCCAGAATTCCACAGAGTACCAGGTAAATCTGAAACGCAAATTTTCTTCGCATATCATTTGAAATATTTTACAGCTCTTTGTAAAAATTTTGATTTTCACCCTTTGTACAGAATCTGCTATTACCGTCTACATACTCCATACACAGTAATGGAAAACATAGTGAAAATCAAACCATTCTAAGGAAATTAAGTAACATTTAGACCAAGATGCCACACTGTTCTGATAGCCCATTCTCTGATGAAGACTTGGAAAAAATGCGAAACGCTTATAGATACTTCATCGGCAGCTTGTACAAACATTCTTTTGAAACTACTTCAGTGGCAGTGCCTTCACCTTGTTCTAAAATGTCTACCACAAATAACGTATGTTAACAACTGTCAAATTTGAATAAAATAACTAGAACTGTGCTTATGGGTTTTCATTACAAATGCAATCAGATTCAGTGCCTCATTGACACACCCTCACTGCTCCAACTGCTGAACTGATTTTAATCTCAGTCAGTATGATGATAGTGTTGTGCAACAGTATCCGTAGATGTTAAGACGTGTCTGTGTTCACATCAAGTTTTTTATTCACAGATATTGACCATCTGCAGTCCTGGCCATACAACAATGGAGAGAATAAAATAAAAGATACATGTTTCACGTAAATTAAGATGTTTACTAAATATTTTTTTCTCGTTTTGATGGTATCCCACCACTCAAAATATTTTTGACATCCTCTATGCACAGATAAAGGTCTGGCGTGTATTAAGACCCACTGTAGGTTTTTACAAAAATCTCCGAGATAATAATAATAATAAAAGAAAATTAAATATACAAACATAATATAAAATACTTAATAATAGATAAACTAAATACATTATTATAATAAGAAAGAAAAAATATTTTTATAAACATATTTTTATATTATTTATTTTATTATTTATATTTTTATTATTTTTTGTCTTAAATAAGAAAAAGATAGCTAACTAGTATTTAAAAAGAAATTAAAGGAATTTTGAATGGCCACTCCTACAATGTAGATGAATTTTTAGAGAAAACTCTGAAAATAAATAATAAAAACGCAACAAAAAATGTAATAATAATTCTTAAAATATTGACTGTCAGGTGTAGACTACATTTACTAAACTGACACGTTCCACATCATTAAGAAATGTTGTATATATATATATATATATGATTATGGTAATTCACTGGTAATTGTGAAGTCACCCACATGAACAATAAAAGAAATCCATTAAACTTAATTTACACGATAAATCAGTCAAATTTAATGCTGTAAATTCAACTAAATTCGTATGAATTACAATTACGAACAACCTTCACTGGAAAGAAAAATATCGTAGGGAAGGCGAGCAGTTGGCTACGTGTTATTGACAGAAGACATAAAAGATGAAACTGTTTTACCTACACTACACTTGTGCATCTTATTTGCAAGTATTGCTGCGCATTTTAGAATCCCCTCTGCCGGACTATACAGAGATATTTTAGAGAAGGCCACCTCGTTTCGTAGTTTCCCGATATTAGGGAGCGGGTGTCACGGAAATGATGCACGACCAGGGATAGAAAACTTTGTAACAAAGGCGTTATTCATCACGGCAAGATCTATTTCCGAAATTCCTTTCGCCAATCTTCTCCTCCGAATGCGTACATATTTTATTAACACTTACCTACGTCGGGAGACACGATCATCATAATAAAATATAAGGAATCAGATCATAACCGAAAGATTTAGGTATTCCTTTTTTCTGCGCGCTGTTAGCGATTGGAACGGTAGAGATGTAAATTCCATGCACTTAAATATGAATTGCGCGGTATTTATGTAGATAAAACACATCTGTTCGAGAAAGATTGCCATATGCGGTGCTGGCAGGCAATCGCAGAAGCTAAAAGCTGTGTGTTTGTTGTGGATGTTGAACCTACCATTGAATCAGACATCAAATTGTTCATTAACACGGCAATTTGGTTTAATTATGGCCCTGATATTGATGTATATACTATTAAATAAGAAACAGTGCATTAAACTGATTATGTGCGCAACGGATATTTTAAACACAAAACAACTGTGGCTAGTCACCATTTGAAATACAAACTGACTATACTCAAAAATTTTGACTGCGAGAAGGATATTAAAAAACCACAAACCACTTTCTTCATGTTTGACTGTGAGAATTTTATGCAGATCAGTTTCTGATTATTGAAATTTAGTATCATAGTCAATTAACTATCATTTACTATGGCACCAATAACGAAATCTGTTCAACAATATTATCAAAATCAATACTGCACTTTAAATCCACTAATAACTAATTAACAAATGAAGGAAGTAGGTTAATCTTCTAACTACTTAAATGAAACAGGAAAGAAAGGTCAACTTTGTTACTTATTATTAATAATCAGCATTACATTACCTGCATAATGCAACTTCTTCGTAATGACATCAAACGCAATTACCTTCATTCCAGCGGTGTTACAATACAATACAATATATATTCCAAATACAATCAAATCGACTTGCTGGCACAGCAGCCTCTGCTCTACATCGGAGCCATACACACAACTCAACCGATCTCCAAGCGAGCTGAACCACAAGTGCTACTCTCTCTCTCTCTGCGCGAGTTACAATGCTATGCAATACATGATCTTTGCCAAAGATGAAACTTCACAGAGTTAAGAACACATATCGATACACACAGTAGAAGCGATATTATACATTTTCTTGCAAGCAAGTTACTCGACACAAAACATGAGGTACAATATTAGACATTTTCTTACAAAAATATTTTTTATGGACACGTTTCAAAGCTTACCGCAAATCATGGTAAAACAGACAAGATATTACTGTAAAATGAATACAGAGAGTCAACAAGATGTGAGAAAAATTTGCAGAGCGTACTAATGTAGTTGCATAGAAAAACGCAGCCAGAAATGGGTAAAAAAGAAAAGAGCTCAAAAGAGATCGCTATTGGAAACGCAATCACCGGAAGTGATTTATTTACAAATAACTAACGCTGCTTTCTTTCAAATTTTATGTCTCCCTTTTATGAATGTAGTGCTTTTTACCTGCATTTTACTTATGAATGTTGCTAAAGCTTATGTTATAGTTTGAAATACGTATATATACAATCTCCACCACCCGCATAATGTTCTTCTCGTTGTATTTGTTTCAATTTGTTATCTTCAGTACCTTTTATTTTATAATATATTTTACGAACAATGTTTCATAATAATGTTTATTTGCTTGTATCTCTGAACCCAAAAAAGTTTATCTGTACAATCATACTGTGATGCTGTCCATTATAACGTTTTCTAAAATTCAATAAAAAATTGTATTATTTCTCTAACTAAACAGTTCACAATTGATGAATGTATGTATGGCCTGTTACAGCTGATATCTGACGGTTTGTTTTATATAAACCTAGAGGGCGCCTATGTTTGTATGAGCCAACTGTTGTTTTACAGCCCAATGTTAACTTTTCCACTTATATCACTTCAGTTTTAACTATAGCTTATTTAACACTTTCTGACATACTGGATGATTACAATGTTTGTAATGTTGCTATGTAAACTTTGATGTTACGTTCCGTTACGTCTTGTACTGTTTTATAAGATTTATGATTTCATATCGTAGAAATTGCATTGATGATGGCTAGGAATCCAGACTAATTCGATTTGTAATGAACAATTTTTCGCGACTGATTGCTATGTTTCTCTCAAAAATCTCTGAACAAATTTACCCAGTTACGGATTCAAACATAATTTAAAAAGCTGTAAATATTCATAAATTTTAAGAGTAGCACAAGTTGCCACGCACCACTTTTGTCTTCTCCCAACTTCCAGAAATTAAAGTACTTTATTTATTGAGCTATGAATATATTACGTGCTCATGGTTGGCACCCCTGTTCGCGCGCAACTTTCGCGTATTCCTCGTGTTTACGACGAGTTTTCTCTACGAGTTTATAGCGGCTTGTTTGTTTTTGTGACAACATCATCATCAACATTTGATTATGCCTTTCAGCGTTCAGACTGGAGCATAGTACCTCTAATAAACTTTCTCCATGATCCCCTATTCAATGCTAACGTTGATGCCTAGTCTGATGTTATGCCTTTTACTTCTAAATCATTCTGTACCCAATCTAAACACTTTCTTCTTGGTCTACCTCGACTCCTCTTACCCTCCACTGACGAGCTCATGAGTCTCTTAGGTAACCTTGCTTCTCCCATGCGTGTAACATGACCCCACCATCTCAGTCTGTTCGCTCTAACTGCTTCATCTATGGTGTTCATTCGCAGCTTTTCTTTGATTTCCTCATTATGGACACCCTCCTGCCATTGATCCCATCTATTGGTACCTGCAATCATTCTTGCTACTTTCATATCTGTAACCTCTACCTTATGAATAAGGTAACCTGTATCCACCCAACTTTCACTCCCATACAACAAAGTTGGTCGAAAGATAGAGCTGTGCACTGCTAACTTAGTCTTGGTACTTACTTACTTCTTGCAAAAGAGAGTAGATCTTAGCTGAGCACTCACTGCATTAGTTTTGCTGCATCTCGATTCCAGTTCTTTCGCTATGTTGCCATCCTGTGAGAAAATACATCCCAGGTACTTTAAAAGTTTAAACTGTCTACCTGTTCTAACTTTGTTCCTCCTATCTGGCACTCAATCTGTTTGAATCTCTTTCCCACAGAAATTACTTTCGTTTTGGAGATGCTGATCTTCATATCATAATCCTTTCACCTCTGGTCGAGCTCTGAAATATTGGTTTGCAACCTTTCAATCGAATCGGCTATTACAATCAAGTAATCCGCATATGCGAGACTGATTATTTTGTTTTCACCTACTTTAATCCCGCCCTGCCAGTCTGAATAGCATGAACAACAGTGGCGACAGGTTACAGCCTTGTCTTACCTCTGAAACTACCCTGAACTATGAGCTTAATTTGCCATGTACTCTAACTGCTGCCTGACAGTCTACGTAAAGCCCTTTAATTGCCTACAGAAGTTAGCCTCCTATACCATAATCTTGAAGAACAGGGAAAGTATAATAAATGTAAAGGAGGTTCTAGAAGAAACCCGAAAGCAGATGCAGATAGTGATTTTAGCAGTGCAAATTACAACTATTTGGACAGTGAATGCGCTGCTGGATGTCCTAGGTTTGACAAGTGCTTACACTTCAACAGTGATTACGAGTCGTATTTTTAGCTGTGAAAGTATTAGTACCAGTGATACCAGAAGAAAGCTAACACTGATTCTGGGTATGTAACTACTAAATATAACAATGATCAGCAAAGAGGAAATTTTGTCATTGGTATAGGGTAAACCTTTGGAAGTTCGTGGCATTTCTTATTTCGTGATACTTTGTGGATTCCTCTTCATGGATTTACCAACCCTAGAAGGACAGTCACTGACCCACTGACAGCAACACATATCCACTACCTGCATCGGCATTGAACGCCGCGCTACCAGCGGCCTTGGCAGCACAGTGATTTGTTTTGTTCCATGGGGGTAGTTGTCTTTCGATTTAGCGCTGCAGAATCCCCCGTGTTTTCAAAGTGCTGATTACTCTTCATATTAACAAGGAAACTTTTTTATTTTGCACAGTTGTTTATCTATATCTATAAATGTGAATGTCTGTTCGGTGTACGCTTATCACGTCCAAACGACAAGACGCAGAGACTTAAATATTTGTACAGTTACTAATTTATACCTGAGGAAGGTTTTAGGCACGGTTTTAAAGTGATCTGATAGATATTTAGTCATTTGAAGAATATAACGTGAAATGCTGAACAATAATTACTTTTTGAAAATTGTATTTACTCTTTGAAAATGGTTTTATTGGTTGCATTGTTGCTTGACGGTTGATAATGATAAAATGGTGGAGTATATTGGGATGGAAAGTTATCGGTGTATATACAATTCTACTTGTGTGTGTGTTAATATTTCGGTCTGCAGCGAAAACTACAGAACGCAAACGAATGGTCTGTGTGTAACTGTTGTCCGACGTCTCCCGTTGTACACCACAGCAGTTCCATGCCGACAGCTATAAGGGAGTGGAAAATATGGAAGTTGAAAGTCGTCAAATTATTTAAAGAATTCGGACTGAAGTCCAGCGATGACGTTTGCGACTCTATAGCAAGGACGTTACATACAGGGAAACGTGATGCCATACACCATATCTTTCTTTTATGCGTGCTACAATATCTTCTGGTCTTTCTCTGTCAGGATAAGCATACAAAAAAAGAAATGTAAAATAAATAAATAAAGCAGTAAAACAATTGCTTTAATACATCTCATTAAAAAAAATCGATTCGACGTTTCGCGCATTACATCAAGTGATCGATCTGTGATACTATTACAATCATTATTGTTGAATTTCGTGATTGGATTCTTCGAATCGCTCAAGGGTTGGCAACCCAAAAAATTTCTACATTTACGCTCCAAACAATACTACAAATAACGTAGTTTACCAGAATGCCCTAAAACCATATTAAAATGAACTTTACTATCACCATACGTGTTGAGATATTGCAACACAGGCTTTAAGGAATAATGTATATATTATTTATTGTAAATCATTAAGCAGTTCACATAATTTTTTTTTATATGAATGTTGATTAAAAATATTTGTTTCTAAATAACGTATTGTATTTTATTTCATCCTTCAAAACCAGTCTCATAGCACACTACTGAATGATAGCTTATCTATCATAATCAACCAACAAGCGAGCGGAGCCGCGGGTTTGAGCTAGTGTGATATAAATAAATTTTTCTGATTAACGTTTGTGTCTTTGCGTTCGTTAGTTTAGACGTAATAGCCTTAGCTTTGCTAGTAAAATTCTTAGCATTTTAACTGCCATCTTGCGCCACCCTAGACAGTCTTCTCGAATACTGGCACTATGGATTCAGTGTAGTTTTCGTTTAATGTGGTACCATTCGAAGTGTCAACATACTTTGGAAAAGAGTGATGACATTTTTACGTGCAATAAGTGTCAAACTCATTCTGATGAAGATTAAACTAAGGCTTGATTTTTTTTTTTTTTTTGGGGGGGGGGGAGCCAAAACGGTCTTGGTCCAACCCGCCACTGCCCGCACCGAAACTAAGTTTATTGTGCGGTAAACTGAGGCTTTCATGTAATCACTATATTCAATTCGGTGTTGCTGCTCATTAGTTACTCAGTACTTTATCATTATTATCATAAATAAGTCTCAATGTCGTTAAATGTCAAAATGAAATATTTTATAGGAAATACAATGCTTTCATTATTTAATTAATGCATTATCAGGAAATTACCACAGTAATGTCACGAACTTACCAAGGATATCACGAAATAACCTGCAATATTCTCACTTGATGAAACCATAAGGGAGAGAATGTAGAATCAACTAATCAAAACATTGTGCATATTGAGGAATGCATTTAAGGACAGGCTAACATAAGTACTTCATCAGGCTTTTATGTACTTTGAATTAACTTAAAACCGAAAACATCGCGAAATTATCAAGGTTTACCCTATACCAAGCTAATTCGTTGCTTCGCAATATTAAGCTCTCGTTCGGTCTCCAAACGATCAATAGATTCCATCGGTCTTTGTGGTGGATTATATTAATCTATCTCTCTACTTCGTGTGTTAGTTATTTCTTTGTAAATATGTGTCGGAGTTCGAGTCTGCGCTCGGTCATGGGTGCGTATGTTGTTCTTAGGATAATTTAAGTGGCTTGTAAGTTTAGGGACTGTTTACCACTGCAATTAGGTCCCATAACATTACGGATATCGTATAACGAACGTTTACGATTGTTTAGTAACATTCCTTGACACGAATCTGTTTGTCATCAGATATTGTTACAAACTTCTGCCTGCGTCACTCACTTTCTGTCCTCATCTTTTCTTTTGTTTTTATATTGTTATATACACCATAAGCCAAGATAAATGTGTGTTTTTCGTGTCCAAGATTCCATAATTTCAATCTTCCTGACCCACGGTCAACGTGCAGCAGCAGCAATGAGTCATATCAACTCTTGGACTGTATTACAGAAGAAAGTTAATGACTAAAAATTAAATAAAAAGGCTGATCGTATTGTTTTATATCAAGAGGATGAACCAATTACAACTCCCAGTCCCTGGCAGTTACTTCGATTCTCTCCGATACTTTCTTTTGTTTTGTTTGTGGTGTAACTTAGTACTCAAGAAAGATGTTTGAGGCTTATGCAACTCAGTGCCTTTCTCTTGTCACGAGACTAAATTAAAGACGGAACGAGAGGACGTAATGAGATACAGCTTTTTCCGAACAAATGAAACTGATTTCGAATTAGACTACCGTTTCAGAACTAGGGACAGCATTACTGCAGTAAGCACTATGTCGTTGCCATAGCCATAGCTAAGGTAGATTTCTCACAGCGTTAGGTACATGAAAAGACCTACTGTGGTCATAAAAGTTTACTAACGGCGAAGGGTTCAGAATATTTCTTTGAAATAACAAAAAATGTTAGTCGACTTTATAAGGATAACTTACTCTCACACCTTCAAAACACTGAATGACGATAAAGAAGCGAAACAGTAATTAGGACTTTGAATGTCTTGAACATACTGGTGTCAAAATGGCATTTTTTTGTAGCAGTAATCTTGCATGATTGCATCCTAAGTCAAGACCAGCGCGAGACACTGTGCTATCCAGATATAAGATACGCCATGTTGCAGGGTGTAAAAATGTAAGAAAATTGAATGGATACCCCACTGAGTGTTTGTTCCCATTTCTGTGACTCGATTTGTGGGTTAGATACGTCGAAGATACCTTCGTTGTCTGCGACCATAGTGAGGAAAAGCTCAGTGACGTCTTAAAACACCTGAACGGCCTCCATCCCAAGTTTACAATGGAGCAATGGTGGCGCGTTCTGTGTGTTCAGTGAAGACATCAGAATAAAAGGTGATCGTATAAAAAAACGTTTTTAACCTATCATTCTTCGTTTTATTCTCGTATGAGACCATTTTATGTGCATATTCCAAGTATTTTTATCGCATGACAGACTTTCACGTCGTGCAGACGGCGCACATACGCGCCTTAGCCATTGCTCAAGCACTGTTTAGGTTCATACTCTCTTCTAAACCTCAAGTGTTAGCTTAGGGTGCTCTTTTGCTAGGAAGAACAGAGGGAAAACGTCGCTAGTACCAAAAGGGTATTCGCTGATGAAGACGTCAAAAAATGTTTAAATGTTCGTAGAGCTTATGGGACTTAACTACGAAGTCATCAGTCCCTAAACTTACAAACTACTTATGAACTAGCTAACACTAAGGACGGCACAAATATCCACGTCCGAGGGGGGATTCGAATCCCCGACCGTAGTGGCCGTGCAGACTGTGACTGACGCGCCGCAGAACGCTCGGCCACCGCGGCCGGCTGAAGACGTCAGCTCCTGCCGCTAGGACCCTAACTGAAACGCACTAATTGGCCCAAATACAAGAAAACTAGCTGAAAACTCAGCGTTTTCCGGGTATTTATTTATTAATTCAAGCCTTGAGTTAGTACTTCTCCTATCGCTTCTCTGTATGTGTATTTCATTTTTTTACAGTTACATGTTATATTTTTCAGAGAATATATAAGAAATAAGGCTGTCTTGCATAATATACAAAATTATAAGTGCAATTTCCAAACAAAGCAAAGCAAATACAAATGATATGTAACATTCATTTAATTCATATTTCTTGTGACTTGTCCAGGATCTAATATGAAAAATTTCTTTGAGAAACTGACATAAAGTTGTCTCAAATCCATTCCACAATATTGAATAGATTGCCCTGTGATTTATTAATCGTAATAGAAAATCGAAGTCCTGAAAGTTAAAAGCTAGATCTGTTGGAAATAATGGGTATTCCTTGGATGTACACTCTTTCATTCTCTTCCTTTCCTTGTAGTTCTATAGAGGTCTATTGCTTTCGCCTGCAGCCGTGTGGGTTTCACAGTTGGTTCAAAGTTGTCAAGAGCAGTCAGCTTTCAGGTAATTTCCTTAAGCTTATTTAATTACAGGACTTTTAGTGGTAAATATGTAAATTTATTAATATGTGTTTATGTGACACGTTTTTACCCATCACAGTATATATGATCTCATATTTATTGAATTATATGTTGTACAGTTTTATACTTTTGCAGATATATACACATTTGTATAATTGTTTATGTCGGTAAAATCCTGATGCACAAAGTGGCGGTTTTCCATCAACGTCCCTATATCTCATGAAATTCGTGTCGTAATGTGATACAATTTCGAAAGTACATTGAACTATTTGTATGTATCCTGTCTGAAAAATTTTCTACTAGTACTATTTTTAGTGTAGGAATTATAATCTATAACGTCATACCGAATGCTGTAGTTTTGCTCCATGAACAGCGTAAAAGTAGTAAGGGAGAAACCTTTTTCATTTCAGTATTTTGACGTGGTTGTCAGCGAGAAAAAGTTTAATAAAGGTTCGAAATTAATTTTAAAGCTTGTTGCAAGTCGCTAAGTACTGTCATTGTCATTCAGTGTATTTATAAAGTATCGTCGCATTATGTGGCAGTTTCTTGCAACTCCTATGTTTTATGAAGTTGTGTCTCTTGAAATATGTGTGGTATGTGGTTATTACCCCGAACGGCATTGTTACTTCACGGTAAGGAATATGTGTACCAAATTTGGCTGAAATCGGTCCAGTGGTTTAGGATGAAATATGAAGGATTGTCGCCTGACGCAGCAGTTTTACGCGTATCTCATTGTTTATTATGTCATGTCTGTTGAACTATGTGTAGTGCATGATCCTTACAATTACGGCGACCGTCCACATGGATTGAAGCTTACGTGTACAAAATTTCATAAATATTTGAACAAAACCGTAGATTTGTATGCAAGACGTACACATAACCATACAAACATACAGACAATCTGCATTATATATAAAGGTGTAGTCATACAAGAAATGTTTTCGTAATTGTGAATATGAATCAGCATGAGCTGTACGATTTCATGTTGACATATGAAAATTTGTGCCGAACCGGAGCTAGAACACGGATTTCTCTGCTTTTTGCGAGTGCTCGCCTTTTCATTAAACGCCTCCCGGACCGAAACAAACTTATACACGCCAGACACCTCCTAACACCCAGCCGTGCTCGTACATTAACCCTGAATAGGGAAGACTTGTACTATATTTTGTCGCCAGCCTTGTTGTGGCTGTTTTAAATGAGTTGTTCGCTGTCCTTGTATATCGACAGATTATACTAATGTCCTTTAGACATGCATGCATGTCAGTAAAATAAAACGTCTCTCCCTTTGCTGGAATTGCATTGTAAAAAAAAATGTTCAAATGTTTGTAGCACTTATGGGACTTAACTACGGGGTCATCAGTCCCTAAGCTTACAAGCTACTTATGAACTAGCTAAGACTAAGGACGGCACAAATATCCATGCCCGAGGGGGGATTCGAACCCTCGAGCGTAGTGGCCGTGCAGACCGTGACTGGAGCGCCTCAGTCCCCTCGGCCACCGCGGCCGGCAATTGCATTGTAGAATGAACACGCATTGATGGGCAGTGTGTGGCGTATCGATCTTGGTCGGTCCAGCAGGCCTGCGCAAAAAGTGGGAAATCCGGGTTCGAGTCCCTGTCCGACACAAATTTTCATACGTCATTATATCATACAGCTTGATGCTCATTAATATTCACAATTGCAAATACATTTCCTGTATTTAAATTGACCCGTAATCGCCGCTGTACATACATGCGTATCTCAACGACATTTGCGAAGTTCTATCAATAAACACGGATACTGCACATCGTATACAATATAGCTTATTTGTACACTTCTCCTTGCGCATGCGTAAAGTCTAGGCAACATCCGCGCCTCCACAGTTGGTTTTGACGCATTGAAGAATGATTAAACAAACACATGTTTTTAAGATTTCCTATTACCAAATCTCAACTAATGACGCATCAGCTGTAAAAGGCTTCAGAAGATCCTATGATAAATAGTAAGATGGTGAGAACGACTGTGTGGTTAAACACACCATGTAGTTAAAGACATCACCTTGTGGAGTAAGAGGGAGAGACTTAGCGTTGAGATAAGAGCCCCCATCTTTGAAAGCAAGCAAACACAAAATAAGTGATACCGTAGGTTATGAGTAAAACATCATAAATAATGGCTACACCATTGCAATCTTTTAAAATGTAATATTATGTCAGCGTTTGAGAGCGGTCGAATTTGCTTTTTATAAAAACGTCAAGGGCACAATTTGTTTAAACTGGCTTCAAAAAATATTACCGGTTTTGGTAAATCTAGCCTGCCGTTATCAGAAGTTGCATAATATTGACAGCTCATGACTCACATGTCACTACGGCAGCCTGTATCTGCCGAAACCTGTAGCAAAGACTTTTTGATACGATGTTAGGCAAACTGTGCTTTTTGTCTTCTTTTATTTTTATTATTCATTTTTTTCTTCCATGATGAGGATTCCTCAATTCTACCTGACTGACGTTTCCACAATTTGACATGTTTTCGAATTACACGGAGATATCAGTGCCCTGCATTTTCTTTAACGAGTGGAAGGAGATGACTTGTAACCCCTTTAAATGGTGTGCCCATATCAGTAGAGTTGGAAAGTGTAAGAACCTCGATTTGATTTTTTTCAGGGAAGCCAAAACAGTCTTGGTCCTACCCGCCACTGCCCGCACCGAAACTAAGTTTATTGTGCGGTATCGGTCCCTGTATATCTAGTAAAGCCAACCAATGCCCTTGAACAGTGCAAGGAGTACCTTTACCAGTTCTTTATTAGACACAATTTCTTTGGGTCTGGTTGTCCCAAATGTTCTGTGCCTTTTACTCTGCAATGCAATGCATTCGAAGATTGGATGTGATGCAGTTTCATCACCGTCATCACAGATCCTACATTTAGGGTCCTCTTCTGTTATTCCCATTGTATGTAGGTGTTTTTTGAAATTCCCATGGCCTGTCAGCAATCCAACCATGAGTCTAATCTCTCTTCTGTTCAGGCCCAGGATTTCAGAGCTTCTTTTAAAACATGGCTTTGACAGCATTACCTTGCCATGTTTTGGCAATATTCTACGTGCTGTCTTCTGAGCCAGTTACGTAGCATCAAATTGATCATTGCCTTGGTGATCGTCAGGACAGGTTCCGGTCTAATAAATGGAGTCTCTGCCCCCATCCTGGCTAATCTGTCGGCATGTTCGTTGCCACTGATCCCCGAGTGGCCAGGGACCCACTATAGGTTTACTCTATTGCTTTCCCCTAGCTCCACCAGAACCCTGTGACATTCTGCAACAATTTTACAGGAGTAAGAACCTCTGTATGTTAACAAAGTGGAGACGACCGGTTTTACAGCTCATTAAATGAATTATTTAAAACAGTAAATTTCGTAATGCAGTAAAAGTAACGAACTTCCAGTAACTTTAACGCGCCGTCCGCCACTGCTATGGATGTAGAAGATAAAGTTACTTACCGGGCATGGCCAGAAAAGGGAACACAGTGTGTACCGAAAACCTGTAAAGATGGACCGATACCTCCACAAACTGTCAAATCAGCACTCAGGCGTAATTCTCGCAAGGCGATTATGAGATCCACAACACCTGAGATGCAACTCGAGAAAGCCTTCTGAACAGAAGAGCAACGGATATTTGACCAGTGAAATGGGAAGTGTCGCTGACACTCAGTTTAGTGACACGTAGGTAGAAGAAACATGGGATACCAACTATCTGGCATACATTCTCATGGTGGCGGACAGAATCGCCCGTACGCTGTGCAAACACACTGTAACGGTTATTAGCCGACGAAGGAAATCAAGGACTCTCCGACAGCGAAGGACAAAAGGGACTAGTTACCAATATCGGAAATAGAGTGTATACCATGTACACGTGGAAACATGTATGTTGCATAGCAGCAATGGAGAGCGAAGTTTTGACAGTAACAGCCACTCGTTTTGGCGATACATTCGAGAAACCTTCATACAAACATAGGTGGAAGAATCCGAGACAGAAGCCAACGGGCTATGTGTCAGAAAGTGCCCATGAAAGCCATAACAGTTTTGTATAAGAGTGAACGTTTTATGAAGTTTCCAGAACATGCTGTGTACGACGAAAGGGAACACGCCTTTTCCTTGCCATCCTTGCGAAGTAACAACTCAGTATATTGTAATCATCGACTTTTATTAAAAAAAAAAAAAAAAAAAAAAAAAAAAAAACATATTTTTCTGCCGGTTATTTCTCCTAAATTTCCCCTTTTCCCGCAACGTCCTATTAAAAGAATTAACGAACTAGTTTGGTGATCCTTCTCATGAAATGTGCTACTTTCTCCTAAATTTCCCTTTTTTCTGCAACACCCTTTTAAAAGAATGATTTACTTCTGTGAAAGCAGTAGACTTTATTTTAGTCGTATTATAGTATATTCCAGCTATTTTTTAAGATTTATTTGTTAAATTTAGGTACAATACGTTGTTAAAGTTAATTAATACACAGCACAGCCTTTACTGCACGTTATCTTCTTCGCTGCAGTAGACGAGAAACATCATCCACGTGTTTGTACCTTCTCTACAGAAGTTTAACTTCTATTCTGCTAGTGGCAAATTGTCGTCTAGAAACTTAGCGTCGTGGGCGTCGAATAACTGCAAATGTAATTATGTGGCTTAACGAACGAAGCAAACTGTTAAACAGGTGCTAGAGATTTTGCACGCGAACTTGCAAGGGCACGGTAGGAAAACTTTGGTTGTATCTATGAAGCCCTTTTACTTGAGATTCCTCGGAAAACTGAATTAACTTTAGAGAATACAATCTTCATATTCATAGTTAGTATGGCTTCTGATGTAGTGTAGATCTTAACTGTGATGAGATAGTTTGGTTCTGTAAGTTTTCTCTCATGTTGATTAAGCGAAACGCGATACAAGGAAGAATGTTGTAAGTAATTAGCGATCAGAAAAGAATGACTTAGCCAAACATGGTGACAAAGCCACTGAAAGTCATCATGTCTACGGCGGTAAGTGAATTGATAAAAAACTATATGAAACAAATTTTAGTAGCAGAAGCACCATATCTAAGAATACAGTGCAGTTCTAATCACATGCTTGGATTAACATTTTATAACAAAAAATGTAATCGTTTCCAAATGATTTATTTAGTCTCGTTTCGGTTATTACCCATCAAATTGATGCGAAAATCACGATTGTGAACTATCAAAATAAAAACTACCATATTGTTCACATATTCATGTACAAAATTCCTCCAGAGAGGTGTATGATGGGCGTAACTCATACTGCTACTACAAATTACATACTTTCATGTTTAGGACATTTGTGGATATCATGCTATCTTGCTGTCTAAAATAAATAATGTTGAGATTTCAATCTTATAACATGTTATTGGCAGTTCATGAAATCAAACGAAGTATTTTTAAAAGTTTTTCAGGTCTGCTTTACCTCAATCAGGACCGTTTTAGGAAGGACGTTAGATAAAGCATGACATTCTACACTAGAAAATATACCTGGTCTACTCTCAGCATAGTACTGTTTTTTTTCAATTATGAAGAAGTCAGCTAGAAGGTCAATAGCAAATTATTTTTTGAAGAACATAGCGATATTTTATAATTTAAAAGGAACTGTGTAGTCTCAAAAGCTATCGCTGGTCTTCAGTCCGAATTTTATAGAAGTTGACGATTTCCAAGCACCAAATTTTACCACCCCATTATAACTATCGACATGGAACTGTTATGGTGTACCGTAGGAGACTTTGGACATAAGATGAAAAGATAATTCGTCTCCGTTGTTTAGTTTTCGTCGCAGAGCGAAATATTGACATACCCACGCACACACGTGGAATTTTATGTAAGGCGGTAACTGTCAACCCTCATATATTTCACCCCTTGCCGTTATCAACGATCAACTAGCATAATGCACAATAGGAGACTACCTTCACATACAATCACTGCTGGTTTGCAGTTTGCAAATTTTGTTACAGATTGAGAGAGAGGCTGTTAGGTAACCCTTACATCATGACTAGGTATAAGCCTCATTTTGAGAGATTTTTTTCATTTGAAACCTGCATGTAGTGTAAACGTAATAATTATGATGCTCTAATGTCATTTAAGTAATGATTGTAATGCGAAATGTATGTATGTAATGCAACTATAACCACTTCGTGTCATTTATTTATTACCTTTGTACTGTATTTGTCTATGTATATTTTATTTTATTTATTTTTTGTACTTTGAATGTTTTCTGTATTTACTGTAATTACTTGTCATGTTTAATTTACGTATGTAAAATATTTCACTGGGAACAAGCTAAAAAAGTTGATATATACTGTAGTCGAAAAGGCGCCTCAGGTCAGAGACTTCATTGGACAGCAGCGCTCGCCTGTGGGAGAGCAGGCAAGCAGCAGTATCTGCCGCCCCGTGACATAGAACCAAAGACCTTGTAAAAAATAACTAGACTCACTGACGGCGCTGCTGTCGCGGAATAATTTGAACCTTCGGCCGCCAAGATAGTGGTAAGTGTCACATAAATACAAGTGTTGTTAGTAGATAAATCGTGTGTTATATAGTTACGGGGTTGTATATATTCAGTTGGTAGTCACGTCTGTGTTATTTAACTATTACAGAATACGTAAAGCTCGATGGTGAAGAGCTGCTCAACTGTTAAATGCATAAATCAATTTAATAAAGGAATAAAATAACGAATACTGTCTTCCCATGTATATTTCTCAGGAATAGAAGTATCCCTACTACTTGTGTTCCGAAATAGCTACTCTTGCTTAACCAGGCTCTTAGTCAAGGTAATATAGGATTTTGAATGAAATAAATGACAGGCTTTTACTATAATGGTAGCTCTTAAAAAGGAGCTACTTTAGGCAGTAGTGGTGGACAGGAAGTTCAAAAAGTTTCATTTTATGATAGTATAAAATAACAATTTTGGTCACGAGATTTGCCTCACCGCAGTTCGGATCATTATTAATAAAATTAATATTAACAACTTGTAACACAAAATGTAAAGGTAATCCGCTTTACATATCGGTATAACAACTGAAAAGGGTTTGCAGAACTGTGTATAGTTCCATATATGAATGACACATAGCCACACTGGTTGCACATTGTGAAGTTGAACCCAATGTCGATAGTTGTAGACTTTGAGCAGTTCACACTATGTAAGGTCTTTGGCTTACAGCATTAAAAATGCTAATATTCTTGCTAGGTACCCTAATGCTAAGGTTAGAAGCACTTAGCTAAGAAAAAGTTATGGCATACTCCGTGTTCTTAAAAGATTTTGGTAGTGGCTGGTTGCAGTATTCACAAGGTAAGACGCAATTTTGCAGTTATGTACCTGATGGGATATTTAATTTTCACATTAGATTTTTAACATTAGCTGTTTCAGACAGCCCTGTTTTGTTTTTTGATGCTATAAAATATCTAAATATTGAAGATTACAGCTGGCACTTAAGGAAAGACGTAAACTTTTGTGGAACTCTTCAGAATTAATATTTGTACAAAAGTTTCACCATTGTAGAATATACTGAGAAAGTGCCAAAAAATCGTGTCTGACGAAGAATTCCGTTTATATGCTGCACTTATAAGGCTAAAATCTAAATGTTATAATTCGGTTTAGTTAGGAAGAAGAAACGCTGTTGGCCGATTTCTTCGCCGTATGTGTAATGAATTTACACACATCCGATAGTTGCTGTGTCTTCAAAGTGTTGGAGCTGTTTTGTAGTTATACATTTAAATGAGACATTACACACTCTAATCAAAAAGTTCGCGTGGAAGTTTACCACCATAATGGCGGCCGAGGCGCTCCTCAATTTGCCCTTTGTTCGCAGGCGGCCGCATACGGAATTGTGGGGCCTTGCATAGAACAGACGTTCGTACGCGGTCCGCGGAGCACTCAAACAATATATGTAACAAAGTGTTATTAAAAGTGATTTAAAAAAGGTGCTGAAAGTGCTATGAAATGAAAAGTATAAATGAAACCAGTGATTATGTATACTCAAGTGAAGTAAAAACAGATATTGCGCAACTATTCGTATGTTCGTTCTGCTGAGGCAGAAATCCGTTACGTGTTCGGTGTCCGTCCAGACGTCCGAAACGCGGCAGCGTCATCGCGGACGCTTACGGTCGCGAATAGTTACGTGATTCGCGAAGTATCTCTGCATACTGCTAACAATCTGCTAAAGAAGGAGCCAGCAAAACAATTTCTGTATTAAATGAAAATATTGTAATCTGCATATTCTAAAGGATCCATTGTCGATCTACAGTGAAGCACATCGCTGGACTAATGATTAAGATAAGTTGAATGTAATTTGTTGTAATCAATGTAGATGCATGTATGACTCTTATCAAAATATAAGAAGTTAGATTATACATTTTCTAGCTTATTTGTAACACCCACTCCTGCCCAGTATAACAATGCTCATTAATGTATGATGAACAAAGAGTCCAGAATCAAACATTTTAAAGTAACTGATTAAGAAAGAGGAAAGTTGACGTAATTGCAGAAGTTATCAATTACATATTTAACTATTTCATTGTGACAAGATTTTAATTTTTACGTAACAGTAATAGATCTTTGACTTAATTAATCAATATTTCAAAACGATCATTTTTGAGAGTAAGAGAGAGAGTTCACGTAAAGAATAGAGACAGTGTTAATTATTTGATTGATACTACTTTTTGCTAAATTTGACGATATTTGATCATAGACTTTTGCATGCCAGTGTTACAATACTGAATCAACCAATAGTAAAATTAATTCTTCGTAAACATTTTACAAAATAAAGAAAGCAATCAAATTTTATCATAGTAATTACTTCAGATTTTATGAATAACCGATTTATCAAAACTGAGTTCAACAATATTTACCACCGCCACATCTATCCTATAAAGAACCAAAATGTTACAATCATTGTATGCATTTCGCTACCAAGCCTGAATTACGTAAATCTTACTGTTTACCTAAGATCATTAATTTTTATCAAATACTGACTTCAGTTGTTGAACTGAACCCATTTGCCAACGACTTTGTACTGAATTTATTACTATTACTATTTTTCAAAATTATTACTACCACAGGCGTATTAATTAAGCTGTACGCATTGCACATACGCGGTAGTTAATTTTCAACTATCAGTGTGTGCACACAGTTTCCGTTTGAGATTTTGTAAGGAAAGGGAAGGTGAGCGATCTTTTGAAAAGCTTGTCAGATAGGGCCATAGTTTTTGTTAATCACAGTAATTGTTTTACTAATTAATACAAAATTTAATGACACCACTTGCATTGATTACGAGTTTAAAGTAGCTTACCACGAAATTAAGATCAGGTTTGTTACGCTACTCAAACATTAATACGACAGCAACACACTTATTAACAAGTAACCAAAAATAATTTTCACTTTCCACTCACACCTTCTCGCTAAACAAAAACCTAACAAAACCCCTCTCCTTTCTTTCCTTACAAGGCAAAAAATATAAACAAATTGAGTTGTTTTTTCTGTTCATTAGGTATTTCTCTTCTTCGTGGCGTTGTCTTCAGCTGTAGCAAATATAAGATTCGATGAATAAATAATTTGCCGATAGATGAAAAATTTTTATATGTGAAAATACTGACGTCAAATGTGCTGATTCTTCGAGAGAAGCTATCTCTCTCAAGGAAATTTGCTGTATCCGAACTGAGAAAATGTCAAGAATTATGCAGCAAAATGATGCTGAGGATACTGATGAGGTATCTTACGGGTCTCTCCTTTAACCTTTCTTATACACGGGAGGCGTCATAAGCGCCTTTTTTTTTACTTTTATTTTTATTTTTATTATTATTATTTTTTTTTTTTTATTTGCTAGGAGTTTACGTTTGGCCAAAGATTTGTAACAAATGCAAGCTACGTAAGACGCACCCGCTTTAGAGTAAACGGAAACGGAATTGCTACTCCATTCGAACATGGGGACATATTTTCTCAACCCTTTCTGTTGCTTATGAACACCAACAAGCGTATTGTCTCCCATTCGAGATACTTGGACCCACTTATAAGTTTTACAATTGACCAGAATTTTCTCAGATTCTCGGCACGATCTTTGGCTAAGGTATGACAGTGGCACTTGTTGTGTGCTTTACGCATAAATCTCTTTACAGGCGCTCCAATGTCAACTAATTTACTGTAATATTTTCCTTGTTCTTTTGTAACTAAAGTACAACAGCCTTTGCCTCCTTAGTATTGCCCGAATTCTTTTACTACACCCCGTGAGTCTTTTCCAGCATTAATTTAGGTCATCGGCACGTACTTCTTCAGAGCGGTATTTACAGTAGATTTAAGCTTTTTCCATAATTCCTGTACGTGCATCGTACAAGAACTAAATTTTTTAGTTTCATCGTCCGAGTTGGAAGCTAACAACTGTTCATCTATTAGTTTCTCCATCACTGGATGGTTGCTGTTGCCGCAACTGTGGTTCAAATTTAATGAAAGTCCAGCTCCAGTTGCATTTATTGGTGCTTTATTTAAGCCCACATTACCGGTTTCGGCCTCTGTTAGGCCATTTTTAAGTGTGACAGACCTGCATATATTGTGTAGCAATAAGTTTACAAAAATTACATGGTACAAGATAGAAAGTTACATATGTAAAAAGGTACTGTACAGAATCAGAAGGAAACTTACGTTATGCCGTAGAGAAAGCAACGTCAAGTAATTAAAACAATAGAACTCAGAGAATTTAAAACTTTTGGCGCCCAATGGCGACATGAGAAAAATGGGCGTGTCATATTTAACATTCCAAAACACTATAATCGGCATGTTCTGATGTGTTCTGATATAAACATTACATCATTGCAAGCTTAAAATTTTAAAATGTTATCATCTAATGTTCAGAATTTTAAGCTTGCAATGATGTAATGTTTATATCAGAACACATCTGAACATGTCGATTATAATGTTTTGGAATGTAAAATATAACACGCCCATTTTTCTCATGTCGCCATTGGGAGCCAAAAGTTTTAAATTCTCTGAGTTCTATTGTTTTAATTACTTGACGTTGCTTTCTCTACGGCATAACGTAAGTTTCCTTCTGATTCTGTAC
Source organism: Locusta migratoria (assembly GCA_026315105.1). NCBI lineage: Eukaryota > Metazoa > Arthropoda > Insecta > Orthoptera > Acrididae > Locusta > Locusta migratoria. The sequence goes on along the minus strand of CM048744.1, from coordinate 903,830,763 downwards.
AGTACCTTTTTACATATGTAACATTCTATCTTGTACCATGTAATTTTTGTAAACTTATTGCTACACATTATATGCAGGTCTGTCACATTTGAAAATGGCCTAACATAGAGGCCGAAACCGGTAGTGTGGGCTTAAATAAAGCACCAATAAATGCAACTGGAGCTGGAGTTTCATAAAAAAAAAATAATAATAATTAAAAAACTGTTCATCTGCTACATTTATGTAGAATACCAGCGTTATTCACTGATTTACACTGGTCAGATCAGTTAGGGGATCAGTTGAGATATCTAGGTTCTCCAGTATTATCAGGGGCGGAAAAAAGTGAAATAGTTCTACGTCATTCTGTCGGGTCTACGGGGAGGAGACAACAGCATTACGGTTTATGAGGTAGTGATGATAAGAGAATGTTGCTGCAGAAGGGGATGATGTTAAATTGTGTTTACCAAACGAATTACACCAGTATTTGTGTTCATATAGTGTAGTGTGCCAAGCAACAACAACGTGACTTACCTGAAGTTATGGCATGGAGTGCCATCGGAGGGTCGGAAGCTGGACTGTCACAGAGGGTTATGGCTGCCGCTATTGGAGTGTCCCAAAGTGTAATTTTCAGGACCTGCGCACGATTTCAGACAGCAGGAACCGTTAAGACAATGCAAGGCCAAGGTTGTCCACGTGTAACGTCAGCAAAATTGGACTGTTATATCCGGTTAACAGTACGTCGAGACAGAAGGCTGTAAGCAACTCACCTGCAACAGTCCTTCGAGACAGCAACAAGATGCACGATATCAACACAAACAGTCCTAAATCGCCATCGGTAAAGTAGCATCGAAGTACGAAGGCCTGTGGTGGATGTCTCATGAAAACCAGACTCCGTTTAGCCGGCAGAAACTTGGAGAAGGATCATCAGAATTGGAGTCGTAACGATTGGCGCCGGTTCTGTTCACAGATGAGTCAATATTCTTTCCAGTCCACCAGCCGCCTACCTGATCTGATGGTGGACAGAGAAGCCAAGCCACAGGCGAGACTGATGCCGACGTGAGCTGCAACTTTCCGACGACTGAGCTCGATAGACGCAGGCAAGGCCGTCTCAGGCAGAAGTGACAGCGCATTAGCTTTCTTTGCAGCGCTGAATGCTATTATTCCAAAAGACACATATTGCGCCTATTCGACGAATTATGCTTACTGCCCATCGAGATTCATCGCCTTATAATGGGCAAAATCTCGACTCGTGTTCACGGCCTTTAACGTTCCTAACTGAAAAATTTTCATCTTTTAAAGGTACTGCGATAACATTTGAAAGATTGATGTCTGCCGTCTTCCCTAGGTTTTTAACTTTGTAAATTATCTAAGTTCACTAGACGAGCTTTTTTACTAAACGAAAGCCCCTTTCGTTCGGAGGCATGAGGAATAGCATTACATTTCCTAAATGTTAGTTTCTGTAATACTGTGTTAAACTTGCTGGGATTTCATTATGCTAATAATTTATCATTATATCTATGAATGTGGCAATGTGAATAGAGTCTACGTGACGCCACTGTCCCTGTGAGAATGTGTACTTGCTTTATTTTGTATGTGCATGTATGAGTATCTTCTAGCATGGGAGTCTGAGTGTACGTATGAGAATTTTCGTCGTCAGCTGCTGGCTACTCGCTACTAGTATCGATAGGCAGTCGTTACCGACCTCTGCTTATGATGCTACCAAAGAGGTTACAAGTTGGGTCGGCAATACCCAGTAACGAGCCTCGGTAAGACGCGCGAGTTTAAGCTCTCCCCACCACCTCGTTTTTCCTGGGTTTTTACAAATTTCCGGTGGATTTCCAGTGGTGGCGGGGACTGGCTGGCCGACTTGGACACTCTGTGCGCTTCGACCTGGTAAGACGTTCTGATTCTCTTTCCGCCATACAATCGTCGTTCCCTCATTTGGACATAACGTGGAACAATCATGCTTATGGTGAGCAGCAAACATCACCACATCATGGCAGTGGATGAATGCTGTGGGCAGGCATCGGTATTGGCGAACGTACGGACCTCTGTGTCGTTCAGAATGTCGCTTCGATTGATCCGTGATATAGAGACGAGATCCTTCGACATTTTGTTGTGCCCTCCGCTGGTGCCGTAGGAGATGGTATCCTTCTGCTGGACGATAACGCTCGTCCCAACAGAGTTGCATTGATGGAAAACATGTTCTCGAATTGAACAAGTGAATTGGCCAGCTTATTCATCGGTTTCACTATGTAGCCCCATGGTGCATCGCTCTAAGTAAAAGCATATAATCCTCAAGAGATGAGAGAGCAAAATATCGTACTGCGTCGAACATAAATTACAGTTGTAACCAATAACTGACTAAAATACGTTTTCCTTATGGATATTGTGTACGATAACTCACGTGATCCCCTAATTGCTTTGAGCAGTGTATTAACTTGTGGAACCATCGTAGCTATCATGATATCATGGTCAGTAATATCTAATTCATTAATGACATTGTCCATAAACTCAAGCTAGTTTGTACCTTCTAGGTTTAATATATTTCCGTTGCACGTAGGCTGCTAAAGACAAATTTCATTCCGGAAACATACTTAGGCTGCGGCTAAGCGAGCGTACTAATCTTTCAAGGTTGAGAGAAGTGAAGCAGGTAGAAGACCAGTTACTGGAGAAGTAAGGCTGCGAGGACAGACCGTGAGCCGCTCTCCGGTAGAAAACATGCGTTCGAAAGAAAAGATTCTGCGTTCGTGTACCGGTCGGAAAAGCAGTTTTATTCTACCAGGAAGTTCAAATTAAACTCATTTGTCCCAGACCTGCTAAACGTGTCGAGATAACTTCACAGTCACCCTCAAACGCGATGTCAGTACAGCTAATTTTTTTTCTTTATCTAATCCAATGAACAAACCTTCTGGTGTGTGTAATCTGTTCCCGAAATGATTGCAGCGCAACACATTTGTTGCAACACCAAAAATATGAGATTAAAACAATTTTCAAAAAATGTAGCAACATTTTTTTTAGTCCTTTATCTTCTGACTACCGGTTTCTATTAACTCATCTTCAGATCTGCAATGAATACAAAATATTGGTCATTCGCTTGGACATGTTGTAAGTAACTTTAAAATGTTAATGTTCAAACAATTGACGAAGTCATAAAAGCTTTTTTTTTTTAATTTTCATGTTGTAATATCGTCTTTAGATAATCTTTGAGTCTATGCATAGCCGGTGCTGTATCTAGCTACATTTCCGTTTGGAAGTTATTATTTCTTATAATGTCAGGTAATGGAAATTTGAGAACTTCGTTATGAATACTTTGAAGATTAATGGCCTTTTTTTCATTCAGCGTGTCCCAACGCAGCCTGAAATCCCTTTCTTAGTGTCGACCATAGAAAGTTCGGCAGAAACCTCAAACCAGCCTAAAAAAGTGAAGTCCGTGTAATGCACCCTGACCTCCATCCGATGACGCAGGTTCATAAATGTGGATCTAAAACCATCCCAGAGCTGTCGAAGAGTCAGGTTGAGTTCCTCCACTCGTCTCCCAACCATAACCATAGGACTCTAATCACCTCTAGGAACGATGCTTCCACTTTTCAGTCCACCAGACCCCTACCTCATCTGATGGTGGACAGAGAAGCCAAGTCACAGACGACACTGATGCCGAAGTGAGCTGCAACTTTCAGTCGACTGCGCTGCGTATACTCGATAGACGCAGGCAAGGCCGTCTCAGGCAGAAGTGACAACGCATTAGCTTTCTTTGCAGCGCTGAATGATATTATTCCAAGAGACACATATTGCGCCTATTCGACGAATTATGCTTACTGCTCATAGAGATTCATCGCCTTATAATGGGCAAACTCTCGACTCGTCTACACGGCCTTTAATGTTCCTAGCTGAAAAATTTTCAGCTTTTAAAGGTAATGCGATAACATTTGAAAGACTGCTGTCTGCCGTCTTCAAAAAAATCTAATGTTCAAATGTTTGTATAGTATATGGGACTTAACTACGGGGTCATCAGTCCCTAAACTTACAAACTACTTATGAACTACTTACGAACTAGGACGGCAAAAATATCTATGCCCAAGGGGGGATTCGAACCCCCGCCCGTAGTGGACGTGCAGACCGTGACTGGAGCGCCGCAGTCTCCTCGGCCACCGCGGCCGGCTCTGCCGTCTTCCCTAGGTTTTTAACTTTGTAAATTATCTAAGTTCACTAGACGGGCTTTTTTACTAAACGGGAACACCTTTCGTTCGGAGGCATGAGGAATAGCATTTCATTTCCTAAATGTTAGTTTCTGTAATACTGTGTTAATCTTGCTGGGATTTTATTATACTAATAATTTATCATTGTATCTCTGAATGTGGCAATGTGAACGGTTTCTCTGTGACGTGTCCCTGTGAGAATGTGTGCTTGCTTTATTTTGTATGTTCATGTATATCATCTAGCATGGAAGTCTGAGTCTACGTATGAGAATTTTCGTCGTCAGCTGCTGGCTACTCGCTACTAGTATCGATAGGTAGTCGTTACCAACCTCTGCTTTTGATTAACAAAGAGGTTCCTCCACCCTTTGGTTACAAGTTGGGTTGGAAATGCCCAGTAACGAGCCTCGGCAAGACGCGCGAGTTTAAGCTCTCCCCACCACCTCGTTTTTCCTGAGTTTTTACAGATTTCCAGTGGTGGCGGGGACTGACTGGCCGACTTGGACACTCTGTGGGTGCGCTTCGACCTGGTAAGACGTTATGATTTTCTTTCCTCCCTTGAGATGGTAGCGATTCTTTGTCTGTTGTTCAATTTACATTTCAGAAATTAAGTTCATTTTTCGGAATAAGTTTCTCCAATCACATATGGAAGTGTATTCAATTTCATTTCGGTGATTTTGCTTATGTTAACGCAGTGAATATGTAACTAATTCGGTTTGATAACAGCTGAGAATCGGTAACCTTTGTGAGACTGGCTGGTGGTGTACGAACTCGGTTTAATTTCATTCTAGCTTTGTGGGATGCAACTAATGGGCGGGAATATTTTTTTATTCTGTGTAATGCATGAGAAATATTCTTTTCCGTTTTCTCCTTCTGCGAGTGATATATATACTCCAAGTGGTGTCTTCAGCTACCACTGTGTAAGTTTCTATTGCCCTTCAGGCAAGAAATTATGCATGTATCCTTCTGATTTCCTTTAGTACATCGCGATCTCCTCTCCACCTATTTTAAATTGCTGTTTCGTTTTCAAAATTGTACTTTGCAGACTCCGTCAGTAAATTCTCTTCTAGCCTTGTACGACCCCATTTATTAGCTTGCTTATGAAATACTACGTATTTCTAGGTGCTGCATGCCGTATTTACTAGTTGATTTACCCTGACTTTGAATTTATTCCTCTTTTCTGATTTTTGAAGACTGGACTTCCTCTATCCGTGTAAAACCTTCCAAATCGCGTCTAACTGTATTTCTTTAGCTTCCTTATGATATCGTACGCATTTCTAAGGATTGCATACCGTAGGTATTTTTCTTTATTTTTCGAAAATTGAATGTTTGTATTTTTTACTGTTTTTCGGAACCACGTGGTTCCGAACTATGACTTGAAGGTTTATAGCTAGTCACTTGAGTTCTGGCCACTGCTCACACACCAATGACTTACTACTGTGTATTCTTGCTTCGTAATCAATGATCCGGTTGATTTTTTGTTGAAATGAATACTACCTTGAAGCACTTCCCCTTCAGTGGGGTGCGCATATGTAATGTAGCAGACACATGTCGTCTGTCTCAGTAAGTCTGCATGCTCACGGGTTGATTCAAATGGAAATTAATCGCACTATCATCGCGTACCATCTCAAGTAAAGAAAGACAGACCAGAGCCACCCACGAAGTTAATTTTCCTTGTGTTGTGTGGTACAGCCTGGTTCGCTGAATTTCGCCTACAATAGCTACGTCTGCTTCTGATTCTTGTGAATATTAGTTTATGAATACCCTCCCTTTTTTATTTAATGTTGTTTTTCACCAGTGCTGAGAACTAATTCAGATGCATATTACCATATTTTTAATTCCGTTGCGCTTAAATATTCCCACAACTACCTTCAAGAAATGGATTAGTTCACGATGGCTTGTATATTAATGAATGTGTGTAATTCTCGTGATCTACGACGTATGTTGGCCGTCGTCTCTTTGTCTTCCTGCTGCTGAAGTAAATTTTGAGTCAGTTCTAAATTCTGGGGCAGGGAACAAGAATCTGTTGCAGGAAGTAATTAGTAGTTCACGCGAATCCTCTAGCAGGTCTTTTACGGCCAGAATTAAATGTTTAAAGGAAGTTTTAACTGGCCCCTTTCAGCCAGAGTTAATTTTACAATTAACGGTGGTCTTTCACATTAAAGGTGCAAGGTCCTTCCGACCGAGGTGTCACGGGCAGCAGAATACCACCGATTTTTTTGACGAATTTTTACTTTAGCCGCGCGGGATTAGCCGAGCAATCTAAGTCGCTGCAGACATGAAGTCCTCCTTCGGAAAGGGTATGTGTGTTGTCCTTAGAATAAGTTACTTTAAGTAGTGTGTAATCTTAGGGACTAATTACCTTAGCAGTTTAGTCCCAAAACATTTCACATACATTTGATTATTTTTCTTTAAATTTTTGTTTATTCTAGGTCCTTCAAGCCACAAAATCATGACAAGAAAAGTTCTTTATGACATTATGAAGTGATGTGAAAACAGTTTCGTTAAAAAATGGATTTTATGGAAAATTATATATTATCAGACCCTACTTTCCCTGATGAAGAAGAGATAGATTTTAAACAAAAACTGTGATACATAAAGTCAGAATTGAAGAAAAGATGGCTTGCTTCACATAGAGATGAAAGTAAATTTTTAAAAACGAATCATAATTGGCTGCAAAATACCAATGAAATTCCTTGTAACAAAAGTCGAGTTGGTCGACCAACAAAACCGTACGTAGAGTCAAGCGAACGCAGCAAAAGGCGTAAGACAACATTTGGAAGTCACAGAAGTAACGAATGCCAGTCAAATGTTGCTCAGCTGATCTGGAAATGTTCAGGGTTCCAAAGTGGTGAAAGATATTACTTCGTCCCCTACACGGGAAGCTAAATACAGACAAGCATTTACGGCAATAGAAGAAGAAACACGACTGTCACCTGTCCGCCCCTTATCTATCTTTGTGGAAGCCGTAGCAGCCGTTTTCCTGCGTGGTACCGCGAACTACCGGCGATTGGAATGTTGCCGTTTTCAGTGGCAGACGGTGCTCTTGATAGTTGCGCACTAACGTAGCGTAGGAATGTCTGTGTCTTCGTAAATACACCTTTATTAACAGTATGTCTAACGTTGATTGTTTTAACTTCAATTTAGTTTTATTCCCGGTTCGCTTTCCAAAATGCAGTGCTGATGACTTGATTCCCAACTCTAAGCGGAAAAAGCCGTACACGAGAAAATGTTTGTTCAAGCTAGCGTCTGACCGATTTCACTGCCATGGAGAAGTACATTATCTCTGGTCGTTCAACGGTCAATTGTCTGATACACACGTAATATTTGACGGTGTATTTCTAGTTAGAACCCAATCTATCTGTTAGTTAAAGTACTTAAATTCTTATCACTTAAAAATATTTCTTTGGTATTCAGCTTTAGTATTAAAGTCACAGTTTATAATCAAAATATCCACGGGTGTACTGCCGGTTTATAGTGTCCAACGGGCACAATATTTCGGCGATCATACATGTCACCATCTTCAGGTGAACTGACGGACTGAGCTCCTAGAAACGCGCCGGCACGGAGATCCGCACGCTACGGCTGGTCGAAGGGAACTGGGTTCTAGCCCGGTAGCGGGCGATTTAAATGGCCTCGGCCCGCGGAGCGACCCCTCCGCGGTCCGCGCCCCGCGCCGCGGCCGCGCAGTGGAACCGATTGCGTCGGCGTCTGAGATGACGTCGGTGTGAGGGCTCTGTCCGCTGTGGTCGTCACTTCGTTACGTTTCCTAGATTTTAATTAACCCAATCGCTGGTTCCCATGCTTTCCTAAGATTATAGCCACCGTCACGGTTTATGAGATCGTCACTTGTGCGAATTTCAATGGCCTCTCTAACGACGCAGTCCCAGTATCTCGACGTCTGTACCAGAATCCTAGTGCCTTCATAGTCCATCGCATGATTCTCCGACAAACAATGTTCAGCGATCGCCGACTTGCTCGGGTACATCAATCGTGTGTGCCTCTGGTGTTCAACGCATCGATCCTCGACGGTACGCATCGTCTGTCCAATATATGACTTTCCACACTGACACGGAATCTGGTACACGCCGGCCTTCCTCAAACCGAGATCATCTTTGGCGCTCCCCACCAGTACACGAATTTTATTTGGCGGACAAAAAACAGTTCCAACCTGGACTTCTTTCAAAATGCGGGCGATCTTCCCCGAAAGTGCGCCGGTATATGGAACGAACGCAGTGCCTACATCCTCCCTCGTGTTTTCATCCGTTTCCATAGGTTGTGATGTAGTGGTTGGGCGGAGAGCCCGCTGAATCTGCCAATCTGAGTACCCATTTTTTTGAAATACAGTTCTCACGTGTTCCAATTCCTGGGGTAGACTCTCTGCGTCGGAGATAGTGCGCGCCCTATGTACTAGAGTTTTAAGTACCCCATTCCTCTGTGAAGGATGGGACAGGTGTCTGCGTGTAAATACAGATCAGTGTGCGTTGACTTCCGATATACACTATGACCCAGGGTGCCATCAGCTCTTCTCTTGACCAAGACGTCAAGGAACGGCAATTTACCCTCCGTTTCAGTCTCCATAGTGAATTTGATGTTGGGGTGTATTGAGTTCAGATGTGTAAGGAAGTCAAGGAGTTTATCCATACCATGTTGCCAGATGACGAAAGTGTCGTCCGCGTAACGGAAAAAGCAAGTAGGTTTCCATTCAGATGATGCCAGGGCTTCCTCCTCGAAATTCTCCATGTACAAATTTGCGACCACAGGGGAGAGTGGGCTACCCATGGCGACTCCCTCCGTTTGTTCGTAGTATTCGCCATTGAAAAGAAAATACGTGGAGGTCAAGACATGCCTAAAAAGTTCGGTGGTCTTCTCGTCAAACTTCTGGCCAATCAAATCCAGTGACTCTCGAAGGGGCACCCTCATAAACAACGAAACGACGTCAAAACTCACCATGATATCTGACTCATCCAGCCTGAAGCTGTTAAGACGTTTAACAAAATCCACGGAATTACGGATGTGATGAGGGCATTTACCCACATAAGAACTTAATATTCCCGTCAAATATTTGGCCAACAAATACGTAGGTGCTCTGATGTTACTGACAAAGGGACGTAACGGCACCCCATCTTTGTGAACCTTAGGGAGTCCATAAAGTCTTGGCGGTATCTAACCTTGGGGTAGCAGTTTCTTGGCGACACCCTCCGGTAAATCCACATCCTTGAGAAGCGCCCTCGTCTTGTTCTCCGGATGCCGGACACTTGTCACGCCGGACTTTTGCCACGCCGGACATTTGCCACACCTGACCCTTCGCCAGGTAGTCGGATTAGCGACCCCTCAGGCAAGGGACGTCCTTTCCCGTACTCCTGCTGTTTGCTCCGTCTCCGATCTTACACGATACAGCCAATGCGAAAGAGATATTTTTGATTAACATCTCGCCAAAATGTACAACTTCTTTTCAATATCCCGAAATCGAAATATTTATAACTTTTGCGAAACGAAAGCAATACCGTCGGCTATGTCAGTGTGTTATTAGTTTTTCCAACCACAAATATGGATCCATTCTCCCTCCGTTTATACGGTAGCTTTCTTCCACACTTACTGATTGTGATAGAAACAGTCCATCGGCATGGAAGGAACGTGATAGGAACGATATAAAGGTATTTCGAATGTTATCTTATTATTCAAGTTTGATCACTGCATTTTCTGTGTGACAAGAAAAAGGAGAAAAGAATAATGATACACTTGATAAATTTACTCTTTTGTGGCGAAATATTAGTTAATAAAGTGAATTAGGACAATGTTCAAATCAATGACAAAATACGTTTACAAAATATACATAAAAGCGTCTATGTCTGACAGATCAACTAAAACCGACATACAGACTTGAAATAAAGAATTGAAGGAATATAGAATTCTATGCTTGTAAAGTACACTGTTGTTCTACATTGTTTAGCTGAGTCGCAGAGGAAATACCCTAGTTTTTAATGGAAATTCCATAATTCCTATGATCTGCACTATAAAAGAAACAAAAAGCATAATTTAATATGTGTACTAGCTCACAAGCGAAACTGAATTCGATAGTTCCTGTCAGTGTCAGCAGATGTTATACTCGACTACCGGAATAAATTAATAACTGCCGCGGCTGAGCGGCCAAACGCATTGAGGCGCTATGCTGCGATGCGCGAGGCCGTTCCCCGTCGGGGGTTCGAATGCCCCATCGAGCATGGATGTTTGTGTTGTCTTTAGTATAAGGTATATCATAAGTAGTTGGTAAGTTTAGGGAATGACGACCCCGCAGTTAAGATTAAACATTTGAACATTTTAACTTACCGACCCCGGCACTCTCATGATGCAGCCGCTTAACAGTTCATAGAAAACTTGAGTCTCAACACAAATAAGTACACTACTCATAAAATTATAGTTGGCGGTAACTTAAATCTACCATCCGTATGTTGACAAAAACACACCTTCCGACCAGATGCATCATCCGAAATTGTTCTAAATGCTTTTTTTTAAAATTATTTTGAACAATTAGTTCACGAGCCCATTAAAACTGTAAATGGTTTCTGAAACACACTTGAGCTCTTAATCACAAATACTCCTAAGCATCACGACAGATACAGTGTTAAGTGAACTCAAAGTTGCAGCGAGCTCAAATCTGTAACAAAGATTTTCACCACAACTAAACGCTAAATACGTCTACTAAAAAAAATAAAAATTCGGTTGACATCCTAGGAGACAGTCTCCATTTTTTTTAAATTAACTATGTAATTCACTTACATGTGGCTTACATTTAAAGGAATAGTATCAACAGCACTGGAGGGATTCCTACCAAATAAATTAATAAGACACTGAACTGGTCCCTCATGGTACATAAAACAGAACAGAAGGCTTTTGCAAAAAATTAGACGAATTCATAATCCCCAAGATTGCAGATGTTTTATTGAAGCTCGAAATTTAGCGTGGCCTTCAATGCGACATTTGTTTAATATTTTTCACAACGAAAATCTTCGTAGAAATGTGGCGTAATATCCAAATAGATTCTGGTCCTACGTTATCTACAGCAGCGGAAAGACTAAGTAAATGCCTTTATTGCGCTATAGCGACTGTAATGTTACTGAACACAGTGCCACTAAAGCGGATTTATTAAATGCAGTTTTCAGAAATTCTTTCATCAAATAAGACGAAGTAAATACTCCACAATTAGAAATAAGAACTGCTACAAACATAACATAAAAGTAAATACCCTTGCTGATCCAAAGCAAATCACCCTATCAGATAAGTGATGTTGCCGACGAAATGATCAAATATGTTTTCAAAAGTTTCTAATGCATAAGAAAAATACGTCTAAACATTTGTTTATGATATTATTTTGTATAAATTTTTTTATAAACAGTAAGCTTTTACTGGCCTGATTAAAGATAATCAACAACATGATGAGAAACGTTAATTTTTAAGGACTACAGCTAAATATATTTCATGAGATCTACGTCTGCGATTATGTTATTGCTATCCTTGTCTAATTTTTGAGATATGGGTATTATTTCAACACCACAGCTGCCGCACTTATCTTAAGAGCAGATCTGTTTCAGGATGTGTATTTTATGTGCAATTCTAAAGTTCAATTTATTTTTAAAACCTAAAGTGTACCTTATCAGTTTAACAAAAATGATATTTTAGGAGCTAATTGCGGCTGTGAAGATTCAGGAATAATTTTAGAACTCACAATCATTGACGATATGGCCATAATATTAGAAGGTAGACAAAAATTCTCTTCACGTGTCAACTGTAGGAGTTTTTACGTAAATAGGAAATTGCAAACTGAAAAGCGGTAGATTTAACTATAAGTTCTGTTTGAAGGAGAATCATTTGAGTGATGTTTAATATATTTGCTTCGTTGAGTCAAATTTCACCGCGTATTGATTAAACGCTAGTGAACCGAACTGTGACCAGCTAACTTCACCATTAAGTTATTTAAGGATACTGACGTCTGATATACTCTTTTAATTTTTACATCTTATAAAGGTCGCATCGTTAGGTGGTCCTCACAGGTGTTCTCTACGTTCAATACGTCTCCGTTCTTCGAAAGCAACTTTCCTTTGCAATGAACCTGTTTTCGGCGTAAGCACATCCACACATTATCGCGTAACCATTGTAGTGGGCAAAAGGCCTGCCCTCGGCCGTTGTAATAACTTCCATACTGACGGTCGTAATACGAAATGCGGAAGCGACCAGTGTGCATATGTCGGGACACCGTCCACGCAGTTCTCGGGACGGGCGGTAGGCGGGGGGGGGGGGGAGGCGAAGGAGGAGGAGACAGGGGGACAGGGGCACCCGACACTTCCTCCGAGCAGGTAGAAGTGTGGCAAATGTCCGGCGTGGCAAGTGTCTGCCGTGGCAAGTGTCCGGACACCTGTTCTCCACCTTCTTTGTGGGGTCAACGCTGATCTTCCGGTAGGAATTGTCATTTAGCAGGCCCTGCATCTTTTCAGTGTAGTCCTTATGAGAGACAACAACCGTAGCATTGCCTTTGTCAGCCGGTGAGACAACAATTTCAGGGCGCTCCCTCAGGTTACGAATAGCCGCCTCCTCTTTACTAGTGATGTTCGACTTCATGAGCTTGGATTTTGTCAACGCACGACAAGTTTCACGACGTATTTCCTCAGCTGATTCAGGCGGAAGTAGAGCTGCAACCTGTTCAACAGCACTAATAATTTCTGCGACCGATGTGAACTTGGGGGTAGGAGCAAAGTTGAGCCCTTTCTCCAAAACTGAGACCGCATCATCACTCAATTCCCTGCCACTCAAATTGATGACAGTCTTGCATGGAACCTGCAGAGATGGTTTGTCAAGGAGGCGTGAGAACTTAGCTGTTTGACGTCCCGTTGCCTTCTTATGGGCGGAATCGGCTGCAACTGAAGTAACACCATCAATCCAATCCCAGGAAAAAGACGTATAGTGACTAGCCAGTTGCAAATGCAGTTTGAATAGTTCCAGTGAGATGAACTCAAGGCTACGGCGGGTGAAATGCACTCTCTCACGAAGCAATGCGAGGCTGGCCCGTTTCTTTATTCTCTTGGCTGCTGCAGAATCGATGTGATGTGTAACCTTAGCAAAATTTGGAACAACATTCTCGGAACTACATCTCTTTAGAAAAGCAAGAGTACTTAGCAAACGACATCTATAGTCGCGCAACTTTTCAAATTTCTTTATGCTGCGATACATCTCCTCCCCGTAAAGGCGTATGATGTGATTCTTCAGTTTCTCCCGGCGTATTTCATAATCAAAATATCCACGGGTGTACTAACGGTCTATAGTATCCAACGGGTACAATATTTCGGCGATCATACATGTCGCCATCATCAGGTGAACTGACGGATTGAGCTCCTGGAAACGCGCCGGAACGGAGATCCGCACGCTACGGCTTCCTACAGGAAGAACAGCGTTGACCCCACAAAGGAGGTGGAGAACAAGACGAGGGCGCTTCTCAAGGATGCGGATTTACCGGAGGGTGTCGCCAAGAAACTGCTACCCCAAGGTCCGGTACCGCCAAGACTTTATGGACTCCCTAAGGTTCACAAAGATGGGGTGCCGTTACGTCCCATTGTCAGTAACATCAGAGCACCTACGTATTTGTTGGCCAAATATTTGACGGGAATATTAAGTTCTTATGTGGGTAAATGCCCTCATCACATCCGTAATTCCGTGGATTTTGTTAAACGTCTTAACAGCTTCAGGCTGGATGAGTCAGATATCATGGTGAGTTTTGACGTCGTTTCGTTGTTTATGAGGGTGCCCCTTCGAGAGTCACTGGATTTGATTGGCCAGAAGTTTGACGAGAAGACCACCGAACTTTTTAGGCATGTCTTGACCTCCACGTATTTTCTTTTCAATGGCGAATACTACGAACAAACGGAGGGAGTCGCCATGGGTAGCCCACTCTCCCCTGTGGTCGCAAATTTGTACATGGAGAATTTCGAGGAGGAAGCCCTGGCATCATCTGAATGGAAACCTACTTGCTTTTTCCGTTACGCGGACGACACTTTCGTCATCTGGCAACATGGTATGGATAAACTCCTTGACTTCCTTACACATCTGAACTCAATACACCCCAACATCAAATTCACTATGGAGACTGAAACGGAGGGTAAATTGCCGTTCCTTGACGTCTTGGTCAAGAGAAGAGCTGATGGCACCCTGGGTCATAGTGTATATCGGAAGTCAACGCACACTGATCTGTATTTACACGCAGACACCTGTCACCATCCTTCACAGAGGAATGAAGTACTTAAAACTCTAGTACATAGGGCGCGCACTATCTCCGACGCAGAGAGTCTACCCCAGGAATTGGAACACGTGAGAACTGTATTTCGAAAAAATGGGTACTCAGAGTGGCAGATTCAGCGGTCTCACCGCCCAACCACTACATCACAACCTGTGGAAACGGATGAAAACACGAGGAAGGATGTAGGCGCTGCGATCATTCCATATACCGGCGCACTTTCGGGGAAGATCGCCCGCATTTTGAAAGAAGTCCAGGTTGGAACTGTTTTTTGTCCGCCAAATAAAATTCGTGTACTGGTGGGGAGCGCCAAAGATGATCTCGGTTTGAGGAAGGCCGGCGTGTACCAGATTCCGTGTCAGTGTGGAAAGTCATATATTGGGCAGACGATGCGTACCGTCGAGGATCGATGCGTTGAACACCAGAGGCACACACGATTGATGTATCCGAGCAAGTCGGCGGTCGCTGAACATTGTTTGTCGGAGAATCATGCGATGGACTATGAAGGCACTAGGATTCTGGTACAGACGTCGAGATATTGGGACTGCGTTGTTAGGCCATTGAAATTCGCACAAGTGACGATCTCGTATACCGTGACGGTGGCTATAATCTTAGGAAAGCATGGGAACCAGCGATTGGGTTAATTAAGAGTAAATCTAGCAAACGTAACGAAGTGACGTCCACAGCGGACAGAGCCCTCACACCGACGTCATCTCAGACGCCGACGCAATCGGTTCCACTGCGCGGCCGCGGCGCGGGGCGCGGACCGCGGAGGGGTCGCTCCGCGGGCCGAGGCTATTTAAATCGCCCGCTACCGGGCTAGAACCCAGTTCCCTTCGACCAGCCGTAGCTTGCGGATCTCCGTGCCGGCGCGTTTCCAGGAGCTCAGTCCGTCAGTTCACCTGAAGATGGCGACATGTATGATCGCCGAAATATTGTGCTCGTTGGACACAACAGTCCGGCAGTACACCCGAGGATATTTTGATTATGAAGTACGCAGGAAACTGAAGAATCACACCACAGTTTCTGATCGTTTGAGATTTTATCATCAAATCAAACAGTGTATAAATCAAAGATAATATGTTTCGATGAATCAGTTTAGGAGCACAAATACTAATAAAATTAATTGATTTTTTCCGTCGGTGCTTGACAGAACTTGATAATAACTAGTTGTCACCTGATGATGGCTTCAGAAGCCGAATGCCCGTTTGTGACGAATAAATAAGTTTTGCGGAACATCAGGAAGTTTTTCCTTTTTGATATTACAAATACTAGTAAAAACAAGTCGCTTGAAATGAAATCACATATATTGACACCATTGGTTATGATTATGGTAAGTAAGTACTAAGTACTAGTCCCTTCTCTATATTAACACGCATTTAAGTTCGTCACAGTCAATTCGCTATGTTTTTCACACTGCGAACGGTCACTGAATTATGGTTTGTAGTTATTTAGAATTCACTGATTAATAGTCTCTGTCCAATAGCTTGCTTAATATTTCAGCACTAAAGTCCGTTATGAGTTCCAGTCCAAATCATTTTAAATATGTTATAAGCGGTACTAAACTAATTTCTTTACCGTCGTAACTATCAAAGATATTCTTTATGTATTTAAAAATCGCGTAATCTGTAACCATGATCTAAAACAAATGTAGTATGGCGACAGACTATTAGTAAATCGCGAACTGTTACAATACGTATTATCTCGAACGATGATTAGAACCAAGAGACCTTGACAATCAGTTTAGTCCCTTATACAGCCTATTTTAACCAAAGATTTACAGATGCAATCTCTATGACTAAAGCTCCGCGTTACTTTGCATCTAGCACTACTCTTTAATTTATACTACTGAAATATCCCATTTTCCGATAATAAAAAATATAAATAAATTACCTTTTATAAATTTAATCGATTAAAAGTCCAATTTCAAACCAAGGGAGTTACAAAGCTTCGTGACAAGGATGTAATACGAAATAATACTAAGAGGTCCTTAAAAGGTCTATTCCTGTTACAGTGTCATTCAAGAAGCAAAAAAGCAATGCTACCCTGTGACTGAATCCTATCATGTGACTGCCACATACGCGGAGATTCAACTGCAAGGCTTGCTTAATCACACGAGTGAGCGATTAACGTCGTATCTAGATGAGATTTTACACAATTTTCCATATGATGACATAAATTCATTAGAACGTATTTATAAATGGGGTTGTGATGGTTCACAGCAACAATTGTGGTGAGAACATATTTCAGTCATTCAACTTATTAGTCACAAGAACATGACTTTGGAAAAATCCCACACCATCATCACCTCGCAACTGCAGACCAATAATAATTACATTCATGAAACAAGAGATGTTATTAATGAAATTACAATATTGAAAATTATTTTGCAGTATTTTTTCATGGAATATTTTATTGATGAAATAATTTATGGTGATAATAATTATTTTTTATTTATTTGCTATCGAGATAACTGTAAAATAATAATGCTTATTTCAATCTCCGGTAAAATTGATTTTTTATTAAATTTGTCATACGAGGTTGCTTTCAACATCGTCGATATTGAAGGAATCTATTTTTCATCACTGACACGAAATACTGCCACCATGGCAAGGAAACCAAGTTACGTAACACTAGTCGAATATGCACATTTCCAACTAAGGCATCAACTATTTGTAAAGACCTATAAGGACATTAAACAACCTCCCTCACATTCTTCAAATTCTTTCCGTTTATATATGAACTGAATTGTCTTTCATTCAGCAGTCAGTAACATAGGCTAGGAAGGCCATTATCAATGGGGCCGAAACATCAGGCTATTTTACAAATTTACAATGTAGTCACATACCCTGAAAAAATGTTATTGATATAAAATTTAACTAAATATCGTGCCGAGGACGATAAAAATATCTCCTTGTACGTAAATGGGCTACGCGATCGAAGTCTTCTGTCCAGCAATTCGTCGGACAGTCTGGTGTGGGAAAAAGGAAGCTGAAGTTTAATAACGCCATTTACAAACACTCATGACACAAGGACATACCATCGTCTCAATATCACGTTTCTAGTGAAACCCCTGAAAACTAATGAAAAGCCAGTTTCAAATGGAAACCCTGCGATGTCCTTCTACTTAGTTTCCATTTATCCGCAGTGTAAGGTCCTAAGCCAGTGGAGAAAATCCACAGGTGGCACCTCAACGTAATATGGGTTACAGAACGGACCCATAAAGTTACAAACCAATATTCTTAAAGAATTCTTGAACATATTTTACTTTTAAACGAATCATACCATTTGTTGTTGTTGTTGTGGTCTTCAATCTGGAGACAGGTTTGCTGTAGCTCTCCACCCTACTCTATGCTGTGCAAACCTCATCATCTCCTCATGTGAAAGGCAACCCACATCCAACTGAATCTGCTTATTGTATTCATCTCTTGATCCCTCCTCTACGGTCCCCCCCCCCCCCCCCCCCCACACACACACACTTCCCTCCAATGCTAAATTTTACCATTCCTTGAATGTGTCCAATCAAACGATCCCTTCAAGGTATGTCAAAAATTCGTATTCTTCCCAATTCAGTTCAGTAGGTTCAGTACCTCTTCATTAGCTACGCGACCTAACCACCTAATCTTCAGCATTCTTTTGTAGCGCCATATTTCAATAGCCTGTATCTTCTTCCTTTCTAAACTACTTCTCATCCAAGTTTCACTCCCGTACAAGGCGACACTCCACACAAATGCTTTCAGAAAAGATTTCGCTACGCTTAAATTAATATTCGATGTTAGCAAATTTCTCTTTTTCAAAAACGCTTTTCTTCCCACCGCCATTCTGCATTTTATATTCTCTGTACTGCGACCATCATACGTTATTTTGCTGCCCAAGTAAAAAAACTCATCTACCACCTTTAATGTTTCGTTACCTAATCTAAGTCCTTCATCATCTCCAGATTGTATTAGACTGCACTGCATTACCCTTGTTTTCTCTTGTTGATGTCCATTTTAAAAGATCCTTTGAACACACTGTCCATTCCGTTCTATAGCACTTCTAGATCCTTTGTTTTCTCTGACAGAAATACAATGTTATCAGCGAAGCACAATGTTGTTATTTCTTCATACTGAAATTTAATTCCTTCTCCAAACTTCAGCTTGTTTTCCTTCACAGCTTGCTCAAAGTACAAATTGACTAACAACTGAGAAATTGCGAAGCAAATTTTGAGCTTGGAACAATCGCAACGTGCAACTAGCATACGTCTTAAGGCTGCAGCGTGAACGTTGTCCAGCGCGAACAAATCCGTAACGCTCTCTTGCCTGTATCGCAACAATACGAAACGAGCTGCCCTTCTTTTGACTCTTTCGATGTCCTCCGTCAAACCCACATGATAAGGATCCCACACTAGGCAGCAATACTCAAAACGAGACACGACAAGCGTAGTGTATGCAGTCTCTTTAGTAGTTCTGTTGCATCTTTTAAGTGTACTGCCAGTAAAACGCAGTCTCTGGTTCGCCTTTCCTACGACATTATTTACATATTCCTTCCAGTTTAAGTGTCATTTGATAGTATTTCATAGGTATGAAGTGGAGTTTACGGCCTTCAGATTTGACTGATTTATCTTTAAACAAATTTTGATTTCTTTTCGTTCTCAGGTGGACAACTTCACGACTTCACACTTGTCATTATTTATAGTCAATTGCCTATTTTTACGCCATACTGATATCTTATTTAGATCGTTGTGCAGTTTCTTTTGGTCATCTGATGACTTTACTAGACGATAAATGACGGCGTCATCTGCAAAAGTCCTAAGAGGACTGCTCAGATTTTCTCCCAAATCGTTGACGTAGATAAGGAACAGCAGAGTCCTAATAACACTACCCTGTGGAACGCCGGATATCACCTCTGTTTTAGTCAGTGCCTCGCCATCGAGTACTACAGACTGTGTCTACATCTACATCTATGTAGATACTCTGTAAATCACATTTAAGTGCATGGCAGGGGGTTCATTAGCCACTTTCATAACTATTCTCTACCGTTCCATTCTCTAACAGCGCGCGGGAAGAAGGAACACCTAAATCGTTCCATTTTCGATCTGATTTCTCTTATTTTATTGGGATGGTCATGTCTCCCTAAGTAGGTGGGTGCTAGCAAAATATTTTCACATTCAGAACTAAAAGTCGGTGATTGAAATTTCGCAAGTATATCTCGCTTAACGAATAACATCTTTTTTTAAATGATTTTCACTTTAAATAGTGGAACATTTCCGTGACGCTTTCCCCCCGTAACGTGATAAAACAAAACGAGCTGCCCTTCTCTGAACCTTCTCAATGTCTTCCGTCAGTCCCACCTGGTGAGGGTCCTACAGGGGGCAACAGTACTCCAGAAGAGGACGCACAAGTGTGATGTAGGCAGTCTCTTTGGTGGAGCTGGTGCATCTTCGAAGCGTTCTGCCAATGAAACTTAACCTTTGGTTCGCCTTCCCTACAATATTTTCTATGTATTCTTTCCGGTCAAAGTTGTTCGTAATTGTAACTCCTAGGTATTTGGTAGAATTTACGACCTTGAGGTTTGACTGATTTATCGCGTAATTGAAGTTCAGCGGATTTCTTTTAGTGGTCATATGTATTAATTCACACTTTCCTTTATTTAGTGTCAATTTCCAATTTTCGCACCATGTACAAATTTTGTCTAAATCGCTTTGCAGTTGCTTTTGATCCTCTGTTGACTTCACTAACCGATAAACGACAGCATCATCCGCGAACAGCCTAAGGGAGCTATTCAGAATGTCTCCTAAACCGTTTATAAACACGAGGAAAAGTAGGGGACCTATAACGCTTCCCTGTGGAACGCCAGATATCACATCTGTTTTACTCGACGACTTACCGTCAATTACAAAGACCCGAGTGGAGGGTCTCAATCAGAGGCTCAGACGGTTCTGCGACCGTGTGGGTTTGCACATTCCTCGACTTGCGCCAAAGGGTGGTGGTGGGTTTTTGGGTGTTCTCTCTCTCTCACGAAAACATGAAGTACTGAGACACAGGAACGCGCAGTAAATTGCCATGCAATCGTAATAGAATTATCCATTTTTCCGAAATTTCGCTGTTTAGAACTGGGGAAAGTTGGGAATTTCTTTGTGGGAAACGCTCTGTAGCTCGCAGTGGGGCCTACATCAGAACCCGCACGCTACAGAGACGGATGGGCCGGCCCCGCTAGCAGACCCGCCTGAGGTGGGGGTGCTGTATCCGCGGTCGGCTGGGGAGCAGCAACAGCTGGGGCACGGCTGGCTGCCAGGCAAATCACCAGAGGCTGCAGCGGCCCACTGTACCCACTGTACCGCCAGGAGTCTCACCACCGCTGGGAGCACTGTTGTATGCATGACAAACGGGTTCGTTCACATATTATATCGTAGTTTCTTACAAACTGAAGCGAAATGCTTTTATTCTTTTGTCGTAATGTCGGTTTCAGTTACTTATACTGTTCGTACAGAAATCATGGAAGCTTCTTTCCAAGGCTAGCGCTACGCGTCTATACCAGCTGACACGTACATCACATAATGCAATGTGCAAAATTACTATTGCATTCTCCAGATTATCGTCGAAATTCCGCATATGGATTGTGTCCAGACTTACGTGATGAACACGACGAAGAAATTCATCATCTGCACTAAGGGAATACCTACGCGAAAAACTACGAAAATCTGTTTATTTATTTACTTATTTTTTGCTGATACAAGTGTCTCATCAATTACACGACTGACAACTCCAGTCGTAAAGGCTTTACGGTTTATCAGAAATGTTACAAATGTGCATCCGTGACGAAATAATGCTATTCGTCTACTGGAACAATATGCGACGCAGCTCTATAGTGAGCTTCTGGAATGAAAGAATTTTATGCAACGTGGTCGTTCAAAATGGAAAACTTACCAGCAACTGTGGCATCTTGTCTTGAAAGCCTTGACAGTGTGATAGAGCTCACTGTCCGTGCATACATCCAAAAACGCACCGAAATAATTTAGTGCAAGTTCCTTACACCAAAACGACAAAAATCTGGTCACAGTAAAATAAGATATGGATCAGTATGACGTCACCAGCCGTACACTCTTCCAGCAGCGAAGGCTTGTACAGGAGCGAAGCAGTCTTAAGGATTGAGAAAAAAGGTCAGGTCTTCCTCGTTCACAACATTTACATGAAGAGTCGTCGATCAGATGCGTAAACTATTGGCCTATATCTCTGACATCGGTTAGTTGCGAATATTATCTCATTTATGGCAACAGAAATATTTCCTTTGTAGGATTCAACATGCTTTCAGAAGGCAATCTGAAACACAACTCTCACAATTGATGTAAGAGATCCGCAACTATGTAGACACAGGATGGAAGGTAGATGCCGTGTTTCTTAACTTCCGCATGGAGCTCTACACCGTTCCGCACCGTCGTCTGATGTTACCAGTGCAAGCATATGGAGTGTTAGACCAACTGGTTGGGGCGTTTCTAGCTAACAGACCGCAGCATCTCATCTCAGCAGAAAGACGTCTGCAGACTTACAGAGATATCTGGCGTGCCCTATGGGAGTGTTGTAAAACCATTGCTTTTCACAATGTATATTTATGACCTTGTAGATAACATAGGAAAATGAACGATTTTTTTTACGAATAATGCAGTAGTGGCAACTAGGAAAGGGTGGCGAAATACAGGATTTTCTGACAACTGAGCCTAAACATAAAAAGTGCAGAGTACTGCTATTACGTAGGAAGAAAGATACTTCATTGTGTAACAAAGCAATAGCAGGACAAACAGCGGAAGCAGTTACTTCCATAAAATATTTTGGAGTTCACATAAGGGAACGGCCTTATAACATCAGTCCTGGGTCACGAAGATGTCAGACAGTGTCATTGGGAGAAACCACAGGAAGTCTAGTCCGTCAGAAAATGAAGCAGGTTAGAAAACTCTCATTCGCCCAGTGCATGAGTATCGCTCCTCAGTCTGGGATCCGTACCAGGTACGGTTAATAGCAGACATAGATATGATCGAGAGAGAGCAGCAAGCTCATTTAGTAAGAGCGAAAGAGTCGCGGAGGTGATTGGGGAAACTCCAGTGGCAGATGCTGCAAGAGAGACGTTGTGTATCTCGGTACGGGAATTCAGTTTCCGAGAGCGTACATTTCATGAAGAGTCAACCTTTACGAATATCTCGCGAAGCGACCGCAAGGATGAGATGAGAGGGATTAGGGCCCTCAAGGAGGCATACCGGTACAGGCAATATTCCTTTCCGCGAACCATACGCGATTTGAACACGAGGAAGTGAAGTTGGTACGCAAAGTACAGTCCGTGCAACACTTTAAGGTAGCTTTAGAAGTGTAGATGTAGATCAGACGTTTGTAAGTTTAGGGACTGGTGACCCGCAATTAAGTCCCATAAGCTAAACAAACATATGAATTTGTGATTCATATGAAGCATTGAATCGGGAATGAGAGCCTTCGCAAGCGTTAGCCGTCCTCCACAAGGAAGCGCAATCTGCTGCCCAAGCGTTTGGAGGGAAGTCTGCATCTTCTTCGTCAATGTAGTTCTCAGTTATGTAATTCGCAACTTTTGTGATGTTGTCGTCTTGCGGTTGTTCCAAACTCGAAAATATGTGTCCGCTGCCAACTGTAAATAACAACACACCGCGAACTTTTACTGCAGCGTCGCCATCGACATCGCATCCTTCCGTTGCTACAATTCTTCTGTAAGGTTTCAATTCATAACCGTCACGGCTCAAATGCCACGATCACTATGGTCTGTTACTTGACAGGCAGCGGGCTGCACGGCTCCCGCCAGTCATAAACCAATGGGTGGCCGGCGCGGTCGGCTCCCAGTGTGTTGCCAGTTCCGTTCCGCTGCGCGCTGCCCAAGGTATGTGGCAGCCAGTCCTCAGCGAGCCGTCTTAGACGTGCGAGTGACAGATTTGTGTGAATTTAGCTTCGCGTGCTTTACTATGTGCGACGAAAGTAGTCGAAAGAGAGGAAGACCGAGAATGCACTCACCTCGGAAACTTCCACAAAGTGGCGGACATGGCTTCGTTATACGAAGTGTGTTCTCTAAGGGAGTATTTTGAGAGAGAGAGGGATGCAGGGGGGCCTCTTGCTTCTTTGGATAAACTGCTGGAGCGAACTGCAGCTGCTCTGCAAATCAGCAAACGATCAGCGATAAGGATCTGCAAGGAGAAATTCGCAAAAGAAGACGCAGGTGAATCATCTACGTTGGAGACACCTGGGAAGAAGCGGCGGTTCGAGAAGAGAGTAACAAAACTCGACTCTTTTCAGGAAGATGCGATTCGACGGCAGATATACGCATTTCATTTGAGGAAGGAGTATCCGACACTCGAAAAACTACATGCTACTCTCGTAGCAGTGGACCTGTTTGAAGGCAGTAAATCGGCCTTGTCACGAATCGTGAAAATGTTAGGTTTTCGCTATAAATCTATTTCTGGAAGAAAGTTGTTAATGGAACGGCAAGATATTGCAGCTTTGCGATGCCGCTTTCTTAGAGAATTAGTAGGGACTAATTTTGACGATGTCGTTTGGCTTGATGAGACATGGGTGAAAGCAGGACACACTTAAAAAAAAAAAGGTTGGACGGACGATACCATCAACGGTAGTATGGCAGCCCCGATAGGCAGAGAGAGAGAATAATTGTAGAGCATGCCTGAAATTCAAAAGGTTTCACCCCGAATTGACTGCTATTATTCAGTTCAATGAAGACCTCCGAATATCACGAAGAGATGAACCACAATACTTTCGTGAAATGGTTTGAAGACTCTGTGCTTCAAAACTTAACGAAGAGCTCTATAATTATTATGGATAACGCTCCATACCATTCAGTTATCCAGGACACCCACAATGAAGGAAAACGACATTGTTTGCTGGTTACTGAAACGTAAGATACAGTTCGACAGCCATTTGACAAGGGCGGAATTATTAGAACTTGTATCACAACACAAGCCAAAGAAACTTATCTACATTGTGGATGAAGTAGCAACAAAATACGGGCATAAAGTGCTCAGATTGCCTCGCTACCGCCGGCCGCGGTGGCCGAGGGGACTGAGGCGCTCCAGTCATGGTCTGCACGGCCACTACGGTCGGGGGTTCGAATGGATATTTGTGCCGTCCTTAGTCTTAGCTAGTTCATAAGTAGTTTGTAAGTTTAGTGACTGATGACCCCGTAGTTAAGTCCTATAAACTATACAAACATTTGAACATTTGAATTTGCCTCCCTACCATTGCCACTTTAACGCAATAGAGCTGATTTGGGCACAGGTTAAACAGCACATTGCTGTAGAAAATAGAAAATTCACATTAATGAAGTGGAACGCCTGTTGAAAGAGGCAGTTGAAACAATGACACCAGAAGACTGGCGAAAGGTGAAAGGAGTGATTCAGGAAGTCTTGAAGAATGAAGGTGTCTTACAACAATGCGTCGAAGACTTAATAATATCCGTCAATAGAAACAGCGACAGATTGCTCCAGTGACTCTGAATTAAGCGGTGTTTTCCCGTTGTCTGATTAGTGTATAGAGTACGTACTGCCAGCAAATAATGTGTTTGTGAAGTTTAACATCTCATTCTCGTTGTGAGACTAAAAATTACTGTTCAGCCAACTCCCGTCACCTCCGTATGGTAAGTTACACTGCATTTTAATTAAAATTTATTTTTGTAGACACTAATATATTATTCAATGTATGTAATAGTTTGATACTGTATGTAAATTTCAAAATTTTTGCGTAAATTTTGTAGGAAATAGAGATTTTACACATCATACTTGTTACGAGTTCAATATTAATATAGATGCGTAAAAACGTAGTTTTCAGAAATTTATATACCGGAAACGCAATGCACTACGGAAACTTTTAAAGATTCGTTGCCAAGCGTGTTATTTTAACAATGAATGAAAAAAATATTGTTTTGAGACCAATAGTTTTTAAGATATGAAGTGATAAGTTTGAAGCTGTTAACGAACTAGAAAAATTTAAATAGTTTCAAACAAATTAACGTAGCTCTTGCCCTAATTAAAATCAAGAATAGAGTTTTGACATACTGTGAGACTTTAAAGATACGTACATCGTGTGTGAATTTGAAATTTTCTACTCGATTCTTGTAGAATATAGAAGCTTTAAAGCGAATTTCTATCGGCGCGTGGAGCGATGCGCTGTGGCGGCTGCCGCCAGCCAGTACTTGACGTGACAACGCTGCAGCTTTGGCCCGCAAACGTCAAGTGACAACTAATTTAAATCAGACTATAATAACAGGTTGTAAATCGTGACTTTCTGCTGTATTATTCGCCTCCATGACTAAACTGAAGTACAAAACGAAACACTATGTGATTTTACACAGACGTCAGCAAGGTGGTATCATTCGCAGGACTGACGAGTTCAGTTGGGGCCAGAAGCGCCTTGGGTTGGACCGACCTGTTACCTGCGAGCGGAAGTTGTCCAGTACGAGAGTAGGATTAACTGTCCTTCCTAGAGTACCCTTCTAATGGTCAATAAAATTTGCCCAGTTCGGGTCTGCCCGCAGCGCAAACTCAAGGCCTTACGGTGTGGATGATATTGGATAAAAAAAAAAAAAAAAAAAAATACAGTTGGTACGTGACCAGGACACTGTGACCAGTTTGACCTTGGTGAATGACATACTGTTGCCTGTAACCATACCCATTCTGCACTACACCCCAGACGCCACTTTTATGCAAGAAAATTCACGTCTTTCTTGGTGTCGGGCCCGCCAGATAAGCAGACTGGTCGCCATTCAAAAATGTGTGCGATACGGTGGGAGGACGGGGACAGCGCCCAGGTCCAAAGCCGGCCACGACAGGCGAACTACGGAGCCAGCTGACTGCAGCTGATGTGGCTGTAACACGGCACGCCAGTCGCACCTAGTACACATGCTAAACCGCGCTGACTAAATGCTAATCACTTTTTATCTCATACAACAGAACATGTTCTGAGAATATTAGCTTCCTATCAGTATTGGCCCAATTTAGGTTACGGTAGTAACACTAAAAAGTGGGCCTTTGCGATCGTCTTTTGACATCTCGAAATTTAAATGAAAATAGCGGCTTAACTATTCATCATCATCATCTTCCACCTCCAGTTTCCTGGGTGTGGCTAAAAAGCGCTCTCCATCTCATCCAATCTTGGTATAACATTTGGTCTTCGACATCATCCCAGTTAAAACCGTTCTTCTGTATGTCTGATTTAACTGCCTCTATCCATCGTCTCCTTGGCCTTCCTCTTGGTCTTCTTCCTCCCACTTCCATTCTGAAGTATTTTTTAGCTGTTCTTGTGCTATCCATACTCATTACATGGCCATACCACTGCAGTCTTTGTTTCCCCAAGATGTTCGCAATAGGTACCCTGATACCAGCTGTTTCTCTGTGTACCTCATTTCTGATCTTGTCTCTCCTGGTACTTTGATTCATAGTCCTGATAAACCTCATTTCTGCTGCTTGGATTCTGCTGTAATCCTTTTTAACAATGTACATGTTTCCATGCCATATATAAGGATTGGAGTGAAGTACGTGTTATACAAAGTTAACTTTGCTGCCTGGGGTACTTTTTTGTCCCAGAGTAGATTCCGAACTTGCCTGTAGAAATTTGATGCTTTTTGTATTCTGTTGAGGATTTCGTGCCGGATGGTGTTGTCCTTGGAGAAAATACTTCCAAGGTACTGAAAGTGGGAAACTGATTTAATTTTTGTTCTCTCCAAGTAGATGTTTGAACTTGTTCCCTCTCTGCTTATGGTCATCTCAACCGTCTTGGTCTTGCTGATTTTCAGGTTAAATTCTTTAATTTTATTGTTCCAGAGTCAGGCTCTTCTGCACTTCTGTTTCTGTTTCTCCCGCTTCACTATTCATCTGACACGAAAATTGAATAACCTAACTATCAGAGGGGAAAATTCTCTACAACGTCGCTCTATTATGTTTTTTTCATATCTTACATCGTTGCAGAGATATTTGCAAAAATAACGGTGATTTGACGATGTCTCTCTGTCTGTAACGTATTCCCACTTTTTAGGTCGAACCGTTCAACTGATCGGCACTACATTTTACAGACATAATTGTTGGCTACCAGAGACCAGAACCGCGATTTTTCAATTATTTCGGACGTTAGTAATACAAAAAAATCGTTTGCAACGTAATTTTAATTGCAAATAAACCGTTCATCTGACGCTAAAATTGAATAACAGAATTGTAGAGTAGAAAATTCTCTACAAATTTGCCGGCCGCGGTGGCCGAGGAGACTGAGGCGCTCCAGTCATGGTCTGCACGGCCACTACGGTCGGGGGTTCGAATCCCCCCTCGGGCATGGATATTTGTGCCGTCCTTAGGATTAGCTAGTTCCTAAGTAGTTTGTAAGTTTAGGGACTGATGACCCCGTAGTTAAGTCCCAAAAGATTTACAAACATTTGAACATTTCTACAACTTTGTTCCCTTGTGTTTTTTTTCCATATCTCGTAGCGTTTGAGAGTTATTTGCAAAAATAACGAAGATTTGACACCCTCCATTGAATTAACGAAAGCCAGCCGCTCGGGATTGTCACGTGACATTCCTCGCCCAGATCTCTCTCTGGCATACGCCATCTTGCGTTGCGTATTTGATGATTTTCTTATGGTAACTTACACGTTGTCATTTCAAAGGAATGGCGCACTGAAGAATTAACAAAAAACATATCGTTCTTCGTACGATAAATGATAATCTAGCGTCTACAAATGCCATATCAGCATCAGTTAACGACGGCCATCAATAGTATGAGATGAAAGGGCACGACTTCTGATTGATGCACGTAGCGTAGTGAGCAAGGCGTTGGACTAGGTCAGTGGTTCGGAACCCGCCATTACCCAATTTTTTTCACCCAAAAGGGTTTCACTCTTATTAATTAATTTTTTTATTTTTTAGATTATTATTTTGGTCCAAAATGTTTCCTAAAACTTATAAAACTATAAATCTAAAGTGGGTCGTAAAACACGTCAGTGCGATTTTTGTTTCAAGGTGTTCTTCTTTTCTGAACTGAACATGAGCGTGTCCATGAGCACTGCTTTAATATGAGATTTTCATGGTATTTACGGGTAAACGAGTGTTTATGTATGTTAAGGTATGCATTTTTGAGACCATATTTCCTGGATGTATTCGTAGTTTTACTCCATACTACCATCACACAAAACATGCAAAGCAAAGAGTTTGTAGCAGGCTTTCCACACGGTACTTAAAAAGCGTCTTCTAATCATACTGCTTGCTTATCGAATATTGCGACAATTGTATGATTAGATTCCTGATTTCCCTTCAGAAAGGACACAGTACTTTGCAATTACCGAAATTCATCGAGTAGAACTGATGTGATACCTGGCGTTCCTCAGCGAAGTGTTGTTATAGGGGTACTACTGTTCCTTATTTTTATAAATGATTTAGAAAACAGTTTCAGTACTTCGGTTAGACTGTTCGCGGATGATGCAAAATTATTTAGATAAGATATTTCGATGGTGCAAAAAATGGCAATATACCCTTAATAATGAGAACTAATACATATGACCACTAAGAGAAGCCGGTTAAACTTCATTTACACGATAAATCAGTCGTAACTACAGGCCGTGAATGTGAAAGCTGTATTTTTAATTGTTGCCTTTATTTTTAAGAGAAACATTCTAGCCATTATTATCTTTTTAACGAATGAAAAATACACAAATATTATTAACAGTTGGCCGATGGATCAGTGCCGATCAAACGTAATGTCATTGTTCTTCCTTATCTTGGAGGCGTGTTCTCATTTTTTGTAACTTACGGTTTGTAGGCTATAATTGATATAATAGGAAGTCTTCAGCGCGGTTAGACTTGCCAGACTGGACAATAAAACATCTGAAAAAAAAATCAGAATTTTGGGATTTTGGAATTGTTGTCCTGAGAAATAAATTTTATAATTTAAAATGTTAGGCTACTTTTTACAACTGACAGCCATGTTTCAGCCCTTATTCTCAGCCCCACCGTCCTCTCTCCAGTCATCTCTACCTCCCCTGACCAAACTGTGCATTATCTCCTCTCTACACCCTATTTGCGAATGAGTGTCCAGTAGAATATGTAAAAATTCGTACTACACTGATCGAGAACTTATCCAGATTTTTGGTGAATACTCTTACCTTATATATAGGGTTTCAGGAATTCTCGTTACAAAGTTCGAGTGTTTGTAGACGGGGGGAATGAATATGATAGGCAACCCTTGTCCGAAAATGTCATGCATTGACGCTATGAATCAGATCAATACTCCTGCGAGTTCTTCGTTTTGAATATTTTAGAAGGAAGTAATATGGACCAAAACAAGAACCAAATGTCTAGTGAACACAGGTTCTAAAATGCATACATTAGAGCTTTGAGCAACGTCATCATATTCGATTGTCTAGTGTTCACACGTCTCTTCTAGTGGTTATCTGCTCATAACTCTTAAGGTACGGTATTTAGGAGTCTTTTATTCTTGTTTTGGTCCATGTTACCTCCTCGCAATATATGAAAAAGCAAAGACTTTGATTGGAAGAGATTTGTTTCACACAGATGAAGAAGTACTCAGAGTCAACGGATGAAATTTACGAAGGTGAGGTCCTTATCAAAATATGTACTCACACTTCTGTACGAGTCCTCGAGATTAATAATAGTAATTTCCGAAAACAGTTTATATTTAAAAATATATAAAAATAGACAGTTCATGTACTTCCAAATGTCCTTCATTGTTTGTTTAAAAAAATTGTAATAATTCTATTATGAACTTCCGCGATTTTCGGTAAAAGCATTTGCATATTAGGCCTACACATACAGGGTGGTTGTAAATTCACGATACAAAGTTCTAGCACTTTAGCGCATCTAGAGGGTAGTATAAGTACATAACATTTTGAATAGTAACCTATGTCCGGAAACGTATCGTCTCTGTTGTACGGCAGCTTCAAATCAATGAAAAGTGTGGGGGTGCACCATTATGTTGAAACATTTCCTGGTGGACATCTTCCAAGAACGGGTTCAATACGTGTCGTAGGGATACTAAGTATGCGGGACCCGTGAGCTTGGATGGAAGGAGGTATGGTCCAATCACATGACCGTCCGGAATACCTGTCCACACATTAATTCAAAACCGGTATTGAAACCTTGATCATGCGTCGCATGAGGGTTTTCGTCCGACAAGACATGGCTATTTCGAGCATTCAGAACACATTCCCTTGTGAACGTACATTCATCTGTGAAGAGAACTCGATATTGAAACAGGGGCACGTCGATGCAACGGTGCAGGAACCATGTGTAGAAGGCGACGCGTTGTAGAAAATCTGCTGGACAATAGCGTGTACCCTTAGTAAGTGGTACGGATGTAACTGTTACTCATGCAGGACGTCCTAGACGGTACCAGGACAGGGATATATGAGACGTATCTCTGTCCCTAAGCAGACGTTAACGAGTTACACATCTGAATTGAAACTGTCGTGTAACGGAAACAGACGTGGGTTCCTACTTACAATGTTATGTACTCATTATCCTCTACAAGTCCTAGAAGTTTCTAACGGGAAATTCCCGAACACCCTGCCATCAAACGTTTCTTTTTTCATCAAAAATGTGACATCAGGACTGTAGTACAAGAAACATTATTTTGACATTGACAAGGTTTCTAATGAGGGGGCGGCAATTTTGCATTGTGCACGGGGCGGCAGTGGTCAGCGGTTCCTAAAGCTAAGAAATACTTAAATCGACTTATGGTATCAACATTCACGCATCCATGCGCGAGGGTGAACTCGAACCTCCGAAGGCGAACGACCGCACAGGAGGCGCCTTAGAGAGTAATGTTATTTCCGCGCGGCGAAACAGAACCAACTACTAAGATCTCTGAATAACTTGCTCCAGGAGTTTGGCTCCGTGCTACTGTGGGTGCCCACCACAACTCTGAGAGCTCTTAGAGGCTCTACTGAAACTCTGGCAATAACCCAAGGGCAGGCGGCTAACAGCGTGGCAGCAGCGCAACTTGTCTCAGTCGTTTAGGTGGTGTTGCCTCGGCTGCTTTCCCTACTGCAACTTGTAGACTTAATCTCGTATCGGCGCCATCATTTGTTATGTCCATCTTTTTGCTGACCGGACAATACTTCTTTTTACAATAGATATGTTTTCGTTAACTATGTTGTAAGTCTCTTGGCTTATGCGTTGTACATGTTCCTGCCATTACACAGATTATCTGCATTTTCTATCAGGCTCACGGTCTGCACGGCCACTACGGTCGGGGGTTCGAATCCCCCATCGGGCATGGATATTTGTGCCGTCCTAGTTCGTAAGTAGTTCATAAGTAGTTTGTAAGTTTAGGGACTAATGACCCCGTAGTTAAGTCCCATAGACTATACAAACATTTGATTTCTATCAGGCTGCTAACATGCTAACATGTTTATGATACGATCTAGTCTGGTTAATCCCACCACACTATAAAATCGCGTAAGGTTTTCTATCTTTCTCCTTTAAGGTCCAAGCTTCACTCTCTTGTAAGTCTGTTAATACTTCCATACGTTTATGTAGTTTTTTTCTGTATTTCATTCCTTGTCTAATTGTGGAGTGTTCTTCTAATGGACCCTCACATGATGGGGAATTTTGAAATTTTGTGATATGTTTCTTATACATACGTATTAAAAACATTGTCTTCGCTAATAACATAATCTTCAATTGCCACTTTTGTTCCCACCGCACTTATACCTACGAACGCCATCACTGTGGGTCCCTCTTTTGAGATGATTTATACCTTTCCTACGTTCATTCACTTCAAACAGCTCTCTTTGAATCCACGTCACTAGCTAAAATCAGCAAAGAAGAGGTTTCTTAAAAGTCTCCTTTTATTAAAATTTTGAAATATGTTAAATTTATACCTCCGTAATTTCAATTTTCTAATTGATTCCTCGGGGAAAACTTTAAAAATTGTAGAGGACGAATTTCGGCTCCTTCGTAGACCTAAGTTTACTGTCTCGTTATTCAGTTTTCCTTCTTTTGATCTATGGTAGAGATTTTGTACTAAGACTATCACGCGCAAAAATATCAGAACGACCTGAATTGTATTCTACCTGATGTGCATGCTTCCCAAATAATGTGTCTGTCATGCGTGTACTCTAATAGCTTCGCAGGATAGTAGTTCGATTGTTCAAAATAGAACCACTAGAGAAAACTACTCTTTATAGTAATCATTTCCCATGTAAATTCACACCATGCTATTGAAAATAAAAGGAATTTTTTTTAATACAGTAACTGACTTATCATAAATATTACTACACTTAAAACTCTCGTAACTTAGTCACATTAAATTTTCAATATTCCTTAAGGGGAGACGTTGATGAAATTAACCAAAAATGTCAATTTTCGATTTATTTTTACAACTCATGGACAATAAGTTCCCAAAGTTTCAATGTTGAAATCGCATCCGAAGTGCCCGATGATTAATTAAAAGTGTGACGCGGCCTCCCTTCCATGCCTACGTTTTGAAGCAGCAATAACAGCTCACTGAACAACGATTCCGTGTATTACTTTAAACCACACAAGTGCGAGATACATCTAGAAGACAGTGATACAAACTCTTTGGTTTTAGAGTTCATCTTTGAATGTGTTCCGTATGCCATAAACAATAACAAACTAGCTGCATCGTTTATGAGGAAGCAATTTTATGTTTTATTTTTTATTTATTTAATTTTTTTTTAATTTTTTGCCTTGTGATAATGACGGAGGCTCACAAAGATGATAGACTGTCTTCAAGTGTATTATGGCAAGGCTGTCAGAACCTATCCAGTGTAAATGGCATGAAAAGTCAGTATGGGCTATATATTTCCACATGTTGTCAACAGAAAATATTTACGAGCTCAGAGAGATGATAGCCACTACATTCACAAGGAGAGGCTTCCAAATTGTCTCGTGGATCTTGTCAAGTCCATGAATAAGTTTCTGGCCGATCCTGCACTTCTCAGAAAGTGTGTTCATGTCAAAACCCAGAATCCAAATGTCGCTTAATTCACTCATATGGAAACTATGCCCTAAAAGAACATTTGCATCTGATACAGCAGCCAGAATTGCAACTTATGATGCAGTTCTTGTATTTAATGATGGGAACGTCGGGAGGATGAAGGTATTAGAAAGAATGGGCTTCAAGATAGGAAATTTTACTCAAGACTTCCTGAGAAAAATAGATTTACAGCGCGTCTCTGCAGGTGAAAAGTCAGTTGAAGGCCTGGTAAAGGAAAGAAAACAAGAAACCAGAAGCCTTGAAGGGAAAGACGACCCAGAGTACAAATATGGTCCCGTCTGAAGAAGGGACATAAGGAAAAAGGTTTGGTTGAACTTTAAATTGTGTTTCTTAAAAAGTGTGTTATAAAATTTATTTACCTTTTCTCAGATTCTATGAATGCTGGAATTATGAAATTTTGACACACATATTTCTGTAAACCTACTAAACGTAGACTCAACAACAAATTTTGAAATTCTAATTGCAAGCTGAGATGTGGGTAAAATGCTTGGGATTTTACATGAATTTAAAATAGTGTAACTAAGAATAGTATAACTAAGAAATTATGAAAATTCTCCTATTTGTCGTATTCCAAAAATGTCATGAGAGAAGCTTACAACATATAAAGAGATGACAGAGATTTGTTTGTAGAAATCTCTTGAATACTTTCTGTGAAAAAGTTTTTTTGAAAACGAAACTTCAGCATATGTTGAATATATTCAATCAAAGGATGTTATATGTAAATGATTTCATGTAAGGCGTGGTACAAAATTTCATTAGCATATCTCCAAAACTGTAAATTTGGTGTATTTTTTATATATTTCCTGCATATCTTTCCTTAATCCTCTGCCCGTCACTTCCCATATCTCTGTGCTGTTTCCTACCTCTTTGTCCCTTTAAGGTTCTTAGTTATTATACTGTGCTATTACAGACGCTGTAGGTATATAACGGCCACAGGTGGTGATTAGGCTGTTAATTTATTGACGCGCTTAAAAACAATCATCATCAGAATCCAGCCTCAGGGTAAAGTTTTGTACTTATCGAATATCGCCATGGCCATGCATAACTACTTCTGATTATTATTATTTTGAAATACGTCACTAAATGAACAGTCACATCACCACCTGTAGCCTTTCTATTCCTACAGTGTCTCTAATAGCACTGTCTAAGAACAAAAACTAAAAAATGGACACATACCTCATCAGGCACTTCATGTCGCATATGGAATTTTTTAGAATTCTATTAGTTACCCCAAAAGCCGTAATTACTGAGGTATTTATTTATTCCAATATTTAAGTAGCCCGTTTACTCCTTCTTTCTCTATTCATCGCCTCCTCCCTCCTCTTTCTATCTACCTACCTCTGCCTCGTCCATCATTCTCCATATCCTCCTTCTTCTACTCCTCTTGCCCATCCATCAGTCCCCCTACAGTTGCCATTACCTCCCCCTCCCTCTACTAATCTCCTCGTCTCCCCCATCTCTCTCCCCTACCCCCTTGCTATATAAGGTGTCCCACTCACCTTTTCCACCGAAATGTCGTTGTTATGGTCTTCAGTCTGGAGACTGATTTGATGCAGCTCTCCACCGTACTCTATGCTGAACAAGCCTTTTCATCACCTCTTAAGAACGGCAACCTAAATACGTTCCAATCTGCTTGCTATATTCATCTCTTGGTCTCCCTCTGCGTTTTTACCCCAAACACTTCCCTCCAATGCTAAATTCATGATTATTTGAAGAATCGATCGCGTCTTTTGATCAAGGAATGACAGAAACTCATTTCTCTCCAGCTCTGTTCAGTACCTCCTCAACCAATCTAATCTTCAGCATTCTTCTGTAGCGTCACATTTCAAAAGCCTATCCTCCTTCTGTCCGCTCTGTTTATCGTCCAAGTTTTATTCCCATACAAGGCAACACACCACACAAATGCCTTCAGAAAGGAGTTCCTTACGCGAAATTTAATATTCGATGTTAACAAATTTCTCTTTTTCAAAATCGCTTTTCTTCTCATTGCCATTATGCATTTTATATCGTCTGTACTGCAACTATAATGTGTTATTTTACTGCCCATTAACTCATCCACCACCTTCACTGTTTAGTTACCTAATCTAATTCCTTCACCATCGCCGGATTTTATTACACTG
This sequence comes from Locusta migratoria, assembly GCA_026315105.1. NCBI lineage: Eukaryota > Metazoa > Arthropoda > Insecta > Orthoptera > Acrididae > Locusta > Locusta migratoria. The sequence goes on along the minus strand of CM048744.1, from coordinate 903,795,167 downwards.
CACTCCATTACCCTTGATTTGCACTTGTTAATGTTCATCTTATACTAACCTTTGAACGTACTGTCCATTCCGCGTTCAACTGCTCTTTCAGACCTTTTGCTGTATCTGACAGTAAAATGTCATTGGCAAAACGCAATGTTTTTATTCCTTAACCCCGAACTTTAATTAATTTTCCAATTTCTTCTTGCTTTCCTTTATAGTGTACAAATTGAATAACATCAGAGAAAGGCTACAGCCCTGTCTTACTCTCTTCCCAACCACTGCATCCGTTTCATACCCTTCAACTCTAACAACCGCTATCTGGTTTTTGTACAAACTGTAAATAACCTTCCGTTCCATATATTTTACTCCTGCATCAAGACTTCAAAGAGTATATTGAAATCAACACTGTCAAAAGCTTTCTACAAATCTAGAAAAGCTAGAAATGTAGGTTTCCCTTCCTTAACCTATCTTCTAAGATAAGCCGTAAAGTTGGCATTGCTTTCCGTGTTCCTACATTTCTTCTGAACCTAACTGATCATCCCCGACGTCGGCTTCTACTATCTTTTCCATTCTTCTGTAAATATTTGTTAGTATTTTGCAACCATGACTTAGTAAACTGATGGTTCTTTAATTTTCACACTTGTTTGCGCTTGATTTATTTGAATTATTGAATTTTTCGTAAGTTTGAGGGTAATTCGTCTGTCTCACATCTAACACCCCAGGTGAAATAGTTTTGTTATAGCTGGCTCTCCTAGAGGCTTCAGTAGCTCTGAGAGAATGTCATCTACTTCAGGGGCCTTGTTTCGACTTAGGTCTTTCAGTGCTCCGTCAGATTCATCTCTCAGTATAGTATCTCCTATTTCATCTTCATCTGCTTGATCATAGCTTACTAATATAGTGTCTTTAAGTTCATTTACTTTATAGAGCCCCTCTATATGTTCTTTCTGCCATTCGGCTTCCCCTTCTTTGCTAAGAAGGGGTTTTTCCATCTGAGTTCTTGATATTCATAGAGCTGTTTTCCTTTTCTCCACATTTCTCTTTTATTTTACTGTAAGCGGTATCTATATTCCACCTATTCACATTTGTCTTCTAGATACTCCTGCTTAGACATTTTGCACTTTCTGTCAATTTCATTTCTTAGTCGTCTGTACTCCACTTTGCCTTTTTCATTTACTGCATTTTATAATTTCTACTTTCATCGATTAAGTTTATTATTTCCTGTGATATCCAAGGATTTTTGTAGGTCTTGCCTTCCTACCTATTTCGTCCTCTCCTGCCCTATTTCATGTCTCAATGTCACCCACTCCTCTTCTACTGTTTTATTTCCGCCCGTTTCCGTCAATTGTTGCCTAAAGCTCCCTCTGAAATTCTCTTGAACTTATCTTCCTTCAATTTATCCAGATCCTATCTCCTTATTTGCCTACCCTACTGCAGTTCTTTTCAGTTTCAGCCTACAATTCATGACCAATAAAAGAAAGTCACAGTCTATATGTGCACCTGGGTATGTCTTATAGATTCAAACCTGCTTCCGAAATCTATCTTAACATTATAAAACATACCTGATACCTCCCGGTGTCTCCTAGTCTATTCCATGTATACAACCTTCTTTCGTGATTCTTAAACCAGGTGTTTGTTATAACTAAAGTATGCTCCGTGCAAAATTCTGCCAGGTGGCTTCCTCTTTCATTTCTTTTGCCCATCCATATTCACCTCCTATCTTCCCTTCTTTTTCCTAATACCGAATTCCAGTCTGCCATAACAATTACGTTTTTCTCTCGCCCAACTGTCTGAATAATTTCCTTTACCTCTTCATACATTTCTTCGATCCCCTCATCATATGCAGAGCTAGTTGCCATATAAACCTGTACTACTATTGGTGTTGGCTTTGTATCTATATTGACTACGATAATGCGATCACTGCGCCGCTCATAGTTGTTTACCCGCATTCCTATTTTCTTATTTATTATCAGACCAACTGCTGTAATACCCCCAGCTTATTTTGAATTTATAATGCTTTATTCACCTGACCAGAAATCCTTTCCCTCTTTCCACAGAACTTCACCAACCCCTATTATTACTTTAACCTACCCATTTATCTTTTTTAAGTTTCTAACCTCTCTATTAGGGGATCTATTAAGGGATCTAACAGTCCGTAGAATGCCAATATTGTCTTTCCTCCTGATAGTCTCCATCCGGTGCACCGAATGGAGGACTTATATACTTCTGGGATATTTTACCTGAAAGGATTCCAACATCATATATTCATACAGTAGAGCTGCATGTCCTCTGGAAAAGTAACGAGTGTAGTTTCCCCTTTTTTTCAGCTGTTCGCAGTAACTGCATGGCAAAGCCATATTAGTTGATGTTACAAGGCAGCTCAATCCATCATTCAGACTGTTGCCCCTGCAACTACTGAAAAGGCGGCTGAGCCTCTTCAGGAACCATACGTTTGTTTTTGCGTCTCCACAGATAGCCCTTCGCTGTGGTTGCACCTACAGTATGGCTATTTGAAACGTTGAGGCACGCCAGCCACCCCACCTCTGCAATGTCTGTGGTTCACGAGAGTGGTTTCACCGAAAATATCTCTGTAACTTCAATAGATATTGAGAAACGACTTTCACAGTTATGAGGGTATGGCAGGTGTTATGAAAGTAACTACTGAGAGACAGTCTAACATCTAAATATTATCTTCAACACAAATTTATGCGTTTTTTAATGTATTACTTATTATGAAATCTGTAGCATGAAAAATCAGGAAAAGAAATGCGTTAGTTGCATCACAATGCACCAATTACAACCGGGGAAACTGCGAAGCGAAGTGGAGGTATATGAAGATCGCAGCTAGCGTGTCCCGAGACTCAAAGCAAGACTCACGGTTGAGTTAGAGGAAATGCGCTAGCAGCGTGTTTCATGTACCCCAAATGTTAACTTCGCTTCGCAGTTTCTCCGGTTGTAATTGACGAATTACGATGCCACCAACGCCATTCTTTTTCCTGATGTCTCATACTACCGACTGCGTAAGAAATAATACGGCGTATCTATTAAAAAAAAATAAGGTTGTGTTGAAAATAATATTTGTTTACGTGTTCAACTGTCTCATAGAACTTACTGGCATAAGCCCCTGTCGTACGTTCATGACCGTGAAAGTCGTTTCTTAATGTCTAGTGTATTTCCAGAGATATCTGGGATGAAAACGTTGACTGGGGCTCCCTTTATCCTCACGGTCTCTTCGCGAAATATACGTAGGGGAGAGCAATATACTGCTAGACTCCTCGGTAAAGGTATGTTCTCGAAACTTCGACAAAAGCCCGTACCGAGCGACTGAGCGTCTCTCCTGCAGAGTCTTCCACTGGAGTTTATCGATCATCTCCGTAACGCTTTCACGATTACCAAATGATCCTGTAACGAAGCGCGCTGCTCTCCGTTGGATTTTCTCTACCTCCTCTATCGATCCCACCTGGTACGGATCCCACACCGGTGAGCAGTATTAAAGCTGTGGGCGAACAAGTGTACTGTAACCTACTTCCTTTGTTTTCGGACTGCATTTCCTTAGTATTCTTCCAATGAATCTAAGTCTGGCATCTGCTTTACCGACGATTGATATTATATGATCGATCCATTTTAAATCCCTCCTAATCACTACTCCCAGATACTTTATGGAATTAACTGTTTCCAGTTGCTGCCCTGCTATAGTGTAGCTAAATGATAGAGGATCTTTCTTTCTGTCAATTCGCAGCACATTACACTTGTCTACATTGAGCTTTAATTGCCATTCCCTGCACCATGCGTCAATTCGATGCAGATCCTCCTGCATCTCAATACAATTTTCCATTGTTACAATCTCTCCATATACTACAGCATCATACGCAAAAAGCCTCAGTGAACTTCCGATGTTATCCGCAAGGTCATTTATATATATCGTGAACAGCAACGCACCCACGACACTTCCCTGTGGCACACTTGACATAACTCGTACTTCAGAAGACTTCTTTCCATTGAGAATGACCTGCTGCTTTCTGTTATCAAGATATTCCTCAATCCAATCGCACAATTGGTCTGATAGACCATATGCTCTTACTTTGTTCATTAAACGTTTGTTGGGAACTGTATCAAACGCCTTGCGGAAGTCGAGAAACACAGCATCTACCTGAGAACCCGTGTCTATGGCCCTCTGAGTCTCGCGGACGAATAGCGCGAGCTGGGTTTCACACGAACGCCTTTTCCGAAACCCATGCTGATTCCTACAGAGCAGATTCCTAGTCTCGAGAAATGTCATTATATTCGAACATAATATATGTTCCAAAATTCTACAACTCACCGACGTTAGTAGTAGTATAGTTTGGTATGTTTTGAAACGTCGACTCCTGCCAGGCCTCACCGATCTAAATCTCAGTGCAGTTATCCGTGAAGAACGGGCTGTCATTCCCCAAGAAACTTTCAGCACATGAATGAACGAATACCTGCCAGAGTGGAAGCTGTAATCAAGCCTAAGGTTGGGCCGACACCATGCTGAATTGTATTGTTACCGATGGTAGGCGCCAAGAAGTCTTTTTGAACCAGTTGTGTGGATACTTTTGTTGACATACTACCAAACGCGAAGAATGGAGGTTTGCAACCCTGAACCACAGACAAATATATATACAGACGGGAAACCTGCGTAAGGGCCCGGTCCTACGCTCCGGGGTGCGGGGAGGGAGGGTTTCCAGCAGTTCTGTAAGATGTCCCATGATGGCGCTGCGGTCAGCAGCAGCCCTTTAAACTGGACAGAGCAGGCGGCAGGTATCGGCTGCCCCCAACACCACCTCCCCTCAAACGCCGGCACACCGGACATAGCCGTGGCCTCATGGCAGGTGTCACGAGCTGTCCCCTCAGCCTCCCCTCTACGCTACCCTCTGCCGTGCGAGAGGCACCCTAAGCCAGCGAACCGCCTGACACCTGCTAGCATCTTACGGAACTACGAGGGGAGCGTAGGACAGTAGTTTAGGGTGGGCTGCTTCTCTGTATATGTTACTCTGTGCCTGAACGTAGAAGGAGTAGATGGGGGAGCCGGACGGCGAGTGCTCCTGCGGTTGTCTCGGGCGAGGGAGCAGCGAGAGCCGTGTGTGAGCGGCGGCCTCCTCAATTAGCCGCTCTCCAACTGGAGGCACAGCCACAGACACGGCCGCGGTAATTAGAGCCCGAGTCGCCGACACGCTGCAGGCCAGCCAATCAGCGCCAGCCGGCGGCCAGCGGCCACCCAGTCACCGCCAGCTGCCCGCCCCACTTCCTGGTGGCGCAGCGTCTGCAAGGCCCAGCGAAATTAATCAGGGAACATCAGAAGCCTTCATTTGAAAATGGCGTTGAAGGTACAGCACCTTCATACAGCGGGGCGCGTCCTATATGTCACCGGTTCAGTGAACCCCCTCCTCCTCCACCGCCCCCCCCCCCCACAAAAAAAACCCTCGTCGTGAATCAGAAAGTGAATAAATCTACGTCTACATAGATACGCTGCAAATCACATTTAAGTGCCTGGCAGAGAGTTCATTAACCACTTTCATAACTTTTCTCTACCGTTCCATTTCTCTAAGAGCGGGCGGGAAGAAAGAACTCCTAAATCGTCCCGTTTTCGATCTGATTTCTCTTATTTTATTGGGATGGTCATGTCTCCCTATGTAGGTGGGTGCTAGCATTCGAATGCCTTTTCATGCTACTTCAGAACTGTTTTCGCATTGCCAAACTTGTGCTTCGGATGGTTTTCACATTTGAATTGCTTATTATAAGGCATATTTGGTCTACTAGGACTTACCACATAGTCTGTTAATGTTTACCATACTTGACATTCATTACCCCATGAATGTCGACGAGAGGACCATCATCAATTCACGAAACAGAGCAGAACATCATTGCACCATTTCTCAGATGGGCAATGTCCCTGAGGCAAGAACATAGATGGGTAGCTACGTTTCTAAGAAGTTATTATAGGTAGTTCCCATTGGTGGGGTGCATTTTAAACTAATATGACATGATTTTAGGTGTTATGGTTTGGCATGAAACTAATACACCTTAAATTGCTGGAAGTGAAACGAACAGCAATGGCATCTACAGTATATAGCTGCTTCTAGAAAGTGCTGCTATTGGTGTGCCATCGTTACTCGATAAAAACTGAAATGGAAAACTGTAGAAGAGAGTATTTGAAAATAATATTTTTCCTATATAGCCTCCGTTGCTTCCTTTTTATATTGCTTCTATCGCTATTGTCGGGTATTGTCATCTACATAGATCTACATAGATACTCTGCAATTCACATTCAAGTGCCTGGCAGAGAGTTCATTAACCGCTTTCATAACTTTTCTCTACCGTTCCATTCTGTAATAGCGCGCGGGAAGAAAGAACACCTAAATTGTTCCGTTTTCGATCTGATTTCTCTTATTTTATTGGGATGGTCATGTCGCCCTAAGTAGGTGCGTGCTAGCAAAATATTTTCACATTCAGAAGTAAAAGTCTGTGATTGAAACTTCGCAAACAGATCACGCCGCAGTAAATAACGTCTTTCTTTTAATGATTTCCACCCCAATTCGTGCAACAGTTCCGTGACGCTTTCCCCCCGGTAACGTGATAAAACAAAACGAGCTGCCCTTCTCTGAACCTTCTCAATATCTTCCGTCAGTCCCACCTGGCGAGGGTCCCACAATGGGCAATAGTAATGCAGGAGAGGACGTACAAGTGTGATGTAGGCAGTCTCTTTGGTGGACCTGTTGCATCTTCGAAGCATTCTGCCAATGAGACATAATCTTTGGTTCGCCTTCCCCACAATATTTTCTATGTGTTCTCTCCAGTCTAAGTCGTCCGTAATTGTAACTCCTAGGTATTTTGTAGAATTTACGACCTTCAGGTTTGACTGATTTATCGCATAATTGAAGTTCAGCGGATTTCTTTTGGTGGTCATGTGTATTACTTCACACTTTTCTATATTTAGTGTCAATTGCCAATTTTCGCACCAAGTAGAAATTTTGTTGACTTCTCTAACCGATAAACGACAGCATCATCCGCGAACAGTCCACGGGAGCTATTCAGATTGTCTCCTAAATCGTTCATAAACACAAGGAAGAGAAGGGGACCTATAACGCTTCCCTGTGGAACGCCAGATATCACTTCTATTTTACTCTATGACTTACCGTCAATTACAACGAACTGTGTCATTTCTGATAGGAAACTGTGAATCCAATCGCACGATTGAGGAGATATTCCATTAGCACGCAATTTCATTAGAAGCCGCTTGTGGGGTACAATGTCAACAGCTTTCCGGAAATCCAGAAAGATGCAATCGATTTGAGATCCCTTGTCGATGGCACTTATCACTTCATGTGAATAAAGGGCAAGCTGTGTTTCGTAATAGCGATACTTTCTGAATCCGCGTTGAGTATTGGGTAATAGGTCGTTCTCTTCCAGGTAGTTAATAATGTTCGAACAATGTTCTAATATCCTACTGCAAATCGACGTCAATGAGATTGGCCTGTAATTTTGGGGATCACTCCTATTACCTTTTTGAATATTGGAGTAACTTGGGCAACTTTCCAGTCTTTGGGTACGGTTCTTTCGCTGAGTGATCGGTTGTAAATTATAGCTAAGTACGGAGCTATTGCATCAGTATACTCATAGGAATCTAATTGGTATACAATCTGACGCGGAAGATTTGTTTTTGTTTAGTGAGTTAAGTTGTTTTACTACTCCAGGAACATCTACTTCTAAGTTTCACATGCTGGCAGCTGTTCTTGGATTGAATTCTGGAGTGTTCACTTCGTCTTCACAGGTGTTTTTAATCTATCATCCTTCGTTTCGTTTTTCTATCGGATCATTTTATATGCACCTTCAAAGTATTTTTATCGCTTGAGAAACGTTTTACGTCGTGATGACAGCACGTATACGAGTCGTAACGCAGTCGTTTAGTATAAAGTGGGGCAAGATTGCACACTTAAGGTTTAATTAGCGATATAATGGAGAAAACTTCACAAATTACAATCGTATTTTAAATGGCTATTGATCTGACTTTTTCTTGTTATAAAACAGAGTCCAAAAGTCATATTAAAATCCAAACTGTGGTTCGCATTTAATTAAAAAAAGTAATGCAATGCGCAGACTTACCCAACTGTGGGGTAAGAGTGCGTCTCCAATAGGGTAAGTTTGCGCGTAACTGTTAAAATGATAAAAACGTAAGTATCACTCAATCCTTTGTTTTTATTTAATTCATCGTATACATGAATCTAATGCCCTTCGTTTCTCGGCATATAATGAGTTTTACTACAAAATATGCTTAACTGAACAATTGTGGAGCTTGTGAAACAGAACCTGAAGGATAATATTCCAATTTGAAGTAATGCTGCTTACCAGAGATGACAATTGAAGTGTCCAGAACTTTCATAATAAGAGCAGGATTCATGGCACCACTCCTCGTATTTTAGACACAGAATCCATCCATCTGTAGGTGGATTATTCTAATTTTCAATACAGCCGGGACAGTGAAAAGTACGTTGACTTTCCGTCGACGTATTTAAGTTTTCCTTGCCATTTTTTCTGTCTTTTTGTTTCCTTCCTGCCGCGGTGGAGTAGCCGAGCGGTCTAAGGCGTCTCGCTTCGGAGCGCAAGGTTGCTCGCCTTGGAGGTTCGAGTCCTCCCTGGGGCATGTGTGTGTGTGTTTGTCCTTAGGTTAGTTTACCTAGGTTTAAGTAGTTTGTAAGCCACTGACTGATGACCACGCAGTTTGGTCCGATAAATTTCCAAACATTTGAACTTTTTTTTTTTTTTTTTTTTTTTTTTTTTTTTTTTTTTTTTTTTTGTATCCTTCCATCTTTTGCAGCTTTCTTGATTTCTGGAGTGCATGCCTTCCGTAGAGTTTTTCCTTTGTAGACGTTACAATAGAAAAAAAAATTAAATGTTTTATGACTGGTATCAATGTACAATATCGGCCTGTGATGTTAATAAACGTTTCTGGCTTCACAGCAACGAAAAACCTAATTATTATAGCTGACGGGGAAAGATTACACACTACACAGTTTTACCCCACCCAAAATTCGTAACCTTGCCCCGCAATATGGGACTGCAGAAACGCTTTGCCCGAAATTCTCAGTTTCAGTATATCACAAGACTGACAATAAATCGTAGTTCACTATAATATAAAATTGCACATCGGGAGCTCATTGACTTAGGTAGAGCTTATTTTCGCAAGACAAAATTTTATATGACAATAATGTAAAACGTTTCTTACGGCATTACGCAGTCGTTAGCACTGCAACAATAACCAAACTACGGCAACAAAGAGTTAGCCACAGAGGCTGTTTCCTGCGCAGACTTCCCCATTCTACTCTTCTGAACCCCATGGAGGGGGATATGGGTCATTCGTCAAGGGAAGTTAGCTGAACTGGAATTTATTATAACATTTATCACTCAATGTTTAGATTAACAATCGAAGAGTTATATTGCTTATTCTATTCCTAAAATAAGGTTCATATCAAGAGTCACAACGTGGCGGAGTCCGCATAAGTCAGTGAGGAGAGTAAAGTCAACGGTTGCCTCTAAAAACTAACTACTGAGCAAAACATTGCTTAAAACTAAATGAAATGGTATTCTTGGAGATGGTCGGAGAGAAGCCTAAAGCGAAGTGTAAAGTAACTACCTGAACAATGGCCGACACATGATGCTGTTGGTAATCCAAAACATTTCCGTTCATTAGTGGCTGACGGACCAAGTTACTTCCATAAAATAGTTAATAGCTTACACAGAGATAGAATAAAATGCTAATCGAGAACTATGACAGTACTTTCGAGCACATGGTGGTATGAGGTCGACACACGAACACATAGGTCACAAAGAAAGTATAAAAAATACATAAAATTTCAGCCTCAACAATGTGCCGAGCAGACGAAATACACTAGCTATCCAGTACCTAACAATACCGAACTAATGCTCAACATAGGCAAGTCATAACATAAACGGACAAAACATGGACTTTGTATGAAGTAGGAGCGCAGCACGCAACGTGTTAACTCACCCAAATCTCAAATGGAAAGTTAATCCTTTCTTCCCGCTAACGCCCCTCGGCCAGCGGTCGGCTACATAATATGAAGTATTAGGTATAACATTCCTCGGGGTGGACTGAAGTCGCATGTCTCTGACCATCTGCAACAACTAGAGTTAAGATGGCATGCATAGGATGTCATGCTTAGGTTGGAACTTCTGTGGCGGCTACTGGAGGAAATTTGAATGCTGTAAACTACTAAATCCTTCCTGATTCTTCAATTAGGAGTGGGTAGGGAGCGAACTACATCAATATACATTAATAAAATAAAACAGATAAATCTTCACCTTCCTTCACCCATGGCAGAAGCAAGGATCGAACACGAACGAAATTACGTGACTAGGTATTGACCTGCACATAGGTTAAATTTGAGTAATTGAATGAAATAATGATGATAAATGAAAGCAGGTCCAACTGATCCATTTCATGGTAATGATATGTAGTGTAAGTTCCTGAAGGAATTAGATTATAAACAATAAACGTGTCGGATGAGTTTTGTTGCTTTTACAGTAAAATAATGGAAGATGATTGCTGTAAAAATTATGTACAGTGAAGAATGGTCATGGGAAGAAATATATTTCTGGAAAAGGGAAATTTGTTAAGATCAAATATATATTTAATGTTAGGAAGTTTTTTCTGAAGGCTTTTCTGTGGACTGTTGCCTTGAACGACAGTGAAACATGATCGATAAATATTTCAGACAGGAAGCGGAGAGAAGATTTTTAAATGTGGTGCTGCAGATGAATGCTGAAAACTAAGCAGGTAGCTCGCGTAATCAATGAAGAAGTACTGTACAGAATTGGGGAGAAAATTCTGGCATACCTTGACTAAACGAAGGGATCGATTGATGCGTCAAACTGTTAGACATTAAGGAATATAGCATTGGAGAGGCGTATGTGGGGTAAAAATCGCAGAGGGAGAGCAAGAGACGAATACAGTTCGCAGGTTCAAATTGCAGTCTTCTGAGGAGATGAAGAGGCTTGCTCAGGATAGAGTGAAGAGCTGCATCAGAGCTGCATCCAGTCCCTGCGCTGAAGACCACAATAACAACATATACATACAATGGAGAGACACAGATAGTGGTCAAAAATGTAAAGGTCGACAGATGGGACTTGAGCAGCATGTTTCAAGTGTATGTGTGTGTGTGTGTGTGTGTGTGTGTGTGTGTGTAATGATTCATTACCGCGCTAACTTCTACAGTAGAATCAATACAGGAAATTGACATGAAAAAGACAAATGACAACAGATATTCATTAGCAATTTACAGGAGATGCTCGAAAGAGTGACCTTCAACAGCGATAAACGATACACAGCGACGGCGCATGGACCAGCGTACATTAGAAACGATGCCGGGATGTTCAACACAGATAGAGCAACAACAGACACGCCTGAAAGCAGATTATCTCCAGTCGAGACGGGCGTCTCGTACACCGGGCTTTTCATATGACACCGAAATAAAAATTTGACGCTGATTAAATCGCGAGTACGCAATGGTCAAGGAACTGGTACTCCTCTTCCTATACATTCCTGACCGGAGACAGCGTCCAGGTGATTTATGGAGTTTCATCTGTAGTGAAATGAGACCACATTCTGCTGTAACAACATTCGTCTATGGACAACTAGAGGAATGTCGACGTGAAGTTCAGGTAAGACGTCCTATATAACGATGTGTGAGTGGGCAGTTAAACGACTAGGTGGAATGTACTGTTCTACTAAGCTATTATGAACTGTGCTTGCCCAAACATTATTGGAAAACCGCTCTCGGTAGGCGTCTGATATTGGGCCAAGTGCGTTATCACGAGCTCACAGGTTAGAATTAGGAATGTTCACTATTACCGGCCGCGTAAACTTACACTCATCTGTATCTATAAATGTGAATGTCTGTTCGGTGTACGTTTAACACGTCTGAACCAAAAGACATACAGAGCTAAAAATTTATACAGTTACTAATGTTTTTAGGAAGGCTTTAGGCACGGTTTTATGCCAAACGGATAGAATGTCTTTTCGGTGTACGTGTATCACGTCTGAACCACAAGACATAAAGAGCTAAACATTTATACAGTTACTAATGTCTACCCGGGGAAGGCTTAAGGCGTGGTTTTATGGCGATCGGATAGCTATTTATGTATATCTATAAATGTGAATGGCTGTTCGGTATACGTTTATCACGCCTGAACGACAAGACGCAGAGACTTAAATATTTGTACAGTTACCAATTTATACTTGAGGATGATTTTAGGCACGGTTTCATAGCGATCTGATAGATATTTAGTAGTTTGAAGAATATAACCCGAAATGCCGAACAATAATTACTTTTTGAAAATTATATTTATTCTTTGAAAATGGTTTTACTGGTTGCATTGTTGCTAGAGGGCTGATAATGATAAAAGTGTGGAGTATATTGGGATGGAAAGTTATCGGTATATATAAAATTCTACGTGTGTGTGTGTGTGAGTGTGTTAATATTTCGCTCTGCAGCGAAAACTACAGAACCCAAACGAATGGTCTGTGTGTAATTGTTGTCCGAAGTCTCCCGTTGTACACCATAGCAGATCCATGTTGGTAACTATAAGGGGGTGGAAGATATGGTGGTTGAAGGTCATCAAATTATAAAAAAAAATTCGTACTGAAGGCCAGCGATGACGTTTGCGACTCTATAGCAAGGAGGTTTCATACATCGAAATGTGATGCCACAGATCATATCTTTCGTCTATGCGTGTTACAAGGTCTTCAGCTCTTTCTGTGTAAGGAAAATCATACGAATAAGGAAATATAAGAATAAATAAATAAAGCAGTAAAAAAGAAATTTCTTTTAATTCTACTCTTTAAAAAAATCGATTTGATGTTTCGCGCATTACTATATACTGTGATATTATTACAATCATTATTTTTGAATTTCCTGATTGGATTCTTCGAAACGAGTGCATTTTTACGTGTGATTTGATCTACACTACTTTCTTTCCTAATAAACGTTAAGTACATAGACTTCTGCAATCTGATAGGAATATTTTTCAGTTCCTTCAAAACCAGTTTCATAGCACACTACTGAAAGATAGCTTATGTATCATAATCAACCAAAACCCGAAGCACGTCCTACAGCTATCTAGATTGCCAACGGATAATCCTCTTCTGCATTTAACATTCCTTCAAATTCAAAATGTTTGTTAAACTTATGGAACTTACAAACTACTTATAAACTAACTTATACTAAAGACAGCACAAACATCCATGCCCGAGGGGGATCTGAATCCATGACGGGGAACGTCCTCGCGTATCGGAGCACAGCGCCTCAATGCGCTCGGCCACTCCGCCGCGGCAATATTCTTTCTACCACTGCAGGTGTTCTGCGATACCTTCCAGTGTCACTTCTACACTGTGCAGAATGTTCGACGATCCGGCAGATTACTGTCCGGGAATAGTTTACCGTCGGAGGTTAGAGTCGTCCCTCGAGCATGGGTATGTGTAAGTTGACCTTAAAATAAGTCAGTTTAAGTAGTTTATAAGTCTGCAGTTTGGTCCTGCAGCTTTACAAAAGATTAAACAAAATAACAAGAACAGTCGTAAACCTCAAATCATTACTTAAATGAAAAGTGTGAAGTAATACACATGACCACTAAAAGAAATCCGCTGAACTTCAATTACGCGATAAATCAGTCAAACCTTAAGGTCCTAGATTCTACCAAATACCTAGGAGTTACAATTACGAACAACGTTGACTGGAGAGAACACACAGAAAATATTGTGGGGAAGGCGAACCAAAGGTTACGTTTCATCGGCAGAACGCTTCGAAGATGCACCAGCTCCACCAAAGAGACTGGCTACATCACACTTATGCGTCCTCTCCTGGAGTACTGTTGCCCCTTGTGGGACCCTCACCATGTGGGACTGACGGAAGACATTGAGAAGTTTCAGACAAGGGCAGCTCGTTTTGTTCTATCACGTTACGGGGGGGGGGGGGGGGAGCGTCACGGGAATGTTTCACGAATTGTGGTGGAAATCATTAAAAGAAAGACGTTATTCATTGCGGCGTGATCTGTTTGCGAAGTTTCAATCACCGACTTTTAGTTCTGAATGTGAAAATATTTTGCTAGCACCCACCTACTTAGGGAGACATGACCATCCCAATAAAATAAGAGAAATCAGATCGAAAACGGAACGATTTAGGTGTTCTTTCTTCCCGCGCGCTATTAGAGAATGGAACGGTAGAGAAAAGTTATGAAACTGGTTAATGAACCCTCTTCCGGGCACTTAAATAAAAATAAATAAAATGTTCAAATGTTTGTTAAGCTTATGGGACTTAACTACGGGGTCATCAGTCCCTAAACTTACAAACTACTTATGAACTACTTACGAACTAGGACGGCACAAATATCCATGCCCGAGGGGGTATTCGAACCCCTGACCGTAGTGGCCGTGCAGACCGTGACTGAAGCGCCTCAGTCCCCTCGGCCACCGCGGCCGACGGGCACTTAAATGTGATTTGCAATCTATGTAGATGTAGATAGATGTAGAAATCATATTCAAGGAATGTATGACATTGTCTGCGAATAGGACAAGTTTGCATACCCAACCGGGACTCGATCCAGGGACTCCTGCGTTTTAGACAGTTGCGCTGACCTTTAAACGACTGGGGACACAAGGATCACTACACCTACACGGAATTAGTCAAGTAAGTCTTCCGTCAGTTACAAATTATTGACTTTACCCTGCTCACTCAAACTAGTAGTTTTTGTAAACTTATTCCCGTAAGGGTAAAGGCCTATTATTACCCCCAAAGTGAAGAAAGGATCATTGGCCATCATCAGTAATTTATATAAGATACGTATATATGTAGCGTCTGTTCTTTCCGACATGTCCAAAAGAACAGGCGCCACATATATATATATATATATATATATATATATATATATATATATATATATATATATATATATAAAATATAACTTACATTACCTAAATAGTTTGGGTGAGTTATTTATTGAAATAATCCCAAGGATAGTTTAATTATCATAGATGATCGATTTCGGCCCACAATTGTACAATCCACTGGTCTAATGTTACCAAACCCGACTAGAAGATGATACCATTGTGTGCCCAAACCAGTCGACCATGAAATTTAAACTGACTCTGCGATCTTGATTTTTGAGTTCGCTTTACTTAAAACGATCAAATTAAGTACAATAATATACTTGATGCCATTCTCTCAATCGGATGAAGGAAGAGGCAGCGGCTTGAGGTGGCCTCGTGTTTCGAAATTACTGTGCCCTCGTTCTCTAACCTCCTGCAGCGACTGCTATGACAGGTTGCCACTCCACTCCAGCAGATGTCACTGGCATCGCTGTTGACGTCTGAATGGCTGCCTGATTGCTGCGGCCAACACTGCGATGGGGCCGATGTAGGTTACTGGGAGACTCGAGAAACAAATCACATGCCTCTTCCCTCCACACTATCCTCTAGAATGTAGGAGAGACTTTCATTCTGGAAAATAATCTGACTTTACGTCATTTGTTGCGACCACCAAATAAATTAAACCTCATTTAAAGCAATAGAATGTATCTTAATACAGCGTTTCAATACTCGATAAATTAAACCTGACATTATCGTTTTTCAGGACTCCTCTTCAGAGCATTTACATAGGTATCTGCAGAGTCTGAGAGGGGAGGGGGTGAATTAAATTAATTACTATTAACAGATAATTATTTACTTTGCTTTCCTGTCCATGCAGCATCTTTACTGCTGTTTGTTCCATTTCCTATTAACTGAAGTCATGTGTTTATGTGTACTGCGTGTACTAGTAACTGGTGTGATTTCTGTCACTGGCCTGACTGCGTTTTTGTATGTACAAAATTATGGATAAAAGCTTCTAATAAGCTATGGGGCCTCATGTGTAGGCTTTTACATAGGAGCTGTCTGTGCCCTCAATGACCCGAGTCACAAGGCAGTTTCAAAAGTAGCATGGATTTATGCCTCCCTGCTCTATGTAATTAAACTAGTGACAGGGCTGTGGGAATAAAATTGTGGCTCATATTGATCATAAATACATCTGTTACACAAAAAGCAAAAAAAAAAAAAAAAAAAAAAAAAGTTCAAATGTCTGTAAATCTATCTGACCAAACAGCATGGTAATCAGTCCGTAGCTTACAAACTACTTAAACCTAGGTAAACTAACCTACGGAAAATACACACACACACACACACACACACACACACATGCCCCAGGGAGGACTCGAACCTCCACGGCGGGCAACCGCGCGCTCCGCAGCGAGGTGCTTTAGACCGCTCGGATATTCCACCACGGCTATGAGATAGCACTTCACAAGGAATGTTACATAAGACTCGCTAAGAAAAGAAACAATTTGTGGATGGTAAAATAGATAGTGAGAAGCTACTGAAAACACCTAGTGACGTACTGAGCTATTTGGCCTTATATGATATGTTGTCCCCATGTGCAATCATAAAAAATGTTCAAATGTTTGTTAAGCTTATGGGACTTAACTACGGGGTCATCAGTCCCTAAACTTACAAACTACTTATGAACTACTTACGAACTAGGACGGCACAAATATCCATGCCCGAGGGGGGATTCGAACCCCCGACCGTAGTGGCCGTGCTGACCGTGACTGGAGCGCCTCAGTGCAATCATAAAACAAGTAACTACAAGCGTGCGGTTACATCGAAGTTGGGCAGTTTTTTTGTTTGTTTTTAAGTTAACGCTGAAGATGCGTATACATTACCAACGTGAATGGCTGCTGGCAGTACGGGGTGTCATGTCGTTGAGAAACTCCATTTCAGCCTTGAGTAGTAAAAATCTGCTGAGCGATCAGAATGTGCCCGACCAATACGCTCCTCGCAGGGAACGTTGGATGCCGATCGGTCAGATCTGTTTTACATTAACTAGGCTCACCATTCTGAGTCGTTTCCCCTGACAGATTGGCTCGCTTGATGCACGAGGAGTCTGTACCAGCCGCGGCTGAGCGACCGAGAGCATTGAGTCGCTATGCTGCGATGCGCGAAACCGTTTCCCGTCGGGGATTCGAATCCCCCCCTCGGGCGTGGATGTTTGTGCTGTCTTCAGTGTAAGGTAGTTCATAAGTAGTTTGTAAGTTAAGTGACTGATGACCCCGCATTTAAGTCCATTATGCTTCACAAACATTTGAACATTTTTTGTCTCTACCAATTGCTCCAATGTGGTCTTACTGCAAAGGTTACTAAAGAGGGTGCCAGTGATAAAACTATTCTAGCAAAAGAACAGATAATCTCCGATGCAATTAAACACGACCAAGATCTGAATACAAACAGACGCTTATTATGTTCTACACTTATGAGTGTGAACAGTAGTTATCTTCTCCCGCCTTCCCATTGGGAGACCAAATGAAATTTCGAAAACTTCACATCCGGCTCTGCAGAAGGCAGATGCCAGATTTTTTTTAAGACAACGACGAGCACGTCTAACTCTCCCGGAGGTAGAGATCAGAATCCTCTAATGTAGAAACTAACTTCACCGTCCTTGATAAGCACTCCGGAATCGCTTCCTCCACTTTTCCAGTGTCCAGTTAAGAAGCTGATACCTAGTTTTGCCCAATGAAATTCCGCAATGGCGGCCCATGACTGTGGAGTTAGGTGAAGAAATGAAAAATACACGCCTACAGAAGCTTATCATAATAAGTTTACTTACCTATTTATGTGTACTAAATCAATCCGTCGGTCCTTTAAGGCTGCAAACTTGTCAGTGATGTCTTCATAGAATTGTGTTACTATTAACTGCCATTTCGGAATTGAAATATTCGCTAAAGAAAAAAGTCTTTCTTTCGAAATAGTGTTCCTTACGTATGTTTTTATACGTTTTAGGCAGAAAAAGCTGCTTCCAGCAGACGCTGTTGTAGATGAGATGGGCAGAATAATGGAGAACAGTTCATAAGTGTCTGTAAAAATGTCCGTATCCTCATTAAGCATCTGCAACATCTTTCCGGGAGAAATATTACTATACTTCTCATAAGCAAACAAAATAGAGAGTTCGTTTCTGAGGCGTTGTCTTGGTAAATACAGGCCCAAAGACTTTTTTCAGGTTTTTAAGTGCAGGAGAAGGAAACCATGTCCGGTACTCTTCAAATTTTGTGGTATCAGGAAGGCAAAGAAACAGAATTTTCTCACAGTTGCGAAATCTCTCGTCCATTTCTATCAAAATGTGATCAAAAGTTTCGCATTACAGGGCTCGATACATTTTAACACTTCCATCCTGAGAGAGAGAACTATATTCTCTTGAGAGACGCAAATCTGTCATTTTGCTGGCGTTTCGGAAGATGACTGAAAAATACTGTTCATTCCTCTGTTTCTTAGTATATCACGTGTAGTCCTTAATGTCTAACGATCTCTTCTGCAAGACATCGAACAGTAAATCAGTCAAACAAAATATGTCATGAAATACTACTGCCAGAAATGTAAAGTCAAAATTGTTCATGTCGTTTAGAAATCCTTTGGGAAATTCAATGGAATTATCATCAAACTGAATATAGCAAACTATGGTTTCGAAAATCTCTTTCAGCTTTTCCCAGTCATCCACAATCAAACACAATAGTTTCTCAAAGTTCCCATGATTTAAGTAATTTAGCGATTCATAATGTCCGAAAAATGTTAATTGTTCTTTACTTAAATCAACTGCTCCATCTACCACTAATTGTATGAAAAGTCTGTTCAAACGCACGTTTTCATTTAACTGCACGGTATACAGTCTAGCAGTTTCCTTTAGTGCATGTGAAATTATACATCGTTTTGTTTCTACACTTCTCAAATTACCATGGCACTTTAAACAATCTGAATAATTGTGTAATCATCTTTTGATATTTAACGAAGAAGCAAATCGTTATCTATTCCAAACGATGCTTTTACAGCTAAAAAGCAAGCATGGCCAAAAGATTAGTTTTGCAGCGCTGGAAAGAGCACAGCCACAGGAATTCAATAAACCACTAACGTTTGAAAGTAACGCTGCATGCTTTACCAGAATTTTTCACTTCTTTTCTGCCACATATTCAGGAGGGCGCCCACAATTTAGAAGTGCCTTCCTGTGTTCGTCTTTCCAACATGCAAAAGGCATTTCTAACAAAACACATTCTACATCGTTAACTGGATTCATATTTAAAACACAGTTGCAGAGGCACTACAGAAAAAAGCCTGCTCCACGCCGCGCACAACAACGAACACCACTTTGCAGTCCAGCCGACAGCCGTGGAGGACTGGAGAGTGGAGGTGGAGGTAGCCCTGAATAAAAGTTTAGTCTACTTCACCGCTTGGCCCCTTCACCCTCCAGCTCAGGCTATACCAACCTGACGTTTCACGCCGCCTGTGAGGTTGGAGTGCGATGGATCAGAGACTTCTTCGCCGCTCGCCCCCTCCACACACAGACTGGAACGTAGGCTGCACCTTTACACGCTGCTTGAGAGACTGGCCTACAAGGAAGGGTGTGGCGTCTCCACTACACCTGTTCAGACTCGGCGCGCTTGCGACAATAGGAACATTGCGCGTGTTAAGAACAAGGAAGTACATTTGGAGTAAAAAACAGATTTTCTTAAGTTTGGTAAGAGAAAATATTGGTGGAGTGCCACTTGCGAGGGTGAAGGTCGGGGTGAGATTTTAAAATAGGGAAAGATTAATTTTTAAAAATTCACAACCACCAACTGCGAACCAAATTCCTAAACATACAAAAACACTGGAATTGTGATTGCTACTGTCTGACTCGTTTTTAGGGGATGATATCACACGTTCGCAGCTTTCCTTCCCTGCATATGATTAACAAAAAAATTCATATTAAAGTTCATGAGAGAAAAGGATGTACTAACTACTATTTTTGAAAACCCGTGAAAGTTCACTTTATGTTGTTTATTTCACAATATTAGAACCCTGTGGCTGATACGTCTGTACGTCGACACATTTATCAAATAAAGTTATAGCTCGTGAGCCCCCAGACAAAATGAATATTTGTCGCAAATTGTTTTCACACCATGTGCCTGTCTCAAACACCGTTTATGTTCATGCCTGTGCGACGACACGTCTTACATTAACAAATCACAGTCACTTTAAATCAATGCGATGCACACCTTGTTCCACCGGCTAAATATTCACAACACACAGTAGGACTCGACTCAACTTGGTGCAGTCTACGACGAGCAACCACACCTGGCACTCGCCATTGTCCCTCTCTCCCCTCACCGGAAACGAACCTGGAAAATCCTAAGCTGGAACAAGCCACCAACGTCGGCCTGCTCGCTGGCCTCCCGTCAGCTACAAGCACACAGCAAATCTCAACGTGGAGAATTTCTACCTATGGCCTAACTATAAATGTTGTCACCCAACTGCGTACATACATTTCTACCACAATTAATAAGATTAAAATTGTGTAACATTTAGTGCATTGGCATGGTCAATGTTTGAAGTGAACTTCATACTGTTTAATTATCAAATGCTATTAATTACCAATATTTTTATTGGGCGGTAATCTCACACACTTCACCTACTTCCCATGAATAGTTGCCCTTGATTGGCAGGAGCACGGCGTATGAATACCCGCTTTCCACAAATCAGAATGATTGCCGTGTGTTTCTGGCACCGAAAGTGTGAGCATGACTCTCTTCCCGCGCTGATGAAGAGTGTTGCTGCCTCCCTCTCCCTCAACAGCTGAAGTGCTGTGGACTGCTCTTACTCGGAAAGAGGCATTCCGTTTGCTACGCCGATGACCTCGTACACCGACACCGTGACCTGCCAGGTCCATTCCTCTATCTCAGCGTTCGCCGTCTCTTTCGGTTAGACCACCGGGGATGTGGCTTTTCCGCAACGCTTCCCAAACCAATACGAGAATTCAAGCTAAAGAGTCCTGCACATCCCAACATCTCACAATGACACGCAACAATTACCAAAAATGAGAAATATAAAAATAAGAGTGTATTAGAAAAGGCGACGATTCTCAAGTCAACTGGTCCTCAATAAAGGAACGCTCGGCATCATTTATGCTAAACCGGTCGTAGCGATGATATGCACAGAAAGAAACATCTGAAGGCTGTAATGGCTTTCAGTTTATCCATGGAAAATCAGTACTGTTCACCACTTGTCTTCCTTGTCAAGGTGCCAAAACAGTCAGAAAACTAATAATAACATTCCACATATGGTAACGAACTTGCATGTCGTCAAATTCCTGAAATGTTTTGAATCACTTCATTAAACGTTTAGGTCTGTAAAGGACCCCTGTATTGACACTCGAAATCATTGTTATTATTAAAAAATCGAATGTTCAGGATGGATTGAAAAAT
Organism: Locusta migratoria; assembly: GCA_026315105.1. Classification (NCBI taxonomy): domain Eukaryota; kingdom Metazoa; phylum Arthropoda; class Insecta; order Orthoptera; family Acrididae; genus Locusta; species Locusta migratoria. Next base: position 903,773,837 of record CM048744.1, on the reverse strand, counting down.
GACATGAGGACAACTTACAACTAACCGCAAATATGATCAAATGTTTTAATGTTTGTAGAGCTTATGGGACTTAACTACGGGGTCATCAGTCCCTAAACTTACAAACTACTTATGAACTAGCTAATACTAAGGACGGCACAAATATCAATGCCCGAGGGGGGATTCGAACCTCCGATCGTAGTGGCCGTGCAGACCGTGACTGGCGCGCCGTAGACCTCTTGGCCACCGCGGTCAGGGCAAATATGATTGTCGACCAGGAGACAGGCTTGTAAAAATGCAGTCTCAGACACATCATAATTTATCACTGTAGAATAAATTGTCAACCAAAAGAATATAACCCCAACAGACACACACACACACACACACACACACACACACACACACACACACACAAAACCGCCATCTCTGGCTGCCGTTCTGCTGAAGTATTATCAGTCAAAAGTAATCAGTCATAACCGCCATCGCACCACAGGAAACGGTAAAGAGTAAAAACTGTCAGGGGCGACAAAGTCTGAAATACACTCAGTAAATAACGTAGTGTCACTCTGAACTTAAGATTGTTGCGGGATACGATTTCGTGGTGGGTTGCGTCAAACTAGTGATAAGACTGATACTTCAGGGGACTGATGACCCAGCAGTTTAGTACCATCAAAATTTCCAATAACAACAACAACTTCAAATGTTTGTAAGACTGTGGCACTAAACTTTATAGGATATAAATACCTAGACTTACGAACTACTTAAACTAGCTTAAGCTAACGTGAGGATAACATACACACACCCATACCCGAGGAGGGTTTGCACCTCCGATGGGGACCAACAACGCGCTCCGCAGTAGCTTGAAGGGGGAAAACAGAGGGCGCTATGGTTGGCCCGCTAGATGGCGTCGCCATAGGTCAACGAATATCAACTAAATTTTTTAAAATAGGTATCCCCATATTTTATTACATATTCCTCTAGTATGTACCTTTTTTAACCTAGTATGTAAATAAATGTGAATGTTTTATTTGGAACACTTTTTTCCTCATCGTGATAGATGGCGCTGTAATAGTAACAAAAGTATAAGTACGTGGTATCACTTAACATATCGCCAGTATCGACGTATTTGCTTCGTGGTACTTTAAAATGGACCGTTTAACAATTGCAGAAAAGGTCGGTATGGTATTTATGTATGGCATCAAAATGCCCAACGGGTCTGTGCTGTGTATGTTGATCATTATCTTGGAAGACATCATCCAAGTATACGGACCTTCCGTCGCATAGTTGTTTTATTTAAAGAGACAGGAAGTGTTCAGTCACAAGTGATACGTCAACCACGACCTGCAACATATGATGATACCCAAGTAAGTGTTTTAGCTGCAGTTGCGGATAATCCACACATCAGTAGCAGACAAATTGACATTCGGGAATCTCAAAAGTCGGTGTTGAGAATTCTACATCAACATAAATTTCACCCGTACCATATTTATATGCACCAAGACTCTGAACCTCGTGTACAGTTACGCCACTGGGCACAAATTAAATTACGGGACGCACTGGGCATGCTATCGACAAAGGTTCGCAAATCGATTCCGTATTTCTTGATTTCCAGAAAGCTTTTGACACCGTACCTCACAAACGGCTTTTAATCAAATTGCGTGGTTATGGTACATCGCCCCAAATTTGCAATTGGATAGGGGATTTCTTGTCAGAGAGGACACAGTTCGTAGTAATCGATGGTAAGGCATCGACTAAAACAGAGGTGATATCGGGCGTTCCACAGGGTAGTGTTATTGGTCCTCTGCTATTCCTTATTTACATAAAAGATTTAGGGGAAAATCTAAGTAGCTCTCTTAGGTTGTTTGCAGATGACGCCGTCATTTACCGTCTAGTAAAATCATCTGAAGATCAAAACCAACTGCAGAACGATCTGAATAAGATATCAGTATGGTGTAAAAATTGGCAATTGACTCTAAATAATGAGAAGTGTGAGGTCGTCCACATGAGTACGAAAAGAAATCCGTTAAACTTTGTTTACAACATAAATCAATCAAATGTGAAGGCCGTAAACTCCACAAAATACCTAGGAATCACTATTACTTCAGACTTAAACTGGAAAGAACACGTAGATAATATCGTGGGAAAGGCGAACCAGAGACTGCGTTTTATTGGCAGAACTCTTAAAAGATGCAACAGAACTACTAAAGAAACTGCATACACTGCGCTTGTCCGTCCATTTTTGGAGTATTCCAGCCCAGTGTGGGATCCTTATCAGGTGGGTTTGACGGAGGACATCGAAAGAGGCCAAAGAAGGGCAGCTCGTTTCGTATTGTCAAGATACAGGGGAGACAGCGTTACGGAAATGATACAGGATCTTGGATGGGAATCATTACAACAACGGCGCTTATCGCTGAGGCGTGGGTTACTTGCGAAACTCCAATCGCCAAGATTCTCCTCCGAATGCGAAAATATATTGTTGACTCCCACTTACATAGGTAGAAATGATCATCAGAATAAAATAAGAGAAATCAGAGCTCGAACAGAGAGATTCAGGTGTTCTTTCTTCCCGCGCGCTATTCGAGAATGGAATGGGAGATAAATAGTATAATTGTGGTTCGATGAACCCTCTGCCAGGCACTTAAATGTGATTTGCAGAGTATCCCATGTAGATGTAGAACAGTTTTTCACGCGCTCTGTTTAGTGACGAAACGTCATTCACAAACAGAGGTAACGTAAACCGGCATAATATGCATTATTGGCACCGGAAAATCCACGATGGCTGCGACAAGTGGATCATCAGCGACCTTTACGGGTTTATGAACGGTGCAGCATAATGGGAGGAAGGATAATTGGTCCCTATTTTACCGATTGTAATCTACATGATGTAATGTACGCTGATTTCTTCCGTTGTGTCTTAAAAGGTAAATGAGTCAACAATCCGAAGATTGGCTTGAACACGACAGTGCTTTACTAGGCATGGTCCTGTTTGTAGTGTGGTACTCTACCACTGTGCTACGGAGCCGCACAGCGGGCGTAAATGGAATATTTAATGACAGGTGGATTGGTCATAGAAGCACCATACCACGGCCTGCTCTTTCACCGGATCTTAAATCCCCGGATTTCTTTCTGTGGGGAAAACTGAAGGATATTTGTTATCGTGATTCACCGACAACGCCTGAAAATATGCGTCAATGTATGAGAGAACATTACTGAAGAGGAATTTCATGACGCGAAATGCATTGAGTTGAAGGACATCATTTTGAGCATTTATTGAAGTCATGACGTAATTACAGGTAATCACGCAATAGCAGAATGCGTTCTGATAATGTATGATAATTTCACAATAGTACGTGTATCACATTGGAACAACCGAAATAAAGTTGAAACGTATGTACTTTCTGTGTTTTAATTTAAAAAGCCTGTTACCCACCGGTCGTCTAAAATTGTGATCAATATGTTTGTGAATATTAAAGCTAAAATAAAACATTGATATTTATTTACGTACTACAGGAATATGTAACATAACATGGGGTTATATCCGTTTGACTTATGGCAGTGTCATTTAGCGGGCCAACCAAAGCGGCGTCTGTTTTCCCTCTTCAAGCTAGAAAAGTTTTTTTCCTTTGCAGTTTTTTCGTTTGATATTTCATGAGATATTTGGCCCGGTCATTATCAATGGACCACTATATATATATATATATATATATATATATATATATATAGAGCCACCAAACGTTCATTGGAAATTAAGTGCTGAATTAATGGCTCCCATTGCTGTATATAAATTTATTATAAATGCCCGTTTGAGCCGGCCGCGGTGGCCGAGGTGACTGAGGCGCTCCAGTCGCGGTCAGCACGGCCACTACGGTCGGGGGTTCGAATCCCCCCTCGGGCATGGATATTAGTGCCGTCCTAGTTCGTAAGTAGTTCATAAGTAGTTTGTAAGTTTAGGGACTGATGACCCCGTAGTTAAGTCCCATAAGCTTAACAAACATTTGAACATTTTTTGCCTGTTTGAAGTTCTGGAGGTTGTAAGGAGAGGCTGGTATGCCACAACGACGCGGCGTTGTTCTCTGTCGCCCTGGTATTGCCCCGCTTGACAAACGAGCGCTGGCTGGTGGCGTTTTACGTCGCTCTGCCGTAATGGGACGCCTAGGCTCGCCGGCAGTAAAAGTCGTGGCTGCAGTCGGATGCGGCAGACCGTTTATCTAATGCGGCCTTCTGAGCGGCCTTTGTTTGCGACGTGGATCTTTTTATGGGCACCTACAAGTGTAATGAACCGATGCCGTTAACGTCTAAAGGCAACACCAGTTACAAAGTTATGTCCTTCCCTTAGATGTCTGCGGAGCAAGTATAAATGTCTGCATAAACGGAATGGTAGGGAAAGGATAAGTCAGGTTGGATTCATAGAAAGTAGCTTATCCGACGAAAATAATTGTGCAGAAAAGTCTTATTTTAGCGATTAATTTTGAAATCATTTTTGGAGAGCAGGATCTTCATGAACAATTACAATTAATTTAAAACTATTATAGATCATTTATATTTCTAGCTTCGTTACGGATTTGAGCCTGCTATAAGACCGTCTTCATATCATAATGGAGGAGGCAACTGCACCTGATCAACGAGTTTCTGGTGTTACCTGCTCCAGCACTGTCTGAAGATAATCTTATAAAAGGTCGGAACTGGTATTCAATCCGAAAATAAATTTGATCTAAACTGGTGTTACACTAATTTTAATCAGGATAATTGGTAGATCGTTGTCGTGTAGGAACGTTAGTATTGTATAACCTATCTGTAAGTGTACACTGCAGGAATTATTAAGAAGGTGTGACTACTTGAACAGTGCATACAAATATTATAGTTATAAAGTGTTCAAATGTTTGTTAAGCTTAACGGACTTAACTGCGGGGTCATCAGTCCCTAAACTTACAAACTACTTATGAACTACCTTACACCCCCGACGGCGGACGGCCGCGCGCACCGCAAAACGGCGCTCCAGTACGCGCGGCTAATCCGCCGCGGCTTATAAATATAAAAAAATATAAAAATGCCATCTAGATTGATTTTAAAGTAATTTTAATTATTTGATCGATGTTTAGAATAACACTTGTCATTCTGGAAACCTTACTAAGTTCACTGAATCGACGGTTGAAATCCACCAAAATGAACGGGGTTACTTGAGGTTATCGTTCACTCGGCACAAGAACGCCTAATACGCAGCATGAAGCCTCTAATGTTCTTACGTAACAGTCACTTCACCTTTAAATGTAACGGCTTTCTGAAGTAAAGGATTGTTATAAACAACTGCGTTATTCAATACGGATTGAACATTTTTGTAGCTAACCCGTATGGAACGGCGAAGGTCATTGGAATCATTCCAAGGATCACGGCAATAAATAATGTTAAATCTGGGAGAAGTAGCGGTCATTTTTAAAATCGCGTGTATAAACTCCCAAGGTACTCTTCTCGTAAAACCTCTTATTATTAGGCCATTAAACAAACTTTTCTACAATCTACATTTTTTTTAATTACTTCACTGTAACATTTAAACATCTGACATTCAAACAGTCTTTATATAGCAGCGGCTATCACGATACGGCAGGAAGGTTAACATTCATTGAAAGCCTCAATATGGGAAGCCAATAAAAAGACGCGAAGGAGGTGGCGCCACTAACATAAAACCAGGAAAATTGATGACTGGAAGTATGTGTTATCGTCTGGTGCATAATCGTCTACGTTGCTTCCGACAAACAACCGGGATTATTTATCGAAAACTCCAAAAGAAGCTCTCTTCAGTCAGAGATAGGATGGTTCCGTCATATTTTGCGCATCTATGTCGTTTCTAGTACTACTATCAATGGACAGATAACTGTGAATGAATATTACTGCTTACAGTGATTAATATATTTCTAAGAAAACTGACATAATCTAAAATGATAAAGCTCCCCCCCCCCCCCTTCAAATACACACAACAGTGAAAACGTTCAACGTTCAGCATTAATCATATACTACACGATCTTAATATCACCTACGCCAGAGGTACAAGAAAGGTGTCTCCGCAATTACGTTCAACGCTGTTGCAGAGTGGATGGAGACGTCCTTATGTTATTGCGTGCATTCGTATTATTCGCAAAACTACGGTGGCTGATTGGATGATAACTTCGTGTTCTCATGGTAAATGGCGGGACTTGGAAGTGCTAGTACTTCTGTTCTGAATATTTTGGCGGGCAAGGTTGCTCATGAAGTTCAGTGAGAGGGCTGCTCACCCTCTGTAACAAAAACTGAGTGAACAACGCAACGATCAACATGCAGGAACATAAAACAAAAGGACTGAGACGTTCAACAGACAAAAACAACAAAAAAAGTGGATCAAGACACTGCCTAGTAAGGAAAAAGGCCCGGGTTCGAATACCGGCCCCGGGAAAAGATAGTCAGTGCCTGGCCTTCTATTCACTATGGGAATATCTGACATTTTAAAATGACAGCATAGCCTGTTGCTACTAGTAATGTGAATTGCCATAAATGAAGTTACTGTGGCTTTGGCTTCTATTATATGAAGTCATTTCTCAAAAGATAACAATCATTTTGAATCTAGAGAAACACTTGACGGGTCGCTGCTCGAATAATTTCAGCTATTCTCAAAGCCAATGATGTGCCAACTCGGTACCAATAAATAGATATTTTATTTACGTTAGGTGTTAATACGTATAACAGAAATGACTGCATATTCCTTTAGAGAGTATCCAACACTATCTACGATTTATTAACAAATGTGAATCTGTAATGAACTTTTAAGGGAGATTGTTCCGGGCGTTAAACTTGGAAACGGAATGGGAGCTGGTGGTGTTAGAGGGCGCGCGAGGTTCATTCCGCCCCTGAGGTTTCAATTTTGCGTTTAATTTGGTCCCGGAGGCCGACTTCATTCGGCGCGCCAATAAAAGTGGCCCTGCCAGCCCCCCCCCCCCCCCCCGGCAGGAAGCGGAAGCGTGCCTGCGCTGATGGCCCCAGGCCACCAATCCGGGCGCTGATTGCGGACCGACAGCCGGCGAGGATCCCAGCAGCCGCGGACGCAGGAGCGGCAACGTGGCCTCACCCCGCAGTCGTGCTAAATGGCTGCAGAGGCGTTCGGCGTCTCAAAATAACTGCGCTCCTCAACTTTAAGAGAAGCCCGAACTTTATTCAGAATACGATATCTTATATTTACCATTTACAATATTAGGTTGTACAGCGGGGCGCCTCGGTAGCACAGTGGTAGAGTGCCAGCCTATGAATCCGAAGGTCGCGGGTTCGATCCCCGCCAGGTCCCTGCATTTTTAACTGTCACTTTCCACTTCTTTCCCCTCTGCCAGTATTGCTCATGTGAAAAATACCGAGTAGCACCGTGGTTCGGAACGCACGTTAGACTGTGGGCCCCCCTATAACTGGCTGGGTAAGTCAGTTCGGAGGAAGGAAACGGCATACCACGTCCATACAGTACCATGCCAAGTAAAGCACTGTGGTGTTCAAACCAATCTTCGGATTGTTAACTGCTTTACCGTTTTTTTTTTTTTTTTTTTTTTTTTTTTTTTTTTTTTTTTTTTTTGAGTTATACAGCATGCTGTAAATGATGCTCGACCTTCGTTTGCTTGCAATTTCCAGCTACTAAAGTGTCCTACTTCCCTGTTGTTTACCTTCTCATTTACATCTTGAAAGGGGTCAATTGCATCCGCTTTCAACTATTGTCTATTTCTTTATTACTCAACTTCAGTTATTGTGCTGGCAGTTTGTTATGCCACCGTGTTTCAGTTCATGTTTGCCTCTAGCCTCTGCCATCGATGAAGGAAAGTAAAAGGTTGGTTGTATTAGTTGTTAACTACCTGGGTGATACAGTTCGTTCCCTACCTTATCCTAAGGGGAGAGTCAGTCAAGAGTTTTCAAATTACAATTATATATATATATATATATATATATATATATATATATATTTGTGACGAATTACAGCGTTCAAATGAATGAAATAAATCGCAATTATCGATGTTATGGCTTCACTGTATTAGGTTTAGATGAAATCCCAAACTGTTGCGAATGAAAATTTGTGCCCGGCCGGGATTCGAACCCGGGATCTCCTGCTTATTAGGCAGACGCGTTGACCACTGCGCCACCGAGGACACAGTGATCAGCCCCACTGCAGAGGGCTCTTCCCTGCACGTCTCCCGACACACACAATAGGCTGTGGTATAGTAAAGAGACAGCGTGGCGAATGGAGATTTGTGTGTGGCGGGAGACGTGCAGGGAAGAGTCCTCTGCATTTGGGCTGATCACTGTGTCCTCGGTGACGGAGTGGTCAACGCGTCTGTCAAGTAAGCAGGAGATCCAGGGTTCGAATCCCGACCGAGCTCAAATTTTCATTCTCCACAGTTTGGTATTTCACCTAAACCTAATACAGTGAAGCCATAACATCGCAAATTGCGATTTATTTCAGTTTTCAAATTTCCTCCATTAGTCATCAGAGAAGCTTCGTTCTATGCGCGTTGCCCTACCAACTTAACAGTATCGTCGTTGGGAAGGTCAGAGACGAGCGTTGTGGTCGCCCCCACAAAATTCTTCTACCCCAGGGGTTGGAAACTCCCCCCACCAGGTTCCCTTTACGGCCACTAGCGGTTGCTGTTTGAAACCGGCGCTCTGCCGTCGGTGGTCTGGTGAGTAGATATGCTGCGCGCTGCGCTCCAGCCTTAACATTACTCAAAACGATTTCTTTGCTGGGATTTTAAAGTTAGGTACGTTAATGTACGCATGGGTAGGCCTTAGGCCGATATCTAAAACTCGTGGCGAATGCTACTCTGATCATAGTATCACTTCCCGGCTAAGGCTCATTTCTGATCAGATCAATGTTAATTCCTATTCACACCCTACATTTTGTTTTAGATTCCCATATGCGTTAACGGTTATGTGTTGGTAGAACTTTTGACTCTCTTTCAACGCACCTAAAGATTCGGACTGTATCACTTAGCTAGGGAAGGTTGCATATTTCAAGTATAACGAATGTAAATTGTATTTGAAAAGAGGGAGACTAATCATTTAATCTAATATTAATTCCTCTGTTAAAACTAAATTTATCTCAATGATTGCCTCTAAATAGCACTGCCAAATCCCCCTCCTAGTCACCAAATAAGTTGCCCATTGTGTGCACATACACAGGCTGTGACGATGTGTTTATGATCTTGTAATTCCCATAACAACACCTCTTCTCGCTCTGCATGCTCGGTGGATCCATTTCTTAAGGTCGTTATCCGTTGCGCTAATTATTTTACTTCTCCTTTTTCTGTTTTATACTCGTGATTGTGGACTCAGTACTTGTTCGTGATCTGTGTAAGACACCTCCACCTAGCATGGGACGCAGTGAGTGAGAGATGTTGGAAGTGAAACTGACTGGAGACGAGTAGGTACACCTACGATCACTTTCTTTGGTCAATTCCAAGCTGAAATAAGAAGCAACGAGTAGGCGTGATGCTTTCAATCTGTATACTCCACACCACAGATCGTTATGTACAGTGTACAGCAAAACAATTGCAAGAACTAAAATAACAAATAAGGGTTACAGCCATTCCCAACCCGAACCCCTATTTTCACCGAATGTGGCTAATGGGCGTTTCCTGAGCTACACTGCTTACTACTGCATCGCTCACTGTTCTTTATCCCACTTGATAAATGTATGTGAAGGTTTATGTAAATGTTCTTATAGTATCCACAATTACTCTTGATAAACTTCCCTGGCCAAATTACATCGGTCCTCCCATCACTTACCCCCATCGCTATGCCTGTTTCGCACCTCTTTCTCTTCTTAGGTTCTCACACTGTATTAGGTAACTGAAAACCGACGTTCCTCGGGTGTTTATTTATCCCAATATTCAGTCAGTACTCTTTCCTCTGTCCGTCTCCTCCTCCCTAGCTACCTCTGCCTCATCCTCTTGATACTCCCATCTATCCACATAATCATCACTTCCCATTCTTTTGTCTCCTGTTTGTTCTCGTTATCCCCTCCCATCCCTGTATATGATAAATTACAATACCGGCAAAATTCATGGTTATGTCAAACCAAGTATGGATTAAGGTACCCTCAGCTACGCATGAACGGTATGGCAGTACATAAAAATATGAAACTTACATATATAAAGAAGTGTTTGTTACACCATTTATAAGTCAAGAATAGCTAGATCTACTTTACTGATCTCGCATCTGTTGGATTCTTCTCTGCATAACAACTATTAAAATATCGGTAAAATTCACAAAAAATATTCTACATACATACTGACCGTGTGTTTGTTTGTGTGTATTGCATACAGTTTTATTACAATTTTCATGAAATTTTGCACATGTCACCTTCAAACTAGAGGAAGGTCATTGTCTATATAAAATTTCGTTCGGTGCATGGCGTTACTTACGGACTTCGACATACTCTGTTTTATGCCGATCGTGATGATATTTTGCACATTTGATCTTCAAAACGAGAGGAAGGTTACTGCATATAATTCAGTGTCGTGCATGGCGGAGGGTACTTTACAACACACACACAAACACCGTTTCACCGATTGAAAGTTGGTAAATATATGAGAGTTTTCGCTGACAGAAAGAGACGATAGTCTGAAAGATGAATTGCTTGAAAGGATTTAAATTTGCTCCAAAACTTACTCTTCCTGAACATTTTAATATGAAAGACACTGATATACCATCATGTGTTTGCCATCAAACATTTAAATATCATGAGCTGTGTCATAGATAATAACGTATAAAGCATTGTTGTTGCTTTTGTATCATGTTGTTTGTGATTTGTTTTGAAACAAGCATATAAAAGTTTCCGGGCGGTTTGTTGGTATTGTGTGACTACTATTAAGATATCTTATTCTTAACAACGCCGAACAAAATATGATGTAACATTTCCCAACACAGTCGTAATGCAAAAGGCTTCGAAACATTGGGAATCAATACATACAATAAGATCTAGACCGCCGCGTTAGAATGGCTCGTCTTCGTAGTCCTCAAAGAACAAAGAGAGCCGGCCGCGGTGGCCGAGGGGACTGAGGCGCTCCAGTCACGGTCTGCACAGCCACTACGGTCGGGGGTTCGAATCGCCCCTCGGGCATGGATATTTGTGCCGTCCTAGTTCGTAAGTAGTTCACAAGTAGTTTGTAAGTTTAGGGACTGATAACCCCGTAGTTAAGTCCCATAAACTATACAAACATTTGAACAAAGAGAGACAGCCGCCAATAGCTAAATATATGGATGTATGGTGCTCATACTACGCCAATCAAACAAGAAAAACATGACATTCAGCATTTCCTTCTGTTATTATCGTAATAAATGACAGAACAGCAACAGATAATGTTGATGAAATACCAAATCGATTCCGAAAGCGGCATTTAACAAGAAAGGTGTAAATATATTTAGTCCGCAACATTTGATAATGATTGCTGATTAGCATTACTTCTGCTGAAAGAACAGACAATCATATCACAGGACGACTACACACAATGTATGAATTTGTCCCGCAGAAACAGGTAATGACGAAAATCTAAAATGTAATCAAGCATATATTAACACCAATCGAGTCAAGCACTTACTTTAGTTCAAAAAGGGGTCCACTACTCAGGAACACACATTTTTAATAATTTACCATCAAGTATAAAAAATTTAGCTACAAATAAAGATCAGTTTAAGAGGAACCTAAAAAACTTTCTAGTGGCCAACTCCTTCTACTCCATTAGTGAATTTATAAATTGTACCAAATGATGCATGCACTCATACTATATTAGTACTATTATATTATCAGCAAAAAAAAAAAAAAAAAAAAAAAAAAAAAAAAAAAAAAAAAAAAAAAAAACCTTAAAAATTATGTATCTGTATTTATAAGTGTATGTATTTGTATTTATATTATCAGTATTATCTGTTATTCAACTTGTAAATTTTGTTTCTTGACATGTTCCACATCCACGAGGATCCCCTCAATATGGATCTACGGAACAAATAAATAATCTAATCTAATCTAATCCCTTGCCAATTTAATTATTGGGCCAACTACTGATTGCGAAATTAATCACTATTCGCTGGTGCAATAAATCGAAATGATTTCATACGTCACAGAACAGTTAAACCATTTATAAAACGCTGTTTCATTGGATTCATTTCCTTTTGTGACTACGAGGTGACTGGCACTGCTTTGTTCCCATCGTTGCTCAGGTCAAACACTGGCAACATTCCTGCATCACACACGTAAGTAAGCTTCTGGTTCTGTTCCAGACTTATTCATTAATTTCCTTCAGTTGCACAGATAATATACGATGTAGGCCTAGTGTAGAGGATTATGATGTTTAATCATGCACATATGTCACATTTATTTTTTGTGGTTTTAACATTCTTACTCCATTCTGCTTTCGTCAATTTTGAGTTTTTTTAGTATGGACCGCACAAAAAATATGGGTTTCATTGTGATAAGAATTGGAACAAGACTACTTGGAGCAGAAGTAGTTGCATTCCGGACCAATGATAATTAATAAGGTTCATCTTTGTAGATGGCAAGTCGTGATCTTGTGATGTACCTGGTTCTCCTAGACCTTCAGGCCTAACCCCGACTCCTCTCACATCATCTATTCCCCTTTATGTAGGTCTTTCTCAATAGTGACCAGTGTTCCGCTGTACCAAAGGATTGCTGAGGGTGCGTCAACAACTCCAGTGACATCCTTATTTAGACCACCAACCGTATCAGTTTCAAGTAACTTTTACTAAGGTAAGGAATTCTGGGAGCAGTGTCTCTTCCCTTTAGTCATATGCCTCTATCTGACCTGTGGGCCAAGCTTGAGAGTCTTCTAGGGGGTGCCAAAGGTCACAGCTATTCTGGATCGTATCCTTCAGATACCAATTTGTTGGTTCTTTCAGAACACTTTACAGCCCACTTCGCAGCATTGTCATTGTCGTCTTCCTACCTGGCTACCATTTAAAGAAAGCCATTGAACTTCATTTACACGATAAATAAGAATAACAATTACAAACAACTTAAGCTGGAAAGAATACTTGAGAAATATTGTAGGGAAGGCGAAACAAAGACTTTCATTGATAATGCAGTAGTTCTACGAAAGAAACTGTCTACACCACACTCGTGCATCCTTTTCTGAAGTATTGCTGGGCACTGTGAGATCCACACCAGGAGGGACTGTCAGAAGATTTAGAGAAAGTTCAGAGAAGTACAGCTCGTTTTGTAATATCGCGACATAGGGGAGTATCACAGAACTTGTGCCAAAGTTGGGATGGAAATCATTAAAAGAAATGTGCTGCTCTTTGCTGTGATTTATTTCTTTTACCGATATTGTTAGCACCCACATACATAGGGATACATGATCATCATAATAGGAGAATTCAGATCAAAAAGAGAAAGGTGTAGGTATTCCTTTTTTCGCCGTGAGCGATTGTATTATTGTATAATTGCGGCTGGACAAATCCTCTGCCACGCTCTTTATTGTGACTTGCAGAGTATTTATGTAGATGCAGATATGTCAGTAACGAAAATATTTTCATGAAAAAAAATATGAAAAGTCTTGATCGCAATTAGCTTTATTTCATGTGACGCGTTTCGAGAATATCATCATCAGATCTGTGGTACAAATGAAGAAAATTACATTTTAGACGTTTATAGCACGTAATTATGAACATCTATAAGGCGTATAAACCATATTAATACATATATACTTACAAAAAATAAAAATAAAAACGATGGGAAATACAACCATCTTGGTATAGATGCTTGATTACAACTTAAAATATCACCATGGACGTCTAGTGACAGTGTTGTACCAGACTCACATGCCCAACTGTTGCGAGAGGGGGAAACACCGTAACAGGTAACCTAGGCCCCATTCGCCACCAGATGGCGCAGGGTTGACATTAAAAGTTACGTGAATAAAACTACACATAAAATATCTTGGGCACACTATACTGTGTGCAGTCATAGAAACTGGGAAAGACATGGCTACAAAAATGTGTTAGGTCTTATAAAAATATATAAGACACCAATTTAAGTATATTAAAATTATTAATGGGATAGGGCGCACGACAAGGGATGCGTGGGAGGGCCAAAGGATATGATTGGGCGTTGCTAAATATAGCACAAACCATATGATAAATGTTTAAAAAAACGCAAACTAGGCCATTGTGACCTTACAGTGACAAAGCCGCTCACCATATGCCACAAGGCTCCACCGCAGAAAAATCTTTCTCGAGTACCAGGCAGACAAATTATGTGAAGGGACAATACGTCACATAACACCCACGTGCCATGATGACGAGAGAACAGACAGAATCTGACAACATGAGCACAATCAAGGCTTAAAAATCGAAACCAATGACAAAATAGGCAGTATAAAAGTGCCACTGAATCATAAATTCTCGTACAAGAGGTGGGTGGATGCGGTGTTTTCTTTCTTTTTTTTTTCTAGTTAATTATTTACAAAAATACATGTTAGATAAAACATGATATATGTTATAAGATACAATGAACAATAGGATACATGTAACATATCTGGTGGACAGCTGTGTTGAGGCATACTATTCTAAAGAATATAGTAGTCTCACATGTTACATAAAACATATTCATATTTTCATTAATGGCTTCGGGCTATACTGTAAGAATTATGGTCTCTTTTCGCGTACCAAATAACGGTGCGGCTTTCGCTTCTCCTTCACAGTGTAACAGATGCCGCGACCGTTTCCTTTGCGTCAAGAGAGAACGAAATATATGGTGTGCTTGGTGGTCGGCAAGTCGGCCGTAAAGTGGGCCTTGTTGCTGCCACTTCCCATTCTGGAGGCGACGTAAGGAAGCGTTCCTGCGAGCAACAGCAGCTGTCGCCTGGGTATGTCGGGGCTGCGGTCGTCGCCCTTCTCATAAGCTGCCGAGCAGCCCCGCTTCGCAATTTGGGGGACCGTAGAAAAATATTGCGAGCCATCTGCCTTACTGACACCAAACTAGCGGCACGTTCGCCTCAGCACAGGAGCAATTTTGTACTTGAAATGTTGCTACAGCATTCAGAAATTGTGCAACAAGATAAAGTTCCTACATATACGACACAAAGCCTAGCGGCTTCCAAATGTTTTTGTGCTGGGACGCACCATCTTTCTGGAATAAGTTAGGTGACCCATAAATACATATATATGTGTATGTTTACTACACATACTGCACGGCAATTTGGAATATAAAATTATATTTAATATGAAGTAAAAGTTTTTACTATCGCAAAAGTGTTGTTGAGGAACGTTTTCGAAATCGGTGTAGGGAATATGTATAATGGTTTTTCTCCAATAAAAGATGCTTTTAAACAAATTAAATGGTAAATTCAATGACAATTGTGGTTGTATTCTCCATCTTCTGGATAGAGACGTGTTAGTTTTAGGCGAAAATCATTTACCATCAAAATTTATTTTTGTAAAAACCAAACTAGAAAATATACGCTGGCATTACTAGGTAGTTGTGGATCCTTTTAATTCCTTCTATATCATATCTGTAAACACCTGATACTATCGCTCCATGATCCCTGTGCCCAATGTGAAAGAAATAGAAAATATAGTAAATTATAAATTATAAACAAGGATACACATGATAAACTTCATCATCATCGTTAGAGACTGATTATGTCTTTCGACGTTCAGTCTGGAGCATAGTGCCTGTGCCTGTGCTTTATCTATGGTTCGATTTCCTCATTATGGACACCCTCCTACCATTGTTCTCATCTATTAGTACCTGCAATCATTCTTGCTACTTTCATATCTGCAACAGCTACCTTACGAATAAGGTAACCTGTACCCACCCAACTTTCACTCTCATACAACAAAGTTGGTAAAAAGATAGAGCTGTGCGCTGCTAACTTAGTTTTGGTACTTACTTCCTTGTTGCAGAAGAGAGTAAATCTTATCTGAACACTCACTCCATTAGCTTTGGTACAACTCGATTCCAGTTCTTTCACTATGTTGCCATCCTGTGAGAAAATACATTCTAGGTACCTGAAACTATCTACCTGTTCTTTGTTCCTCCTATTTGGCACTCAATCTGTTTACATCTCTTTCCCGCAGATAATACTGTTGTTTTGGAGGTACTTACCTTCATATCATAAACCTTCCACCTCTGGTCGGGCTCTGAAATAATAGTTTGCAACCTTTCAATCAAATCTGCCATTACAACTAAGTCATCTGCATATGCGAGACTGCTTATTTTGTTTTCACCTATTTCAATCTCGCACGGCCAGTCTACTGTTTTCAACATATCATCTATGAATAGTATGAACAACAGTGATGAGATATGTATGTAGTATGTAATGATGGATTCAATAAGCCAGTGATGACAGGTTACAAACTGGTCTTACCCCTGAAATTACCATGAACCCTGAGCTTCATTTTCTGTTTATTCTAACTGCTACCTGACAGTGTAAGTTGCCTACGGAAGTTTGCCTCGTTTTCTATAATCTTGTAGGACTGACAATAGCTTCCTCCAAGTAACACAGTCATAAGCCTTTTCTAAATCTATAAAATATAGATACAATTCCCTGTTCCACTCATAGAACTTATCCTTTATCTGTCGTATGCTAAACATATGGTCCTGACAGCTTCTAAGAGCTACACTGATTTTCATCTAATTTGTCCTCAACTAATACTCGCACACTCGTTTCAACAATACCTAAGAATAGTTTGCCTACAACGCTAATTAAAGAGACACCTTTTGTGTTTCCATGTTTAAAAATTGGAGTGATTACCGCTTTCGTCCAGTCAGACGGAACCTGCCCCGATTCACATGTCATCTCAATTATCCTGTGTACCCACATGGGACCTGACATTCCACTGTATTGAAGAGTTCCGGCTCAATTCTATCCACCCCAGTCGCTTTATTGCACTGCAATCTATTGACCATTTTCTGCTAATGTTCCAATGTTTGTTAAGCTTATGGGACTTAATTACAGGGTCATCAGTCCCTAAACTTACAAACTAGTTATGAACTAGCTAACACTAAGGACGGCACAAATATCAATGCCCGAGGGGGAATTCGAACTCCCGACCGTAAGGCCGTGTGCCATTTTCTGCACTTCCTCAAATGTGATCCTGTTTCCATCATCATTTCCATCCCATTTAACCTCAAAATCTGACATCACTGAACGTTTCACCTACATCGAGCAATTCTTCAAAATATTCCATCTGCTCAAGGCATCCACAGGATTGACTAGCAGCTTTCGTGGCCTGTCGAAAACATTAATTCCTTCTTCCCTCCTATTCTAAGACCACTGATTATGCTCCAGAATGGTTTTCCCGCGGCTTCACCAAGTGTTTATAGCTTATTTCCAAAGTCTTTCCATAACTTCTGCTTGAAGTCTGCAATAATCCGTTTGGTTTTATTCCTTTAACGTAACTTACCCTGTCTGCCTGATTTCTAGTATGGAACAATTTTTTAAATGCCTGCTTTTTCTTTTTACAGGCTGCCTTGACTATGTGATTCCACCAAGCTGCCTGCTTCTTCTTGCCTTTACACACTACTTTTCCAAGACATTCTGTAGCTACTTCTAGTAGAGTGTCCTAGCACCTTGTCCATTTTTCTTCCAGGGACTGTAAATGACTACATTCAACTAATGATACCTTTTTGAGATCATTGTAATTTGTGCCTAATTTCCTTGTCCTGAAGTTTCTCCACTTTTATCCTCCTACATATATGAACCTGACTTTCTGCACTTTTGGCCTCACAAAACCAATTTAATTGCAGATTAAATAATGTATCACCAAAGAACACCCTGAAAACACGTGTGGCACTGACTGACTTCCTAAATTCCTGGTCTGTTCATATATAGTCTATGACAGGTCTGGTTCCCCCTCGCAAGTATACCGGTGAATGCCCTTATGCTTAAAAAAGGAGTTTGTGATAGCCCATACTGGAACAAAAATCCAAAAGCTGTTTTCCATTCCTGTTGGCCGACATATCCTCTCCAAACTTACCCATATACTTTTCAAACCCTTCTGTTCGATTTTCTATCCTGCCATTGAAGTCACCCATCAGCAAAACATTATCATTGTCCTTCACTCTAACAACTACATCACTAAGTGCGTTGTAAAATATATCCATCTTATCTTGATATGTCCCTTCACAGGGCGAACACACTGACAATTTTAAGTTTCTTACTGGAGATGGCCAAATCTGTCCACAAAAGTCATTCATTTACAAACTTCATTGCAATTATGCTGGGTTCGGTTGTTTTCCTAATATCATGGGTCATCTACAACACAGTAACACGCAAGAAAACGGAAAGGAAGACGTTCATATGAAAGAACAACAACATCGGGCTAAAGAAGAGGATACTGGACTGAAATCAGCTAAAAAAGCGGAGGAAGTGCCAAATCAGCCTTTGCAAACGCAGGAAGACCAGCAAAACCGTGTGTACTGCCACAAAGCCGTGTGCGGACTGAAATCAACTGTGCTAAGTGCGTCTAGCAGATTGCAGTAACTTGAGACAAAAGTGATACAAAGGTGTGTGTACGGCACGTAAGATAGTAATATGGACCAAGCATACTAAATGTGCCTATAAGTTTGTACAAATATGGAAGTTGTTATTTTTTTTTCCTTATTGTCGTTTCAATTCCCCTAAAAAAAGGGGCGGGCCGGCAGCGCTCACTTGTGCTCTTCGGCCTACAGAAATAAAATTTGTCAGCGGAGAACACAAAAACACAAAGGAGATAAAATTTTGGAGGTAATACAGACATAAAATGGAGATTTAAAATGGAGATAAAACAAAGTACATAAAATGGAGGAAACAGTGGTGACATAAAACACTTGGAATGGCGAAAGTGGTGAATAAAAACAGTTACTCGAATGTCAGTGGCGCACACACACAATTAAAATGAGCATAGGGTGGCGGCCATGGTGAGACCGTCCGCTATTTGGAGTAAAAACAAAAAACACAACACACACTTCCAGAGATACACAAGTTAAAACTGACGGTGTCGGCTGCGGGTTGGCCGTCCACTGTTGTAAGGTAAAACAATTTAAACTAAAACACACCACACTTGTCGAAGCACAAAGGAGGTTCCGATGATGGTGGGGCACTGACAGCATTGAAGATGTTGTGTGGGGGGGAAAGAGATGAAAGGAGATGGAGAGGGTGGGGAGGAGCCACGGAGCCGGTAGGGAAGGGACGGGGGGGATGATGTCCCAGGAAGCCACGGGGAAGAAGGATAGGGGGGGGGGGCGGTAAGAGGAGGATCCGGAGGGACGGAGGTGGAAGTTGTTTTTTTTTTTTTTTTTTTTTTTTTTTTTTTTTTTTTTTTTTTTTCTTTATTGTATTTCCACACCAGCAATTACACCAGTAGCCTGGCAGCAGCTCCAGAGGCTGCTCTTCAGCCGAGAGAATAAAATACATTGATGAGATGAAAATTTAAAATACATGACAGGCGAAAAATCAACGGAGGAACAATGACACATACATGGCGACAATTGGAGGTACAAACAGTTGACAGGTGAACAAAAACCGGAAGTAGTCAGTTAAAAACGAGGAGCCACGGTGACTTAAAAAGCACATGTTGCACGACAAGAACACAGGACGACGAGTACACGGAGACACTAAGTAAAATACACGGTGCGACACTTGTCTGGTTGCGGTGGACGCAGTTAAAAAAAACACACACTTCACTGTAGCACAATACACAACACTTGACGTAGCACTTGTAAAACTGTCGGTCCAGGACCCCGATAAAAAGGGGGCGGAGCAAAGCGTGGGGGAGAGGAAAAAAAACGGCGGGGAAGAAAAGGGGGCGGCAGGGAAGAGCCGTAGGGACTCCAGGGCAGGGAGGGGGGTAGCCAAGCGGGGGAGCGGAAGGGGAGGGAGGAGAGGGGGCACTTTATCTATGGGTGGGGGATCAGAGCTGGTAGGACAGGTATATGTCGGAACGGAGGACGTCATCAGGAAGGGGGAGGCGGCGGAAATTACCCTGGGAGAGGACATGGAGGGTGTGGAGATGAAGGGAAGGGGGTATAACGCGGTAGAGGCGTGGCAGAGGCCCAGGGTTGGTAAGGATGGGGTGGACCATGGGGTTGCGGGAGTCAATTTTACGGGTGGTATAGAGGATACGGATACGCTGGAGATATTCGAGGAGGTGGGGAAACGGGATCAGGTCATACAGGATCCGCGTGGGGGGTGGAAGTTGTTAGCATTAACAGCAATAAATTTGTAAGATATTTTTCAGTTGAAATGAGTATTTATTAATTATGGTGTTTAATAATTATTGTCTCTACCAGAAGATAGGTGTCTATTAAACATCAAAACAAGTTCTGGTTTATAATATGAAAATATTTTTATGTGTGGCCGAAATGAGCCCTTTCCGCAGTTTTAGGAATGTCAGAAACTCCGCCGTTCTCGTGTTAATTGCTTGAAACAACAACGGTGTGGAGCACTACATGTACTACAGAGTATCCAGGGAAGGGGATATTTATTCCTCAATTAAAAATCTAGAAAACCAAGTTCGTTACACGAATGCATCAAAAACATTTTGTATTATGAAAGCTGTAGATGTTTACAAAACAGGTCGAAATAGTGTGGAAAACTGCCGGTAGAGGCGCTGTAACCGCATTACGTTGTGGCTACAAACAGTGTGGCGCATCTCCAAACGACCAGCTCCACCGTATCAACGCGAAAGGTTGCCAGCGTTCCGAAGGAGGAGGTTGCAGTCAAGAATGCCAAGGAACAACGTGCTCTCATGGTAAGGAAATACCATAGGTGACAACACAATCCTACGTTGACAATGCGCACTTTTAAAACAGTTTAAAACTTTGAGCACCGTGCTACAATCAGTTATTGGGTCTGTGGAATCGCTCATTTTTTTCAATTAAAGGGATGTATTTTGCTCATTGGCGATATACGTTTTCATTTTCATCTTGATTTTTTAT
This sequence comes from Locusta migratoria, assembly GCA_026315105.1. Taxonomy (NCBI): domain Eukaryota; kingdom Metazoa; phylum Arthropoda; class Insecta; order Orthoptera; family Acrididae; genus Locusta; species Locusta migratoria. The sequence goes on along the minus strand of CM048744.1, from coordinate 903,752,926 downwards.
ATTTTTTATGTACGTCAAATAAAACATATGTCCACGGATGTAGAGAAAGAAATGAAGTAAGGCAAAGGGCATGCGCTCAAAGTGTTAACGTGACAAAAAGACCCGATGCTAAGACTTAGCAAGCTATGTGCAAAATTTCCAAGGACAGAAAGCGTCGCTGATGATCTGGAAGTAAACGTCGGCTCCAGGAAAAATGTATTTACTCTGCACATATCGCTACAGTTTCTGAAATTAAACAGCACAACACAAGGAGATCCATTGGAAGAGTTGCTGCAGAGTACTGTGTGAAGCGTTCCAGCACGAAAAAAATACTGAGACAGAGCCTACCTGTTTCCATTCAAAATCCAATGTCTCCAGTCCATACCTTGTGATATGATGGCAAATTGTTCGTTTGCGTCACCTTTCTGCTGGTGGTGAGCGTTTCGAAAAGATTGTTATGTGACTGCAAAGACTTCATGCGACGAACGATGGTCCTGTAAGAGCTGCACTGCGTACAGCTCCGCATGTTAGCAGATATCGAACTATTTCGAAAATTCTGTGAACTTCTGTACATCATTATTCCGGATTTTTGCCGCACTCGTCTATCGATCTTTGTTTTCAAGATTTTTAATTTTGAGATTTAGAACTCATATACAACCGCTTGCTCAGCAAACAATTAGTATCCAAACAACGTAAAGTTGCATGGGTCACTCAGTAGGAGTATCAACTACCTCTAAGTGCAAAAATTCTTGATCTATTATCAACACGGATACAGAATATATCGTTCTTGTGAAACAAAGCTGGCTATTTGCTCATCTGAGTATAAACGATTTAGCAGGCAATCTGATGATGCTGCCGTTTATTTGTTATTAAAGTCTCATACGATCAAAAGCAGCTGCAAAATGATTTAGATAACGTAAATGCAGGGTGCAAAAATTGGCAATTGACCCTAAACAATGAAAAGTGGGAAGTCATACATATGAGCACTAAAAGGAATCCGTTGATCTTCATTTACACGATAAATCAATCAACTCTAAAGGCCATAAATTCAATAAGAAGTGATCGCTTGGTAGGACACATTCTTAGACATCGGGGAATCGTAAATTTAGCATTGGAGGGAAGTGTGTGGGGTAAAAGTCGCAGAGGGAGACCAAGAGACGTGTATAGTAAGCAGATTCAAGTAGATGTTGGTTGCCGTTCTTATGATGAGGTGAAAAGGCTTGCTCAGGATAGAGTAGGGTGGAGAGCTGTATCAAACCAGTCTTCGGACTGAAGACCATAACAACAAGTAGGGATAACAACTACGAAAAACTGAAATTGTAAATAACACATAGAAAATATTGTATGGAAGGTGAACCAAAGAATACCTTCCATTGCCAAAACACTCAGAGATTTTGGGTAAAGTAGATTTAGCACGCCACACGAAAATCTGGTTTACGGTCATATGTTGATGACGTTGGAAACGGTATCTACAACTTTTAAAAAAATTACTGAATTTCTTTCGTTCATGTATGAAAGAACCGCTTAGCATGGTGGAAATATTCAAGTGTCAGAGAAAATAGAAAACAATTGCATGTGAAAACAGGAAATTTATGCAGAGAAAAGTGGCTTTCGTAGGTCAAATGCAAACTATTGGCGTCTTGAAGCCAAGTCTCACTAACGTTATTACAGTAGACAGCTATCTGCAACCCAAGACCACAGTACAGTTAACATGTCTTAACTAGTGGTGAAACCATTATACGGCCTGCTGAAGGAAGGTTAAGCATAAGGTTTGAGAGCTCTACACGAAGAAGCATTAGTACAGGTGTAGAAAATTTAAAGAATCTGTCTGAATTGCAGTTCCAGGATGTTAGTAAAGTATTCATCATAATAACCGAGATAAATATTTACCAGTAGCCGATTTTTCAAGTGCTTTCGTGAAGTGTGAGCGAGATTACAGCACGAAAAATTTATGCTGGGGAGTTTGTTTTATGATGGACAGGTTATGTACCGAACATAAGCCACTTACGTGGATCAGTGAAGTATCTGATTCATAAACAAGGTCAATAGAATTTCGATTGTAACTGTATAGATATAATTAGGAAAGTCCGTATAAATAGGGCACAGGAAACTAAGTAGTATTTGCCTCTATCCAGAAAATGAGAAATATTGCAGTAAAATGAAATTTAAAATTTGATTATTGAAATCCAAGAAGATAATAGACTCTGCAAGAAGGAGAATGAATTTTGGAGCTAACCTACATAGAGACAGAATATATCGAACGAATTTCTTAACTCAGCTAGAGTAGGCCAAACTTACGACAAAGTTCGAATCTACGATATTTGAGAAGCTATGAAAGCCAACAGTGAAGATTAATCTTGACATTTCCACAGCTATCAAAAGCATCAAACTCGAGATGAAAATTCTTTTGCGCTCGCTAGCAACATTTAAACACGTTTTCGAACGTTGTCACATAGAAATTTTTAAATCCCTGAATGTAAGAAATTCGTTACATTGCAAGACGCGTTGACGATACTTGTGGTAGCAGTACCGATAGAATGACAGAACAGTTGTACCGTAGCATGTTTCCTAGAAGAGAAACTTGTACTAGAAATTAGTTGTCACTCGGTATTCTTGAGTGATGTGTGGTGCACTATAACGAAAGGTAATGAAATATTTTTGCAGTTTCTTATGAGAAGAAAAAACACAGCCAGAGCAGCCAATCACCCTTACATTTATGGAAATTTGTAACGATTTACTGTACGTTACAAATGACGTTGCGGCATTACACGAATAGAACACAAACTGACGGGCCCAGCTGCATTCCAACCGTCGTATTTCCGTATAACGTCACACCACACAGTGCAACTAAACATTTGAACTAATCTTCAATAATGAAGGTAAAGAGTACTGCTGTAGTGGTACGTAGAAAAAAGGTTTTATATATTTTTGACGACATTACAGCGTTTAGCCGGCCGCGGTGGCCGAGGTGACTGAGGCGCTCCAGTCACGGTCAGCACGGCCACTACGGTCGGGGGTTCGAATCCCCCCTCGGGCATGGATATTTGTGCCGTCCTAGTTCGTAAGTAGTTCATAAGTAGTTTGTAAGTTTAGGGACTGATGACCCCGTAGTTAAGTCCCATAAGCTTAACAAACATTTGAACATTTGATTACAGCGTTTAAGTTAATGAAATAAATCGCAATTTACGATAAGTTATGGCTTCACTGTACTAGGTTTAGATGAAATATCCAAGTGTGGTGAATGAAAATTTGTGCCCTGCCGGGATTCGAACCCGGAATCTCCTGCTTACTAGGCAGGGTATTTCATCTAAACCTAGTACAGTGAAGCCATAACAGATCGCAAATTGCGATTTATTTCATTAATTTTAACGCTGTAATGTCAAAAATATATTTAATTGTAAACAAGCCGAGGCTGGGCTCCTGACGGCAATTAATTGTGTCTCGATATCTCATGGTCTGTTCTCCCTGATGCGGGAATACAGTATTGTGGCTGCGAGCATTACAGAACAAAATAGGCTATGGTTATAGGAAAGAGACAGCGTGGCGAATGGAGATTTGGGTGTGGTGGGAGACGTGCAGGGAAAAGTCCTCTGCAGTGGGGATGATCACTGTGTCCTCGGTGGCGGAGTGGTCAACGCGTCTGCCTAGTAAGCCAGAGATCCCGGGTTCGAATCTCGGACGGGCGCTAATTTTCAATCGCCGCATTTTGGTATTTAATTTAAACCTAGTACAGTGAAGCCATAACTGATCGCAAATTGCGATTTATTTCATTAAAAAAGAAGGCATTGCATAGACGAAGGTATGAATCGCCTTAAGAAGCCTTATTTCTTCATAATTAAAATTGGGTGGTCGAATGTCACTCTTTAAAAAAAAAAAGATGACATCTCATGCAACTACGTACAAAAATGCAATAATTCTAGTTTGATTGTTAGAAGCCGAATTATACTGCATGCGCTGCCTCTCAGATACTGCCTCCATGCCTTCACGATAATTTTCGTCCCAGTTCCTGTAACTACACTGAAATCCTTAACTTGAGGTCAGACATAGAATGAAAACCCGGTAATTAATACATGATTAGAGGACCCGTGCGACCACTTCGCACCGTTGGAGGAATGACATAAAAGTTGGGAGAAAAGTAAAGTTGAAAATTCATGCATAGCTTTCTTCATAATCAATGCAATTGTTTAAAAGCGCAATTGAAGGAGCTCCATCTTCCGACTGTTGTTAGGTCAAAAAGAACTGCATACCTTATTTAGAACCGGAGAATCGTAAAAGAAACCTATTAAAATATTCAATGCAAGGACAGAAGGATAATGTGTTTCAATAAAAATGAAGGATGGAGAGACTTAAGCTAATTATGTTACTTGATGATAAATCTACGAATGAAAACCTTTCGTGTAAAGCAAAAATAAAGGAAATCGGTCAGATAGAACGGCCTGACCGACTGACTTTAGTTTACAGCAAGGACATCCCCAAGAGAAATATACAGAATGAAATCGCGTTTGAGTATAGAAAAAGGAAGGCGAGAATTGTGTTAATTCCGATACTTCATGATAAATCTGTGGATGAATACCTTCAGTTTGAAACAAAAGTGAAGGAAATCGGCCGGGTAGTTTGGTCTGGCCGACTGACTTTAGTGTTCGTAGATTTTTTTAGTACATAAGATAAGCATACATTTTTCGTGCTGTCTCTTCCCATTATGTCACTTTTTTTACACGTAACAGTTTTGCATAGACTACAGTGATACTTTATTACACTTCTGTGGAGTTTTTAAAGCATAACAGTAATTTAATTTCTTGCAACGTACATTGGCTCATTTAATGCATGAATATTTATGTAAAATTCAAATGTTTATAAATGTATGGGACTTAACTACTCGGTCATCATACCCTAGGCTTACAAACTAATCTAACCTAAGGATAACACACATGCACACCCATTCCCATAGGAGGACTCGAACCTTAGACGGGGAGCAACCACTCTCTCTGCGGCAAGGCGCCTTAGATCGCTTGACCACTCCACTGCGGCAATATTTTTGTAAGCATAATTACTTTTCATCGATACACGACTACTACTACTACTACTACTACTACTGTGATTATTGCTATTACTATTAAGACTATAACTATTGCTGTTACTATTAACAAAGCGCAAGGGGAAACATTGCTGGTATTACAAGTGCATTTGGAGAAGTTCTGGTTTCCCCGTGGACAGCCATATGCAACGTATTTGCGTATATCCAATTACCAGACTCGGTATATGTTAGCATGAAATGGAGAAACGTATAGTACACAGAAGAATCCTAAAGTAATGCTCTTATAAGCGCTGATGTTGTACGACTATAGCTTGCCAAAGAACGTAGCCAAAGGGGGGTCTTGGGGGTCTGGTCCCCCCCTCCCCTATCACCTAAACGATAAAATACTACTCAAACTTAAGCTAAGGACAACACACACACACACACACACACACACACACACACACACACACACACACACACACGCTCGATGGTGTCAAAAGGAAGTAAGACACCTAAAACGGATAGTTACTATGACAAATTAAAAAAATTGAAATAAAAAAATTACCTTCCTAGAGTCAATAAGTAATAAAACAGTCCGTCATTTCTCAGTATTTTTTTGCGAATGGCTACAGACATGACACAGATTTTATTTTAAAATTGCTAATAGCCCTACTCGTTCACAAGAAACAGGTGTTACGTCGTTGATAAAGACTAGATATGAAGCAGAGGCTATCTGTCGAAGCAAGGCACAATTCCTGTGTAGCTTAGTAATTGATGAGATGTCAATTAAACAACAACTACAGATTTTCGCCATGTTATGCAGTGGCAAACTAATGCTGTCGGAGGCCAGGGGCATCAAAACATGATGTGGCCACATGTCATGAAATTTGGAGGCCCCTAGGACAAGAGGCATATGGCGGTTAAACAAAAAGGCTGTTGATTTTTGGAGGCCCCCCCAGAACGACTGGCTAAGGGGGGGAGTGCTTTGAAGACATTTAGAGCCCCCACAAGAGTGGTGGTGCCCGCTCCCCGCCCTCTCAATTCGTCAGTCACTGCGTCTTAGCACTCTTATGTCTAAATATTTCTTAGCTGTAGCACTCAAGCAGATAGCTTCCTTTACTTAAGAACCTTACAAATCACAGAAGTAGTTGAATTCTAAACAGTTCAAATGAAAATAAACCTGTGTTTAACACCATAAGCACTGCACTCACTAACAACCCAAAAAAGTCAGTAAACAGCGTTCTGCGACGACCGGCTGAACTAATCAATGTAAAAAGTGCAAGTAAAGTGTGCCGACGCTGTCAGAGCTTACTAGTGGGCTATCATAGGATCAAGGACAAGAGGACTTAAAGGACGGATCCAAAATTATAATTTTCTTACCTCTTGTTTGTTATACTTTGTTGGTAAATCTCAATAACTTGATTTTTTAACCTTTTTTAAAAAGTTTTCTTATAAAAGCATATTTTCCAATTCTTAAACTGTGTTTCATTTCCTACACTCGTAGTGCAGGTAAACAGCAAGGCTGTAGCGGAGCGCCCGAGCGCATTGAGGCGCTATGTTACGATGCGCGAGGCCGGTCCCCGTCGGGGGTTCGAATCCCCCCTCGGGTATGGATGTTTGTGCCGCCTTTAGTGGAAGTGATAAGTAGTATCTACATCTACATCTGCATAGATACACTGCAAATCACATTTAAGTGCCTGGCAGAGGCTTCATTAACCACTTTCATAACTTTTCTCTACCGTTCCATTCTCTAATAGCGCGCTGGAAGAAAGAACACCTAAATCGTTCCGTTTTCGATCTGATTTCTCTTATTTTGTTGGGATGGTCATGTCTCCCTAAGTAGGTACGTGCTAGCAAAATATTTTCACATTCATAAGTAAAAGTCGGTGATTGAAACTTTGCAAACAGATCACGCCGCAATGAATATCGTCATTATTTTAATGATTTCCACCCCAATTCGTGCAACATGTCCGTGACGCTTCCCCCCCCCCCGTAACGTGATAAAACAAAACAAGCTGCCCTTCTCTGAACCTTCTCAATATTTTCCGTCAGTCCCACCTGGTGAGGGTCCCACAAGGGGCAACAGTACTCCAAGAGAGGACGCACAAGTGTGATGTAGGCAGTCTCTTTGATGGAGCTGGTGCATCTTCTAAGCGTTCTGCCAATGAAACGTAACCTTTGATTCGCCTTCCCCACAATATTTTCTGTGTGTTCCCTCCAGTCAAAGTTGTTCGTAATTATAACTCCTAGGTATTTGGTAGAATTTACGACCTTAAGGTTTGACTGATTTATCGTGTAATTGAAGTTCAGCGGATTACTTTTAGTGGTCATGTGTATTACTTCACACTTTTCTTTATTTAGTGTCAATTGCCAATTTTCGCACCAAGTAGAAATTTTGTCTAAATCGCTTTGCAGTTGCTTTTGATCCTCTGTTGACTTCACTAACCGATAAACGACAGCATCATCCGCGAACAGTCTAAGGGAGCTATTCAGATTATCTCCTAAATCGTTTATAAACACGAGGAGGAGTAGGGGACCTATAACGCTTCCCTGTGGAACGCCAGATATCACTTCTGTTTTACTCGATGACTTACCGTCAATTACAACGAACTGTGTCCTTTCTGATAGGAAATTGTGAATCCAATCGCACAATTGGGGAGATATTCCATAAGCACGCAATTTCATTAGAAGCCGCTTGTGGGGTACAGTATCAAAAGCCTTCCGGAAATCCAGAAATATGGAATCGATTTGAGATCCCTTGTCGATGGCACTTAACAGTTCATGTGAATAAAGGGCAAGCTGTGTTTCGCAAGGGCGATACTTTCTGAATCCGTGCTGACTATTGGTTAATAGGTCGTTCTCTTCGAGGTAGTACATAATATTCGAACAAAGTATATGTTCCAAAATCCTACTTCAAATCGACGTCAATAAGGTAGGCCTGTAATTTTGGGGCTCACTCCTATTGCCTTTCTTGAATATTGGGGTAACTTGGGCAACTTTCCAGTCTTTGGGTAGGGATCTTTCGCTGAGTGATCGGTTGTAAATTATAGCTAAGTACGGAGCTATTGCATCAGCATACTCTGAGAGGAATCTAGTTGGTATACAATCTGGCCCGGAAGATTTATTTTTGTTTAGTGACTTAAATTGTTTTACTACTCCAGGAACATCTACTTCTAAGTTTCGCATGCTGGCAGCTGTTCTTGGATTGAATACTGGAGTGTTCACTTCGTCTTCTTTGGTGAACGAATTTCGGAAAGCTGTGTTTAGTAATTCTGCCTTAGCAGTACTGTCGTCGTCATTTCTCAGTATTTGTTAGCGAATGGCTACAAACATGACACAGATTTTATTTTAAAATTGCTAGTAGCCCTACACGTTCTCGTTTCGTTGGTGATATTCACAAGAAACAGGTGCTACGTCGTTGATAAAGACTAGATACGAAGCAGAAGCTACCTGTCGAAGCAAGGCACAATTTCTCTGTAGCTTAGTTATTGATGAGATGTCAACTAAACAACAACTACAGATTTTCGCCAAGTTATGCAGTGGCCAACTAATGCTGTCGGAGGCCAGGGGCATCAAACCATGATGAGGCCCCACGTCATGAAATTTGGATTCCCCCCCCCCCCCCCCAGGACAGGAGGCATATAGCGGTTAAACAAAAAGACTGTTGATATTTGGAGACCCCCAGAACGACTGGCCAAGGGGGGGGAGTGCCTTGATGACATTTAGAGCCCTCCTCCCCTCCCAAAGACAAGAGTGGTGGTGCCCGCCCCTCCCTCTCAATTCGTCAGTCTACGTCTTAGCACTCTTATAAGCAGATAGCTTCCTTTACCTAAGAACCGTACAAATCACGGAAGTAGTTGAATTCTAAACAGTTAAAATGAAAATAAACCTGTTTCACACCATAAGCACTGCACTCACTAACAACCCACAAGTCAGTAGACAGCTTTCTGCGGCGACCGGCTAAACTAATCAATGTAAAAAGCGCAAGTTAAGTGTGCCGACGCTGTCAGAGCTTATTAGTGGGCTATCGTAGGAACAAGGGCAAGAGGACTTAAGGATCCAAAATTTTAATTTTCTAACCTCTTGTTTGTAAATCTCAATAACTTGAATATTTTTACTGTTTTAAAAGTTTTCAATCCTTAAACTGTGTTTTATTTCCTACATTTTTAGTACAGGTAAACAGCAAGGCTGTAGCGGAGCGGCCGAGCGCATTAAGGCGCTATGCTACGATGCGCGATGCCGTTCCCCGTCGGGGGTACGAATACTCCCTCGGGTATGGATGTTTGTGCCGTCTTTAGTGGAAGCCAGTTCATAAGTAGTAAGTATGCTTAGGGACTGATGACCCCGCAGTTACGTCCCATCAGCTTTACAAACGCTTGAACAGCAAGAGTCTGATTTTTGTTACTTTTTTTAATGGAATCATGTTTAGAAAATCATGCAGAAAAGTGTAGTTGCGACTTGAATGTGCATTTTCATTTCGATAAGAAAGGCCACTTTTATCTCAATCTAAGTAAGTTGAACGTTTAGCCTACAAAATTTACTGGTGGTCTTTGTCAGGACTTACGGACAAAATTATTTTAATTACTATGAACTTTGAGACGTACACAAGTTAATATATCATCAATTTGTGGGGCCTGTTGGTCTTGGGGTAAAGCACTTGACTGGAAACCGAAGGGTCGCTGGTTCGAAACCCGGTCGGATCTCGGAATTTTTCCAATTATCTCCATGGTGGATGGTTTGAGACGCAGCTGATTCAGTCGTTGTTGAGAGTGTGGTATGAACAAAGCAAGAAATTTACGGATACTGGTTTTAAGGGCTACCCAATCCAAATGTGCCTTTAATAATAACCGCACAACGGGAGCCTGAAGATGGTGTAATATAACACCGAAACCGGTCGCACAGAATTTAATAAAGATTTTGAATACAGCTGGTGGTATTTTCATCCATCTACATAATCGGAATTTTTCAGTCTGCACTTTAACCCGTCCTTCACCTCTCAACGATGTGAGGAATCGCCAGAAACGACACTTGTTTCGGATTCCACATTAAGCTGTAGGTCCCCTTTCCCCGATTGGATAACTGGGGTAGGGTAGGGACGCACAAGTCGCCGAAGTGGCGTCCAATTGAAAGACTTGCACCGCGACAATGAGCCATACGAAATTATTATTATTACCATCAGTATCTCAATGTCTTAAAGTTATATTTAACATGTGGAATACTTGGTGATGACTTATCTTCCACCTCTGACGTCAGCAAAGGGGAGCGAAAGAGAAGTTCTCTCGTGAGCTTAACGGAATTTATTTATGAGGACAGGTTGGCGCCCGCGTTGAGCCGCCTCAGCAGGGCGTGGGCGGAGCGCCCAAGTGCTCAAGGCCGCTCGGCCCCCAGGGCGCTGCCCGCTAATTTCGGTAATGGCCGATGACGAGGGGGGGGGGGGCGACACCGCGTATCTGCACATCTGCGCGACCGCCTCACCTCCACTTGTTGCTCCCCCCCATACGCTGCTGACGTGCGCCGCTGCCCAGACTCAGGGGTGGCCAAGTTTTCCTTTGCCAGAGCTTATGTGACCTACCAGATGTACTGTCACTCAGCAGATAACTACAAATGGAGGCTTACAAGTTGCAGCCGTATCCATTGCAATTCGTCTTAAAAGTATTTCAGCTGATAAAATTTCAAATTTCATACGGGTATATTTCTTGTGTAGGTCTGTATTCGCAGTCACTAGTGACTCCTTCTGGAGATAATACGAATATTACTTATTAATTTTATTGTTCGTCTCACCCTTTTTTTCTGTGAAATTAGCTGCTCAGCGAAATGATGTTAGTAGACAAGCGATACAATTGTGAATGACGGAACTGATTTTGCTGTTTTTTTCATTTCGATATAGCATGACTAAGTTTTCTGTTTGGAAGTAAAAATTTAAAAAGTTTCTACGAAATTTAGAAAGTATTGGAAGCGTATTTTATGTCAAACTTGTGCCAAGTAAAGATCACAAATATTTAAAAATGGGGGTTATGCCCGACCATTTTTTTTTTCACCGTTGTCCTCGAAAATTTATGAGGAAAAAATTTGGAGGAAATCACAAAGGAGTCAGAAAATTCAGAGAAACTTTTGAAATGTCCAAATTTTTTGGTACCATATTGGACAAAAAGCTACGGTCATCAGTCCCTAAACTTACAAACTTCTTACACTAAGTTACATAACCCACTCTACATATGAAACACCTGTACTTAATTTTCTCTACAGAGAACAGTATCACCTTTAGCAAATTTCGAATCATGTATTCTGCTGACTGCCTTTGCTTCATACAGGGTGTCCAGAAAAGGACTCCCTGATTTCAAAATTAAATATCTCAAAAACAAAGATCGATAAAGATATGCAGTAAACGGTATGTTTATTGTGAAAGCTGTAAGAAGTTTATGCAGCAGTTTGAAATAATATTTACAAAATCTGCTAACAGATGGCGCTGTAATCGCCATACGTAATGCCTAGTATAAACAGTGATCCGAAGCCCAGAGCGATCAGCTCAACTGTGGAAACGTGAAAGGAGGTTAGCGTACCGAAGGAAGAGATGGAAGTCATGTACTCCATTGAACAACGCGTTTTCCTGGTGCTAGAGTGCCACAGATTAGAAGAGTGTCCTACGGCAACAAGGCGAAGTTTTCAAGCACGATTTAATGTTCCAAAAGGACCCGATGCGAAAACCATTCTTACGCTCGCAAAATTTCAACGAACAGGCAGCGTAACTGATGATCTAGTAGTGCATGCTGGCCGCAAGCAAACCGCAGTTACGCCTGAAAATATCGCCACAGTTTCTGGAATTATTCAGCGAAATCCAGTCTCATCCGTCAGTAGAATTGCATCTGAGACTGGTTTGAAGAGTTCCAGCACGCAGGAAATACTGAGGAAGAGCCTACACATGTTTCCATTCAAAATTCAAACGCACCAGGCCATACCCGTACGAGCTGTGCAACAAAGGGTGCCTTTGCTAATCAGGTGCTCATAATGATTGATGGTGAAGGATTTGATGTTGGCTGCATCTGGTTTTCATATGAAGCACACTTCCACCTGAATGCATACGTGAATAAGCAGAACTGGCGATTTTGGGGTTCCGAAAAGCCATATTGGTGTGAAGCTAAACACCTGTATTCTCCTAAAGTTACTGTGTGGGCTGCAGTATGCAGCAGAGGCATTATTGGCCCTTTTTTTCATTCGAGAAACGGTCACTGGTGCACGTTAGGTTGCAATTTTGGAACAATTTGTCGGCACACAGCAAGCGTTAGAGGATCGACCAGGTACTGAATGGTTTATGCAAGATGGAGCCCGACCACATCGGACCGAACGAGTGTTTCGCTTTCTTGAGGAATACTTCGGGAATCGAATCACTGATTTGGAATGTCCCAAATTTACTGGTGCAGGCATGGATTGGCCTCCATATTCTCCGCATTTGACTGCCTGTGACCTTTTTTTTGTGGGGCACAGTGAAAGACATGGTCTACCCGAAACATCCCGCCACGCTGGACGAGCTTGAATCGGCAATCTCTGTGGCATGTGAATTCATTTCGGTTGAGACACTACGAAATGTGATGGCGAATTTCATTCTTCGTTTACGCCACCTCTATAGTTGCCAATGGTGAACATTTTGAAAACATTGTGATGTGATTGTTTGCAAAGAGTGTTTTCAAACGATTATTTCACTTATGTATACTGATATGAGTTGTACAGCGTACAGCGCCATCTGTTAGTAGCTTTTCTAACTATTATTTCAAACTGCTGTATAAACTTCTTACAGCTTTCACAATAAACATACCGTTTACTGCATTCCTCTATCGATCTTTGTTTTCGAGATATTTAATTTTGAAATCACGGAGCCCTTTTCTGGACACCCTGTATTTGCATACCAGAATGTGTCAACCTGCTGGGATTCAGGTTTAAATTGATTTCCTACCACATTACGTTACACTTTTTCGTTGTGGAAACTATTATAAGCACCGAAGTTCGAGCTAAATTTCAGTTTCTGTAAAGGGTTGCCTTGCTTGTGGACTTTGTGTCTGTTTAAATTTGGCACTTTTTTTCTTTGATTTCGCAAGAGTGATCTGAACTACCATGGCGGGTAGACTCTTCTTAATTCCTTTTGTATTAATTCCATGTCCGAGGGAGGACTCTAAACTCTGGCAGGATCTCCCACCTGTTCCCTAGTACGACGCCTTACATCACGTGGTCATTCAGTGCAGCTGGGCCAACTGTAAAAATCACTAATTTTTTATACGCTTTTGATCAACAGGTTACGGAATATCGTTTGACCATTCACCATCAAATTCAGCACCTGTATGTATGTTTGCGTGGAAATTGTTTTATAAGCAGCGTTGAAATGGTCGAACGCTCCATGTTACCTTGCTGCGAAGAACGCAGTTGCTTGCCGTCGAAGGTTCGAGTCCTCCCACGCTCATGATTGTAAGTGTTGGCTTTAGTTTGGTTCAAGTTCGTAATCCTAGATACTAACAAGTGTAGTATATAAGTCCCATAGGTTTAAAACATTTAATGCTTCCAAACCACCGTATGGTGCGTGACGAACGGTACCTTTAAATACATTGATAATCAAATTGGCTAATCTCCTTGAATTTAAATTTAAAAACTGTAAATTCCGTCCCACAGGCCACGAAAGGCACAAATAGTAACGGGCGGCCGCTGAGTCATCTTTCGCCCGAAGTCGACAACGCATGTGGTTTGGTCAGGGTCCTGGACGGCGCCCAGCACTCGGGAGCGTTGTGTCGGTTTTTGGAGTCGCTACTACTCAATCAAGTAGCACCTCAATTGGTCTTTCAAGAGTTGTGTGCACCACGATTGCATTAGCTCTCGACAAACGCGGACGACACCATGCTCAGCAGTGTTAAACTTCGGTGAGCTAGCGGGTACAGTTTTATCCACGGCAAACTTAGCGCGTACATGTTATGGTTTATAGATAGTGGAGAGGAAGACATACAATTTTACATGGGGAGTTGGTGAAGAGACGGAGTGGGTGAGATCAACATGAAATGAGGAGGAGGAGATGAAGGGACGATGAAATGGATCGACGGATGTGGAGACAGAAGGGCAGAGACAGGGAAGAAGATGATAGTGATTGAAAGAGGCGATGCGAGATAATGAAGGGATGACAAGAGGAGGTGAAAAGAGCAAGAGAAGGTGAGCAGAGATGGAAGTAGGAAGCGGTATAATGAATGATTGCAATAAATAATGTGAGGAATTTCAATCACAATGATTATGGCAGGAGAAACGGAAATGGAGACAGTCGGTATGGGTAAAGAGAGGAATGAGAAAGTGGCGTTGATGCGGAGGAGGAAATGGACAGAGGGAGGGAGGAAAGGAGGAGACGGACAGCGAGAGGATGGGAGCTAGATTAATAGAAAATTGTACAAAATATATACCCTGGCAGCACATGAGTTTCAGCTGTAACAAAACAAAAATCTAAATCAAAGTACCAGAATAATGCAACAGCCCTATAAGGAGAGGACTCCTACTCGTCATCGCCGAATTCGTCCATATTTATGGTAGGGGTAGGGCGTGGTGAGAAATGAAAGTGCACCAAGTGGGAAATCGAGATGGCTAAGTATTCAGGAAATAAAAGGAAGTTTGATACGGACCTAAAGTATTTAGAAAGCGGGGGTTGGCTCAGAGCTAAGAGATCGGATTTTTATTGAAAGGTTCGCGGGTTCGATTCCTCCCGACGGTAAATACCTTTTTTGCTACTTGGCAATGCGTACACTACTGACTTCATAACTAACGGCAAAATCATATATGTTATTTTGTATTTACAGGTGCACAGCATCAGCAGGTGACGTCATTATTTAAAAGAAGCATATCTACATCTACATCTACATACATACTCCGCAATTCACCGTAAGGTGCGTGGCGGAGGGTACACTGTACCACTACTAGGTATTTTCTTTTCTATTCCACTCCCAAATTGAACGAGGAAAAAAAGAATGCCTATATGCCTCCGTACGAGCCCTAATTTCTCTTATCTTGTCTTTGTGATCTTTACGCGAAATGTAAGTAGGCGGCAGCAAGATCGTACCACACTCAGCTTCAAATTCCGGCCCTCTAAATTTACTTAACAGAAATTCACGAAAAGAACGTCGCCTTTCTTCCAGAGATCCCCAATTGAGTTGCCGGAGCATTTCCGTGACACTCGCGCATTGGTCGAACCTACCAGTAACAAATCTAGCTGCTCACCTCTGAACCGCCTCTAAGTCTTCTTTTAAACTGATCTGCTGCGGGTCCCAAACACTTGAGCAATACTCAAGACGTGGTCGTACAAGCGTTTTATCATCTTGCAAATTTTGGGTTGTGAACGTTCCATAAGGTGCAAACACGAATAACTGTGAGTTCGATGAGTATCACCTCGATACATGTAATTGATGAAAAATTCAAATGTTCAAATGTTTGTAGAACTTATGGGACTTAACTACGGGGTCATCAGTCCCTAAAGTTACAAACTACTTATGAGTTAGCTAATAGTAAGGACGGGACAAATATCCCTGACCGAGGGGGGATTCAAACCCCCGACCGTAGTGGCCGTGCAGGCCGTGACTGGCGCGCCGCAGACCGCATGGCCACCGCGGCCGGCTGTAATTTATCAATTGCAAAAGAATGGAAGTATCAATTTACATACACAGCGTCCCCAAGTACGCATTAACTACAGCCCCTTTTTAAATGTTTGTAGTTCCGAATTTCATCCAATGCCCTTTCTTTTCTTTCTTATACAAATTAATAAGCTAACGTTTATGATGTTGCTGTTAATTGTGACATCAGTCGACATCTACATCTACATCAGTACACTGCAGACCACTGCGAAGTGCATGGCAGAGGGTACTTCCTACTGTACCATATTATTAGGATTTTTTCCCATTCCTTTCATGTAATGAGCGTGGGAAGAATGATTGTTAATGCTTTCGTGCGTGCAGTAATTAATCTAATCTGATCCTCACGATCACTACGGGAACAATATGTAGGCGTACGCATTGCCAAGGAGCAGAAAATAATTTGCCACCGGATGGAGTTGAACCCGCGACCTGCGCAATACGAATCCGATCTTTTACCGCTTTTTTACAAGCGTCCAAACCAGAGCAGAAACAAAACAGTCCTGCGAGGGAGGAGCAGGGCGGACAGAGTGGCCAGTGTAGGCCGGTGGCGCATCACCTCACGACCCCACAACAACCGTTACTATATACAAATAACAAAACGTTTTCCCCATCAAATTAAGACACTTTTTCCATTAGGAAACGACGAATAAATGGCAAAAAACTTTAAAAATTGCACATCAAAACTTTTTTCTTGAATTGTAAAATATTTACTTTCGCAAAGGAAAATCATATATAATTCAGAAGTAAATTAAAACGTCGCTTCTCGAAGTATGCTGATAGCTTCTATAGCCAGTTTCATTTAAAACTTTCGTGCTCTATAGCCAGCATTTCAAATCAAAATATTCCTATTGTTTCTTGTTACCTGTTTGATCTTGAATTCCAATTCCAGCCTGACAAATGACATCCCTGGCTGAGAAACGAGCACAGGAGCAGTGCACTGCTCAAGACACTTTCCTCCTCTGCTCCTACGCAGTCACTCGCTTCTAGCCGACGCCCATTCTGTCAAAAACACTTTTTAACATGTTGCCCAACATTTTGCCATGGTTTTTATATGAACATGTTTTAGCGAATTTGGTGTCCATGTACATTCTGAATTCCATATGTTCATCTCCACCAGTATTGTTAACTACGTAACTTGAATAGTTTTTTTGTCTTCGGGTAGTATTTTCTGCCCGGCCGATACAGTAGTGACAAGGGAACATTGCTGTGTCTCTGATCCTCTGCAATTACGAATTCTCTCTCCGCAAGTGAACCGGTACATAAGAGTATCCACCAGTTTGCAGCTACTGCAGAGATTTGTATCATTATGCTCTATTTTGTACAATCTCTCGTTGGTACTAATTATGTCATTTACCGCTTTATACCACGCAGATAGAGATTACTTTGCAATACACATTTTACCACACCGCATCTCAATCTATTACACTATACTTCTTCACGATTGGATTCTTGCCTTTGTTCTCCCCCTCATTCTTCTATAATGGCCTTAGCTGTTCAATATTGAAATTGTAGTAAGTCTGTGCTGATGTAGCTCCTTTCAAGGAAATATATTTTGATATGTCTTAGTCGGTAATTTATTGGCTGAATATTTACTGGGGGTTTTAGACTTCCAGGTCTAACTTCATTAAATAGCTGTCCTGTTATTCCTGTTGGGTCCTCTGTTATGTTCTTCTCACATACAGAGCCAGTGCTTTCCTCTTTACGTCCACTAAGCCCATCCCTCCATTCACTAAATTTATTAATGGTGTCATGCCATTTACTATATGAAACTGTATATACTGGGTTTTATCAAAGTTTAATGAGAGTCCATTTCTAGAGAACCACTTAATAACTTTCTGGAAGATATCAACTGATGAAATTTTAAATGATATCTTGCAGTAAGTTATTAAGTGGTTCTCTACAAATGGACTCTCATTAAACTTTGATAAAACCCAGTGTGTACAGTTTCATACAGTTAATGATATAACACCATTAATAAATTTAGACTTTGAACATAAATCTGTAGCTAAGGTAGAATATTCAACATTTTTACGTGTTTGCATTGACGAGAGACTGAATTGGAAGAAACACATTGAAAATCTTCTGAAACGTTTGAGTTCAGCTACTTATGCTATCAGAGTCATTGCAACGCCTATTTTCATTCACTGCTTTCATATGGGATCATATTCTGGGGCAATTCAACATTGAGTAAAAAGAATTCATTGCACAAATGCGTGTAATCAGAATGATTGCTGGAGCCCACCCAAGAGCATCCTGTAGATATTTTTTGGGGATCTAGGGATCTTCACTGTAGCTTCACAATATATAGATTCACTCGTGAAATTTGTTATTAACAATCCGACCCAATTCAAAAGTAATAGCAGTGTGCATAGCTACAACACTAGGAGAAAGGATGATACTCACTATTCAAGGTTAAATCTGACTTTGGCTCAGAAAGGGGTGAATTATGCTGCTTAACAAGTAGCATCAAAAGTCTGACAGATAGCCAACTAGTATTTAAAAAGAAATTAAAGGAATTTCTGATTGGCAACTCCTTCTATAATGTAGATGAATTTTTAGATAAGACTTAAAAAATTTAAAAAAGTAATAAAACGATACAAAAATAATTTAAAAATTGACAAAACAAAGAAAATCCTTAAAATATTGATTGTCAAGTGTAGACAACATTTACTAAACTGACAAGTTCCACATCATTACGAAATGTGGTATATATGATCTATGGAATAAGTATTAATCGAATCTAAACTGTAGTATAGCAGTTTTGCAGCCACCCGGAAGACCTCCCCTTTCCATATGAAATTCGTTACATATGACAATGTTCTTAGCTATTGTGGATGGAATCGCTAGAACCTGCGCTGTATAATAGACTTTTGACAAAACACATGTATTAATCAATTTAACCCTATCATATTGGTTAAGGCTTAGGGGACAGTTACCTATCAAAGCTCCATTGATTTTGTGTGCTACTTCCCGCCAGTTTGTCGCTATCATCTGCAAAGATGACGTCTTCAACACTATTCCAAGAGCTATATGTTCTTCAACTAGTGTGGCACTTGAAAATATGCGAAACCTCGTAGATTTAAAAATTTTCTTTTTCTTTCAATGACTTTTGCCCCAGATGTAGCAAAATATGTTCTGAACACCTCCTCGAGACTAGCCGGCCGCAGTGACCGACCGGTCAGCGGCGCGCCAGTCACAGTCAGCACGGACGCTACGGTCAGGAGTTCGAATCCTCCCTCGGGCATGGATGTTTGTGTCGTCCTTAGTTTGTAAGTTTAGGGACTGATGACCCCGCTGGTAAGTCCTTTAAGCTTAACAAACATTTGAACATTTGAACATTTTCCTCGAGAGTAGTGATGTCTAGTTCGTGTCTGATCGCTACTCCTGCATCATCTGCATACGCTCCTGTTGCAGTTTTAATTCCCGATAAATTTATCACTGTCAGCTTTACTTCTAGTTTTGATAAGAGCGCTTCTAATGAAATAAAGTAAACCAGCAATGACAAGCGGCATTCTTGTGGGACACCTCTACTAATTTGTAAGTTTTTAGTTATTTGTGGACTAACTGAGATTTTTGCATTGATCGCCATGGACACATTTATTATTATTTGGATAACGTTTTGCTGGAAAACCATTCGCATCATGGTCTCGAGGAGGTACTTATGACTAACTAGATCAAATACTTTTAAAAAAAGTCAAGAAAGATCAGAGCACATTTAATGTTGGTAGCGTCCGCCAACGCAATAATATCTCTGTAAAGTGCAGCCGTTTGCAATATTGACCGCCTGAAGGCACATGTCTGTCGTTTACCGAGTATTTTAGTAGTAAGTGGCATGATTTTCGTTTTAATTGCACGAATCACAATATTATAATCTTAGTTCAATAGTGAGACCGGTTGAAGGTTAGTTATATTTTGGAACTTCTGTATTTCGGGATTAACACAACTTTACATTTCTGTAACCTTTCAGCCAATAATGTTCCAGTACCTCTTATAGAACTCAACGGGAAGACCGTCTCGCCCAGGGCACGTTTTAAGTGGGGAACTGTATGCTATGTACGAAATACTTCGTCATTACTTAAAGCTGAGGAAATGTTATCACTATGTTCTTTCGTTGTGCTTGAGGTAGTGTTAGCAAAGAGTTCATCATAACTGTATTCCAGCGTGTCCGTAAGCGTGTAGGTATATTCAAAGAAATTAAATAGTTTTTGGACGATATCTCTCTGATTATCGTGACATCATCTAGTTGTAATTCGTCGATGAAAGTCCGTCTTCTGTTCCTCGCGTGTCTTAAAAGATGGTACAGTGCAACCGTTTCACCAACGCTGACTGAATATGCTTTAGATTTTATCCTGAGGCCTTCTAACTGCTGTATTTTAATGCTGATTAGTTTGGCCTTAACCTTTCGTATATCTATTATTCTTGTTTCGGTGGCGTCCACTCGTTCATAAAATTCCAATCAAATGGTGCAGTAAAAATCTAATGTATTCCTAATTTTATTTGCTCTCTGAATACCAAATGATATTGCAATTTTCGCGGTTTGGGTTTGGCTCTGTGTGGCCACCACTCAATGGTGCTCCGGTAACTGCCAGTAGTGCGTAAGTACTGCTCCCACGCACATCTGATTGCCTCCTTTAAGTCTGTTGCTGTAAGTAGTGAAATGTTGAGGTTCCACTGATTTCTGAACCAAAGTGTGTGTTGTTGTTGTAAGGCCATACACTCTATAACACTACTATGGTCTGAAAACATCGTTGAAAGCGTTACTACTTTTTAAAGTTTGTTTCCTAAAGCTTCAGCGAGATACATCTGTCGAACCTGCTCCATGACGTCGGATACTTTACCTCCCAGGATTCTTTGAGCTTAAGATCACTAACAAGACGGCTTAACTCTCCTGAATAATTAAAATTTGGAACCTGGACTTTCCGTGACAACACACAATTAAAATCGCCTCCTAGAATTAGCTGACTAGGATTTCTTCTCTAAAAAACTGTGCTCGTTCAGATTGATGGGACTTGCCTGAAGGGGCATTCAAATTTACGACTGTAACAGCAAAAATGTTAACGCTTTTTCCTCCACCTGATTCTAACTTATAAATTTATGTGACTAAAATCACTTCCCTTACTATGATCGCAGTCCCTACGTTCGTTTCTGGGAAAACGTTCACTATTTCTATGAATCCGGGAAAATTAAATTTTCGCACAACTACCTCTTGCAGGGAGGTTTATATCTGTACTTGACTCATACAGGAACTGTTTTAGAGCACTACGTTTAACCTCCGAACGTATAGTATTAATATTCAATGTTGTAATTGAATAAGTCTGTGCCATGTTCAAAAAATGTTCAAATGTTTGTTAAGCGTATGGGACTTAACTACGAGGTTATCAGTCCCTAAACTTACAAACTACTTATAGACTACTTATGAACTAAGGACGGCACAAATATCCATGCCCGAGGGGGGATTCGAACCCCCGACCGTACTGGCCGTGCAGTCTGTGCCATGATAACAGAAACAATTAATTATAAGTTAAGGGATAATACTTCGTTAATGACTGAGTCATTCATGCCAATCCATTTTCGAGTCGTGCTGTTTATCGTTCTTCATCGTTTTCTTGCTGACAGTATTTACGTTCGGGTGAACTTTGTTCCGTCGGCAAGTATTGTGCAGACGGTGACGTGGGCGGGACGTCGGTGATGTCGAGCTGCTCTTCCCCGCCGGTAGCAATTCAGCTGAACCTGCACTTTCGGTATCACTGTCTTTATCATCACTTCTATAGGCTGTTTATTGTTTCCTTCAGTCGCGCAATGTGATGTTTGTAGTACTTCTTCAAATTGTTTACTTTGCTGTTATTGTGTGTCTTCCTTCCTGGAAGGCGGAGTGTTGTGTTTGCCAGACTCGCCGAGAGGCGTGGTCTGTTTACCATCAACACTTGTAGCTTGTTCTCTGTCCTCAGTTGTCATTTGGTATTTACCGTCTTCTGCTGGAGGTGTGGTTTGCATGTCACAACGAACGTCACTAAGTTTACTTTCTTGCGCTTCCTCATCCAGCACAGTGGTCGCCTCATGTCTACAGCACGACGTGGTTTTTGTTCTATCACGGCTATCCTCGCCGTGTTGATTTCCAGATGTATCGGCTACTCTGTGTTATTCTACATCATCTACTTCGTGGGGGGGGGAGTGAGATGTTAAAGATTCTTCGTCACGCTGTAACTGCAGAGTATCTGCTGAAGAACCGGCTGTTGGTACTTTCGGAAGAATGTTGCCGTCAACATATATGAAAACATTCGCTTCCGACACAGTTTCGCGCGTTTCTTTTTTCAGTGGTTCCTGTGCAAAGTCGGTGACTTCATCGGAACTACTTCCATCGCAATTCCTGCGCCTTTTATTTGTCGTAACCTCTGAACAGGCGGCGGCGCCACTCTCTGTCTTCTGGGCGAACTACTTTACCCTCTTCCAAATGTGCACGACTAATGAGATTTTCTTGCACGTTATTGTTACTAGCTACATCGGCCAGTGTCAGTCTCTTGCCCTGGTGCAACGTACTTTTTAAGACAACCATGGGATTGGGAGATTCCTGCCTCAAATACCAGCTCTGATTACAAACGTGACAAGTAGGAACTTGTCAACTGTATGTAACATGAGCCTTGTAGTCGCCGTCTCTAATGACCACTCTGTCGACGGGACGTTAAACCCTAAGCTTCCTTCCTTCCTTCCTTCCTTGTAGTCGCATACTATAATATGAGATGGGATATTATGTTTGATATTCATTTCAACAGATCTGACTCCACTGTAATATTGCAACCGGTAGTGGCTAGAGCAGCGCTCATTACGAATCTGCCTCGCTTCCCCATATTTTGTCAGTACCTGTTTTAAATAAGCGCTATCAACCTCAGGTGGTACGTTGAAGACACGGACATTGGTATACACTTCTTCTGCATTGGAAATAAATACTGTACTTGATTGTCACGGTGTCGAAATATTGCTTTCCCATTGTGACTCATTATGATTTTATCCAGTACCACAGGATCCAGAAACTTCACTAAGAAACAGTATTCCTCCGTATCATAATAGGCAGTGTGCACCTGATCTGATGTAATACCAATAAATCCTACTATCCAGTCATGAATCTCAACAGAGCTTGGTTGCACATAGCGGGTGGACTTCTCGAATTCGAACCTGAGCGTAGACTTCCTTGGAAATTACCTGGACATGGTTGCCTTTACCTAGCGGAAAAACCGCTAGTAATACTCACAACACTAAACAGCACATACAATAAAACGTGTGTATTAACAAATCTCTTTCTGACGGAAAGGTGTGCCAGTGACGCGACAAACGGCTTGTAAACAACACGCGCCTTAACGGAGCTCTTGACTAGGTCCGTACATTTGCCGCTGAGCCACACATAGCTTTCCAAACACGCCGTCACAGGGTCAGTTGATAAGATGCATATGGTGATAGATCCGTACCAGACTTACTTCTTTTTCTTGAAGGTCCAACTTGGGGAACTTTCCTGTCTCACCACGCCCTTCATGTACCATAAATTTGGAAGAATTCGGCGATGATGAGTATGCGTACTCTTTTTGCTAGATTCTAAGGTACTCTGCTGTTGTTACATTTGCTGCAGGAATCGTCGAACATAGCGTAATTGTGATGCTCTTTCACTGCATCAACCCATAAACAAAGTGCACTTCGGCCAACCACTCACCTGTATACATAATGCGATTTCCTACTGAATGTGAGAAAAGCAAGCAGTATTGAGAGCGAACGACGGAGACTAAACGGAATTTTACTGCCATAAACACTGCTTGAATGGAAATTTCTGAACAACACAGTGTATAGCTTATGTAAACAGATGTGAACGCCGTAGAACCCAGTGGCCCATCATCAGCGTCGTACGTATTGCCACTCCCGCTCCACAAACAAATACACCAGAGGAACACCAGCACAAAGCAACTTAAAGGGCAAAGTTTTACAGAGTAAAAAACGAAAATGGTTGCAACTATCATCCAGTTTATGAAGAAAGAAGCTGCATGGTTGCTTCATTGAAACTGAAATACCTATTCCAACGACTATCCGAAGCAAATGGTATTCATCTAATCTACAGCTACATGGGATACTCTGCAAATGACAAGTAAGTGCCTGACAGAGGGTTCAATGAAGAGAAAGAAGCCAGGTAGGTGAATCGTCGACATTTCCAACAAATCATACGCAAAGGATCTGTGCTTAACTTTGCTGTAGGAACATTCTAGCTTAGAGTCACTGTGGTACCTTTTCACTGCATTAACCCATACAAGAAGCACATAACATTCGATTAACGCTTTCCTGAGTGAGAATCTCCTGTCTTTCTAAACTAGCACTGTGAAGATACACCAGACGAGTTTTACCTTCAAAGACATAAATTCTAGACCAACTGAACAAAAGCGGCGACTGACCCGCCATGTTGCAGAAAAGAGTTTAGATCACCCTTGAAAAAGCAAAGAGAAAAGTATGCCAAATTTGAAAACACACAAAATCCCCAAGACTGGCAATCCTCTACAGAAACTGAAATTTAGCTCGAAGCTTGTAATAGTTTCCACAACGAAACACTGTCACTTAATTGGGTAGGAAATCAATTCACAAGGTGAGTTCCAGCAGATAGACACTTTATGGTAAGCAAATATAAGCATAGGTAGAGAGCGGGATACAAAATTAAAAGTCACCTAAAGGTGGTATTTTTACAGATGTATCTAGGTGTTTTACATGTGAGAGTCCTAACAATGTTATACTAGATTATCCACGCATTAGTGTGAACGATGTATTAGTATCCGTTGACGCCTTAATCTGATTATTGCTAGTTAGTAAACAGTGATACCGTGTTAATGAGCGTGTCACTTTCCTTCATTGAATCATAAGCCCGTAATTTCAGGGCGGAAAACTCTGGTAAATTACATTTCTTCAAGAAATGTAACCTCAATCTGAAGATTCAGGCCTTTATTTGGAAGCTAAAAGCAGAAGTATTACAGTAGTCAGTAGTTCTCGTGATTCATGATTCTTTTCAAAGGAAAAGTTGCGAAACGTCTTAACAACCAAACCGGTTGACAGTTTAATACGCCGCTTTGGGATAACGTAATGCGACATCTAGGGACCCGATGCAAGCATCGTCGCCTCACTAAAAATTCAAGGCTGTGTCTTCAACAGGCAAGGTGATTCTCGTCGTCTTTTCTGACGTCCGAGGTCCGATAAATTCCTTGAGCACGGAAAACAGTGGAGACTACTGAGAAGCTTCGTAGCCTACGCACGTCTATCAAGAGCAAACGAACAACTGCAACGAACCGATGTGCCTCAAGAAAGAAAAAGAATAAAAATGTTGGATATGGCCCGAAGAGGGAAATCCGGGTTGGAATCCCGATCCAGCACAAATTTACAACTTCGCTATTCAATATATTTCAATGTCCTGCAACGGTCGATATGTTAGAATATTTCGAATCCTGGAAAATTATTACTCGATACATCTAGAAGGTACTAGAACACTTTACAGCCGCGCGGATATAGTCGTGCGTTCAAAGGCGACTTGCTACGGAGTACACCGCTGCTCCCTGTCTGAGGTTCGAGTCCTCCCTCTGGCATCGTTGAACTTCGTGTAACTTAGCTGAAGTAGTTCGAAAATCTATGGACTGATGAACACTACAGTTTGATACCATTGCTTTACAAACATTGGAACTAATTACGATTTAAACCCAAAACCCTACGCTACAGATTTCAACACATCCTATTAAAATCTGTTTTACAGTAATAAAATTATAAAACTCTAAAATTGCCTCGCAACCAAAGTGTTCAATATCTAAAAATATCTAAAAAGCAGAGCTCATCAAATACACTGCTATTGCTTTAAAATGCTCTCGATATGGAACATATAACGCAACGTCCCATATTGTTTATTCTGAGATTTTCCTAGGAAATAATGTCCCACTATAACTCCTGTAATGTAACTACCCAAAACAGTGCGTTTATTCAAGTGAACACAATTTCTCAGAATATGGCGCAATTTAAGTCCCTAAGTCACAGACGTTTTTACCTTTGCAAATGACAAGTTGAAGTATAACTGTAGAAATGTTATTGTTGTTAATGCGGTCTTCAGTCCTGAGACTGGTTTGATGCAGCCCTCCACCCTACTCTATCGTAAGCAAGACTCTTCATCTCATAAGAACGGCAACTTACATCCGATTGATTCTGTTTACTGTATTCATCTCTCGCTCTCCCTCTGCGGTTTTTACTCCAAACACTTACCTCCAATTCACGAATCCTCGATGTCTAAGAATGTGTCCTAACAATCGATCCCTTCTTTTGGTCAACAAATGCCAGAAACTCCTTTTCTACCCAATTCTGTTCAGTAGCTCATTAGTTACAGGATCAACCCACCTAATCTTTAGCATTCTTCTGTAGCACCACATTTAAAAAGCCTCTATCCTCCTCCTGTCCACGCTGTTTAACGTCCAAGTTTCACTCTCATACAAGGCAGCGCTCCACACAAATGCCTTCAGAAAGTAGTTCCTAACGCGTAAATTAATATTCGATGTTAACAAATTTCTCTTTTTCAAAAGCGCTTTTCTTCCCAATGCCATTCTGCATTTTAGATCCTCTGTACTGCAACCATAATTTGTTATTTTACTGCCCAAGTAACAAAACTCATCTACGTCCTTTATTGTTTCTTTACCTAATCTAATTCCTTCAGAATCACCTTTCTTAGACTGCACTCCATTACACTAGTTTTGCTCTCGTTAATGTTCATGTTATATGAACCTTTCAGCACACTGTCCATTCCGTTCAACTACTCTTCCAGGTCCTTTGCGGTCTGACAGAATTTAAATATTATCGGCAAAACGCAAGGTTCTTATTTCTTCACCCTGAACTTTAATTCCTTCTCCAATTTCTCCTTGCTTTTCTTTATAGCTTGCTCACAAATTGAATAACATTGGAGAAAGGCTACAACCCTGTCTTACTCCCTTCCCAACCACTGCATCCCTTTCATGCCCTTCAACTCTCACAACCGCTTCCTGGTTTTTGTACAAGTTGTAAATAACCTTCCGTTCGCTATATTTTGCTCCTGCGTGCTTCAGATTTTGCAAGTGTGTATCCCAATCAACATTGTCAAAAGCTTTCTCCAAATCTACAAAAGCTAGAAATGTAAGTTACCCTTTCATTAATATAAGCCGTAAAGTGAGTATTGCCTTCCGTGTCCCTATATTTATCCTGAATCAAACTGATCTTCCCCGACGTCGGCTTCTACTAGCTTTTCCTGTAAATAATTCGTGTTAGTATTTTGCAGCGATGACATATTAAACTGATGGTTCTTTTATTTTTACACCCTTCTGCGCCTGTTTTCTTTGTAATGGGAATTATTACATTTTTCTTAATGTCTGAGGGTATTCCTTCTCTCTCATACATCTTACACAAAAGGTGAAATCTCTCCTGGCCGGTTCTCCCCGAGATTTCAGTAGCTATGAGGAAATGTCATCTACTCTAGGGGCCTTGTTTCGACTTAGTTCTCTCAGTGCTCTGTCAAATTCATCTCTCATAGTATCTCCTATTTCATCTTCATTTACTTCTTCCCTTCCTACAATATTGTCTCTAAGTTCACTTCCTTTATAAAGCCCCTTTATATATTCTTTCCACCTTTCAGCTTTCTCTTCTTTGCTGTAGAAATAGCAATGAATATTAAGTAGAGAGTTTACTCTAACGAAAGCAGTGAATCATATAATATCGCATTTCATAGTCTGGTCAATGAAATTTGACGAATCTACTGTAGAGTGATGATAGTGAAAGTGGAAAGAATGCAGCTACTAATTGTGATTGGTGGAACGCAAGCAGCGCTGTGTAAAGATAATGTGGCACCACCGGAGGTACTGGTGAGTGGCCTATTATTCTAAGCACATCTTTTATACAAAAATAACTTTTAACGGACTTTATATCTGGCTTATATATATTCTATGACTTTTCTCTCACTCACATTGTGAACAATAAGAACTTTCCACGATACTTTGGAAAAAGTGGCAACAAATATGAGCCTCTAGGTGAAAGGGTGGTTGCAATGCATGTTGGTGTGGTTGAAATACACCTAAAGAAAGGGAAGTGGGAAACTGCTGGGGAACAGACGGGGAATTTAAATTACCATGTACCACTTCAATACGTTAAATATAATTATAATAAGAATTTACCAGAAATCTTGGGCGCTCTAAATATCACTAAATTTAATAATGGCTGGTTACCTTTACTAAGGACAGTATAAAATACACTAGCCTTAACATTAATGAGGCCTGGGAATATTTATCAAATACAGCCTGTGTGCCCACCAATTGTAACAATTTTAGAAAGGTAACCTTTCGAACAATCAAAACTGAACTTGAAAACTTTTAACACCTCAAAAAATTCTTTACTTAATTTACCAACTTTCAGAAAAACTGGATGCATTAAGGGCATTATAATTACGCTAGCTTTACAATTCTAAAATTTAACAAGCCCTGAAAACATTTATCAAGTCTGTGCCCGTCAATTTTAACAGTTTTAGAAATGTAACCTTTGTAACAATCAAAACTGAACTTGAAAACAGTTAACCACAACCATAGTTCACCTCTATGCATGCACAGAACTCAACCACTTAAGATACTTGTTGAAGGAACCGCGTGCGCCCCCTTTTAAACAACCGGTACAATCAAATCACCGTTAAAGAAAGGGATAGAAAACACAGTCTAATCCCTGGCTGATGTAATAACAGAGTGCCAATGAAGATATGACCTCGGGCAGTGTGTGTGTGTCTGGGGGGGGGGGGGGGATAGAAGAATGACACGAAAGGAACAGGGCCGTACGAATGCGTAAAACCGTACGCTGGGCAGCTACAGAAAATTGGATGCCACGAGCCGGGAAAAGCACACGCTACTCTCCAGGAAACCTTTTAACCACCTTTAAAGAAAGGGACAGTCTAACCCCTGTCTGATGTAATAACACCCCTTGAAGATACGACCTTGGGCAGTGTGTGTGGGGGTGGGGAGATAGAAGAAAGAGACACACGAAATGAACAGGACAGTACGAATGCATAAAACCGTACGCTGGGCGGCTACAGAAAACTGGATGCCACGAGGCGGGAAAAGCAGACGCTACTCTCCAGGAAACCTTTTTAAGGCTACGCACGAGGAACCGCACTGAAGGCATAGTAAGAACCAGGAGAACTGCAAACATGCAGCTCCAGAAGCACTCGATCTCAATTAACACGGCTCTGTCACCTTGTCATCCGCACAGTGAAGCACGGCGGGTTCCACCTGACAGCTACCTCTGCGCTAACTCGAGACACTCGAGCGTGCCCCAGCGTCCTCGCGGCGACCACCACACTCACAGCCCGAGCCTATCGAAATCTCCTTCCCCTAGACCTGTGTGCTACCGTCCCTGCTCTCAGACCACAGAACACCAAAAATAACAGAAGTTCAAGTACCATGTTATCATACGGAAACACAGAACGACAGCAACTCTACTAGTGGCCTGGCAGTGAACTTTCAATCCGAAAAATGTGGCGCGAAAATCCATATGTTTACTTCTAGATACACGAATGAGAAAACGTTATATTGGTGTTAGATGACAATATTTTTCATTTATTCTTTGAGGGCGGACCTCATAGAAAGGTTTTTGAAACCTTGCAAAGTAATATATACGAGAAATTTAAATAAAAAACTAACATTAATTGCTTGTGGCTGTTGTTTACAGTCAGCCGAACTTCGTAAATGATGTCGCGGTAATCTTTTTGACCGTAAAGTTGTTTGTTTCTAAAACTCGGTACTGCGATTTTTGCCGAGTGGCGTTATCACATGGAAATAAATGTCAAGTAAATAATGTATCTTCATTACACCACCTAATATTAAGGATGCAGACAAAAATTAAGCAGTATAACAGCAATATATTTACACTGCGAATTAAAAGAAAATGCACATAGAAGATCGCAATTAGGAAGACATTGCTACAGAACCTCAGCACAGAACACCACCTACGAATCAAAACAAATATGGAGGACTGTAAAGCGTAAATCATCCAATAGGAAAGCTAGATGAAAAATCGCAACGCTCGCAGCGCCCTACGTGGCCTGGCAGCGAACCAACATCGTGTTACCGGAAATCCCTATATGAGTTTCACCCCCCGTCTCAGACCGTCTCCCTCTCACACGGCATACCCCATGGGGAACCAAAGATAGGGCAATCGCATTCACAGCGCCATCAACGGATGAAAGAGACAACAAGGTCGATAAGGGACAAAGCAGAACTTAACTCGCCAGGGAGCAAAGGAGGTGACCACCCGAAATTCACCCGACACGGCTCAGTGGTAGATGAACTGCTTATCTTAGACAACTTTTCAACCAGTCTTCACACAGTGGGAAAGAGGAAAAAGAGGAAGCCGCGGCGGATTATCCGCGCGTACTGGAGCGACGTGTTGCGGTGCGCGCGGCCTTCCGTCGTCAGGGGTTCGAATCCCCCCATGGGCATGGATGTTTGTGTCGTCCTTAGTATCAGGTAGTTCATAAGTAGTTTGTAAGTTTAGAGACTCATGACGCCGTAGTTAAGTCCCTTAAGCTTTACAAACATTTGAACATTTGAAAAAGAGGAAAATGGAAGGACGCGGTGGACTAGCCGCGCGCACTGGGGCGCCGAGCTGCGGTGTGCGCGGATGTTCGGCGTCGGGGATTCGACGCACCCCCCCCCCTTTCATCCCTTTCCCTTGGGTATCGGTGTCTGTGTTGTCCTATGGTTATTTTACCTTATTTTAAGTAGAGCTTCGTACTAATGACCAAGCAGTTGAGTCCGATAGATATAGAAACATTTGAACGTTTGAAAATGAAAGCTACTAGAACATAAGGTAGATATGAACTAATGCAAGTCACTTGGTTGATACAGAAAAAAATTGTGAAGTAAAATTATGAGGGTTGAATGACTCCGATTTTGACAAAAAGAATGTAGTTCTGTTAATCAAATGGTCAGACAACAGTATGTGTGGTCAAAAATTACAGTACTGTTACTCCTCCCAGTTTTGCTAAATGATAATCTCGCGCAATGCACGTCATAGTGTCACATCTCGTTGAAAACAGTGACAATATTGGTGATCTTGACTGACTCAACAATCATATGTTACTTTGTAGAACAAGGATAAGGTCAAAGCAGTGGCGGTGGCAATTATTAGGTCAGATTTTTGATGTTGTTCTTTGTCATCTTATACAGGACTAGATGTTGGAAGCAAACAGCTTCACAGACGAATGATGAAACGAACCTTTGCATTTCATGCTATCTGGAAAACTCGGAGTTCGTCGGAATTATCTTTTAAATATATTGTTGCAAAGAATTATGTAAACTGTTGTTCAGGTGTGTTGTGATTATTGTATTACTTTCAGCTTGATAAAAAGTTTTATTAATCCTAAAATTATTACTGTGTCTAACCTAATGTTCAATAAACAGTTTTCATGAATGTAAATAAACAATAAAATATCAGGTGACCAGATTTTAATTTCTGTGCCTTTTGGAACGTCTAGATCTGTTTCACTGAAGTAAAGATACTAATCATCTTTCATTCCAATCTCGAATAGCGCGCGGGAAGAAATAACACCTGAATATCTCCGTTCGAACTCTGATTTATCGTATTTTATTCTGACGGTCATTTCTACCTGTGTAAGTGGGAGTCAACAATATATTTTCGCATTGGGAGGAGATCGTTGGCGATTGTAGTTTCATAAGTATCCCACGACGCAGCGATAAGCGCCGTTGTAATGATTCCCATCCCAGATCCCGTATCATTTCCGTAACGATGTCTGCCCTGTATCGTGACAATACGAAACGAGCTGCTCTTCTTTGGACTCTTTCGATGTTTTCCGTAAAACCTACCTGATAAGGATCCCATACTGGACTGCAATACTAAATGTTTGTAAAGCTTATGGGACTTAACTACGGGGTCATCAGTCCCTTAACTTACAAACTACTTATGAACTACTTACGAACTAGGACGGCACAAATATCCATGCCCGAGGGGGACAGCAATACTCCGAATAAGGGCAGACAAGCGTAATGATGTAGTCTCTTTAGTAGTTCTATTGCATCTTTTAAGGGTTCTGCCAATAAAACGCGATCTCTGGTTCATCTTTCCCATGTACGTGTTATTTCCCGTGTAAGTCTGAAGTAATACTAATTCCTAGGTATTTTTTTGTGTTTACGGTCTTCACGTTTATCTTGTAAACAAAGTTTTAACGCATTTCTTTTCGTACTCATGTGGACTACTTCACCCTTCTCATTATTTAGAGTCAACTGCCAATTTTTACACCATATTGATATTCAGATCGTTCTGCAGTTGTTTTTGATCTTCAGACGATTTTACTGGACGGTAAATGACGGCTCATCTCCAAAAAGCCTAAGAGAGCTACTTAGATTTTCCCCTAAATCGTTTATGTAAATAATGAACAGCAGAGGACCAATAACACTACCCTGTGGAACACCCTATATCACCTCTGTTTCAGTCGATGTCTTGCCATCGATTACTACGAACTGTTTCCTCTCTGACAGGAAATCCCCTATCCAGTCGCAAATTTGGGGCGATATACCATAACCGCGCAATTTGATTAAAAGCTGTGCATCTTCATGTTTTCGCGGCGCAATGACTGTTCAAAGAAGTTTCGGGCAAGCAGCCGCATAAATTTTACTTCTAATATTTCGGCTGAGAAACGTTCAGCCATCAGCCGAAATATTAGAAGAAGTAAACTTTATGCGGCTGCACGCCCGAAACTTCTTTGAACTGATTAAAAGCTGTTTCTGAGGTACGACTTCAAAATCCACCCATTAATTCCGTAATTGCTCATGGTTAAGTGAGGTTAGCACCCCGCCATAAAATTCAGCTTCCCGCTTGTCACGGAGTTTCGGCAGCGGAACGCAGTTTAATTTAAAGGAATACACAAGGTGCTAATTTAACTCTCTAAAATCCGTCTAATATGGATATTATCACTGCACGTTTATGACAATGATTTCATAAGAAATTTTACTAACCAAATTTCAATGTTTTCTGGAGCTGCAACATTTGCCGATTTATTCTGAACGCATCTGGCAAACTTGACACTTAAACTCATTCAGAAAATAAAATGGTAACTTTCTCAACACTGAAACTGCTTTTTCACTAATCACATTCCAATACTATTTCTCCACATACAGAAAAAGCGCCTCTATTTATCCAACTCATTTACACATGCAAGACTCACAGATCTCAACATTTGTAAATCAAAGTAGGGAAAGATGATACTTTGTAACTATAATAATAAGATAGCAGGTTATTTAATTACTTCATTAAGTATTCAAAAATCAAAGCATTTTCGTACAAACTTATACATAACTCACAATTCTTGTGAAACCTCTTCACACTGTCAGCCCAATATATATATATATATGAATGTTTGTCTGTATGTCCTCTGTGTTCCTAAAGCATTCATTCGATTGTAATGAAATATTGTGTGAACTGTTTACCGAACGTCCACGAAGGATTCTGACCCAAAAGCAAAAAAGAGCACGACACATACCTCAGGAGGTATGACATCATAAATAAAGAGAGGCCACCGCGTGAGAATACATAGATTTATGCGCCAATTACTAGAAAATAAAAGTAGTCAGGGACCTGCAACAAAGTCTGCATATAATTAAGGACGTTTTTGAAGCGTTTTGTAACTGACGCCTCCCCTCCCCCGTCCCCCCCCCCCCCCCTGCCACCACTAAATGATGAAAGGAAAAGAAGTCTACCGCTCAGAACAGTTTCGCTCTAGATGCCGTAAAAGTCTCGCATCGGGCATTTATCAAGTTAGAATTACAGATCTGCATGTTACTATTTACTTTTGTGTGCAAGTCTCTCTTAATTATTTTGCATCCAAAACTAAGCAATCTGTTTTCTTAATCTCTATCTATATAAAAGCGAAAGGACATTCACTGACTAAACAGAAATCTCGAAAACTACTTCACCTATGAAGCTGAAATTTGGCAGGAATGTAGTTCATAGGTAGACAACGTCAGCTAAGAAAGTATTTTGTGATAGGTGGATGGTGCAGCATACTTCTCCTAACGACTCACGAAATCTACAGTTTCATTCCGATCTACACGATATTTCGCATGCTTGACCTTCAAGACAAGAGGAAGGTCACCGTCTTCTTTGCAACATAAAAATTGATCCCCAAATACCTTGGTCGCGCCATACCTTGAAAACGGCTCGTCCGATTTAACCGATCCTGGATTTTTTTTTATTATTATTTTTTTTGTATGAAATAAAACTGGAATATTTGATAATAACAAAATGCGTTTTGCAATGTGACCCTGCGTTTCTGTTGCATAGAAATCTATGATTTTGATCCGATATTGATGAAATTTTGCACACTCTACTTTAAAAACAAGAGAAATGTCACTGTCTGTATAAAATTTCGTTCGGTGCTTGGTGGATGGTACTTAACTTACGGAATTTTACAAAATGCATAGTATTGCTCCAATCTTTATGAATTTTTGCACACATGAGCTTTAAACCAAGAGGAAGATCAATGGGTACATAAATGTTTGTATGGTACATGGTAGAGAGTACCTTGCAGAAAACGTTTCCGAGAGAGGGACAGGTGGAAACGAACAGAGAGATGGCGGGTTTACATCTAGTTACTTATACAAATTAACTTTTATAATCACAGCAATACATACTCCGTAATTTATTCTTTCACAACAAAATTTGGAACAAAATTGAAACGAATAATTCTTTTACCTTATTTTATAGCTGGAACAATTAATATCAATCAGTGTATGCTGACCCTGTAGATTAGACCATTTCAGTATTCAATATCTCAACCTGCCGGCATTGCGGTTCAGATGATCTCTCTTTCCGACACCCAAAACTGGAGTGTTCGTTCGTGGGCAAGCAATGACCTTCGCGATACGATCCAATGAGTTTATTACACAACAGTAAATCCTTGGCGAGTAGTAACAACCTACCACCAACTTAATTATTTTTGTACCAGAGACATACAATGTGTTTCAATGTGTACATGGTAAATGCATGAGTTGTATGCAAAATTATCAGTCTAAATGAGAAGTGCTCACTTTTGGATGTTCAACAGACAAGTGATGTATCTTTCATGAACACTGGATGAAATCCAAAATGCAGAGACTGATGGGTAGACATGTGAGCACAGATGTGTGATTCAGGAAACCGCTATACCTAGGAAAACACAGGTGCAATAAGCATACTGCCAAGGAAAAATGCATGATAGGTGCAATGTTGAGCCGGCCGCAGTGGCCGAGGGGACTGAGGCGCTCCAGTCACGGTCTGCACGGCCATTACGGTCGGGGGTTCGAATCCCCCCTCGGCCATGGATATTTTTGCCGTCCTTAGTATTAGCTACATCATAAGTAGTTTGTAAGTTTAGGGACTGATGACCCCGTAGTTAAGTCCCATAAGCTATACAAACATTTGAACATTTTTTGCAATGTTGATGAACGTGGCAATTTTTGTTTAATTTCGTACTGAATAGATACGAAATATTAATACCATAAAGGTTTTTATTTTTTCACGATATTTCTTACAGTTTTATGCATGGACAATAATGTTGTGCCTTTTGACAGGTCATTTCCCCAATATCCCAAAAATAATGTTATGTTTTAAAACAGATTTTCCTTTCATTTATAACCCAAGGCATTATACTAATGTACAACAGGTTACAAAAATAATTACGTTTCGGCACGTAATTGCTTTATCAGTGATTTGTCTTATTGTTAATGACTGTGAGCCAAGAAAGATTAATCGCACGTGCTCTTTCTCAGCCACCGTGTGGACCCCTTGCACATCATAATGAGCGGAAAAAAAAGAAATAAGTTCAAATGTTTTTAAATCTATCGGACCAAACTGCGTGGTCATCAGACCGTAGCTTACAAACTACTTAAACCTAGGTAAACTAACCTAAGGACAACACACACACCCATGGCCCAGGGAGGACTCGAACCTCCACGGCGAGCAACCGCGCGCTCCGCAGCTAGACGCTTTAGACCGCTCGGCTACTCCACCGCGGCACTAGGTTTTTTTTTTGTTTTTTGTTTTTTTTTGTTTTGTTTTTGCCTATAGTTCGATTTTATACACCCACATGGGAGTCCCGCTGCGTTAACTGCAATATGTATTAATACTCTCAAATGGAAACGTTTTATCGCCCCCAACGTTCCACAGAACCAATTATCAATGTTTACCAGTGAGTGCCAAAGCCACACAACGTCAATCGTAAGGTAGCTTTTAGTAATATGCGTGGGAACGAATATTGATGTCGTCCGTGTCCAGTCACGGGTAACAATATTCAATCTTCTATTACATGCATTTTTAACACCAGTGGCCTTTGCATTTCAGCTTTACCTCAGCCTTCGCTGTACATCATTGTAACTTTATTCATCTATTGAAACCGTAAAATTAGTACTTCATCATTTTGCGTCCTTTCTCTCTCTCTCTACATCTCTGTTTGTGTGTAGGAATCGTTCCAACACATCCACCAGCATTCATCCAAAAGCTTAACATCGAATCGCGCATGCAGAAACAAATGCCACATTATATCTGACGTCATAATGAACGGAGAACGAATGTAAATGTGATGTGAAGTGACTGTCAGAAAGCAAGCGCAGACCACAGTGACTCCCTGTTAATTAAAATAGCGCAGATCACTCCAGTGCCGCGGTGGCGGTCACAACAGTGCAATGAACAAAGTGAGCTGACATCTCTTGCTAATTATACGCCTCACAGTAATATTAATGAAGCTGTTAAATACACCTGCGTGTCCTCTCTGTTCACGAATGTAACGTACACAAATAGACCAGAGCAGGTGATTGCATTCACACACTGAGTTTCCTGATAACGTGCTTGTAATAATACACGAAGTTCACAAAAAATCAGTAGCTCCAGAAATACTAGCGAGACGTATCTCCGTCATTCAATGCCTACGATATGGGTCCTGAAATTCGTTCTAAATAATAATAAAAATATGACTGGGTAACTCAAAGCCGCGGTGGAGTAGCCGAGCGGTCTAAAGCGTCTCGCTGCGGAGCGCGCGGTTGCTCGCCGTGGAGGTTCGAGTCCTACCTGGGGCATGGGTGTGTGTGTTTGTCCTTAGTTTACCTAGGTTTAAGTAGTTTGTAAGCTACGGACTGATGACCACGCTGTTCGATCCGATAGATTTACAAGCATTTGAACATTTTTGTAACTCAAACCTTCAACTCCCTTCGATATAGCGGAAACGGATAACACGTTCTCCGTACTGCGTGAAACGTCGCAAGTTTCCTCGGCCAGTGTGCTTTTTTTGCCTGTAATATTGCAGTACTAAGTCATCTGCGTATTTTCTAAAGTATTGGCAGCGGGTAGCTAAGTGAGAGAGGAAATCTGACTTCGCTAGCTTTTGAGTGTATAAGAAGTGTTCGTTTGTTGAAATATGCACACTCCTAGGACAATTGCAATCTATTATTTGTCACAAGATTAGTTTTATTATTAATGTTTGTGTCAGAAATATTCTTCATAAAGTATAGTAAGTGCAAGTTTAAATGCTGGACTTTATTTTTCAGTGCGTCGATCGCAAACAGGAAAAAGTGCTTATTACTTGGAAGTTGATTAAGCTACATTTAACATTAATCAATTATCGTTAGTGATCTATCCCTCTTGTTCAGTGCGGCAGGTATGTAAGAGGGTAAGTCAATTATCCCCTAAGTAGTTATAAAATTGTAATCAAATAAGAAACTTACAAGAACATTTTCCGACCTAGTCTCCTTGCATTGCAACGCGCTTTTATATCATAGTATGACATTTTAATAAATATAATCAACTTTACTGCTGCTTATTCGCTTTATTTATTTGTCCACTACAGCTGTTTCGCTGTATTTGGCATTGTCAATTGGTCTGTAATAGTTAAAATTTTTTTTGTGAAAATATTTTTTTCGATCAAATAAGGAGCATATTATACAGTTTTAAATTTATTACTTACTTTCTATTTGTTGCCAATATACACACAGCATCTGTAGCTCTATATGATTTTGATAGGTACTTTCTTAGAAAGTCGTTTTTAGTAATTTTTAAAATAATGACTTTCCTGTTTGCAGCTATGTAGATGCTATGTGTTTACAAAGATGTTCTATTGCATTATATCTTTGGTAAAGATCTATCTTCTCTGAGATGATTAATTTCGAATTTTGTGATATCTTTGTTACAAATGTTTTATACGTTTTAAAATGTCATACTATGATATACTCACTGCTGCAAGCCCATTTATGAAAAAAGCACTTTTATATCGTTGTAAAAGCTTCCTAATATCCTTATAAAGTTCTCAGTTGAGCTACAAGCCAGGAATGCACCGTTTGTTTCACTACTTCGTCCGAGGCAAATCGACGGCACCTTAGTGCCTGTTTGAGTGGAGCAGACAAGTATGGAGAATAATCCAGTAATTCAAATTTGAGTTTCTGGAGCGTTTCAGCAGTATAGAGCCGCGGCGAAATAGCCGCGCGCACTGAGGCGCCATGCTGCTGTCGGAGATTCGAGTCCTCCCTCGGGCACGGGTGTATGTCTTGTCCTTAGGTTAGTTTAACTTACGGTAAGTAGTGTGTAAGCTAGGGACTAATAACCAAGCAGTTCCATATATTTACAAAAACTTTGAACATTTGAGCAATGTGGACAGCAGATGTCCAAGCGCCTTTGTTTACGCAACTGGGTGAGTTGTTTTAGTACCCAACTTGAACAAACTTTTTGAAACCAAAGACTGTTGTGGCTGATTTCGAAAGCAGAACGGTGACTAATTCGCAGACTACGTGCTACTTCGTCAATAGTTAATGGTCTGTCTAAGAGAATCATTTCACGTGAGCGCTCAATAGTTTCTTCATTTGTGGCGGTAAAGAGTCGTCCGGCTTCTTCGTAGTGCGTAATACTTGTGAGACCGTTTCGGAATTTTCAATCCATTCGTAGACATTCCGTTGTGGGAAAACACTCTTCCCGTACTATACCGAAAATTACCGAAAATCTTCCATGAGTTTCTTCTCCTGATACGCCTTCCGACCACAAAAAACGGAACACTGAAGGTTGCTCTTGTTTGGTGCAAATAGCGGAGCAGCCATGATTAACAGCACAGTAACGATAACGAAATTAACCTAGTAGCTCGAAAATTGCAAAGATATAACAACAAACAAAGAAAGCATGCGGCATCAACGTAAAACGACTGTACTACCAAATTAAACAAAAATATAATTAAATTGCAGATAATAATTGACTTACCCTCGTAGCTTCCGTTATTCATGTAAACAAATAGTTGCTACGATGACAATTTCTATAGCATTACTTCATAAGAATTGACCATAAAAAGACACGGCGGTTTTGAACGAGAATTCCGAAAGCAATTTCATTACAAGTCGTACCCTTTACTGAAAAGGATCGAGGGATTTTCTAAGATTGCGTTTTTCGGAAAAGAGCGCATTAAATGAGTCTGCACTTTAAATCCTTAATCGCGTTTAAACACTAAAGCTCTTTACGTCGAGAGCTTTAGTTAACACGCGAGGCACCTGGATGCTTGTAGCCACTAATAGCCTTGGGCGCAGAATATTTTTCCCTCTATAATTGCACGGAAAATTGCGGTCGTTGTATGTACCATGGCTGCCCACACAACAAATATATAGTTAAAATCGTGATCTAAAGTTGTAACATAAGACAACTGAAAACCATTTTTTTTTATTTATACAGGGTGATCGTAAATTTCCGTTACAACCTTGTGCGACTTGTAGAGGGCACGTCATCTTCGTGGTGTAGCAATTTTAATGGCCAGGAGTGCATTATTTTATTCTTTTAGATATTTTATTAACAGGATATACATAATCAACAGTTAAACTTAATTAATTTCAATATAAGATATTACAAGAATTTTTAAAACTATTAATACTATTGCTGTTAGTGTGGTACTGTATCACTAAAATTTGATGTCTGTAACTTTCCCCGTCCCCTTCGTGAAGCTTCATATCCTCCTTTCTATTGGTGGGTAACAGAGCTACAGGAAATTTACATTCATTAGCTGATAAGTATAATCTATTATTTTAGGGTTACATTAATTACTAATCTGAATTTGCCAAAGGTTTCTTGATTCGTTCTAAATAGAAGACTAGCTTAGGAGAAGTTCTGTGATGCGATGAATAATTGATTTAAAGGAACTTATCTTCTGACGGTATGAATGACGATAAGCAAACGGTGAAGACAAATGTTGAGGATATCAAATGCCACGCTACATTCCAAATCTAGGTAAATGGGAAAATTATAGCCGTATACTATTTCCTGAGTAAACATCGTATGAGGATGTGGTGAATTGAAATCTTACATCAACACCGGGACCTCTTCCACGGTACCGTCAAAGATGAATAAAATGTCATAAAAATAGCACCTCTAGAAGAGGATTTGCTACAATCTCTTATTTCCATTCTTAAAATGATTAAATGATTAAATTCTAAATGATTCATGTCAAAATCGGCTATGGGATCTGGCAAACAACTACCATTGGCTAATCTATTACGTTGCTTAGAATACCCGTTAGTAAATTAATATTAATTTTTATTTTTACAAACGATTTAGGACACATCTGAGTGGCTCTCTTAGATTGTTCGTGAATGATGCTATCATTTATCGGTTTGTAAAGTCACCATAAGATCAAAAGGAACTGCAAAACTATTTAGATAAGAGATCTGCAGGGTGAAAAAATTGGCAATTGACCCATAATAATGATAAGTGTGAGGTCATGCATATGACCACTAAAAGAAATCCGATGAAAATCAGTTACACGATAAATCAGTCAAACCTTGAGGCCGTAAATTCAACAATTACGAACAACTTAAATTGGGAAGAACAATGCAGTGAAGGCGAACCAAAGACTACGTTTCATTGGAAGAACACTTAGGAGATGCAACAGTTCTACTAAACTACCGCTGTCCGTCCTATTTTGGAGTATTGCTGCGCATTGTGGGATCCACAGCAGGTGGGACTGACGGACGATTTAGAGCAAATTCAGAGAAGGGCAGCACGTTTTGAATTATCGCGATTTAGGGGAGAGAGTGTCACAGAAATGATGCAAGAGTTGGGATGGAAATCATCTTTAGTGTGTAAGTTTTAATATAACTAGAGAGACAACAGAATGTAATCGAACGGGAAGATTTTTTCACTAAATAAATTAAAAATCACTTACCCGTTACGAAAAGCATAATTTTCTTCAAAAACATAGTTTTGAAGCAACAGCTATAATAAACATTGAGATATAGGTTCTCTTTGGTTTTCTATACGATTGGAAATGGGCGTGTCGTCACACCGGCTTGAGAGTCTTAATCTGCGTGCATATTGTAGCATATTTAAGACTCTTAACACACATTTGTCTGGCATCATGAGATGGTTTTAACTCAATTGTGTATTTACCTGTTGGGTACAGTTCCATTATTGATAATCTCTTGAAAAAAATTTGAAAAACCTTTTCACTATGTAGCAGTCTTCGTAAAGAATTATGGAACTATTACCCTTGCCAGGAGGGAGTATCACTGCATTATATGACCTTATCGCAGATAATATTAACTGTTATATTTTCTTTATGTTTATTATAGTTTAACTGCAATTCAAAGGCGTTTCCTAAATTGTGGATTCCATTGGTTTATCATTAAATTTGAAGATGCTTGTTCAGGACGTCTTTCTGACTTCTGATAGCTAGAAACCCTCCAACAATTCTGAAATCTTTTCCAGAAGAATTTATGAAAGACCTTAATAGTCATTCTCACAAAAGTATCTCACGGGAATCTGGCTGTCTCGTAGTAGTATTTACGTTGTTTTATCTATTAGCATGTTTTACTAACTTGTAACGGTAGTTTCATCTTTATCATTATAGGTTTTATCGTTTTTAGTTGGAAGTAATTTGCTTTGTGTAGCACTGTTTGTTTGTGACAGGAATAGCTTTGCGCCAGAGTCGAGTCACTGACAGGTTGACCCAGGCCACGTTTTGTGTGACGAACGTCCAGCTAGCCTGGTTTCCAATTACTCAAAATCAAGCATAACAAAACAGTTCTGTGACGGCAAAATTGATGAGTTTTAACATATACGTCGGCTGCACGCAGAAATTAATCATATATTCCAGTCACCCTTTACATTTTCATCATGATTCTAATATTCCACCAGTATGCATATATAGTCCCAGCTCAAACCCTTAGACTTATTTGCTCCTGTTATTTTGCGTCTTTTAATTTAGTACTAAGAGAACGTAATCTCTGTTAATAGAGTTCATTGGTTTCTTTAACTATAGCAAAGAGACTACCACTCCGAACGCAATTTCGACCATCTATTTCTGTGTCATCATTTTACAGAAAGATTTGTGAACTCATTTCTCCTCTAATCTTCCAACTCCTTCCCCCTCTCCCAGTATGTCAACTGGCAATTTTTTATTCAATGATTCAGAATGTAATATACGACCCTGTGTCTTCTACTACTAAATGTTAGCATTTACTTATTATACAATTTGTTATCGAAATGAGTTGTCACATTCGACACCAAGGTGCACATATGAATATTCATATCATCCGCTATAACCTATTTTTCAACAAATATGTATCTTGCACATTTGACCTTATCCTAAATAGCATAAAATTTGATCCAATAAGACTGGAGAGTGATTTTCCAGTTATCTTTAGTGGTATAATTTGTGACTCAGTATGACTGCTTCATGTTTTTCTTAGTAGCATAGTGCAAATATATTTATGTAAAAAAGTTAAAAAAAAAAGTTCAAATATTTGTTAAGCTTATGGGACTTAACTACGGGGTCATCAGTCCCTAAACTTACAAACTTTATCAACTACCTTATACTAAGGACGGCACAAATATCCATGCCCGAGGGGGGATTTGAACCCCCGACCGTAGTGGCCGTGCAGATCGTGACTGGAGCGCCTCAGTCTCCTCGGCCACCGCGGCCGGCTAAAAGTTCCCCCAGACTTTTATACTTTCTTTTTCCCTATATGTAGTTACACAGTTTACGCAGTACATTTAACTGACTTTTGCAACTATAAATAGTAATCTAATTAAGACCAGATAAGCTTCACTTAATTGAAAAGCGTCTTCATTGGTGTACTATGGAAACACGATTGTGCTACATTTTTGTATGATTTTTAGTCTGGCCGTAGACAGTTCTAGTGCTTCGGCATTGTTTTATTGAAAACTACATTATATGTCCGTGCTTCAGGACGGTTGTTAAAGAGGGGCCTGTGTATATAATTGTTTTTTAGGGTTCTGGACCTAGGTCAGCAAAATAAGATTCCTTGTTGGATCGCTCTGTCAATAAACTCAGTTCTCCTAGGGAAGATGTCAAACGTAAGTAAAAGTCTTTGTTGTAAACGATGAATTTTCATGAAGGTTTTCATACAAAAAGTGAAATTAATTTAAGTCTGTACTCCGGAACGATGTAAAGTCAATGTTAGGTTGTATTCATGTAGTTAAAACTGCAGTGTGTAATTGTTTGGCGTAAACTTCTGAAAACACTTCTCTCGTTGAGATGAGAAATAGTAATAATAATAATAATAATAATAA
This sequence comes from Locusta migratoria, assembly GCA_026315105.1. Lineage (NCBI taxonomy): Eukaryota > Metazoa > Arthropoda > Insecta > Orthoptera > Acrididae > Locusta > Locusta migratoria. The sequence goes on along the minus strand of CM048744.1, from coordinate 903,709,690 downwards.
TAACAGCGCCATATATTGGTTCTATAGTGTAGTAGTAAATTGTTTATCTCTCATAGTAAGTGCAAGCTGAATTATTAGTATGTTGCACTGGGGACAATGTAGTTATTCTGTATGCAGCGCTCCCTATTATCGAAAACTCGACGAATGCTGAAAGTCTGGTAATTAAATCAACAGAGCTTTTCATGTCTGTTTAAATAAGACGTCAAAGTGCGATAAAGAAAGTCTGGGTAATCATTGAAGGAATGGCGTCAGCTGATCGTCTGTATAGAACATTCATCTACATCTACATAGATACTCTGCAAATCACATTAAAGTGCCTGGCAGGTGGTTCATTAACCACTTTTCTCTTCCGTTCCATTCTCTAATAGCGCGCGGGAATTAAATATAGTATTCCAGGGAATTGTCTTGACTGTGTTAGAAGCATCGGCCACTATTTTAGTTAATACATGTCCTCACGTATTAACGCACGAAGTTGAAATCGACCTTGTGTAATATAACTATATATTCAAAATCCGGGTTATAAATCTAAGTACAGTTGTCTCTGAAAAAGAAGACGCCTTTTTCTTAATGTAGTCCGTACCAAAAGTAAGTAATTACAAATTTTTATCACAATATTGTACCGAACAGTTTTGAAAGCAGAGAGTTTTCTGATGAGTTTATGGCTCGCGTCTGTATATTATCTCTAGTGGCAGGCACAGTGCAGAAATATCTCTGGGTTAAGCAATCAGATGCGCAGAAACAGATTTTGTGTCCTCATCAATAAGATGGAAATGTCTTGTGACATTGGGAAAGATCTCCTAATCACTATCTTGGTCCTTTTTTGTGTTCGGTTAAGACGGATGACTATGTGTAAATGCCCCTTTTAGCGACGCTTCCTCAACCTTCTTGTTGCTTCTGTGACACATTTATTTAGATGTTGTTTCATTTTATGTGGTTTCTCTGCAAAAAGGAGGTGGGGCGTCTTTGCAGTCAATGCGGTACAAACCAATCGTAAGAGCAAATAAATACGTGGCAAGAGTGGATTTGTCTCAATATCACGTGGTAATTCCATCTTAATGTTGAGAAGATGCACAGAACGCCATGCTCACTCCACAGATATTTCTACTCTATGTAGCATTCAGTGGTTATACCAGTCGAAAGATGCACTTCTTTTCTTTTCATGATATTGCAAAGCATGTGGGACACAGCTAGGAGGAAAAACATTTTTTTTTTTTTTTTTTGTCCTACCTAGGACAAATTTTACTTACATTGGCAGCGGTTTAGTCTGCTATCGTTGTCAAAGAACTGTTCGCTTAGAAGGATGATTAATTTACTGACCAGAACAGCATAAATTATTTATTTCATCGTGAACATAAATAATTTTTCACCTCATTCTATGTGTCTGATTTTTGAAAAAACATTCAACGGTCGTTGCCATCATCAGCACACAAGGCCGCCGCCGTAAGTAAAATTGTACCCCCTATTGTAGTGTATTACAGCATAGTTATGAGAATGAAAAAAAAAAAAAAAACTGCAGGAACGCCATAATTAGTTATTTCGTGTACTATTTAACTAACGTCGCCTCACTTTGTCCTTTCCTTTACTTTGGCTTTTTCTAGTTTTCCTCAACAGAACGCACTCAAAATGTAATGAGGATACACCGAAATCAGAAAGGGAACTACATAAATTCCATTCTCCTTGCAAAGAATTCTTAGTAAATTAAAACATAGATGCGAAGGAACGTCGTGATGTTTTAACTTCAAATTATACCCGCGGAAAGGAGCACTTTTTCCTTTCCATGCCATTGCAAGGCTTGCGGTATACAGCTAGTAAATATTATTTTTTGTGTCGTACCTGGGTTAAATTTTACTTGCAGTGGCAGCGGTTTAGTATGTTTACGTTGGCAACGAAATATTAGCTTTAGGGGGTAGTGATGGGAACAATCGAATGGAAACAATCGATTCATTCGGTTGTTGGAAAAAAATCGATCATTCGGTTGTAGTTTCTCGTATCGGTTGAATTATTCATTCATTCTTCTGAGTGATACCAGTCGGTGGGACCAACCGAATGAAACAACCGATTCATTCGTTCTTTTGAGTGAAACCAGTCAGTGGGAGCAACCGAATGAAAACAGCCAGTCGGTCGTAGTTTTACTATGTTGGATTAATATTCGTTTATTTTTTTCGAATGAAAGTAGTCTGTGAGAACAACCGAATGAAAACATGCGACCCTTTTGCAGTTTTGTACATTGACTGAATTACTCATTCTTTCTTTTCAAGTGAAAACAGGCAGTAAGTTTTTCTGTCGGTTGAACCATATAATCATTATCCCAACTGAAACGACTCAGTGTTTTAGCTTACAGATCTATCCATTTATTTGTATGAATGAAACTGACATACACTTCAGATAACTACAGCAGTGCTACATTACACCGCTATGGAAAAGGGGTATGCCCAAGTTAAAATGCGTATTACAATGTTCATTTAATTATGTACTGAATTAAGTAACTTTTCGTTTTATAATATACAGCAACAGTGATTCATATTTTGTTCAAAAATGTTTGTTAAGCTTAAGGGACTTAACTACGGGGTCATCAGTCCCTAAACTTACGAACTACTTATTAACTACTTACAACTAAGAACGGCACAAATATCCATGCCCGAGGGGGGATTCGAACCCCCGACCGTAGTGGCCGTGCAGACCGTGACTGAAGCGCCTCAGTCCCCTCGGCCACCGCGGCCGGTATATTTTGTTGTAGTTTAAATTGTTTGAGGTGCCATCAACGAGTAACTAATTAAATGTCATATCGCTGGAGCAGGCCTGCGATCACTTTGATTGCCCACCCTAGACTTAGAAAATGCCGATCATCTGGGCCCGATCAGATTACTTTCGCACACACCCAAAAATCTGAAGAAGATAGGTGGCCGATGACCACTAAGGGGACAGGAGAGGCGGTGCTGCCTCGCTTGCGTTTTCACTGCCGACAGCGCCAGCAGGCGCGCGCCCAACTCCAGACAACAGTGTCTGGCGGGCGGTGCGTGCCATCGCCGATTATTGTCGGTTTCTTACTGTCTCAATAAAGAACTACAGAGTGTTCCAAAATGATCTCTACAAGTTTAATCTCGCATACTGTATCTCCGAAGTGGGAACAGGTAGAAACGTGCGGTTTGCGGCTTATTCAAATGTTCAAATGTTTGTAGAACTTATGGGAGTTAACTACAGGATCATCAGTCCCTAAGCTTACAAACTACTTATGAACTAGCTAAGACTAAGGACGGCACAAATATCCATGCCCGAGGGGGGATTCGAACCCCCAACAGTAGTGGCTGTGCATACCGTGACTGGAGAGCCTCAGTCCCCTCGGCCACCGCGGCCGGCTGCGGCTTATTGTTCACACATATCTAAGGTTCTAGTAGAACAGAGTTAAGTATGTTAACTTTGAGCATATTTGCTAGATCCAAATTCGAAGATTACTAAAACATTAGGTATTGTAAAAAAAAGCCTTTATTAAAGTATTTTGTATAAAAATATTTCTTATAAAAATATTTTTGTTAATTCCATCTAATTTGAAGGAGTACGTGGAGACATACAACTTGTATCAGTGCTGTAAATTTTCTTCAGCATGTCTGTATTCGTCAACAGTATATGTAAACATTCATCTCAAGTTTCATAATTGTTCACTCTTGTCACAGATAATTCTGTGGCTATCGGTGAAACGGTGTGTAGGTTTATTCCATCCCTCCGCCAAGAACCATACGAAATCTTAGATGAACAATGAACAGCCACTTTTTTTGAAAGTCAAGTGTGCAATATTTCATCAAGATCGGAATAACACTCTATATTGGCGTCAAAGTCTGAAATACCTTTCTTGTGTCATGCATCGAACTAAAGTATATGTAGATTGTGACCATTCCCTTTCTTTGAAGGTGAAGAGTGAAATATATCATTAAAATTCGAATACAAACGGAATTTGTCGAAGTTAGTAGGCAAAGTACCCGCTGCCATGCATCTACGAAATTTATTGTACACAGTTACCTTCGCCTTGTTTTAAAGGTCAAGTGTGCAAAATTTCATCAAGATTGCAGCCAAATTGTGGTTTTTGTCAAAGTCAGTATGTAAAGTACCCTCCGCCATGCACCGAATGCAATTTGATTTACGCAGTGACTTTCCTCTTGCTTTGAAGGTTAAGTGTGCATAATTTCATCAAGATTGGAACAAAACTGTAGATTTGCATGCAATAGAAACACACACACACGGACACACTGCTATATTTATAAGATTTGTCTCTAAGAAAGTTTCATGCTGAATCACGATTCATTTATACCCGAAAAGGCTGCATGAGTATGCAAATAAAGTCACACACACTCTGTGATTTAATAAAAACATCCATATAACTGCGGAAACCGACAGACTTTTTCCAGCCGGTTTTATCGAATCAAGTGAAACCACTCAATGCCGAAAACATTCATATAAAGGACAGAGACTTGTTTCATTCGGTAGTCGCGCATCGACTGAAACCACTCAAACCCACTGAATGAGTGAAAACATTCATATAGCGGCTCCAACCGACAGAGACTGGTTTCATTCGATTGTTTTACATCGACTGAAACCACTCAAACCCCGCCAGTGAGTGAAAACATTCATACGGTCACAGAGACTATTTTCATTCGGTTGTTTCATTCGACTGAAAAAAACGACTGAACGAAGAAACAACCGATTGACCAAGTATTGATAGTATACAAATAAAACTTAAATTACGATACCTTTTCTTCCTCTGATACTATTTTGATGAAATAAAGCCTATGTTACTCTACAAAATATTGTTAATATACCTGTGGAAAGCCATGAAAGATCATGTTGCACTTTTGGAGATTACCCTCAACAAATAGACACACACGACGGCTTTGAAACAAATGATTACATTATAATATCTTTATTTTCTCTGATCCGATTATTGAAGCCTTTATGTAACCTCACGATATGCTCAAGTTACGTGTGAAAATTTCATGAAAATTCGTCAAATAGTTTAGGCGATAAGCGTGTTTAAAGATACAGACAGACATGACGGTAGTTGATAAAATATTTCAAATTACGATATTCTTTTTTCCCGTGATCCGATTTTTATTAAACGAAGTCTATATGTCTTGAGTTACGCTCAAGTTACCTGTGTAAACCCCATGGAAATTCGTGAAGTAGTTTTGGAGATAAGTAGTTTTTAATAGTTGAACAAACAGACACGACGGTTACTGAAAACACTTAAAATTACTATATCTTTTGTTTCCGTGAACCGATTTTGAAAGTATTAAGCCTATATGTTGACCCAAACTTTTCTCTTATTTCCTGTGAAAACCGCATGAAGATTCGTCCATTAATTTTTAAGATTGAAGTGTACAGCGAGAGGCCTACATTTACAGATTTATTATTAGTATAGAAGATATCTTTAACATATGAGAGTATTCACTTTTCTCTACGGCCTTCTCTTCATTCTTCACATTTGTCTGGTGAACTGAAAGTGGCACATACACTGGCACTTAATGTTGTTGATTATTCTGCTTTTGAAAACCACCATAAACTTTCCATTTAGTGTATTCTATTAGATGTTACGAGATGCGTTTATCATTCTTTTTTTTCGATTTGTACAACATTAATAGTCTATTCATGACAGAAATTTCTGAGAACTTGACTATTACAGAAATACGTTGAACAAAGGCAGTCGAAACTCTATCCAAGACTAAGGATCATACATCTCATTTCTTGAGGTTGCCTTAGCTGCATCGGCATCTGGACTATTTCTTGTTGCTCAGCTCGCCGCAGACTACGACTGTAGCGTTCCTATCCAGTGTCCATGTCAATAAAGTACAGACACCATGTACAGTATATATACTGTCAAAACCATTTGGGGACCAGTTGAGATAGCTATGTTCTAAAGTATTGTCATCGGCTAAATGAAATGAAATGGTTCGACGTCTTCCTGTTGGTTGTATGTAGTGGAGACATCCAAATTATGGCAACCGAGATGGTGGCAATAACCGAAAGTTTCTGGAGAGGAGGATGTGTTTCCTTGTGTTTACGAAACGAATAACACAAGCAGTTGCGCTCAGATAGTGTGGTAAGCAGGTAGTGTAAATAAATTACAACGTGACTTAGACGAAGGTATGGCATGGAGAGCCATAGGAATATTGAAAACGAGATAGATACTGAGGGAGGTGGATGAAGCTATTGGAGTGTCCAAAGTGTAATTTCGAGGACCTGGACGCGATTTATGACAAGAAGTATAGTTAAAAGAAGGCAAGGTCAAGGTCTCCCATGAGTAACATCAGCAACAGGTGGCCTGTATCTCCGATTACCAGGCCGTCGAGCCAGGAGGTTGAACGCAACTCAGCTGCAACGCTCCTTCCAGGCAGCAACAAGACACACAATATAAACATAAACAGTATGAAATCTTTCGGGAATGTGATTTCTACCCACGCAGGCATATGGTGCGTGTGTGTCATTAAACCCACGACACGGTTTAGCCTGCAGAGACTGGTGGAACAAATGGCGCCGGGTTCTGTTCAAAGATGAGGCAAGATTTTGTGTACAGCCGGATAACCGTCGTTCCTTCATCTGGAGAGATGGAACTCGGAAATCCAATTTAAGTACAGGGAATATCGCCTTTTGATGGTGTTGGACCAATGGTGTTAGGTGGAATCAGTATTGGCGGACATACGGACCTCTTTGTCAGTCAGAATATCGCTTTGACTGCTTAGGGGTATAGACACCGTTTGTTGTGCTCTACGCTGGTGCCGTAGGAGACTGGTTCCTTCTGGTAGACGATGTAGCAATGAAAATGACTTTTTAACTATTATGATCGCCCAATGGCGCCTCACTTTAAGAACACAAAATGTAAACCTCAAGTAAAGAGCTGAGTTAGCAAATTATCGTACTGTATCACACAAAAATTACAACTGTAATCAATTCCTGCTTCAAATAGGGTACCATATATATTTATAGTGAGTATGAAATCTCACCTGATCACCTAATTGTTTTGAGCAGTGAATTGCACGCACGGCTCCAAATGAAGACGGTAGCTTCGGTGTGAAAATTTAAAAATCGTTCGTCTCTTGTGGTAAGTTTAGAATATGGTTAACACAGGAAGCTTGTTGTGATGGAAGACGGACAGGTCTTCCTTCGCGAAGGGGTAATCCTAATTTGATTCCGAGGCCAACATGAATTTTCGTCAAGCACCGTACAATGTATTTCAAAGACTAGGAACTGCCAATGTCCGAAAGTTTTGTTTCATAAATGTATGTCCGTTAACTCCGTCGATGGTTTGTGTTCTTTCGGAAAACAATATTGAAATGTCAGTAACCGTGACGTCTCAAACTGATGAGGTCGTTGTTGTTGTTGTTGTGATCTTCAGTCCGCAGACTAGTTTCATGCAGCTTTCCACGCTACCCTGTCCTGTGCATCCGAGAATACGTTAGTCAACCTACATCCTTTTGAATTTGCTTACTGTATTCATCCCTCGGTCTCCCTCTACGATTTTTACCCCACACACTCCCTTCTAATGCTAAGTTGAGAATTCCTTAATGCCTCAGGATATGCCCAATTCGGTTAAGCACCTCCTATCTAATTTTCATCATTCGTCTGTAGCATCACATTTCAAAAGCTTCTATCATCTTTTTTCTCTGAACTCTTTGTCGTCCACCTTTCACTCCCATACAATGCAACACTCCAGACAAATGCTTTCAGAAAGGACTTCCTAACATTTCAATTGATATTTTTTGTTAATAAGTTTCGCTTCTTCAGAAACGTTTTCCTTCCCATAGCCATTATATGTCTTATACCTTCTCTACTTTGGCCATCAGAAGTTATTTTGCTACCCAAATAACAAAACTCATTACCTAATCTAATTCCTTCAGCATCGCCGGATTTTCTGGCATTACGTTTCATTACCCTCGTTTTACTCTTGTTAAGGCTGATCTTATATCTTCCTTTCAAGACACTGTCCGTTCCATTCAGTTGCTCTTCCAGATCCTTTGCAGTCTCTGCCACAATTACTATGTCATCGGTAAACCGCAAAGTTTTGATTTATTCTCCCTGAAATTTAATTCCCTCTCCAAATTTCTCCTTGCCTTCCTTCACTGTTTGCTCAATGTACAGATTGAACAACATTGGGGAAAGACTACAGCCCTGTCTTACACCCTTCCCAACTTCTGAGTCCCTTTCTTACCCTTCGACTCTAATAACTGCAGCCTGGTTTCTGTATAGGTAGAGTATAACTCTTCGCGAGATCATCGATCCCGATACTAACGAAAGTTAAAGCAACGTCTGCTAGAGGCAACACACACATACACACACACACACACACGCCCGACCAGGAGTAGCCGTGTAATCTGTGGTTTGGGTCCTTAGGACGTGCATCCATTCCTTCGCGGCGCTTTCTTGGACATTTCGAAAGAGCAGCCACTATTATCATAATTTATTTATATGCAAAACAGGTCAGCAACATGACGCTGAAGTTACACTGTATTCGTTCAGAAAAAGTACATTGATATCCTATAGTTTCCTAACCCGTACCATTATGCGCTCGTATTAAAGCGTCGCTTTCTATTTCTGGGATGGGGAGTTTGGCTGGCCACGGTGGATTAACACTAGAAATACAACGTGGGTCATTTTTGACCCAAGGGAGTGTTTCGAGTACACTTCCCGTCTCCTTATTCATCGTAGCACCAAATCCTCTCGTTATTTTTAATCATTTATGGAATTGTAGAACTCTCCAAAATTTCATCCCCTAGGCCAACTAGAGGCATGAAACATTTATTTGTTATGTCAGTAGTACAATGTGGGTCATTTTTGACCCATACACAGTTAACACAATTTGACCTCAGGAACACCAGTTTTTAGACATAAAATAATTTTTTCGCGTGCCTCAATGTTATTCTCGAGATGTTTATGACATTTTGGGTCAAAAATAACATGACACGACGCCTTATATCAGCGCGGCTTTCGGTTTTCTGAAGTCTGGCGGCATTCAGACCTATGAAGTGATTGATACTGGAGAGCCGCAGAATAATCACACCTCTTTCTGAGCCACTTCTAATACTTCAGTGACACGACAGCAGATGTCAGGCACGTCGCTCTTACATAAGTTTCCTCTCTGCGTATCTTTGTCTTTAGTCAAGCCGTGCGGGCTGAGGCATTCGTGGTAGCAGCGACGACAGCTTGTAGTATATTTTCGTGGGTTTCCGTCATTGAAGCTATGCTGGCAAGAAGACGCAGTCTCACATATACTGGAATTCTCTACTATCTACATTTCACCGACGCAATCAAGTGACGAAGCCGATAGCAGGACAAGCGCAGAGAAGGATAACGATTTTGTTTCAGCGGAATCTGCTGATCAAGTATTTCAGATGCATCAAACGATCGATGAAAAATAATTCAAGACGTGTGACGATGATTTATCTCTTGCACGTCGTAAATATGAACCATCCTACCTAAGGTTTTCGAACCAATATGCACGCAGTCCACTGTATGTCATTCTTTGCTCAGTTATTTAGGTGTCGAGTTTGTGGATCTCTTTACTCTAAGTAACGAGCCTACAGGAAACTCACAGAAACTGTGACCTTGCACCGATCAGTGGTCACACAATTTTTAAGTTAGGTATCAATAAAATGGTTGTTTGCTACTTTGATTCAAAAAATGTCCTACATGGTAATACTGGGGGTTCGGAAACGTCTGGTACTTCTATATTAATGACGGTGATGTGTGTACCGACCAGTCTAGATGTGGTATTTGGGGTTTTACGCTTCCATTACGTGAATACCAAGCTGGAACCCAAGTTATGAACCGGTTTCAAGACTTGCAAAAATATACAAATATTTGTAAACCTATAGGAATAAACTGCTATGGTCATCGGTCCCTACATTTTCAGACTATTTAAACTAAATTATACTTAGGACATACAAACCCGTGCCCGAGGGAGGACTCGAACTCCCGGCACGAGAGGCCGTCCATTCCGTAGCATGATGCCTTATATCACACGACTACTCCAGCGCGGCATACGATTTGCAAACATTCGAAAGCGTTACGCACATTTCACATGTACGACCTACGTGGATACACAGATTTCTTGCCGGTAGGTTGGCGGGGTAGCAACAAAAAGTTCGTCCGGTGGCACTTTTAATTTACATGCCAAATCGACGACATAAATGGCGAATTCGTCATTGGGGGATAAAAGGCAAAGTTAAATATCCTACTCTTTCAATCAATCTTACACAATTCCACTCCACCTACTTACTAGCCACCTTGTGCTGTTGCTACCACCACTGGGATATGAGTGAAGCATCTAATTTTTAATTTAAATGGATCAGAATACAGCAGCCCGTCTCTTCTATCCAGAACCACTAGTGCGACACCGTCTACGCTACGCCGACGCCGGCCATACAGCGCGTACTTCGCTACGTCGCCATCGATGCTGCCAGCTCTTCCTCTCCTCCTAGATGGAGTTGCAGCCCGAGTATGTAAACAGGGGAGCCAAATGCTTCCGCAGCGCTTCCTACAACCGCCGGCTGCAATCTGTGGGACGCAGTCGAGCTGGTTTTGGCATTCCCGCTTGGTGCGGACTACCAAATTTAATATGAAGTGTAGGAAAATGTTCATATTTTTGTAAACCTACCGGACTCTCAGTTGCTGGGTTATTAGTCCGTAGATTAAAGACTACTAAAACTAAGGCAAACTAACCTAAAGACTACACAAACATCTATGCCCGAGGGGGGGAATAATTGAATCCCCGACGGCGGTCGGCGGCGCGCACCACAGCACAACGCCCTAGTACGCACGGCTAATCCGCCGCGGCATGAAGAGTTAAGTACAACTTCAACAGTTAAATACGGGCCTTCCAGGCTCCAAAGTACCTGCACAGCTCTACGACATCAATGGAGTTACAGTCCTGAAGATGGTGCAAAAAATGTGCTGAAACTAGTAGACTAAATAAAAAAAATCATTGTACCATAGACTGTTCTTTATATGTAAATTTCTATTACAACACAAGCGCTTTACTATTTATTTATAATGCATCTGTTCGTAGATTTTGTTTTGCATTTACAGTTTACGAACAGTTTCATCTTTCCGTACATGTTACTTTTTTTATTACTATTTTAGTTGTTGTAGTTCCTGTTGCAAAATGCCTAAGTGCAAAATGGCTAAGCAGGAGTGGCTAGAAGACAAATGCAAGGGTGTAGAAGAATGTATAAATAGGGGAAAAATAGATACAGCCTAGAGGAAAATAAAAGAAACATTTGGAGATAAGAAAAACAGCTCTATCAATACCAATACCATAGAAGGGAAACCTGAAAAGTGGAAAGAGTATATAGAGAGGCTCTATGGAGGAAATGAACTTAGCGGCAATATTTTAGGAAGGGAAGAGGATGTATATGAAGATGAAATAGCAGATACTATACTGAGAGATGAATTTGGCAGAGCACTGAAAGACCTAAGTCGAAACAAGGCCCCTGGAGTAGATGATATTCCCTCAGAGCTACCAGCTGGGAGAACCAGCCATGACAAAACTGTTTCACCTGGTGTGTAAGATGTATGAGACAGGTGAAGTACCCTCAGACTTTAAGAAAAATGTTATAATCCCCATTCCAAAGAAAGCAGGTGCAGACAGGTGTGAAAACTACAGAACTATCAGTTTAATAAGTAATGGTTGCAAAATATTAACACGAATTATTTACAGAAGGATGGAAAAGCTGGTAGAAGCCGACCTCGGGGAAGATCAGTTTGGGTTCAGGCGAAATGTAGGAACACGGGAGGCAATACTCACTTTACGGCTTATCCTAGAAGATAGATTAAGAAAAGGAAAACCTACATTTTTAGCTTTTGTAGATTTGGAGAAGGCTTTTGACAATGTTGATTGGAATAAACTCTTTCAAGTTCTGAAGCAAGCAGGAGTAAAATATAGGGAGCGTAGGGTTATTTACAACTTGTACAAAAACCAGACAGCGGTTGTCAGAGTTGAAGGGCATGAAAGGGCTGCAGTGGTTGAAAAGGGAGTAAGACAAGTGTGTAGCCTTTCTCCAATGTAATTCAATTTGTACATTGAGCAAGCTACAAAGGAAAGCAAGGAGAAATTTCGTAAAGGAATTAAAGTTCAGGGGGAAGAATTAAAAACATTGCGTTTTGCCGACTACATAGTATTTCTGTCAGATACAGCAAAGGACCTGGAAGAGCAATTGAACGGAATGGACAGTGTGCTGAAAGGTGCATATAAGATTAACATTAACAAGAGCAAAACTAGGGTAATGGAGTGCAGTCTAAGAAAATCAAGTGATGCTGAAGGAGTTAGATTAGGTAACGAAGCAATAAAGGAGGTAGATGAGTTTTGTTACGTGGGCAGTAAAATAACAAATGATGGTCGCAGTACAAAGGATATAAAATGCAGAATGCCAATGGGTAGAAAAGCGTTCTTGAAAAAGAGAAATTTGTTAACATCGAATATTGATTTAAGCCTAAGGAAGTACTTTCTGAAGGCATTTGTATGGAGTGTTGCCTTGGACGGGAGAGAAACATGGGCGATAAACAGAGCGGACAGGAAGAGGATTGACGCTTTTGAAATGTGGTGCTACAGAAGAATGCTGCTGATTAGGTGGGAGGGTCGCGTAACTAATGAGGAGGTACTGAACAGAATTGGGGAGAAAAGAAATTTCTGGCATACCTTGACTAAAAGAAGGGATAGATTGGTAGGGCACATTCTTAGACATCAAGGAATTGTGAATTTAGCGTTGGAGGGAAGTGTGTGGGGTAAAAACAGCAGAGGAAGACCAAGAGATGGATACAGTAAGCAGATTCAGACAGATGTAGGTTGCCGTTCTTATGTGGAGGGTATTGTGGAGAGCTGCATCTAACCAGTCTCCGGATTGAAGACCACAACAACAAACACAGTTCCTGTTGAATTTACTTACGGCGTTAAAGTCCTTTTCTGGAACGACATTGAAATTTTTCCTTTCTTCTTGGCTGTCGTTAGTTGAATGGCGATGTAGGTTTTTGTTTAGACTAGGCAAATTTTGTTGATTTTTGTCGTATTTCCTTTTTCATTACAGTTGTGTTTTCACTTCTCCTCACTTTCTCTTAGTGGCGTAAACTTTTGTACATCATCTTTCCGATTTCTAAATTACCGACACAGACACACAATCGCGCGTGCGTAAATTCAGGTAAAAAATAACATGCACAGCCAATATGAAACATTACTGAACAGACATAAACAACGCTGCGACAGTGAGGTGATGTGGAAAACACAATAGAAAAAAGTATGCTTAGGTGTAAACTTTATTCAAAAATGTTCAGATGTTTTTTAAGCTTTTGGGTCTTAACTTCGGGGTCATCAGTCCCTAAACTTACAAACTACTTATGAACTACTTACGAACTAAGACGGCACAAATATCCATGTCCGAGGGAGGATTCGAACCCCCGAGCGTAGTGGCAGCAAACTTTATTCCACTAAGAAAAACAGAAGTGGAAATACAAATGAAACGAAAATAAACTGCAAAATTTTCAGAGTTTAAACAAATGCTTACATCGCAAATCGACTAATCTCAGCCAACAGGACGGAAAAAGAAGAGACATGAACACCATTGTAAAAAGTAACTTGCGCGTAAAGTTAGAACTATTTTATTATATGCAAATCGAAACGTACAAACAAATCTATCTGCATTTACAGAACCATAGGAGATGCTTTATACATGAAAAGCAAACTGCATATGTTGTGAAAAATTGTCACAATTGCAGTGAGTATCAGTGGTAAATTTATTATAAATAATTTTAACGTAAGTAATTTTTACGTTTTTCTCTCAATCGTAAAACAAACACTACTTACCCGACTAAGGAGTTCCAAAACACCTTGTCTCTCTTTGTTCAAATACATATATGACTAATCCAAGGATAGTAAATCTGTTGCCCCTATATTCGTAATGACAACGTTTTCCCTGTAGAACAGCGAATGAAGTTCGCGCCCTATCTCCATGATAGGATACGATAGGCCCAGACAGCGTGCTGCGTGACCACAATGTGTAGGAAGACGTCCAAGGGTTATCTCTAAACAACTTTCGATATTTTATGGACTGGCCTTTTATAAGGGACATTTTTGATACCTAGTACTCAGAATCAGGAAAAAATCCATTCTGAAAATGACACTCCACCAGAAAAGGAGGATAGCGGTCTGTATCATTTACGTAAAAAAGTTTGCATCCTACTGTAAGTCATGTTTTAGTACAGATGGAAAAAAGTAACAAGGCATAAATACTTTCATGGAATTACACCGAATTCAGTGATGTCAGTGTATCATCATATTTTCAATCTACAATACCAAAAACCCTCTATTAAAGTATTATAATAATACACACATCCTACACATCTGATAATTCATATATTAGTTCCCAAAGTGCCGTTGCGGGATTTCGGTGAACTGATCAAAACTCCGCGGAACAGAACAATGTGACACCTCAATAAAGGTAGGTTTTTATATTCAAAACCATTATCGCATTCTAGCAGTTTAATATCAAAAGCCAAGCGAATTAAAATCTCTAATGACAATATGAATACGTCAATAACTCGCCTTTCGTCAAACAAATTGCAACGTAGGCCTACACTTTTGTGCAGAGAAATGCTTGTAAATCACTGACCGAAGTTTAATGATGAAATAACAATAATATATATCTCAATTCGTGGTTTCTTACATTATGGACTTCCAAAATCAGTAACCTATCGATACAGAGGTTATATTGCTGGAAGAAGAACGCACTTGGGGCTGGAAATACTTTATTTTTGGTATCAGTATCTTCACCATAATCTATTTATTATTATTCATTATTTATTATTAATTTACTTGGCTCCTTCCGCTGTTATACGTTCGTCCTTTTAAAAGACTTTTATTGTGGTATTGAGTAATTTTTTTCCATCGTTTCTTGCTTCCGTATTAATATTTCAAATGTTTGTACTGAAAGTGCCTTGACTGTCCAGCAAACAGATGAACAATTTATGCAGTGAAGGCTTTCACGACCGGCTGAAATAATCTCTGTTGAATCTTCCGAGTTATGTGGTCGTGGTCGAAGAAACATATCTGCTCCTGACGTTTCGTCCAGAGCTGCGGTGGACATCCTCAGAGGTGCTACTGGTAGCGGTAAGTCTTGCCGACTGACAATCGGCAAGACTCACCGCTACCAGTAGCACCTCTGAGGATGTCCACCGCAGCTCTGGACGAAACGTCAGGAGCAGATATGTTTCTTCGACCACGACCACATAACCCGGAAGATTCAACAGAGATTAGATGAACAATTTGTTTGCTAGTCTGCTAGCTACTGTTCAAGCCACATCAACTGAATAGCTGTGTGTAGAGCTCTGTACAAAGTGGAACACACCAGCTGTAATTTTGACTTTTCTGTGAGAGAGACTTGATTACGATCCTGGACCTGACTGTTTAATCTCCTAGAGATTGCCTTGCCCCACACGCTGCATTGTCATGAATATGTTCACTTCCTCCACTCACTGACGTGGCTAATGACGCATATAATATCAGTGACAATTGTCGCAACATCATAATATCCCATCTCACTCACCCGCCCTACCTTCCGGTCCCCCTTCTCAGGATTACACCAATAACGCACTCAAAACATGAGGAAATGCGTGCGCTACGTGTGCTTAAGAAGATTTAGGCAATTAGAGAAATAGCCTATAAGGGCTTCAAACTCTTTGGATTAATATTTAGGGGTCTCTGACGGTATCTGTTCTCCGTGTGCTGGGGATTCTGTAAGGTTGCGGGATCTTGTATCAACGACAGGAAATTGTGGGTCGCCACTGTTTAATTTTATGAAAACAAAAAGAATAATATTATATGCTCTTTAGAGGAAGAAGATCAATAAATCATCAAGATGACGTAAAGGAGATTACATTTGACCATTTAGAAATTGAAGATATGCAATCAATTTTAGCACTGTCGATTTTCGTCAGCGACTGAGCAGTTAGGACGGAGGGAAGCTTAAGAATTCAAGACGAAAACGGTTATGCATTACATTTAAAATTGTAAAAGTAAACCTGGCTTCATTCATTTTACTCAAAATTAAAAATAAGTACACCTGGATTCACTTCGCGACAGTATATACGGTTAAAATTTGTACTGAGATGTGTGTTAAAAGTCTTAATAAACTTTAAAAGATGAAGCAATATTAGGCTGCATTATACTGAGTCAGAGTATAAGAATTGAACGAGTAAGTAAAAGCATATTGAGAACTACATAGCTGATCTGATAAAGTTAGGAGAAATCGACGTATTTACCATAAGATATGCAACCTAATATTGTATTATTTATCATCAACACCTAATGTCTAGTGACACTGTACGTATCTTTTATCGTTTGACGCAGACATGCTGACAGAAAATGTACAAATGTAATCGGTTTGTGCAATTTTACTTTTTCGATGATGGATAAGATCCGAAACCGGTAAACTTCTAAATACAATAAACAGCTAACAGTTGCCAGTATGCATTTTACAAAGTATACCGTTTGTACATTTCAGCGTGTACAAACTCTACCGATTGATCAACATCTACATCTACATCTACATGGGATACTCTGCAAATCACATTTAAGTGCCTGGCAGAGGGTTCATCGAACCACAATTATACTATTTATCTCCCATTCCATTCTCGAATAGCGCGCGAGAAGAAAGAACACCTGAATCTCTCTGTTCGAGCTCTGATTTCTCGTATTTTATTCTGATGATCATTTCTACCTATGTAAGTGGGAGTCAACAATATATTTTTGCATTCGGAGGAGAATGTTGGCGATTGGAGTTTCGCAAGTATCCCACGCCGCAGCGATAAGCGCCGTTGTTGTAGTGATTCCCATCCCAGATCCTGTATCATTTCCGTAACGCTGTCTCCCCTATATCGTGACAATACGAAACGAGCTGCCCTTCTTTGGACTCTTTTGATGTCCTCCGTCAAACCCACCTGATAAGGATCCCACACTGGGCTGCAATACTCCAAAAATGGACGGACAAGCGCAGTGTATGCAGTTTCTTTAGTAGTTCTGTTGCATCTCTTAAGGGTTCTGCCAATAAAACGTAGTCTCTGGTTCGCTTTTCCCACGATATTATCTACGTGTTCTTTCCAGTTTAAGTCTGAAGTAATAGTGATTGCTAGGTATTTTGTGGAGTTAACGGCCTTCACATTTGATTGATTTATCTTGTAAACAAAGTTTAACGGATTTCTTTTCGTACTCATGTGGACGACTTCACACTTCTCATTATTTAGAAACAATTGCCAATTTGTACACCATACTGATAACTTATTCAGATCGTTCTGCAGTTGGTTTTGATCTTTAGATGATTTTACTAGACGGTAAATGACGGCGTCATCTGCAAACAACCTAAGAGAGCTACTTAGATTTTCCCCTAAATCGTTTTTGTAAATAAGGAATAGCAGAGGACCAATAACACTACCCTGTGGAACGCCCGATATAACCTCTGTTTTATTCGATGCCTTACCATCGATTAATACGAACAGTGTCCTCTCTGACAAGAAATCCCCTATCCAATCGAGTAGAGGATACGCAACAAAAGAGGTAGTATGGACGTACGGTAGAAAATGCATCGTTTCCATGCTAGAGACCATTTATTCGATCCTGCTCTGTTAAAGAGACGCGCTGTACGACGTAGGCACAGTGACAGTACGTGTTGAAAATGTTTTGGATTTTCCTCAAAGCACGCGTATTAACGATACCTTTCACATACAAATGCAAAAATTGCAACATTTACACTGTTTCAACAGAACGCTGTCCCTGTGTTTCCACATCTGGAGAAGACTCTGCATACACGATACCAAAATTTGCAAGATTTGAGATCAACCAGAAAATACACGCCTGAGATGCATCGCCGAACGTTAAGTGGGCCGGAGAACCATCACATAGCTGCCACACAACCCTTCCAATCATCAGTGGCACTCCTTCCATAAGGGGAGGCAGAGTCACCGGCAAGAAACGCCAATAGTTCCGTTGTGTTTTGAGACGTTGAAGGACAACTGGTCCCAACATACGTAGACAATTATCCCGGACCTCACATTACGCCTGAACCGTTCCCGATGATCCACCTGTCACCATACCATGGCGGTTGTGATCCCACACATTACTGTTGTGAAAGTTGAAGATACCACTCGGCGTAAAGGTGGCCTTATTGAGATTTGGGATCATAGTTGCCAATTTAACCCTTTGGGTACCAGAGGTTTCAGCCTGAAATCACAGTTTCTTTATTTATGTTTGGAAGAACCAGTGGCTTTCTTATAAAACCGCCGATGCTAGTGGAAAGCAGAGACGACTAGTGACTATTGGTAAATATTCGGAAAAACAATTGGATCAAAGGGTAGTTGAGAAACTGACTCATAAACTAGGGATCGAAAAACCATAAGATTTACTTTGTCAGTTTTCTCTCTTCTGTTACCTAATGAAAAGTCTTCATGGTTATGGTGAGTATGCTGGTGAGACAGTGAAACGAGGTCAAAAGGACTTTCCCAAAGATTAGAAGTCTGAAAAGCGTGGAAAATATGAGTACAGATGCACAGAAGAAGGCATATCCACATTGATATAGAACGACAGGAAGGAAATTTTATTAATTTTCATTATCTCGAAAACAAAACGATGGGTCAGTAATTGAGATCACATGTCCCATACCTGTGACACAGTAACCATGCATATGGGGTACGTCGATAAAGCAGACATGCTGAAAACTCTGTACGAGGTTGATAGCATAAGCAAACGATAGTGGCTTAGAAATTTTTTGGCATATGCTGGATGTCTCCATTGTAAATTCATTTTTGTTGTTCCCAGAAAGAAGCCATGGGTAAACAATGCCACTGAAGGAGTGTCAGATTTCGGTTGTTCATGGACTCATTGGTACAACAAATGATGCATCATCAGAAAGTTCAAGGTCTGAACACATGCGAATACAAGGACGGTATCTCGTTGTGTTTATTTCAGCACAAAATCTGAATCTCACAGAACAAAATGCCATTGTAATGGTGTGATGTGGGATTGTGCAAGGGGAAATTTCAAAAATTGCTTTAAAAAATACCACTAGAAATGATAGATGGTTCAAAACCGTGTGTATCAGTGCTTTCACAGTGAAAACACTTTCATTAATGAACATTTTTGTAATCCTCACTTTGTGAGATGGGGCTATAATTAGTCTATTTTTCATACTAACCTTGTGCTACTGTATCTTAAGGCTAATTATTGAAATATGTAACATTTTTCTCTGTAGATCTTTCTTTATTTTGATTTCTGTGCCTTTGGGGACACATCACGGGTGATGGGCTCCTGGGATTGTAGTACATTCTTTGTTTATGTAAAATTTCTTGATTTTAATGTTTATTAGCACAGCTTGGTTGCTAAAAAGTGGTTTTCCGTGTTGGGTGCGGTCAGGCCACGCAGAGCAGAGAAGCTCTTGGAGGTCTCCTCCTCCCACCAACTTTCGCTCGCCTTCGGGGAAGGACGACAGGGGCTGGCTTGACGTGTTTGGCGCCGACGCTACAGGCGGCGGAGTATACCTGGCAGAGTGTGTGGGACGTTTTACACAATGCTGGCCCACGGTTTACGGTGGGCGATAGTGGAGACTGCCTTTTTAGTCATTCCGCCGTTCCGCAAGAGAGGAATTTGCCAGATAGAAATAACAGCAGAGTGCTCTGGGCCCCGGGCTGTTTATGGAGACGTATTGACCTTAGGCATTATCTAAGAAATTTCCTTCAAGGCAGCACAGTTTCAACATAGAGTGACGAATGGTTAGGTTGGGGAAAGCTTTCTGCCCGTCTGGCACCCCCGGGGTTTGGCTCCAGCGGCTGTATATATAGCACAACTTCAACATTTTTAGACCGTGTGACCGTAGCTAGGAGGAAGCTGAAATTCCTTGCAGGGCACTCACCCTGGGAACGGTGAAATCCGCGGGAAGCTTTGGTGGCGTGAGCGGAGCCTCTTGGCAACCGCAGAGAACGCGTCCTGATTCGGCAAATTATTTTAGTATGACAGCTAAAAAATTTGTCAACGGCGCTACGCCATCCGATTGGTTTGACAATTAGCCGTTAGCAGAGATTGGTGCGTGTTTTGCACGTGTGTGTGGCCGCCCGTAACTTGCCGTGAGCTGTGGCAGAGCGCGAGTAAGCACGAGGACTCCTGTCAGAGCGTCCGAAATGTACGGACCTCAGAAGACTCCTATTTGAGCGTCCGAAGTGTACAGACCTCAGGAGACACGCAAGACTCCATTTAGATTCGTGGGGAGGACATCGTCTTAAACGGTCCTCTAGTTTGACTTGTGTTTGATTCCGAAGATTCGGACCTTTTAGAACTTGTGTTTACTTCACGGACGTTACATTGTTCGGTGGTTACGCTGTGAGCGGCCACAGTTTAGTTTTCGTTTTGCTAGAAGTCTCTATTTGAGCATTCGCGCCTTTGCGAATCGGGCACTGTTTTTACAGATCTTATTACGCAAGTGACTGATCGAATTGTGCCAAGTGTCCTTTGTGTCACCTATGCAAAATATTGATTAGTCTGCTAGCGTGATAGAATCGAACAGCCACTGCCTAGCGACGCCGACGATAGTGACGCTGTGTTAAATTACATGTCGATCCTGCTTAACAGGTCGCAGCAATTACGGTCGGATAAAAATTTCAGCTCATCCGCTACCTTCGCCTGCTGCCTCCGAGCCTGAGACGCTGCCGTCAATGATCATCTGTATGGGTAAGGTGACGCACTTGCCGTGGG
Organism: Locusta migratoria; assembly: GCA_026315105.1. Classification (NCBI taxonomy): domain Eukaryota; kingdom Metazoa; phylum Arthropoda; class Insecta; order Orthoptera; family Acrididae; genus Locusta; species Locusta migratoria. The sequence continues at coordinate 903,688,926 of CM048744.1, read as the reverse complement.
GTTATATGAATCAGACTTCTTGGATTCTGTCCCTTATTTTATTCTTTTGACATCTGCATATTTACTCTGAGGAGCTTAGGGCTAAAGATAGTTTCAAGCCCCTGTGTAGCTAATATAATAGCATTCTGTTTGGCAAAACCTCCGACATTTGACTCAGCCAGTCATTTTTGGTGTCTCAATATTTTACATTTGTAAAAGATTGTTTGAATACCATATTGACACAAAATGACATTTCCTAATATGTAAAAGATTTTTCATGTTTAATTATAATAAATTGATTTTGAGCAGATCGTCTTCATTTAAGAACATTCCTTTTTCATTATTTTGGAGGGGAAACAGAATAGCTAAATTCCACAGTGTACCAATAATTTTTCAAGTAAATTATTTTTGTACAACTGATACATCGCAATAGAATAGGAATATTTAGAATATGTTTGAAAATATCTATGATCACATCATAGCTGATCAGTAACATTTTAATTTTCCATATTTTGGAGAAATATGGTGGCGACCCAAGATAATTAATTGATATTAAGGACAGCATCCGGTATAAGTGATCACATTTTACACCAAGTCTGACGAACTAACATTTCGGGTACGTATTTCATGACATCCTGCTTCCTTAACCAACCGTGCCTTATGCATATGGCGAAACACTGTTGGACACATTGAATGCTGTGGTTCTACTCGACAGGGGTAAGTCTTCCTTGCAAGCCCGTTGTCATTCGCCTGTTCGTAAGTAAACTGCATGTCGGCCAGCACTCGATTCCAATACTGAACCCTTGGTACGTAGCTGCCTCAAGTCCACTATGAGCTATGGGATCAAATCGCAACGCTCATCAGTCCCTACACTGCTAAACTACGTAAACTATGCTAAGGCAGCCACACTTACCCATGCCGGAGGGAGGACTCGAACGTACGACGGGGGCTGGGGGCAGACGCAGACGCGTACTCCGCAACAAGGCGCCTTATAATACACGGCCACTCTCACGCGACTGTTAAATATTGGGTGCTACTACGTCTTCACGCTCTCAGATACCAACAAAGTCACCACTCACAACATATTAAACCTACAGATCGACGATGGTCGATAACGGTAATGCATGTTTTGAAATTTTCCAACCCAACCATTGGAGACGCTCCTAGTTCACACATTAACAAATGATAATAGATCCTTACATCCTAGCTCTATCAAATGCAGACGTTACATGCTCATTTATAGTTTGTAATTGTAACACACTGTTTCATTTGAAACGAGCCTCTGCTCGAATTTTGCTAAACATACTATTTACAATTAATCTGCAATTATATTTCCTTTTAATTCACTTATAGCACTAGCGCCTCATTAGTTTGCAATATAGAAAACAGGCCATGTTCTCTAATACGCTGTTATCAGTATCTTTTAATATTCTGGGCCTTGACATTTCTGGGTGGAGATAGTTGGTACTCACTTCGACTGAACTGTTTCTGTGATCTTCAAGATGAACGTTGTATACAGCTTGAAGAGCCTGGGTTATCTGGTTCTTCAAAATTACTATATCTACCCAGCATTACGTCCTGTACTTATGTACTTATATTTCTCAATTACTGTATTACTATATATTCACTGATTATCAATCCTCGACCTCGATTTCATTTTCATATTATGCGCTTCGTAACTTTGTCCCTTATATTTTGATCGTATTCGTCCGATTAGTTGACTTGACATTCAAAGAGAAATAAACACCAATCACGAAACTTGAGCAATCTTCTTTGAAATTTCAGCATGCCATCGTTTGGTGGCACCAGCACAGTAGGGAGGAATTTTATTTTTCAAACAATTGATAAAGAGTGAAAATTTACACATTTTGTATATACTAACGTGAAAGGCATAGGATAATGTTAACATTTAACTGAAAATAATTATTTATTTCAGTCCTGAGGGTTTAATAAAACATTTATCTTGAATGGCATATCCATGGCAACCTTTCCCTAACTGCATGGCTATAGAAGACTACGACTATAATATTATATCGTGTACCATAAAATTAAATGATAACGTAGCAGTGCGCAACAGTTTAGGATTAACGAAGATCGAAAGAGACAAAAGGTAAGCTGAATTCGCTTCAAAAATGTGTCGTCGTTAGCAGAATACTTCAAATTAACGATGCGGTGTTAAACGCTCTCCTATACCACTGCAGCACAACGGTTTTTTGAGTTCCAGTAAAGAGAAAAATACGTTTCAGATGCCGTAATACCTTTAGCACATACGGGGATGTGGTGCCGTTTTCATATTTTCTACTTCTCTTTGGGCCGCGTCGTTTATTTGCGACGATAGCAGATTTTTTTTCAGCCACAACCTCGTAAGCGTATGGAGATACTTGAATTTATAGCCACACGTGAAAAACGATGTGCGATATTGCCCGCGATAAAACCTTAAGCAGTCGTTTCTCTACCGCATGAATAATGTGGTAGCTCTTGTTGGTGCAAATAACTTTAATAATCTTCATTATTAAGCAGTGCTTTGGTAGGAAAAAAATAGAGTGTTTTCGTAATGAAACAAGTTATGGAGGTTCGAGATGGAATCGTTTTTCTTCAGATGACCTTCTTCCTGATCTGGATTAAATTTTTCTAATAGCGGCCACTTACTTTTATGAGCATTATTATTCAAGCTCATTCTATAAACAAACTGTTCATTTTTACTTTTATGTGAATAACAATTATGGTAATAAATGCTCTTCCGCATTCAGATGTAGAAAGAAGAATTGAAGCAATCTATATTTCTGCATATCTTTAGTATTTCCAAAATAAGTAAATTCCCCAGCAACCCATTCTTTAGCTGGTTTTAATTTTCCATTCCAAACAATGTTTGGTAAGTTCAGCACTAAAATAACAATCGGGCATTTTGCTTTTTTATTACTTGCTAACGGTTTTCACTTTTACAGTAATTGTACGGTACTTACACTACGACCAGCATTCTGGAGAATCGAGAATCAGTTAACTTACTTCTCCAAAAGGAATAATTACCTCCTCATAAACTTTATTCTTCCCGATAATCAGTATTTCGAAGGGCCGAGTAGGCCTCATCTAGCACTGTTCCTTCATTTTCTCTTGTATTACATACATTTTATTGCTTTCCATGTGAGATTACCGCACAATAGAAATTCAGGTAATTAATAACATTTGATAATTAAACAGTATGAAGTTCACTGCAAACTTTGACCATGCCAATGCACTAAATGTTAAACAATTTTAATCTTATTAATTATGGTAGTAATGTATGTCCGCAGTTGGGTGACAACATTTATAGTTAGGCCAAAGGTAGAAATTCTCCACGTTGAGATTTGCTGTGTGCTTGTACCTGACGGGAGACCAGCCAGCAGGCCGACGTTGGTGGCTTATTCCAGCTTAGGATTTTCCAGGTTCGTTTCCGGTGAGGGGAGAGAAGGACAATGGCGAGTGCCAGGTGCAGTGCAGTGCACAGCGTGAAATAAAATATTCTAATACTACTTGCATTTGAAGTAATACGTTGCATTTATATCCTTTAAGGCCCTCATTACAAAATAGCCTGTTGATAAATAAACAATACATTAGCTGATATAGTCACATCTGTCGTAATATGTTTAATTGACAATGAAAAGTAATAAATTACCAATGAATACAAGACAGTTACACAACTAGCATGGCAATGTTTGTTTATAAATGTAATATATTATTTCTCATTTTATTTTCAATTAATCATAAGTATTTTATCTTGAAATATTCAGTTAAATCACTTATCTGTGATATAACAAATTGCACGATTGTAATAAATAGTGCAAAGGATGTTTATACCAATATAAAAACATTATAAGAAATTTGTTTAATGTGTAGTGTAATTATTTTGATTTTAAGTAAAGTTTTATAAATGTATTGACTGAGCTCTGTACATTGGAAGTCGGTTAGAATAGCTCACTTGGGGAAGTTGATGACGTAGGGAAAAAAAAACCGACAGTTGGGCTTCTGGCACGCATGCGCGCGAGGGCAGGAAGTGACGAGTCGGGAGCAAGTGGTGTAGCTGGCGGGGCGTCGTCGTTCTGCATCATTCGGCATGTGGATCTCCAGGTGGAGACTATAGATTTTTGTGTGGCAATTGCCAAGTGTGGTTGCTCATCGCAGACTGCACCAAGTTGTATTGAGTGCTACTGTGTGTTGTGAATATTAATTAAAGTGACTGTTTTGTTAATGTAACACGTGTCGTCGCATGGGCATGAACATAAACGGTGTTTGAGACAGGCACATGGTGTGAAAACAATTTGCGACAAGAATGAAACTTCACTCTGCAGCGGAATTTGCGCTGATATGAAACTTCCTGGCAGATTAAAATAGTGTGCCGGAACCGGGACTCGAACCTGGGACCTTTGCCTACCGCGGGCAAGCGCACGATGCCGCCTCACAACTTTACTTCCGCCAGTACCTCGTCTCAGGTCCCAGGTTCGAGTCCCGGCACACAATTTTAATCTGCCAGGAAGTTTCAATTTGCGACAAATATTCATTTTCTCTGGGGGCACACGAGCTATAATTCTTTTGATAAATGTGTCGACGTACAGACGTATCAGCCACAGGGTTCTAATATTGTGAAACAAACAACAGAAAGTAAACTTTCACGTGTTTTCAAAAATAGTAGTTAGTACACCCTTTCCCTCATGAACTTGACTTTATTATGATTTTTTTTTTTGTTAATCATATGCAGAGAAGGAAAGCTGCATACCCTAGAAAACGAGTCAAACAGTAGCGACCACAGTTACAGTGTTTTTGAATGTTTAAGAATTTGGTTCCCAGTTGGTGGTTGTGAGTTTTAAAAATTAAACTCTCATCCCGATCTTCACCCTCGCATTTGGAGGCTGCGAACAACTGCGCGGACGCGACGGACAATTTCAAGTGTGTGTGGCGGCTGGCAGCAGAGAGCGGGATAAATTCACACTGGTCTTGCTCGGACAGAGAGGTAGGGTGTGCTTAGGACAGTGATGTGGACAAAACAGCATAATCGTGGACGACACGCGAACGCATCGCGCGTTTAGCGACGGTTGGTGACTGGCAGAGTTCTGGCGCGGGCATCCGTAACCGGCGATCGACGGCGCATCGGCCCGGCAGCAGTGTGCGGCGGCGCGCGGGATCCACGCACTCAAATTTCATCTTCTGCAACAGACGGCAGTGATCGGGGGGACTTCGCAAGTCACCAACGGAGCGTCGGGGCCCAGCAGCTTCGATTCTACAAAGAATGGATGCAGTGAGGACATATTCCAGCCACAGCTTCTACAACAAAAGGCAGTGAGCGTTGGCGACGTCGCAGCTCGTTGCAGAAACTTCTGGATTAAAAGATAAGTAAAGCAGCTGGCGCTATAAACTCTTGTGTGTTAATCAAGCTTTCTTGTGGCACCGAAAATGGAGCAGTTTTTTTAAAAAGTCGCAAAGCGGCGTAGATTCAGAGAGTAGCATACCAGAATGTCCAGAGAGGGTAAATACTGGGGGAATGTTGTTGACACCGGAGATGATCGCAGCCATGTTAGCGAGTTTTAGCTCAAAAATAGAAAATTCAAACTCACATTTAGAATCAAATTTAAGATCAGAAATAGCAACTGTAAAATCAGAAATAGAAACTGTAAGATTAGAAATAGAAACTGTAAAATCAGAATTGAAAGCATACTTTAAGGCAGACATGGGGGCACTACAAAATTCAATGCTTCGATTAAAGGCAGAAATAATCACAGACATTGACAAAAAGATAGGAAGTCTAACAGAACTGTTTGAAAATAGGGAAAAGGAGATACATGCCAGAATTGGTGCTATTGAGACTGAGGTAGGAGGAAAGATAGATGCTGTGAAACAAATATGTGATCACAGGAATGAGGGCACTATGCATGCGCTGGCTGAGGTTGACAAGAGGATGGTGGCAGGTATTGAGGAAACAAAAACTTTGCTGTCAGGAAAATTAGAGAATACAGTATTTAACTTTAGGAAAAAGATAGAATAAGTAGTGACAGTACACAATACTGAGATTGAGAAGGTGAACACTAGAATCAATAATCTAGAATTGTGTACAGCATCAGGAAACACTAATTGGTCCATGGTGCAGACACCTGATGGCAAAAAGTTTTCAGGAGTGGGTAATTATCATCCAGCAGATTTTTTGGCTGCATGCAAGGACCAATTTGTGCCTGGTATGTCAGACCAGTGTAAAGTGAAGTTAGCAAAGAGAATGCTTGACTGTTCTGCTCAAACTTGGGCAAATCAGTGTGCTGATAAATTTGTTACTTTTGAGGTGTTTGCAAAATTGTTTTTAAATAAGTATTGGGGGGAGGCCAAGCAAGCGAAGATACAAAATGAATTCTTGAACGGGCCAAACTATGTGAAAGGGAAACAGAGCATGAAGGAATTTTGTCAGGAGGAACTTGAGAAACTAGTGCATTTAGATACATCTTTGAGTCTTTTAGAGTAATTTCCACTTTGTGTAGGAGGTTATTTGCAGATTTGCATTGGCAGTTAATTCACCATCCCACAGATTCAGCTGAGAATTGCATTGAATTTGTAGAAGAGATAGACCAGGGTTTAGTTATGGAACGACAGCTCAGGGGGACACAGCATGTGATCCACAATGAAAACAGAGGTAATAGAAATGGGGGTCACAAGCAGGGAAACCACAATAGAGAGAGGAATTTAAATGAAAATTGGAGAGGTAACAATAACAGAGGAGACAACTGGGAGAATAGATGCCTTAGGGAAACATGGGAAAATGATAGGAGAAATCAAAGGCAGGAAGGTGGAAATAGGAATGGGGATAACAGTACCAGAGAAATCAGAGACAGAATCAGGGAAACTAAGATTTGTTCCAAATGAGGTCCGTTTTGGGACAAGGAATTATTCTAATAATAGGACCAAAAGATGGGATAACAGGGGATCTAATAACCATAATTAGAGTAGGAAGAGAGATGGGGAGAGAAGGGAGGAAAAACTATGTCACATGGACAGAGATGATGATAGGAAAGAGGAAGTAGGAGTTCACAAAGGCAAGGATAAAGAAAAGAGGGAAGAAAACATAAATAAAGTAAACAAGGAAAGGGAGAAAAGAGAGGAAAGTATATGTCAGATGGATGCTGTTATAGGTAGTGAGGAAATTATTGGGGATTGGTTCATGCAACATGACAAAAGAAAGGCAAACGAGAAAGGATAGGAATGAGAACAGTAAAGGGGAATATGATGTGCGAAATTTATTCAATAACAAATGTAAGGAGGATGACAATAGTTTTGGGTTAGCCTTAGTTTTGAGTGACTCAGAGGCACCAGTGTTGACTAATTGTAAAAGTGTGATTGTGAATAGTTATAATGCTAGTTGTAAATAAACTGGTCCAGCAATAAAAATTAATGGCATTGGAACCAGCACAAAATTGATACATGGGATAAGTGGTGTTGAGTGTGTGAATGAGAATGAATGGAGTTCTGAATTTAAAAAAAAAAATTAAATGTGATCCAGTAAAAACAATAAATGGCACTGGGTCTAGTATGAATAATGAGAGAAGTGTGAATGTTTCTGAAGTAGGTGAAATTGTCAAATTGATGTACACCCACCTGTAACTGATGATGTGTTGGGACAGGACAGAGGTATTATTGAGAAGATAAAGTACATTAGGAAGTGGGCACCAGATGATTGGCTATTACACAAATACGAGTATTTGGACCAACTTGGGAAGCAATGTAATAGGGATCAAACTTACTATAGCCTGGTAAAAGACTTAGTGAGTTGGGACAATGAATACAATGAATTAAGGGAGTTAGGCATGTGTGCTGTAGGCCAAAATGAAGTAGATGAGGGATTTGGTGTATTACAGGAGGGATTAGATAATGATAAGTAGAGTGTACAAACTTTTGTAGTATACAACAATGAAAATTGTAAGGAAATGGATTGTGATGGGGTAGAAGCAGGGTGGATTGATAAAGAAGTAAGTGAATATGGTCCAGATGAGTGGGTCCAATTCCTTAGACATTTAAAATCAGTGGAGCCAGTGACATGGGTAGAGGAGAAATATGGGTATGCAAGGAAACTTGGGGAGTTGAGCGCAATAAACCCAGAATTTGGGGAAGCATTCAGTGCAATATTTGGAAATGATGAGGACATACAACCATATTGTTATGTAGGGCAAGTAAATACCATGGTTAGGAAATGTATGCAAGAAATTGAGGAGGATTTGTTGGCAGAAGATGAACTTGAGGAAGATGTTATTGAAAATGTACAGCCCATTATAAATGTTAAGGTAGGAGGGGTCTGTGAAACTGCATTGATTGATACTGGAAGTACAATTAGAAGTATTTCAGAGGATTTCTACAATCAGATCAAGAGTACAGGGACAGTAGAGTTTCCAGTTACTGGGGTACAGATAAAGAATGCTACTGGCAGTTATAGCAAACCAGTGAATAAGGAAGTAGTGTTAGACTTGATGATTGAGGATGATTTGTTTAGTCAAGGTTTACTTGTCATAAAGGGACTTTGCTAAAATTTAGTGTTGAGAAATGATTTTTTGTGCAAATATGGGGCACAACTAGACTAAAAGGATAAAGTGCTAGAATTAAGTCTGGAGGGATGCATGAAGAGGGTGAAATTAAAAAATTTTGTAAATGATAAAGATTTAATGGCATGTTTACACAAGCAACTGCCATAAACCAGTGTAAATCATGAAGTATGAGATTCAATGCATTGTAGAAAGTAGGTTCAGAATTTGTGTATATTTATTCTGTGTCTGTGTTAGTAATTATGTATGTGTTTAGATTTAAGCATTGGGGTCAGGTTTACATGCTTTCTTTATATATTCCTTTTCTTGTTGTTGAAATATATGCTAACATCAGATTTTGCAGTTCAACAGTGGTATCTGAAGTAAAGACTGTACATATGTGTATGTGTGTATGCTAACACTAAAGGACAAAGTGGGAGAGCACTGTTTATGTGTGCGTATATGTGAGCAGGGATGGCTATGTGGTGTGAGTAGTGGGGTGACTTGGAGAAGGAGAAAGTGGTGGTCATTGAGGCAGGCAGTGGGGTCTGTGGCTTAGATAAATTGTGATGAAGATGTCAGCTGACGGTGTTGCATATGTGGGTGTGACTGACCGTATGGGTCAGAAGTGAGGAATGTATGTTTGTTGTGGCTGTTTTGGCTAAAGGTGGGTTGGATTGAGAAATGTTTCAATGAGAGAAAGTGTTTGCTCTTTAATGTCTGTCTCTTTTGAGTGTTTGGTAGGTAACGTGTCTAATAGGGAATGCTCAGTATTGTTATATTAAACTGATTCTGATAACACATTTTGGTTTCTTTAATGGTGCTCAACTGTTGACTGAACAATTTCTGCAACAGCAGTTGACGAGAACTATTTTTCTGTCTGGCCTGCGTATCAATAGGGTTTGGTGATATTTTATTTAAAAAATGTAGATGTTTTGTGATAAACTAATTTTGAAATTAGACTTTAACCTTAGATATTTTATTGTGGGGAGTACTTGTGGAAAGTACATGAGGCTGATGACGGGAATGCAAATAAAATCTCACACCAGAAAAAATAAATTCTTTTGGTGCAAGGCGGTAGGATTTGTATTTATGCTTGTAGGTGTCATTTTGATAGAAGAGAAAATTCTCTATGATAACATTCTTCTGGTAGTATTATTTGAGCTTTAAGATATATTTTTCACACAGGCAAGTTGTTGATGTTTTATTTGATGGAGTAATACACCAAGTAGGCCACATATTATCTTATCTGTTTCATCTGAAGCTATGGCTGATGAGAGTGCAGGCATGTGGTTTTGGGTTAATCTGATCATGACTAACACAAGCCACTGTGAGTTCTTAATTCTGTTGATTTGCATGTTACTGTACATGTCTCAATGCTTAGTTTCAATTGCACCAAGTCTGGATGGCAGAGGGGTGGGATAAAAATCAAACTGAATCCTGGTGTCAAGACAAACTTTTGTCTGTGTTGACTCATGGGTGCCTTCTGCTTTTCCTGTTCCATGTAGGGTGCATATGACGTGTGTGAACAAGAACGCTTGATCCAGTGCCATGAATCTAAGCTGCAACAGCATGTTGGTTGAAATGACGGTGACGTAGGACCATACACCATGGGCAAGAATTGCTGCAACGATGACTGTGGGATTCTCAGTGGTGAGAGATTTCCTTTAAACAAGTGGAGTGTACACCGTCAAAAGTTTTTATAGTGATAATTCTAGTTTTTCCATGTAGGACAAGATCCTCTAAAGACTAAAGGTTAATAATATTATAAATTTGGTGCCAATTCTGTATATAAACAACAGGCACACTTAAATTTGATGGATGTAATTAGTTATAAGGATTCTTTTCTCAAAAATATGCACACACTATAAGTGGTCTTAAAGGTACAAATATTGGGAAATTTTCTTACTGCCCTGTTTATTTATTTATTTATTTTGCATTAGTTGAGGTCACAATTGGTATAGTGTTTGAGTCAATCCGATTCAATAATTTTGTAATTTTAAATTTTCCTCATTTGAAAGTATTAATTTGGTGCTACTTGTGCCATCCTGCACATAGTTTTGATGCCGCAAGTGGGGGTATTGTGTGATTACCACTCAATAGAAATACAGGTAATTAATAGCATTTGATAATTAAACAGTATGAAGTTCACTGCAAACACTGACCATGCCAATGCACTAAATATTACACAATTTTAATCTTATTAATTATGGTATGTATGTACCCAGTTGGGTGACAACATTTATAGTTAGGCCAAAGGTAGAAATTCTCCACGTTGTGATTTGCTGTGTGCTTGTAGCTGACGGGAGGCCAGCGAGCAGGCCGACGTTGGCGGCTTGTTCCAGCATAGGATTTTCCAGGTTCGTTTCTGGTGAGGGGAGAGAGGGACAATGGTGAGTGCCAGGTGCAGTGCAGTGCACAGCGTGAAATAAAATATTCTAATACTACTTGCATTTGAAGTAATATGTTGCAGTTAGGAACCTTTAAGGCCCTCATTACAAGATAGCCTGTGGATAAATAAACAATACATTAGCTGATATGGTCACATCTGTCGTAATATGTTTAATTGACAATGACAAGTAATAAATTACCAATGAATATAAGACAGTTACACAACTAACATGACAATGTTTGTTTATAAAAGTAATATATTAACTATTTATCATTTTATTTTCAATTAATTTTGAGTATTTTATCTTGAAATATTCAGTTAAATCACTTATCTGTGATATAAAAAATTGCACGATTGTAATAAATAGTGCAATGTATGTGTATACCAATATAAAAACATTATAAGAAATTTGTTTAATGTGTAGTGTAATTATTTTGATTTTAAGTAAAGTTTTAGAACTGTACTGGCTGAGTGCTGTACGTTGGAAGTCGGTTAGAACAGCTGATATGGGGAAGTTGATGACATAGGGAAAAACGCAGCAGTTGGGCTTTTGACGCGCGCGCGAGGGCAGGAAGTGATGAGTCGGGAGCAAGTGGGGTAGCTGTGCGGGCGGCGTCGCTCTGCATCATTCGGCATGCGGATCTCCAGGAGGAGACTATAGATTTTTGTGTGGCAATTGCCAAGTGTGATTGCTCATCGTAGACTGCACCAAGTTGTATTGAGTGCTACTGTGTGTTGTGAATATTTAGCCGGTGGAACAAGGTATGCATCACACTAAATTAACGTGACTGTTTTGTTAATGTAACACGTGTCGTCGTATGGGCATGAACATAAACGGTGTTTGCGACAGGCACATGGTGTGAAAACAATTTGTGACAAATATTCAATTTGTTTGGGGGCTCACGAGCTATAATTCTTTTGATAAATGTGTCGACGTACAGACGTATCAGCCACAGGGTTCTAATATTGTGAAATAAACAACAGAAAGTGAACTATCACGTGTTTTCAAAAATAGTAGTTAGTACACCCTTTTCTCTCATGAACTTAACTTTATTATCAATTTTTTTGTTAATCATATGCAGGGAAGGAAAGCTGCGAACGTGTGATATCATCCCCTTTAAAACGAGTCAAACAGTCGCAATCACAGTTCCAGTGTTTTTGCATGTTTAGGAATTTGGTTCGCAGTTGGTGGTTGTGAGTTTTAAAAATTAAACTCTCATCCCGATCTTCACCCTCGCATTCCACCATTTAATATGTTAAGCATTCTAACTTTTACTTTTTACATCTGGCGGTTTGATGAAGCGTTAGTCAAAAAGAATAATATTGGCCTCTATTTTAGTATCGTATTTGCTATGAGATATCTGTGAACAAGTAAACAACAATCCTGAAATCCATTCGGCAGTTTACTGCTTGACTATTTTAATGGATTAAAACAACAAGTTTAATCTGTCTACTTAAAAAGTCTTTGGAATTTCGAGAGTGTGCCGTACCGGCATAAATTCAGATCTGTAATGTTACGGAGTAACGTAGCCACTACTGGAAACAAGTTTGGCGTGAGCTTGGAATGTGTCGCAACTTTATCATCCTCACGAAATAATTAATTTATTTTTAAGAATCCGTTCATCCGTAATTATATGTACCCAGTGTTTGAATTACGCAAAGAATTTGACCTTTCAAGCATTGCTACGTAAGGAAACGAATCAAATGTTTAATTGTATGTTAAGCTTAAGGGACTGAACTGCGGGGTCATCAGTACCGAAACTTACAAACTACTTATGAATTACCTTATAGTAAAGACGTCACTAACATCCATGCCCGAGAGGGGATTCAAAATCCCGACGGGGAAAGGCCTCGCGCATCAGATCATAACGCCTCAATGCGCTTGGCCACTCCGCCACGACAGGGAAACGAATCACCGTGGGCAGTACACATGGTTAGTCCATATAAATATGTAAATTTCATTGTTGATAGAACCCTTCTGTGTATTGGACCGCATCTTCAATATATCAAATATTTGATATATTGACGATGCGGTTCAATACCCAGAAGAGTTTTATCAACAATTACAACGGCCGCGGAAGCCTTCGTTTACATGTAAATTGCAATTCTAAATTCTGACTTAACGGTCTCTGGAGAAAGAAATGTACTTGGTGGTAACACTCGTGCATTTGACACGATGGTGTTCGTCAGTACGGATATCAGTACGTAACAAGCATCGTCCCTAACACGTTTCTGGTTAAGGGATACAAAGACCCAAAGGGCATCCACGACCACACAGAAGTGCCGCATCATGACGTGGCCTGAACTGTACTAAAGTCTTCCGATTTGCCGCCATCGTACAACTGTTTGTCAATTTGTATCATAAAAACTCGCACCAGTTGTCAACATGATAACACTTTAGTCGTCACGACATGTTTCGAGACCACGTTGTCCCATTTTCAAGTGCTAAAACACGGAATCACATAAATCACATATAAATACGTTATTAAAAAAACCGGAAACAACGAACTGAAAATACACCAAAGACACCCACCTTATAAATTAAATAACCCTTCTGCCAACGAGCAACGTCAAACTCTAAAACGTACGTTTTTTTCGTGCATGTCCATCGTAAAAATTAATTAAGAATACACTAGTAGGGAGAATGGTACAACGACGGTGGCGAAGTACCTAAAGGCAGAAGAAACATTCATTGGGCAACATCAGTGACAGTATGGGAGTAGTTCATTTTGAGGACAAAGGACGACTGTTATCATATCTGGAGAAAATTGAGATATTTTGCGCTCTTATGGAGGGTTGTGACACCGTGCTGAATGTAAACACAGAAATGTCTAAAGAGCATTTTTGTTCCATTTTAGTAATGTCCTCCTTTCAAAATAATGATTATCCGTTTTGTTTACGATTATATAGGAACGTGTTTTTTCAATTTACACTTTTTATTTAAACCTCGCCTTACCTAGAAACTCTCTTTGATCCCTTCACAACATCATCGTTGATAGCTGTGACTGTTCTCTGTTCCTTATATCTTTGACATGTAAGAGCCTGTTGTCATGCTTTACGACCGAACAACATTGTGGTTACGTTCCCTCACTAGTGTATTCTAAATTAATTTTTATGATGGACATACACGTAACTTACGTACGTTTTAGAGTTTGACGTTGCTCATTGGCAGAAGGATTATTTAATTTGTAATGTGGGTGTCTCTGGTGTATTTACAGTTCGTTGTTTCCGATTTTTTTAATCATCGTATTTACATTTGATTTATGTGATTCCTTGTGTCTAGCAATTGAAAATGGGACAATATGGTCTCGAAACATGTCGTGGCGACTTAAGTGTTATCATATTGACAACAGGTCCGAGATTTTATGATGCAAATATACAAGTCTGTGATAGTGCTGGAGGAAAACGATACAATGCATTCTGCTGTCCCTCCCCAGACCTGTCACAAGACCTTCCGGTATGGAATTACCTCGACGTGCCAGCAAAACAAATGGATCCGCATAGGCCATGGCATTTGTGCTGAAAACCTCCATAGATGGGAAATTCTTCATTGTCTCTGCGTTGCTGTGTAAACGAAGAATAGATGATTTAACACATTGTAACAAGCTGTAGCAGAAGAGCTCAGCCGGAACCTCTGTAGGATATCTTTGAAGTGACAGATGCAGTCTTGAATGTATGGAGAACTTACATATCAATTTAAACATTCAGCTGATCACTTCTTTACGTTAGTAATTTTATTTAATTTTTTTTTTTTTTTTTTTTTTTTTTTTTTTTTTTTTTTTTTTTTTTTTTTTTTACGGAAATTTTGTAAAATTACAAAATTCATTAATGATAGTGAAATTGTGTTACCGTATGAAAAATCATAATCGAAGTTAACAATGCGTTGCTGGCACTAGATCTTTTTATGATGGTCATTATATTAGTGCAGGTGCTCTTCAAGTTCAGGGTGAATTTCAACTGGTCTGAGGAAGATAGCAGACTTTGTATTGTGTCAGCTGAAGCCGTCGAACTGTGAAACGCCATCGGTGTAGCATGGTAGGAGTTGCATTTTTATAGTGATCAAGAGACCCAATTTCGAAATCCCGCAGTAGTACAAATTTTCATTATTTAATAAAATTTCCACCGATTGACAGTTTCGGTTATTATAACACGCTCATGATTTCGGTAGTGTAGCTATTTTCCACTCCTATGTTAAAGTTTATAATTGTCTGATACGCCTAAAATGTATTTCGACGTCACATCAATATAGCGATTTTAGACGGTATCAGATAATTTTAAACTTGAATATGACACTTGAAAACGGCTACACGCCCGAAGTCATTACTGTGCTGTAATAAACTAACGAAACACCTGAAATTCTACATGAATGTGATTCCCCGCCAAGAAAAAGGTTTCGTATATCACTTCAGTCTGCCCGTTTACATCAGTCTACCGTGTCTTTAGAATGTAAATTTTCTTACATTCCGACAGCAAATATTTGCAGGAGTTTCGAATTTATAACTGGTTTGTGACAATATATTGTTTCAATTTGGTTGCACCTGTTGCTGTGGTGCAGAGCGATAATGACACTAATTACTAATTAGATTATCTGGATAAAAACAGTTTTAAATTTGAAGAGAAAGTGTATTTCTAGGCACATGGAATTACTTTGGAACAATCTTTCCAACTTTGTGTAAATCTTACTTTTCCGGGAAGCACTTACCAAATGAATTATCTCCTTTCACAGTAGGTTAAGAATATGTTTTAACTTTCATTACATGTCAGACTGGAGGCAAATACAGTCACACCTCGATATATCGAATCTATAGGGAAGACAAAAGTATTTCGATATATCGAGGGTTCCATACAACGACATGTTCCAGAAAAATGTCACGATTTTTTATTACTGTACTTAATGTGAGTTTCTTTCACGTTTGTGTGTGATTTAGCTCAATGTTTAGTTTTAGTAATAAAACATACAGGTAAAGGCAGATTGTTATGCATAATTTTCAAAATAAGTCCACAAACTTTCATTATTATTCCTTTGTTGCCGGAACCTGTGCAGCAAATACTTTTCTAAATCTGGAAACGCGGTCTTTCTTTGTCTTTTCCATTCTGTCACTTCATCTACGGTTATCACACGGTCTTCATTCTTCGTTATTGTTGGCAGAGTTCTTGTCGGAATCCCAAAATCAGCTGCTATGTCTTTCTTTACTCTTGCTCTCACTTCGTCAATTAACTTTGGTTTCTCAGCAATTGACAGAAAATTCCGCTTAGACACCATGACTGGCAAACGCATATCACAATAGAAACAAATAGGGGAGAGCAGGGCAAGACGGGGTACTTAAGCACTTAACAATTTTTGTAGGGTTACAAAATGCTCTAGTAAAATACCATATATACTCCTCTAAACGTCAGTATTTCTAGAGTTTATAGAAGAAATAGGAGCAAAATTGTTTGTATTTACTATTTAAAAAAGTATTTTTTTTCCCACGTTTCACCAAGATGGGGTACGCAGGTGGGGCAAGATGGGTTACCTCAATACTGTATAAGGCAGAGGTAATTAAATGATTCAATGAACACAGGTTTACAAATTCATAAAAGATTTATTTTAATATCTAATGGAAATGCATTAAGTAAACATTGTGTGATGTTAAAGTTCAGCTTATTGTTATTTAGTTATTATCGTCGTTTTGTAAGCAAAATTCACACATATCATGTACCTCGGAATCCTCGTCTTCTTCTCCCGCACATGAACAGTGAGACCATTTTTTACAGGAGACGCATGGCACCCATCCTTCTGTTAACTGCGAGTAGAAACAGCCACAATACAGGCACGCAGTGTTATCTTCTTCTAATGTGCTTTCGAACTCAACTTTTTATCTTCTTTGCCATGTTCGTCATTGCTTATTTATTCTTCCCACTTTTGCCTTTACAAAAAAAGAGGGATTTTTAACAGACCTCTCAGGTGAACTCCTGGGATACCCCATCTTGCCCTGCGACTACCTACCCCGTCTTGCCCCCCAGGGACCATTTTTACGTTAGGTTAATATTATAGCACCAAGGATATATTCAATTACTTACTGCATGCATTAATTTATTGCTAAACAATCTTTTTTTCATTGATAATACTTAAAAACATGAGAAACAATTACTTCTCTTAACTTTTCACGTTTGAAAACGACGAAAAATTACATCAGCAGAGACGAAAACACGTTTGGATGTATTCACTCCGATTGGTTTGCTCAAAATGGCTACCAGCACTGTAAGACACCCGCATAGCAAGTGCCTACGAGTTCAACTATTCGCCACTAGTTTTCGATATCTGTCGTGGTAGAAATTACAAAAACCCCGTCTTGCCCTCCACCCCATTTTGCCCCGCTCTCCCCTACTGCCTAAAATCTCACCAGCACAGAAGACGTGGGAACTGGAGAGTCACCCATATGTCAGCAATGAAGAGACAGAGAAAGAGAGGGAAGGTGATGGGACTCCCCTATTTGCGCGCACTTAGATATATAGAGTTGACTTCGATATAAAGAGTTTTCCCCACTGCACTTCGATATATAGTGGTAAATCTGCCCTTCTCAAGCCCTCCAAAAACTTTGATATAATGCTTTTATTGGAAAAATCACGGTGTTGGGCTTGCAAGGGAAGGGAATGAAAGGAAACATTCGATATAAACAGGTCTTCAATATATCGAGGTTCGATATATCGAGGTTTAACTGCTGCAAATTTTCTGAGATGAATACTCCCATACGATTAATGATGTGAAACACATCAACAAAAGCGTCGCATTCATATATTTTTGTACAATACCTAGGGTGATTATGGAGTAGACGTCATCAAGAATTTTTAGAATAAAGTACCTTCGGTTGAAACGATTTTACAACAGTTTATAACTATGCATCATTGTTCTTTATGAAATTTTTTTTTTTACAATAGGCCGGTTTCAATGTTCTTAGGCATCATCTTGGGATAGTAAAATACATTAAACAGTCTGAATATCTCGTATGCTACCTCAAATACCATATATTACGATAGCCTAACGTATTTCACGATACAAAGATGATGTCCGATAGCAGTAAAACCGTCATCATTTGTAAAAATTCTGATAGATAACTATGACTGACACTGACTTAAAATCCTTCAAAGTGAACATTCTTTGTGATGAACATTCATAAACGTTTAAAAATTCTCGCAATTCCGCAATATCAAAGCCGAAAAGTATTGACAGTCACTAAATGTCTGAGAGCCAAAGTCGTTTATTTTGTATTTCTATCATAATTTCCAGACAGTTTTCGTAACAAGCATGGTCTCTGCACACAAATACAAAAAAAACTGAAAGGCAGTCCTTATGCATAAGAAAATGAGCGAGAAGTTTGCAATAACTCGATTTTGTAACCCGTTTACAATAATATGACAAGTTGAAATATCATTTCATCGTTTTTGTTTTTTACAACACAGGAAACGATGTAGCAGGACTTCTGCTTTAGCTGTACAACTTCTGCCCTGCTAGGCTGTTTTAATCATCCGTCAGCTTCAAAGGCGTGGCTGAAATTGGAGCCCAGGAATAGAAGTGATGAGTCTCGTGGGTTGAGAATCGAATGGGATATGTGTGTGTGTGTTTGTGTGTGTGGAGAGCGGGAGGGGGGAGGGAGGGAGTGGAGGGGATTGGAAGGAAGCGAGATGGCTAGAAACCGGAGATACCTTATAAATACTTACCGAAAGGCGACTGCCAACTTCCGTCACACATCATCCAGTTGAGGACCACTGCCTCGACATAATGTTGCCATGTGATAGACCCCCTAACGTTTTCCGCGTGAATTTTATCTTTCCTTCTACATAGGATAATTGTATTGGCATAGCAGTTACGAAGACGTTTGCAATACAGAAAACGCTTGACACTAAACAAATGTGACCGTGATTCCTATGCGAATGTGTGTCTCTTACACTACTGCACAGTTAACATTTCTTATTTTATTATAGACTAGGTGAAAACCCGGCGTTACCCGAGTATTTATTTATTTATTCCTGCCACTTTTCAGGGATATATTCATAAGGGCTGTATGTCTGTAAAATCTCTTGGTAATACAATTAGTAGTGAAGAAGTAACAGTTTAAAACTTGGTACGTAATGGGGCGGTCTTCCATGACTGTTACTGTTTATGTGCCCATATCTCATGTACTACATGCCGTACTATGATACAATTTAGAAGCTACACTCAACTATATGCATTTATACTGTCTGTAAAATTTCCCGCGACTATAACTTGTAGTGTACAAATTATACATTGTATCGTCATACCGAATGCCGTAATTTTACTCCGTAAACAGCGGAAAAGTAGTACGCGAGAAACTTTTTTCCTTCCATCATTTTGCTATGGTTGTCAGCGAGAAAAAGTTTAATAAACGTTTGAAATTATATTTAAAATTTGTCGCTAGTGGCTAACTACTCTCATTCTCGCCGCGGTGGAGTAGCCGAGCTGTCTAAAGCGGCTCGCTCCGGAGCGCGCGGTTGCTCGCCTTGGACGTTTGTCCTCCCTGAGGCATGGGTGTGTGTGTTTGTCCGTAGGTTAGTTTACCTAGGTTTAAGTAGTTTGTAAGCTACGGACTGATGACCACGCAGTTTGGTCCGATAGATTTACGGACAGAATGAGAAAGGGAGTACTCTCATTCTCATATAGCGTATTTATGAAGTCTCGCCGCATTATGTGGCAGTTTTCGGCGATTTCTGTTGTTTATGACATCATATCTTCTGAACCATGTGTCGTATGTGATTGTTAACCCTGTAGCATTTGTTACCTCACGATAAGGAATGTGTGTACCAAATTTCGTTGAAATCGGACCAGTAGTTTAGATGAAAATGAGCATCATTGTCGCAAAATGCAGCATTTTTTCGCGCATCTCATTGTTTATTACGTCATATCTCGTGAACTATATATCGTATGTGATTCTTACACTTACGGCAAACATCCTCATGGATTTAAGCTTACGTGTACAAAATTTCATAAAGATTGGAACAAAACTGTAGATTTGTATGCAACACGTACAAACATACGGACATTCTGCTTTATATATTAGAAGATGAGGAATGTCTGAACAACAACAATAATAAGAGGAAGGTGTGACCTCAAACACTAAGAAGACCACAAAACTTTGAACAGAATTACATTCAATCACACACATCTGTGGTCTTTGTCATTTCCATGCAAAGCCTTGCATTCTGCAGCAAGTGACATTTTTATGTAGACAAACAAAAAAGATAAAGAAACCATAGGATGAAGGTACTTCAATTAAAAGTGCCAAATACTCCGCTTAAAGTTTATATACAAGCGCAAAGCCTACATATTATGCCCACTTGATCGTACTTCAATAGCCCTAAAAGTGTACTTGCTGGATAGCAGTGAAGTGGTTAAAAAAAGTGGAAGAGATATATTATCATTATTTTATCATCTAACTTCGCTCTGCGATTTACAATTAATTTTCTTAATGTTCCATTCCATTAAACAGGGCCACCTGCAGAGACATTGTAAGCAGCTGACTCAGTTTAACGTACATCTGACATAGAAAATGATTATCCTGTACCACCTTGACATTTTAATATGGAATACGTCAGTTCTATGTGTTGTTACAATTCATTTAACATCTCTTGTTAATTTTTGGTATGTAGAAACCAATTACAACGTTCGTGGTCATTATAAATTGTTCTTACTTTGTTATAGCTCTGATTTTGATTGGGCAACTGCACTGAAAATGGTTACCAAATAACTGAAATCGATTTGCGACAATAAATACACAATACTTCTAGTCTAGTGCTGCTTCATTTTATATTTATAACTAACTAAACCCTGTCACGCTTTGCTGTAGATCACTCTCATATCAAATAAGTAGAAAAGGAAATACTACAACTCATGTGAACATAGAATCACATAAAGAATGCTTCAGTCATATCAACATCGTTTGTTAGGCTATTGCGGCTATGTGAACCGAAAGTTATAAAATATTGTTTTCTGTAACGCAGTGGTAAATCGAAGGAGATTCTCATCAGATTGAGTATTTTGAATGAATCGTTTTTTGACCACAAAACAACCATATAATGTAGTTCCTGCATTGTCGTTAATACGTTCTTTTACGAACTACTGTAAATAAATCAATTGTCCTTTTAAAATGAACATTTCGTTGCCAACATTAGTACTCTATGTGCATTTTCAACTTTTCACGGCGTAAGGCGTAATCCAATAAATTTCGGCCGCCTATCGTCCGGCCATCTCCAGAGTGAGTGAAATATTAGTGGAAGACGTAGGATTTGCACGGCTGCACGCCCAAAATTTATCGGATTACTACTCTACTTTGCTGACTCCGTGACATTGAGCTGAGCAACCAATAACAGAGGCTGAGAGGAACATTATTTTATGCTTACAATTTAAAAGATAATTATGTCTGTCCTTGCTCTCTGGTTGACTGCTTGTTCTGAGAGAAAATTAATTATCCTCATGAAGCGATCATTCCAACATTACCAAGCTACGCCGCCGCCTTGAGTAAAATTTAATCAATACTTCGAAACAGTAAAGATGACGAAATTATATCTTTTAATGCATATCCCTGACATATGTGTTATCCATTATCACCAATGAATCTTTGCGCTTTTTCTGAAAATCGGCCATTAACGGGGACAAGTGGAAGCACTATGAGATATGTACGATATGTGCGTTTTACAGTGTTACAATTATTTGAAACAATGGGAAGAATAAAAATTGGACGTTGTAGTGCGGACATCGAGGTCATAATAGCCGGTGCAAAGACAAGGACTATTTTTGTTTAAGAACATAGAGGGAAATCAGCTGTGACGGTTGAAAGGAACCACACCGGCATTTGCCTGGAGCGATTGAGATAAATGAAAACCTTAAAACATCCTCCTGAATGTGAGTCCAAACACTGCGCCATCTCCCTCATTCATATTTTAAATAGGATTTTGGGGACTACTTGACTGAAAATGTGATGATACACTGACGTCGCACTCCTATGCTATTGCTAGCTCGTTTCTTTGTTTCTCTCTATTAAATGGACACCTGGAAGTTACAGATTACATTTTTTTCTATGATCCAGGGTTACTATAGGGCCTAACCATGGTTACCAGCGGTTCCGAGTTGGAAGAGTCAAGTTACTTGTTTAATTGTTCCTTTTGTTTAACACTGTTACCTCGAACCATTTACACTTGCACATACAGTTACACTAATTTGGCTTTTACACTGAAGGAAACCACTGCCTCATTGCGGTTTATCTCAGCAGGTAATTGTAAACACGACGTAGCCTACATTTGATCACATCAGCACTTCACGGTGTGTGGTGGAGGGTATTTTGAGTGCCTTTATGACCTCCTCCTTTTCTTTTTGCGAATAATACGCAGGAGCAAGCAATATATTGTTTGAATCTTCAAGTAGAGCATTCTCTAGCAACGTTGACTGAAGCCCATACCGCCATGCAGAAGTTCTCACGTGCGGCGTTTGAAACTGGAGTTTGCCGGTCATCTCTCCAACGCTTTCGCCTTTACAAAAGGAACCTGTTATGAAACGTGCTGTTTCCCTTTCGATCCTCTCTATTTCCTCTATGAAACTTGTCTGGTAGGGATCCCACACTAATGAGCGATATTGATGTATTGGCCAAAGGATCAATTTGCAAACTACTTTCTTAGTTGAGGGACTGCACTTCCCTGGGATTCTTGCCATAAATATCCGTCTCTAATCCACGTTATCCACGCTGAAACTATGTGGTCCTTCCATTTCGCTCCTAGAAGTAACTGCTTCCACTGATTGTTCTGCAGTTGCGTAAGCATAAATAACGAAGCTTTCATTCTGTGCATTCAAAGTGCGTTACATTTGCTTTTGTTGAGAGTCAATTGTCATTTCCTGCATCAAGCGGCGATACGCTGCAGATCAGACAAAAGTTAGTAGAGATTATCGTGTCTATAAAAAGAGCTATGCGCGACGTATACAGTAACTATCACGTCATACCTTAGCAAAAGATCTTACCGAGAACCCGAAAAAATCCTGGTCCTATGTAAAATCGGTAAACGGATCAAAGGTCTCTATCCAGTCACTCGTTGGTTATTCTTGGGTGGTGGTAGAAGACGGCAAAATGAAGGCGAAATTTTTAAATTCAACAATTAAGAAATCATTCACCCGGAAGGACAATGTAAAAAGAGCTTCATTTGATGGTGTCACTAACTCCTAAATGGAGTACATAGTGATAGGCATAACTGGTGTAGGGACACAGCTGAGATAGTTGAATTCAAACAAGTCACCATACGGGATACCAATCCGGTTTTACAAAGAGTTTACAAATGTTTGTAAATCTAAAGGACTTAACTACGTTGTTAAGCAGTCCCTAGACTTACAAACTACTTATAGTAACTTGTACTAAGAGCAACACTAACACCATTGCCTGAGGGAGGACTCGAAACGCGTGCCGCGGTGGCCGAGGAGACTGAGGCGCGTCAGTCACGGTCTGCACGGCCACTACGGTCGGGGGTTCGAATCCCCCCTCGGGCATGGATGTTTGTGCTGTCCTTAGTATTAGCTAGTTTGTAAGTAGTTTTAATGTTTGGGGACTGGTGACCCCGTAGTTAAGTCCCATAAGCTATACAAACACTTGAACATCCGACGGCGAACAACCGCGCACTCCGCAGCAAGGCGCGTTAGAACGCTCGGCCACTCCACCGCTGCTTTACAAAGAGTATGGGGCCCATTGGCCTCATACTCTGCTTGCATTTATCGCGTGATCCAACGCAAAGTACCAAGTGACCGGAAAAAGGCATGTATAACAAAGGCAAAAGAACGGACCTACGATATTAGAGGTATATCATTACCATCAGTTTGTTTTATATTTCTAGATCATATTCTCACATCTAACACATAAAACGTACTTGAGACGGTAAAGCATGGTTTTAAGAAGTATTGATCGTGCGAAACCAAGTTTGTCCTTTCCTCTTTTGACATCTTGCGTGGTATGGATGAAGAGCAACAGATAGACTGCATATTTAACGATTTTCGAAGGGCGTTTGACACGATACTGCACTACAGACTGCTAACGAAGGTACGAACTTATTGGTAGCCAAGTATGGGAATGACTCGAAGACTAGTTAATTAATAGAACTATGTACGAGTGTTCATCATAGACCAGGGTATCGTCAGGGGTGCCCCAGGAAAGTGTGATAGGACCGCTATTATTTTCTGTACATATAAATGATCTGACGGACAGAGTGAGTTGCGACTGTTTGCTGATGATGAGGGTGTTGTCATTGAATGACTGTAGCAGGATGACATGGACCAAATTTCTATAAAATGTAATGAATGACAGCTAGCTCTAAATGTAGAAAAAGTGAGGTGATGCAGATGAATAGGGAAAACAACCCCTTCCTTAATGTTCGAATACAGCATAAGTCGCGTCAATTAAGTACCTAAGCGTAAAGCCGTCGGCACACGGAGCGTGTATCTGGACGAGTGGTGAGTTTCTGACGTCACAACGTGCGTAACGCACGTTGGCGAGGCTCTCCCAACGTGTGGGGCAATATCAAGCATGTCAGATATTCCTAATGAGCGTCTGAACGATATCCAATAATGTGGGAGAATGCCCCCGACGTCACATCACGTGGCTATCCGGGGAAGGGGGACAGCTCTTTTCAGTAGAGAGACGAAGACGCCATGTTGGCCGTCGTATTTCGTGGTTGTTATGTACATAACTTAGGTCTTATGAATGTATGACATTTCAAAGCGAGTAGAAGTAACTGAGTAGATTGAGAATCTCTCGGAAACTCCCCATTAAGGAACTATTTGTTGCAATAAATGAATGGAAACGTCTTATAAGTTGTTAAAATATTTCCGTATTACAGTAATCTACCGTTTCAAGGCAAGGCGGACTGAAGATCTATCAACACGATTAGTTCTTTGTACCATTTGTTGTAATTACATATCAACAACTGAAATATCACCCATTAGCATACACTGCGGTCGGGGGTTCGAATTCCCCCTCGGGTATGGATATTTGTGCCGTCCTTAGGATTAGCTAGTTCATAAGTAGTTTGTAAGTTTAGGGCCTGATGACCCCATAGTTAAGTCCCATAAGCTATACAAACAAACCATTAGCATATACCACACGTCTAATACAGTAAGTGAGGACATATTCTTGACGTAACTGGTCGTAGCATCGGGGGTAAGGCGTAGAGCGCAAAGACATAAGAGGTTGGCATGTTGATTACGCCCTGTTCGTTAACTTATTAGCATGAAGCAACACATATAGTTGTATACACATACACATACACACACACAGAGACAGACACAGAGTCAGATACAGACAGATACACACACACAGACAGACACACACACATAGAGTTGGTCCGAGTTGGTCAGGAGGATAGGTTACTGGTTAAACAGGAATGCAACAGTTTTTTCCCGCCTTCCTCGCCAATCATCATAAGAAATATACATACAGACAGACAGACACACATACACACACATACACAGACATAGATACAATTAAGTTATGTGATATAGTCAGATTCATGCTAATAATACAGCGCGCAACAGTGCCGCGTAATCATGGGCCCCTGCGCGGTAGGCAACCCGCGCGAGTAGTGACGTCAGCGATAACGGACCGCCGCGGCGACGCCAACCGCCGCGCTGACGCGTGCCACTAGTCTTGCCTGGCACGCGTACGCTCTAAGAGTGCTGCTGGCGAGCCGCCGCAGAGTCTAAGTCCCGCTCAAGGTCATACGCGCGCTAGGTTTAAAAGGGCCGTTAGGAGGTTTCTCGCGGTCTTTCTGGATCGGATCGACGTTCATTATGGTTCGTAGGCGGAGGATCAGGAGTTCTCGTCCTACAGTGTTTAAGGCTATTGATAATATAGACATTAAGAATGCGACTAATAATGTAGGGGCACAGGTGTTTCTGCAAGGACCTAGTGTGTTTTGCGGTGGTGTTTTCCAGTTTACAGTTAGTAGAGCTGACACTAATCCGAGTCATGGTAATGGTTGGATTACAGCTGCAATTGTTCGTGGTAACGGTGATACTTTAAAGGCGCAAGGTGGACTTGAGAGTTTTAATAATAGAGATGTGATTGCTTATCGGACATTTCAAGTGTTTGAAGTGTATAATAAGGATATGGGTAAATCGTATTACTCTTGTAACATGCCATTTGTTGTTAGAACTCGTAATTATCGTAGAGCCTCGCCTCCTAACGGCCCTTTTAAACCTAGCGCGCGTATGACCTTGAGCGGGACTTAGACTCTGCGGCGGCTCGCCAGCAGCACTCTTAGAGCGTACGCGAGCCAGGCAAGACTAGTGGCACGCATCAGCGCGGCGGTTGGCGTCGCCGCGGCTAAGTCCGTTATCGCTGACGTCACTACTCGCGCGGGTTGCATACCGCGCAGGGGCCCATGATTACGCGGCACCGTTGCGCGCACACATCACTACTAGCGCGGGTTGCATACCGCTTAGGGGAGTCGTTACTCCCCCCATTGCTGGTACCCCCCAGTATTTCTCCATTTGTTGTTGCTGTTGCATTCCTGTTTAACCGGTAACCTATCCTCCTGACCAACTCAGGTGTGTGTGTGTGTGTCCTTATCTTAAAATAAAACTCTTATTGAAACTAAAAATACTTCTTTATTTCAATCCACAAGACATAACCTACGCAGGCTTCTCACAATCAAACATTTTCTCTTCTTTTATTCGATTTTCAGATAGACTCAAAAGACTTTCCTATAAATTTCTTAGAAGTATATTGCATAATATTCGATGCTATGTAAAAATAAATGCGCATCCTAAGGAGTGAGTTTGTTGGATAACGTTTATGAACAAGACAGTTTGCACCTCACTTAGAGTAAAATACACAGTTATTGTTTCACGTATTGCATTTTACGCATTCTTAACATTCTTCTACTGAATAGTAACATTGATCGTGGTAGCATGATCTTTTAAAATTTACTAAAAAGCGAGACTCCCGCAATAATCTTTGTGTTGTGAAGGCCTATTCTAATTTTATATCGCACAGTTTGTCATGAAACTTTTATTATTCGCTGCGCTTGTTGACATAAAATGCAACTTTCATAAGAGTCTTATGTTCATAGGTATTTTGTTGTTATTTATTTAAGACTATCACAGAACATAACGAACATAAGCACAAGCGCGGAAATAAGCCGTTCAATAGAGGTAAAGCAGGAACTCCACTCTTTTGATTTGGTAAACAGTGTGATTCCAGTATAATAACACGGATTCCTTTCCCCGATATTATCAGAGAACATTTTGTATTTTTATATTATTTCGGCATGTAAGAATAATTATCTCTGAATACCAGAGTAATAATTTAAGAACATCACTTTCAATTTTTTTAAGACAGAAGGTACTCTTGCTTTGTACTTCGTAGCGATAGCATCTTGCAGACGGAAGCTGTACTTTATTATTTTTATGTGGCCGCTGTTATGTACATTCAAGTAAATATATGTGCTTTGCGTGTATCTTAAATTTATAAATAAACACCACCTCTCACTTAAATTCGCACTTATGAATTTTTAATAATAATTTTGTCCTATCCTCCCTCCGCCCATAACGCCTTTTTCAGCCTTGTTGAATCACCGCAACAATGGATGGCACAGTTTTTTGGTTAATATTTAATGGTGATATTTCCTGTAGCTTGCCACTCTTGTTTCAAAATTTATTCCATAATATTATCATTTACTGGCAATAGAATCTGCAGTCCATTTTCTTGTAAATTTTTAGAAGTCCCATGTGTTTGACTTACGTAATATTCCTATCCGATTTATATCATGTCACTTATCTTACTTTACGGTTTGCTACACGAGTCGTAGTTTGATATTGACGAACTGCCATCCACTGTTCAGCGAGTGGTTATCATATTATTAAAATTTCATTTACAGCCAAATTTCAACCACTGATGGATCTCTTGTTAAAGGTAACTGCTCGTCGATTCTTTTTGTAATGTTCTGCCTGCACAACACTCCACCGTTAATTAGCTTGCCATTTCATTTAAATGCATTTAATAATTTTTCCAATTTTTATTTGTTTATTTATTTATTTATTTATTTTTTCGAAATTTTCTGATTGGGATCTTTCATAGCTTCTAACTTCAAACCTCTTCCTTCTGTAAATTTGTTAATCTCAAAAATTAGTGGCCAGGCTGGAACGTTATACCAGCAACTGATACCGCCTACAACTGTCGCTGGAGCGTGCTGCGGTCGCGTGTAGCTCGTTGAGGCTCACGTCTCGTATGCTCAAGTCGCGCCGTCTCCGAGCGTTCAGCCGCACGGCGGACTCGGCACGTTGACCACACACGTTCAGACACACGCTCCATGTGACGACTGCTTACCGCTACACAGCGATATGAAATGGCACGAGCATACAAGGAAAGTCATGGAGAAGGCGGATGGTCGACTTTGATTTATTGGGAGAACTTTATGAAGGTGTCACTCGCATATAAAGAGATTGTACGATCAGTCTTGAGTATTGCCCACCAGAGCTGTTTTAAGAAAGAAAACGAGGCAGTTCAGAAGCGGACGGCTCTGTAACTGGTAGATTCGATCAGTGCACGAGTGTTAATGATACGATCCGGAAACTTAAATGGGGCTCGTTGGACGGAAAGCGACGTTCTTTGCGAGGCGCACTCTTAAAATTTAGAGGGCTGGACTGCAGATCGATTCTAATGACGCGTACCACATTTCGCGTAAAGAGAGATATTAGGTTTTGTACGAATGCGTACAAGTATTCGTTTTTCCTTCGTTCTATATGGGGATGGAAGAGGAGAGCAAGTAGCTGGTAGTGGTACTGGATATCCTCCGCCACGTATCTTCTGGTAGAATACGGAGTATGTATGTAGATACTCCAGTGTTGACTCTTCGATATAAAACAAGAGCATCGCCGACCAGCAGAAGAGGTGGTTCTAGGAGGAAGGAATATGCTTCAAAATGTTTGTAATGTGGTTATTAGTCCCTAGAGTTTCAAACTACTTAAACTAAGTTAAACTAAGGACAACACACACATCGATGCCCGAGGGATTCAAACCTCCTACGCGGGAGGCCTCGAGATCCGCAACACGGCGCTCCAGACCGCTCGGCTACTCCTGCGCGAAGAAGGATGATGGGAGCCATGATGAGAAATAGGAAGAGGAAACTAAAAAAATAATACTACAATGAAGAAAGTTGGCAAATTTCTTCAAACCGTTGTCTTTGTGTGTCTGACATTCTGTTCGCTCCAGTTTTGTCAGTTTGATGTGAGAGCGTATCGACCACTTTCCAAATGCAAGGTACACGGTATCAACCTCGGCGTACTGATTCCTGTATAATAAATATTGTTAGTAATTCTCTAACGGAGACGATAATTTTGAGCTTTTTTCATGGCCAGAGCAGGGAGGCGAGGCCTCACGTGTGGTGACGTGATGTTGCGAAGTCAACGCTGATGTTGTGGTGTGACCTAGGCGATCAATAAGCTTTTTTTGCGGATCTTTCATAACGGCTAGGGAGCCACGAGCCGTTCTCTGTGTTACTAGCCACGGCAGGCGTCGTATCGGTCTTGAAGAGTCGCAAGATACGTAGGGCCCCGTGTTTAGTTTTCCTAAATAAACCACTTCATTGTAAATCAAGAGTTTGATTTACCATCCTGTTATTGAGAACCTATCTTGTACCTCACAATCCTAGCTTGGCCGTTCTGCACGTTCCATTGCGCTTAGCCACGGAACGTAATGTCTAACAAACACCATATTGCTTCATTCACGAATTTCGCGAGTACAGTATTTATTGTTATCTCTTTTGCCGAGGATTACAGTGAGAACTACTAGTTGTTACGTAGTAAAAACATTGTGGGACTGTTGTGTTTTCGAAGTGAAAGAAACGAATCACCGCAAAGTGACTCCGCCGATGAAGCGTGCTGTATCTCAGCCCGGGGGCTGCCTCAGACTTTCCTCGGGGCTTATCACCGGCAGGCAGTGGTGGCGGCGCCGCTAAATTGGACTGAGCACCTCCTCTGTTTATCACTCGCCCGACACTCTGCTCTGTTCTCTGAAGCTGGCGTTCCCACTTCTTGAGGGCAGCGGCTTTCATTCAGACGTCAAAGTATTGCTCAAAAATACAGAGGGGCCAAAAAAGTGTATCCACTGTTTAAAGGTGCAAAACTTGCAAGCTAATGGACGGAGTTGTCTCATTTTTGGAAAAAGTGTAGCTTAAAGTCCAACTTAAAGATATCACTGTAGGTGTTCGAAATGGTCACCATTAACATCCACACACACGATGCCGCCGAACTGCAGCACGAACTACTGACTGCAACGTGTTCAGTTGGATATCTGTACATGTATATACGATGGATTCTCGAAGTTCATCCAATGTGCGTGTCTTTTGCCGATAAACGATGTCCTTTAGTATTCCGCACAGGTAAAAGTCCAGAGGAGTTAAGTCTAGGGATCGTGGTGAACACTCCACAGCACCTCTACGGCCTATCCAACTTCCTGGTAGATTTTCGTTGAGGTAAGACCTAACACGATTTTGGTAGTGGGCTGGAGCACCATTTTGTTGAAAGTAAAATCTTCCGTCTCCATAAAAGTCTCGATGGAAGGTAAAATGGATGTCTGAAGCTTCTGAAGGTACACCTCATCGGTAAATGTGCCATCAAAGAAGAGGGGCTCGATCAAGCCCCGGTAAGACAGTACACATTTACACCGGGAAATTTACGGCTTTGTCTACATGGACGTTCGGATTTACGGCAACCCAGTTGATGTAACTGTGCTGATTTATCGTGCCATTAAGTTTGAACTGTGCTTCACCAGGGCATACAACCATCTCTGCAAAATCTTCATCGGTGCGCACCATAACCACTCGCAGTACTCCCTGCTACGATTCATTGCGTGTAGCAGTCGTGGGTTGTAGCACTTCACCTTTGCTGTCCTCAAAATTCGCCGAACACTTGAGCGGCTCACTCCAGTGTCACGGGCAAACTGTCTCACAGACTTCTATGGTGAGCGGATGAATTGTTGTAACAAACGACGGGAGTTAGCTGGACTTGTTTCTGTTACAGGTCGTCCAGATCGTTGTTTCTGTACATCTTTAACACAGCCTTCGGCATCAAATTTGTCTCGAATGCGACGAATCTTTATACGTGTCTTTGGCTTTGTTTGATACTCATTTCTTCATTGCCGTTGAACCTCATAAATGTTTTCGTAATTAAATATTACTTGAAAACTGACTTCCTTTAATCGAATGTAAGCCTTGTGCCAGCCATGTTTACTAGAATAACTAGGTGCAAATAAGATCAAAACACTGACTATCCAGCGACTGTCATTTGACAAAACAACGCAATTCAACGCTTGTTTTGCGATTGCCGGAACTACAAATTATTACACTACCAAAGATGAGACAACTACGTTAATTAGTTTGCAATTTTGATTTTTTTAAATAGTGGATACATTTTGTTGGACCCCTCTGTAGAGACCATTAATTCACAGTACAAATTACATAGTGGAATATAAAAATTAAAGTACTTGGCTAATTATCAAATCTTAGTAACGAGTTCTTTACTTTCTTGTACGACCTACAAAGTTACAATCTTTGCATCAATAATAAAACACAAGTGAACAAATTACACTTGCTCAAAAGTACAAGGGGTGGACAAAATAGGACCAACATCTAAATAGACACAATATGTGTTGGTAAGGAGCTGGCCCATTACAGGCAGTCGCAAATCTTCGAGGAAAAGATGTATAAAATGTGTATTATAGTTTCCAGCTGAACGTTATCCATTCTTACAGCACAACATCCGCCTACTACGTCGATGTTTCCTCACTCTCTACTCTAATAACACATAATAACGGTTACATTTTATTGACACCGGGAGGGTTGTGTTGTTTGGTTGGGATAGGGGGACTAAACAGCTATGGTTATCAGTCCCCCGGTGGAGAGGGGAAGGAGGGATGATAGGAAAGGAGGGGAGGGGGAAGGAAAAGGCAGCCCGGAAAGTAAATAAGGAAGGAAGACTGCATTAGCTTAGGGCCCCATGCTCGCCACGCACGTTCTCAGGAAAGAACAGTGAGCCCTCTTGTGGGTGGGGGTGAGAACTGGAGATTTTTTTATTTCGTATGGCAAAACAACGATAACATTACCTGACATGCAGGCTTTGGAGGTGATCTGATAGATTAATAATCTTCAAAAGTGAGGCGCCGAGATAGCGAAATAATTATGTAATGATGACGGTTTCGGAGGACTACGCCACCATCATCTGGTCATATCACATTTTATAAGATGAGCATCTTATTTAAAAATGGAGATTAAATAATACGTGCAAGATAGCACTTAGTCTATAAAAATACATAAATTAAAACATCACAGCATTATGTACATACTAGCTTATATGCCCGTGCTTCGCAACGGTTGTTAAAGAAGGGTCTGTGCGTATCATAGCTTTTTAGAGTTCCAGACCTCAGTGAGTTTTAAACATAAACTATCTGTAAACCCGGTGTTGCCCGGGTATTTATTTATTTCACACTCTCGTAGTCCACCTCCCCTTCTCTCCTGTCTCTGCATCCATCTCTTTCTCTCTTTCTCTCCCATCTATCTATTCGTTTCCACCATTCCCTCTCTCGGCAAATGTTTTTACAGGTTTACCCTTTGTCAAGTGCGCCTCGGTTGCACAGTGGTAAAGTTCCAGACTATACTGTGGCAAAATTTTGAACGTTCGTTCAGTGGTATGTGTGTATAATGTCTGTAAGATTTGTCACGAATAAAATTAATCGTGTACTAGTAATAAATTGTAGCGTCATGCCAAACGCTGTAATTTTACTGCTTGATCGCCGAAAAAGTAGTAAGCGACAAACTTTATTCCTTTCATCATTTTGCTGGGGTTGGCAGCTAGGAAAAGTTTCCTAAAGGTTTGAAATTATGTTTAACGTTTGTTGAATGTCGCTAAGCGCTCTCCTTCTCAAATAGTGGACTGATAAAGAGACACTATCACGTACCGCAACACGGGTAAGTTTTCATTGTTTATGACGTCATATCTCCTTTAATATCAGCCCTATCGCAAAAGCCTTTCTTAGCTAACGTCTTCTACATATAAATTACATTGCTGACAAATTTCAGCTTCATAGGTAAAGTAGTTTTTGAGACATCGTGTTTAGTCAGTGAGTGAGTGAGTGAATGAATGAGTCAGTGAATAATTGTCCTTTCGCTTTTATATAGATAGAGATATATATTTACTGGTCAACATTCAAACCTTAATGTCCATACTTTTCAGCCAGTCCACTACCTCTGTAGAGGCACTATATAGTTTTTGAACAGATCCACTGAATCTTACTTTTGTGCTGGATGGTCTGAGGTACATTATCACAGTCGTAGAATGGGTTTTCAGATTTTCCCAAACTTGGGAAGTCCGGATTTACGACTTCCGTGGTTTGCCCTGGTTCTGTTTGTAGATTCCATTCCCTTCTCTGTAAGCTGAAACCAGGAGGACGTTTACAACGATGAAGGATTAAACCCAAGAGGTCAAGATTTAAAGAGGTCTATTTTTCATGCCAGATCCCATCAGCATCGAGATGTCTTTCCACGAGAGAAGTTTCATGATTTTCTGATCAATATATCAGTCATAGTAATCAGTTTCTTCTTGAGGATGGCGGAATATTAATTCACAGTTATCAAACCGGTAAGTGTATTTACAGGAGCAGTTAAATTGCACGGTACAGGTGACCAGAACCTAACGGGACTTCCTCCAACCCGGTTGTAAACAATACATCGGAAATATCTCAAAGGTCAATCTCTGTTGCAAAATTTCTTCTTTTACTGACGCATTTCCCACTTTTTAGGCATAATCAGATTATGTAAATATATGGTGTGCTCTTTATCATCCTCATATAAAATCTGTTTTGACCCGGAACTAGTTCGGCAGCCATTGTCGGTCGCATTCTATCTGGCCACTCTGTGCTGTGCGCAACATGTGTATGGTTTCAGCTAATGCTAAAAAATGAAATAACCATGACGATAGGTTTTCTTGCTATATGATTTATTTTATGAGGACGACAAATAGCTGACCGTATATTTACATAATCTGATGGTGCCTCAAAAGGGCGAAACGCGCCAGTAAAATAAAGAAGAAATTTTGCGACTGAGACTGACTTTTGAGATATATCCATAACCAGTTGCTGTACCAGCCACCAGTATGGAGTGGAACCAGTTTTAATTAATCGAAAAATAAGAAAAACCTCCAGCTATTAACTGTCTAGGCTTTCTGTTTGTGACACTACTTGGCAGCGTTGCGTTGACTTCCGTTATTTAGGGTTTAGCAACTGTAGGCCTTGCAGGAAAGTTGAACTCCAGCCGTACCGTTTTTATCAAAACAATAGTAATCAAAAGAGTTTTTTTTTTTTTTTGACGATTTTGGCGTCTCGCCGCAATCGTTCTAAATGCTCGTCCGTTGATGTTAGATCGTGTTTGTCCCACTATTCCTCATCGTCAATGTCATTTCGTGTACCCTCGACGATACTGTCGCTAGTGAAACGTTACGTTAAACACTGCAGCTATTTTCATCACAAATAATCGCACTAACTCCAAAACTCGAGCTGGTCTCTTTTGAAGTCTAAGAGATCGCGCATTTCACCGAATATTTGTGTTGGCCGTCGTAGAGCAAAATGTATAATATACTGCAAGATAACTTCCAAGACTTCGTATGTCAATTGAGCACTGCAGTGGCATTTCAGTGTTAACATGGTGCCAAATTGCAACAAGATTTAGTATGTTGCGTGGTGCTCATATTAGTTTGTTCCGCCTCTGTATTTTATTAAAACCAAACAGCAGAAAAACAATAATCAAGTCCTTACCTCCTTAATAATTGATTACTGCAATTAACCTGTTTGCTACAGACTCTTTGGTTTTCTTCAATTTATTGTTGGCGAACTTGTCTAGCCAGGTCACCCCAAATGGTTCCCTGGGGCTTAAGCCTTATCTTTGCCATGGGAATTCGAATGCCTTTATTTCATGCTGCTTCAGAAATGAAACTTCCTGACAGATTAAAATTGTGTGCCGGAAGCGGGACTCTAAACTGGGACCTTTGCCTTTCGCGGGAAAGCGCTTGCACGCGAAAGACAAAGGTCTCAGGTTCAAGTCCCGGTTCCGGCACACAGTTTTAATCTGCCAGGAAGTTTCATATCATATCAGCGCACACTTCGGTGCAGAGTGGAAGTTTCATTCTACTTCAGAACACTTTTCGCATGACCAAACTTGTGCTTCGGATCGTTTTCACGTTTGAATTGCAAATTACAAGGCCTATTTTGTATACCGGGACTTACGACATAGTCTGTTAATGTTTACCATACGACATTCGTTACCCCATGAATTTAGACGAGTAGACCATCATCAATTCTCGAAACACAGCAGAACACCACTGCACCATTTCTCAGATGGGTAATGTCCCTGAGGCAAGTACAAAGATGGGTAGCTACGTTTCTAAGACATTATAGACATTTCCCATTGGTGGGGTGTACTTTGAACAAATATGACATGAATTTTAGGCGTTATGGTTGGGAATGAAACTAATACACCTTAAATTGCTGCAAGTGAAACGAACAGCAATGACATCTACAGTATGTAGCTGCTTCTAGAAAGTGCTGCTTTTGGTGTGCCGTCGTCACTCGATAAAAAATGAAATGGCAAACTGTAGAAGAGAGGATTTGCAAACATTACTTTTCCTATACAGCCTCCGTTGCTTCCTGAGAGATATTTATATTGCTCCCATCGCAATGGTTGGGTCATTTCTTCAGCCTTTAGCAAGTTGCCGTGACTACGGAAGACCGTAGTCGAGCTATTGATATTGTAATTCTTCGATGTTCTTTGCAGACTTTTCTTCGATAAACATTACTTCCTCAGTACAGCATCTTAAAAATCCATAACGTTCTCAATACTTCGCCACCTAAAACTTGTGTGCCGTTTGTGAACTTTACCGCGTTTCTGTAATGCCTTTCCTGTTTTCCCGATAAATACTATATCAAATATACTCGCAGTATGCAGACGCTCAGGCAAGTCCTTTGAGGCTGTGAAAGGAGTTATCTTCCTTTTTTTCTTTTTACTGAGAAATGTAGACCTTGTACCATTATTCCAAGAGATTCTTCTTTTCAGTCCGTTACTACAGTATCTTTAGCAGACGGGGTGTGAAAATGTATGGATGCAACTCCATATTGTGCGTGAACCTAAGGAAATATCTCTCGACCATTATTCATGCAGAAAACTTTAAAAGAAACGTTTTACGGCAAGAAGACTGGAATTCGCCACTATGCAACAAGATCTAGTGAAGTGTACATTTCCATTATAGTGAGTCGCGTTATTGCACATTTCTCTCCACTACAACTAAAGTAGGAACTTTTATTATTCTAATTACAGCTTGAAGCTGTTGCTGTGTTCCGTTAATGAGAAGAGTGTAGAAACGATAAAATGTTATTTCCCAGTGTCATTCTTCTCGGTTTTATCCTCTCATTATTAAGTGAACATTCGCGACTATTCTGAAAAAATACCAACAGTGCTTACATTTTTATTATAAGCTATTTATTTAATTTAGTGCTTCTGTTTCAAATTCTCTTATGGGCGTTCACCATTCCGCAATTTTCTGCTTTGAAATTCAGATCGCAGTAATTTCGAACTGCAACTCAGGAAGTAAAATTACCGATTCTTATAAAATAACCACTGAATAGTGATGAATAGTTTGTATTTAAGTCCTTCCTTAGACACACAGCCGTAGGCCATCCCAGAAAATGGTGTCATGGGTAAGGACACCTCCTACATTATAGGGTGAATAAAGTAGGATAATAGGTATAACATTTGACGAATGGTAGGTGGGACGGGGCGGGAATGGCGGGCAAAGCGGATATGAATATCTTTGTCGTGTACATTATTGTCTTTGGTTATTGTTGCAGTGCACTAGGAGTGGTGCTTTAGTGTATTTTGCGACAAATCAGTAAGAGAGACCTCAAAACCGTACTATTACCTGTTTATTATTACCTCACAGACCAGTCATACAGGATCGTCGCAAACAGACTTCTGGTTTTTCTCGCGTTGTCCCTTTTCTCCGTATCACCTAATAGCAAATGCTCTACCTAAATCTACCTGACATATCCGGCCAGCGATCAAAAGCTGTGGCTTTATGAAAGTTTCTACTCGCATAAAATGCTTAGCAACTAATAACAATGAAGGAACGTTGTTAACAGGCCATTTGATGCCTTACCACACCTTTCATCTGTCCCGTGCATCTTTTCAGTGCTTCTCAGTGCCGATCGTATGATCGGCAATTAGTTGATGAGTACTTCAGCAAAGGTGCACTGATGACATTCATGTTCATCATAAGGTCATTACTCAAACAACTTACGGGAATGCTATCGGGTGATTATTTCGACAGGAGCACACACTGCCATTCTCAAGGCACAACTGTACTCTAGGATGCAATGTGCAAGCGAAAGTAATACCTCGGTTTGGAATGTGTGAACAAGGAAGATAACACAGTACAAGTCACTACAGTGTCAATACAACCAAAGGTGAACAAACATCAAAATATCGATAGTGACTATAATCAACAGGTGAGGCAACATTAATTCTGTCCCTCTGTTTTTTGAAGAGAGACAGTGCCGCATTTCAAGCAGAATTTAAACAAAATCCACCATCTCTGTTTATAAGGTCGCTTTCTAGTTTAATTTCAGTATCTTCCTTCATAACACTCCCAGTAGATAGACGTGCATGCCAGGATCGCTATGGTGTTTTATTCCATGGGATGACCGCCAAGACAATGTTTTTTAAGCAGAATTGTTTGGCTCTTTGTAAGCGTGTGTGACATGTTTGATCAATATGCCGTTCTTCCTGAGTCCTGATTGTGTGACAAACTATGACATGCCACAACTGCAAGGAATGCGATAGCCATCAGCCTTACGCAAACCAATATCATCCTTTGCTGACCTCAACGTTCAAAACTCTGTTGATGAAACGAAAGCAAGCCTCAATTTACAATATTATCGACCGAAACGAACTTTATTTTGCCCATTCGCTAATGTTTATTTTTAATTATGTATTTAAATTGTCTGTTCAGCAATCCAAAAACCTTCCTACCGGTTAAAGTCTGATACAAAAATCTTACTGCCGAGAGACTCCTTCAATATTCATTCTTTAACTGTACACCAGGTTACCGCACGATGAAATCGATGATCGAAAGAAGAACAATCTCTCTGAATCCAGTTAATGATATTAGTATATCACCTGCCTTTCCTTTCTGATAAGTCAGTCTCCGATCAAGGCAGCATTTTACATTTAATTTGCGTGGTGCTGTACAAAATACTCCTTCATTGCTTCTGCTGCAAATACCATCCGGATTTCTGTTGTAGCTGCAAGCGATAGTTAAAAAATAAATAAATAAAAACGAGTCGTGATTTATTTCGTAACAAACGTAACACTGCAGCGTTAATGAATATTTCTGATTAATGTTGTTTGACATATTCCATCTAATGTTATCGGTTTTTCTGTATGATGAAACTGATAAAAAAGGTACACACAGGCTGTAATTCAACGGGTACCGATATAACTGCAGCACGTCATTCAGTAGCTCGAAAAGATACAGGTATAGGAAACGTAAAAAACTTCGACATGAATTTTTTTGGAACTAAGGTAGCATCGCTTAACTAGAACAGACGACAGGTCTCTTGTACCAAAGCCTCATAGAAGCTTGTAATTTACAGGTATCATCAGGGGGGCCACTGTTTGTGTCAAGAGTCACGATCGCTGCGAACTTCTTGGCGACAAATCACCA
Organism: Locusta migratoria; assembly: GCA_026315105.1. Taxonomy (NCBI): domain Eukaryota; kingdom Metazoa; phylum Arthropoda; class Insecta; order Orthoptera; family Acrididae; genus Locusta; species Locusta migratoria. The sequence continues at coordinate 903,650,243 of CM048744.1, read as the reverse complement.
GCAAACTTTTATGCCAGTCTTTTATTTCAGTAAAAATTTTGGCTTTTATTCTAAAACGTGCAAAATGTAAATGAGGAGTTCCTTCATTGTCTATGTTACACTGTTTCCGATATCCTCCGATATCCTCCTTGATTCTTCCAGCATACCTTACTCTACCACTTGGTCATCATTTCTGATGCCGAAACAAAAGAGATACGGCGAAGAGATATTTATAATGTAATATTTCTATTTATAGACAGTCAAAACCTTACAAATTACTTCTTTTACATTAAAACAACAACTAAAATCAGTTTCGTTGAAGTAAGCCTATTGTGCAACATCCTCATTCAATAAAAAGAGTTGCATAACGTCTTGTACGAATGGCTACCTTCACCGTACATGGTACACTGCCTACTAATTCATTTACACACTTCTGTGCTAATATATCACACGCTTAAAACGCCAGTCCTGCTTAACTCGAGTAAATTTCGTCTTAGGGCAGGACGCGATCTTCATTTTCTCGCAAGTATGTTTAAAAGTGTTGTTATTGGGGGTACATGCTGGCCAAACCAGTCACACAATACAGGCATGATCGACAACATTGTTAACGATGCCAATTCGATGGGCTCAGTAGTTGTGGTACGTTACCTACAACTCGTCCCAGAAATTAAACATGAGAAGTAGCATTGAATTAAAATTTGTACTGTGGCCATGCCTCGAATCCGGAACCTCCTACATACTAGTTAGGCGCTTTAGACCGCTCGAAAAAAGGGAAAAAGTCCCAGTCACTTTTTTAAAAATTTATTTTTATTTTTTTGTTCTACAGGTATAGCGATGGTTTACAGTCGTCTGTTCATGTTCTATTTGAGTTGTTCGTTGAGAATTTTGCTCAGCTTTTTATTACAGATGGCCCTGGGTTATCTTTCCTTTTCTCTCTTTTCAGTAGTTTTTCTGTTTGATCGGACCTTTGAGGACATTGGTTTTTGTTTTATTTTAATTGTTTCGTCGTTGAGTCGGGTTTTTCGTTACAGAGGGCGTCGAGCCCTCTGACCGAGCACGTTGAGCTACCACGTCGGCAGGCCTCTGTCAGAGCGAGTTGAGCCACGACGCCCGGAAAGTTTCCAACCACCGTCTAACGTGTTCATGCATCATATACTGATTCGCCGCTAATTACACTATGCCGAACAGCTGCAAGAATAATCCGTAATTCTCGTACCATCGATGGCAAGTGTTATCTGCTAACATGGCATTTTTAGACATTTGATTATAATTCATTGTCCTAAGAACGACGGCTTTTTTACAATTTTCAGTGTGTCATTGCTTTAAAGTTGTGTAAGAAAATCATCAAATATACAAAGCAATATGGCGTATGCAAAAGAGAATTTCTGGCAAGGTTTCGGGCGAGTTGATGTAACGTGACTGATTTCCGAACGCCAAACGTACGATGCTTACCTTCCAGGATATAGTCATTCATAACCAGTACAGACAAAAAAAAAATTAAACTTAGAACAAATTACCAAAGCAAGGCAGCTGATAATATTTTAACGGAAAAACATAATAAAACCACGTGGGAGATATTAAAATAAAAGTTTAGAGGGAAAAGTTAAAAAAAAGTATATGTTTGTCAAAGCTAAACTCAAATATCAAATAATTTTGGCTCTTTGTTACAATACGTTCTGAAAGAATATTGCCGCGGTAGAGTGGTGGAGTGCATTGAGGCGCTATGCTCCGATGCGCGAAGCCGTTCCCGTCGGGTGGGGAGGGGTTCGAATCCGGCCTCGGGCATAGATGTTTGTGTTATCTTTAGTGTAAGTTAGTTCATAAGTAGTCTGTAAGTTTAGGGACTGATGACCTCGCAGTTAAGTCCCATCAGCAAAAAAAAAAAAAAAAAAAAAAAAAAAAAAAAAAAAAATAGTGGAGTCGTAATCGTATCGTCCATAATATTTTATTAATTATATTTGTGTTACTTTCTCCGAAATGTTTGTAAAAAAATCATATAACTACAGGAAAATCTAAAGTGGGCCGTAAAACTTGCCTGTGCGGTTGTTTCTGAAATCATTTTATATTTATCCGAAAATATATAAAAAAAAGGCTGCCTTGCGTAATGTGCAAAATTATACGTGCAGTAGCCAAACAAACAAATATAGCAATCAAAATACAAATGGCATATAAAATTCGCACGATCTCGTATTTATTGAGTTATATTTTGTACAATTGTATAACTTTCCAGTTATATATTCATTTGTATCAGTCCTGTATGTCTGTAAAATATGTTGCGAATACAATTAGTAGTAAAGAAATAATAGATTAAAATTTCTGCTTGATAAGGTGGTTTTCCATGAACGTTACTGTTTATGTTGTTGTTATGTGCTCATATATCATGAACTACGTGTCGTACTGTGGTACAATTTCGAAGGTACATTCAGCTATATGTGTGTATACCGTCTGTAAAATTTCCTGCGGCTATAATTTGTAGTGTAGAAATTATAAATTGTAACGTCATATTGAATGTCGTAATGTTAGTCCATGAACAGCGGAAAAGTGGGAAGCGAGATTTTTTTTTCTTTTTATAATTTTGCTATGTTTGTCAGCAAGAAAAAGTCCAATAAAAGTTTGAAATTACGTTTAACGTTAGTTGCAAGTCGCTAAGTACTGTCATTCTCATACAGTGTGTGAACAGTCTCGTCGCATTATGTGGCAGTTTCTTGCAACTATATTGTTTATGACTTTGTATCTCCTGAACCATGTATCTCAATGTTACCTCATGGTAAGGAATATGTGCACCAAATTTGGTTGAAATTGGTTCAGTGGATAAGGAGGAAATGTGCAGCACTGTCGTTTGATGGAACGATGGCGATCGTCCTCATGGGTTGAAGCATAGGTGTGCAAAATTTCATCAACATTGGAAGAAAGCTGTAGAATTGTGTACTATAACTGCACACAAACAAACACACAAACATACGGACACTGCTTTATATATAAAGATTTTCTTTGTTTCAATAAAGCTCTTCCTTAAATCCTTAATTCGCTTACCGTTCTCCGAACTTATCTGGATTTTCATCCCCCTATCATTGAGTTTACTTGTACACGTCTGTTGCCCCATGCCGTGTACTTCCTCTTTATAATTTTTAACGCTATATTTATATCTTTTGTACTGCTGTTTCGTGCAAGGGATTTTTTTTTCTTACAAACATATTTCACGTCATTCCATTTGTTAGTTCTTTTCCAGCAAATGAGAAAATAAGAGATCAAATTGATGTTAAACAGAAGAAAATGTTTGCAAAAGCTGTTTCCTATAGGTGAGTTCTTGTTTGCTTTAGATGTTTTATGCTTTGTTTGCTTCGACGTTTCGTGGAAGAGGAGGACGAAGAATACAAGGACCACTCCGTTGCAGAAAATCGTGTCTCACTTTAGAGAGAAAGTTTTAATGGATGTGACATACGGGCTGTTCTCCTCGCTGTTCTGGCACAGCACGTGCATAATGACTCTTGAAACAAAAACTTGAACCCCTGTGGAAGGAGACACTTCTAAGTGGCGAAAGCTCTGGGAGTCGAAAATTTGCGAACAAATTCTCGACAAGCCGGCAGTCGCAATTTCAAGTGGAATATCCTGTCAAACAAACACATAAAGAACTTCTGTGCTACCACGACGCAAACTTCAGACGTGCTGTAGCCGGGGAGCAAACGCAGCTTCGAGCGATACCGCTATTCTGGCTAAAAGGCGCGACAAAAAGTAGAGTCAACAAAGACAAACTGGAATTTAGCTTCAAACGATTTTGCAGCATCCTCGCAAATTAGATTTCACTATGTAACTGCGAAATGCAATATTTAACATCATTACTAATTAACCACACCTGCGTCACTGTTTCTTTGCTTCCTCACCAAACTACTCTGATATTTGAAATAACTTTCGACGATAAATTTAGATACGATTAGCAAGACAAAGGGTAAGGACTAATCCAAATGTGTGATTCATTAAACCATATGAAATTTAAGGAATGTGGCTGTAATTTATGAAATTGTTATCTTACTATACGTCAAGCGATTTTTAATCCGAGTGAGACTTTTTGAAATCTACATTAAATCTTGACGTTGATAATGAGATTTGTTATTAACACTGTGCGTTTCTAGTCTCATATAGTATTGTCTTCCCACTGTTCCGTAGGATCACTTCATGTTACTGGCGGTTGTTCATCGAGTCAAATAATGTGTGATTGCTTCTGATGGGAGCATACTTTTTCATAACAGTCTGCTATTTATAATTTTCTCATGATACTTGCGTTCGTACGTAGAACATACCATATTACCTTGAACACAGAACAATGACTGTAATTCAAAATATGCAAATGTTTACGAATCTAAGAGACGGAATTGCTAGGTCATTGGACCATAGACTTAGAAAAAAGTTTAACTAACTTACGCTGAGGACAGTGCAAATCTAACGATGCCACATCATCTGTTGCTTTATTTCCTTTTATTTATACATAAGCTTATTGGGCATAACAGGACACTGAAATAGTCGATAAAGTAACGTATGTAAGTAGATAAATGACTACCAAATTGTGTCCTTGAAACATCTGGTATACACATGAATGTGATTTGCACAGTATTTATTTAGATGTGTAGAAGCGTTTCCCGCTATCTGTTTTCCAAGTACCTTAAGCCGCATTGATATGAGCTGAGCCATCAAGGAACTATCATTTTCGTAGTGGAAGGAAACGTGTATAGTAAAAATTGTAGAATACCAAGGTTTGACTAGAGGAAGCAGATTCAAATGAATTTAGCCTGAGATAATTGGACAGAGATGAAAGAGCACCAAAATTGTCGTCGAATGGTAGAAGAAACCAGTGTTGGACTGAAGACAAAAAGAGAAACAACCTGCAATTTCGATAGTTTAACCTTGGTCTCTATGCTTCTGACATGTGTCTACATTGACTCTTCCTAGTACATGAATACAGAATAAGTATCCCAAGTTTTAGTATCTGAAATTTTACTTTTCACCTAATCGCTAAATCCACTGGAAATAATGACTGAAGCCCACATATCTGGACCCACAGTACTTTTAATTATTATGTTTTGCATAAGAGTTGTATAAAGATGGGAAAACGATGATTTGAAAACATGTGAGTGGATCAGCATCTTTATTTAGTATGTGTATTGATATCCTAGCCATCTAACAAATTAGATAGAAACATTCGGCACTGGTGCGGCTGCTATCTCTCATGATAGATGTCTGTGTAAGTGATACTGGTGCGTTCATTGCATCCATAATTAAACAGTCCGATATTCATTATTACACACTGAGAATCAATCTTCCTTCTGCCAGTACATTATGCGTCCTTAAAATTTGCAATGAACCAGTTCTGGTTCATATCGTTTAACAAAGAAACCGTCGAGAAGTGGCGTATTTTTACGTATTACAATGATCGAATACGATGTGGTGAATCATTAGTTACAATTTCGGTCAAACCTGTAGTGACGTTGAGAAGAGTGACAAATAGTTTTGTGTGTCACAGCAGAGGTCATTGAACTAGACTTAATGTATCTTATCTGTTACTAGGAATCACTTAATTATAGGAGACATAAAATTACTTTATATTCAAGATCCTACTTATTATGTCATCTAATGCCTACTAACTATTAAGAAATGGTCTCATGAGGTACCGGTGGCTTAGTGGATATTGCAGAAATGTGTACTGCAATGTGGCTATATAGATCCTCTGAGCTGCACGGCCTACAACAATTACCGAATATGCGGAGGTCGAACAATGCAAGCCGTCGCAACTTCTCGTTGTTCAGTTCTCTCATTATAGTAATGTTCCCAGTAACTTATGTAAACTAACCACTTATTCCATATATTTACAATTCATTATTTTTGTATGAATGACGTCAGAGACAACAGCAAAGTACTAACGCAACGATGATATTTGAGAGCCAAGTGATCAAATTTTAAATTACTGAACATACAAAATAGAATACTAATGTTTACAATTTTGTACAACATGGTAATATTGAAAAATACGAAAAACTAATTTACCATGGAGTGACAAATACTGTGTTTCAGTGTTACAAACTGCACACCAGCTGCAGGTACTGCGTTCCGCTCTGCGTAGCCGGCAAAGAACGCTGTCATACGGTAAATTCAGTGGTAAGAAGACATATTTCTGACTTGGTACCCTACAGCAGTGGATAATGGAATGGATTCTACGATGATCCGTGATTATTGTGTGTAATGGAGTTTCACTACAGTATGACGTTCCTGGAAACCACAGGCTGTAAGACTGTTCTGTGGATGACTCCAGACAGATAGAGCCACAATTTGCATGTTAAAAGTTTAAACTTGTATCATGCACTGGAGAGGCCTTTTTATTTATATGTTTCATATATTTGACTAAGGAAATGCTTTATACGGTGTACATCAGTCCTCAGAACTCTAATCTGCATTGATGATGTTCAATTATTTGAACGTGAACGATATTCCATATTTTAAAGTAAATATTCTTTATTACAACTCCACCCCCCGCCCCCCCCCCCCCCAGGAAATTTGTTATTTTTATCATAATATTGTGGCGGTCTGGCACACATTCCATTATGAAACATATACGTTTTCTTAATGGTATTAAGTCCCCGAAATTGACAATACTTATAACCATTTAAAGTAATCAGCTGGTTCCTGCACCTTTAAAGACAAATAATACAGTTCCTGTGATGGACACCATACCAAATGTTAATCTTATTTCTTGTATATTTAAAGAATCTACGAAAACTAAAGTCAGTCGGCAAGACCAAACTACCAGGCCGATTTCCTTCATTTTTGTTTTAAACGAAAGGTATTTATTAACAAATTTGTCATCAAGTATTTAAATTAGCTTAAGTGTCTCCCTCCTTTATTTTTATTCAAACGCGGTATTCTTCTGTCCTTGCATTGAATAATTTAATCGGTTTGTCTTACGATATCTTCGGTTCTAATTAAGGTACGAAGTTCTTTTTGACCTAACAACACTCAGCGATTCAAGCTCTTTTATTTGCGCCTTTAAACATTTGCATTGATTGATTCTGAAGAGAGCTTTACTCCTATTTTTTCCCAACTTTGTCATTCCACTAACGGTGCCAAGTATTCGCATGGGTCCTCTAGTTATAATTTAAAAGCTTGGACTTGAAAGTGGAGGTCGTATTTTGACTTTTAATAAAATGGAAAGGATGAGAGTTACATAAGGCGTCAGTAATAGACACATTATTGCAGGTGTAGAAACATTATGAGGAGTTAGTGGCACTTGGCGTCTTGGCGTCTTTATAATCGGTAATCTTCTGAAAGTCTGCAGTTATTTAGAATGAAACTGTTGCACAGCTTAGACGCAAATACAGACGTTTATGATGTTAACAGGTGATAGTGCATCATTAATTTACATCTACCACAATGTTACTCTCACAAAAATGATGCAAATTGTAAATTATTCCGATCAATTTCACGTTAACTACTCAAGAAGAATTTTACTATTCGTCTTCATAGTGTTCTGCAATTCTTCTGCTAGGTTCAATAGAGAAAGTCTGGGCGCAGTGTTGTCAAGACGCGAATTACGATTTTTTTCGTCAAACCATGTGACGAGATCTGTCAGGCGCTTAAAAGTACTTATTTTTAAATGTGAACATGTATACAATATTCTTTAAAATTACTTACTAAAGGTTTGACCGAAGTGTAGCAAGACTGATTGGGAAATGTACAACCTGGAAATCTAATTGAGAAGCATGAGGTGTAGTGGCAAAGAACCGTTTAATTACTGGAGGGGAATTAGGTGATTTATGAAGAATGGAAGAATTGATTTTGAAGTTAACTTTTTGTCCGAATATTAGTGGCTTAACGAGGAGTGGGAAAATGATAAGTTGGCTTTTAAAGTAATCAGTATGAAAGTTTAAACTAACCTTTAATTTCTAGAAAGTTTTCATGAAGAGCACGAAAAACGTACTTAGCAATTTGAGGTAACTGAAATGTTTCAGATTCAGCTGCCGCTGGCTATGTTAGATATCGAAAAATTCATTTGTTCCTATATGGTTGGCTTAAGACCAGTATCATAAAATAAATAAAGCTAATATGCTAATCAGCAATCGGTATTGTCTGTAACGGTGTCCTATCGACTATAGAAATACAGCAATTGCTTATGCCCTTCCGCATTTTTACAAACCAATCACGTTGTCAAACTATAACAGGAATTTGAGGTCCGAATCACTCAATAGTGTAACGAGTTTCGAACAGTCATTTCAAGTATCTCGGCTTTCTTATTGGTTCCTGGATCGTGAGTTTTATTTTATTTTTAATAGTTTGGGCACCCCTATCTTTCTGTTAGGACACCACTACACTTTGGTAGCACCAGGTGAAACTCGTCCTGTTTCTGAGGTGAATATTCTTCCATATCAACTTGTAGCACTACCGGAATCTGACGTACCTGCATATTATAAAAGCCAGTATTCAGTAGGTATGGCCCAAACGGGTAAATACGCCCCTTTACCCCCATTCAACAGCTTCTACATGAAATTTTTAGCAAATATGAAGTCATTTGATATTTCATCAACAGAAAACGAAGATTTTTTTTTTCAAGAACACCACTGTAAGCTAATTTTTACAACTTCACCGATTATGTTTAATCTCTGGCTCATTAAATACTGAGTACACATTTTAGCGACGCACATACTGAATAGACCGTGAGGCACACAAAATAGCACTCTATTACCCTTCCCAATACGGTTACATTACACTGTTTTATCGGAACAGAGTTCTACCTGTGCTGATCACATTCAACTTGTAGTCACATTGAGTGTGCCTGGGTTCAACGTACACTGTAAATATTGTTACAGTTAATAACTGCATTTAAAATCCTGAACCCTTTTTCATTTACCAGTAAGATGCCAAATGAATGTCACCTACTTATTTTTGTAAGTGAAATATAATTGATAATATGTGCTAGGAGACTTAATGTGGAAAAAGCATTTTTTGAATATTTCCGCGAGACACCACGTAAACCGACTGCATTCGCGAGTTTTCCGCCTTGCGGGACGGACGTGTGGCGGCTCCGGACGAGCGCCTCGCTGTCAACGAGGATGTTTACCTGCGCTCCAGGTTAGTCGCTGCTGCCAGCGCGCTAACACTATATTATTTGCTTCGCGATTTGAAAAGACAACATGAGTACTCAAACTTGCCAAAGAAAAGACACAGTGAAGTTCATATTTGACCAAAGTTTCATTCTTCCTAAAGCTATGGAGATTAGATCGTGGCTTTCTGAAAAATTGATGATAAATCCAGATGATATTGTAGGTGTACATTTGTCGATTATGAGTCCTGATGCTTATGTAAAACTGTCGAGCTGTGATTTATGTGCGTCAATTGTCGAAAAATGTGGGGGAATAGTAAAGTCTCATCATTCTAACGGCGCAATTAGTGACGTTGTATCATTTGCTGGAATGGGAATACGGACCGTTCGTGTTTCGAGATACCGGCTGCTGAAATAAATAGTGTCCCTCAGGCGTGTGGAAGAATAATATCAAATGTTGCGGAAAAGTGGTCCGAACCTCACATGTTTCTTGTTTTGAATGGTGTCCGCCAGATTAAAATAGAGCTGCAGAGACACATTCGATCTTTCGTAAACATTTGTGGGTATAGGGCCCTCGTTATCTATGTCGATCAGCCGAGGACATGCGCTCTGTGTAACTCCACTGAGCACATTCGTGCTGAATGCAGTAGACGGAGCGTCCCGCAACTATCTACTGCCGAGGGTACTACTACAGGGCCTGTGGTACAGATGAAGTTATCATACGCTGCTGCCGCTTCGCCGAGAAGACCGATGGATCAGAAACTAGTAGAACAGGGAGACTCATCTGTGGTCCAGGACAGTAGCTCAAGAAACATGGGTGTGTGTGATGCAGTGGAAAATCAAATAGTTCCCCAACAGTTCGCAAATCAAGTAATTGTAGATCACCATAACGACAAAGAAATTGTTTTCGAAGCAGGTCCCTCCACATTCCCGCTAAATGAACCGAGTGTTTCCCCTGTATCTCCTACACAAACGAAACCTGCAAGCGATAATTTTGGAGAATCTGACCCTCAGTCCACAGTAATTTCCATCCATGAAAAAGAAGAATTATCAAATGGGGGACACTCAGAATTTCCAGAGAGTCCTTTGAATGACGAAGATAATGATGACGGAAATGCGAACAGCAGCACCATTGAAAACCAAATAGAGAATTACAGATGTGACACCCTATCGAGTGCTCAAGAGATTAGTATACAAATGGGACAGTGAGCCACAACCGAATTCAGTGATTATACCGAATTAAAGGAAAATTCTCTATCAGTGGCTTCATCACCGGAATTTTCCGAAACGTCGCCAGACAAATCTCCAGAGCGGTCCAGGTCGCCCAGGAAATCTCGGAAACGGAACAAAAAGAGGCGACTGGCTCATCAGAATGCGAAAACCTCGGCTCCTCCCTTAAAGGAGAGGCTACGTACCATCAGAGAAAACTCAAAGGCGGGTAAGGGAGAGTCACTGGAGAGAATCGACGACAGACTGAACGTGGATATGAGACTGCTTGAAGACGCCGACACGACCAGACAAGGACCAACAGGAACAGACAATTCATACATTGCTGTAGATAATCGTTCTCCCGCATGTCTCTCCTCTTGGGCTGACGACAGAGGACAAGATGACTTCCTTACGGAAGCAACAAATGAAAAGGCCACTAAAATAGTACAACGATGGAAGTATGTGAAAATTTCAGAGACAAGAGTAACCGGAATAGGAGTACTCCTCGAATATAACCCGATTGTCACAACCGCCACTTGAAATACAGCAAACTTATCACATTACGACCTTACATGTGAACAGGATACGAAGTAGTACCAAAATCGCTGCCCTTAAAGACTTCCTCTACCAATCGGATACAGATGTTACGTTATTACAGTAAGTACTTTTTACCCGCTTAGACATCGCGGGATACAAAGAAATTTCAAATGTAGCCCCAGAAAGAGCATGTGGCTTTGCCATACCAGTCATGGATGGAATCGAGGTCACCGATACGTGTTTTTTAGATTCCGGGAGAGGCATAAGGTGCAAGATTTTAAACATTACACTCATCAATGTATATTTACCATCCGGAACCAATGCTCGCCAGGATAGGGCCAATGTATTAAAAAATGATATCGTATTTTTACTGAAAGACAATCCCGTCGAAGTTATCATTGGCGGAGATTGGAACTGTGTCATAAACATAAAGGATCAACAACCGAATTTAAATGTCTCCAAAGAAATAATGAGCCTCGTGGAAAATTTGCAGTGTTAGGACGTATGGGAATTAAAACAACCAACGTCTGTCAAATTTACGTACTTCAGCAAGCGCAAAGAAGGCTTGATCGGATATATTTTTCTTCAAATTTTGGGCCTAACATCAGTGCAGTCGAAGTAATACCCACCACATTTTCCAATCATTTAGCGGTGAGGTTTAGCATCGGACTCACGAAGCAGAAGACATACTGAGGCCAGTTTTATGGAAACTAAACATTGACATGCTTCCCGTAATTGCTTTAGCTGAGCAAATAGACGAATCTTGGCAGACGTCTTTAAGACAGACTCGCAAATACAGGTCCTCTATAGATTGGTGGACGCTTTGTGCAAAACGGAAACTAAGATCAACACTAATGTCATACGAACGCGAAGAGGTGGGTGGTTTAGAGACACTATAGAACTTCATTACTCTTGTTCGAGGGATCTCTATGAGATGCCAATCTCAGAGGAAGTCAGAATCAACATAAATAAAGTAAAGGCTACCCTGATCAGTCTAAAACGGACTGAAGGACTTAGAATAAAATCGTGTGTGCGAACTACGCTGGAAGAACAAACTGCATCACTTTACCAACTAATTAAACACGAAAAAAATAGAAGAAGAACTTTTATACAGAAACTGCGCACTGAAGACCACGAGATTTTAGATCAACAAAAAGATATTTTAAACGAGGCTCACCGATTTTACAATTTGTTATACAGTGAAGACCACTACACACCGTCTGACGCAACGGAATTATTCAGAGACAGTGGCATCAAGAACAAAGTAACGGAGGAACAAAATAGAGGTCTCAAAAGTAAAATAACGCGCGACGACGTTCTAGACATACTCAAAAATGCACCTGTCAAAAAAACGCCGGGTCCAGATGGTTTACCCTTAGAGTTTTATCTAACTTATTGGCACATCATAGGAAACAAATTCACAGATGTCATTAATGAAGCGTTAAATGGAGCGCATGTTCCTGACGAAATGAAAGAGAGCGTTACTGTACTATTGCCTAAAGGAAGGAACAGAGAAGTAAAAGAACTGACACAAATGAGGCCAATTTGTTTAATGAACTCTGATTACGAAATCATAGCTAGGGTAATGAAAGAAAGACTTCGACCTGTCTTGAATAAAATAATTGGACAACATCAAACATGTGTTCCTGGTAAGGGTATTTTTAAGACTGGTATAGGGACCTCATCAGAATTTGTTCTACAACATAGCTTTTATAGATTTTTCGAAAGACTTCGACGGGGTGAACCACGAATATTTATTCCAAACAATGAAATACCTGGGTTTTCAAGAAAATTACTTGGTTGTTTTAAGGAGAGAAACAACATCAACAGGAAATTATTTAACGAATCCTGGGGTGCAAACCCAAAAGTCCTGAGAACCTCAGCCCTTGCGCTTAGTGTGTCATTAAGTCATTTGGCTCATTTAATATCATAATCCTGTGGACATCACTGTACAAAACTGTTATCTTACGACCATATTGTACAACGATTTGATGGTCAGTCGTTTCAGTCTTGTAGTCCAGTTATTCGAAAATTGTAAATATGTAGAGAAAAATGTTTGTATAGCTTATGGTACTTAACTACGGGTCATCAGTCCCTAAACTTACAAACTACTTACAAACAAGCTAATACTAAGGACGGCACAAATATCCATGCCCGAGGGGGGCTTCGAACCCCCGCCCGTAGTAGCCGTGCAGTCCGTGACTGGGGCGCCTCAGTCCCCTCGGCCACCGGCATGTAGAGAAACCTATGACAATTTCGCATGGCTTCCTCTGCATAGGGATTCGCATATACCCATCTGGCGAAGCCCAGTAAGAGTTACATATCAAATTAAATTCAGAGCCTGAATGCCCTGTGTTTAGCTTCGGGCAAGTGCTTCATCCTTTATGATAATAAACGATGAAACAAGTGTGACCACAGCTGAACACGGGGCATTGAGGCTATAATTCTCTGGTTTGTGGTTTGTGGTTAATTTAGAAATTTTTAATCTGTTTAATGTGACTGAATAATTGCAATATTTTTGCGATCATGGCATTTTAAAATGACCCCATAGTGCGCAGAAAGTAATAGAGCATTGGTAGTTAGAGGAAAGTATATTAAAACGTTTTTGAAATAAAAAGTCTTTGAAATATATTGTGTGGTTTTTCTATAGCAGTTATATGTGACAATGATATGTGTGTGTGTGTGTGTGTGTGTGTGTGGCAATCATAAATGCTTCATCGATTAAGTTAGTATTCTGGGATTATCAACAGCTCTGACGTTGCTGGATCAGCGATTCCGGTATGAACTCTCATTGTCCTCTCTTCCAACAGTTGCGAGTGATGCTTCTGCATACTATTATGTGGAGATTCGGATGCCTACTTTGAAGTGCTCCCTAGACGATGTCAATGTTTATATATGCCATTATGTCAAAATTTCAGCCATTGGTGCTCATCCTGCACGGCGGAAACAGTACGTAATTAACTATTCTTTACACAACGGTCCTGTAGAAAACTTAAATTCTTCGTTACAGCTCAGTGAATGTCATGCTGATTGGTAGCGTATTGAAATACACAACATCAAGTTGTGGAAGAAAAATGTCTGATTTCAAACGCTGACAAATGCGCAAATTTTTAGCACTTTAGCTCTCTTCAGATCCTGAAAAATAAATCAAGTTTTCGCACACTGAATTGGTGTTCCGTGGATTTTAGTTGCTACATCTGTGGCTTTCACAGACCGAGAATCTGCTGGTCCCACCGGGACCAGTCAAGCGTTGGAACAACTCGCTGCTTTCTGTTACCCGACAGATGATAAACACGAAACACTTGATATAAAAATAAATCTCGGTCGACCAAAATTCTCCAGCAATAAGATATTTTGAGTTAAACTGCTACCATAACAAGTTCTTACACATATCGACGCATTCTCAACTCTCAGTTTCACGAAAGACAAGGAGGTAATCATTAAATCCGTAGCATCTGGAATCTAATGAAACTGCACCAATAATACCCCGCTTTATCTGCATACGTACACATATCAATAACGTAAGCTCTTGCTTATGTTACACAATTTGACACAGAGCTTCTTCTTTTAGTAGTGTGCGTGTCTTTTCCTTCTCTATTGAAAAGCGTAAAACCATATTTTTATTAATACTTCTAACGAACAGTCTGTTGTAGAATAAAGGACTATAGCACCTGTATAGTTTAGAATTACAGCTATAGGCGTCCCCGTGAATAAAGCGTCAGACAAGCGTGAAGTGGTTGAAGTATGTTTACACATCCTGCCGGAGAAAGAACAACCGATGCTTAAGCGTACTGTCACGAGAAGATAATTCATTTCTCAGTGGTCTAAGGTTGTGAAATTGTAAAGTTTTAACAGATTTTAATGATAGTACCGCGAGGCAGTCCTACATCACAACAAATAAAAAATTAAAATAAATGTCAGATGATTTCTAAAATGAGTTGCTCGAAGTAAGTAATAGATATGATCGGGTCAATATTCGACAGGCCTTCGTATTATACTAAAAATCTGTGCAGGAAATAAAGTAACGATCGAAAATGCATGTTGTGTTTCTTAATACTACACGTATCCTACACTGCGAAATTGAAACTGAAAACTAGTATTTCAAAACTTAGAGCATATAACGGGGAGCTCAAAACAAGAGCAGAGTGTATGGACTAAAGAATCGACCACCCAAATATCCTAAGTGAGTCATTAAAATTCTCAGATTGTATGGTGAATGCAGTGCAGTAAAGACTTAATCCACACCTCATATGCTGAAAAGTATTACTCAAGGGAATATCAGTACTTCCTGTAATATATTTTCCTCCTTTTTTTTCTTTATAGGATTGTTGAGAAGAAATGACAATTGTGACATTTATTTCTTTGGCTGCTGCCTTCCACGCATAATTGAACTATGCCTTTAAAAGACAAAATTTTGAGACGTTATTGGTCTTCTTGTTGACCGATATTCTCTAAACTTCCTAAATTTTCTACTAATTGGAAGGAAGTGACGTTAAAAAACAGTTGCAGCTCCTTGTACTTCCATATTATCGTGCAGTTTGGGACTACTCATGTTCGAGTTGTTATTAAAAATATTTATACATCCACCAACAGCAATAGATTGTGATTGATCTTTATTGCTTACTGTGCTGCCGCTTTCGATATTTCAACAATATTATCTTCAGGCCCTATATAAATACAGTAAGAAATTATTGCCGTATTTATAACATGATGTTCTACATTGTGCATACAAAATATGAAGAATAATAAGTCTAAATTTGTAAGTGAAAAATAATTACAAGTGAAGGGATATAATATGGCCTAATGTATGGTACAATAAAATACAATAATTTGTATAAATGATACAGAAATTACAGCACCTGAAATACAATACTTCCAGAAGCCATGGTGGTGATTGCAGGTTGTCAATAATTTTCCTTAGATTTGTTAACCTAGGATATGTCAGGTAATGTTAAATAGATGCTAAAAAGTTTAAAAATGAAATACGGAGGTGAAATATGTAAAACAATAATGTAGGGATTAGTATTGGCGTATTGAATAGGTTAATGAAATACACATATAAAGTTGTCATTCCAGCAAGAGTCGACAGAGTAACTTAAGTGAATGACAAACTTCAATAATAAAAGTAAAATAAACTACTCAAATACCCCAAAAAATACGTGAAAGAACATGTGGGAGAGTCATGATGTATACATCTGTCAGCAGAAGGGTTAAAGAAAAGCCTCAGCTCTTCAAGTCATCCAATGGAAAATTAAAGCAAGCATGATAACTGTATAACGTTAATTAACACCTGAAATGGTTAACCACATTCTTGTCGGTATATTATATCCAGAAAATAGTAACATTTGTAACAGGTAATAACATAAACCCATCTCATTAGGTATCAAGATAAAACCCTACATGAATTGTTAAAACTAGTAAACCGCGTGAAAAAAGGTGATACATGGTGAAAGATAACACACAGGGATAAATATATTTCGACAATTCCAACAAACTTTCCATTAAAAGTGGCATAGCTTTCCTCACTTAAAGATGGCGCCCAGGTGGACTGCAGAAATATAGTGTAACGGTTGCAGTTTTATCTTGCTGGAGACCTGACAATTAATACGCCGTGAAACCCCACACATACACAGAAGAAAGTACAGTATTTATTTATTTATTTTTTTAGTTCAGTATCTGAAATTATGTCCACAATGAGTATTTAGATACTTGTTTATGTGTTAGGTTGTCAGAGCAAGGTTGGGGAGCGGTAAGGTGCTGGTGCCCAAATACCTAAACAAACTACTGTACAATCTAGATTTATTAATAAAGCAATTATCTGAGAAAACAAATTACAGAGGTCCATACTACCTTGTGTCAGACTTTATCAAAGACAACTATACATATAGGCCCCTAATTAAAAAAATTCTTTTTATTTCCTAAGTAACTGTAACAGTTATATACAAATATCAACCCTTTATTTCGGGTCAAATTAAGAAATTTGAATCAAATAATTTGCCAATAAAGAGTATTAAGAAAACTTGAAAGATACTTGTGGTGTCGCACAAGTACAAAGTGCGCGCCACCTACTTTCGCCGCGCGCCGCCATGCACACACGGCGCGGCGTTCTCAGGACAGCCACGAGCGCCCTCTGCTGCAACCCCGCTCGTGGCCACCACGAAAAGACATCGGGCACTTGGGACTGAGATAGCAACCAGTTAGGACCTTCGTAATCAGATAGGCACCAGTGAAGACTTTGCTATTGTACACGCACTAGGCAGGCCTCTAACAACTATGTATCAACATTCTGCAGTACTATGTAAAAGTTAAGTATTGTTACATTCTGTGCAATATATATCTCTTTCTAATTTACTCTAGTGTTTATAGTTTCTGGCTGCTCCCCTGTGCTGTCTTTATTCCTGTGTCGGTCACATTCCACTCGGCCACCGACACCTACGACAAGGCTGGGACACAAAAGCGGCGACGAAGTCGGGACACAAAAATACTAAAAGTTATTCGTCATAACACTGTTTTGAAATAAATTTTAGACGCCACTCACACGAAAATCACAACAAATAGACATTAACCTATTTACGATAATAAAATATTGTGACTAAATTGTTTTACGAAACTTAAGGCACTGGGTGACATAGATACGACCTAAGAGGATGGATGGAAATCTTTTAGGTGCCCTGCGACAGCAGTCAGCAATCTCCGTATCCTCCATAATGAATTCAGCTCACGTTTCTGCAGTAGGACGGGAGGGAGGGAGGGAGGGGGGTTGGCATGTGATACATGTTCTAAGGGAAGAATTTGACGAAACGCAAAATGGTAGAGTCTGTTTTCCGATAACTTTATTAAGTAACAAGTTGTGGATCAATTGTTATAACAGGTGTAATTAGTCTTTTAGCATGCTCAAAACTGATCACGTTCTCATCCCTTTCATTTTTGGTTTTCATTAATATGAAGGACAACATGGCACTATCAAAAGAAGAGAGGATCTAAATCATTCTGTCAGGTGGTAGCCGGAATTTCTCAGAAATTACCAGAGACTTAAACCAGCAACTCCCTGACAAGGAACCCGTTACGGAGTGCCGTTAGGAAGTTGATTAGAAAGTTAAACGGGATCGGTAGCAGATAAGCCCTGCACAGGCCGTCTCCGCACAGCAACTGATGAGCCTATGCAGTGTAGCAGCTGAAGCATGCAACCAGTCCTAGGTATCAGGAGACCTGCCTTAAGGCATGGCATTCCTCGTAGCAGTATCCAGTGAATCCTACAGTGACATAAATGGAATCCGTACAAAAAGCAACTCCAGCAGTATCTTTCGGAAGACAACCCTGATCGAAGAGTGCAGTTTTGTGAGTGGGTGTGAAAATAACACGTCGCCAATCATGACATTGCGTACATGATTCTCTTGAGGCCAATTCTTACGTCAATGGGCAGGTCAATAAGCACAACGTGCGCTACTGGTTACCATACAACCCACGCTGGACGTCTTCCAGTAGATCTCAAGGAGGTAGTAATGTGATGCTACGGTGCGGCATTTGGGAAATACGTCTTATTGGCCCTATCTTTCTGACGAAAACTCTCAATGCTGCGATCTATCTGCAAATGCTGGATGAGGTGGTCATGCCTATGGTTTGCAACGAAGGTGGCACATTCCTTTCGTAATTTCAGAGGGATGGAGCACCACTCCATGTACGGAAATGGCTTTACACGCACTTCGCCGGGAGCTGGATTGGAGTCATGGTCCCGTGGAGTCGCCGCCATGTTCACCTAATCTGACCAGCCCTTGATTTCTACCTAAGGGGGATGTCTGAAGGTGTATTGCCATGATGTACAACACCTGAAACAGCGGATTACCGAGAACTGTGATATCGTGGCGCCTGCTGTGTTGCGTCGTGTTCACGCAAACCTCTCTGACGAATACGGAAATGTCCTTAGGTACACGGATAGTATGTGGAACACGTTCTGTGATGTTCACTTTGTTTTTAAATGTGTTTCGAGCCATTAGTATCGTGTTTGATGACGAATTACTCCTGTTATAAGAAATGATCCATAACTTGTTACCTAATATATCGGAAAACAGATTTCACAATTATGGTTCTCGTCAAATGCTGCCCTTAAAACATGTATCATATGACCCCTTCCATGGAAGAAATGTGATCTGAATCCAATTGGGTGATACCAAGTTAGCGAACGGCTCTCGCAGGTCACTCAAAAAGCCCCCCCCCACCCCACACACACCCTCTTTTTTCGTATCTATGTCAACCACATTCCTAGGTCTCACCATTATCGCGATATTTAATCTGGTACTGACTCTTCAAATGTTTGTTAAGCTTATGGGACTTAACTACGGGGTCATCAGTCCCTAAACTTACTAACTACTTATGAACTAGCTAAGACTAAAGACGGCACAAATATCCATGCCCGAGGGGGGATTCGAACCCCCGACCGTAGTGGCCGTGCTGACCGTGACTGGAGCGCCTCAGTCACCTCGGCCATCGCGGCCGGCTCCTGACTCTTGGGACTCCCTGTATAATTGGGCTTATCAGATCAGTTTAACACATTCCCAAACGGATACGTTGTCCAAATTACAGTTATTTTTGCAATTTAGCACCAAACATAACGTTTTTAAAATCGTTTGAACTTATAGGATGAGAATATAGAAGTAAATATACCTTGCTCCTGCACGGAGCAGGAGCATATGCGATTGGACGTCGTAAGTGGAGCCCACTGTTGCAACCAAGGCCCTCAAACCACTAGCAATGGTTTCATTAAAAAACTTCCGGATTCATAAGCCGTGGTCGATTTATAAAACTTTCCCCTAACGTTTTATCTTCGGCTGCGGAAGACATCTTCAGAGGTAGAATGGCGAACTGCGATGAGAACTTGAGGGAGCGCCCGCCGTATATATAGGCAATGTAGAGGGCACCACAAGACATCACGTGACGTCTGCTACGACACTATCTCTGGTATTGCCAACATTCTTGGCAGAGAAGAATCGATTGTCATTTCGCTGGTGTAAAGCAGAAGTCCAAAGTTGTACACTGGCATCGTCTAATAAAGCTGTATACTCTGGTAGACACTCAGGGAACAGTATAAGTGATATGCACACGTACGTGCTTCCAGATTTCCGCGTTTGCATTACCGGCTACGAGCCACACACGCTTCTCATGATGTCATGATAGATTTATTGGATTCTTATGTAAACATGCATCGTTTATGGGGGAATTACGATCATAGAGGTGTTTTGGAACTCTATGTATCACATGTTGAATTATGAATTCGATATTTCACGTCTCTGATTCAAGTACTTACACTTTATCCTGCTAATTTTCTTACAAGCTCTCAGAAAGTATAGAGTGTAAAATATTTTCCTAAGCGGCTACAAAACA
Organism: Locusta migratoria; assembly: GCA_026315105.1. Classification (NCBI taxonomy): domain Eukaryota; kingdom Metazoa; phylum Arthropoda; class Insecta; order Orthoptera; family Acrididae; genus Locusta; species Locusta migratoria. The sequence goes on along the minus strand of CM048744.1, from coordinate 903,630,058 downwards.
AAATTACAAATCTGTGATCTGGACTGTTTTAATCTTAAAATCGACACTTTCACTTAATATTCTACACGTAGTCAGAGCCAGAGTTTAACTTCTCAATTTTTTTGTCTTCAACAATACAATGGACCGTACAACTCTCCCTGTCCACTCACCGCCCCCAACAGTCCAGTCATGGGAAACCGTAACTTTGGATTTCTGTATACTTTTTATACAAGTTTGAAAACTTTTGGTACATGTAATTTTTTACAAAATACAATCAAAATAATAAAATCAGTAGATTGAATACAAACAGGTGTTACCACGTGTGCCCGAAGAGCGTTATGTAGCTCTTAATTCTGCGCAATATATATCGACATAACTCATTGTTCTTCGTGACTATCACGGCGAGTTATTAAATGCTGCCCGTTCCAAAATTTACATTCTAAATGCCAATAAAGCACTTAATAAAATATGACGAAGATATTTCTCGCACAATCAGGTAAGATGCAATTCGAATTTCCTGTAGAGTTTGAAAAACTAACCACTTTGTTACAAAAACACTATGTCAGATGTTTAGTAAATCCTTTATGTGCTTTTTGTTTTCTTCTCAGTGAATAGTGGTACGACTGAAGTGATTTATGTTGATATTCAAATTTTTTGTAGGTACCGGAACGACAATCACACACGATTCTGGAGAATGTAAGTACTAATGATAGTTCATTTGAAAATCAGGAATCATCATGTAAAACGTATTTTAAATGGCCCTCTGTGCAGTTCAGTGTGTTTGTATGATGGAAGTTGGTGAACATAAATACTAAGTTGTTTTCCTATTATTGTAAATTTTTTTTGAGAAACTCCTTCTTGTCAGAAAAATGATTTTTGTTTTTCCATGCTAAGCTCCGTGATTTCGAAGGTTAATTGTATGTACTAGAAACAATATAGCAATGTGTGAAATCACCTGTAATTTAGCTGGAGGAATTCAATAGTCTGCGAACTGCCCCAGTCGTGCGATCGACACAGGCATTCAATTCCACGTTTATAATTACAGCGCAGGATTGGAGGTGCCTTCTTCTCCCGCCCTTTCCTCCCTTCCACCCGAATAAGCCGGATTCCTTCCACTCTTCACCTCACTACTGTAAATTGTTGCGCGCTCTGTCTGCAACGAGTGAAGAGGATTTTAACTCTGCAGCCGATAACATGAACCTACATAAATGAAAAGTACACTCATGTTCAGAAAAAAATACCTTAGACGACTAGAGACAGGAAGTTTATATTTACAAGGCGACTTCATTATTAAGTTCTGAAAAATAAATTGTATTGCCGTGTTTTACTGACCACATTAGATAATCATATAGTTTTGTGATTTTTGCAAATATTTAAAAAAATAAGTATGGAAGCAAAGTAGAAAATGAAATTTATAAAATTTGTAATATAAATACATATTTAATTTTATATGATTTATTATTCGTATTACTCTTTTTTTTTTTTTTGCTCCAAATAATTTGTAAATATTTTATTGTAATACATTTTTTAATTCCTCTTCATAAAATCGTATTTTCATCCAATATATTCATCCCAAGATAAAATACAAACCTCAAAACTTTCTGCGAACGTCCGTTATATCTATAATGGTAGTGTTATGTAAACAATCATATCTTTATATGTGTTTACCAACTTTGACTCAAAATATCGAAATAACTGACAAACAAACGTTTTTCGATATTAAATTCTCAAGAACTTTTACTTGAATTTTTGTCCGATCTGACAGACGACATAGTGCATAGTGGCGCCCTTAAATAGCGCCTGTTTCCGGTTAGTGGCGTGACCCGAAGTTTGGAAAGTACAAAACGAACTATTGTCGGTACTGTCGCGGTTTTTCAAATGTTCAAAAGTTTGTTAAGCTTATGGGATTTAAGTACGGGGTCAACAGTCCCTAAACTTACAAACTACGTATCAACTACCTTATACTAAAGACGGCACAAATATCCATGCCCGAGGGGGATTCGAACCCCCGACCATAGTGGTCGTGCAGACCGTGACTGGAGCGCCTCAATCTCCTCGGCCACCGTGGCCGGCGGGGGTTTTTCAAGTAGCAAAATGTTGACTCACGTGTCGCTGCCGTAACATTACTTTTGTGTTGTGGCCTGTACACATTAATGTTAAACTCCGCGATTAAAAGATTAAGATTTTTTTTATTGTCGTTCATAGGAAAGTCGTATAAAAATGTGAGGAAATGATTTAAACAATGGTGGATGAAATTAATGCACCAAATGACTGAATAGAACGAAAGACGGAATACAGATTGGGGTTGAGGCAACACACAAAAACAACGTTACAGAGACGACTTGCGGAAAGTACCCACTGTAGCGTCTTTCTGGAGCTGCGTCTTAGCTGTTGAATGGTTTAGATAAATTTTATGATACTTTCCACAATAAATTAATGTTCAGACTGTTCACTTCGCAAGTAATTGTTGTCGGACCGTGTACGTAAGTTTCATAAAGAAAGTAATAAACAGAATAATCTTTAGGACGTCACGAAACTGTTATTACGAATGTAGGTTCTAAAAGGAAAAGAAGTAATCATATGAAGTAACTGATCGAGATTTAATCAAAGAAATACGCGAAGCGAAAGTGATGGCGTTTAAACTTCGTGTTACGAGGAATTATGTAGGAGCTGAAAACCTCAAAGAAAATGAATAATTGAGAAATGTCGCGACATTATTAAATGAAAACAGGGTGGAGACATTGCTCTTAACAAAAGAGGGTATGTTTTAAAATAAAATGTAACAACAGCACACTTATACCACAGGGCAGTCTGCCGACGCAACCACACTTGATAACCTCAAACAAGAGAAAGTGTGCCGCGATTCCGCTCTCTCGGCTCGCCGGAAGAATAGAAAGACAAGCGAAACAAACATTTTCACAGATAATATATTACGAGAAGGAGGGAACGACGGCGACAATTATGTATCGTTACACTGCATTTCTCTTAAATCCAAATTGAAGTTCCCCGACGTCGGATTCTACCAGTCTTTCCATTCGTCTGCAAGGAATTGGTGTTACTATTTTTCAACCACTCATAAATTGCTTGTTATGCAGTTTTCAAACCTGTTTGCACTTGCTTTATTTAGAAATGGTATAATTACATTCTTTTTGAATTCTAAGGGTATTTCACCCGTCTCGTGCAAAGTTTCGTCATGGTTGGATTGGATCTCCCAGTGATGTCAGCAGTTCAGAGAGAATATCATCTACCCCAGTTTCTTCTCGCAGTATTAATTCGCCGATATCATCTACGCCCTCTTCCCTTTCCGTAACACTCGTTTCATTTCCCTTGTACAACCTATCTATATATTTCTTCAAACTGTGCTTATTAATGGATTTCCATCTGATCTCTTGATGTTCATACAGCTGCTTTAATTGTCCCCTAAAGTCTGTTTTATTTTTCAGTAGGCGGAATTTATCTATCCCCTACTTACACATTCTTCTACATCGTGCATTTCTCCTCTTGTCATTATTTCTGAGTCAATATTCACTTACCGGCAACGTCTTATTTTAGCCATCTGTACTCCCTTTTTCCTTCTTCATTTGTCGCAGTTTTATATTCTCTCCTTTCACCAGACAAGTATCTCTTGTGTTATCCAGGGATTTCTAATGAGTTTCTTTCGCGTAAACATCCTCCTTTCAACATTCTACGAACAAGTTTTTCCGTCCTTTCAACGTCAGAATAATTTATTTTAATTCACCATACAGTTTTCTTATGATCTGCAGAGCTAGTTACTATAAAAACTTGCACTACTGTGATTGTTGTTGGCTTCGGTTTGTCATGGCTACAAAATGTTTTTCACAGCAACTTAACACACATCTCTATGTTCACGTTAATCGTTATAGCTACACCTGGAATATCACTGATTCTGTCATTGTAATCCTTTATTCACCTTTCCATGGGAAATCAGTTAATCTCCACTACATCAAACTTCAACCCAGCCATTTTCGTTTTAAAATATTCTGTCAGCATCTATTAATATACTCTCTGATTTGTTTTCTCTGATGATGACATTCTCTTGATTAGTACTAGGGATACAATTGAGGGACTATATTACCTATAGTTTATCTCTACTCCTTCTATTCCATCATATGGGTATGTATTATTTATTCATCAATTATTTATTTACGTAGATTTACAATGTATCGATTATTTATCTGTATTTCAATGCACTTTTATGTCTGCATATCCTATCGTTGGTGCAGTAATCTGTATGTCTTCTGGTAGAATCTGTGAAATAATTTATTTTTCTTTGTTAATGTATGTATGATGTAAAAACGTTAAATCAATTATTTTGTGAAATATGTTCTGTAAATTATGTGATGGTATGTACTGGTTCATGGTAGGGCAATTTTAGAGCTCTATGTAACAGGTGCTGTACTTTGTAAAGGAAAGATGGCCGGCGTAAGCTAAAAGGTGATGATTTGGCGGGCGAGATTATGTCCTGCAAAATGGTGTGTTAGCGAGTAGGCACAAGAGAAGTAGAGAGAAGTGAGAAAGAAGTGGTTGGTTCGCTATCTGCTGTAGTAGAAGTGAAGGCCTACCTTGAAGAGCAGTGCATTTTGGAGGCTACTTCAACCGTTTTCAAATATATATAACCCTGAATTGAAGTATGATGCCTTTCAATTATAGCGTCTATGTTATTTGAGCTCGCGCTACAAATTTACCTTCGGCAAGAAGAGGACAATTAAGCTCATTGCCGCTTTAGTGACAGGAAATGGTACTTATAAATGGCTGAGCCACCAAATCTTCTAATCTACCAAGGACGATACTGCAAGTAATGTATTTATAGTATTGTATTACATGCATGAACCAGCAGTGTGATTTCGAAGTTACAATAATAACTATTTAACTGGAAAAAGTCTGAAGAACACTAATTTTCGTACGTCATATTTCCAAGCAGGTACTTTCCCTAGTGACGAACATTCCGAGATATCCAAGAAATATTGTTATTGTTTTAAAGATTTGCTAAAAGAGTGATATTATTTTTGTGTGTACTAAGGTTAGTAAGAAATTTAATTAATTTGAGTGCTAAAATGATAAACCGTTTCAATACTATTTAAATCAAATGTTCAAATGTATGTTAAGCTTAAGGGACTTAACTACGGGGTCATCAGTCCCTAAACTTACAAACTACTTATGAACTACCTACAACTATGGACGGCACAAATATCAATGTCCGAGGGGGGATTCGAACCCCGACCGTAGTGGCCGTGCAGACCGTGACTGAAGCGCAATACTATTTAGACAATTGAAATTGACACTAGTAAAGCATTAACAAATAGCAAGAAAACTTGCCATAAGTAATATGAAAGTAACATAGTGCTACTTGTTTTCATTAACAAAGTTACAGCTAGTTTCATTGGTATTACAGTACTGCCAGAATTAGTAACTTCATTTTAATCCAGTAATATTCAGAACAATCTTTGGCCCATCAGGCTATTTTCATAATTAATTAGAGCATTGGTGCTACTAATATGGCGGGCTGCCCTTACCTAGAACAATGAGCCCAAGTTCAACATTTAGAGCAAGTTCCGAAGTTCATACCAAGAATTCCAGCTAAAAGAAGTAAGTGTCCTTTGCACCCAGAAGTATAATTTACGCTTTGTCTGCCTGGAGTCAAAGAACTGTTGCACACCAGCTCTGTAGCGGAAGTATAGCGGTAAATTTTTCCAAGTCTTGGTTGCTATAGAAACATTACGGTGTGTCGACAGAACGGGGAAGGCGAACAGCACCTACTTTGCGTCATACTCACTGGGCCAAGCTGACAGAAATGAACGCATACGCGACGGACTGAATAGCAAGCACCAGCGGAAGTTAAATGGAACAGTAAGAGCTTGCAGTAACACGTAGCTAATTCGTTAAGTGAACACGGCAAGCTGTAAAACGCTGACACCATCGTTTGAGAGAGCCGATGCGGTCATGAAAGAGCGCGTAGGGAAAATATCAACCGCTCCACACACACACTATATATACTCCACCACTCGAGTTCATATCCAGTCAGATGAATCGATGGCTTACACTTCGTATCACTCTATTCCCTGACATGTTCTAACGTCGGTACCAGTTTGTTATAGAACTCCAGCACTCTTCTACGTCAGCTGACACCCGGCGATATATAGACTCTTGCGTAACTCCGAGTTCGACTCCTGCGCTACAGCCAACTACGGACACAGAGGAAGTATCTAGGAGGACTTCCATGTCCTGCATACCGAAACTCCAGCGTTCGTAGGGAAGAGACATACCTGCCGGTAGGCCAGAAGTCAGCGCACATGACGACCACACGACAACCAAAATTGGCTGTGACCTGGGAGACTACACGCCAACTGCGGCAGCCGACAATCAACTATCATCATCCACCATAATGCTACAACTTCGTAAGGAACGAAGAAATATTGTAAAATTTTTTAGTGTTGTTATTGGGCAACGTAGAGACAGTCAAATGTGCTTCATTCACTTTTAAAATTTATTGTCAGACCTTAGTTAACTACATTCTTATTGTCCTGAGTTATTTACCAACCAAGTTCCCATTCCTCTCCAAATAAGTATCTGAGTGTCGTGAGAAATCAGTCGAAAAGCCAGTTCGCTATTTCATAACACTGAATAATTTTTTAAAATATTTAATTTTCTTCCTCACTTAATTTCAATATTCCTCAGGTAAATACTTCTCTTTAACATTGTTAAGATAATTTCAGTTAGTCTTCCATTGGCTGAAATGGAGTGCACGAATTAAGAGTGCAAATTCTTTATTTCTTTATTTAGTGGCGCGAGTGACTTCTAGCTTGGTACGTAATAAAAATTATTTTATGTAAAAATTCACTATTTAATTCAGTTTTGCAGAGTAAATTTAGTTTAACATAATTTGAAGTGTTTGCCATTGTTCAGAAACGTACTTTACAGTGAGGTTACCAGAAAAATTATCGCTTTTTATTAAATTCATTTATAATTTCATTCAGTAATTGCGTGCTTAATTATAATCATTATTTTCAAAATTCATTTTTTCTGTACGTAATTTCATGGCTTACTAATTATTACTTCTTGACAATCTCTGCTTTGCCGAAGTCGTGACAACCTTCAGTTGCCACGACAATACAGCTTAATTAATTCTTGTAACAAATTTACTATCAGTTTTACGCCTAGGGCTAGAGACCATAATTTTATTTGCAAATACCTAAGTGTTGCTTGGCATTAATTCACTTTAAACGTAATACCTTCTTTCCACCCAACTGTGACGTCAAATGGGTTATCTGTTTCGAGTTATTCTAAACTATATTTCCTTTTTATTAATATTTCCACCCGAGATACTAGTCGTAACCGTTCCTTCCTCATTATTGACTTACTGTTCTTCGGCAACGATAGCCTTGCAAACTTTTAGGTTCATTAGGCACACGCAGACACGGAGTAAGTTAATTAGCAGTTACACAGCTCGCGAATTAAGGGGAGCTTACAAACTACTGTTTAGTACGAACGGTCAAGTGGGCTTGTTTACTTATTTATTTTATACATTATTTCTATTTGTTCATAAAGAGTGACATGGTGCCTGAATGTTTTTAACGTTTCTACCTAATATTGTCAAAATGTCAACGTAGTGCGGAAGTGGTCAAAGTTAAGTCAAAACAGATTAAGAGCTCTGCTAATTTTCGAGGGGATGTCGATCGGCCAATGAGAGCAGAAAACTGGTGTGGTCACGTTATACTTCGACGCTTGGTGTGGAAAGCTCCTTGGGGTATAGGGACACTTTATATGGGAGGCTTTAGGACCGACCAGGCAAGAGCTAATCATTGGCAGTTTAAGATTTTCCCGATTCCATTACGGGAAAGTAACTAAACGGTTAATACTAATCTACACGAGACACTGCGTTAGTCAATGGACTAAGATTTGAACTATTTTGCATTGTCGACGTTTGTGTGATCGACAAATGGACATTGAGCATCGTCGATGATTACTTTGGTTGGAGATTTTGCATCTCTTACAACGCAATCTTTTCTGCTAATTTTGTAGGGTTTATTTCTGAATATTATTACTGTTAGGGAATGACCGCTTCCTATGGATCAAAACATGAGTTAAAATAGATTTTATTCAACTGAGTTACCTGATGTTGTTTATTTGCAAGCTTTAGGATTAAACCGTTTGTATTAATTAATAGTTTGTCTTTATTTTATATATCATTACTGTTTCGCAAATGATAGGCCACACATACACTGTTTCACCATAGGATCACAAGTTCAAGATACTATTTGCAGGTATTGCTGTTGCTGGACATGAAAGCAGAAGTATACCATTGTTCGACCATGAGACTACATCGAGCCATATTTCATGAATAGCGCTGTACATCGTCCAATGTTTGGCCAATGCAACATATTTTGGTTAATACATACAGACAACGTAAAGCCGCAGTCTTATAAGCCCCTGTATAACTTGGTAGAAACGTGTTACACGTAAAAACACTGAGGTTCGGTGGTAGCAGACGCAGAGAGAGAGAGACAAAGACGAGAGGAGAAGATGAACGGACGGGGAAAGAGAAAAACTGGGGGAGTAGAGGAGATGGACACAGGGATATATGAAATGTGCAAACGAGGAAGTGGATAAGAAAGGGCCAGAGTTTAACAGAGACTAGGATTGATTAGAGGGAGGAGGAAAAGGAGTGGGTGGATTCAAGGAGTGGTACAGAGTGTAGGAAATGATTGCTTCTCTCATGGCCAATTATAAGACGCGTCTAACCATGAATAAGTATATTCATAACACGGACTAAACAAACATGTAATCCACTGGGTCTACAACAAACAACGATTTTATATGAAACCTTCCTCAACAACGGCGCTTGTAGCTACGGCGTGGGCTACTTACGAAACTCCAATCGCCAACATTCTCTCCCGAGGGCGAAAATATATTGTTGACTACCACTTACATAGGTATAAAAGATCATCAGAATAAAATACGAGAAATCAGAGGTAGAACGGAGAGATTCAGGTGTTCTTTCGTCCCGCGCGCTATTCGAGAATGGAATGATAGATGAATAGTATACAGATGGTTCGACGAACCCTCTACAAGACACTTAAAAGTTATTTGCAGGGTATCCCATATAGCTGTAGATGTAGATTCAACAGAGCCACAGCAAACCGTAGTAGGATATTGGATAGATTTATTCGTTTTCTCGGTGAGTCAGAGTTTGAAACTGTAACTTTGTTTACTTCCCGTTAGTTTCATATTAGTTTGAGACACACTAAAACCAGTCTGTATTGTGTCAATCTAATATATAAAGCAGAGTGTCCGTATATTTGTACGTGTTGCATACAAATCTACAGTTTTGTTCCAATATTTATGAAATTTTGTACACGTAAGCTTCAATCCATGAGAACGGTCGCCGTAAGTGTAAGAATCACGTACGATACATAGTTCACGAGATATGACGCCATAAACCATGAGATGCGCAGAAAACTGCTGCATTTAGCGACAATTCTGCTTATTTTCTCCTAAACCACTGGACCGATTTAACCAAATTTCGTACACACATTCCTTACCGTGAAGTACAATTGCTGCAGGGTTAAGAGTCATATACGACACATGATTCAGAAGCTATGACGTCATAAACAATAGGATTTGCAAGAAACTGACACATAATGTGGCGAGACTTTATGAATACGCTATGCGAGAATCAGAGTACTTATCGACTTGCAACAAACTTTATACATAATTTCAAACTTTTATTAAACTTTCTCTCGGTGACAACCATACTAAATTGGTGAAAGGAAAAAAGTTTCTCGCTTACTACTTTTCCGCTATTTATTGAGTAAAACTACGGGATTCGGCATGACAATTTATAATTTGTACACTCCAAATTGTAGCGACAGGAAATTTTACAGACAGTACACAGATACATAGTTGAATGTAGTTTCCAAATTGTATCACATTCCGACGCGTAGTTCATGAGATATTAGCACGTAAACAGTAACGTTCATAGAAAACTGCCCTATCACGCACCAAGAATAAATCTATTACTTTTTACTACTAATTGTATTCGCAATAGATTTTAGAGACATATAACACTTATACAAATGAATATATACCTTAAAAAGTATACAATTGTATAACATATAACTCAATAAATATGAGATGGTGCGAATTTTATATTGCATTTGTATTTTGATTGCTATCTTTCTTTGTTTGGATTCTGCAGGTATGATTTTCTACATTATGCAAGACAGCCTTATTTTTTATATATTCTCCAATAAATATAACACGTTTTTAGAAAAAAGGATATGGAAAGCGAGGGAAAGTATTGGTGAAGTACTAACTCAAGGCAGGAATAAATAAAGAAATACCCGGGCAACGCCGGGCTTTTAGCTAGTTACCTATAATTTCAACATGTAATACTCCTGTACACTCAAAGTTAACATTTATTTTTTCTTGTTTGTTATTACATTTGCTGTATAGATTAATTACATGTGTAGTGGGATCATTCGGAGTTGCACTACTGTTCACATAGACGGCTGCGGAGGATGGCCGTGTGGCTGTCTGCGCTCACCCCAAACCTCTCCCCCTTGCCCCCTCGACATTCCCAGCCAGCAGGCAATACAAGCCGGCGCTACAGCTGACCCACTTCGCAACATTGCGCCGCTTTCCTCTGGGAGACTGGCGGCTACTCTGAGAGGAAGCTATGGCCTGCTGCGAGCGTCGGTCTGGTGTCATTCTCAGGCACCGAAAAAAACTATTTCGAAATTTCCACAGAGCTACACTTAAAGAAAGACGCTTCCCACCTTGGTACTGTGGTAACTATGAGATCGACGCTGTCGACAACAATATGTTGAACTTCAGTTACCGTTTTTGTATATAAAGCACTAGCTGAAAACTCGGCGTTGCAGGGGTATTTATTTATATACTCCTGCCATTTTTCACGTATATATATATTAATTTGTATAATGAGTGTATGTCTGTAAAATCTCTGGAAATACAATTAATAGTAAAGAAGTAATAGATCAAAGCTGGGTGCGTGATGCGGCGGTGCTCATATATCATGAACTCTGTTGTCGTACTGTGATACAATTTAGAAGGTACACTCAACTATATGCGTGTATGCTGCCTGTACAATTTCCTACGGCTACAATTTGTAATGTAGAAATTATAAATTGTAACGTCATACCGAAAGCCGTAGTTTTAGTCCATTAACAGCGGAATGTTACTGTTTATGTACCCATATCCGATGAACCACGTATCGTACGGTGATACAATTTAGAAATGTTTGTATAGCTTATGGGACTTAACTATGGGGTCATCAGTCCCTAAATTTACAAACTACTTACGAACTAGCTAATACTAAGGACGGCACAAACATCCATGCCCGAGGGGGGATTCGAACCGCCGATCAGCGATACTTATCGCCTCCGGTTCCCTCTGACTCGCAATGCAACTAATTTAATTTCGTTCGTCATTTTTTACTCCCAAACAAGCGAGAAGACGGAACCGAGATAGTAGTTTACTCACTCTCTTGCCTATGTTCGTTCCGTACAGACGTCGTCCATTTATGTATCTATTCAGGTATTGTCATGCAAGTTGTAAAAATATATTACTTAAATTTAAAATCATCCCCTCTCTTTGGCTTTTATTGAAATGAATCCCTCCACGTCAAATACTTATTTTCTATTGTTTTCAGCTTCTCTACGTCAGTAAATGTTCAGACGCCATTACAATCGCTCTGCTTTGTCTGCAAAATTTCAATCAATCATCCTTATACTATACATTGCTTGATTTTAGAACCTGCAGTCATTTCTTTCGTAATTTCACGAAGTCCGATCATTTAAAAAAAAAAAATTTATCATTACCAGTAACTTCATGTTCCACCCATGGTCACACAACAATGAAAAGCGAAGTGAACAGTCTGAACATTGATCTCCTACGAAAGTATCTAGAACATTCATTTATTAAGTAAGACATAAAAGTTATCATTTCCAGCTTCTACAATACGAAGTGCAGGATCCAGCTAGATGCTTTCCGTAAGTTTTATAACGTGCTGTTGCTTGTATGGTGCCCAACTTTAATATGCAATCCGCGGTTTATTTGCTTTAATGTTCATTTTGTACTGTACTTTAACTTATTTCAAAATTCAAACATTCGGTACCATCAATTCTTTGTCCAAAAAATATAATCGCGGAATCTACTTTTAACAATTATGGCATCATACGAAGCAAGGGCAACGTTATAGGGGGATTCGAACCGCCGACCGTAGTGGCCGTGCAGACCGTGACTGGAGCGCCTCAGTCCCCTCGGCCACCGCGGCCGGCTACAATTTAGAAGGTACATTCATTCAGTTACATGTGTGTATACTGTCTGTAAAATTTCCTGTGTCTACAATTTGTAGTGTACAAATTACAAATTGTAAAGTCATACCGAATGCCGTAGTTTTAAACCATAAACGGCGGAAAAATAGTAAGCAAGAAACTTTTTTCCTTTCATTATTTTGCTATGGTTGTCAGCGAGAAAAAGTTTAATACAGGTTTGAAATTATGTTTAAAGTTTGTTGTAAGTCGCTAAGTACTGTTATACTCATATAATGTATTTATAAAGTCTCGTCGCATTATGTGTCAGTTACTTGCAACTCCTATCGTTTAAGGCGTTATATCTCATGAACCATGAATCGTATGAGGTTCGTACTTCTTTAGCAATTGTTATCTCACGTAAACAATATGTGTACTACATTTGGTTGAAAACGGTCCAATGGTTTAGGAGAAAATGAGCAGCATTGTCGCAAAATACAACAGTTTTTCGCGCATTTCATTGTTTATTACGTCATATCTCGTGAACTATATATCGTATGTGATTCTTACACTTACGTCGACCGTCCTCATGGATTGAAACTTAAGTGTACAAAATTTCATAAAGATTGAAACAAAACTGTAGATTTGTATGCAACACGTACAAACATACGGACATTCTGCTTTATATATTAGATAAATATGTTTTGTTTCATACGTTTCTGTACATTACAACCATGATGAAAGTTTGCACACTTGACCATCAAAGAGGTATGTTGTAAAGAAAACGTAAGGAACGTTACGTAGGGTATAATTTAAGTCTTTATTCAAAGATAATTAGCACAAGCCTGTGTGGAACTACCCTACTCTTTAGCCGTGTCGGAGCGGCCGAGCGCTTTGAGGCCCTATGTTACGATGCGCGAGGCCGATCCCCGTCTGGGATTCGAATCCCCCTCATACTTTGATGTTTGTGCCGTCTTGTGTATGATGTAGTTCATAAGTAGTTTGTATGTTAAGGGACTGATGATCCCGCAGTTAAGTCCCTTATGCTCTATAAACATTTGAACATTCCCATTCTTTAATAAACCGATCAACACTGATTCAGAAAGTATCGCTCTTGCGAAACACAGCTTGCCCTTTATTCACATGAAGTGATAAGTGCCATCGACAAGGCATCGGATGATGCTGTCGTTTATCGGTTAGTGAAGTCAACAGTGGATGAAAAGGAACTGCAAAGCGTTTTAGACAGAACTTCTACATAGTGTGAAAATTGACAATTAACACTAAATAATGAAAAGTGTGAAGTAAAACACATGACCATTAAAATAAATCCGCTGAACTTCAATTACATAATAAATCAGTCAAACCTAAAAGTCGTAAATTCTACCAAATATCTAGGAGTTACAATTACGAACAACTTAGACCGGAGAGAACACACAGAAAATATTGTGGGGAAGGCGAATCAAAGGTTACGTTTCATTGGCAGAACGCTTCGAAGATGTGACAGCTCCACCAAAGAGACTGCCTACATCACACTTGTGCGTCCTCTCGTGGAGTACTGTGGCCCAGTGTGGGACCTTCACCAGGTGGGACTGACGGAAGACATTGAGAAGGTTCAGAGATGAGCAGCTCGTTTTATCACGATACAGGAGGGAAAGCGTCACTGAAAAGTTGCACGATTTGTGGTGGATATCATTAAAAGAACGACGTTATTAGTTGCAGCGAGTTCTATTTTGCGAAATTTCAATCACTGACTTTTACTTCTGAATGTGAAAATATTTTGCTAGTACCCACATACATAGGGAGACATGACCATCCCAATAAAATAAGAGAAACCAGATCGAAAACGGAACGATTTAGGTGTTCTTTCTTCTCACGCGCTGTTAGAGAATGGAACGGTAAAGAAAGGTTATGAACCCTCTGCCAGACACTTAAATGTGATTTGCAGAGTATCTATGTAGATGAAGGATTCTATGTCCCTAGAATTCCTGTGGCTGTTGCAAGAGCCAGTCTTCTACTATGTCCTTCATTTCGTCGTCCGAGTTGAAGCGCTTCCTGTTGAGATGTTTTTAGCGGACAAACTAGGTAATAGTCCCAGGGCGACATGTCTGGTCTGTAGGGTGGGTGCTCAAGCAGCTCGCACTTTAACTTGGCCTGTAAATTTTGTGTCACCCTGGAGACGTGGACGCGCGTTATCATGGGGCAGAGTCACTCCCTCCGTGAGCAGCCCAGGCTGTTTGCTCTTTATGGACTGGCGTAGGCTACAGAGTGTGTCACACTACTGCAGTGTTTGCAGGTCAACTCATAGGGATTCGCCTGCCCGCTGCCTATTTTTTTTCGGCGGAGCTGCATGCTATCCTCCAGGCAATGGAACACATCCGTCGTGCTCGAAGTACAAAATTTCTACTCTGCTCAGATTCCCTTAGTGCCCTGCTGATCATGTACCCGTCTGAACCTATACTACAATTGATCCATGACCAACTGTACCTCCTCCAACGGCGGGGCAAAGAGGTGTCATTTCTTTGGGTACCTGGGCATGTTGGGGTATGCGGAAATGAAGCGGCTGATGTGGCTGCCAAGGCGGCCTGCGGTGACCCAAATGTCACGGAGTGTGCCATTCCCTTGCGGGAAGTCTACTCGGTGCTGCGCCAGAGGTCCCTTCAGTTGTGGGAGGAGACGTGGCTGGCAGTGACAGGTAATAAACTGCGGTTGGTTAAACCAACTGTCCGACCATGGCGAACCTCTTGCCAGCCATTCAGGCGTTTCGAAGTGACACTGACGCGCCTTCGCATTGGACACAGCCCTTTGACCCACAGCTTTTTATTCCGTCGGGAGAATCCACCGATTTGTGATGCTTGTGGCGTGCAAATCACTATACGCCACATTTTAATTGAGTGTATTTTATATCGTGCTGAGAGGGCAGCGGCTAATCTTGGTCGTGCCCTACCCGTTGTTTTAGCTGACGAGGCGAGTGTGACGAACGTTTTACAATTTTGTGAACGTTCCCGACTCTGGCCTAAGCTCTTAAGTCGGAGGTTTTAGTGTGTTACAGGAAGGCTCGATGATGCCTCTAACATCAGCGATCAGCGTCCCTCTATACTCGGACATTTTCGCTTAAGAGTCTGCCAACTTCCATCGCTGATTGGCAATATGTGCTCGTGTTGTTGCCAAGACCTACTTTAGTTACTGATGTCTAATTCTTTTGTCAGGGCGCTTAAAACCTTGCTGTTGTGCGCCCAAAACATCCTATCCTATCCTACCACTGCAAACTGTTTTTCCGTGTGCGAAGAAATCGATAAGTATCGGACCTCGCACGTCGAAAAAGTCAATTAGCAGCACCTTGCATGATGAGAACACAGCCTTGACTTTTTAGGAGGAGGTGACGACACATGCTTCGTGTTCGAAGACGGCGAACTAAGTTATCCCAAAGGGACATATTCATATTTCAACCGACTTTGTTGTTAATACGTTTGTTACCTTACATTTTAACACACGTGGTGAAATTTCATACGCTTCATGGTGGACGGTACTTTACAACAGACTTTGACACCAACGTACAGATTAACGTTGGTCTTCGTGAAATTTTGCACACTTATCCTTCAAAACAAGAGGAAAAGCATTATCTACGTAAGATACAATGTATTGTGGACAGTACCTTGCATTAGACTTTCAGGCCATTTTACCGATCAACATGAAAGCCGAAATTCAAATGTTCAAATGTTTGTTAAGCTTATGAGACTTAACTACGGGGTCATCAGTCCCTAAACTTACAAACTACTTATGAACTACTTACGAACTAGGACGGCACAAATATCCATGCCCGAGGGGGGATTCGAACCCCCGACCGTAGTGGCCGTGCTGACTGTGACTGGAGCGCCTCAGTCACCTCGGCCACCGCGGCCGGCCCACATGGCAATCTTTCACAATTTTATTTTTTCGCAAATTATGAAAATATGGGTGTTTCTGCTTAATTTGGTGTTTTATATTGAAACTTTCGATTATTTACTATTTTAAGTAAACATTTGAAAATAATAACGCGTTGAAATTTCTGAGAATGTTGTTTTCCATCATTTCGTATATTGGCAGTTCTTTCTGGAACCATAGCCTATACTCAAGAAGGATATTGTTTCTTTTGTTTTGTAGAGAACTGTCCGTTTCGTAAATTGCCTACAGTAGTGGTATTTCGCAGGAAACTCTTCAAACCGTAAATTTGTTTCTGTTTGACAGTAACAGTTATCCAGTAATCGTGTTTTAGTTTCTCAGTCTTTGAACTTGCTCTTTTATGATGCTGTTCTTACTTTTAATGACCGTTGTGCCGGAAAACCACAGATTCTGTAGCTTCTTGGAATTCATAAAGTTTACAACACCATTAAAAGTGTGATGGACTTAAACTAACTGCAAATCTTGAAGGTAAAGATTGCTACAAACAAAATGTCAATAGAGGCTAGATCCAAGAGAATAAGGGCAGCACTGGGTGAGGAAGATAAAGGAGGACGTGAGGTCTACCATCCAGGAGGCTTCTAACATCTTTTTATGCATCAGTTGGCTGTAAATCAAGTTTTTTTCTTTCTCAAAATGAATTTTTCAGTATAAATGCCCCTTTTGCTCAGAAACTTCTGAATCTACTTAAATGAATTATTTACCACATAACATCGATAGTACAATGATGTTGTAGCTCTACTTTATTAGTATTTATCGTAATAGTTAAAATTCAAGATATTCAAATTCTAAAAATTTACACCAAAATAGTTATATGTTTAGGGAAAGAAATCATAATTTTTTCCAGCAGTTGTTTTAAAGTGATTGTAGAGCAATAGAGTCACAAAACATGCGGCAACATGTGATAAAAACACCACATTGTATACTCAACAGCTCCCGAAACAACGGGGGCCGGACGTGGTGGTCGCGGGGACTGAGGCGCTCAAGTCACGGTCTGCACGGCCACTACGGTCGGGGGTTCGAATCCCCCCTCGGGCATGGATATTTGTGCCGTCTTTAGTATAAGGTAGTTCGTAAGTAGTTTGTAAGTTTAGGGACTGATGACCCCGTAGTTAAGTCCCATAAGCTTAACAAACATTTGAAACAACGGGGCATTTATTTAGTCAATTTAATACATTGTCGAGAAAGGACGGTACGACTCCTCTAAGTAATTAAAGATGTCGTGCATATGAGTACTAAAAGGAGTCCGTCAAACTTCCGTTAAAAGATGAATCTGAAAGCAGTAAAATCACGTGGATGCATTAAGACGGACTCAAATTGGGAAGAGCATGTAGACAAAACGAGGAGGAGGAAAGCGGAGCAAGACAAACTATTGGTTTGAATAAAAAAATACCAGCGCAACGCCGCTTTTGCAGTTGATGTCATATAAGTAAAATCGCTGAACTCATCCTGGAACATCATGGAAACAGCCATAGGTGAAGACACCTGTTAACAAAACCAATTTCAGCGCAACTGGTTGCTCCTACTTTCAGCCGCGAGGGGATGGCCGTGCCGTCTTTGTCGCCACGCTATGGACTTATACTAAGGACAACACACACACACACACACACATACACACATGTCCGAGAGAGGACTCGAACCTCTGACGGGAGCTGCTACGCAATCCACTACATTGTCCCAAGACAGTGCGGTCAAGCAAACTTTATTGCAAATTCTTTGATACATCCATGACGAGATATACAATGTCCAAGCACTTGAGTTCACGTATCCTTTCCAAAAAGATGTTCAAATGTTTATATAGCTTGTGGAACTTAACTACGGGGTCATCAGTCCCTAAACTTACAAACTACTTATGAACTAGCTAATCCTAAGGACGGCACAAATATCCATGCCCGAGGGGGGATTCGAATCCCCGACCGTAGTGGCCGTGCAGACCGTGACTGGAGCACCTCAGTCCCCTCGGCCACCGCGGCCGGCATAACATTTCCGAATGACAAAAAAAGATAGTACAAACAGCTCAAAATGGAAATGTAGAACCAGTATCAACTAGGTATAAAAATTGAAAACTGGATCTAAAGAATAAGCGAAATTAAAAAATTCACGTTACTATTTGGTCACACATCGTATACATAGATTAGTCGACGTTTTAGCAGCGTCAGTAACTGGTGTTTCGTTACTGCGGACTCATGTTCGCGGTAGCGTCGCGACATGTAAATTCGATGAGACACACTCGAAACTCAACCGCAGATGAATACAATGGCTCGCGGCACGTAAATGCTTTGAAAGCAGAGCGACTGTAACTGCATGATAGCTGAAACTTTTGAATTAACCAGAGGGAGACGTGCGTTGGAGGCCACCGCCAATTTGTAGACGGGCTGTTAGGTCTCCTGACTTGGAATATCAGTCAATGTGCACACAGCAGGCACATCCAAAGAACAGCGTTCCTAAAGCCACAGTGACTACCAGCAGTAGCTACGCTTTTCTCAGTCGTTCTCAGCTAAGCAAAATCAGTATAATACATCGCATATGTTACTGTACAAATTTACATCTCATTCACCATTGTTTTATTTGATGGGCATATGGTGATACACCATACCTAAGGCATGTTTTGTATCTTACTATGAATCTTTAGTAATCCGTTCCAGTTTAATCACGCTTTCTTCTGTAGCGCCACATTACAACGTTTATATTTTCTTCTAATATAAATTGTTTATCGTGAACAATCCTCTTCGGTATAGGGCTACATGCCAAACAGATTTTCCTTTTCGTTAATGCTGCTCTTACTGTTCCACATCGTTCTTATATCCGTCACGTACCAGATTTCTCTTTTTCATAAGTACTGTTATTACGGTTGCGGCCGCGGTAAAGTATCAGAGCGCTCTAAGGCGCCTTGCTGCAGAGTGCGTGGTTGTTCGCCGTCGGTTTCGAGTTCTACTTCGGCAGGGGTGTTTGTGTTGTCCTTTCCATAAGTTAGTCTAATTAGTTTCTAAGCCTAGGGACATCACCGCAGTAGTCAAGTCCTTCACGTCCCTTAGTTTGCAAACATTTGAACTTTTGATTTACTTTTGTAACCTTGATCACCCTTTTTAAGGTTTCCTTTGCCACTTGTCTTACTCTATTGGCATATTCATCACAAAACAACAATTAAAGCCAAAAACCGCAAGTAATTATTGATTGCAGTTTCTTTATTCCCCCATACATATATCTTCTATCGCAGGTATGACTGAAATGGCGAACACCTCACCATCTATATTTTTGCTTACATGCGACGTATACTAGTTTTCTTCACCAGAGCTGCCAGTACTACATTTAGACTTTGTAGGGATACCAGCACGAGAAGCACAGGATAGCATGGACGATAGGGACGTTGCTTCTTTCTTCTTCTGATTCAGAGATGTAAGCTATGACGTGTCTAGGGGGCGGATGTATTTGCAGACGATATTTTAAATTAAGAATTTCGGTGTCTTTTCTTTTGGGCATTTCGAGCGTCACTGTGTAATGCTGCAGCCGTTGTAAATACGAGGATTGGAACTTAAACAGTGACAACACGGTAATGGGATCTACTATTGATGCTGATAGCACACGTTTTTGACATACCTACCTGAAAAATATCGCCCGTCGCACGTCACCGGCGTGCCCCCAATCGAGAAACACAGTCACTTGTGAGGTAGCGCTCTGACGTAGCGGTGTCACTATGTTTTCGAAGCAGGAACAACGGAATTGGTGGTCGTACAACACGAGTCTCATAAAGGTCTTCGAGAGGTCATACGGAACAGAGGCACGTTGGCTAAAAGCCTTCAATGAAGTTGGAAAGCTGTGGCAAACATGCCTCGGCCAGGTGGTCCGATCATGTCTGAAGAAGTGCATACTGTTGCCACGTTACTGGACAGTGATCGACGCCGGACGATTCGTGAGCTCGCCCACGAAACCGAATTAACGCATACCACTGTGGTTCGCATCCTGAAAAAACGCCTGAACATGCAAATAAGTGCATCACGATGGTTCCGCATGAATTGGCGGAAATACAAAAATGGATGCGTTACAACGCTGATCAGACACTTGGAGCGCTATGAGGCGAAGTGGAAGTTTCCTTACGACACTGTATGAGACGTACTAGTCAAAACTGACCCACCAATTGAACAAATGGCGTCATTATCGATCGCCGCGAAAGTCGAAAGTTCGCCAGAGCCCCAGTATTATGAAAGCTATGTTGCTATACGTGTACAACTGTGACGATGTTATCCTAACATATTACTTTCTTCAGGGCAGACCGTCAATACACAGTATTACTGTTCGTTTTTGGAGCGTCAGCTGCGACCAGCTTAGCGAAAGAAGCGGCAATACTTTCAGCGCGACCCACCTATTTCCCGCACGACAATGTGCGGACGCACAGCGCAAGCTGTGGCTGCTCTGTTCGGTCGATGGGACTGGAAAGTACTGTACCGTCCAGCATACTCCCTCGACGTAACTCCTTGTGACTTTGATGTGATTCGAAAGATGAAGGAACCACATCGTTCGATTCGCTTCAGAGCTGTTTCAGAGATTCGACAGGAAATATACCGCTCCATGCAAACCATCAACTGAACAGGCTCTGAAAACTGTGTACTACGCCTTCCAGATCCCTGGCAACCGGTTCTACACCACGCTGGTGACTACTTTGGAGTAACAAGCGCCGGCCGTGGTGGCCGAGGGGACTGAGGCGCTCCAGTCACGGTCTGCACGGCCACTACGGTCGGGGGTTCGAATCCCCCCTCGGGCATGGATATTTGTGCCGTCCTAGTTCGTAAGTAGTTCATAAGTAGTTTGTAAGTTTAGGGTCTGATGACCCCGTAGTTAAGTCCCATAAGCTTTACAAACATTTGGAGTAACAAGCGCTTACATGTAACGCATTTGTATCGTTTGTGTGTGTGTGTGTGTGTGTGTGTGTGTGTGTGTGTTCTATCGTTTGTGAATAAATTGTAACCACCCTCGTATAAACTAGGTATCTAGTGTCAGCCTCTAGTAGGAGTTATAAAGATAAAAATGGTCATATGAAAATAAGTACCTGGCGTCGGGACTCGATCATGGGTCTTCTACTTATTAGTCATTTGAGTTAAGCCTTGCCGCGGCAGAAGACCCGTGTGCACTAATATGCCCAGTTGCGGTGCGCGCGGTCGTTCGCCGTCGGTGGTTCCAGTCCTCCCTCGAACATAGGTATGCTTCCTTAGCATAAGTTATTTTAAGTAGTTTTCAAGCCTAGGGACAGATGACCAACGTACTTACGTCCCTTATATTAAAAAGAAAAAAAAGTTAAGCCTCCACGCCAGATGGGCTTAACACTCCTGCAAGGACTGCCCAGCAATATGTACCCCGCCCGACCAACTACTCTCGTGTTCTCCCGCTTCGACCGCTGTACTCCATTGCTCGCAGCATGTTCTGTATTTCCGATAAGGGCAGGCCCTCCTGTGCATCCGCATTGAAATAAGCATCTCGACAGCCTGAATTACAATTAAGAACTGCGGTGTCTGTTCTTTGGTAAAATCACATTTCTGAATTGTAATCCACCATGTCGAGGATTGATGCTTTGTTATGGGCGAATACACACGAAATGCGGACTCCTGCGGGAATAGAAAGCCTGCTGCGATCCATGAGCTGCAATGGTCGGGGAACATACAGGAATTTGGATCGGGCGGGGTACGTGTTTGAGTAGTTTTTGCAGGCATGTCAAGCCCATTTCCTTCCGGTAGCGTAGTGAGATGGATACATTTGATACAACATATCATAATTACTGATTTTTGCTTCATCAACCGTTTGGCAAATTAAGATCCCGATTACATTTATAGATCTAACAGAGCGCTTTCGTGGGAAATGTTGTGGGAAAGGCGAACCAGAGACTACGTTTCATTGGCAGAACCCTTAAAAGATGCAACAGAACTACTAAATAAACTGCATACACTATGCTTGTCCGTCCTTTTTTGGAGTATTGCTGCCCAGTATGGAATCCTTATCAGGTGGGTTTGATGGATGACATCGAAAGAGTCCAAAGAAGGGCAGCTCGTTTCGTATTGTCACGATACAGAGGAGACAGCGATACGGAAATGATACAGGATCTGGGATGGGAATCATTACAAAAACTGCGCTTGTCGCTGCGGCATGGGCTACTTACGAAACTCCAGTCGCCAAGATTCTCCTCCAAATGCGAAAATATATTGTTGACTCCCAGTTACATAGGTAGAAATTATCATCAGAATAAAATACGAGAAATCAGAGCTAAAACGGAGAGATTCAGGTGTTCTTTCTTCCTGCGCGCTATTCGAGAATGGAACGGGAGATAAATAGTATAATGGTGGTTCGATGAACCCTCTTCCAGGCACTTAAATGTGATTTGCACAGTATCACATGTATATGTAGATGCAAATGATGGCAATTTTGATTTACCAAAACTTACAGATAGCCCCTCGTAACTCTAAATATGGAAGACATATCTCTTTGGCAGGCTTTGTCCTGCAGCTAATAACTTGAATGAAGTCATGACATTTTCTAATCGTCATACCCGCAAGAAAGATAGTTGTATCAGTGTGCTTTCACTTTTATTCCTTAAAGCATCAGTATGATGACATAAGTTTAATTGCAGTATTTCTTTGCTGTGAATAGGTCCACAGATTTTTGACTGGCTGGAAGACTTCCTAAGTAATAGAACGCAGTACGTTGTTCTCGAAGGCGAGCGTTCATCAGAGACGACTGTATGGTCAGGCGTACCCCAGGTAAGTATGGTAGCACCGTTATTATTTTCTATCTACATAAATGATCTGATGGACAGAGTAACTTGTCAATTTGAGGCTTTTTGCTGTGATGTATAAAAAGTGTCGTCATTAATTGGCGATAATGGCATACAGCATGACTTAGACAAAATTGCTAGTTGGTGTGAAGAATGGCAACTAGCTCTAAATGTAGAAAAATGTAAGGTCATGCACATGAGTAGTGAAAATAATCCATAATACAGCATTAATAGTGAGCTTCTTGAAACAGTCGCATGGTTCAAATATCTAGGTGTAATATTGCAGTGTGATATGAAATGGAACGAACATATAAGGACAGTTGTAAGGCGGACAGCCGACTTAAGCTTATTGGGAGAATTTTGGGAAGATGTACTTCATCTGTAAAAGTGACCGCCTACCAAACGCTTGTACGGCCACGTCTTGAGTATTGCTCAATTGTTCGGGACCAGCAGCAGATCAGTTTAAAGGAAAACAAGGAAACACTTCAGAGGCGAGCAACTAGGTTAGTTACTGGTGGGTTTCACTAATACGTGAGTGTCACAGAAATGCCCCAGGAACTCAAATGGGAATCGCTGGAGGAAAGACGACGATCATTTCAAAAAATTCTGTTGAGAAAATTTAGAGGGCCGGAATTTGAAGCTAGACTGCAGAATGATCTCACTATAGCGTACTTACATTTTGCGTAACGAGCAGAAAGACAAGATAAGAGAAATTAGGTCTCTTTCAGAGGCTTATAGACATTCTATTTTCCCTGCTATTTGGGAGTGGGAAAAGAAATTTTATTGCGTTAGGTCAACACAAGAAATGTTACACTTTCTGCGGAGCTATGAACATAGTTTATTGTATCATTTTCCAAAGAGTTACAGCACAAAGATATAATTATTTTAATGGAACAATAGTTTCTTTGAAACCAGCTGCGTCCAAATCAATTTAAACTACATTCCTATCACTGTTAGTTTGGGAGCTACAACCCTTCAAAGTTCCGGGGTCGGAGACTGCGATAGCGTAGCTGACTGGACGAATGGCTATCCCCTGGGGCACGGCCCACTGTCTCATGACCACCAGCCAGTCAGTTACGCTAAACTTCGAAGGGTTGTAGCTCCCAAACTAACAGTGATAGGAATGTAGTTTAAATTGATTTGGACGCTGCTGGTTTCAACGAATCCAATACACGATACAAAAAAAAATTTTGTTCCACTTAAAAAATTATATCTTTTTGCTGTAACTCTTTGGAAAATGATACAACAAACTATGTTCATAGCTCCGCAGAAAGCGTTTACCATATATTCAAAAAGGTCAAGCCATTTTTTATTTTCAGCGATACTAACGCACAGATATTTAGAACCTGCTTTATTATCCTTTTATTATCCTTGCAGCTTTACTTCCCACCGTAGTCATAGCTCGTTTGTCTATCGACTGTATTGCACAGCTATGATGTTGTAAACATCTGTTCTGTTTCTTGATTGTTTCGCTTTCTTCTCGTGTGAATGTTACGAATTTCATTCTTGAATGTAGCGCCAAAAACTTGTAACGTTAATTGTAAAAATACAAAGGTGATAATATTCTGTTAATCGGCCTTGCAGCCATAATCGGATGCGCAACATTTGTTGGGATCCCGTCCGTATATCGTAATACTATATATAGCATAGCGGATTGAAAATCTGTTTGTTACGCAGATTAAGTAGGCTGTTACAATGAATATTTCTCCTGTACTGATATACTGACTAAGTCTGTAGAGGGTCCTTTTACAATTTCTATTGTTTATCTAACATAAACGTTTTTTGATGCACGACAGTTTCTGTCATCGTTGTCACGCGTTTTATGAGAAGGGAATGAGAGGCAACTCTGAAGTATGCTCTAATAGTTATGTTTGCATTAAAATTTATTGGCTAAAATACATTGAAGCAGTATGTGTAACAAACACGTCACATAGCTCGTCAAAATGTTTGATTTTCGTAGTTTACAGAAGAAATGTCTGCTTTCTGTACGAGTTTCCAGATTATTGTCAACGATCCAAGAACTAAAGCTAGCGAATAAAAAAAAAAAAAAAAAAAAAAAAAAAAAAAAAAAAAAAAAAAAGATATTAACTCATTAAAAAGCATGATTTGGATGGAAGTTGATTTCAAAAGTGGAAGTATTACATCGAAAGCCTACACGTGTTACCTGCTAAGGTAATGGAATTTAGAGGGTTTATCCGGTAGCAAACATAGTTTGTTAATACCTTAGACTTCCTAGAATGAAACATGATTAAATGAAATATATAAATAAACCTAAGAAGTTAAATTAGCATTTTACAACATACAATTTCAAAAGACCATCTGCGTTGTCGAAATCATACACTTACGTTCCAAGTTCAATTTCTGATGTAAGTAATGCAATTGTTAGAAATATATAACAGACTTGATATTAAACCTACTTTATCGCAATTCTAGGTCATTTTCACACTGTTCTTAGAAGTGTCATCAAATTTCGCTAATCATACCAAATGTCGAATATAAAGGAAAAGTTCATACAAGAAACAGTGCAAAGAACTAAATACTAGAAATTGAACATTTGAAAAGCTGTGTGCTTTCATCCGTGGTACTTGCAGAACTGAACGCTGCGCAATATTTCTGCTTGGAGTTTTATTGACGTTGCGCCATTATTTATCTGTCAACGCTAACGAATGGTACGGAATTAATTAATTACCACTTCAAAGCAAGTAATGAGTCTCGCAAAATTTGAAAGAAGTTATTGCCTTCCTTTTCAAGCAAACAACAAAGTTGACATCAATTTGCACTACGATGGACACTTAACATTTCATTAGCGTTTCCCAATTAATTAGTCCGTCCAGCGTTACACTGTCGGAGTATAAAGAAAGTATTGCCTTCCTTTTTTCATTTAACAACAAGGATGCCATTCGCCTGCACCCCGATGGAAACTCAAAGTTTGCTAATAGTTACAGAAGTGAAGAAAACATAACAGCGTTCGTTTAATATTCAAAGTATTGTGAGTGAAACATAATGAGCTATAGGAAATCAAAGTAACTTATATCATGAAATGTATGTAAAAAATTGTGTTTTAATTGAGTATAATGACGCTCTAACAAGACCCGATTTAAGACTCAGTCAATAGTTAATCTTCCACCACGTACGACAGTAGCCACATTGGTAAGAAGGGGAAACATTACTTACGGATACCTTTTTAGGGTCTCTCTACTTGCTACAGAGTTCTGCAGAGATCGAAACGAATGATATCATCCACTCATGGGAAACAGCTCATTTCCTCAAATGTTCCTACAAAGCTACAGGCAGTCGCCCACGCAATGATAAAATTCCGCCTGAAGGCAGCGACATAAAAAAGCAGTTCTTCCGCCTGAAGAAGAATTCTATGGCGCGGAAGATTACAGTGGCCAACAACTCTGAGCGTTCACGTCGTGATTCTGGCGCTGTGCCACTCTGTATCTGGATGAAACGTGCCGTCCCTGTCTCGCTGTATCACTGGGAAATAGAATTTCTGATATGGAGGAGTATCTTACATCAAATGACTAGAAAATATGAGGGATTTCACGCAGTCGCGTCTTTCAAATATCTAGGTGTAGCATTGCAGAGCGATACGAGATGGAACGAACATGTAAGGATAGTTGTGAGTAAGGCGGACAGCCGACTCCGGTTTATTGGGAGAAATTTTGGGAAGATGTACTTCATGTGTGAAAGAGACCGCGTATAAAACGCTTGTACGACCACGTCTTGAGTATTGCTCAAGTGTTCGGGACCAGAAGCAGATCAGTTTAAAGGAAGACATAGGAGCAGTTCAGATGCGAGCAGCTGGGTTTGTTACTGGTAGGTTCGGCCAATGTGCGAGTGTCACGGAAACGCTCCGGCAACTCAAATGGGAGAACGCTGGAGGAAATATGTCATTCTTTTCGAATAATTCTATTGAGGAAATATAGAGGGCCGGAATTTGAAGCTGACTGTAGTACGATCTTCCTGCCGACAGGAAGTGATCACAAAGACAAGATAGGAGAAATTAGGGCTCGTATGGAGGCATGAAGGCATTTTTCCCCGTTCTATTTGGGAGTGGACTAGGAAAGGAAATGCATAGTAGTGGTACAGTGTATCCTCCGCCACGTACCTTACGGTGGATTGCGGAGTATGTATGTAGATGTAGAAAGTAGGGAGGTGTGTGTGTGTGTTTTGTCACCCATCTAGATTGATGTCCATACACAGTGCAACACCGAAAGGAAATGACTGCAATCAGGTGAAATTCGTTACTCTCGCTTTCGACGACGATATATGCAGGTGTAAATCACGGCCGGAAGAAACGGCAACTGCCAGCGCTATCTATCGTTATATGAAAAGAAAATTAACACCTGAACTTTGAAAACTGACTTTTGTCATTCAAATCAAAATTATAAAAATATATCAATTACTTATTTACTGGTTCGGCATCAACAACGGCAAACACCCATTCTTAGGTTAAAGGTTATTATAGCTCTATGTTGACAACAGCATTTTTTACAGAAGGTCTTCAATCCTACTGATTTACTCTGTGGTTGAGTCACTGAGTCCGTGAATGTCCTTCAATTCACCGCTGATGCCATACACTTTGCACACAAGCAGAGGGTCCATAGATTGTATTACGCCTACGCCCCCTCCCTCCCACCCCCCCACACCCACACACACACCCAAACACTTACTCAGGGCTGTCTGACAGGCCCAATTTGTATGTCAGTTGTTTGCATCTCCCAATGCTTGATGTCATGCAGTTCAGCGCTGTTCATACATTCCTTAGGAGGCTGAATCCCTTAATCTTGCTGGGATCGTCAATCAGATTTTGATTCTTACGTTGATTTGCGGCCCATAGTTCCTTCCAAGTTGTTTTTCAGTCGAAGCCTTGAAGTTCTGCGCCAGTTTTCGACAAATCTGTCCTGCATTTAAGCCTATTTATAGGTGTTGGGTCTTGATGAATAGAGGTCCGCGTAGTCTAGAATTTTCCTGTAACTTCAGGTCGCTCTCTGTTTGACAAGACGGGGAGCCATGCGCAGGGAGTGGCCCTGAGACTTTCCGATATTATTCCCACCCTCCCTCAGTTCGACATCAACTTTGGCTACATGTGCACGTCTCATTCTGACTGGAGAACAGTGTTTTGCTACGCTGTATACAAGAGCCAGTGCTGAAGTCGTCAAGTGGCTAGTTTCGAAAGGATAGCATTGCGGGATTTTAGTTTCTGTTTCGTATCTTGTACATGTGGGTTATACGTTAGAGTGCGATCTAGTTTCACTGCCAGGTACTAAGGCTTATCATCGTGTATATTCTGCTGGTCATTCAGAGAAACATTTAATTTTGTGCTGAGGTGCTTAACGGTACTGATAGTTCTGTTGCGATTTGGATGTAGATGCCATCTGGAGTAGTAGGTGTTCGGTACATTTAGATCTGCATTGAGAGTTTTTCAAGGTTGGTGTAGTCTTTACTTTGATATGCAATGGCCAGATGGTCTGCATATGCAAATTTGGCTTATTTCGTTTCTGGCATATCATCTATATATAGACTGAAAAAAAAAAAAAAAAAAAAAAAAAAAAAAAAAAAAAAAAAAAAAAAAACGGTGGATAATGCTGAACCCTGCGGCATGCCGTTATTTAGGACTACGATACTACGATCCTGCTTTTTGTACCATGTTGTGAGACCCTAATTTTCCTACCTACTACTCCAGATGGCATCTACATCCAAATCGCAACAGAACACCAGTACCATTACGCACCTCAACACAAAATTAAACGTTTCTATGAATGACCAGCAGAATATACACGAGGATAAGCCTAAGTTCCTGGGAGTGAAACTAGATCGCACTCTAACGTATAACCCACATCTAGAAGATGCGAAACAGAAACTAAAATCCCGCAATGCTATCCTTTCGAAACTAGCCAGAACGACATGGGGATGTGGAGCGAGCATGTTCTTGAGCAGCGTTTGTCTTGTGACGTTTAGACAACCTCCCAGAGCATGCACCCTGGGAAACGCTGTAACATGGCACAGCGGCGAAGAGTCCACACCCACGGGGTCGGACTCACTAAAGCCTCCCGGTCCACACGAAGGTAAATGGAGCAATGTATCAGTATTGCTAGAGGAATTACGTGTATCGAAATGACAAGATCATTGTAACGGACGTGTTACGTCATTGCATTTCCATTCGGAAAGTCAATGTGCACCTTAAGCCGGCTTTTTCATGTAACAGCTAGCACGTTCGATTTTAAAAGTGTCCGATTTTTTTTCACCCGATCAGTTCAAATTACAAAATAGATGCCACAGGGCGGGACCTATAAACGTGACCCTAACGACCAGGTACGATTAACGACATAAACAGAGGAGGAAAAGACCAAAAGAAACGTTACTTTCTACAAGCTGGAGCAAATGCCCATGCTGCCGACCGAAGCACAATCTTCACGCCTGACTGAGCTGTCAGCAGACGTCAGTCTGGTCACGATACCAGCTGACCACACATGTCACGTGCTCTGTACTGTGTGCCATTACTGCGTCTGGGGAGTCATCGGGTCTATGGTACATCGCAACAATCCTCATAGATTTCCAGAACTTTAGCAGAACATTTCGGATGATAAGTCAGAAGTCCAGTTTCGATCCGCATTCAGCAACTTGCTTAAAAGTACCAAGGGATGAATGTTGTAACGACAATCACCCCTTTTGGGAATGACTCAATTGGGAATGACTCAAACCGAGCCCTAATATTTTCCTAAATCACGGAAAGTTTTATTAGTTCACAGTCTCTGTAACAAAGTCATTCCACTGTAGGTGAAGTTGATATAAACAGAACTTATATGCTGTTTGCGTCCATTGCGTTGTGAGCTGTCTTCGGCATTCACTAAAAGATTTGATGTTTCAGGATCTTTTCGTAAATCATAAACATGTCAGTTGATATGGAAACGATTTTATTTCCATTTAAATGAAGTTTAAACCAATCACATTGTTGCTCAATCGAAAAAAAAAAAAGAAAAAAAAGAAAAATGTTGCAGCAAGCCAACAGAGCTGCTTACAGGTTTGTGACTGCTCGAAGTATAACAAAACATGGTTTCTCTCAAACATCTTTCTACGTAACCGCGTAATACGATTGATTACAAAGTTTTGTAATTTACAATTAAACAATATTATTTTACATTAAATATGCCAAAATACAGAAATTGAAATATTACATTTAAGCTTTAACTATTTATCTCAATGTATGTACATGTTTCATGAAATTTGTAGTTTGGTATACAAATTTAGAGTCATCCTTTGACTAGTGTTTACAGTGCTCAAATTATTTACATTATTTGTGTTTTTGAAGTGCACACATATCTATTTTGCCAATAATGTGTAGGCGTACTACTATTGTGACATGGAATTTTAATGTATTTCAGTTTGCGGTCTAATTTTTTATTAATACGGATTTGTATATGGTTGTCTTAGTTTTGTTAATTTCGAAGACAGTTTCTTAGTACCAAACGTATTATTAATTTTAGTGCTTGAAAAATGATCAGTATTTAATTTAGGATACAGTGATATATAAAACATGGTCTGCCCTAATTTATTTAAACAAAAGGTACATATGTAATCACATTGTGCAATAGTTATAACATGTAGTATTGATGTTTTTATACAAATTAGTATCTATATAGGTTCAGAAATTTCCGAAACTAAGTGTAATGCATTTTTAGTGTTTGCAGCTCTAATTTACGAAAATATTAAAAATTGAAAATTACGTAAAAGGACAGCCAAAGTTATGTTTAAATCAACGTACTATTTCTTAAAAGCGTTTTACTAATAGTGTTAATAGAATTTCAAACCGAAGGCGAAAATTTGATATTTTACATGTCCGCTAGCGAAGTTTTATTTTAGGTGTCAGATATTTCGTGTTTGTAATGTTGGCAACAGATTTTTTTGTAAGGAGCGTCCAACATAGCAGAAACGTTACAATGTCGGTGACGTTAAAGGTGTGCTATCGTCAGGTTACTGCTGAATTCCCTTTACTCTGAACTCTTTCTTTTTGCCCGACTTTCGTTATCTGCTATAGTCAGGTTACTGCTGAATTCCCTTGCCACCGATTTCTTTCTTTGTGCCCTGAAACTCTGTTTTCTGTGACACATTTATTTGCACTTATGACCTCTATTGTTTTGGTCAGGTCCGAATGCACAGATACAATTGTAGACAGTAAAGGCAATAAATTTACGAATTCGAAATATTGAAATTTTCGCGAGTTTCAGAGCAGTGAAATAAAATCAAAGGTGAAGTTGAATAATTGTGCTGTATTGGGGTTCGAACCCGTTTCTACCTCTTAACGAATTAGACTCTCCGGGCACGCATCTAGTCCTGCCAGTATTCGTAAATATCCGAATGAACAGACACAATATCAAGAATTGTGTATTTGCTCCCAAGTAGGCAATTGGCAATTTCAGTGCGGATGTAC
This sequence comes from Locusta migratoria, assembly GCA_026315105.1. Taxonomy (NCBI): domain Eukaryota; kingdom Metazoa; phylum Arthropoda; class Insecta; order Orthoptera; family Acrididae; genus Locusta; species Locusta migratoria. The sequence goes on along the minus strand of CM048744.1, from coordinate 903,598,659 downwards.
AAATACGATCGATCTCTTGCGGGAATAGAGTTAGGCTGCGTCTTACAGGAAGTAATGTGCGACATGACAATTTCAGCAGGATGGTAAGAGTGCCCGGACTGCGTAATTGGTGGCGGTAACCGTTCCAGTCCAGATTTCCAATTTCGTCATTGAAATTACTTCGCTGCCTTGTAATGGTAGCGATGTTTAAATATTTTGGATTCATACTTTTATTTGCCCCACCCTGTGCAAGGTAATAAATATTGTTTCCGTTTGACAATGATCAAATGTTCAAATTTTTGTAACTCTATGGGACCAAACTACTTTGGTCATCAGTCCCTAGACTTACAAACTACCTAAACTGAGTAAAACTAAAATTCTTGAATATCAGTCACCAGATCGCTTTTATTTTCTAGACCATTACCGGTTTCGGGACAGCTTACCATCTTCAAATTTATGAAGTTACAGAGCAAGCTGTCCTGTGATGAACGAACTGCGGTGGTGTAGCCGAGCGGTCTAAGCGCCGCCTTCGGAGGTTCGAGTCCTCCCTGGTGTGTGTGTGTGTGTGTGTGTGTGTGTGTGTGTGTGTGTGTGTGTGTGTGTGTTGTCCGTAGGTTAGTTTACCTTAGTTTAAGTAGTTCGTAAGCTACGGACTAATGATTACGCAGTTTGATCCGATAGATTTACAGACATTTGAACATGTGTGATGAACGACTGAGAACATTCGTTCATCACAGGACATCTTACTCTGTAACGTCATAAATTTGATCTGAAGATGGGCAGCTGTCCCGAAACCGGTAATGTTCTAGAAAATAAAAGCGATCTGGTGACTGATATTCAAGAATCTTATTCATATGACAATCGCAGAAACTCTCTCGAGACCCATAAGTCTTGCTTTGATAAGTTAAACTAGCCTACGATAACATACACACACACAAACACACACACACACACACACACACACACACACACACACACACACACACACACACACACACAAACAAACAAGACCGCGCTCTCCGCAGCAAGGTGCCTTAGAGCGCACGGCTATTCCCACGCGGTTGACTGTGGTCAGTTTCACAATTATAGAAACGGATGCCATGGATATATTACTGTTGTTTTATTATTATACAAATAAGCACCCTACTGCTTCTTTGGGCATTTTTAATTTTTCCCTTTTACTGGTTTTCGTTCCACCCCAGAAATCTTACAGGAATAGCAGTGGTGGTTTGCGTATTGACTGTAATTATCAGTGTCCAATACTTAATATCCACATATCACAGTATTTAGCCACGCTTGTGTTCCTACCTATTTATAGAATGTAAACACTACTGTGACCACACTTGTCTAGGAGAGGAACGTAAAACCGGAGATAGTAAAGTACTTCACTCTTTTTTTATTACATGAGGAAACTAATAAAAGAAACACTTTCATATTTACAGGGACGCTCCAAACAAGGTTGCAGCACTAATCATTCCTCGTTAACGTCACAAATAAAAAATACATACTACTCATCTTGAAAAGAAAAGTTTATACCAAAATAAACGACACCATTTTTCAGAAATGAGTTGAAACCGGTCTTCATTGTCAATAAATTTTGCGGTCAAGACTATAGACACTGTCTACTTAATCAAAAATATTTAGACCGCCTTCCTGTCAACATTGCTTTACCGTCTGCGAAACAAAATCCATTTCACACAGAAAATACTGTTTGCCATTATTAACGACATTTCATTAAGAAATATTAAAATGCTGCGTTACTCAAATAGTTGTGTCCGCTACCGGAATAAGAGTTTGGAGTTAACTAAACACTGAAGGGCGTTTTTATACCCAAGGATAAGCTTGGCCCTACATTTCCGAGAACAGAACGTGTATCAATATTTACCCGCTCTCTGTGGTATTTGTAGAGCGAAATCAATCTCGGCCGCCTCCAGAAATAAATTCCTTGCACCGTCCACATCGTGAATTTCAGTCGGCATGCGGAAGACAACGAGAACAAAATAGTCAGTTTCCTTTTAGCTACAGTTCTCGTAAGGATTGCAATACTGTAAGGACAGTTCGTAGACTGATTTATTTCCAGACTAAGAAACAAAAAAAATAATTGTTAGGGACGCTTTTCTACATCTACATCTACATCTACATGGGATACTCTGCAAATCACATTTAAGTGCCTGGCAGAGGGTTCATCGAACCACAATTATACTATTTATCTCCCATTCCATTCTCGAATAGCGCGCGGGAAGAAAGAACACCTGAATCTCTCTGTTCGAGCTCTGATTTCTCTTATTTTATTCTGATGATCATTTCTACCTATGTAAGTGGGAGTCAACAATATATTTTCGCATTCGGAGGAGAATGTTGGCGATTGGAGTTTCGCAAGTAACCCACGCCTCAGCGATAAGCGCCGTTGTTCTAATGATTCCCATCCCAGATCCTGTATCATTTCCGTAACGCTGTCTCCCCTGTATCGTGACAATACAAAACGAGCTGCCCTTCTTTGGACTCTCTCGATGTCCTCCTTCATGCCCACCTGATAAGGATCCCACACTGGGCTGCAATACTCCAAAAATGGACGGACAAGCGCAGTGTATGCAGTTTCTTTAGTAGTTCTGTTGCATCTTTTAAGGATTCTGCCAATAAAACGCAGTCTCTGGTTCGCCTTTCCCACGATATTATCTACGTGTTCTTTCCAGTTTAAGTCTGAAGTAATAGTAATTCCTAGGTATTTTGTGGAGTTTACGGCCTTCACATTTGATTGATTTATGTTGTAAACAAAGTTTAACGGATTTCTTTTCGTACTCATGTGGACGACTTCACACTTCTCATTATTTAGAGTCAATTGCCAATTTTTACACCATACTGATATCTTATTCAGATCGTTCTGCAGTTGGTTTTGATCTTCAGATGATTTTACTAGACGGTAAATGACGGCGTCATCTGCAAACAACCTAAGAGAGCTACTTAGATTTTCCCCTAAATCGTTTATGTAAATAAGGAATAGCAGAGGACCAATAACACTACCTTGTGGAACGCCCGATATCACCTCTGTTTTAGTCGATGCCTTACCATCGATTACCACGAACTGTGTCCTCTCAGACAAGAAATCCCCTATCCAATTGCAAATTTGGGGCGATATACCATAACCACGCAATTTGATTAAAAGCCGTTTGTGAGGTACGGTGTCAAAAGCTTTCTGGAAATCAAGAAATACGGAATCGATTTGCGAACCTTTGTCGATAGCACCCATCACTTCGTGTGAATATAGAGCTAGTTGTGTTTCGCATGAACGATATTTTCTAAATCCGTGTTGACCTTGGGTCAAAAGATCGTTCTGTTCGAGATAATTCATAATATTTGAATACAGGATATGTTCCAAAACCCTGCTGCAAATTGACGTCAATGAAATAGGCCTTTAGTTTAGTGGGTTACTCCTACTGCCTTTCTTGAATATAGGTGTGACCTGTGCAACTTTCCAATCTTTTGGTACAGATCCTTCTATGAGAGAGCGGTTGTATATGACTGTTAAGTAAAGAGCTATCGCTTCAGCATAATCAGATAGAAATCTAATGGGTATACAATCCGGACCAGAAGACTTGTTCTTATTAAGTGATTTTAGTTGCTGCACTACTCCGATGATATCTACTTCTATGTTATTCATTACGGCATCTGTTCGTAATTCGAAATCTGGAATATTGGTTTCGTCTTCTTTAGTGAATGAGTTTCTAAAAGCTAAGTTTAGTAACTCTGCTTTAGTAGCGCTGTCATCGGCAGGATCGCCATTACTATCACGTAGTGATGGTATTGTTTGTGACTTTCCCCGAGTATATTTAACATATGACCAAAATCTCTTTGGGTTTTCAGTCAAATTACGAGAAAGAGTTTCGTTGTGATAAATGTTGTAGGCATCTCGCATTGAAATCCTCGCTAAATTTCGAGCTTCTGAGTACAAACGCAAATCCTGGGGATTTCGTGTTCGTTTAAATTTAGTATGCCTTTTCCTTTGCTTTTGCAACAGTGTCCTGACCTGTTTTGTGTACCAAGGGGGATCGCCTCCTTCTTTTATTAATTTATTAGGTATAAAACTTTCAATTGCTGTCGATACCACTTCTTTGAATTTTAGCCACATCTGGTCTACACCTACGTTTAGTGTTAGAAACGAGTGGAAGCTGTCTTTCAAGAAGCAATGTATTTTGTTTCTATCTGCTTTCCTGAACAAATATACTTTGCGTTTATTTTTGGTAACTTTGGGACTTTCGATATTCAATTTCGCTACTACAGCTCTGTGTTCACTAATACCTGTATCCGTTTTGATGCTCATTATGAGCTCAGGATTATTTGTTGCTAAGAGATCAAGTGTGTTTTCACATCCATTTACAATTCTAGTTGGCTCATGAACTACTTGTTCGAAGTAATTCTCAGAGAATGCGTTGAGTACAATTTCGGACGATGTTTTATGCCTACCTCCTGATTTGAAAATATAATTTCGCCAACAGATCGAGGGTAAATTAAAATCACCACCTACTATTATCGTGTGAGTCGGGTACGTTTTTGTAATTAGACTCAGGTTTTCTTTGAACCTTTCTGCTATTGTATCGTCAGAGTCGGGAGGCCGGTAAAAGGAACCGATTATTAACTTCTTACGATTTTTGGGTACAACCTCTACCCATAATAGCTCGCACGAACTATCAACTTCAACTTCGCTACATGAAATACTACTTTTGACGGCGACAAACACGCCACCACCTATTTTGTTTAATCTATCCTTTCTGAATATCGTTAGATCTTTTGAAAATACTTCTTCTGAACTTATTTCCGGCTTGAGCCAACTTTCGCTGCTTATAATGATGTGTGTTTCGGTGCTTTCTATTAACGCTTGCAATTCTGGAACTTTCCCGACACAGCTACGACAATTTACAACTGTTATACCGATAGTTTCCGGATCTACATTTCTCCTGTGATCCACCTGAACCCTTTGAGATTGCCCATTTTCTATTTCCCCGAAGCTCTTTATCCTAAAAAAACATATAATTACGATTGTGTTTATTGAATCGAAATTTGGGCTTCACAGATGTCAAGAGAAGAATGGACATCTGCACTAATACATTGACTACATAAGAAAGGGAAGAAAACTTACCCTCTTACCAGTGACCTACAAAATCTTGTTCAAGGCACCTTTCAAAAGAGCAGAAAAATACTTGACAGACAACTAGGACAATATCAGGCAGGATTCAAAAAGGGAGGGTCAGGTGTAGAACAAATATTAAACCCAAAGAACGTAATAGAAATTAGGAAATTGAAATATGTGATTACTTTTGGCAAGTTTGAAAAAGCCTCTGATTCAATATACGGAAATGCACTGTTTGATATCATATAGTATTTAGGACTCGACACAACTGAAATAATTAAAGCAACTTTAACAAATGCAACATCCAAAGTAAAATTTAGGGGGAACTCTCAAAATCGTTTGAAGTAAAGTCAGGTGCATGACAGGGAGATGGTTCGTCACCTCTTTTTTTCAGTTGCGTATTAGAGAAGGAAGTTCCAGAATGGAGGAAGATCAGCAGTTCTAGAGAAATTCAGCTATGAACGATTCCTAACTAGACCATTATTGACTGTTTAGCCTTTACAAATTACATTGTGTTAATTACAGAGTCTCTAAACAATGGCCAAGAACAAATCAGAGAATTGCATAAACAACCAGCCAAAGTAGGACTACAAATATTATTTGAAAAAAGAAAGTTCATGACAAACATTCGGGATGCTCCTCAAATTAACATCTTGAACAACAACTCAGTACACCAAACAATTTGCTTTGAATACCTGATTCGATAAAGAGCAGCGCAAGTAATGTGTCGCATCGAATTGGTAAACGTTGTCGTCTGTAGCGACAAACTATTACAGCATTACATCTCCAGTGCGACATTCCATCTCCGCTACTATCGCTTTCAAATCTGCAACGATAAAGTTTAAGTTAAATGTTTATTTCCAATCGACTGAAGAACTCGGCCGTTAAATTATTCAAATTTTGTGAAAATATTTGAATTTCAAGATCATTTCACGCTGGTGTCACATTTATGTCTCAATTGCTCAATTTTTAATCCCTTCGTATCTCTTCCGTCCCCTGTTTCGCTGTACACATTCATTATTCTCACTATGGAGTAATCTATTTGAAATTTTATCCTGCTACATACACCATTAACGAAGATAGTTTTCAGTGTATGTTCAGTTTCAATTGGTTTCGAGGAGGTTGTTTCATTTCTCTTGTAAAGATCACAAACAAATATCAGATCTTGTCTTCACCGTTTTATATACCGATAGGCTATAACCGCTGAAGTTTACAATACACCACAGGGGATTAGGTGTAGTCTAAATGAACTGATTGATGTTAGTTGCCTACAAAACCCAACGAAGTACATCGTTGAAGTTGGTTGAAAATGAATCTGAACGTTAACCATACCTCGTTCTCGCTGAAACAAAAAGTAAAGTTTAAGTGCATAAATAAAACATTGTTTTCTTTGTGAGGTATTCTTGCTGCTAAACTAATGCACAGATGTCTGATTTCAGTCAGAATTGTAAGCATAACCAGTGTTTACTCAACATTTACAAAACTTTTATCCATAAAATTAATCATATGACTTGATAGCAGTGAAATTACCTTTCTAAAAGTTCTCAGGCACTTGTTTCGGTATCCTGTTTGCATGTTGTTGTTGTGGTCTTCAGTCCAGAGACTGGTTTGATGCAGCTCTCCACCCTACTCTATCCTGAGCAAGCCTTTTCATCTCCTCATAAGAACGACAACCCACATCCACTTGGATCTGCTTACTATACGCGTCTCTTGGTCTCCCTCTGCGAATTTTACCCCACACACTTCCCTCCAACGCTAAATTCAGAATTCCTTGATGTCTAAGAATGTGTCCTACCAATCTATCCCTTCTTTTAGTCAAGGTATGCCAGAAATTTCTTTTCTCCCCAATTCGGTTCAGTACCTCCTCATTAGTTACGCGATCCACCCACCTAATCTTCAGCATTCTTCTGTAGCACCACATTTCAAAAGCCTCTATCCTCTTTCTGTCCACACTGCTTATCGTCCATGTTTCACTCCCATACAAGGCAACACTCCATACAAATGCCTTCAGAAAGGACTTCCTTAGGCTTAAATCAATATTCGATGTTAACAAATTTCTCTTTTTCAAAAACGCATTTCTACCCATTGCCATTCTGCATTTTATATCATCTGTACTGCGACCATCATTTGTTATTTTACTGCCCAAGTAACAAAACTCATCTACCTCCTTTATTGTTTCGTTACCTAGTCTAATTCCTTCAGCATCACCTGATTTTCTTACACTGCACTCCATTACCCTAGTTTTACTCTTGTTAATGTTCATCTTATATGCACCTTTCAGCACACTGTCCATTCCGTTCAATTGCTCTTCCAGGTCCTTTGCTGTATCTGACAGAATTACTATGTCGTCGGCAAAACGCAATGTTTTTAATTCTTCACCCTGAACTTTAATTCCTTCTCCAAATTTCTCCTTGCTTTCCTTTATAGCTTGCTCAATGTACAAATTGAACAACATTGGGGAAAGGCTACAACCCTGTCTTACTCCCTTTCCAACCACTGAAACCCTTTCATGCCCTTCAACTCTGACAACCGCTGTCTGGTTTTTGTACAAGTTGCAAATAACCTTACGCTCCCTATATTTTACTCCTGCTTGCTTCAGAACTTGAAAGAGTTTATTCCAATCAACATTGTCAAAAGCCTTCTCCAAATCTACAAAAGCTAGAAATGTTGGTTTGCCTTTTCTTAATCTATCTTCTAGGATAAGCCGTAAAGTGAGTATTGCCTCCCGTGTTCCTACATTTCTCCTGAACCCAAACTGATCTTCCCCGAGGTCTGCTTCTACCAGCTTTTCCATCCTTCTGTATATAATTCGTGTTAATATTTTGCAACCATGACTTATTAAACTGATGGTTCTGTAGTTTTCACACCTGTCTGCACCCGCTTTCTTTAGAATGGGGATTATAACATTTTTCTTAAAGTCTGAGGGTACTTCGCCTGTCTCATACATCTTACACACAATGTGAAACAATTTTGTCATGGCTGGTTCTCCCAGAGACTTCAGTAACTCTGACGGGATATCATCTACTCCAGGGGCCTTGTTTCGACTTAGATCTTTCAGTGCTCTGTCAAATTCATCTCTCAGTATAGTATCTCCTATTTCATCTTCATCTACATCCTCTTCCCTTCCTACAATAGTGTCTCGAAGTTCATTTCCTTTGTAGAGCCCCTCTATATACTCTTTCCACCTTTCAGCTTTCCCTTCTTTGCTGAGAACTGGTTTTCCATCAGTGTCCTTGATATTCATAGAGCTGTCTTTCTTATCGCGAAATGTTTCTTTTATTTTCCGGTAGGCTGTATCTATTTTTCCCCTATTTATACATTCTTCTACATCCTTGCATTTGCCTTCTAGCCATTCCTGCTTAGCCATTTTGCACTTCCTGTCAATCTCATTTCTTAGTCGTCTGTACTCCATTTTGCCTGTTTCATTTACTGCATTTTTATACTTTCTCCTTTCATCGATTAAATTTAGTATCTCCTGTGATATCCAAGGATTCTTTGTAGGTCTTGCCTTCCTACCTATTTTGTCCTCTGCTGCCTTCACTATTTCATCTCTCAATTTTACCCATTCCTCCTCAACTGTTTTATTTTCCCCTGTTTCTGTCAATTGTTGCCTGAAGCTCCCTCTGAAATTCTTAAGAACTTCAGGTTCCTTCAATTTATCTAGGTCCCATCTCCTTATATTCCTACCTTTCTGTAGTTTCTTCAGTTTCAGCCTACAGTTCATAGCCAACAAGTTATGGTCAGAGTCTATGTCTGCCCCTGGGTATGTCCTACACTTCAAAACCTGGTTCAGAAATCTAAGTCTTACCATTATAAAATCTATCTGGTATCTCCCGGTGTCTCCTGGTCTCTTCCACGTATACAACCTTCTTTTGTGATTCTTAAACCAGGTGTTTGTTATAACTAAATTATGTTCCGTGCAAAATTCTACCAGGCGGCTTCCTCTTTCATTCCTTTTGCCCAGACCATATTCACCCACTATCTTCCCTTCCCTTCCTTGTCCTACTACCGAATTCCAGTCTCCCATAACAATTAAGTTTTCCTCTCCCTTAATTGTCTGAATAATTTCCTTTAGCTCCTCATATATTTCTTCTATCTCCTCATCATCGGCAGAGCTAGTTGGCATATAAACCTGTACTACTGTTGTCGGTGTTGGCTTCGTATCTATCTTGACAATGATAATGCGATCGCTGTGCTGGTCATAGTAGTTTACCCGCATTCCTATTTTCTTATTCATTATCAATCCTACTCCTGTGATACCCCCAACTGATTTTCTATTTATAATCCTGTACTCGCCTGACCAGAAATCCTGTTCATCCTGCCACCGAACTTCACTAATCCCCACTATATCTAACTTCAACCTATCCATTTCCCTTTTTAAATTTTCTAATTTTCCTACTCGATTAAGGGATCTAACATTCCACGCTCCGACCCGTAGAATGCCAGTATTGTCTTTCCTGATGATCACATCCTCCTGAGTAGTCCCCGCCCGGAGATCCGAATGGGGGACTATTTTACCTCCGGAATATTTTACCCGAGAGGATGCCATCATCATATGTTCACACAGTAGAGCTGCATGTCCTCGGGAAAAATAACGGCTGTAGTTTCCCCTTGCTTTCAGCCGTTCGCAGTAGCTGTGTGGCAAAGCCACATTAGCTGATGTTACAAGGCCAGCTCAGTCAATCATCCAGACTGTTGCCCCTGTAACTACTGAAAAGGCTGCTGCCCCTCTTCAGGAACCACACGTTTGTCTGGCCTCTCCACAGATACCCCTCCGCTGTGGTTGCACCTACGGTACGGCTATCTGTATCGTTGTGGCACGCAAGCCACCCCACCTCGGCAATGTCTGTGGTTCATGGGAGTGGCAAAATAGGCAATTAATTCGCTCATTTGTGACTTTTATTCTCTCAAGTTTCCTCTTTGCCCCCCCCCTTTTTTTTTTACCTGTTCTCATAGCATTCACAGAAAACCTATGAATATTCAGTGCTCAATAAATAGCAATTACATTTTTTTTTTTTTCATTTTCATGACTTTTCAAACACAACTGGTCGAATTTCGACCACAGGTAATACTCTGTATATCCATCTTGGATGACGAGACTGTTTGCATATGGAAACTAATGAGGAACTGTTCTTACACTTGCAAAAGGATTGTAGAACCAAACAGCTTCTGCGCAGCACACCTTATTGAGTCGGACTTCCTGCCAAAGTTCTTGCGCGTAGGACAGACCTTGCATAACCACAGGTGTCTGACGTACTGCATCACACTCACTGTGGCGTGCTCTAACTGCAGAATCGATGAGCACAAGTGGCGTCAACTATTTGAATCTTCAGGCGTTTGTAAAGAAAAAAACAAATATTGTGCTGTACAATTAAGACTCCTCTTTTGCCGCATTAAGCGCAAATCCTGTACCCACCAATGTGGCATAGAGAGGACCCAGTATCATGCTAGTGATGTGGGCCGGGAATTTTACAAGTGGGAAGGAACTTATAAAATGGGAATATTGCCGGGAATATTTCTTTGGCCCTGGAAGATTGCTGAAAAATGGAAAGTTACGATTTTTTTTTTTTAATTTTGAAAGTTTTTACATTAACGGTTAAAGAACCTTATACCTAGGTTAACTAAGTAAATTCATACATGTTAATCCAAGATTTATCATTCACTGCATCGATTTCCTTGCTAAATCTATGTAGAAGTCTGATGGAAAATAATTTAAAATATTCGCTACAGCTTAGCGCCTTAATGCGCTCGGCCGCTCCACCGCTGCTAGGGGTTAGCCAGGCGCTAGACGGTTTAGTTGAATCAACATCATACACGTAATGTACTTCATTCTAATTAAGAGGAATATCACAATGACCTTATTTTATGTAGGCATTGGCACACGACCGGCGCTCTCTGTTGAGACGACACTTTTGAGCACACAGGAACAGGATCTGGTCATCAATACATACGAAAAATTAGCAACAGACAAAAATAATCAGAAACCTACTAATCGAATATTCATCACTCTTTAATGAAAGACCCTTTCTCACGACAGAAACGTATACTTCCCCTCGCCCGAACTCTGCAGTTCACCGGATCATATCTTCATTATACTCCAAACCATTTATTCTACCTACCTCTCTGTAACTCACCCTCATATCTCCCTCTCCCTTCTTCCCTCCCTCCCTTCCCACCCCCCCCTCTCTCTCTCGGTCTCTCTCTCTCTCTCTCTCTCTCTCTCTCTCTCTCTCTCTCTCTCTCTCTCTTTCTCCCTCTAACCCTTCACAAACAAAGTCATAGGTAGGTCAAACTCACACTCTAAGCACCAAACACACTAAACGAAACAAATGAAAATTATACACTCAACGACAGAAAACATAGAAAGCACCTCTACACCTCTAAACACCTCTACAGAAAAAATGGCGGTACTGAATATATTGGTTGCATACTACTGAAGTGTGTAACTAGTTTTGACATTCAGTAGGGAAGTTCCTCCTAACATGCACAATCTGTTCTACAGAGATATTTTTGTATCCTGCTTGAAGGGACCTGGACGTGAAAATGATTGAAAAATCGACAAAATTTTTAGCTCTACCTGAACGGCAAATTTCTCCCGTTTCCTAAGAAGCGTGGTTTATTTAATTTTAAATAGTTATTATAGTCCTAAGCGCTCGTTTAACAAATATCTGCAAACTCGCCACGTTGATGCTTGAGGCAAGGAATATCGTCATAAACATTCCATGCCTGCTACAGTCATAGAAACAATAAAGCAAATATTCAGGGGTCTTGTAGATAAAATATTACTTAGGAAATGTCTACACGGCCGTACACAAAATCCTAATGAGATTTTCAACAGCTGCGTAGGGTACCAGTACAGAAAAAGTATTTGTTGCATGGGCAGTATTCAAAATAGGTGTGATGGATGCTGTTATCTGTTTCAGTGATGAAGATATAGCAGGACAACAGTAATGGACAAATTAGGCATCCAAGCAGGAAATAATATAATAGCTGCTGACACTGTATAGATCGTCAGCGACTAGTTGAAGTTGAAAGGGCTACGGAAGCCACCAGAGTAAGGAAAAGACTCGTGAAAATGTCTGCAGAGCATAAACAAACAGCCAGATTATGCCACTGGAATGTTCGGAAAGAAGCGTATGGTAAGTCAAAAACACTGTGGACAATCTTTTCTCATTTTCTCGAAACGACATTTTCAGAACATTAGGTACATGTAACTTCATAATCGTTTCAGCTATGTTCCCCAAATTTCTCCCAATTGAAGAATGGGAGATAATCTTTGCATTATGCCCAATATATTGCAGAAATGATCAATGTTTGTTATTATGTATATAATTGTAACGGTAATTTTAGAAAAAAATGTTCAGAAGTTTGTAAATCTATCGGACCAAACTGCGTGGTCATCAGTCCGTAGCTCACAAACTACTTAAACTTAGGTAAACTAACCTAAGAACAAACACACACACACACACCCATGCCCCAGGGAGGACTCGAACCTCCGACGGCGAGCAACCGCGCTTCGCAGAGCGAGGCGCCTTAGACTGCTCGGCTACTCCACCGCGGCGTAATTTTTAGACAAAATAGTGATGAAGTGTAATAAGAGTTCTCCTATTTGCTCAGATATAGTCCACACTACATAACAAGAGGCATAATGTGTTGCTACGAATGTTGACAGCAGCCTACTACAGTCTAAATGGTATTAGACTGACGGTGCACCAGAAACTGGTTCCAGAATGGAAACGGGTATTATGAAAACATCTATTAGGCAAAATATTGTAATTCTTAAACTATAACAAATATTTCAAAGATTTTCTATTAGAGTTTGAGTTAATGTCATTTATTGTTGGTACCGAATTGCAACTTCCTCCGCATTGTAGATCAAGAGAATTGTGCACCGAAAGCAAGATATGAAAATACAGCCCGTTCATGTCCAGGTCCCCTTAAGATAAACATTTTTTTTTCAGTGGCTACGGAGAAACAAACATTTGGTGTGGAGAAAGGCTATGTAATACTTTTCATTAAATATTGTTGTTTATTTTTTCAGTCCGTAACTAGGAAACCACAGAACCAGAAGTAATTAACCACACTTTCCAAAGATAAAATTGTATATTTTACTTCATTGTCCTGCTATCTCGCCGTCGGAGGTTCGAGTCCTCCCTAGGGCATGTGTGTATGTGTGTGTGTGTGTGTGTGTGTGTGTCCTTAGGTTAGTTTACTACAGTTGAAGTAGTTTGTAAGCTACGGACTGATGACCACGTAGTTTGGCCTGATAGATTTACAAACAGTTGAACATTTTGTCTTACTATAATCAAAGAGTAGATATTAATAAGATACTTATGCAACAGAAGCATTTAAATAGTCCCTAGCAACAGTGGATCTCGTTTTCCATAACTGACAGACTATTGATTACAGATAATATTCGACTGAAGAAGAAGTATCCGATATAAGGGCACTTTTTCCTATTTAGTGCGCTCCCAATGCGAGTACATATGCACTGAAATCTGGGCAAGGGATCGATGTTGCATTCGCGTCTTTCGGAAATGAGAACTACGAAATAGGTCAAAAGAGAACCAATGAATTGACAACAATTTCTTGGCATCCGAAGAACAAACAAAGAGAGAGACATTCAGCGAAGAATATTGATGGGGAAAGCGTGGGTGTCGAAAACCACGATTGTGGAAGAGTTTGCCCAGGACCGTGGTGGTCGCGTTTCGACAAAAGACGCCGTTCGTACTGGGTTACTGCAACTCGAGTGGAACACGGTCAGGCACCTCCACTATTGTCATCGTCTCTCTCGTGACAAATACACCTTTGTATCCTTGTATTCCTGTCGAACCAAATCGTGCAGCAGAGAATTACAATCTTCTTCACGGTGTCAAAGAAAAGAGTATCTTCAACTTTGTGTATCAGTGGGCTACTTCGTTCATTGCTCGTGGATACTTCGTAGTAGTAACACACAGCGTCTAGACGTGACAGTCTTCCAAAAGAAAGCGGTACTTCTTAGGGGGTTTAAAATTAGATTAGACGCAATACTTACTGACAGCGTTCAGTAAGCCTACCCTACCTATATTTTCGGTGAACTGCGCTTTCTTTTAGGTGATGATGAGTATGACCAAAGCTTTTAAGTTTTTTCAAATGTCTGGGTTCTGTGCTAAAATTTTAGACTTTTGGTTTTAGTGTGTTTCCATCCTGTGGTCAGACAGCCATGCCAATCTGCTAAATTATTTTACCTCCCTTCGCCAGCTCCATATTACTAGGCAAAATTGACATGGAACAACCGTCTTGTGTTTCCGTTTGGTTCACGTGGTGGTGGCTTTCTCAGGTTATTTTGTATCTCTGAAGCTTCTTTCTTCTTCTTCTTCTTCTTCTACTACTACTACTACTACTACTACTGCTACTACTACTACTACTACTACTACGTCCTTCTTCTTATTATTATTTTTAATTCTTTTATTTGACACTCGTCTCGCAGAATCTGCTAAAGACCTCGTTATCGTGTGCCCTAATTCCATCTACCCCTCAGCTCTCCTATCAACTAGCAAATTCAGACATTTTTCTCTCCATAGTATGGAGACACAACTACGATTACAGCTGTCTAATGTTCCAACTGCACCCATTTCGCAAACCACAAAGTCATGAAATAATTTTCGTGGCATTTGAATTTGCCGCAGCGTTTCGCGGGCAGAGCAAGCAGCTGTATCAGAGGAGTCCACACCTGAAATAAAAGTTTCCACCAGCTCCACAATGGTTGTGTAATTTAATCTGGGGCGCTCTGTATGCAACTGGAACGCGAGCTGCCCCAAATTTAATCTCTGTCCGTTTGCGACGCCACGCAGTATTTTTTTCTGGGGATGCGGGGAATTTTTATGAAACTTGCCGAGCTTAGCGGTATGAGTTACCTGAAGAGAAACGTTCCACTTCATAATAGTTTATTTACCTGCCACGTTTACGGCTAGTTCGACTGCAATAACACGTAAAGTGAGTGAAGTTTTCTGATATTACTATTACTAATAATAGATTAAAATAAAGCGTCTTATATCTCTTTTTTATTTCCATCAATTGGGCCTCAGCGTAGAAAATTTCTCTTAGAGACATTATAAAGTATACCGATGTGCTGCTATTTTTCATGTTTTTTTTATTATATTGTGATAGATCCATTTCGTCTAAATTGCCATCTTCAGATAATCTGCGTAATATACATTTTTTACATAATATTCACCATTTTTTAATATACATATACTTTTCGTGATAGGCCTGATTTCCGATGTATAAATTTTGTACTTACGTCCGTATCACATCAGTAATACCAGCTATGTGTCGCTGTCATATAACAATAAGGTGAGCTTTGGTGTCATACTTATTTTTATAATATTTTACTTCACTTTTTACTGATGGACTTGACAGCTTTCTGTTTCTTACAGTTGGTCAAGCATGTTACAGGTTAGTAATTGATACTTTCGACTGCATGTACTTCGTGGTTGTGTCTGTAACAGTGATCTCTACACAACCTGGAAGTTTAACTATGTTGCCTGGGCGTAGAGCTGCAGCGTGCACACGATATTGCGTTGGCCGCCATCTTTAAATTTGGAAAACGAATTTCCATCAGTCTCTACGTGACAAGAATTGCTTCAGTATTCTTCATTTGAACTTCATGTCAATATGCGACATAATAGGCTGTTACAGAAGCCAAATCGAGACACTTTTTCATTACGCAATCTGTCGGGTGGTTTTGGGGTTAACTACTCGACTGGAAACCGGAGGGTTACGGGTTCGAAACCAGGTCTGCACTTTAACCCATCCTTCACCTCTCAACGAAGTAAGGAGTCGTCAAAAACGACACATGGTTCGGATTCTACGTTACGCTGTAGGTCCTCTTTCCCCGGTTGGATAACTGGGGTAGGCTAGGGACACGCAACTTGCCGAATGACTTGCACCAGGCCAATGAGCCACACGAAATTATTGTTATTACGTACTCTAGTAACATTTCGTAGCAACCATATTTAAATTTGGTAAGAAACTAAATATGAATATTATGGATGACACGCTCAGACAGCTGAATTTCAACATCCTGATAGTGCAGAGATCAATAATCTGTAATATATGCCTGTGATCTCAGGATCGTTATGTTTATTCGTTATCTGTAGTAAACGTAATTTAATGGCCATTGATCTCTATACTACTCGGATGTTAAACTTCAGCTGTATAAGCGTGCCAGTAATACATGTTTATATTTGGTTTCTTCCCAAATTCAAATATGACCTCTATGAAGTATCACAAGAAAATGAAGAAAAAATAAGTTTCTATTCTGCTCTTCTATTAGTCTATTACATTGCGCATTGACATAAATTTCAAATGAATATGGAAACAAGCAATTTTTGTCACGATGGAAATTCGTACGTCAAATTTTCACATGGCGGATAACACGAAAACGTGTGCAAAACATATGAATGTGTAGGCACGCTGAGCGTCTATACTCAGACACTAGAGTTATACATACAGGTTGTGTAGAGATCACTGATTATATCAGTTATCCATAGATGCTCTTGGCTATAGATGCTCTGGTATGTTTCGTTACTATTTACAATTGTATGAATAATATTTCTGGACGGTATGTCTTATAATGATACAGAGAATGAGCAATAATTTAAATGATGTTTGATTAAATTTAACATAAATCGTTAATTTGAAAACTTATAGACAAAAACTGCAATTTTTGTTTATTCCAGTAATTCCACAACGCCAGTGCAAAGATCGATTTCATTATTTATTTATTTATGCATTTATTTTAAATCAAATGTTCAAATGTTTGTATAGTCTATGGGACTTAACTACGGGGTTATCAGTCCCTAAACTTACAAACTACTTATGAACTACTTACGAACTAGGACGGCACAAATATCCATGCCCGAGGGGGGATTCGAACCCCCGACCGTAGTGGCCGTGCAGACCGTGACTGGAGCGCCTTAGTCTCCTCGGCCACCGCGGCCGGCATTTATTTTACCTGGCAAGATTAAGGCCTTCAGACCCTCTCTTACACCTAACTAGGCTTACTGAAGGTGAACAATTGAACAATTTCTTTAGAACATTATAGAGAGACAATGTATAATACATGAATAACAGTAAAGAAAAAAATAGATTATTAACAGAATATAATTGTAACAATAATACTTAGATAATTTATAAGAATAAAAATATAATAATGAAAATAGTGACAATAATAATAATAGTGACTTTGCCAAGTATAGTAAGCATGTTTCATATTGTCAACGCCCTAATACAATTTAGGCATTTCCACGTTATGTTCTTACAGATTGTGAGTTATTTACATCAGAATGTGGTGAGAGAGATGTAGAAGAAATAGATTGGTTAGAGGAAGAAAAACAGAATGGTAAGATTCAGAGCTGTGATGGAGAGAAAGAACTGAGAGCAGGGTAGCAATGGAGGCTATGCCGTCGTTAATATGTGAATTTTGAGTTTCCTCTTGAATGTCGAGTGGTTTAGTATAAGACGTAGATAACATGGCAGTGCGTTCCAGAATCGTATGGCTGAGATGGAGAACTACACGGAGAATGATTTAGTCTTGTGTGAAGGTACAACAAAGATGCTAGACGTATCGGATTTGGTATTACGCCTGAGGAATGATGATAGGTGTTTAATTTGAAAAGATAAGTATTGAGGGCACTGGTGGCTGACAAATCGATGAATTAAGCACTGAGTTTGAAAATGGCGCCACTTATGTGGGCGCAAGCATACTAGCTGGGTATATGAACGACGGATATGATCGTACAACCGTATATTGCAGACGTTCCTAACGCAAGCATTCATCACTAGCTCGAGGCGTCTAGAATTTTCACTATTTAACAGGAGGGCTCAGGGGAAAAAAAAACTCTGATAAAAAAAATGAAGGGGACTTAGACGTCGATTGAGCTAGCGCCAAGAGCAGGACAGGTCGTTGTCACGATAGGAGTATTGGGTATCTTGTACTATATTAAATTTCATGCATGGAACATTCTGGTGGATGCATGTTAATGTAGGCTAAGTGTCTGTTGCTTAGCTGGGTCAAATATAATAATTATTCAACTGAAATTTAATTCGAGTCGTTTTCATAATTTTACTAAACTCTTGGTCTTCTTCTCAAATTTCAGCAAATTCTATGTAATATAATGTGATGTATTTTATATCAGCGATAAACTGACCTCCATCTTCGAGTGTAAGAAGGCAATTGTTTGAGTTGCGTATGATGCTAGTAACAATTCCACTCACGGAATATAATACATATACATATTTTTCAATTTATTAGATGCGTCTCTCAAATCTAATAATTTATTGAATTTTGCCAGGTTTGTGACCTTGAGCTAATCGTGGTTAATGTCAAATAAATCGGAATTCTTTATTCCAACAGTTGGTTTCTTCAGCGATCGCCAATAACTTAGCATCATTTGAATGAATTGTGGTGCACCGTTAACTTTTTATTTTTTTGTGACTATATTAATTTTTTCGCTTCAATGCGCAGGTACTTATTTTTAAACACTTTAAATGGAGTAACTCACGTAGGAAAAGTTCCACACACATTTACACGTAATTTTGGTTACTAGCATGAATAAATTTAATTACTATGTTTACCTTTTTAGAATTTCAGTTCATTATATCACGTTTCCAGTTTCCATTCGCGTAAACAGTATTCTGATACGATATTAACAATAGCTTGCTTAAGAACATCAGGATAAAGATTTCATATTATTAATCTCTCCTCCCGTCTTTTTAATTTGAGTTACATTTCAGTCTGTAGGGCATGTCTCTTGTCTTTGGGTGGTTTCATTTATCCGTTATTTTTGGTCACGATGTCAACAAAATTAATTATATTGTTTTATGTTTGAAATCAGATTTCTCATATAAAATGTCACTAGTCTATTGTGGTATATATATATATATATATATATATATATATATATATATATATATATTTCTATCTCTTCAAGAATGTTCATTATTAGATCTTTAGGAATTATGTGTAAAATTTTCATTGTCACCTTGATTCGTCCTGCGCTGTGATTATCGGTTTAAGGTGGCTGAAAAATGTGGATGGGTTATTATCGTTTAATCTTGTGTGCTCGTGGTAACTGATGCTGAAATTTCGCCCCGTTTGTCCTATATAAAAACTTTTTCAGTCTTGACATTCGATTTCTTATAAGCCTGAGTCTGTATATATTGGTAATTTTGTTTTACCTGTGTGAAGTCTATGGCGGATATTGTTGTTAGGTCTATATGCAGTCTATATGCAGTAGTTTTCTCTGTTGTTTGTCGAGGTAATTTTATAACCTTGTGGATTTTGGTTGTGTAGTTGTAGTTCTCTTTTCATATATTTGCAGTAATATTTCTGGGTTGAAACCATTTTTGTCCTATATATTATGAATAAATTTATGTTTGTCCAGCAGCTTGGTTTACAGCTACATTTTGTAATCTTTAATTATGGTATGAAAGTAAGCATGTTTGTGTGCTTTTAGGCGACAAGAATTAGCGTGTATTATAATGTCAGTTGTTTTCTTTCTATTTATTTCGAAAATGTGTGATTATTGTTGTTAGTTATTCTGAGGTCTAGGAAATTAATTGGTTTGTCGGTTCCTGCTTTCACTGTTACGTGCAATTTAGGCTTCTGTATCTACATACATACACCGCAATCTACCCAAAGATGAAGGCGGAGGATACACAGTATCACTACTAGTTAATTATGATGGAGACGATTGCCCGTCTGTACTACTACAAATAAGAGAAGACTTGTTTTGTTACCAGACGAGTTGCGTTTTATTAACATTAAAATATCCTCAGTAGTCTGTTACTGATAGATATTTACAAGTTGTCTTCCTGTTCCACTCCCATATAGAACGAGGGAAAAACGAATACTTGTATTCTCTCTAACCTGGTCATTGTGGCAGTAGAATCGTTCTACAGTCCCCCTCAAATTCCGGCCATAAAAACTTCTTCAGCAGTGCTTCTCGAAATGAACGTCGCCTCCCCTCCAGCGATTCCCAGTTGAGTTCCCGAAGCATTTCGTTAACACTCGCGCATTGATCAATTCTACCAGTTACAAACCTCGTCTCCTGCCCCTGAACTGCCCTCCTTTAAACCGAGCTTGTTCATAATTATAGCTGTTTCAGTAGATCATTTACTGCTTCATGTATATTTTGAATGTCGATTTCGTTTCCATCTATTAGGACAAGTGTATCAGAAACATATCTAAAATAATAGCTGATTTGCTTAGTTATTGCATTTGTAGGTGCAATTTTTTTCTACTGACGTGTTCAAGAAAATATCTGCAGGGGTGGCAACAATACTACAACCCACAGCTGCTCCATACTTCTGGGACTATATTTTGTTGCTAAATTGTAAATAATGTTGTCTTGTGACAAAATTGAGTACATTTATTATTTCTTGTGTTTCTGTGATTGAGGTTTTCCTGTATTCTAAGAGGTTATTCTGTACAACTGTTCTTGGCCTGGTATATATATTTAGATCGGTGGAATTTAGGTATCTTTTATTTTTTGTGTTAGCGGCCGAGAGTGTAGAGAGTGACTTCACTGATGAATCAGGCTTGATTGCATGTTGGAATTGGTGCTCCACGACTGTGTTTGAGGTAATTCTTTCAGCAATCTATATATATATATATAATTTGTTCGCAACTCTAGATTTCGACCACTTTGTGGTCATTATCAATCCTTAAAATCAATTAAAATACTTAAAACATCACGACCTCCATGTTGGAGGTTGCGTTCGTACTGATGAATGTCTATAATTTTGAAAGTAGACTGTTCAGAGTTTTGCTAATGCGGTACGTAGGACTGTTGATACAGTTAATTACAGGGCGAATTGTAATATGAGGCTCATGGAGATTTGGCTGTCTGTGTAGTCGTGGTATTCTGGGATTTATTACAATACTTTGTTTTTTTCTTGAAATCTGTTCGAAAATTATTGCAGCTTTTTATTACCTTTGTTGTTTTTGCCATATATTTCTTGGCTGGGTCTCTAGGAAATTGTTATGCTATTATTTGTAAGAAAGTCATGTACTTTGCTTATATAATTCTGGATGATTAAGACAAGGCTGTTCCCTTTGTCTATTTTGGTTGCTATTGCTAGGTTTGTAGTGAGACTGATGCTGGAGATGATTTTATATTCAGTTGTATATCTGTATGTTCTATATTGTTGGTCTCTATTCTTTTCTATGGTTTGTGCTACTTTTGCTGTTACTGAATTCTGTCGTTTTATTGGAAGTTTTGCAGTGTCAGTGTCAATTTTTGTGGATGCTATTATGCACTTTATATTTACTTCATTTAGTTTTCGTTCAATATTGTATTTGAGTCCTCTGTGTAGAAGTGTTTGTTCTTCTGTTGTAAAGATAATGTTTGTGAGAAATTTTGTTCTTGGGAAAAGTTCTATTGGATTTTGGTAACTGGAATCTGCGTGTGCTTTCGTTGATATATCAAATTACGTATTTCCTTGCCATGAATATAGTGTCTCCTATAAATATTGGTGCCATGCCCGTCTACTAGCAACTTGAGTATGGTCGAAACAATCCTCTTAGGGACGTAAAAGGGTGACATGAGGGTAAGGAGGGGTTGACGGCTTTCCCACAGAGTGACACATAACTGGCAGCATTGGTAACAATCTGGTCAAATGTGTTGCCAATGTGACACGTATAACGCAGCCATCAAATCAAAGCTCTGTCCTTTTTTTCCGGATTTCTTGACAACGTGATCCCTGAAGCATCGTCAAACCCGAGGATAACTTCGCAGGGTGCCATATATTTCCTCCATTACAACGTTGTGGGCACCTTTGAACCAAATTACAAACTTGTAAGTGCTACTGCGCCAAACTTATTGAGTTCGGAAAACGTTATCCTTTTTATGTTTAGCAATGTAACTCGAATATACAGTTGATCTAGCAGCAATACACACAAATGTTTGTAAAGCGTATGGGACTTCACTGCGGAGTTATCAGTCCCTAAACTTACAAACTACTTATGAAATAATAATCCAGGCCCGTTGGGGGATTCGAACCCCCGATGGGGAACGGACTCGCGCATCGGCCGCTCAGCCACGCCGAACAGCAATAATTTGCTCGTGCTTCTGCTGATGTTCTGTGTGTAGGAACCAAAGTTTCCGTCAGCACTGCAGAAATTCCGTGTCCATTGTGCTAAAAAATTAATACCACAAAAAGAGAAGAATAATGACGTCACTCATTTCATACGTCTGTCATTGGCACTTCGGTGTCAGCGTGGGAGTGAAGGCGCTGCATCACATTACTGTCAGCACCTGATCCTGTCAAGGCGTGACAAAATGGTGTGTAACAGAACGCTGCAAGATGTTAGGAACTCACCACTTAAGCAGAAGTCCGAACGAAGACCTGTAGAGGCAAGCAGGAGTACAACGCAACATATGCCAGACACGAGCGGATGATAGCTCAGTGCATGTAAGTAAAACACGGTATCCACATCTACATCAACATTCATTCTCAGCAAGCCAACTCACAGTGCGTGTCGGAGGGTACTTTGCGTACCATTGTTACTTTCTCCTTTTGCGGTGGCGTAGGGTAAGGCTGAGGCAAACGGACATGAGGACATAACGTAAGCAAATGTGGTGTGTTTACCTCGTTGAAGTTGGCAACACCGTTATTGTGACTCAGATTGTTGAAGTGTGGTGTATACGACTGACTGTGATAAGTATTGTTTGAAATAACCTATACAGAATGTCCTTCTGGCTTCGAAACTAATGCAGATAAGCAACATATGTTGTGCAGGCAATGACTTTGTTCAGAATATTGTTCGGGAAATAAGGGTTGTTTATATTTCAATGAAATCACGGAGCTTCTAACCCGGTCCGGTGGCGAGCTCCTGCTTTCCCCCACGTGCCAGTATGACGATATGCCTTGATGGTGCCATCCGTTGCATTTTTACGACACTAACTCAAATATTGTTCAGGTGGGACAGACGGACACTTGTTCGTGGTGGCAAACGGACACATTAGTTTTTTTCTTAATAAAACAGTTATGGAGGTGTAGCAAATATCTTTAATTGAGTAATAATTTAATATTTAGTAAATCTGAGTAATTGTGACTGAATACTATTCTTATTTACAGAATGGTCCGTAATCGTAAAAAGAACACAGAAGGCCGCAGCTAACAGTGCGCATCTATTGTGTTTGCCACCATACAGTACTCACAGGCTACAGCCCCTTAATGTCTCTTTCTTTGCTCCACTAAAGACATTTTACAATGCAGACTGCAGGTTTTACGTCAGAAGAAATTCAGTGAAAGGAATTAATAAAGTGGCATTTGGAGCTGTTTTTGCTGAAGCATGGAATCGTGCAGCTACAGTCGGCAAATGGCTTCAGTGCTTGCGGGATTCATCCCTTCAACCCCAATCGCTTGCCTGATCACGTGTCTGCTCCCGCAACTGTGCATGAAGACCCCACTAATAATCCAGTGGTAAATCCTGAGAATCAAACAGCAGACGTGCAGATGACAACTGTACCAGGAAATAGGCTTAATCGAGTGGCGGAACTGCAACCACAGCCAGCAACAACAAACATGCAGCGAATGAGAGAAGTTTCTCTGACAGATCCTAGTTTTATTTCTGGTCTAAAAGAGAAAAAGGCCGGGTCGGCGCCTCGGCGAACGAGAATGCACCGAACAATACCAAATGTGATAACCGTAAGAATGTATGTGCAATGTGTGTGAAAAATGCAAAGATGGTGAAAATTGGGTGCAGTGTCTAGTCTGAACTTTCGGGTTTCATGTTGTGTGTGTGTTCCAAATGGAAATGATCCTTACTTTGTTTGCCATAATTGTAACACTGATGACAGTAATTAAAAATTAAAGTGTCCGTTTGCCCCATATGGAGTGTCCGTTTGCCCCTATAGTTGGGGGCAAACGGACATTGGCGCACCATCCATTTTATCAATTATCCTGGGCTGAAAATAAAATTTAAAAATTAATTAAATATTTATTACATTGACATAAGGTATAAGCTCCTTAGTGATATAAACATCTAGAATTAGAGTTTTTTAATAGTTATTTAAAAAAATCCGCTTAGCGTGTCCGTTCTCCCCAACCTTACCGTATGAGTCGCTGAAAAAATGAATGCCTGTATGTCCTTGTGTGTAACCTAATCTCTGTGATCTCATCCTGGTGGTCGCTTCGCGAGATATAGGTAGGAGGAAGCAATATTTGGTTGACTCTTAATGAAACGTTTGGTCTTACTACTTTGACAAAGGCGCGTACCGCGATTCATAACGCCTCTCTTGCAGCGTCTGACACTAGTTTCCTGATCATTTCTGTAAAGCTTTCGCGGTTACTAAATGAGCCCAGACGACTAAGAAATGAGATTGACAGGAAGTGCAAAATGGCTAAGCAGGAGTGGCTAGAAGCCAAATGCAAATCTGTAGAAGATTGTATAAGAAGGGGAAAAGTAGATACCGCCTACAGGAAAATAAAAGAGACATTTGGGGACAAGAAAAGCAACTTCTACGAATATCAAGAACTCAGATGGGAAACCAGTTCTCAGCAAAGAAGGGAAAGCTGAAAGGTGGAAAGAGTACATAGAGCAGCTCTACAAAGGAAATGAACTTAGACATGATGTTGTAGGATGGGAAGAGGAAGTAGATCAAGATGAAATAGGAGATACTATACTGAGAGATGAATTTGTCAGAGCCCTGAAAGACCTAGGTTGGAACAAGACCCCAGGAGTAGATGACATACCCTCAGAGCTACTAAAGTATCTGGGAGAGCCAACCATGACAAAATTATTTGAACTGGTGTGTAGGATGTATGAGACAGGCGAAATACCCTCAGACTTTAAGAAAAATGTTATAATCCCCATTCCAAAGAAAGCAGGCGCAGACAGGTGTGAAAATTACAGATCCATCAGTTTGATAAGTCATGGTTGCAAAATTTTAACACGAATTATCTACAGGAGAATGGAAAAGCTGGTAGAAGCTGACCTCGGGGAAGATCAGTTTGGATTCAGGAGGAACGTAGGAACCCGGGAGGCAATACTCACTTTACGACTTATCTTAGAAGATAGATTAAGGAAAGGCAAACCTACATTTTTAGCTTTTGTAGATTTGGAGAAAGCTTTTGACAATGTGGGCTGGAATACACTCTTTCAAATTCTGAAGTCAGCAGGGGTAAAATATAGGGAAAGGAGAGTTATTTACAACTTGTACAAAAGCCAGACCGCAGTTATTAGAATCGAAGGGCATGAAAGGGAAGCATCAATTGGGAAGGGAGTAAGACAGGGTTGTAGCCTTTCTCCAATGTTTTTCAGATTATACATTGAGCAAGCTATAAAGGAAAACAAGGAGAAATTTGGTGAAGGAATTAAAGTTCAGGGGGAAGAATTAAAAACATTGCGTTTGGCCGACGACATAGTAATTATGTCAGATACAGCAAAGGACCTGGAAGAGCAATTGAACGGAATGGACACTGTGCTGAAAGGTTCATATAAGATGAACATTAACAAGAGCAAAACTAGGGTAATGGAGTGCAGTCTAAGAAAATCGGGTGATGCTGAAGGAATTACATTAGCTAACGAAGCAATAAAGGAGGTAGATGAGTTTTGTTACTTGGGCAGTAAAATAACAAATGATGGTCGCAGTACAGAGGATATAAAATGCAGAATGGCAATGGGAAGAAAAGCATTTTTGAAAAAGAGAAATTTGCTAACATCGAATATTAATTTAAGTGTAAGGAAGTCTTTTCTGAAGGCATTTGTGGGGAGTGTTGCCTTGTATGGGAGTGAAACATGGACGATAAGCTGTGCGGACAAGAAGAGGATAGAGGCTTTTGAAATGTGGTGCTACAGAAGAATGCTGAAGATTAGGTGGGTAGATCGCATAAGTAATGAAGAGGTCCTGAACAGAATTGGTGAGAAAAAGAATTTTTGGCATACCCTGACTAAAAGAAGGGATCGCTTGGCAGGACACATTCTTAGACATCGAGGAATCGTAAATTTAGCATTGGAGGGAAGTGTGTGGGGTAAAAATCGCAGATGGAGACCAAGAGACGCGTATAGTAAACAGATTCAAGTGGATGTGTTTGTCGTTCTTATGAGGAGATGAAAAGGCTTGCTCAGGATAGGGTACTGTGGAGAACTGCATCAAACCAGTCTCCGGACTGAAGACCATAACAACAACAACAAATGAGCCCATAGAGAAGCGTGCTGCTCTACGTTGGATCTTTTCTATTTATCGTATTAACCCTACCTCGAACGGATCCCACATTAATCAGCGACACTCAAGCGACGGCCGAACTAGAGTTTTGTAACCCACTTCCTTTTTTTGCGGACTACACTTGCTGATGATTCTTGTAGTGAATATCAGTCTGTCATCTCCCTGACACACGACTGATTTTATATGGTCATTCGATATCAGATCGCCCCTTATGTCTACACCCAGGTATTTTATGGAAATAACTGCTTCCAGGGTTTGTCTAGCTATTGCATACTTACATAATAAAGGATCCTTATTGTTGTTATTGTGGTCTTCAGTCCGGAGACTGGTTTGGTGCAGCTCTCCACCTACTCTATTCTGAGCAAGCCTCTTCATAAGAACGGCAACCTACATCAATTTGAATTTGCTTACTATATTCATCTCTTGGTCTCCCTCTGCGATTTTTTCCCCACACACTTCCCTTCAATGCTAAATTTACGATTCCACGGTGTCTAAGAGTGTGTCCTACCTATCGATCCCTTCTTGTGGTCAAAGTATGCCAGAAATTAATTTTGTCCCCAATTCTGATGAGTACCGATCCACCGCGATCCACCCACCTGAACTTCAGCATTCTTTTGTAGCACCACGTTTCAAAAGCCTCAATCCTCTTCCTGACCGCACTTTATATCATCCATGTTTCACTTCCATACAAGGCAACACTGCATAGGAATGTCTTAAGAAAGGACTTCCTTATGCTTAAATTAATATTCGATGTTAACAAATTTCTCTTTTTCAAAAACGCTTTTCTTCCCGCTGCAATTCCGCATTTTATATCTTGTGTACTGCGACCATTGTATGGTATTTTACTGCCCAAGCAACAAAACTCATCTACCACCTTTACTGATACATTAATCTAATTCTTTCTACGTAAACGCATCACTTTAAACTTGTTTCTGTAGACGCTCAATTGCCATTTCCTACATCATGCGTCAACACGCTGCAGATTATTCTGTTGAGGCTCAATTGCCATTCCCTACACCATGCGTCAATACGCTGCAGATCATTCTGTTTAGGCTCAATTGCATTTCCCTACACCATGGGTCAACACGCTGCAGATATTTCTTGAGACTCTATTGCCATACCCTACACCATGCGACAATACGCTGCAGATCATTCTGTTAAGGCTCAGAGATGTTCAAATGTTTGTATAGCTTATGGGACTTAACTACGGGGTCATCAGTCCCTAAACTTACAAACTACTTATGAACTAGCTAAGGACGGCACAGATATCGATGCCCGTGCAGAACGTGACTGGCACTCCTCATTCCCTCGGCCACCCCGCGGCCAGGGTCAATTG
This sequence comes from Locusta migratoria, assembly GCA_026315105.1. Lineage (NCBI taxonomy): Eukaryota > Metazoa > Arthropoda > Insecta > Orthoptera > Acrididae > Locusta > Locusta migratoria. The sequence goes on along the minus strand of CM048744.1, from coordinate 903,571,001 downwards.
TCATTCCCTACACCATGCGTCAATACGCCATTCTTTTCCATTGTTGCAATTTCTCGATAGAATCAACCGCAAGAAGCTTCACTGAATTAACGATGGTATCCACGAGGTCATTTATAAATACTGCACAACGCAACTGCTCTATAACACTCCCTTGGTGTACGTCTGAATTCACTTCAACGTCTCATGAAGCGACGCTGCGGAATGCTGCCGGACGCCTTGGGGAAGTCAAGAAACACGGCTTCTACTTGGGACCTTGTATCAATTGCCCTCTGTATAACGTTGATGATCGTGTTTCACATGATCGTTGCTTTCGGAAAACACGCTGATTCCTACAAAGGAGATTACCTGTCTCCAGAAATAACATAATATTAGGACATAAAATGTGTTTACAAATTGTGAAACTAACCGATGTGTACCTATAAAGTTCTGCGTATCTGATCGACGACCGTTCTTTTAAACGGAAATGACCGGCGCCATCTTTCAATCTTTGGAAACACTTCTCTCCATATGGATAGGCATACAACATTTAACATAGGATAAGCACTTCAACTCCCGCAATCGTTTCCCTACTCGGAGACACGGAGTGGAGTCTGCTACCTATAATATCTCCTTTAGTGGAGTTGGTAACGTAAATGTGGGCCACAGACTTCAAAGGGGGACTGTAAATTTAATTTCAAAACTTTGCTAGGGGTTATATCTACGAAATAACAATCAAGGTTGCGATGCATGCTATCGTTTATCACTACAACTAACATGATTCGTGTAGTAGCTGCACATACATTAATACGTAGGGCACGGCTCCAAAGATGTAATTTATTACTTATATTGGCGTGTTTCGCCCTTGTGGGCCATCATAGCGCTACGTAAAAACGTGAGGACCAAGACTCCTCCGTCGTCTACCACTAAATGTCGATGAGATGAAATCGGATACGGTATACAGTGGTTAAACGTAAAAATGTAAGGGACCCTGCGTGTTGTCGAATTCGGCTCATAAACAGTGTGCAGAGCATATATCCATGCGTTCAGCTGTGTGGTAAAGTGTAAGCTGACCATGCCAATAGTCCCAGGAAAAGATGAACACTGGAGTAAGTGGTGTCCAGTCCGGTACAGCAGAATTATTGAAAAGGCGAGAACCAAAGATAGTAAATGATCTACAATTACTTATACAAGAGAAATACTGAAAGAATGTTAGTAGCTTTCGAAAAAGAAAGTAATAGACACGTAGGATTTAGCACATAAAGTCAATTATTCAACATTGAATATTAAGCATTAAACTTACAAAACTATCAGTTACTAATTTCAAGATAGGTCCATTTTATATGGTTGGGTACAGAATAAATAAATAAATAATAAATCTGAAAACTTGGTGTGAAAGCAAAATTAACAAATGTAACTCGCGAAACTCTAGCAAATTCCGAATCTATCAGCAATTTGAAATATAACTTATGTGATGTTTCGTCACCTTTTCTGTTTATCGGCGTACCAAATCTTCGCTAAGCATGAAAGTGTTTGTCTCACACACACACCTTAAGTGGTACAGTTCTGTCATGGATATGAGTAGTTCTGAAGGAATTGTGACGCCATAATTAAATTGTTATGCCTATTTTGTGATGTACAATTTTTATAATGTTTATATGACACAATTAATCGATTATGTTTGATTTCCATATATCTGCACATTTGTTTTCTATGGATATGAGAGTTAGGCTATTGAAATTTGATATGTATAAACATTGTAGTCTTTGTAATATTTACTATGTTAAATATTGTGTAAATTAATAATATTGTAGAGGTTTTGGCTTAGGGCTTTTGTAAATAATATTCATGTGTGAAGGATGGGGGGGGGGGGGATGGAGAATATCTTTCAAAATATTTACTGGCATAATATTTGTGGCTTATAATTGAAAGTATTTCGACGCTAAGAAGACTAAATTTGGTCACATGCTTCAAGAGCCAGTAATGGAATATATTATGCCACAACTAACTGCACTGCAGCGCCAATCTTCCGCCAAAGGCAAAGTAGAGAATATCAACCTGAACCTCATATTTGTGAATTTTTTGAATAATCAACTTCATAAACTGTAAACAGAGCTGTTAACCTTATATTGTCTTATGTCATTATCCTATATAGCAGCGTTCGCCATCTGGCGGACTGCGGAACGCCAAAACTGGATGGCCAAAAATATTTTTAAAAGTTTAAGTTCCACACACAAATTAAAAAAAAATGTTTTCTGTAAATAACACATCTTATGAGAGCCACCTTTACATTTTTATAGAATTTTTCAATTAACTATTAATAACTTGAAACATTAGTGATTGTTATAGGTAGATTAAGTAAAGAGTTTTCACATATACAGCGCTGCAGAGTACACTGACGAATGTCAGTAGAAGGAAGCAAGCTGGCCAATGATGCGCACAAAAGCTCTGTCGTACATAAAAATGCAGCACAAGAATTTTATTTAATGAACAGGGAAATTCTGTAAATCGACTTCATACTCTGACAGTCTCTGAAACCTTTATTTAAGCTGACGACAATAAAAGTAGTTTGTTCGAATTTCTGCAGAAGTCGCCTTGCTAAGCCATGGCACACAATAAATCATGCGACATAGTTGATGAACAAAAGTCCATTTTCATGCGATTTTTTATACTGAAGGCAGAGAGTTTACGGGGGGGAGTGCGGCGCTTGGAATTAGTAACAAGGCAAGAGTCGTGGATAAAATTTATTCAATTCTCTTGAACACTTCTTAACAAAATCAGTTATTATAAAATGGTGTCTCAACTGGCGGGGCCCCAGCGATGATCGACAAAGAAAAAGGACTAGTAAGGAGAACCAAAGGCCAGAAAGCTAACCTACTATCTTATCAGTGCATAATTCACCAGGCAATAATTTGTGGTAAACTTAGTGATGCACAGGTTGACCAAGTAAGTCAGTGAAAAGCAGACTATATCTTTACAGTCTAAGAAATAGTAAACATATTACTGTTTAACATACGTTTGGGCTAGGTTTCTTAAAAGATTTTCTATTACAGTAATTTTACAAAAATATCTAAATGAAATGTTTATCATTTTAGTATTTTGGTCTCACTTTTCTAATGAAAGAGTAAGCCTATTATTCACAACTTTAGTAGGATGCTGTAGACTAAGATCCAATAGTAAATAGATTAATGATGCACCTGTTTTGCTTAGTAACTAAATTCAAGTGTAGATTGCTATGATGCTGTCTGATATCCACGAAAGAGACAGTTTTAAGTAGTGTTGCATTTAAAGTCTGTTTTACTAATGTGTTTTATCAGAGTACTAAAGAAACGCATTTTTACTGTATAATTACATTAAAACTATAAATCAAATAATTATTGTTCATAGAGCCTGCCGACCGTAATGAAAACAAATAGTGCTGTTTTGGTCTTCCTTGCGGTGTCAACATTATCTTTTCTTTTGGTACTATATATCTTTGTGAAACGAAGGTTCGAAGGCTACCTCCAATGCTTTAATCCTCTCGGAGGGGCATAATTCTGTAGGCGTAGGTTTGTAGTAGCGATTCGGTGCAGATAGTAATATTACAGTACACGTAACAAACCTGTTGCGAGTTATTGTGTATTGGTAACTGTAGTGTAAATGGTTGCAAAGCTTCGCTAACGAACAGGAGTGTTGCAGTATGTCTTCTACTCCATGTGTCTTGTTCAGGATTGCTTTCAGTGACCTACAAAATTAATTTCTTCTTGTCACTCAAAATTGGCTTCAACTTTACTCCCTTCTAAAGAGCGGCGAGTTACTCGGTCTAACTTTTAAATTTAATTATCATTGCCCACCTCCGTAGCTCAGTGGACCAGAATTCTAACACAGAACATGCATCCATAACCCCTATGGAACGGCGGGGTTCGATTCTCAGAAGGGGGATTGAGTTTTGTGTGTTCGTCCTCATTATCACACGCAAGACGCCGAGGTGGTGTTAGTTAAATTACTAGCAGCAGGTATTCGAATCCCATCTACTAAAGCCCATACTGTCATCTCAATTCTTAAAACTGTTTCTCTTCTGAACCATTGATATTCGCGCAGCTCCTTGACTTCTTCCCAAAATTTTGTCCTTCTTACTTAGACATTATGCGTTGTTATTCTCATTATTATACGTTTAATGTAATTCAATTTGTCTTATTAGCTTCATTTTTTATATTTTTCCGTTTCATGTACTAAATTCAGTATCTCCTGTGGTATCGATAATGTCTACCAAGTTTTGTCGTTTTCATATTTGATACCGTGCTGCCTTCATTATTTCATGCCTCAAAGCAATCCATTCTTCAACCGTTTTCGTTACTACAGTCAATCACGCCGCGGCGGAGTGGCCGGGGACATTGAGGCACTATGCTCCGATGCGCGGGTCGCTGCCCCTCGGGGGTTCGAATCCTCCCTCGAACATAGATGTTTGTGCTGTATTTAGTATAAGTTAGTTTATAACTACGCAGTTAAATCCCATAAGCTTAACAAACATTTGAATAGTCAATCACACTTCGCATATACTTTAAAAATCTTAACTTCCTTTTGTTGTTTCAACATGTCCAGATCATATATTCTTTATTTCCTATAGTTTTCCAAATATTCACTTAAATACTGCAGTACGTGAACTGTGAATATATGTTTGTAAATTTTGAAGATGTACTGCAGTACGCTCCATTTAAGCCCTGTGGGGTAGTTTCGTAGTAAATCAAACCACAATGGCAGTTTTATAGAGATTAATTACGAACTGCCAGGCACTTAAATGTGATTTGCAGAGTATCCCATGTAGAACTGTAACGCAGATTAACTTCTTTGTCCAGTTAGATATGGAAATACGTTATATGTTTTATTTATAATTTGATTGTAACATTTCCTTTTTCTCTGGTGCCCCACCATGAAAATGAGCAGTAGGTTATTTCCTGTAATTACTAACCAAAGATAGTTTCGTGGTGGTGGAGTAGTTGCGAAATTGTGGCTTAGGTGAGTCAAAGAGGGAGGTTGGCAGTGGCGCCTTTTCGGGTGCCGCTTGTCTTGAGGGGGAGGCAGGGACCGGTCAATGGTAGGGTTGTTCCTCGCGTTTAAAAAAGTAGCATTTCGTTGGACTCAGGAGACGCCATGTTTAGCTGAGTTCATTTGGAGGCCCGAGAGGACGGACGTGCCGTGCTCGACTGTTGCAAATGTGGTAAGCAAGTTTGTAAAAATGTATCTTGTGATACTGAATCTGACTCGCAACGCAGTAGTTGAAGAAGACTTATCTTAATATGGTAGAAAGTTGCACAGTTTTTGTTATTCTAATAGTTTGTTACAACGGTAACGGTCGTTTGAGATTTCACTACATTTCATTGTTTTATTTAGTGAAGCTTTTGAAAACTCTCATTTTAAACTTTGAGCGGAGAAATTGTATCAGAATTTACGGAATTTTCTTTGTGTAATGGGACTTAGACAAATTTTTGCGCCATTACACAATAGGCCCATAGTCTGGCAATTTCTAAGTATGCAACTTCAATGGTCGATAGCAACCAGAGGAACAAGCAACATCTCATTTTCAACTGCGGGTTATCCGGTATTTCATAGATTTTGTAATTTATTTGTAATCGGACCAATGCAGAATGAGCCGCGGAAGGCCTCGTGGCGGAGTGGGGTAGAGTGACGTATTACCTTACAAAGTAATTCCAGGAACAGTTAGATGAAATTTCGAATAATATTAGTTTTTCTTTTTGGAGGGTACTTAATTTTAATCCCGAAGCCCAGTGCTTCCATCGTTTTTCTTGTGGCGTGGTTCAGTATTTATGTATGATAAGGAAGGAGCGCCAGTTATGCTTATTGTGTGACTAACCCCCATGTCTAGATTTCTTTTATAATATTTTTTTATATGGTGTGTCTGTTTGGGTTTTTGGGATTCTGTAAGATTTGAGTGGTAGATACTGTCGCGTGTCACATGTCAGCAATTTAATTACGGTCACCCTCTTGGCTGAATCATTTTTTATTCCTTTGCTAGCTAAAATGGCATGGTTAGTGGTTGCTGTGCGAGTGCGTCTGTGAAGAGGGATATCCTTACTCGTCCAACGAATCCTTTTTATCTCTCGTTTTCCATTCAGTGTGGTGTGAAACATGTTAAACTTTTGTACGTTTAGAAGACCAGTAAGTCTATACGTTAATTAATCTTAGATCCTATGGCTCAAAATGTCTGTCAGCTCTGCAATGTGTGTTCACATTCCATTTTTTGTTCTTAAATTTAATTTGTGTAAGGGCAGTGGTTTTATTTGCACACTTTTAGAAAATAAAACTCTTGTTCTGAATTAGTCAGCCTTTATTTTGAAGAGATAGTCCTCCCCACGTTTAAATTTAACAGAGAAAGCTGAACTGTTAATAACAGAAAGTAAATAAAGTAACTAACATCAGTTGAGTGATTAGGATGTAGGTAAAAGCAAAATTATGGGCACTTGTCATAGTTTACCCCAACTCTGTATTGAAGTTAGTGACAATTGATTAAATATCCTGGGTCGTGTTATCTTTTGCGCAATCTATTTTATAACAAATTTTTCGGTTTGAGGCTTTTTGATTAATATACATACAAATAAAACCGGCATTAATATTCGGTCAGAGCATGAAACAGTCAGTGTTATTAGCTGGCAAATCATAAACCGTAGTAGTAAATTACAAGACCAAATAAAATTCTTTTAGAAACGAGGGTAACCATGCAATCTGTTGGCTTAACTTCTGTGGTTAACAGTTCTTATGCTTAAAAACTACTTAAACTAAGCTAAAGACAAACAGACATACCCAAGGCCGAGGGAGGACTCGAACCAACGACGGTGACCAACCGCGCGCTCCGCAGCAAGAAGCCTTAGAGCTCTCGGTCATTCCATCGCGGAAACAATGAATAATGTTCGAAAACATCTGCATCTCTTAATGGCTTCCAGTTTAAAATATACTTTCAATATTCAGAAACTATGGGTCTCTTCCATAACTTTCTGACATGATATTGCACCAACGTAATCGGGACGCCTAAATCACGTTTTGTAGAAAACAGTCACACACCTTCCTCTTTCATTTTTCCCCAGTCCTTATTTACCTATTATGAGATAGCTTCCTTGTTCATTCCTTACCCTCCAGCCAACATTTGCCAACTATTTTTCATTGTCTCTTTCATTCTACCGCAGTCACTTATCACATTCAAATCACAAAAATATATCCCGTTTTTCTTCCTAGGGATCTTTTCTGTGTATGTGCTATGCTTGGAAATAGGAACTGCCTTAGAGTCTTTCGCTTTGAAGCAAATGTGCAAAATGACTGTTTCCACCTTCAGTCTTTTCTCTGTCACCGAGAAACTTCATACAAAATTTCGATTTGTTGCCCGACATTTCATAAACACAATTTGTCAATTTTTTATTAGATTAGTTATGAAAATTTTAATTTCGAATTGATTTATAACATGCTTTCTTTGCTCTGTATGATACTTTACCATTACGTTATTGGTATCGAGGTTTAAAGAATACCACATGTCTTGTTGAGAACATCCTGCTTGATGCGCCAACTTACGCAGACAAACCTTCAAGCATTTGGGAAAATAGAAGATGTTTAATAACATTAAGAATGATATAATAAAACTTTTGTCCTAAGAATGTATCACATTATGAAAGTAAACCTTAATTAGGTCAGAGCATAGCAGTTGTTATTTGTACTTTCGTTGTGACGAAGTATGAATAAATACTGACAAGGACCTGCTTCATTAATATCGAAGGAAACAGGGTGCGACGAGCTGAGCGGGAAAACGGGGAAATTTACAGAAAGCTGATTAAATTAACAGGAGAAGTTTAATCTGGTTTCGTGAATCTAAAGTTTATTTTCAACGTTGAAATAATTAAGGAAGTTTCAGAACTATCTTTCCTCTTATTAAATGAGTGAGATACTCTCTCGAAAGGCGTCAGTGAGCTTAATTTGCAGAGCGTTGTAAGTTCTTTATAGGAACATTTTTTCAATACTATCCGTGACTCGTTTATGTGTAGAGCCTGCAGTTGACACCATCTTCAGAAGTAAACGCCATAGCAAGAAAAAAATACGAGAAATCAGAGCCCGAATGGAGAGATTCAGGTGTTCATTCTTCCCGCGCGCTATTCGAGAATGGAATGGGAGATAAAATAGTATAACGGTGGTTCGATGAACCCTCTGCAAGGCACTTAAATGTGATTTGCAGAGTATCTCGTGTAGATGTAGATGTAGACTTGCGAGGAGCGCAGTAAACATCTCTCACTGTGTGGGAATTACATAATGTAATTTACGATCTCTTATGGGTAGGAGGTAGCATACGGACATTTCAGTGCGTACAAGTATCATGCGCAGAAGGCGTAATTCTTAACGCGACATCTCACGAAAGCGGCTTCGACTCCTCGCCAGGGACATGGGTAGGCCGTACAGAATGTGTTGTGACTTTGATTTGATTCCAAACACGAAGGAGCCACTTCCTGACATTCGCTTCAGAACTGTTCCAGAGATTCAACAGGAAGTAGACTGCTCCATTCGCACCATCAACAGAACGGGACCGTGGTGGAGTAACCGAGCGGTGTAAAGCACGGTTGCGCGGTTGCTAGCCGTGGAAGTTCGAGTCCTCCATGGGGCATGGGTGTGTGTGTTTGTCCGTAGGTTAGTTTACCTAGGTTTAAGTAGTTTGTAAGCTACGGACTGATGACCACGCAGTTTGGTCCGATAGATTTACAGACATTTGAACATTTGAACAGAACGGGCTCTGCTAACGGTATACTACGCTTTCCACATCACTGGCATCATATTCTGCATAACGCTGGTTACTACTTTGAAAAACAGTAACAGGTGTAAATATGTAACGCTTTTCACTGCGGAGCGCGCGGTTACTCGCCGTCGGAGGTTCGAGTCCTCCCTGGGGGCCGGCCGCGGTGGCCGAGGGGACTGAGGCGCTCCAGTCACGGTCTGCACGGCCACTACGGTCGGGGGTTCGAATCCCTCCTCGGGCATGGATATTTGTGCCGTCCTTAGTCTAAGCTAATTCATAAGTAGTTTGTAAGCTTAGGGACTGATGACCCCGTAGTTAAGTCCCATAAGTCCCATTTGAACATTTCCTCCCTGTGGCATGGTGTGTGTATGGTGTGTGCTGTCCTTAGGTTAGTTTACCTTAGTTTAAGTAGATTGTAACCTACGGACTGATGACCACGCAGTTTGGTCCGATAGATTTACAGACATTTGAACATTTGAACAGAACGGGCTCTGCTAACGGTATACTACGCTTTCCACATCACTGGCATCATATTCTGCATAACGCTGGTTACTACTTTGAAAAACAGTAACAGGTGTAAATATGTAACGCTTTTCACTGCGGAGCGCGCGGTTACTCGCCGTCGGAGGTTCGAGTCCTCCCTGGGGGCCGGCCGCGGTGGCCGAGGGGACTGAGGCGCTCCAGTCACGGTCTGCACGGCCACTACGGTCGGGGGTTCGAATCCCTCCTCGGGCATGGATATTTGTGCCGTCCTTAGTCTAAGCTAATTCATAAGTAGTTTGTAAGCTTAGGGACTGATGACCCCGTAGTTAAGTCCCATAAGTCCCATTTGAACATTTCCTCCCTGTGGCATGGTGTGTGTATGGTGTGTGCTGTCCTTAGGTTAGTTTACCTTAGTTTAAGTAGATTGTAACCTACGGACTGATGACCACGCAGTTTGGTCCGTTTGATTTACAAACATTTGAAGATTTTGAACATGTAAAATTTTTTTTTTTGGTTGTGAATAAATAGTTGCCACTATTTAAGTTCCAACCCTCGCATGTAGTTATTGTATGATACATTCCAGGTCGCTTGTTGTATGGTTTCATTTTCTTTTATTACCACATTATCGATTTCAACATAATGTAGCCTATGTCGCGCTTTGGCTTTCGTCGTGAGACATGTATTCATTAAACATGAGACATCCTTGTTTTATTAATGATTCCATCAGGTTACACACAGATTTTGTCTCTGATACGAAGTTCACCGGGTCATCTAGTTGACCTGGCTATGCTTCGCAATTGCTAATATGTATGTACTCTTACTCTGAACGGCAAGGCAAACTTTTATTGCAGTCAGACGAATGATATTGATATCCCATTGAAAAAAGCTTTTTCAAATTCTCGGAAGATTCAAATTTTCCGGGTAACTTTCCCAAATTTTAATCGATAACAAATTATTTCATACAAACCTTGTCCTGCCAAGCCACACTCAAGTGATTCTCTTACAACCATGTGGCAATTGATTTTTGTTCATAGAAAACAATCGCTATCAGTTTTTCCTAAATTTTCCTACTTTCCGGGCAACTTATCCTAAATTTTATTTGGTGCGAATCTTCCTCTTGCTTTCAACATGAAATGTACAAAATTTTATCGCAATTGTACGAACGGTATTGATAGCTCACTTCAAAAAGTTGTTTCAGTTTTCCCAGATTTTCCTCTTTTCCGAACAACTTTTCCATATTTTATCACCATTTAAACCTTCCCTGGACTTACACGAATATTTTAAGACTAAAATTAGCCAAATCGGTTCAGCCGTACTGGAGTTTTAGTGAGACTAACGAACAGCAATTCATTGTTATATACGAATGTAGATGTACTGTTATTTTATGGCAATTTTATTATTAACTGTATGATAGTATTTGTGAATGGTGAAACTACTGAAGAGTTGTTAGAAGTAGCAAGTTGCTGGATTGCATGTTGTAATGAATTTCGTGGACTCGGGCGGACGGTTTGGCTGTGCTGGGGAGTGCCGTATTTGCTTTCACGTACCGAATTGTGGCCCGGGAGTGTTCCAAGAACCGAAGTAGCAGGGAGCCGAGGGCGGTGCTGACTGATATAGGAGAGACCTAGTCCCGCAAAGGGACTTCGTCGATGGGGTGAGAAGCTATCACGGCCAGTCCGGGAGTTGGAAGGCAATATATTTTGTTAGGACGTTTTCGAAACCCCCGAATCGCTGGTGCCGCGCGTTTCCGCGTGGTCCAGAGAGTACATTGCTGTGCATGGCGCCAATTTTCGCCTGCCTAGCTGTTAAGTATCGTTTGACTGAATCTGGATTGACATTAGCTTATGTGCGGCGTTTATTGCAGGAAGTACTTACAAACTACTTATGAACTAGCTAACACTAAGGATGGCACAAATATCCATTCCATGCCCGAGGGGGGATTCTAATCCCCGACCGTAGTGGCCGTGCAGACCGTGACTGGCGCGCCTCAGTCCTCTCGGCCACCGCGGCCGGCACGGGGAGAGTAGTGAGGAAACTCAGGGTGCCAATGCCAGAGGTGATGGACCACTTAGTATTCAGTCTCAGCCCTGAGAGGACGGACTACTGATATTCTCTATCTAGGAGCCTTCGGCTCTACAGCGTTTTGGAGACATGGGGAGATCATGGATGGAATATTCTCTTAGTCGCGAAGAGCTGTGCTCGTTGATCACCTGTACTTACGTCTGTGGAGAGCGATCTGTTTATAATATTAATAAAAATATACCATATTCAGGTTGTTAGGCCAAGATCGCTAGTAAAATATATTTATTTCTCTTTACCGATTTTGATCATTTATATCATCTTCAGAATGGTTTAACATCTTATCTCAGAAGGACATGTAAAATGATAAAAAGCATAGTCAACATCATGAAATTTGTTGGAAAGTAGGAGGCGAGGTACTGGCGGAAGTAAAGTTGTGAGGCGGCATCGTGAGTCGTGTCGGGATAGCTCAGTCGGTAGAGCGCTTGCCCGCGAAAGGCAAAAGTCCAAGGGTCAAGTCCCGGTTCTGGCACACAATTTTAATCTGAAGTTTGATAGTCAACAAGTTAAAATATACAACATGGCCCGTCATATCAAATGAAAAGATAAAATGTGTTTCTCACCTATCTCACCTATCCATTTTGGTGACGTATATTTTAACATTACAATCGACATTTTAACGAGAAACCCTTTATTTTACATTTTCTCCTAAGATACGATGTTAATCCTTTCTGAAGACGATGATATAAATAATCGAAACCGGTAGTGAGAAATAAATATATACTATTGCCGATCTTGGCTTAACAGTCTGAAGAAGGTGTAATTTTTTTTATATAGTTCACTTGTAGCTGTTGCACATCGACGTTAAAGAAAGGCGAAGTATTTACGGAAATGAATTTGGTGCCACTTAATGTTCAGTTGACAGTAGTATATTATGACAGGCTCAATGATGCTGTTGTCTGAGTTTTACAAGTTGAGCTACAGTCGGGATTTTCACTTTAATCAAGTTTTGTGTTAATGAAAGATGGGAGGATACTTAGTTAATCTTTCCTTCCCCAACCCCTGACTTTTGCCAACTATTGTTGTAAAATGTATATCGATTACTTGTCATATTGTTGTAAAGTGTAGACGGATTACTTGTCATATTCTGTTTGTGGTAATTAACTGTTTCTAGACTCAATAAATATAATGTCGTACTCTGTTTGTTCTGATTTTTGTAGGTCTTAGCTGACATTATTTTGGAAGGTCAATTGGGATAAAGAACAAATTTTATTTGAATATTTACTTGTATGAACTGTACACTGACCCAAGTCTATTTATGTTTAGGTCAGACGTTTGTCGGTCCGTTGCCGAGAATCGATGTACAGGGTGTGCCGTTATTGTATCGTGGTGTAGCACGAGTTAGGAATCTAAAATTAGCATCACCCTAATAATAATAATGAGCACACATCTTACAAGTAAGGGAGCTTTCTGACCACAGGACAACCTTCAAATCGCTGTAGGCTATCTAGAAACACATGTACTGTGTGTGTAAGTGTGTGTGTGTGTGTGTGTGTGTGTGTGTGTTTGTGTGCACGCACATTCTATTATTTCACAATGTTCCATGGAACTGTACTAGAGATAAGTGTTGTCGCAGAAAGAATGTGACGTTCAAACGTGTCGTCAATGTCTCCCGAAAAAGACGTGACTTGAGTGCATGTCCTACGGATACCTGGATACCCACACAATGATGCCAGGGCTTAATAGTTCCATTTAGGACTTAGATTGTGTGAACAATGCATATTTTAACTCTTACCAAACATTGCAGAAGCAGTCCTCCATTATCATTACATAAATTTCTTTATATGAATATGAGATCGCCAAATTTGAAGAACCAAAACATTTTTGTTGTAAACCTATTGGACCAAATGGTATGGTCATTAGTCCCTAGACTTACACCCTACATAAAATAACTTACACTAAGGACAACACATACACACACACACACACACACACACACACACACACACACACACACACACACACACATGTCCGAGGGAAGACTCGAACCTCCGGCTGGAACGGCCGCCAAGTCCTTGGCACGACGCTTTAGACCACACGGCCATTCCGCATGGCTGAAGTACTAATTTTTAATATTAATTACGTAAGGAGAACAAAAGTCTTGTGCGTACGCAGCATTAAGAGTCGACCAAGGCAGTAGAAGTTTTCATATGGAAAGAGAGTATTAGACGACTCTCTACATCGAGAGGACAGGTCTAGCGTGAGAAACATCTAGCGGTAGAACGGGTGTAACTACTAGGTCGACCATATTATTAGCTTCAGAAAGTTTATTATTTTCCTAATTTTTGAAGTAGAGGTGGGTGGAATATTAGTAAATTGTTTTTCTCCGTTTTCTTCGTCTTTTACTTTTGTATAATAATCCACATTTGTTACTCCATTATACACGATAAGCAACTTCATTTTTACGCCATTTATTGTCTACCTTTGTACTTCGTTTTATGTATTGTCTTATTCGAAGAATGTGAAAATTCTGTATGTAGAAGAGCGCCTCAGACGCTGCCAGCCTGCCCTACACGCAGAATGGAAGAGTGGTAGTGGTCGGCCGAGGTGGCCGAGCGGTCTGCGGCGTGTCAGTCACGGTCTGCACGGCCGCTGCGGTCGGGGGTTCGAATCCCCCCTCGGGCATGGATGTTTGTGCCGTCGTTAGTATAAGCTAGTTCATATATAATTTGTAAGTTAAGGGACTGATGACCCCCATAGTTAATTCCCATAAGCTCCACAAACATTTGAACATTAAGCGGTAGTGGACAACGATACGGTCGAGGGGAGGGGGGGTTAGAATCCCCCCTCGGGCATGGATGTTTGTGTCGTCTTTAGTATAAGGTAGTTCATAAGTAGTTTGTAAGTTCAGGGACTGATGACCCCGCAGTTAAGTCCCTTAAGCTTAACAAACATTTAAACATTTGAACATTTCAACAACGATACGCCGTCAAAGGTACACACAGTTCTAGCCATTTACATTTAGTAGCGGAATGGATAGAACTACTGTCGTCTGTGTTGTCAAAAGTGGATATCAAACTGACACGTTGTCGAATTATGTTATTTCCTGGCGTCAATATTTCGCGCATTATACTGAAAGGATAACTTTGCGGTCATGTAATGCTGGTACCAGAGAATTCTAAGATGTTCCGAATTTCTAATTATTTTTGAATAGATACATCATGTGTGTGAACTAAGAATTGCATAATAGTAAATTACAATTGCATTAAAAATTGAATTTCCTTACTTTGTAAACACAATTAGTCCAATTTCGTTCACAGGCGGTACTAGTCACGTTTAACAGGCTGCATGAGCTGCGGATCATTCACAGCTGGAATTAAACAGCATTATGCGGTCTGGTGCCCTCGCCGCTTGCTGTAGTATATACTGAGCGACGGCGCAATTAATCGAGGGCGATTGCCTGTGGTTTACCATCTCCGATACTTCATTAAATTGACTCTGCTCCACTACGATTCTACTAGACATTCCACGGAGTAGCCACTATTGCCACGGCTCGTATTGCATTGTCGTGTAGGAAATAAGCTTTATCTCCCTTGCAATGTGATTGTCCGCTATGTCTGCATCCCCCTAGGCCGAAAAGCCACAGAGGCGAACACCGCTGTCGGCTAATAGCACTTAAGCATAATTACACAGGCTGTCAGTTGTATCATTCAGAGATGGGACGGAGTTTCAAAGTGCACATTCGCGAATCCATTTACGGCGTATACGAATTAGTCCACGGCGATCGATCCGTTTACAAACGCTGCTCCAAGAAAACGAACTAAATCTGCATTTGGAATCATACTCTTCTAGCCACCTCCGATGTGGCGGAGGGTACTTCGTATAGTGCTGTCACTTTATGAAAAACGGGCTGCATTCTGAAGTGGAGTTGCAATAATTAATTATAGAGTGCAACTTCATGACTAGTTAATCATCATGTCAATTTAATAAAGGGATGCTACCTATAGCTTTAACTTGACATACATTTATTTCCCATACCTGCAACGTATAGGACCTGGACGTTGCCACGTTCCGCTATTTGCCGACACGCACCAAACAATTATCAATGTCACTAATTCTTTCTAGCCTAGCGTGGCATATGTCCTCTCCCACTCACTCATTCATCAACACAGTTCAGGATTGCTTACTTGCTGTCAGCTTTATAAATCCCGTTGGAAACTCTTCTCCTCAGGATGTGGACTCTTAACGACGTGCAGCCCAAACTCTATGTTGCTAGAATATGGAACAATGAGGAAATAGTTCTACCTATTCGGGATAAAACCAGTTTTTCGCTAACACTTTTATTTGTTTTTATCACAATGGCAGTTGAAAATGAAGCCAGATGCATATAGAATATATCGCGGTATCAAATAAAGACTCTTACTAAGCACCTGTTTGTACGTATCAAATCAAATTATTAGAATCAACTTCACTCTTAAATTTATCCACCTGAAAATACCAAAACCACACTTAACAAGAAATACTGCGGGTTACTATGAATTATTAGTAATTAACTGTTCCATTTATTATCACTTCTTTACACCTGGAAGAGTAACATGACCGAGTTACGTGGCACAGTTACAGAAGGCCACCAGCAACTTGTACCTATCTGACTCAATATCTTGGCACCTGAATTTAAGAAGCAAATACGCTATTGGGTGAATCTCAGGTGCCAATAAGAATATATCCTGTATTCAGTTAAACTATTAATTAATGTTGCTTTTCGAATTATTCTAAAACTGCGTATGATTTCTGCAACCGTGCCTACGATATACAGTGAAAATTTGCATATATATAGAGGCGAAGGTGGAATTATGGGCTAGTGGTTGCAATATGGGCTAGCTTAATATCTGACTAACAAGCCCGAGCATTCTAGCGGCAACCTCAGTAAATAGTAATAGCTAGGTCGTACAAACGCCACAGAATGCACTGCCTCAGTCAGTTACGTGGAATGTTAGTCGTGAGCTGTTTCGTGATTTTTCTCCTTCCATAACTTTTAAAGGTAAGAAAGTACTACCAATGCGTAGTTAACTGTTAACGTCTTAACTACATATTATATAAATATTTAACTCTCTAATGCTCCTGAAGTTCGTTAATTAAAGTATGTTTATAACGGATAGCGACGTTTCACTTTCCAAAAGTGCTAGGGTGGTAATATGGACAATGGCTGTGGTGGTTATATGGGCTAGCCCATATTACAACCCCTCCAAATACTATGTGCTCTTCTGTTTCAGATGCCTCGTAAAGTGCTGAATCCGCGAAAGAAAAAGAAAGCTAGGCAATTTTGGAATCGGGATAACATGACATCTGCGATTAAAGCAATTTCAGAAAAGACAATGGGGTTTTTAAAAGCGTCAAAACAGTTTTCTGTACCACGAACGACTTTGGAAAGGCTGGTTCATCTTGGCATACCAGCTGAAGAAGCTGCATCTAGGAAGTTGGGGAGGAAACCAATTATGTCTTGTGAAATGAAAAATGAAAAGAAAGGAGGAAACAGACGTGAAGAAAAAAAAGGAAGATCGAAAGTGATGATGTAACATGGAATACGAAGAATGTGAGATGTTAGCCAGGTTTTGACAAAAGAAAGAAACAAGGAATAAAAAACAAAACTCCATCAGTGAAGCGAAAATTGACCATCGACCTACAATCATCGTCCGAGAGCTTAGAGAAGGGATCGATAGTTTCTAGGGAGTCAGTTCTAGAGCCCACTGGAGATGAGGAGTTATATTTCCAAGACACCAAAGGAGAGCTATGGATCCAGTGCCTAATATGCGAGATGTGGGCGCACAACGAGTATATTGTCTGTGAAACGGACCATTACATTTGTGATTTCTGCCAACCCTAAATGAACAACTTATGATAAACATGTTCCTGTATAAAGGGTTTGCTGTTTTACAATTACTCTAAAAAATCTACAGGAAATAATATTGACTTTTAGATGTGTTTATAGGGTAGCCCATATTACCACCATATTTACATTTTTCACAATATGTCAGTTGTGTAAACATGTTTAAATATTAAGGTGGCATAATGATTTAAACTAAAACATATGTTTTTGGCTTTTTTATAACACCATAAAGATTATTTTTTGAGGTTTTCTGCAAATTTCACTGACAATTTTGGAATTTATGGTTTAAAAATAAAGTGGTAGCCCATAATACCACCTTTTCCTTTATATATATATATATATATATATATATATATATATATAAGGTGGCGGTTCTCGCTATAGAGAAAGAAGGTGAAATCCCTCTCTGAGTTCGCTGCGCGGACAGTAGTTGCCTTTTTCCACAATGTAACCGAATACCGGGCACGACCGCAACATTCCATCCGGTGCCACTGCATACACGGATCCGTAACGTATAAACCTTTGGTATGACACCTGCTGACCATACGAAAAGTCAACTCAGAAAACGCGTAATAAATATGAGCAAAAATGTGGGGTAACAACGCCATTTCCTCCTCCAATTCCAGTCGCATTTGTTTCAAGGAAAACTGGTTGCCCGTAAGCTCCGTGTGAGCCCTAATTTTATCTTCGTGGACACTTTGCGAGATTTTCATAGGTGGAAGCAATATATTGCTTGATGCTTCATCAAAGGTGTACTTTCGAAACTTTGATAGAATTTATACCGCTCTACCAAATTCTCTTGCCGTGTATGCCACTGGAATTTCGTAACCGTCTCTGTGAGGCTTTCGCGCTTACTGACTGAGCCCAAAACGAAGCCTGCTGCTCTCCCATGGATCTTTTCTGTTTCTTCCGTTAACGGATCTGGTACTGATCGCACACAGATGAGCAATATTCAAACTCTGGCCGAACGAGAGTTCTTTATCCTACTTCATTTGTTGTCGCACTACTGAATGGCACTCTGGCATCTGACTTAGTCACGATTAATTTTATATGGACGTTCCATTTCAAATCGCCATATTTACTCCCGGATATTGTATGGAAGTAAGTGCTTCCAGTGTTCCTTCTGTTATTGTGTATTTATATAACACAGGATTTTTCTTTCTTCGCAAACGCAAAGCATTGCACTTGTTTATATTGTACCTCTATTGCAAATCTCTACACCATACGTGGATCGCTGCAAATCCTCCTGCATTTCGGTGCCCTTTTCCAATGATGCGCATTCTCCATAAACTTTAACATTATCCGCAAAAAAATTGAACTTTCGATGTTACATATGAAATTATTTACATATATTGTGAAAACCAATAGTCCTGTAACACACCCCAGGAGCACGCTCTTACATCACTATAACGTCTGAAGAGTGCAGCGGAAATTACGTGCTTTTAAACAAAACTAAGCGGAAGTTGTTCTTAAAGTAATTTTCCACAAATTACTCATAATAATTAGAGTTTCTGTTACAAATTACCTTTGAAATTCCGTTTGTTATATTGTGTAGAGAGATAACTATTTGTGCCTTTCCAAAAAGAAAAGAAAAAAAAACGAAAAAAAAAAACACTCAAATGTTTGGTAAGCTGGGACTTAACTGGGCACCAGTCCCTAAACTTACAAACTACTTATGAACCACCTTATACTAAAGACGGCAAAACATCCATGCCCAAAGCAGGATTCGAAACCCCTTCGGGGAGCGGCTTCGTGCATCGTTCATAGCGCCTCAATTCGCTCGGCCACTCTGCCACGGCGTACCTGTTTCTTTTTGTGAAAAAGGTGTGGGATATGTCAAAAATGCTGTTAAGAACTTTAGCGGTCATTTCATTTCTTCACCATTAAATACCAGTTGCTTATTAAAGACGGTAGTAATCAACAGTGCTTAATACTTTCATTTGACTAGCTTTGTATCAATTGACAGTGAACTCTTACGAGGAATTAAATGTCAAGGTCTTTATATTACGTTTCAGCCACTGAAATAAGAACTAATCTATATTTAGTCGAAAACTGACATTTTGAGCCCGTGGTCGTGTATAAAGCACAGGATGAATCTTAAAATCAAGAAAACGGAAACCAACCACATTTAATTATGCTGTTGATTTATAAAATAGTGCCGTTGCCGGCTTCAAACCTTACAGACGGCTGTTCATGTCTACATACATATATTTTCATCCATAGTTTGGTTATAATCATAATTTTGCCTTTTGTCAAAAAATTCTTTCGTAGGTGGTGCCCAATAATACAAAAAGTTATTGAAATGATTTACTTAAATTTAAGTATGACTAATTATGATGAGATACATATTGCAAACAAATGTTTGATGTTTGATGTTATTCCTTTACTCACATAGAAAAATAAGCGCCATTACGTCGCAGTGTTGTTTGCTGCAGTTCTTGAAGCGGTTGCACTTTGTGTAACATTTCACGTACAACGAGAAGCTTTACGTGATTCAGCACAAACACACACACACACAACAAAAACATTTTACCACATATGATGCAAAGATGGTAATATTTTCACCATAACGGCACCAAAGATGTTTTCCATCAGAGATATGTACTTTGATTTATTATTAATGTAGTTTTGCATATATGAAACGTAAAATTATTTTACATGGAATAAACGTGATGCCTATGAATTTTAAATTCAGCGATACAGTCTAAAATTAAGTAGACAGCTGTATTTACCCTTTTTTAAAGAATTTTACTTAGTGATACGTTATAGGCTGTGGTATACGTAACGTAGCGTTACGAGAGATAAATAGGTTTAAATATTTAAATGTTATCATAGGATGTATTAAGTTACTTAATTGAAGGCCTGATGTATTTAATTAAGTTGTGCACCGAGTGGGGTGTTATCATTTACTTTATGTATATATTGGATTAATGCATGCGCCAAAAGAACCAGTGTTCATTATTTATGTCGTAAATTCCAAGGGAGCTGAGAGAAATATTATAGGAAAGGCTGCATTAGCCAACTTTTTTTCTTCATTGATGAGATGATGTGGTGATTTATGTTTATGCATATATAACGGGTGATCAAAAAAATCAATATAAGTTTGAAAACTTAATAAATGACGGAATAATGTAGACAGAGAGGTAAAAATTGACACACGTGCTTGGAATGACATGGGGTTTTATTAGAACAATAAATAAAAGAAATAAAAGGCGGCGCTTCATCTGAACAGAAAAGCAATAATTAGAATAACAAATTATGCTCAATATAATCAAAATATCCACGGGTGTACTGTCAGTCTACTTTGTCCAATATGTTCACCATCAATATCTTCACCATCATTCCTCAACAATAGCTGTAGTCGAGGAATAATGTGAACAGCACTATAAAGCATGTCCGGAGTTGTGGTGAGGCATTGGCGTCGGATGTTGTCTTTCAGAATCCCTAGAGAAGTCGGTCGACCACGATACACTTGCGACTTCAGGTAACCTTAAAGCCAATAATCGCACGGACTGAGGTCTAGGGACCTGGGAGGCCGAGCATGATAAAAGTGGCGGCTGAGCACACGATCACCACCAAACGATGCGCGCAAGAGGTCTTTCAGTCTTCTAGCAATACTTTTTTTTGTTCTAATAAATCTCCATGTCATTCCAAGCATTTATGTCAACTTTTACCTATCTACATTATTCCGTGATTTATTAAGTTTTCAAATTTATACTGACCTATATCACCCAGTATAACTCTACCTCTTCGAGCAAATTCATAAAAAAATGTTCAAATGTTTGTATAGTCTGTGGGACTTAACTACGGGGTCATCAGTCCCTAAACTTACAAACTACTTATGAACTACTTACGAAGTAGGACGGCACAAATATCCATGCCCGAGGGGGGATTCGAACCCCCGACCGTAGTGGCCGTGCAGACCGTGACTGGGGCGCCTTAGCAAATTCATACAACTGTAATTATCGTCTTAATGAAGTATTTTGGTGTGATCTTTAATGCTTCTTACTTTATGCCTGCTATGAATTACACGAATGTGCATAAGAAATCCAGATTTGGATGGTTTTCCATGGCGTGTACCATGTAACTGTTCTCTAAAAAGAATGTCAAAGCTTCTCCCCCAGTTTGAGCTATATAATAGGAAAAGCTACTTTGGCATCTAATTTATATATGCCTGACCTTTTGTATGGAGAGGGGGGGCGGCAGTTTGTTAATTTATGAATGGATTGTTGCTGTAATTTCAAATGTTCAAATGTTTGTAGAACTTATGAGACTTAACTACGTGGTCATCAGTCCCTAAGCTTACAAACTACTTATGAACTACTTACGAACTAGGACGGCACAAATATCCATGCCCGAGGAGGGATTCGAACCCCCGACCGTAGTGGCCGTGCAGACCGTGACTGAAGCGCCTCAATCCCTTCGGCCACCGCGGCCGGCTGCTGTAATTTGTGGTCTCAGTCGAAGTTTATCTTTGTTTCTGTTTTAAACAGATTACATATTTTGTAGGATGCTGCCTAAAAATGGCATTTCAATATATTTTAAGCTGTTCTGTACTCGATTATATTTCTATAGGGGTCTGGTATGAAGCATTATTGAAGTATTTCAAATTTTGTGTGATAGTTTCTGAACCATTACAGGATTACATCCATTAGTCGAACGAATAGTTCTTATAATACTAATTCAAGTTGTTGATCAAGAGGAGTTTTATGTAGGCGATTCAATGTGTATCTGCAATATTCCATCATGTGCTGATTTGGATGGTAAGGTGAAGTGCATTACTTTGAACCCCATCCCACCTCGCCTCCGCTCGCAACTTAAGACCCATAAATATTCTGTCCTCTTAGGCCGACTGATAGTCCCTGGAACAGTCTTTCATACAGATTCAACAAAAGATTGCCTACTCTTCTAAATACCTATTGCACATTTGATAGCAGCTCTTCCATCAAAAAAGACAAATGTACTGACTGACACAATTCAAAAGATGTGCACATTCTAATTATTGCCAGACTTGCATTACTTGACACTGTAAACCTTTATAATAACTTACCCATAGACGACATCATAAATGTAAGAAAGAGTAACCTACTTTAATTGGGAATGACAGAGATCTGTGAATTCATTGAATTACTCACATTGGTACTATTGGTACAATTATTTTAGTTTTAACAACAAAATATACAAATATAACGATAGGTTTGCATGGGTAACTGCATAGCAGAGAAATTGGCTGATATTTACATGATTCATTTAGAACAACAATGTCTAATTGTTTATATAACCTAACGGCATGACCATGAGGCACTGTTCCTGGAATAGTAATAAGAGTGAGGAAGATTTCGTTATTTCCGTACCAGTTAGTTTAATAGATGTCTCTCAAACACAATTTTTCTAAATAGCCTTACGAAAAAAATTCAATGAAAATTTTCATTGTCCATGATATTTGCCGTGTTACGTATCTCATACAAGAACAAAATAAATAAATAAATAAAAATATAAAATAATAATAAAAATAATGAGCGGGTAAGTGGATCGAGCCCACGCTCAGCGTTTACGAGACAAGACCTACAAGATGAATCACCTAACACTTGCACCGCAAATACTACTGAAATGGAAAGAGCGATTTATGTGCGATTTTCACAGAATGAATTGGTAGTCAAGGACTCGTATTGTTAGCCAATAAACAGATTGTAAAAAATACCTAGAAAGTGCATTTTTATGCAAACATACAGTTCTATCAATGGGACAATGGTTGTTTATATCGTGTACTGTAATTTTTGACACCAGCTGTGTACAAAGAATTTTAAATGAAATTTTTATCACGTTTAGTTTCACAGCTACAACCATTCAAAGTTTTGGGGACGGAGGCTACGACAGTGTAGCTGACTGACTGGTGGTCACGAGACAGTGGGCCTTGCTTCGCGAGCTAGCCACTCGGCCAGTCAGCTACGCTATCGCGGCCTCCACCCCGAAGCTTTAAACGGTTGTAGCTGCGAAACGAAAGGTGATAAAAATGTCATTAAAAATTCTTTGTACACAGCTGGTGTCAAAAAGTCAGGTGCATGATTGAAACAACCATTTTTCCATTAAAAAATACTGTATGTTTGCATAAAAAATACACTTTCTAAGTACTATTACAATGTCTGTTGGCTAAAAATACGAGCCCCTGGCTACCAATCCATTCTGTGAGAAATGCACATCAATTGCACTTTCCGTTTCCGCAATATTTGCGGTGCGAGTGTTAAGTAATTCACTCTATATACCGAATACGCTAGAACAACCCTGGGACTATAAACCACGTACACAGTAACACATCTGAATATAACCAAGACTTTGTAGGTATGTTATTAAATAAGACGACGGAATTTCACAGTAATTTGTTTATTATGCAAATGACGGCGTATAGATGTTATATTAAACATCAGGTAGACGTTGACTTAACTATAATTTCCATTAGACACAGAAATACGAACGATATCGCTCAGTGCGCCACAATAATAATTTTAAATACGAAGCTACCTTGTGTAGGCTTGAATTGTGTACCATAAAACAATGTATTGGGATATTTAGTTAGCAGAAGAGGAACTTTTATGACACAAAACCTTCCTATGGATTACTAGCCACCTCGGCAATGCTCCACGTCCGAAAAGCAACAATGTCCCTCTTGGGAAAAGATTGAAGGCCCATGTTTCTTCGATTGACCCTGTCCTTGATTTAATTACTGGCGAAAGTACTATCGATCTCTCTCTGTACTTGCACCGCTCGTAGCGCTGTTTGATCTATCTTGCGTCGATTGTCTTATGACGTGTGTTTTCCTTGCCGCTTGTGTTTTCCTTGGTGTTACGGTGGCGGGTTCAGGCAGTTGGATAGACGAGTGGATCAGTCGCCGCGGGGATAGTGGAGATGGTATCAGGAAGTGAGTTTAGATAAGTCGCATGGCATCGCTAGGGTCGAGGTATTTTGATAAAGGAGAAGTTTATAACCCCGGCCCGGCGTGAGCATCGAAGTTGTGGGTGGAACACTGTCCGTGGGGAGCCATACATGGCATGAGCTGAAGAGGTTGGTTCGGAGAGACCTTTCTGTCATAACAGCACCTCGGCGCGGGCTGTTTACCTTAGAGCTACTAAATACCCAGGCTGAATCGTCCGCCATGTTTTCCCCAACATGGTCGGAATCGCGCTGCACTAACAGCATGGAGGCGCACGTCCAGCAAACTTTCACAAACGGTTACGCAAAAACTACTGGTAGAAAAATTTAATTTTTTCGCTACTTAAATCTTTATATGTCAGCATTGTGAGGAAGTCCGCATCATTTCGTTAATAGTCATAGTTAGTAAAATACTGGATTTGAAATAAGAGACTGCGCTAATGTTAGGAAAAGTTTGCAATAAAAAATAGGGGCTGCTATGATCTTACGTTTGGTGCATGTTACACCATATGTTGCTGCGGATGAAATTTTCGTAACGTGGTGAAATTTGTTTTAGAGTTAGAAGGAGATCTTTACCTTCACCCATGTCTCTAAAAATTATTTTATGTTGGCGATAAGGCCAGAATGAAATATAGTTTGTCTCATACACGGATGATATTTTCGTAAATGATAACGTGCCAAGAGGAGCGTATTTTGCGATATAGTTATTATGCAAAACTATATTAACTCTCATGTTATTCAAAGAAATGTAGAATTTTTTGAATGAAAAAGTAAATGTAGTGATTTATTAATCGGTGGACAGGTATTTCTTCATCAGTCACAAATGGTTATTTATTTGCATGTTGTCCATCGTGTTTCAGAGCTACTACTCCGTTTTCAAAAACTAATCTGAGTTAGATTTCCTTCAGTTTAACACCAAGCAGTAATAGAACGAAAGTTATTAGATCTAATGTGGATTTTATGCGAGAATACTAGAAAATGACCAATACCAATAATCTCTTCAGTACCTAATGAACGGATTTGTTCTAATTCCCCACATAATAAAATACTCTGTATTGATATATTTACAATGAAAAAATGAAATTGAAAATTACATGGAGACACAGCACTTTTGTAGATAGCAACTATTAAATTTAATGGGTTAAGAAGTCAGTCAGTAGCAGTATCTTTAAGTATGGGTGTTATGGAGTAACAACATGTGCCTAATTATTAGGAACTCTAATCCGGAAGGCGAGTTACTAATAGACAGGCGGGAGGATCCCAGTGAGATATATTTGTTCAAATGTTCAAATGTTTTTGTATAGCTTGTGGGACTTAACTACGGGGTCATCAGTCCCTAAACTTACAAACTACTTACGAACTAGCTAATCCTAAGGACGGCACAAATATCCATGCCCGAGGGGGGATTCGAACCCCCGACCGTAGTGACCGTGCAGACCGTGTCTGGAGCGCCTCAGTCCCCTCGGCCAGCGCGGCCGGCCAAATGTTTGTAAATCTATTGGACTCAAACTATTTAAACTAAAGCAAAGTAACGTAAGGACAACACAAACACCCATGCCCGACGAGGGGACTCGAACCCCTGACGGCGAACAGCCGCACACACCGCATCACGGCGCCTCAATGCGCACGGCTAATCCGCAGCTGCGAAGCTCAAGAATATAGCCAACTAGTGTAAGTTACATCTAACTCCCCTATAGCAAATGTAATGGACGTATATCACCAATTCCCAATTGATCCGTTGTATTGTTCTCATAAGACGAACGGTGGATGATCGCCGTGGATGGCTCGGCACGACGTGAAGCTCAAGCTGTGAGACGATGGCTACACAGTGAAGGAACTACTTAGTTCAAAAAACTCCTTCGTTGAAGTCACTGAAGTAATAATTTTGTTCCTCTGTTCACAGAGAAACAAGTATGAATACTTCAAGCGATTCAATTACACTTGCAACTAAGTCATTGGACGCTTTACCAGCATCTGTCCACCTGCCTGCTCGCCCCACAAACGCAGCTAGCCGAATCCTCAACTCACTTTGCAGCAAGCGACAAGTCTCTCCAAACCGTTTTCTTAAGAGACAGTCACAGCTATAGCTTCAAATCTATCGGCCCCACCATTACTTCCTTCCGAACATCTTTCCCGCGTAAAAGGAGCTTCTAGGATGTAGTAGAAGCTTTCAAGAGATCCGGCCCATAAGGAGTCGCGGTTCTATTCAGCCAATTATCAGACAAGCTGATAGTGGGACAAAGAGGGGATCCCAGTTGGGAATAAGTGGGAGGGGCTTAGCAGTTTCGGCATACGCCTTACAACCAAGGAAAGCCTCTCGAAAACCTTGGTCGGAGCCGGGGAAGTGGGGCCAATTTAATTTATCTCTGGGACGTTGCCCCAGACTACAGATGGATTAGCGGGAGAACACGAGTGCACTCACGACAATCAGGGATCGGACGCCCGAGTTACTCTCGTAAACTCGTAGAGATCAGCTCGACCAACAGTGGACAAGCATCTCCCTGTAGGAACCGCACCCGTGCGCACGGTATCCTCTGCGTCCGCGTAGAAACTTACGACCGTTTGGCGGTTGAAATCATCTGCCAATCGTATCGTTGCCTCGGAGTTTTGGCTAGAAGCGACAGCAGCCCACGGCCAGTCAGTAACCTGTGATCTCCCACCAGTTGGTCAACAAGCCGCGCCCTTGTGATACCGTTGGACTCCCCTCGCCACTTCCCGGCCTCTCACACTGACTTGAATGTGTTCTTGTTTCAGACCACAAGAAGAGCACTACATGCGAATATTGTTAATATTAAATGTCATCTACCACCATCAACCACCCAGTGACCTATTCAACATTAGTATATACACCCTTCCTACCTAGTTTTGCATTCAGATTATCTGGAATCAAAGTTATACCAGTAATTACGTTATAAACAATTGTACATTATTAACTTTTAATAGGTAAACATAGCATGTAAAGTGGTGAAATTTCTTGTCACCTTACACAATTTATATCAATGCTCGGAATTGAAAACAACAATTCCTTACATTTGTTGAAGCAGACGGATTTGATTATCGTCTGAAACAACTGACACATGGAAATTCGTCTTCGAGAAGTTCTGAGCAATGAAACAGGTGATAGAGGACCTTTACCTATGGTCGGAACTGGCATAATCCAGATATTCCAAGATCATTGCATACAAATCTCTGTAGTACTGTGTATGTTGTATTGGAAGTCATATTATCCCTTGATGGAAGATTATTTCTTCAACAAAATGAATTTTTGTAGCAGCAAGCCTTCCTGTTACACAGAGAAATTCTGTAGCTCCAATAATGTAGTAATCTATCTATACATCTTATAAAATAAGAGCCGGCCGCGGTGACCGAGGAGACTGAGGCGCTTCAGTCACGCTCTGCACGGCCACTACGGTCGGGGGTTCGAATCCCCCCTCGGGCATGGATATTTGTGCCGTCCTTAGTATAAGGTAGTTGATAAGTAGTTCGTAAGATTAGGGACTGATGACCCCGTAGTTACGTCCCATAAGCTTAATAAACATTTGAACATTTTTGAACATAAAATAAGATGTATGTGTGTATGTATGCTTCACATGTCCTCCTAAACTATTGGACCAATGTCAAGTAACATGGTACATATGTTCCTTACTATCAGGCAACAATCGCTATGGGGGTAAGAACCAACTACGACACATACGTAAGGAGATTAGACAGTCGTGAAAAACTGCCGCATCGTGCGATAATATTCTACATCCGCTCCTAAACTGATGAACCGATTTCAACCAAATTCTAGGTCAGGAATCATTTACTATTGCTGTCAAAACTACCTAGGATACACAGTTCATACGACATCACGTCATAAACAATGAAAACTTTCCCATCTTGAGGCGCGCGATTTTATTTGTTAACTATTTGAGAGCACTTATCGACTTGCAATTAACTTTGAACATAATTCCAAATCTTTACTAAACTTTTTCTCGCTGACAACCCCAACAAAATGATGAAAGGAAAAAAGGTTATCGCTTACTACTTTTCCGATGTTCATGATCTATATCTACGGTTTTGGACACAACGTTTCAATTTATGACTTCTACACTGTAAATTGTAGTCGAGGGACAATTCAGACTGTACATATACATACCTCTGAATGTTCCTTCGATACTATATCACAATTCGACAGATAGTTAATGAGATATAAAGTCATAAACAATTGTCTTCATGAAAAACCGCATCATCACACATGAGGGTTCGATTTATTATGTCTTTACTGCTAACACTATTCACGACATATTTTGCAGACATTGGGCACATATGCCACTGAATGTACCTTCGATTTTACATCATAGTACGACACATATTTCAGGAGATATGACATCACAAACAACGAAATTTCCGAATAATTGCCACATCAGGAGCTAATTTTCCACATCTCCTCCTAAAATAACAAACCGATTTCAGCTTAACATGGTACACTTATTGCTTACTAGCACACAACAATCGTTGTGGGGTTAGAAACTACCTACAACACTAATTTCAGGAGATATGACGTCGTGAACAATTAGTAAGAAAAACCTTCCCACGAATAACACTTATTCCGACTAATCTACCTTTCAGCTTCAAGAGACTACAGTTTCGACTGAGACTTGCATTTTCTATTACAATTAACGAAATCACAGGGACAATATGATAAATATCGCGGATTGGATTTGATATTATCTCCACATGGGAAACTCTATGTCGACTACTCAACCTTGGACTCACCAAAGACTTTAGTCATACTAGCTCCTAGACAAGTAACAAGATGTATTGTTTATAGTCAAGTTTTGAATTAAATTAACGTGATACATCATTTGTATTTTATTAAATTTTTCTTTATTTCGGTTCTGCACATATAATATTGTACATTGTGCATATTTTCTTGTTTTACTCTTGCGCAATTGCTAAGCTGTTTTCATGAATGCATGAAGATGAAATCTTTTGTGGATTTTTATTTTCGTTTCTGATACAACACTGGAAAAATGCATATACACCCGGGGAATACCGTGTTTAGCAGCTAGTAAGTATTATAAATTAGTGTCGATGATAAAAGATGATAAAAGATGATAAAAGATAAAAGATTTACTGTTATTTCAATGTCAATTAACTGCGTTCACACTTCTTCTAGCAAGTCTCCAGATACGCCTAGCTTCTACATCAGACAAACTAATGGCTACAGCCCTTTTCCTTCTCGGTACTGCAGGAAAGCAGCCAACAACAGGGAAACGTAAAGTAGTGCATTACGTGACAGCAATTCCTTCCGCTCCGCAGAGAAAGCAGTGTCTGTGTACAAGAGGCGCTTTGTGTTCCTTAATAAGTTCTCAAGTCGGTCGCCATTCCTGATTCCTTTCATCTCAGTCGTCCCTTTCCCGCGGATATAAACGAGAAACCACTTCACCATTGAGGACATCGTTCCGACCGAAGCAGTTGCTTTCATTTATAGCTGGTTTCGGTTATAAGCCTGTAAAAACGCTTTTACTGTTTGAGTCTTTCTCAAATCGCTGGTGGAATGCAATTTACTCAGTGAAAATTTTCTTCCAGTCATGTCGTATTAGGCGTATTGCAAGTCTTGACAGGGACATCTATTAAATGAGAGATGTATTTTGCTGTTGTTGTACACGAGGCTGTTTGTCGAGACCGTGTTCTTTCAGTTTTATTTGTGGCCAACGTTTTCTAACACGCTTAGTGTCTGAAGTTCTACAGCCATCAACCTTTAAAGCGTTGTACTTTTTTTCCGTTTGGCTGATAAAACCAACAATTTTCCGCGACAAGCGACCATACGTTGGCATGTAAAAAAAAATTATTTAAATGTATTTGTGGAATATACTTTAACATTACACATAATAATCAGATCTGTGACACATATAATAGAAATACATTACATTTTGGATGTTTAAAGATTGAAATCACAATACCACAAGGAGAACAAACACATTACATGCAAATTATACGTACACATTTTTTGAAAAGGTGGATAATGAAATTAAATCTTAGTGGTGGTACATAACCAAAAGTATAATCCAGAAACGTGGATGTCTAGTCAAGGTGTTCGACTAGATTCATATGCCAAACTGAGATGAGAAGGGGGAAACAGAGTAACAAGTAGAGAAGGTCCAGACGGCGCAGGCTTAAAATTAACAGTTATTTGAATGAAATAGTTACAATAAAAACATCTTGCGCCCTCTGTTATGCTTGCTGACATAGAAGCTATGAAAACGTGGCTACAAGATATGAGATTATCGTGTACTGCAGTATACTTTTATTGAACATGCTAACAGGATTTGGCGTACGGAAGGGGAGACGATAAGGATGCTTGATGCTTTTGAGCGTGGCCAAATACGCCACATAGTCCACTCGAAAATATCAGTGAGGCACAGCATGATTTGATACTCCTTCCTACCGCACCATGTTCACTTCAGTAAGTCACCAAGTGCATTACATCTATACTTGATGTACAGTTTTCTTTATAATTGTTAGTAACACTTACTTTCTTCCTCCACCCCTACTTGCACACACTTCCTCCTCCCATATTTCCCCTTATTACCCTCTTTTTTATAGACAATATAGGGATTACCTACTTTACACCTGTATGTAATTTTATTACTGACTTTATAGTTAGCTGTCATTGCTTAGGGACTTATAATAATCGATTAGTGTTGACTTGGAAGATGGGCAAGCATATGACTAGGCTGGCATGCCGTACCTCACTGATATTTTCGAGTGGACAATGTGGCGTGTTTGGCCACATGCAGTCCCGTCATTCTCCCTTCCCTCTTTCCCCTTTAGTACGACCAATCCCATTAGGATGATCAACATACATATACTGAGGTACTTAACACATCTTGTAGCCATGTTTTCATAGCTTCCATGTCAGCAAGCATTACAGAGGGCGCAATATGTTGTTATTGTAACTTTCAAGCATGCGCCATATGGAAGCTGCTGGGCTTTCTGTACCTGATACGCTGATTCACCCTTCTCACCAGAGTTTGGCATGTCAATCTAGTCGAACACCTTGACCAGACGTCCACGTTACTGGGTTATACTTTTTGTTACGTATCTCCATTAAGATTTAATTTTATATCCCATATTTTTCAGAAGTTTGTAAGTACATTTTGCATGTCATGTGTTTGTTCTCCCTGTTAGTATCGTGATTTCAATCTTTAAACATCCAAAGTGTAACGTATTTCTATATATGCCATTCGTGTTAACTATGCCCACCTCATTGCTTCCTTCCTCACCCATCACCCGACCTCTCACTAACTCCCGTTTGTTTTGCCCCTCCGCCGGAGTCCACGAGGCTCCGTCCTTTCCCCCCTACTCTACCTCATCTACTCCACAGACATACCTCAAACCTAGCCTCCTGTCCACCTCCTACGATATGCTGACGACACCGCCTTCCTGGCCCTCGGCCACTCCCTCACCCACTCTCAGCACTTGCTGCATTCTCACATCACTGAATTCTCCCCACCGGTGATTCCGTCAATCTAGATAAATCACAGGCAATCATCATATGTCGAACCACCCCATCCTTCCGCACCATGACCTCTACTTAACCCACCATGATCGTCCTATCCGTCACATCCGCACCCTAAAGTACCTCTGCCTCACCCTTGATAGATCCCTCTCCTGGACTCCCCACCTCAGCACAGTCCGCCAAAAAGCCTTGACTGCCTCAACCTTCTAAAGCTTCTGTCCAGCTGGACATGGGGACTCAATCCCTCCACTATCTTACACACCTAGAGGAGAATCACCTGGTTCAATCATGCATCCGGCACTATGCAGCTGGTTTTCCGCTCCTCATGCCTACTACGAGTCCCTTCAAATCCTCGACGCCACGCCCTCTGCCTCGTTTACCGTATCCGCCTCTCTCCCTCATGCGTATCCTCTACGACCTGATTCCTTTCCCTAACCTTCTAAAATTCATTGAACATATCAGCATCCTGTACACTACCAGTAAAATAGACTTCCATAACCCCTTGGTCTACCCAATCCTGGGCCTCTGCCACGCCTCCACCTCTGTATCCCTCCCTCACTTCACAGTCCACATTCTCTTCCAGGGTCACTTACATCCCACCCCCCCTCTCCCAGATGACACCATTCGTCCAGATATCTACCACTCCTACCAATCCCAAACCTTCTCATTCCCCATAGATTCAAGGCCCCCCTCCCCCACTCTCTTCCTATCTCTTTGCCCGCTTGGCCTCTCATTAATTCCTCATCCACAGAGCCTATGTGCACATTCTTCCCCTCCACTTCCCTCTCCTCCCTTCCCCAGCGCTACCGCCCCCTTTCTCCTTCCCTCCTTCCACCCCTCCCTGCGGAGCCCACAGTTTCACGTTTTTTTTTTTTTTTTTTTTTTTTTTTTTTTTTTTTAACAACTGTGAATTGTCATCAGTGCTGTGAAGTGCGTCCATGAATTGTCTTTTAACTCGATGTGACCGCCACACCCAATACATTGTCAGTGTCTTGTGTTTTTAACGCCACCGAGGCCATTACTTTACGAACTACATGTTTTTTTATCGCCTATGACTATGTTTGTAACTTCCATTTTTTTAAATATCACCGTCTTAATCTCTTTTGTATTTTATTTATTCATCACACTCATTGTTCAAAGTCTGCAGGCTGAAAAGCGGCGCTGCCAGCCTGCCGCCACAGGTGATGGTTAAAAAAAATGTATTTCTACTATATCTGCCACAGATCTGATGATGATGTATCGAAACGCGTAATATTAAAATAAAGTACGTTGCGACCAAGACATTTCATGAAAATTTTTATGCATGCGTTGTTTATTTTTACGATTAAGATGGGTGTTTATTTTCCGAACTTGGTTGGATAGCACTAATCCCATAATTTTCCTATTAGTCCCATCACATATCTACATTTCAGATTGCGTCTAAAATCACAGCATACAACACTTCATTTTGCTTCGATGATGTAAGACGTGGTTTGATCTAATGAGACATTAAACAACTCAAGGACTACCTTGATACACAAGAAACTGTTCTAATCAACGCACATATCGTTTCCAGCTTGGATTAGTAGGGTTGTAGTTACGTGTCGTAGAGGTTAAACAGCCGGCCGCGGTGGCCGAGCCGTCTGCGGCGCGCCAGTTACGACCTGAACGGCCACTGCGATCCGGGTTTCGAATCCCCCCTCGGGTATGGATATTTGTGCCGTCCTTAGTATTAGCTAGTTCGTAAGTAGTTTGTAAGTTTAGGGACTGATGACCCCGTATTTAAGTCCCATAAGCTCTACAAATATTTGAGGTAAAACAAGCATCCGTATCAGTAGATACCTCCAATGATTAGTCTGACAAAACATGGAAACAATGGGTTGATGTACAAAGGTAAATCAGTATCTCTCTCCCCCTATTCTCCTTGGACTAATTACGGCTATAAATGGGAACTCATCAATCATCACCATCGTTGGACCTTTCGCGGTTGGAACCAGCCTTATCTGCCTATAGCTCCACCACCACGGCATTGGGAGTTGTCTGTAGCAGTTGTTGGTTGTGCTTAGTGAGCTAAAAAGTCTGGAGGTAGTACTGGGTATGCCGAACTCATGGCGCTCGAAGTCACAGTGATTAGCGCATTCTATCCCGTTGTGGGTATTATGTGCCAATAAAAAATGTAAAAATCTGAAATCGTCGTTTGTTCTAGTTGTTTAGTACAAACTAAATCGTATACCATAGTCGCTAAACTAAACTCAATTGCTAAGTGTCCTGCAAATTTTAAAACGATTAACAGAAATTGTTGAGACATAGAACAAACCGTGTGCCTACGTCTGCAACAAAACAGAAGCAACAAGTGCGATTTGTTTAAAATATATGAGTGAGAACTAGTGTTTCTACCACATGGCTTCAAAAAAATAACTTGTAGTGCTGTAGAAAAATAAATAAAGGTATATATATATATATATATATATATATATATATATATATATATATATATATATATATATATATATATAACAGATTTGAGTCGTCTGATATAAACATAATTTTCCGTACAGGGTGTATGTCCAGTCAGTGAGCTCAAGCGAAAATTAGTATGAACAATAGGCAAATATAAAACTCAACACGATAAATACCATCTTCAGCAGTGCAATTTATACAATAAATGAAATGTGATACAAACACTAGTTCTGACTAAAATTACATCTCATCATCTATGGATCCGAACACTTATTTCCTTTACTTTGAGTACTCTACAACGGTAATGGACACAGTTTATATTGAGATCACTGTTTGTGCTTCACTCATCGACGACGTTAGGCAACGATTCTTTTTCTGTGCGGCAAGGGACGAAAGCGCATCGGGATCTACGGGGAAATATATGGAGAAAACTGTCTCGCTTTCAAATGTTTGTAAGCCTATCGGACCTAACTGCTCCGATCATCTAATTTTCAATCGTTTGTTAAGCTTAAGGGAATTAACTGCGGGGTCATCAGTTCCTAAACTTACAGACTACTTATGAACTACCTTATACTAAAGACAACACAAACAGCCATACCCGAAGAGGGTATCCAAACCCCAGACGGGGAACGGCCTCACGCATCGGAGCATAGCGCCTCAATGCGCTCAGCCGCTCCAACGCGGCTCTGTTTGTCAGTCCATAGACTTACAAACTACGTAATCTACATTACACTAACCTATAGACAACACACACATCCATGCCCCAGGGAGGACTGGCACCTCCGACGGCGAACAACCGCTCGCTCTTAAGCGAGGCGACTAAGAACGCTCGGCCACTCTACCATTGCACTGTCTCGCTTTGAAAACAGAGACAAAGTGAATCTGCTCTAAGACAATGCGAGACCGCATATGAAAATTGGAACTGCCAACAAATTACGCATTTTAATGGGACATATTGCACCACAAGCTACAGGGATCAGTACTCGCTCCTACTGATTTTTACGGTTTCAGGCCATTGAAGCAGTTTGTGCCAGGACGCCAATTCAAGAAAGGAAGAAAATAAACAAAGAAACCAGTCCTACGGTAGTTTAATTATCGGCCGAAAGAATTCCTCAATTAGATTTAAAGTGAGACCGTAATATTCAGTCAAGACATGTCCTATCGTTTACAGTTTGAAACAATAATGAAGAAAATCACACCAATCTCCCAATCGTTTTATATGAACAGCAAGGAAAAGAAAAGACACAGCTGACAGATTTTCATGTTAGTGTACATAAAGACCAATATGTTCGAGTTTGGAGGACAGAAAGGAAAGTTGGAAATCAGCTTCCTTCTTTGGTAAAAAGAAAATTGCGTCATGTGAGGATATCCGCATTTTTGTACTTAGAGAGTAGCAGAGACATAGTGAGGTAGGAAGAGGAGACAGCGCCAGTGAGAAGAAAATGAGGGAGGGATGGGAGACATAGAGTGGCAGTAAACGAGAAAGATACGTAAATAGTGATAGGTGTAATGGCACAGTAACGTAAGCACACGGTGACAGAGAGATGCTAAATATGACATCTTTGCTACGAAGAGTGGGTAAAAATATTCAGCATGATCTGTGTTAAGAGAGATGACTATATTCGCATGCCACAATTTTTGCTGAGAATGACGGAATGAGGACAGGCAGCTAGTTCCCAACTTTTCTGCTAGAATCCATTAAGCAAGGACATATTTGCCTTTTTGTGCCTGCAGGGAGAATTTTAAGCTAACAACAAAAACGCCTTAAAATGATATTGCGATTCTCTCTGAAGGGCTTTGCAAGGAGATACTTACACATGAAATCCCTCGTTGTTATGTCGCATGTAACATTACCTCTCACTGTAACTGCGCACAAAATATACGCGCGCTTCTTTGTGAAAGAGTTCTTTTACGATATATTACTGACCCGGTCCGTGCATCTGGCTTTCATGGTCTGCGGGGGCATTAAACGTCTGGCCCAGCACAAGTAGTGGGCAGGTTTTAAGAGCGAGCCAAGAAGAGCCTCGTTTGAACTAGGAAAGTAGGGACATGGCAACCAGAGTCCCACTCACGAGGTCCAACTGCCGCTGTCGCACTGGGCCGCTGATGGACGGCGCCATTACGACAGAGTGGGGCACTTCGTCGCTCTGACGTGGAGTGTTGGCGACCCACAAACACTCGTTCAGAAAGCAAACCGTTCAGGTACAGCTTTATTGTAAAGGTATCTCGTACATCAGAGTAGAACAAAAGCGACCGAAATGAATTCTGAGGGCAATGTTTCGCGCAGGCAATCGAACGCGAGCTTCAAAGCGACCGCGACTCTTCGTTATTGAGAATCGGAGA
Organism: Locusta migratoria; assembly: GCA_026315105.1. Lineage (NCBI taxonomy): Eukaryota > Metazoa > Arthropoda > Insecta > Orthoptera > Acrididae > Locusta > Locusta migratoria. Next base: position 903,534,656 of record CM048744.1, on the reverse strand, counting down.
TGGAAATAGCTCCCACCACATAGCGCACGGTAAAACAGTGATAGCAACGATAGGATGTTCGCACCGCACGCTGGACACTCTGGCCAGTGATTGTGATCGATACAAAATAAAGCAGTTCTGTGTTGACTCCGCCGCGGTGGAATGAGCGAGCTTTCCGAGGCGCCTTGCTGCGGATCGCGCCGCTGCTGGCCGACAGAGATTCTAGTCCTCCCGTCAGCATGGGTGTATCTGTTGTCCTTCAAATAAAATCTAATGTTTGTTAAACTTATGGGACTTAACTACGGGGTCATCAGTCCCTAAACTTACAAACTACTTATGAACTACTTACGAACTAGGACAGCACAAATATCCATGGCCGAGGGGGGATTCGAACCCCCGACCGTAGTGGCCGTGCTGACCGTGACTGGAGCGCCTCAGTCACCTCGGCCACCGCGGCCGGCTCTCCTTAGCATAAGTTGAAGTACTTTGCAAGCCTAGGGACTGCTGACCAGAGTATTTAAGTACCAAAGATTAACAAACATTGCGGCCGCGGTGGCCGAGGAGACTGAGGCACTCCAGTCACGGTCTGCACGGCCACTACGGTCGGGGGTTCGAATCCCACCCTCGGGCATGGATATTTGTGCCGTCCTTAGTATTAGCTAGGTCGTAAGAAGTTTGTAAGTTTAGGGACTGATAACCCCGTAGTTAAGTCCCATAAGCTATACAAACATTTGAACATTTTTTTACAAACATTTGAACATACATGTCGACTCCATAATGGGTAAGGTACCAGACCACAACAATATTATAATAAAAATAAAAGAAATATTTATTTAAAAGAAATAAATATTTCATATTACATCACCAATCAGGAAATTTATTTTTAAATAAAGTAGTCCTACTTTCTGTAAGTCTTCTGGCATTGTGAAATTCCGAACCTGATACATAAAAAGCACTTACAGAGACGTAAATGACAGACTATTTGCTTGGAATGTAGACATCCTTTCTTAATAAAGGTGTCATATATTTCTTACAGACTGTCGAGAAAATCTAGCGAAAAAGTTAAAATATCGTTACACCAGGGGGACCAATTAATATAGAGGTACTGATTTACAAATAATTAAAGACGGTTGTATACATGGATGAGATCAGGAGACACCGGAAGGTAGCAGATCTGTTTTGTAATGGTAATACAGGCACCACCCCCATGAACCACAGACATTGCCGAGGTGGGGTGGCTTGCGTGCCTCAACGATGCAGATAGCCGTACCGTAGGTGCAACCACAGCGGAGGGGTATCTGTGGAGAGGCCAGACAAACGTGTGGTTCCTGAAGAGGGGCAGCAGCCTTTTCAGTAGTTACAGGGGCAACAGTCTGGATGATTGACTGAGCTGGCCTTGTAACATCAGCTAATGTGGCTTTGCCACACAGCTACTGCGAACGGCTGAAAGCAAGGGGAAACTACAGCCGTTACTTTTCCCGAGGACATGCAGCTCTACTGTATGAACATATGATGATGGCATCCTCTCGGGTAAAATATTCCGGAGGTAAAATAGTCCCCCATTCGGATCTCCGGGCGGGGACTACCCAGGAGGATGTGATCATCAGGAAAGACAATACTGGCATTCTACGGGTCGGAGCGTGGAATGTTAGATCCCTTAATCGAGTAGGAAAATTAGAAAATTTAAAAAGGGAAATGGATAGGTTGAAGTTAGATATAGTGGGGATTAGTGAAGTTCGGTGGCAGGATGAACAGGATTTCTGGTCAGGTGAGTACAGGATTATAAATACAAAATCAGTTGGGGGTATCACAGGAGTAGGATTGATAATGAATAAGAAAATAGGAATGCGGGTAAACTACTATGACCAGCACAGTGATCGCATTATCATTGTCAAGATAGATACGAAGCCAACACCGACAACAGTAGTACAGGTTTATATGCCAACTAGCTCTGCCGATGATGAGGAGATCGAAGAAATATATGAGGAGCTAAAGGAAATTATTCAGACAGTTAAGGGAGAGGAAAACTTAATTGTGATGGGAGACTGGAATTCGGTAGTAGGAAAAGGAAGAGAAGGAAAAATAGTAGGTGAATATGGACTGGGCAGGAGGAATGAAAGAGGAAGTCGCCTGGTAGAATTTTGCACGGAACATGATTTAATCGTAACAAACACGTGGTTTAAGAATCACAAAAGAAGGTTGTATACGTGGAAGAGACCAGGAGACACCGGAAGGTATCAGATAGATTTTATAATGGTACGACATAGGTACCGGAACCAGGTTATAAACTGCAGGACATACCCAGGGGCAGATATAGACTCTGACCATAACTTGTTAGTCATGAGCTGTAGGCTGAAGCTGAAAAAACTGCAGAAAGGTAGGAAAATAAGGAGATGGGACTTAGATAGATTGAAGGAAAGTGAAGTTCTGGAGAATTTCAGAGAGAGATTTAGGCAACAATTGACAGAAACAGGGGGAAATAAAACAGTAGAAGAGGAATGGGTAGCATTGAGAGATGAAATAATGAAGGCAGCGGAGGACAAAATAGGTAGAAAGGCAAGACCTACAAAAAATCCATGGATATCACAGGAAATACTACAGTTAATTGATGAAAGGAGAAAATATAAAAATGCAGTAAATGAAACAGGCAAAATGGAGTACAGACGACTAAAAAATGAGATTGACAGGAAGTGCAAAACGGCTAAGCAGGAGTGGCTAGAAGCCAAATGTAAATCTGTAGAAGAATGTATAGCAAGGGGAAAAGTAGATACCGCCTACAGGAAAATAAAAGAAACATTTGGAGATAAGAAAGACAGCTCTACGAATATCAAGAACTCAGATGGGAAACCAGTTCTCAGCAAAGAAGGGAAAGCTGAAAGGTGGAAAGAGTACATAGAGCAGCTCTACAAAGGAAATGAACTTAGAGACGATGTTGTAGGAACGGAAGAGGAAGTCGATCAAGATGAAATAGGAGATACTATACTGAGAGATGAATTTGACAGAGCCTTGAAAGACCTAGGTCGGAACAAGGCCCCAGGAGTAGATGACATACCCTCAGAGCTACTAAAGTATCTGGGAGAGCCAGCCATGACAAGACTATTTGAACTGGTGTGTAGGATGTATGAGACCGGCGAAATGCCCTCAGACTTTAAGAAAAATGTAATAATCCCCATTCCAAAGAAATCAGGCGCAGACAGGTGTGAAAACTACAGAACCATCAGTTTAATAAGTCATGGTTGCAAAATATTAACACGAATTATATACAGAAGGATGGAAAAACTGGTAGAAGCCGACCTCGGGGAAGATCAGTTTGGGTTCAGGAGAAATGTAGGAACTCGGGAGGCAATACTCACTTTACGTCTTATCTTAGAAGACAGATTAAGAAAAGGCAAACCTACATTTTTAGCTTTTGTAGATTTGGAGAAAGCATTTGACAATGTTGACTGGAATACACTCTTTCAAATTTTGAAGTCAGCCGGGATAAAATACAGGGAAAGGAGAGTTATTTACAACTTGTACAAAAGCCAGACCGCAGTTATTAGACTCGAAGGACATAAAAGGGAAGCATCAGTTGGGAAGGGAGTAAGACAGGGTTGTAGCCTTTCTCCAATGTTATTCAATTTGTACATCGAGCAGGCGGTGAAGGAAAGCAAGGAAAAATTTGGAATAGGGATTAAAGTTCAGGGGGAAGAAATAAAAACATTGCGTTTTGCTGATGACATTGTAATTCTGTCAGAGACAGCAAAGGACCTGGAAGAGCAGTTGAACGGAATGGACAGCGTGTTGAAGAGAGCGTATAAAATGAACATTAACAAGAGCAAAACAAAAATAATGGAATGCGGTCTTAGAAAATCAGGCGATGCTGAAGGAATTAGATTAGGTGACGAAACAATGAAGGTGGTAGATGAGTTTTGTTACTTGGGTAGTAAAATAACATGCGATGGTCGCAGTACAGAGGATATAAAATGCAGAATGGCAATGGGAAGAAAAGCATTTTTGAAAAAGAGAAATTTGCTAACATCGAATATTAATTTAAGGGTAAGGAAGTCTTTTCTGAAGGCATTTGTGTGGAGTGTTGCCTTGTACGGGAGTGAAACATGGACGATAAGCAGTGCGGACAGGAAGAGAATAGAGGCTTTTGAAATGTGGTGCTACAGAAGAATGCTGAAGATTAGGTGGGTAGATCGCATAACTAATGAAGAGGTACTGAACAGAATTGGTGAGAAAAGGAATTTTTGGCGTACCCTGACTAAAAGAAGGGATCGCTTGGTAGGACACATTCTTAGACATCGGGGAATCATAAATTTAGCATTGGAGGGAAGTGTGTGGGGTAAAAATCGCAGAGGGAGACCAAGAGACGCGTATAGTAAGCAGATTCAAGTGGATGTGGGTTGCCGTTCTTATGAGGAAATGAAAAGGCTTGCTCAGGATAGAGTAGGGTGGAGAGCTGCATCAAACCAGTCTCCGGACTGAAGACCATAACAACATAACAACAATACAGGCACTGAACTTTAAGGCATATCCAGGGGCAGATATAGACTCCGACCACATCTTATAACTTATGAACTGTAGGAGATTGGGCAGGAATACATTGATGGAACATGAAGTTCTTGAAAGTTTCAATGGGACTTTCAGACAACAACTGACAGAAAATAACAGAAGAAGGGGTAGGTTTTGGGGAATGAAATAGGTAAAGTCGGCAATGGTCCAAATAGGTAGAAAGACGGTACCTACAATAAATCCAGGGATATTGCAGGAAATAGAATTTAATTGATGAAGGCAAAAGATATAAAATGCAGTAAATTTAGCTGGTAAAATAAAATGAAGATAACTAAGCATTATATTTGCTAACATCGAATATTAATTTCAATATGACATTTTAATAAATAAATATAATGTTTGAAAATCTTTCCTGTAGAATTAAAGTGGAGTGTTGTTTTGTTCGAGTCTGAAACATGGTCGATAAATAGTTCAGACAGGAAAAGGACAGAGGCTTTTGAAATGTAATGCTACAGGAAAATGCTGAAAACTAGGTGGGTAGATCGCGTAACTGATGGGAAGGTACTGGACGGGAATAGGGAGAAAAGGAAATTCTAGCATACCTTTTCTGAAAGACGATTAGTAGGACGCATTCTCAAACATCATGGATGAATATACGATTTGAGGGAAGTGTGTGGAGTAAAGATCGCAGATGGAGATCAAGAGACGAATGCAGTAAGCAGAATCACATGGATGTGGATTGTCGTGCTTGTGAGGAGAGGAAGAGGCTTGCTCAGGGTAGAGAATTGTGGAGAGCTGCATCAAACTAATCTCCGGACTGGAGACCACAACAACAACATGGGCTCTTGAAGATATGAGTGTTCACAGCTTACGTTTTAGAAAGGCCAGACAAATGAATTATATGTAGATACTTTATTTGTTCCATAAAAAACTGTCATTATTTCGAAAATAATAGACACGTTGATTTTCGTTGCTGCTGTCCACACTACCCTGTCCTGCGGAACTACTCATGTCTGAGTAAGAATAGCTACCTACATCTCTTTGAATCTGCGTACTGTAATCGTCTCTCGGTCTGCTTCCGCAGTTTTTAATCACACATTTAAAAAGTGTCAAAATGTTTGTAAATTTGTGATACTTACTTACTGTGGTTATCACTCCCTAGCCTTACAAACTACTTAAAGTAACTTAACCTAACCTAAGAGCAACACACGCAACCATGGCCGAGGGAGGAATCGAATCTCCGACGGGGAAGAACCGCGCGTTCCGCAGCAAGACGCCTTAGAGAACTCGGCCATTCTGCCGCGGTTCACACACTTAAGTTCGTTACTAAATTGACGATACTCTGATGTCTCAGAATGTGCCGCTCTACCCCCGTCGTTTTTTAGTAACTATATGACAGAAATTCCCTTTGTCGGGAATTCTGTCGGTTATAAACTCATAACGGTCGCGACCTATCCATCTGATCTTAGCATTCTCCTGTAGCACGAAATTTCCAAAATTTCTGTCACTTTTCCGTCTGAAGTTTGCATCGTTTACGTTTCATCCCTGTTCAGGGTCAACAAATTTCTTTTCTTCAGAAATGCCTTTCTTACCATAGGCGCAGCCATATCTCTTCTCAGCTGAGGGTAGTGGGTTTCTTTCTTTTTTTCTTGTATGTGATGTAATGAAATGCAAAATCGAAGTTTACGACTTTGGCAGTCCCACTCCCCGGATCACTTTTGAATATCCCAAAAATCGCTAAATTTTCGCACTTTTTTCAGTCTTTCTTCATTTACACCATTTTCGACAATCACATTTTTAAACTACATTTAATTTCTACAATTTAATATCAGAATGGGCTCGGAAAATCCAATAATCTGGGATAAAACTTTTCAAAATTCGACCAATTTTCCAGAATTAAAATGTTTCTGCTAACGTTTGTGCGAAATTGTCTTTGTATCACTAATACCCTGTCTGAAATGAATCAGTAAAGTAAATATTGGCACAATTTTGAAAAAGGGAGAACAAGTAGATGTAGGAATGACTGTGCTTAAGGCGGCAAAGGAAGCGAATAGGAGATCCATTCTTGTTGTTATAAGTGATCCGGTATTTCTTTTTACAGAAGTTCAGTCCACCCCCATGAACCAAAGACATTGCCGAGGTCAGGTGGCTTGCGTGCCTCAACGATACAAATAGCAGTATCCTAGGTGCAACCACAGAGGAGGGGTATCTGTGGAGAGGCCAGACAAATTTGTGGTTCCTGAAGAGGGGTAGCAGCCAATCAGTAGTTACAGAGGCAACAGTCTGGATGATTTACAGAACTGCCCTTGTAACATCAGCTAATGTGGCATTGCTACACAGCTACTGCGAACGGCTGAAAGCAAGGGGAAACTACAGCCTTTACCTTTCTCGAGGACATGCAGCTCTACTGTATAAACATATGGGTGGGGGAGGGGGGCGGAGTATTACAGAAGTAGGTATGATAATGAAAACGAAAACAGGTTGTTATGGTCTTCAGTCCGGAGACTGGTTTGATGCAGCTCTCCACCCTACTCTATCCTGAGCAAGTCTTTTCATCTCCTCATAAGAACGGCAACCCACATCCCCTTGAATCTGCTTCCTATACGCGTCTCTTGGTCTCCCTCTGCGATTTTTACCCCACACACTTCCCTCCAATGCTAAATTTACGATTCCCCGATGTCTAAGAATGTGTCCTACCAAACGATCCCTTCTTTTAGTCAGGGTATGCCAAAAATTCATTTTCTCGCCAATTCTGTTCAGTACCTCTTCATTAGTTATGCGATCTACCCACGTAATCTTCAGCATTCTTCTGTAGCACCACATTTCAAAAGCCTCTATTCTCTTCCTGTCCGCACTGCTTATCGTCCATGTTTTACTCCCGTACAAGGCAACACTCCACACAAATGCCTTCAGAAAAGACTTCCTTACCCTTAAGTTAATATTCGATGCTAGCGAATTTCTCTTTTTCAAAAATGCTTTTCTCCCCATTGCCATTCTGCATTTTATATCCTCTGTACTGCGACCATCGTATGTTATTTTACTACCCAAGTAACAAAACTCATCTACCACCTTCATTGTTTCGTTACCTAATCTAATTACTTCAGCATCGCCTGATTTTCTAAGACCGAATTCCATTATTTTTGTTTTGCTCTTGTTAATTTTCATTTTATACGCTCTCTTCAACACGCTGTCCATTCCATTCAACTATTCTTCCAGGTCCTTTGCTGTCTCTGACAGAATTACAATGTCATCAGCAAAACGTAATGTTTTTATTTCTTCCCCCTGAATTTTAATCCCTATTCCAAATTTTCCTTGCTTTCCTTCACCGCCTGCTCGATGTACAAATTGAATAACAACGGAGAAAGGCTACAACCCTGTCTTACTCCCTTCCCAACTGATGCTTCCCTTTCATGCCCTTCGAGTCTAATAACTGCGGTCTGGCTTTTGTACAAGTTGTAAATAAACAGGAATCCAGGTAAACTACTATGAGCAGCGTAGTGAGCGAACTCTCATAGTCAAGATACGTACCAAGCCAATACTTACGACAGTAGTTCAGATTCATGGGCCCACTAGCTCTGCCGATGTTGAGGAGATCGAAGAAATGTATGTGGACCTTTTAGACAATTTAGGGAGAGGAAAACTTAATTGTGATGCAACACTGGAATTCGGTAGTAGGAAAAGGAAAGGAAGGAAAGTTAGTAGTGGACTGGGCAAAAGGAATGAAAGAGGAGATCACCTGGTAGAATTTTGCACGGACCATAATTTAATCATAACAAACACTTCGTTTAAGAATCGTGAAAGAAGGTTGTGTACGTGATCGTACTGGAACGTACCAGATAGATTTTCAAATGGTCAGACACAGCTTTCGGATTCGGGTTTTTAACTGTAAGACATACCCATGGGCAGATATAGTCTCTAATCATAACTTGTTGGTCATGATCTATGGGATTGAAACTGAAAAAACTGCAGAAAGGTAGGAAAATAAGGAGATTGGACCTGAATATGTTGAAGGAACCTGAAGTTCTTGAGAATTTCAGAGAGAGCTATAGACAGCAATTGACAGAAACGAGGGGGGGGGGGGGGGGGAATAAAACAGTAGCAGAAGAATGGGTAGCATTGATCGATGAAATAGTGAAGGCAGCAAAGGACAAAATAGGTAGGAAGGCAAGACCTACAAAAACCCTTGAATATCACAGGAAATACTAAATTTAATTGATGAAAGGAGAATATATGAAAATGCAGAAAATGAAACAGACAAAATGGAGTACAAACGACTAAGAAATAGCTAAGCATGGGTGGCTAGAAGGCAAATGCAAGTATGTAGAGGAATGTCTAAATAGGGTAAATATAGATACCACCCACATGAAAATAAAAGAAAAATTTATAGACAAAGAAGCCTTTGTACGAACATAAAGAACTCAGATGGAAAACCAGTTCTCAGCAAAAAATGGAAGAGCCGATAAGAAAATGTTAGGATCGCACTTAGAAAACGAATGGACATCTTTTAATTCCGGGACTATGGATGTAGAGGAATTGTGGACTAAATTTATGTGCATTGTAAATAAAGGGGTAGAGAAATATGTGTCAGTAATGACGATTAAGGATGGAAAAGATCCACCGTGGTATAATAATAATGTTAGAAAGCTGCTGAGAAAGCAAAGACTGTTCAACTCTCGATTCAAAAAAGAACACGCAAATGATGACAGGCAAAAGTTAGTAGAGATTCGTGCGTGTATAAAAAATCGATGCGCGAAGCATACAATAACTATCACAGCCATACCTTAGCAAAAGATCTTTCCGAGAACCCGAAAAAATTCTGGTCCTATGTAAAATCGATAAGCGGGTCAAAGCCCACTGTCCAGTCACTCGTTGATCATTCCGGGGCATTAATAGAAGAAAGCAAACAGAAAGCTGGAGTTCTGAATTTAACCTTTAGGAAATCTTTCACGCAGGAGGATCGCACAAATGTACCATCATTTTCTCAACGTACTAATTCCGAAAAGCAATAGGTAATTCCGATGTAGAGAAGCAGCTGAGAGAGCTAAATACGAAAAAGTCTGCTGGTCCGGATGAAATACCAGTTCGGTTTTACAAAGACTATTCTGCGGCGTTGGCCCCCTACTTAGCTTGCATTTATCGCGAATCTTTCATTCAGCGCAAAGTTCCTAGTGATTGGAAAAAAGCGCAGGAGACTCCCGTTTATAAGAAAGGAAAGGGAACCTACCCACACAATTATAGGCCAAAATCGTTGACATCAGTTTCATGTAGAATTTTAGAGCATATTCTCAGTTCGAATAAAGTAAATTTCCTTGAAAGGGAAAAGCTTCTTTCTATGAAACAGCGCGGGTTTAGGAAACATCGTTCATATGAAATTCAGCTTGCCCTTTTCTCACATTACATTTTGCGAGCCATGGATGAAGGGCAACAAGCGGATTGAAAGCGGAAAGGTGGAAAGATGGGCTCCAAAAAACTTAGACAATATTGTAGTAAGGGAAGATATAGATGAAGATGACGTAGGAGAAACTATACTGAGAGGAGAATTTGACAGTGCACTGACCTAAATCGAAACAAGGCCCCTGGAGTAGATGACATTCCCTCAGAACTACAAAAGTCTCTGGGAGAACCAACCATGACAAAACTATCTCAACTGGTGCGTACGATGTACGAGACAAGCGACAAACCTTCAGACTTTATGAAATATGTAATAATCCTCATTCCAAAGAAAGCAGGTACAGAGAAGTGTGAAAATTACAGAACCATCAGTTTAATAAGTCATGGTTGCAAACTTTTAATACGAATTATTTACAGAAGGATGGAAAAGCTGGTAGAAGCTGACCTCGGGGAAGATCGGTTTGGATTCAGAAGAAATGTAGGAACACGGAAGGCAATCCTCACTTTCGGCTTTTCTCAGAAGATATATTAAGGAAAGGCAAACCTACTTTTCCAGCTTTTGTAGATTTGGAGAAAGCTTTTGACAATGTTGATTGGAATATACTCTTTCAAATTATCAAATCAGCAGGAGTTAAATATAGGGAACGGACGGTTATTTATAATTTGTACAAAAACCAGACAGCAATTATCTGAGCTGAAGGGCATGAAAGGGATGTAGAGGTTGAGGAGGGCGTAAGACATGGTTGTAGCCTTTCCCCAATGTTATTCAATTTGTACATTGAGCAAGCTATAAAGGAAAGCAAGGAGAAATTTGGAGAAGGAATTAAAATTCAGGATGAAGAAATAAAAACCATGCGTTTTGCTGATGACATTGTAATTCTGTCAGAGACAGCAAAAGAGGTGGAAGAGGAATTGAACGGAATGGACAGTGTGTTGTTAGGAGCATATAAGATCTACATTAACAAGAGTAATGGAATGCAGTTTTAGAAAATCTGGCGATGCTTAAGGAATTAATTTAGGTAACGAATCAATAAAGGTGATAAATGAGTTTTGTTACTTGGGCAGTAAAATAACACATGATAGTTGCAGTACAGAGGATATAAAATGATTATTGGCAATTGGAAGAAAAGCGTATTTGAAAAAGAGAAATTTGTTAACATCGAGTATTAATTTAAGCATAAGGAAGTCCTTTCTGAAGGCATTTGTGTGGAGTGTTGCCTTGTATGTGAGTGAAACATGAACGATAAACAGTGCGGATACGAAGAGGATAGACGCTTTTTAATGCTGAAGATTAGGTGGGTGGATCGTGTAACTAATGAGGAGGTACTGAACAGAATTGGGGAGAAAAGAAATTTCTGGCATACATTGACTAAAACAAGGGATCGCTTGGTAGGACACATACTTAAACATCAAGGAATCGTGAATTTAGCGTTGGAGGGATGTGTGGGGGGTAAACGTCGCAGAAGGAGACCAAGAGATAAATATAGTAAGCAAATTCAAGTGGATGTAGGTTGCCGTTCTTATGATGAGATGAAGAGGCTTGCTCAGGATAGAGTATGGTGGAGAGCTGCATCAAACCAGTCTCCGGACTGAATACCACAACAACAACAGAAATTACAAAATTTCTAAGTTGCAATGGAGTAGTGTGAATGATGTTTACCTTAAAAACTTTAAGTCCTTGTGTACAGATTATCTTGCGCGCAGGATTCGGCGTGACCCTACAGGGCACTGCCATTATCAATAAGACAGCAGACAACAACAGAAAAGAGTCCTCCCCCAGACTACAAGAGCTTCCAGCGAGTAATTCAACTTCAGTGACCAGTGTTCCCTCTGTGGAGAAGTAATCAGAAATAAATCCTTTAAGTGGACCGATCCCTACACCTAACAGATTAATAACTGCTGTGTATCACTCATTTCTGATAAATGGATTTCGAATGCTGCTGGAGAACGATACTCTTGCAAAAAGACAACGATTATGGTTAATGAATTACGTATTTTCATTTGGAATCTAACTGAAACGGTCTACGGGCGATGGCATGATCGAGGATGTCTGCCGTCTCAATTTACTGGACCAGATTTGATTTCTGCTTATAAAAGAATTACAAAGCATTTGTCAGTGCCTAAATCATGATACTATTCCGCCATTATAAGAGAGTGTGAGCGGTGCATATAACCAGCTGAGATTCAATTGTCATAATTGTTTTTCACAAGCAGCTCTGCCCATAATGTCTAGGTTTATGTAATAACACGTGGATGTCAGATGGGGCCCTATCGGAAAAGAGACTGATTTACGGAAGTATCATTACTTTCTTCTACTTTTGACCAGATTTTGTGACACCTTTCTTAGAAAAATCCCTTGCTCTGTGTTTCACGCTTTATAACTGCATAACTGAAAATATTCTGGTGCAGTTTCTTTCTCGGTGGCTGCATTGTTTCGAAACCGCAAAATACACATAATTTCCGCCGTCACTGCGTTGACAAAAGTCGTAAGATGGCAATATGTGCAGATACAGATAGAGGTAGCATTGCGTACGCAAGGTTGGGAGATCTGTCGTGACTGCTCCGGCTATTCCTTTTGAAAAGTTTGAAATGGGTCTGTCTGGTTTTGTTTATCTGTGTGGGCGGTTAAGCTATCGGGTGTTTTCGTGTGGGTATGACACTATGGAATTCTTCTATTAGCCTATCCACAACGGAAATAAGTAAACATAAAGCAAGTGGTTCAATTACGTGTATGTGCTTGAACTGGGGATGCTGCGGAGTTTAATTATTTTCTCATAACTATGAGGGAGGAAAAGAACTGAAAATTATTCTCTGTTTAGTGGTTTATTTTCTACACAAGCTGATTTAAGACTGTTTCACAAATAAACAAAACCGTTACTTCCATGCTATATAAAAGTTCCTATCAAAAAATATACTTCGAAATTCAATTTCCTAATTTCATATCTTCTCCACAGTATTTTTTGCAGCTGTATTCTTTGCTATAAGCATCCCATACGGTTTGATGTGAAATGATTCATAAGGTGTTAATTTTAATTTGCAGTCAGAGTTCTTTATGATCCCAGGTATCATCGTCATCCCATAATAGCTTCTAAAGTTGTAAAATCTTGAAAATAGCTGCAGTTCAGCAACGTTAGAGCGTACATTTTTTTATAATATATAGCAGCCAACCAGTAAGGTCGGAATGGGTTTAATTAAAACCTTTACTTAGAAGAGACACTCTAAACCTAAATGAAGAAAATGCGAATTATAATTATAAAAAGCGTCTTGAAGTTAATTGGAAAACGAACATGCCTAGACTTCCCCCGCTCGCCTAATTTGCTGGGATAAACCTATACTCCCCATCCCATCAACTCTTACACTTCATTTATCCATATCCCCTTCTGTTTTCCTATGGTAGATTAATTGTTAATTCAAAGTATTCCTACATTTTAATATTTAAGTTTAAACGTATTTATAGTTTCAAAATCATTACTTTTGATTGATATAAAAAAGCACAAATTCTGTGTATGTAAGAGTTGTAAAACACACTATTTTTCTTGGCATCTAAGCGGCTGATTTTTGAAAAAGACCAGAAATAAAATAAATCGTGTCATAAATTCTATAAATATGTCCACTGCAGAATTAATCAAAACTAATGGCCAGTTCCTTTTCTGGTGTTTAATACAACTTTGCAGAATGATATTTCCTCCTACAGGTACAACACAGACATATTTAAGTTCGTCGCATGTGCTGTAGAAACCGAATTTTGGCACAGTCACAATCAATGAGTCATTTAACTTTAGTTACCACTCCCATGAAAGAAGGTAGACGAATTGCTCTCAGTCCAGAAGAAAAAGAGGAAAAACTAATACAGATGTGCATATTGTGAAATCATTGCCATTAATTACAACTGAAAAATATAGGTGAATATGATAAAATTAGTATTATTTGTAGTACTGCCTTAGGTTCAATAGCTATAGCGGCGGAACTGGGAAATAAATATTACAGATAACTGAAGCTAATAAAATCCCATAAGCGTACCGAGAAAAATTTTTGAAGAATGGTTTACAATTACTGTCTGACCAAAAATATACAGGGTTGACGTTTCCGTAATTACCTTACGTCCAAAATTACTCGAATTACAGAGTGGCCTTTGGATCATTAAATTATTTCTTTCGCGTTCGCATACTCTGCAGATACCTTCTCTACACGTTATTACAAACTATAGAATTCAATGTACTTATAATTAAAAAAAATAAAAATAATTGAACATACTGATAATCAAATGTTCAAATGTTTGTTAAGCTTATGGGACTTAACTACGGGGTCATCAGTCCCTAAACTTACAAACTACTTATGAACTACTTAAAAACTAGGACGGCACAAATATCCATGCCCGAGGGGGGATTCGAACCCCCGACCATAGTGGCCGTGCTGACCGTGACTGGAGCGCCTCAGTCACCTCGGCCACCGCGGCCGGCTACTGATAATCTTGGATAACCTACTTGAGAAATAAATCACCACTTACACCTAAAAAAACTTTGTTAAATACCTCCATTATTCATGCAGAAAGAGGTACGCCGGTTTTACTGAGATAAAAGGAATCTCCAATTACGTTACTAATAAATCACGGGAACTCCATTATTCTCGGAATGATAAATTTCCTCCCACTTGATTAGCGTACGTAATGTCTGTTAGTAGTCTGCGAAATCTAATGGTGATCTACAGCCTGGGCTTTAAGTGCAGTAAGACAGTATCAGAGGATACTTATGTGTTCACGTTTCTAGTGTAATGTTCTAAAATGTATGTAAAATACCTTCTTTAAAAATCATTGAGCAACATAGCGACAGAATAAAGTGGCAGCCTCCCGATTCAGATCAAATACTATATTTTCCTTTACTTCTTTCTCGGCATAAGTCATGGCTATTTTTGTAATTTTATTACAATGTTTTCTTATCCTACATAAATAACAATTTTCATTGAAAAATGTAATTTTATCTTGAAGCAAAAAACCTGTTTCTTTATCCGGTTTATGAATAAATGTGTGGATGCCACAAGAACAAACATTAAACTGGGAAATAGAACAACTGAGAACTAAGGTAAGAAATTATTCATTTCAACGATCGAGCTGACAACTGTTGAGATGGATAGTTCTAACATTCAAGGTGTCCAGGTAGCAAACAATAATGGTGTAGTTTTAATGGAGGATTCAAAAGAAAATCTGAAGGGGCTAATGAAGACCCTTGAAAGCACAACAAGCAAATTTGGAAAGCAAGCGAACCTTACAAAAATCAAATTTATAATATTTTGAAGTCTATCATGCAGAAATCCCGCTATTAGCAATGAAAAAGAATTTTTAGAAAATAAATAAATAAATACCTTGCAGCTATAATCACAGAAAATTCGTCGACTGAAATGGAAATAAAGAAAAGAATATAAGCGGTTAACAAATTTTTATACCCACCGAACAACATTTTGTCTTCCTGGAGCAAGTCACGAGGTCGAAAATTAAGTTTCTCTGTCTGTCTACCTTTCTTTGGCCATTTCCCGTACCTGCAGGGTCAGCATTATGTTAAACGCGGATTTGGCATTTGTTAATAGGTACAGGGTGGCCGGATTCCCTTCCTGTCGCCACTCTTGCACCCAGGAGGAAATGTGTACTCCGTATGCGTATAGTGTTATATGTGTGTGAAAGTGTAAAGTGTTACGAAATGTTTGCGAGTCGTGTAACTGAGGGGGGACGTGGTGACCAGTCCGGTATTCACCGAGGGGGATGTGGAAAACCGACTGAAAACCACATCCAGGCTGGCCGGCTATCCGACCCCTGTCGTTAATCCGCCGAGCGGATTCGAACCGGCGCCGGTACGCCTCCCCGTGTCGGAAAGCGGTGCGTGAGATCATACGGATAACTGAGCGGGTATCGAAAATTAAGTTTGTATACGACATTCATTCCTTTTGTAATTCTATATAGCAGTCAAAGCTGGAGTAATAGGAAGAAGGAATTAAACACGATCGCTCTTTTTTAGAGAAGAATTTGGACCACTTCAAAACAGCGTAACATGAGAATAGAAGTAAAAGCATAATATGGAGTGAGTACAACTTTCTAGCGAACCAGATATTCTTGGATTAACGAGAAAGACTGGGCAGGAGTTGTGGTTCGGATGCCTTGGAATGGCATGATGGTGAGACAAGAAAGAAAGAGAACATTGGGTTGTCCTAGGAAGAGCTGGATTGACTGGCTACGAGACTATCTAGAGCAGGCATGGCCAACATTTCCGCCCGGTGAGCACGCCCGCGCCTGCGGACGGAGTACACTGTAGTTCACCCGCCTGCCGGGACCGTGTGTCGCTAGTGTCCCACACGCCGCTGCTTAGAGTGCGGCGGCGGCGCGGGCACAGCAGGGCGGTGTTTGTCCATGCCCGATCTAGAGGAAAAAATATTTATTTCTGTGGTGTTAGATTATGAAGTCCATTTATACATGTATAATGTTAAAGTACGCAGTATATATAGTTTGTCTGAATATATATAATATACTGTTTCTTTTGTCTGTGGAAAAGTCGTGTAGCCACGGCGAAGCGGCCGAGCGCATTGAGGCGCGAGCCCGTTTCCAGTCGGGGGTTCGAATACCCCCTCGAGCATAGATGTTTGTGCTGCCTTTAGTATAAGCTAGCTCATAAGTAGTTTAAAAGCTTAGGGACTAATGACCCTGTATTTACGTCCCATAAGCTTTACAAGGAATTGAACATTTGATTTGAAAAGTGCACCTTGTTGCCGCGAATTATTCTAGAAAAAGATAACATTATTCTGGAATCGTTTGTAAGTCGAAAAATCAATCTTCCTCCAGTAGATATTAAACGTAGGCTTATAAAGCAGTTTATTAAAGCCTTAGATATGAATTGCAATTACTTCTAATATTTTTGGTCGTGATATTCTGGACTCAGTATAGAAAAGTAATAGCAACAATTTATGATGTCTCACAAATCTGTACCCTTATAGAGAAGATAATTATGAAAAATAAATAAAAAAACACTTAAGTTGAAATGCAAGCTTGCCACTATAGTAACAATTGTAACAGGTGTCCAATTTTTTCTTTTATTTATATATTTTGAGAATCATAAAACAGAATAATATTCCGAAATAGTCCACAAAATTCTCCAGAATTTCCAAACATTTACTTTCAAATAACATTTTTTAGAGTGATATTGAAAAATTTTCTGTCAACTTGGGAACGTATGCAACAGGACACCAAGGTCGTCGAGTTGGCCTTATGACGGCAGACTACTGATAGAACTTCCACAGAGACTGTCAGGACTAGTAGTGGGTAGCTCGTGAATGAGTCGTTCACAGTGAATGCTTCACGTCAATGGAATGTGAAGTAACCACTCATTCCGAATAAACATGTACTTTAACACTTAACAGATCTCAACACAAAGTACGTTGATACTCGACGTGGTGGCTGATGGAAGCTATCATAAGGCATTCACCCTCTGCCAGGCACTTAAATGTGATTTGCAGAATATCCCATG
The DNA here is from genome assembly GCA_026315105.1 of Locusta migratoria. NCBI lineage: Eukaryota > Metazoa > Arthropoda > Insecta > Orthoptera > Acrididae > Locusta > Locusta migratoria. Next base: position 903,517,281 of record CM048744.1, on the reverse strand, counting down.
TAAATGTAGATGGTTCCTCCCATCAGCCACCGAGCATGCGACTGCCTTGTTTGCACTCACAGGAACATTCGCAACTCATTGTTCCCTGCTGTGGCAAACTCAGCCTCTCACTCATTCTGTTTACCCCTTTCGCCACAATGGAAATGAATCGCCGCTATAGGCAACGAAATGTTCACTTCACGAGTACAATTAATTCATTGAGCGGACAAATCTAGTTACTGTCACCCATAGAGCACGATCAACATCAATTACTATTTCATCGTCAACAGAATTCTTTATCTCATTGTACGTCAATAGGTTTTCAAATAGCATTTAACTGTCGTTGCGAACATCTGCACACTATCGGTACGCCGGTACCGCTTCGGTAAGATGTAAAAAAAGAAAAAAAATAATAATAAAAATAAAAATAAAAACACTGATAATGTGATCAAAATAGCACATCCAAACTCTGTGAGTCTGGAAGTGAAGCCAGCGCAGAATCCACAGCTGAATGAGATTGAGTTTTATAGTAATGTTTATTTCACAAACATTACTGAAATAATTGCACTGGATCACACTTCGATGATTTGCCTAAGTACCGTATACCGTACGTGAAAACAAGTTATATCAATAAAAATTAATTGTTTACAGACTTCCGCTTAAAATCGTAATTTTTCTACTCATTTTCGTGGTAAGCGATGTCTTCGGTCTGTAATGAGATGTTTTGCCTTAGAAAATATCGATTGCAAAATTCACGAATAATTAATTATGGTAGGTATATAGACTTTAAGGTATTCTTTAGGTTTTGGATTAAATTATGACATTATGGTTAACATTGTTAGTGATACTGGCGTTTTCAGTCAGTAAGAACAAAAAAACAAGGTATTACGTGTCTGTAATTTAAAAAAAAAATATTTTCTTTTATTTATTTATTTATCAATTTTTTGACCCCTACCACCATTAAGTATTTAAGTTATTTCAGATGCTGCAAGAGCGTGAAAAATTGCTGCCCATAATTGCATTTTTCTGCTATTTGTTGGCCATATTGTTAAGACGTATTGACTGAGCGACGAACAGTGAACGAAAGCGCTGCCTATTGACCGACTTTAGTACTTCATGAACGATCTACTTCACATGAACGCTTCACAGTAATGAGTGCCAATGAGTGAAGTAGTTCACATGAATGAACTGGTGAGACCAGTCACTAGTATACATGTATATACATGTATATACGAACGATTTACGACAATAACCGGGAGTGGAAACTGAAATAATTCAATGGAGAAAGCTGAAAATTTGTGGCCCAGCCGACATTGGAACTCGGGTCTCTCTGATTATAAGCAGTCACACTTGACCAATGTGTCACTAGGGACTTAACAATTACCGCCTGTCACCAACTTGCCCACACTCTACTTACCCATTAACACTCAGTACTCGCGGCCTGTAGCCGAATCCCGTAAAAGTTAAGGCTTGGTGTGTAGCCGCACTGAAGAAATGACCGTCATTTGTCGTCACTTGCTTATTTAAGTCATATAAGATTTTGTTTTGTTGTTAATTTTGTTATTGGTTGTATCATTTATAGCACCTTGTTTGTTTGAAATTGTCTGGTAACTTCAAATAAATATTTTAGAGAATATACTCCTTTAAATAAATAATTTCCAGTATAAATGGCCTGAATATATCTAAAACACATAGAGTCAACTTTATATACTGTTATTTTAGTATTCAGCAGATGAAAATTACCTAAAACTGATTAATAACCTGCCAAAGAGTATTACCCGGCGGAATCCTCGAGCCATTGATGGTGTACGGTCTATCTGCAAACACTACATGACATTCCCTTCCCTTTTCCATTTGCTAATGTCGCGTGAAAAGAATGTCACTCAACCTCTGTATCGGAAGTTCTCCTTGCATTCCTTCACAGAGAGCGCAGTGTACAGATTGAACAACATTGGGGAAAGGATACAACCCTGTCTTACTCCCTTCCCAACCACTGTGACCCCTTCATGCCCTTCGACTCTAATAATTTCTGTCTCTCTCTCTCTCTCTCTCTTTTTTTTTTTTTTTTTTTAAGTTGAATATTGCTGCTCTATCTCTTTATTTAACCACTGCTATCTTTAGAATCTGAAAATGTATTCCAGTGAACATTGTCAAAAGCTTTCTCCATATCCACAAATGCCAAAAACTTATGTTTCCTTTCCTTTCCAGGGTATACAAACTATAAGGATTTATCTAGGAGACGACAAGAAACAAAACAGTTGTAATAAACTTACAGTTGGAATCCATGGTTTCTATGTTAAGCACCAGCTATTCAGCCATCCTTTATTACACAGACTGTGGTCTGCAGCCACAGTCACACTGTGCGTGGATTCCTCCTAGGGGCTGGTACTGTTCCTCATACTGTGCCAGTGTTGATTCGAAGGCTTATTTCGCTGCTGTATCATGCTGCTCCAGCCCATTTCACCGTTATATCAGTCCTATCTTCCCTGGTCGATATAACGCAATAGAAGGTTGCACGTACTGCTCGTTCAGCGGATTTCAACCCATGAAATTCTGGTTATGGAGCCATGTCAAAAGTATTGCGCATGCACAGCACATTCCAGATGAGGAGACACTGAAGCAGCGTCATCCTGCAGTGCTGTTATAACCGTGATTTTAGCGCTTGTGTTCCAAAGGAAGGATGAATACGAATGCGTTGAGGACATGGAAATCCTTTTCAACGAGTATTGTCGCTGTGGCCACACAGGACAGCGGGTCTTAGACCGCAGTCCGTATAAAAAACTACGTTTCAATAAAAAAAAATGATCTCTATCATGGAATCTATACATTTCCTGACAGTTTATGAGACCTTTCTTGTTCCGTATACTCACCTCGATTAATCATTAGAGTTTGTAGACAGTGGATAAACTCACACTATGTACCACAATACGTCTCAAGGAGAGGCACAATGAGGTTATTTTCACAAGAAGTCTCTTTGCGGAGGAAATTTATGGTACTATGAAATAAGAACAACATACCTCAAGATGCACTTATGACTGTGCTAATCTGGTTGCGAATCTAATAAACGACCTGGATAGAGTTGGTGCATCACGGATGAATATTCATTTATTTTACAAACATCCCTTGAAAGTTTTTGTAAGATTTTTTCACTATTTTATTATTATTGAAGCTGTTGTTGCACTATTAAGAAAATAATCTGTCCTTATATATATATTTATTCTTTATTTGTCTCTCTAACGAAGAAATACATAGTAAATCCAGCAAACAGTACTTATATAGCGTACTGACCAAAGAACAAGAATAAATTTCCAGGGAAACTGTGATCGCTTGGAACTTCAAGCAGTTGACTCGGTGAGTTTAAAATTTAAACGAATTCCTGGTGGTAATTTCCACGTACAGTGGTATTCCTCTGGTATTCATTTAATCCCTGAGTTACATTCAGCATCAGGCTACATCAATTTTATTTTGAAACGTAACTTTCATTTAACAGCAATTTTCGTCGCAGGCCTCTATCTCCCTTTATTTCTATCGCCTCTTAGGAGAAAATCCCGTGGGGATGAGAAAACGGCGACCTAGCTCTGTGTTAGCCTTGGCTGCGGAGCGTGCAATCCGCTAAGAGTGGCTCGGGTGTGTATGTATGTGTGTGTGTGTGTGTGTGTGTGTGTGTGTGTGTCTGTGGTTGGGTGGGTGAGTGTGTGTTTGTTAGTTTGTGTGTGTGTTTGTGTGTGTGTGAGTGAGTGAGTGAGTGTGAGCGTGGGCGTGGGCGTGTGGATGGAGTAAAGAGACTCGCAAGCCAGCGTTCCCTCAGCACAACCCTCAACCGACTGAATACTCCGGTCTGCGTTCTCGGACTCCTGGCATGTAGACTCGGCCAGCTCGTAAAACAGACGCGGTGTCTTCCCGCCGCAGTTAAGTCAGCCACCGCTTCAGTCATTCACGGCATTTACAACGCGCCGAAGCTGCGCGTCGAGAAAACTGTGAACGGCTCTGACCACTTCATAGCTACAGACGTCATTTAACCGCGCAAGTGTTAAAGATGGCTGTCGTAGGTCAATCCAAGGTCAAGGTACCTTTTTCATTTTCGAAATGCCTACACACACACACACACACACACACACACACACACACACACACACACACACACACACCATTACACGCAAACCGATGCGTGTTGTATACTAAACGACCCTGCAACAAATACCACGGGTTATCTATTATTTTAAAGAAATATATTTTCTTGATCGACTGGCTCTGTAGCGCGGATAATTTGTCTAAGAGACTTGTAATTCGAAGGTACTGTATGACATAAATGTCAAAGACTTTCTATACTGTCACAGACACATGTTACGTACGTACCGACTACAAAGATCATTCACACAAGCGATTCACAGACTCATATTATAGACACATCGACTGCAAACATTATGCATATATTGCACAAAACAATTATGCGATCGGGTGAGATATGATAGATAATAAACGTATGGTAAAGTATGTTGTTCAGATATTGGTTACAATTGTAAATTATGAGTGATACGGTATGATTAGCTTTCTCAACTCATTACTAGAGGTTTACAGATTTATACGGCGTTTATTTAGATAGAGACGCAATGGGGCTACCATAACAGTGAAAAGTTAATTCTCGTTCATCTACATCTACATGCGATACCTTGCAAATCATATTTAAGTGCCTGGCAGAGGGTTCATCGAACCACCGTTATACTATTTTATCTCCCATTACATTCTCGAATAGCGCGCAGGAAGAATGAACTCCTGAATCTCTCCGTTCGGGCTCTGATTTCTCTGTTCCTCTACTACAGCGTTTGATCACCTCGGATCATGCATGATATGAACAGTATGAGGTTGTTAATCATCTCTTGCCATTATTCCAGGAGTGCAATATCCACCTTAGCAATCGTTGTAGCAGGTTCTGGTCTGGTTGGTATATATTTGCCAAGTGCATCCCACACATGCTCAATCGGGTTTAAGTCCGGTGAATAAGCTGTCCTCCATTCGTTAATTCCCTCAGTTTCAAGCATGTTATCACCGGTGCATCTCTGTGGGACCGAGCATTATTGTCAACCAGAAGGAACCCATCATGTTGTCTGTAATTGTGTCCAGGGATTGGAAATTACACTTTGGGACACTGCAGCCACCTCCCTCCATGTCTCCCTTTTCCAGCCTTCCTATGGCTCTCCATTCAAGTAAGTCAAGTTGTTGTAGCATTTCACTACCTGCTCACAGCACTATTTGTACCCTACTCCTTTCGTAATTCGTTTGGCAGAGTAAACACAAGTCAACATCAACCCTATCTACAGCAACTTTCTCGGTTGCTGTAATGTTGTTGCCTGCACTCCGTAGAACCGATAGAAAGTCGTCGAACCATTTTAGTTCTTTCTGTCGATGACAATACTTCAGAATCTAGATATATGAACTGATTACCCAAAATGTACTTTCCCTGGAGGTTTCGGGCACAATTACTTTTAAATTCTATGTCCTCTAATGCTATTTGTTCTTCTGACATGTCCCGAAGAAAAATCATATCTGAATTATTACATGTATGCTTCAAATAAGCAAATGAACCTATCTGTGCGGATGCACAAAGACGCCTCATACCTTGAATGTATATAGGTAAGTTGCAAGGAGGAGGACGTAATTGGCACGGGATATGATAATTTCAGTGTGTTGTAAATTGAGAATTTTGGCAGAATGGAAAGGGTGTGTGGATAGCACAATTGGTTAAGGTAACCGCTGACCTGGAGCGGGATATCCCTTTTCGGAGCCGGGTCCAGTATAATTTCATTTCAATGCCATGTAAGTGTCGAGCTGTTTGAGTTTTTCGAATTCGAAAATTTACTGATATCTATAATCGCTTATCTGTATATAAAATATTCCAAGGTGTACTTTATTCCTGTCGTTACGACTTTCACTCGACTAGAGAACTGTGCTTAAAGACTGGAAAGTTTCAAAGGCTACCGTAGTACCCAATAACGAAAACAAAAGTAAATACAGAAGCAAATGACAGATCTCGATTTTCAATTACATTTTGGACCACGTTCTGTATCCAAAAATCATGGCTGACATTGAAAGAAACGGCCAATACGGGTTCTTACACACATATATCGTGGAAAAGTTAAAAAGAAGGGCAGATGCTTTTGATTGATTGGTGAGACAGTGGCATGGATATGATACAGGAAATAGGGTGGCAATCATAAAGTCAAAGGCGCGTTTACTTCTGGCGTGATCTAGTTAATAAATTTAAATGAACAGTTTTCATTTGTTAGTGCAAAACGTACATATATAGCAGCCCCAGCACGGCACGATAATTAAGAAGACGTGATCTGAATGAGTTACTATGTGGGTGCAAAATTAGAAAGTTGTCCGTTCTAGTGGTCAGGCGGGAATCATGTCAGCTTGAGGTCCAGTACAGCTGCTCCTATGCAGTGCAATATTGGAAGGCAGAAACATCCGAATGTTCAACAAATCTGGATATTGCCCGACTTCCCCAAATAGCCTAGACTATTCAATGAGGTGATAAGGCCGTCTTTCTACGTCGCAGCGCCACAGCGATCTGGCACTATTCACGCCGTTTAAATCTCTCTGGGCTACCACACGAAATACGAATAACACAAGTGCAGTGCGAACGTACTTCTACATAGAAAGAGAATTGCATAGCTACAGATGGTGTGTACGAAAGAAAATTAGGGTTTAAAATGTACAAATTTTTGTAAATCTACGAGACTTAACCACTGTGATTATGAGTCCCTAGGCTTACAAACTAGTTAAACAAACACGAAATACGAATAACACAAGTGCAGTGCGAACGTACTTCTACATAGATAGAGAAGTGCATAGCTACAGATGGTGTGTACGAAAGAAAATTAGGGTTTAAAATGTACAAATTTTTGTAAATCTGTGAGACTTAACTACTGTGATTATGAATCCCTAGGCTTTCAAACTAGTTACACAAACTTAAATTAACCTACGGATATCACACACATACCAAAGCCCGAGGGAGGACTCAAATCTCTGACGGGGAGCAACCACGCGATACGCAGCAATGCATCTTAGAGGCTCGGTCAGTCCACCGCAGCAACGTTGCCTCAACATCATGGTCATTCGATAAGGAGCACACTCACGGATAGACTCCTGCAAGTGGTTAGAAAGGAAGTCTGAAAGGAACCATCATGGCATTTGCCTTCAGTGATTTAGGGAAATTGCGGAAAGCCTAAATCAGGATCTTTGGAGACGGTTTTGAACCATAGCCCTCATGGGTGTCACCTGGCGCGGATTTGTTGTGTACGTGTGGAATTGATAGTGACATCCGACCCTGTTAAAATTAGAAATGACACAGTTTGTTCGCAACATAGCAAGCGGTTTCGCTCAGAGATCATATTCGCAATAAATGCATTGAAAAATAAGTACCAAAGAGATTTAGAGAGGTACCTAAAATAATTACGAGAATTGAAGCATGTTAATTGCGTTGGTGGCAGGTAATGGTCGTGGAGAGAGCAGGTATAGTGATAGCACGAACGTCAGCTGCTGGCTAGATAGCGGGGCCGTGGCCTAAGTAATGGATGCTCTGCCCACCTATCTCTAACGTCATACGCCATTAAAATAAATTACACCTTAAGCAGCGATAGCGACATAAATAAAACAGTTGTTTAACCGATGTCAAAACTTACTTGAACGAAGAGAGTAGAGACGTAAAGTGAGCAGTGCGATAAACCTGCAGTGATTACCAAGCTACCGCATTGCCATTTAGTCTCACTAGGAACTACGATACCTCGATCTCAATAAGGAAGTGATCTCAATAAGAAATTTTTATCTTAATAAGAGACTTGAAATCATCTCTTCTGTCACTATCTGTCCACAGTAGGACCGATACGGAAGATGAGTTCTAGGAAAACTTTTCTTCGTGGAATATCTTATTGCGATCCCTTATTCAAATTCTCGTACGAAATTCAAAATGGCAACTCTCGTACGAATGTCTAAATGGCTGACATTGAAACATTACGGTAAACAAAATGAAGTACATTTTTATTAAAGGAAAGACGTGTGGACCAGACGAGATGGCAGTAATATGCTACAAGAGGTAATGTGAAAGGACTTGCTCCCATACTAATAGCAGTTTGTCATAGTCTCCTCAAGCCAGTAATGATACCTGGTGAAGGAAAACAAATTACATTCAATTACTGTTTGCAATAAGGGTCATAACAAGCTGGCACATCTGTGTCAAGCTGTTGTCGAATGAGGATACCTGTCTTTAGCTCACGTACTACGACACTGTTGAAAAGCTAGTCTAAAATTTTGGAAAACTGTATAAAAATGTCTTAGAAACACTTTCGAAGGATGTTTGTACAATAAATTAAAATTCATCTGTGCTGCACCGGCTCCATGTAGGTGTTTATTAGATTCTCAAACAGTTTCGCACCATTATAAATGCAACTTCAGCTAGGTAGTTTTCATTGCACTGTAAATTTACGCAGACTAAACTTTCTAAGTGTAATACTGGATTAAATGAATAAATCTCATAGCAGTCCAGCTTTAGTGACATATCTGCTAAATTACCTTCCTGCCAATCAAAGGGTTCAATCTGAACCCTTTCAAATTCGCTCAGTTGGAGTAGGAAGCATGCGTGAGTCCCCGCATCATGGCGCCTGTTCGCTTGATACGTTAATATAACACTGAACCCTGTGGCTGTAAACGTTCCCTAGTAAACATAGATCTGGTAGCTATGTAAGTACTCTATATGTTAGCGGACGCCGCTAAAACCATTTTAATATCGTCTGCTATTGCCCGAGGGGAATCTGCGGTCATCATGTCAAAACCGACTTCGTATTTCCGAGAGTAACATTATTCATTTATTTATTAATGGTATCGTGTCAGTATATTTCAAATCCAAAATCACCTGGCTTAGTTTTAGTTCGTTTATAGCGATTGACTGTCTCATTTAAAAACATAATTTCGTATTATTATTTCCACGAAATATAATTCCGATAGTATTCTGATGAACATACAAGAGTAGCTATTTCACAAAGAATGAAGGCAGCGACCACATGCCTGATATTTGTGGTTATAAACGTGGTATGAGTTAAACCATTGAAAATAATTACGGACACTGTTGTTGTTGTGGTCTTCTGTCCGGAGACTGGTTTGATGCAGCTCTCCACAATACCCTAACCTGAGCCAGCCTCTTCATCTCCACATAACAACGGCAACCTACATCTGTCTGAATCTGCTTACTGTATCCATCTCTTGGTCTTCCTCTGCGGTTTTTACCCCACACACTTCCCACCAACACTAAATTCACAATTCCTTTAAGTCTAAGAAAGTGTCCTACCAATCTATCCCTTCTTTTAGTCAAGGTATGCCAGAAATTTCTTTTCTCCCCAATTCTGTTCAGTACCTCCTCATTAGTTACGCGATCCACCCACCTAATCTTCAGCATTCTTCTGTAGCACCACATTTCAAAAGCCTCTATCCTCTTTCTGTCCGCACTGTTTATCGTCCATGTTTCACTCCCATACAAGGCAACACTCCATACAAATGCCTTCAGAAAGGACTTCCTTACGCTTAAATCAATATTCGCTGTTAACAAATTTCTCTTTTTCAAGAACGCCTTTCTACTCATTGCCATTCTGCATTTAATATCCTCTGTACTACGACCATCATTTGTTATTTTACTGCCCAAGTAACAAAACTCATCTACCTCCTTTATTGTTTCGTTACCTAATCTCATTCCATCAGCATCACCTGATTTTCTTACACTGCACTCCATTACCCTAGTTTTACTCTTGTTAATATTCATCTTATATGCACCTTTCAGCACACTGTCCATTCCGTTCAATTGCTCTTCCAGGTCCTTTGCTGTATCCGACAGAATTACTATGTCGCCGGTAAAACGCAATGTTTTTAATTCTTCACCCTGAACACTTATTCCTTCTCCAAATTTCTCCTTGCTTTCCTTTATAGCTTGCTCAATGTACAAACTGAACAATATTCGGCAAAGGGTACAACCCTGTCTTACTCCCTTTCCAACCACTACATCCCTTTCATGCCCTTCAACTCTGACAACCGCTGTCTGGTTTTTGTACAAGTTGTAAAAAACCTTACGCTCCCTATGTTTTACTCCTGCTTGCTTCAGAACTTGAAAGAGTTTATTCCTATCAACATTGTCAAAAGCATTCTCCAAATCTACAAAAGCTAGAAATGTAGGTTTGCATTTTCTTAATCTATCTTCTAGGATAAGCCGTAAAGTGAGTATTGCCTCCCGTGTTCCTACATTTTTCCTGAATCCAAGCTGATCTTCCCCAAGGTCGGCTTCTACCAGCTTTTCCATCCTTCTGTATATAATTCGTGTTAATATTTTGCAACAATGACTTATTAAACTGATGATTCTGTAGTTTTCACACCTGTCTTCACCTGCTTTCTTTGGAATGGGGATTATAACATTTTTCTTAAAGTCTGAGGGTACTTCGCCTGTCTCATACATCTTACACACCAGGTGAAACAGGTTTGTCATGGCTGGTTCTCCCAGAGACTACAGTAGCTCTGAGGGAATGTCATCTACTCCAGGGCCCTTGTTTCGACTTAGGTCTTTCAGTGCTCTGTCAAATTCATCTCTCAGTATAGTTTCTCCTATTTCCTCCTCATCTACTTCTTCTCCCCTTTTTACAATATTTCCGCTAAGTTCATTTCCTTCATAGAGCCTCTCTATATACTCTTTCCACCTTTCAGCTTTCCCTTCTTTGCTGAGAACTGGTTTTCCATCAGTGTCCTTGATATTCATAGAGCTGTTTTTCTTATCTCCAAATGTTTCTTTTATTTTCCTGTAGGCTTTATCTATTTTTCCCCTATTTATACATTCTTCTACATCCTTGCATTTGCCTTTTAGCCACTCCTGCTTAGCCATTTTGCACTTCCTGTCAATCTCATTTCTTAGTCGTCTGTACTCCATCTTGCCTGTTTCATTTACTGCATTTTTATATTTTCTCCTTTCATCGATTAAATGTAGTATTTCCTGTGATATCCAAGGATTTTTTGTAGGTCTTGTCTTCCTACATATTTTGTCCTCTGCTACCTTCACTATTTAATCTCGCAATTTTCCCATTCCTCCTCTACTGTCTTAGTTTCCCCTGTTTCTGTCAATTGTTGCCTAAAGCTCCCTCTGAAATTCTTAAGAACCTCAGGTTCCTCCAATTTATCCAGGTCCCATCTCCTTATTTTCCTACTTTTTGTAGTTTCTTCAGTTTCAGACTACAGTTGATAACCAGCAAGTTATGGTCAGAGGCTATATCTGCCCCTGGGTATGTCTTACACTGTAAAACCTGGTTCCGAACTCTATGTCTTACCATTATAAAATCTATCTGGTATCTCCCGATGTCTCCTAGTATCTTCCACGTATACAACCTTCTTTTGTGATTCTTGAACCAGGTGTTTGTTATAACTAAATTACGTTCTGTGCAAAATTCTACCAGGCGGCTTCCTCTTTCATTCCTTTTGCCCAGACCATATTCACCTATAATCTTCCCTTCCCTTCCTTGTCCTACTACCGAATTCCAGTGTCCCATAACAATTAAGTTTTCCTCTCCCTTAATTGTCTGAATAATTTCCTTTAGCTCCTCATATATTTCTTCGACATTCTCATCGTCGGCAAAACTAGTTGGCATATAAACCTGTAATACTGTGGTCGGTGTTGGCTTCGTATCTATCTTGACTACGATAATGCGATCACTGTGTTTCTCTACTGTTTTATTTCCCCCTGTTTCTGTCAATTGTTCCCTAATTCTCCCTCTGAATTTCTCCAGAACTTCACTTTCCTTCAGTTTTTCTAAGTCCCATCGCCTTATTTTCCTACCTTTCTGCAGTTTTTTCAGTTTCAGCCTACAGTTCATGACTAACAAGTTATGCTCAGAGTCTATATCTGCCCCTAGGTATGTTTTACAGTTTATAACCTGGTTCCTGAATCTATGTCTTACCATTATAAAATCTATCTGATATCTTCCTGTGTGTCCTGGTCTCTTCCACGTATACAACCTTCTTTTGTGATTCTTAAACCACGTGTTTGTTACGATTAAATCATGTTCCGTGCAAAATTCTACCAGGCGACTTCCTCTTTCATTTCTCCTGCCCAGTCCATATTCACCTACTATTTTTCCTTCTCTTCCTTTTCCTACTACCGAATTCCAGTCTTCCATCACAATTAAGTTTTCCTCTTCCTTAACTGACTGAATAATTTCCTTTAGCTCCTCATATATTTCTTCGATCTCCTCATCATCTGCAGAGCTAGTTGGCATATAACCTGTACTACTGTTGTCGGTGTTGGCTTCGTATCCATCTTGACAATGATAATGCGATCACTGTGCTGCTCATAGTAGTTTACCCGCATTCCTATTTTCTTGTTCATTATGAGTCCTACTCCTGTGATACCCCCAACTGATTTTGTATTTATAATCCTGTATTCACCTGACCAGAAATCCTGTTCATCCTGCCACCGAACTTCACTAATTCCCACTATATCTAACTTCAACCTATCCATTTCCCTTTTTAAATTTACTAATTTTCCTACTCGATTAAGGGAGCTAACATTCCACGCTCCGACCCGTAGAGTGCCAGTATTGTCTTTCCTGATGATCACATCCTCCTGAGTAGTCCCCGCCCGGAGATCCGAATGGGGGACTATTTTACCTCCGGAATATTTTACCCAAGAGGATGCCATCATTATATGTTCATACAGTAGAGCTGCATGTCCTCGGGAAAAATAACGGCTGTAGTTTCCCCTTGCTTTCAGCCGTTCGCAGTAACTGTGTGGCAAAGCCACATTAGCTGATGTTACAAGGCCAGCTCAGTCAATCATCCAGACTGTTGCCCCTGTAACTACTGAAAAGGCTGCTGCCCCTCTTCAGGAACCACACGTTTGTCTGGCATCTCCACAGATACCCCTCCGCTGCGGTTGCACGTACGGTACGGCTATCTGCATCGTTGAGGCACGCACGCCACCACACCTCGGCAATGTCTGTGGTTCATGGGAGTGGCAATCAGTAATATACTTGGTAATATACGTCGGAGAGACCAGTAGACACTGTGAGGTACCAGATTGACTTTATAGTGGTAAGAAAAAGGTTTATAAACCAGGTTTTAAACTGTAAGACAAATCCAGGGGAGATACTCTGATCATAGCTTATTGGCTATGAACTGTAAATTAAAACTTAAGAGACTGCAAAAAGGTAGAAGATTTAGGAGATGGAACCTGGACAATTTAAAGGAACCAGAGGTGGTTGAGAGTTTCAGAAGGAGCAGTAGGCATGGATTGGCTGAAATGGAGGAAAGTAATACAGTAGAAGAAGAACGGGTATCTCTTAGGGTAGCGAAGGCCCCAAACGATCATATGGGCAAAAGAACAAGGCCTAATAGAAATCTTTGGATAACACTGGACTTACTGAACTTAATTTATGAAAGAAGATAATATAAAAATGCCTCAAGTGAAGCAGGCAAAATAAGGTACAGATGTCTGAAAAATGATGTTGACAGCAAATGCAGACTGACTAAGCAGGATGGCTTCAGGGGAAATGCAAGACAGTAGAAGAACGTATAACTAAGGGAAACAAAGACACCACCTATACGAAAAATAAGAGAAACATTTGGAGACAAGAAAAGTAGCAGTCGGTATATTAAAAACAGTGATGGAAAAGCAGTACTAAGCAAAGAAGGGAAAGCTGAAAGGTGCGAAGAATATATAGACGTCCTGTACAAAGGAAATAAACTTGAAGGCAGTATTCTAGAAATGGAAGACGAAGTCGAGGAAGATGAGATAGGAGAGACTATATTGCGAGAAGAATTTGACATAGTACTCAAAGAATTGAGTAGAAACAAGGCCCCTGGAATAGGTGATTGGCTTTCATTTTAAGGAGGGGCAGTTATGAAGAAATTATTCCACCTGGTTTGCAAGATTTATGATACGGGGAAATAATCTAAGACTTCAAGAAGAATACGATTCCAATACCTAAGAAAGCAAGTGCAGAAAAATGTGAGAAATACCGAACTATCAGTTTAATAAGACGTGGTTGCAAAATACTAACACGAGTTATTTAAACACGAATGGAAAACTGGTAGAATCAGACCTTGGGGAAGATCATTTTGGATTTAAGAGAAATGCTGGAACTCGCGAGGCGATACTCAAAGTACGACTTATCTTAGAAGAAAGAGTAAGGAAAGGGAAACCTAGTTTTTAGAATTTGTGGATGTGGAGAGAGTTTTTGACAATGTTGACTGGAACACAATTTTTCAGACTCTGAAGGTAGCAAGGTTAAAGTATAGGGAGCGAAGATTTACTTTCAGCTTGTACAAAAACCAGAAAGCAATTATTAGAGTCGGAAGGTATTAAAGGCCTTTCACCAATATTAAGTCTCTACATTGAGCAAGATTTGAAGGAATACAAGGAGAAATTTGGTGAGGGAATAAAAACCTTGCGGTTTGCTGACGGCATAGTAATTCTGTCAAAGACACCAAAGGACCTGGAAGAGCAATTAAACGGAATTTACAGAGTCTTGAAAGGAATGTATAATCAGAACAACTAAAGTAAAACGAGGGTAATGGAATGTAGTGTCAGAAAATCAGGTGATACTCAAGGAATTAGATTAGGTAATGAGACATTAAAAGTAGTTGATGAGTTTAGTTATTGAGGTACTTCTCATGGCCGAAGTAAAGAAGATATAGAATGCAGAATGGCTATGGGAAGAAAAACGTTTCTGAAAAAGCGAAATTTGTTGATATCCAATATTACTTTAAATGTTAGGAAGTCCTTTCTGAAAGCATTTGTCTGGAGTGTAGCATTGTATGGTGGGAGTACAAAGTAGACGATAAGAAGGTCAAACAAAAAGATGATGGGTGATTTCGAAGCATTGTGCTACAGACGAATAGTGAAGATTATATAGGTGGATCACGTAACTAATAAGGAGGTGCTCAACACAATTGGGGAGAAAAGGTGTATCTGGCTTTTATTGACTAAGGGAACGGATAGGTTGGTGGGACACTTTCTGAGACATCAATGAATCGTCAACTTAGCAGTAGTAGGAAGAGTGTGGGATAAAAATTGTAGGGATTCCAAGGGACGAATAAAGTAAGCAGATTCGAAAGAATGTAGAAGCTCGCACAGAACAGTATAGCGTGGAGAGCTGCATCAAACCAGTTTGCGGTCAGAAGACTACAACAACAGGTAATACATTGTAAGCTCATGGCGAATATTGTAGGTTTTTATATATAATTTTTATTTTATTTTATTTTATTTTATTTTATTTTATTTTATTTTATTTTATTTTATTTTATTTTATTTTATTTTTTTTTATTTTTTTTTTGGCTACTAATTGGATGTCTAAGTTCTCGTTATTATACGCGTCTCGTGAAGTGGCAGTTATTTTCGACTGTCATTGTTGATGACGTCATATCTCCTGAAATATGTATCGTTGTTAGCTTTTACCACCACTGCGGTAGTTTCCCGACAGTACAAAATATTTGTGCCAAATTTGTTAGTTTAGGAGAATATCTGTAATATTCTCGCATTATGTGGCTGCTTCTGGCGAGTTCAATTACTAACGACATCTTATCTCCTGTGGAATGTGTTTTATGTGTTTCCTACCCTCTCCCCCCCCCCCCTCTTACCGCCAAGCAACTGTTGTGTAATAGTAAGATATATGTTTACCACGTTGGGTGAAATCAGGCCATTGGAACATATTCACACATCCGTACAAACGTACATTTTTTTGTAATATGTGTACATTCTTACTGATATTATATGCTAAAGCTACGAAAGTCAAATCAAAAAGTTTTCAGCGGGAAAATCAGCAGAACACTGCCTCTGTGGGAACTGAGACGATAATACTGCGGAAGAATCTTAAGCCGAACTATAGCTGGCAAGCGTAACAAAAGAATGAAGCAACAAGTGTGGAGCTCCGTTCCACAGTCGTTCTGCAGTCGCCGGTTAGGTGGTCTCAACTACTGCGAGCACGCGAGGAACATTCACTCGAATGGCGGAAAGCACACTATGGAAGATATCGCTTCTTCGTGCAGTAGAGAACTCACATCCAAACAGCAAACAGATCAGTACCCCAGGCGATAAGTACGTTACACTAAGATGTAGTATATTTCATTTTTCAGCGTAAACATAAATTCCGGTCTTACAGACTATTTCTGTCAAAAGCCTAATCGCACAGTGTAATCGCAGACTTACAGCAATAAAGGTACAAATTGAGGTTTTAAGTAACAAGTAACTAAAACAATTACTTTGTTGATGGACTCCACTACCTGAATATTTTTTCAATGAACTTTCGTCTATTCTGGCAGAATCGGGACACTTTCGTAAGAAGAAACTTCAAGCAGGAAGGAAATGCTTTACATAACACTAATCTGAATATTGCTCATCAGTACAAGACAGTAATGATAAAAGAGAAAAAAAATCCAAAAGTGTCAGTAAGTCACTATTTTTTTGTTGCTGTTGCGGTCATTAGGCCGGAGACAGATGTGATGTAGCTCTCCACCCAGCTCTATCGTAAGCCTCTTCATCTCTTCACAATAACGGCAACCCACATCCATTTTACTCTGCTCACTGTATTCGCTTTTTGGTCCCCCTCGTGTTTTTAACGAACAAACTTCCCTCCAGTACTAAATCCACGATGCCTTTGAAGTCTAAGAATGTGTCCTACCAATCGATCCCTTCTTTTCTCAATTTATGCCAGAAATTCATCCCCCCCCCCCAATTTCTATTCAGTACCTCCACATTAATTACACGATCTACCAAACTAATCTTCTGTTGCGCCACATTTCATAAGCTTCTATTCTCTTCTTGTCTGAACTATTTCTCGTCCTTGTCTGACTGCCGATCAAGGCACCACTCCACACAAATGCCTTCATAAAAGATTTCATAACACAAAAATCAATATTCGATGTTAACAATTTCTTTCTTTTTCAGAAACGCTTTTCTTCCTATTGTCATTCTGCCTTTACTATCATCTGCATTGTAACCATTGCATGATATTTTACTGACCAAGTAACAAAACGCATCTACCACCTACAATGTTTCGTCGCGTAATCTTATTCCTACAGCATCTCATGGTTTTCTTAAACTTGTTAACGTTATGTCTCTCTGACATAATTTCAATAAAAAAGGTAAAAAGTCAACAATCCGAAGATTAGTTTGAACACCACAGTGCTTTAGTTGGCATGGTCCTGTGGTATGCCGTTGCCTTCTTCCGACCTTACCTACCCAGACAGTTATAGGGGGTCCTAGAGTTTAACGTGGGTTCCGAACCACAGTGCTACTCGATATTTTTCACATTTGCAACGCTGCCAGAGATGAAAGAAGTAGAAAGTGACAGACAAAAATTATAGGACCTACCGGAGATTGAACCCTCGATCTTTGGTTTGTTGTCTGGCACTCTACCACTGTGCTATCGAGCCGCACGAAATATCATCAGCAAAACGCAAAGTTTCTTGACCCTGAAATTTATTCCTTACCTAAATTTCTCCTTACTGTCCTTCAGATCTTGCTCAATTTGCAGATTGAACAACATTCGGGAAAGGCTACAACTCGGTCTTCCTCCATTTCCAAACAACGCTTTCCCTTCGTGCCGTTCGAGTCTAATAACTGCAGTCTGGTTTTTGTACAAGTTGTAAACAACTTCCCGTAGTATTGTACCCTGCTGACTTCAGAATTCGAAAGGATGTGTTTCAGTCACCATTGCCAGAAGCTTTCTACAATTCTACAAAAGCCATAAATGTAGGTTTGACTTCCCTCAATCTACCTTCTGAGATAAGTCGTAAGGTGAATATAGTCTCGTATTTTCCTCCATTTTTCCTAAATCCAGACTGATCTTCCCTGACGTCAGCATCCATCAGATTTTTGATGCTTCTGTAAATAATTCGAGTTAAGATTTGGCAACCATGACTTATTAAATTGATGGGTCCGTAATTTTCACAAGTATCTGCGCTTGCTTGGCCGAGCGGAAATAGCCGAGCGGTTCTGGATGGGTTGTCAGGAAATTCGAAGCTGCTGCCGCCTAAAGGTTCGAGTTCTCCCTCTGGCATTTGTGTGTGTATGCGTGTGTATTGTCTTAAGGCTAGTTTAAGTAGTTTGTAAGCTTAAGGATTGATGGCCACAATAGCTTGGTTCCATTCATTTACAAAATCTGATTTTGCACCAGATTTTCTTGAAATTGGAATTCTTACATTTTTCTGAAGACTGGGCTATTGCGCCACTCTCATACATCGAGCATAGCAGACGAAATAGTTTTCTCATGGCTAGTTCTACCAGAGACTTCAGTAGTTCTGAGGGAATGTCGTCCAGGGACCTTTTTCGGTGTAGATCTTTAAGTGCTCTGTCAAGATCTGCTGTCAGTATAGTGTCTGGTATTTCATCTTCATCTACTTGCTCTTCCCTTCCTAATATACTGTCTCGAATTTCATTCCCTTGTAGAGAATCTCTATATATCCTTTACACTTTTAGCCTTCCCTTCATTGCCCAGAACTGATTTGTAATCTGAGTTCTTTATATTCATACAGCTGCTTTTCTTACCTCCAAATGTCTCTTTTCTTTTTCTGTAGGCGGTTTCTATTTTTGCCCTAGTTATACAGACTTGCTTATGCCATCTAGCCACTCCTGCTTAGCTATTCTGCTATTCCCGTCTATCTCAATATTTATTCGTCTGTTCTCCATATTACATCGCTCGATTACAGCATTTTTATATTTTCCCTTTTCATCAATTAAAGTCAGTATTGCCTGTGATATTGAAGGATGTTTTATAGGTATTGTCTTTCTACGTATTTGCTCTTCTGCATCTTTAACTATTTTATCTCTCAAAGCACCCTTCATCTACTACTGTCTTATTTCCCCCATTTTGTTAGAATTGTTACTTTAAACTGCCTCTGAAACTCTCGAGAACCTCACATTCCTTCGTTTTATGCAGGTCACATCTCCTTATTTTCTTACTTTTCTGCAGTTACTTCATTTTCAGTCTACAGTTCATAACTAATAAGTTATGGTCAAAGTCTATTTCTGCCCCTGGGTACGACTTACAGTTTAAAACCTGGATCCTATTTCCTACAATTACATAATCTACCTGGTACCTTCCGGTGTCTCCTGGTATCGTCCACACATACAACCGTCTTTCACGACAACTTTGCTGTCTGATGTTATCGTATCCCGCATCGTTTCACAGATATTCGTGAAATTAACGGCGATTTGACAATGTCCGTCGGTCTGTCTGTAACGTGTTCCCACATTTTAAGTCGCACCCGTCAAACGATCGGCACCAACTTTTACACACATAATTGTTGGCCGCCAGCGACCAGAAACTCTCTTTTTCCGATCTTTTGATTAAAAGATAGGCTACTAACAGTACAAAAAGGCCGTTTGTGATGACCGTTCGACAGCATGAAATTTAATTGCAAATAACGCCTTAAAAGTTCATCTGACGCGAAAATTGAATAAACGAATTTGTAGAGGGGAAACTTCGCAACAAAATGTTTTGCAAAAATTACGTTGCTTTGACACTTTCACTTGATTTTACGTAAACCAATACAACCAAAGAAAATAAACTTCAAGAAGAGGACAAATTACCACTGCAAAACATGCGCTAATATTGTAACGGACAAATATAACGAAAATATGGGAGAGATAATAGTTAAAAAATGTGTGTGTTCGTGAAAAATAAACTCAAATATCAAATAATTTTGGTTGTTTTTTGAAATACGGTAAGAGAATATTACGTTGGGTTGCGTAGATGTTATCGCAGTAGTGGATACGTAATCGTATCGTCCATAATTTGTTATTATTTATACTTTTATTATTTTCGTCAGAATTGTTTGCAAAAAATCAGAACTACAGGAAAACCAAAAGTGTATCCTAACACACGCCAGTGCGGTTTTATTTTCCTGTGAGTGTAAAACATTACATAATGAGGTATAAAGGATTATGTAGCGCAAAGATCAACAAAGATGGAACTATTGTAGGGAATTCCTCTGCAGAGAGTCAGACTTTTACAGTGGAGGCAAGTCTCTCTCAAATAGAGGCTTATTCAAGAGGAAGATCTGATAATTAGTTGTGGGGTGATTATAGATGTAAAATTAAGTAATGAAAGAAAACAGTCGTATTACCATAGCTGTAGCTGTAATATTTTCCATTCAAACACTGCTGTTCTAAACTATACTGTGTTACAAAAGAGAGGATTATATAAATAGTCCCCCCCTCCCCCACGGAAATAATGAATAATGAAGACGAAGAAAAAACGTACGGAATACGGTATCCTTTTTTTTTTAAGTTAGTTAGTTATCAGGTCAGTGACTGTATGCCATTCCTGGAGATACGACGACACAAATCAGAGAGCCCTGAAATGGCGTCTCTTATTCTTTCGCCGTAATTCACAATAGAACATAGCATTCATCGAAATTCGATGAATATAATATCGGAAAGTGTCGTGCTCACGTAGTCTAATACAAACTATTTGCGCAGTAAACACAATTCATAATGGAAAAATAATTATCCATACATTAATATTTATGATACCGCAGCCTTACATTCCTTAGTGTTTCTTAGAGTTCTTTTGAGCGCGCAGCATGCATTAAGTGAGCAAGTGCATATCAATTATTTACAAAAAAAAAATGTTTAAAAGTTTGTAGAACTTATGGGACTTAACTACGGGGTCATAAGTCCCTAAGCTTACAAACTACTTATGAACTAGCTAAGACTAAGGACGACACAAATATCCATGCCCTACCGCAGCGGCCCCGCAGACCGTGACTGGAGCGCCTCAGTCTCCTCGGCCACTGCGGCCGGCCAATTATTTACTCGTTAGTCTTTGCACACAGCTATTTTCCTTGAAAAAAAAACATGAATGTAATTTTCGAAGTCTCTGCGGGTTTTCTGCCGGATAATAAAATCAAATCGATTTTATTATCCGGCAGAAAACCCGCAGAGACTTCGAAGATTTGTTACGCCGGGAGAGCCTACGAAGTTACATAAATGTAATTAATAAAATGCACAAAAATCACCCAGAAATTATAAACAGTTCAAAAACTGTGCGGGAGAGATACTGGAATGCAGTTCATTATTATGTAACAGTAAACGTAAATATAGAGGCGTACTTAAACAAATGAAGCCTTCAGAAATAATAACATAACGTTTTATATGTATTGCAGGTGACTTGTAAATGGCGAAAAGCCGAAACGAAGTTCGTTGTCATGAATTAACACCTTAATAAGAAGTATAATGCCGCTAAAAATCTATCTATATTAATAAAAATAATTTACTGTATGTATGAAAGCGCATCACTTGAGAATGGCTGATCTTTTCTTTGTTCTGTTCGTAATTCTCAGAACAAGGCTAGTATGAAAGAAAATTTTTTTGGAACATCTAACGGAAAAAATCAGAATTTGAGAAAAACTGATAGTGCGCTTCCAACTCGGATCATTTTGTGGATTCTGCAATAATCAGCTTATTCATTCGCTACTCGCCTAGCGACCAAGTACGCTGTAACGGAACGAAAATATACGCCAAGAAGGTTAGAATAAAGGAATATGGCGTTATGCACACAAGGTCAAAACAGCCACACAGATTTAACATGAAACGTTTTTTTAGAAACCACTCCATATTATTCTTACCTCCATGGTGTCATCCATTGATCGGTGGTGATTTTTCGAGCGTTGCACAGATGGAATTGATGTCAGTTCGTGGTATTTTTGAGTGTTACAAAGAAATTGAGTATTGATCATTGTTCATTTTCTTAGATCAATACCTCCATTGCGGCAAGATGATAAATTGGCTGATGAGTTTTCCAAGCAATTCTTAGGCATAAGTAATGGGAAAATTCCAGTTGACGCTTCCAATGACCACATTTCCTTTCTACTTAATTTTTGTCACTTCACAACATAAAAAGAAGAATTGATCACAAAAGTGTTCCCGAATACTGCTGCCAATTACAAAAAACGTATTTGTTTGGGCGAACAAGTCATTTTGGCAGCGAAAAATAAGGACGTAGACGATTTGAACACAAAAATTCAAAGCCAAATCGCTGGCCAATTGCATTCATTTACTTCGTTCGATTCTGATGAAAGCGTCAGTTGTCCAACGGAATTACTAAATTCATTGGATTTACTAGGAATGCCACAGTACGATTTTGAAATCAAGATATGGCGTGTGATAATCATGTTGAGCAATCTATTCCGACCAAAACTGTGCAATGGAAGAACCCGATGAACAATGTGATTGAAGGAACGATAATCACAGTAAAGTTCAAAGTAGAGGATGCCTTCATTCCAAGAATACCACTGATTCCAACCAACTTGCCCATCCATTTTGACTTCTATTCCTAAAGTTCAAAGTAGAGGATGCCTTCATTCCAAGAATACCACTGATTCCAACCAACTTGCCCATCCATTTTGACTTCTATTCCTATAAGGGTCCCAACTGCAATAACAATAAATAAGATCGGACAGAGGGAAAGTAGGAGATAGAGAATGGGGGAATGAAATGGATTTAAAAAGAGAAAATGATATACACGGAGAGAGAATGGGGGAGAGGATGGATATGGTGTGGGATAAAAGAGAGTGGTCTGAAGATAGTGGGAGGAGGAGATAGGGAAATAGAGGAGGGAGGAAAGGAGAAATATAGGGAGAAGAAAAGAAGAGATTAGGATATACAGCCCATACACTTTAGCTACTGCGAAGCGTTGCCGGGTTTGATAGTAACGAATAAATACTTAATATGACAGCAATATAACGCGTTACGTTATCCGAAATTATTTTTACAATTATCCACTAAAACCTATTTGTATCCGAAAAACAGAATACCGTGATGATACTACCAAACGCAACTCTTGCACAGTCACTGCGCAAGACCTTTATACTGAAGACGTTCAAAGTGAAAGATATGAAGAATATGGGGTCTTTGCCCTGGCCGAAGAACCTCAGTTTACTATGACACACAATAGATCACATTGTTTTATACCGCCCAATAAAATACTTAAGTTTCCCCAGATGAAAACAATTGTAGCGTTGAAAGCTTATTCGTAACGTAACCACATCAAAGCTACTTAACATTGAACATACAGTTCCTTTGATAAAACACGGTACATACAGTTCCATACAGTAACTGGAATGACACCATCATTAAATATAGACTTTGCTCAGAAATCTGTAGCAAAGGTAGAATATTCAAAATGCTTAGGTGTAAGCATTGATGAGAGGATGAACTGGAAAAAAAACACATTGAAGATCTGTGAAAACGTTTGAGTTCAGCAACTTATGCTGTTAGGGTAATTGCACATTTTGGTGATATACGTATCAGTAAATTCGCTTACTATGACTATTTTCATTCTCTGCTTTCGTATGGCATCATTTTCTGAGGTAATTCGTCATTGAGTAAACACATTTTCTTTGCACAAAAGCGTGTGATCAGAATAATTGCTGGAGTCCATCTAAGATCATCCTGCAGACATTTATTTAAAGAGCTAGTGCTCTTCACAGTACCTTCTCAGTATATATATATATTCACTTATGAAATTTGTTATTACCAATCCCACCGAATTCAAAAGCAATTGCAGAGTACATAAGTACAATACTAGGAGAAAGAATGATCTACCCTATTCAAGGTTAAATCTAGCTTTGGCACAGAAAGGGGTGAATTATGCTGCCACAAAAGTCTTTGGTCACTTACCAAACAGCATCAAAAGCCTGACAGATAGCCAACAAGCATTTAAAAATAAATTAAAAGATTTTTTGCATGGCAACTCCTCCTACACTATAGATGAATTTTAGATATAAATTAGTAAATTTGAAAAAATAAAAAAAAAATTAAAGAAAGAAATAAAAAATAATACTAAAAAATTGTGTCATGTAATATTTAGTGCAAAGTAATAATTTGTAAAGACACCTTTCATTAACCTGACACGTTCCACATCATTACGAAGTGTCGTATTCATGATCTATGGAAGAAGTACTACTCTAATCTAATCTAACATAAAACTTTATATGTAGGGCAATCACAGTCAAAAGATTCTGTAACTTTTTAAAGAACTGGTCCGCTGCGACTGTTAAATTCCTTTATTGAAGGACACACAAGACCGGTTTCGCAACTTAAAGTTGCATCCTCAAAGATCTGGTGAATCTCATTCACTATTATTTGATTTCGGCCTTCTAATATTTATATATGGCAGCATTTGAAGCCATCCCCGTATCTCCTTTGAAGATGATCTGGGGAGGCACTTAGTGTTAACGGTCTCCGCCTGGCCACTGAATCGATTTGTGGGTAGAGATGTGAAAAATGTGCATAACAATGGCATGCCGCGCGGCTCACTGGTTTGACCTAGATACGACACGTGTAATATAAAGGACTGCAGCAACTACTGGGGCAACGGTTTACAGTCCATTAGTGACGATTTACAGTCCAGGCCGAGACGGTCTCGGCCCATAGACTCAGTTCATTCCATCGGACATCTGTTTCGTGTATTGTAAAACTACATCACAATGCCGGTCTACTTCTTGTCTGTAACGCTCACTTACCCATTTATAACTTGAAACATTACAAAATTTGTAATGAGATGATTAAATTTCTTTACCAAACTACAATTACCAATATTAGTTGTATGTAAAGCAATGAATAGAAGCTGGAAAAGTGTGTACAAGTAAAAAATGTTTGGTGTACTATATTTTAAAAGTGGCGAGCTGAGGCACATTATTTTAAATCTTGCCGTAACACGTTTGTATGACATTATAGATCTTATAAGTAATGGAATATGCAAAATTCTTGTAACTGAAGACATTCACGATAGTACTGTGACATTGTTAATGATGTATGGAGAGGTTTGTATTCTGATATGTAGATTTGCAGATCGAAGATGACAAAAAATGCTTGTAGAAACCAGTAATATTCAATATATTATGAGGGTTGGAACTTAGACAGTGGCATCACTGCTGTGGAGACACAATACAATGGAATCTGCTAATGTCGCTGATAGCTCACGTTGTTGACATACCTACCTTACATCCGAGCAGATGGATTCCGACAGTCTCACGTCACCGGCAAGCGCAGAATCGAGGAAACGCAATCACTTGTGAGCGAGCGGTCTAACGTAACGCTATCACTAGGTTTTCGAAACAGGAATAATGGAGTTGGATCAAGACTGAATGTTTGAATTTGCTAGAGGTCGTACAGCACGAGTATCATCAAGGTCTTCAAGAGGCATGCGCGGAATCGTCAGCTCGTCCTAGCGTCTCTGAAGAAGAAGAACAAACTGTAGCCCCGCTAGTGGAGAGAGATCGACGACTGGAGAGCTCGCCCACGGAACCGGATTAGCGCATACGACCGCGCTACGCATCCTGAAGGAACGCCTGGGCATGTAAATTATCACAAGACGGTGGGTTCCTCATGAATTGACGAAATTGCAGAAATGGATGCGTTAGTACACTGCCCATTAACCAAAGGAGAGGGTTTCTTACGCCGAATCGTAGCACTGGATTAGACATGGACCACATTATACGACCCAAAACTGAAAATCCAATCCAACGAATGACGTCATTATGGGTCGCCGCGTAATTCTAAAGTACGTCAGATCCCCAGAATGGTAAAGTTATGGTGGTTCTTGTGTACGACTCTGATGGTGTTATCCTAAATCATTATGTTGCTACGCCGCAGACCGTCAATGCACAGTATTACTGTCCGTATTTGGAGCATCACCTGCGACCAGATTCACGAAAGTAGCGCAGCACTTTCTGCGCAACTTACACATCAGTTTCCACGACAATGTGCCGGCGCAAACAGCGCAATCTGTGGCTGCTCTGTTCGGTCGATGGGACAGGAAAGTACTGTACCATACACCATACTCCCCGGACGTAAGTCCATGTGGTTTGCTTTAATTCCGAAGATAAGGAACCACTTCGTGGCATAAGCAGGCAGTAGATCACTCCATTCGCAGGCTCTGCTGACGGTATACTATGCCTTCCACATCGCTGGCAGCAGTTTCTACATAACGTTGGTGACTGAAGGACAGTGACAGGTGCATACGTGTAACGTGTTTGTACCGGTTGTGAATAAATAGTTGCCACTATTTAAGTTCAACCCTCGTATTTAGCAAAGACCTTGCCATATATATTCCAAAACATATAACAATTTAAATCGCTCCCTTGCCTTTTATGTCAAGCATATGAAACTAAAATATGGCTCTCACCACTCTTACTACTTTCCAACACCTTCGTTAAACTTAGAGCATGATAGTGTAACGAAAAGTCCAGATCCTTTTCGGATCTTCACTATTTTCCATGTCGACCCTATCTGACATGGTCCACACTCTGATAAATCACATTCAGGTATTTTTAAGTTATTTCCTTAGTTGATGTGGGGATTCTTCCAATAAATCTCACTCTTTTATCTATGATATACAGATTTTCGTTTTGCTTCATATCGCTCTGTAAGCCAATGATCGTACCACAGGAGATACACCAGTTCCCGCTAGATTGCTGAAATTAAATGCTATCGGCCAGCATTTGGCTGTGGTGTCGGCAAAAGGGTTGAATTGTAAGATCACGTGAGGAGCTACTTTACATCGCATCCGCTGACACCTTCTAGCTGAAGATGACACGACGACCTGATGGTGTCTGTTGTGCCTTTCCATGCCTCTAGGACGAAGTTTAAAGATTATAAAAATTCTTTCCATATCGCTACGTGCACCCAAATATTTTATGGAAATAATTACTTCATGTGATTATTCTTCAAATGTTCAAATGTTTGTACAGCTTATGGGACTTAACTACGGGGTTATCAGTCCCTAAACTTACAAAATACTTATGTACTACTTACGAACTAAGACGGCACAAATATCCATGCCCGAGGGGGGATTCGAACCCCCGACCGTAGTGGCAGTGCAGAGCGTGACTGGAGCGCCTCGTCTCCTCGGCCACCGCGGCCGGCTGATTATTCTTCAATCGTGTAATTATACAATAAAGGATATTTCATTCTATGTCTTTTCAATACATTGTATTTACGTTTAGCGAATTTCTACTCCCTCCACCGCCGATCGGCTGCTGAGCTCCTACGTTTCGCATCACTATTTTAGCACTGCGACATATCCGTATACTGCAGCAGAATCTGAGAAAACTTTCATGGAACCTTCAACGTTTCCTACGTAGTCATTGGTATGTTTCGTAATAAGAACCTGCTTTGCTGCCCGCCAGAATTTACACTTCGGAAAACTTCTGTCCGTTGAGAATGTCATGCCGTGTTCAGTGTACCAACAACGTATTACTGTCACACAGTTGGTATGATATTCCATATGTTGATACGTATTATATTCGTTAGACGGCACGTGATACGACAGCTTTGCGCTGCAATGCCTCAGCCGTTGATGTAGTGGTATACGGACTGGAATCTCTCTGGACCGTTAAAAACCATACTGATTATTTTGGACGTGATCCTAAGCATAAAAATCCAGCTCTCAAGAATACTAATAGAGGACCTATGAGGTGCACCTAAGGTAAATGCTGAACCTGCCGTCCTCGTACGACTGCCTATTTTCGATTTACATTTATATAGATGAATATGAAGTTCTGGTCGTCGGGTCGACTTCAGCCAGAAGGCTACAGCGGATACGATGTGAATTAGCTCCTCAGGTGACCTCCAACGGCTAAGTACAGCCGCTTGCCGACAGCGTATCCAAATGCTGGTCGATAGCACTTAATTTTAGTGATCTAACGGGAACTGGTGTATTATTACGGCACGGCTTTACTATCACACATTTAAGGGATCACGACCACTTCTGTCGAGTTTATGCATGGTATACACCGCCATATCACAAACTCTGCAGTACGTTACATCTCTTGCCACAGAGTAGTTTTGTTTTCAGTGGGTTCTCGAGCGGCTTACAAGGCGTATCTCAGCGCTGTCCCAGACACATTAATCATATGAATAAAGCACTTAAAACGTGAATGCGACACCACAGATTGGAAAATTAGCTAATGGAAATAAAAGTGATTGTACAGGATCTACAATATCAGATAGCAGGCTAATACTATCCTTAATTTGGCGGAAGAGATTGAGGAGACCTACAGGGCATTTATACTTCCCTTTAGGCCTCTGTAAAATACACCATCGCACCGTGCAGTCCGCATATCACTCATACCAGACGTGTCAACAAATTTTTCTGAAGAGGACTCCTTTCAATGCGAATGTTCAAAAAAGTTTGTATAGTCTATGGGACTTAACTACGGGGTCATCAGTACCTAAACTTACAAACTACTTACGAACTAGGACGGCACAAATATCCATGCCCGTGGGGGGATTCGAACCCCCGACCGTAGCAGCCGTGCAGACCGTGACTGAAGCGCCTCAGTCCCCGCGGCCACCGCGGCCGGCAATGCGAATGTGGCACTCATTCACGACATCTATTATTGTCACAGTGAGACGAGTCAATTGTCTTCTGCAGATACGTGTGGATGTTGATATAACATCTAAAAGTGATACTGAGGGAGAATGAATCATACAGTATAATAAAGCGTCTCCTCAACATTCAGCGTCATCTTTCGACGTGGGCAAGAACATCTAGCTGTGATATGTCCTTGTTGTTCGTTCCATGCTAAGTAACAAATACTTTGTGACGAAAGAAGTGCATCAAACAATATAAAGTACTAATTACGTATTCTGTAGTGTGAACAATTTATTCTAGTCACGCCTACTACCACAGAAAATTAGATTCATTTTGGAACTAGTACGGTAGGTAATTTTGTACGGTTTTTTTAAGACTGTGTAACATAAATAAAAACGGTAGAAGCAATGTGTGCTTTAGAGAGTAATGAACTCCAAAGAGACACACACCAGTCTACAAGATCATAAGAAGAGAACTAAAGAAGACCTCTACCAGCTGTTTGGTAAGCTGCTACTTTCGGATGCTGAGCTAAACGAGTCGTCAATAATTGAACTGAAAATTATTTTCGGTTTGCTGAGGAAGCGGAAGGGGACATCCAGAAACGTGGTAGAACAAACATTAAATAAGTGGAGTCGAAGTTCAGCGGGCAAAGAGTATGAGCATCTGAAATAGACATATTTTATGTGTTGACTGACTGCACTTCGACATTTTATTTTCTATATTGTGTTCTTTCAGCTTAAACGTTTCCCATAATGTAGTCTGATTCTTTTCCTTTATTATCCGGTGGATGGTAATAATTTATCCAATTTCTGAATCTCGAAAGTTTCTGTGTCAGTTTAAATATTCTTCATTCACTCGCCCCATTTTGGACCACTTTAGGTTACGGTAGTAATACTAAAAGTGGGCGCGGTGGAGTGTCCGAGCGCATTGATGTGCTATGCTGCGATGGGCGAGGTCGTTCCCCGTCGGGGGTTCGAATCTTCCCTCGTCATGGATGTTTGTGTTGTCTTCAGTATAAGTAGTTTGTAAGTTTAGGGACTGAAAACCTCACAGTCAAGTGCCATACGCTTAACAAACAACACTAAAAGTGGGTCTTTGTGATCACCTTGTGACTGCTCGGAATTGAAATAAAAATATCAATTTAATTGTTCATCTGACACAAAAACTGTATAAACTAATTCGTAGAGCGGACAATTCTATAAACTCTTCTGTCTTATGTTTTTTTTTTTCATATCTCGATTTGTTTCAGTGATATTTCCAAATTAACATCGATTTGACACTGTCTGTAAGTTGTTCTCACTTTTTAGGTCGCGCCGTTCAACTGATCGGCACCAAATTTTATAGTCGTAGCTGTTGGCCGCCAGCGACCAGAACCTCACATTTTCAATTATTTCGGCAAAAAATAGATCAGTAAGACTAAAGCTAGACCGTTTGTGATGTCCCTTTGACAGCTCGAAATTAATTGCAAATAACCTCTTAACCGTTCATCGGAGAATAAAAAGGAAGAAACTTATTTGTAGACGAGAAAAAAGTCAACAACTTTGCTTTGTTATGTTATTTCCAATATTCTTACCGTTTCAGAGATAGTTGCCAAAATAACGGCGATTTCACACTGTCACTTGATTTTATGTAAACCAATACAGGCAAAGAAAATAAACATGAATAAGAGACAAGTGATGATATTTTAACGGAAAATGATAATGAAAGTATGGGACAGATATTAAAATAAGAGTTTAAAAAGATAGATGTTCAAAAGAGTTTATGTTCGTCAGAGCTAAACTCAAATATGGAATAAATGTAGCTGGTTGTTAAAGCACGATCGGGGAGAATATTAAGTGTTGAGGGCATAGATATTATCACAATAGTAGAGTCGTAATCGTATAGTCCATATATTTTATTTATAATTATGTTATTTTCGTGTGAAGTATTTCCAAAACGTCATAAAACTACGGTATAACCTAAAGTGCCATTATTACTATCAGCTCTTCTTTCAGTGACCAGCTTCACCTCATACATTTGTGGCTTTTATATTACCTTTTGCAAACTATAGCCGCGGTGGAATGGCCGAGCACTCTAAGGTGCCTTGCTGCTCCCCGTAGGAGGTTCGAGTCCTCTCTCGGGCATGGTTGCTCGTATTGTCTTTATCAGAGGTTAGTTTAATTCGTTTGGAAGTTTACGGTCTGATGATCACTGCCGTTTGGCTCCCTAGCTTTACAAAGATGAACATTTAGGCCAACTACCGTTTAACATTGACTACGTCACACTTACCGGAATGAATACTAACCCTTTCTGGTTTTAATTGTTTCACGTGAGTTTAGAAGTCAACGACAGACTTATAACCACGACCTTATTCTCTTAATTGCTATAATCATCATCTTAATTTCATACTCTTATAATTGGAATGGTGAAACTGGTGGAATGCGACCTTGGGGAAGATGAGTTTGGATTTACGAGAAATTTATGGACACTGGAGACAATACAGGTTAAGGAATGCCAAACCTACGTTATTAGCTTTCGCAGTTCTGGAGAAGGCTTTTGACAGGGCTGACTGGAATACAGTCTTTCAGATTCGGAAGGTAGCAGGGGTAATATATAGGGAGCGAAGTGTTATATTCAACTTTTACAAGAACCACACAGCATTTATTAGAGTCGAGGGGCATGAAAGGGGCACAGCGGTTGGGAAGGGAGTAACACAGGTTTGTAGATTTTCCCCAATGTTATTTAATACGTTCATTGAGGGAAGATGTGAAGGAATAGAAGAAGAAATTTGGAGAGACAATTAAACTTCAGGGAGAAGAAATAAAAACTTTCCGGTTTGCCGAAGACATAGTAATTCTGTTAGAGACAGCAAAGGACTCTGAAGTGCAATTAAATTAAATTGACTGTGTCTTGAAAGGAGGGTGTAAATTGAACAGTAACAAAAGTAAAACAAGGGTAATGGAATATAGAGTCAAAAAATCCGGCGATGCTTAAGGAATTAGATTAGGTAATGAGACGATAAAAGTAGTAGATGAGTTTTGTTATTTGGGTAGCAAGACAACTTCAAATGGCCGAAGTAAAGAAGATATAAAATGCAGAATGGCTGTAGGAAGAAAAGCGTTTCTGAAGAAGCGAAATTTGTTGATATCCAATATTAGTTTAAACGTTAGGACGTCATTTTTTAAAGCGTTTATCTGGAGTGTAGCATTGTGTGGGAGTGAAACGTGGACGATAAGGAGTTCATACAAAAAGCTGAAGCTTTCGAAATTTGGTCCTACAGACTGATGATGAAAATTAGGTGGGTAGATCACGTAACTAATGAGGAGGTGCTCAACAGAGCTGGGGAAACTCTAAGACAAGGGAAAGTTTGATGGGACACATTGTGAGATATCAAGGATTCGTCAAATTAGCATTAATTGTTAGTTATAATAGATGTAAATGCCCGAATAAATTCTGTACTTTCATCTCTATTACACATACGCAGGCTGCATGTTGTATGAATACAGTTGTTTTCCGTGTGTTTTTTGAGGAAGGCCGGCAATCTGTCTGACTTTGACCCAGGGCAAAATTTGCTGGTCCAGAGGATCGTCACGAGCATTTCGGAAAGTAAAAAAAGTCATGATTCTCACTGCATCCTTTCAAAAATACGTATATCGCCTGGAGACACCATGGTGAGAGGCTGTTGAACTGTTGGTATACGCATCACCATTATAGTCCTGCACCCGGTATTACGGTGGTACTAGATTCCAGTCCTGGAGCCTCCTAGCGTTTATTTTCTGTACCCTAAAGAGAGAGTGCTTTGTAGTGTTGGAGTCTGTTGCCGCCACACTCCTTTGCAGCTGGCCACATTGCAACAGGACAATGCGTGACCTCTAGTAACACCCAGTGTTAGAGACCTCTTCGTCGTCCAGCGGGCTGCATTGCGACTTGACCTCACTGCTATCCCGATCTGTCGTCTATCGAAAATGTCTGGCCGGCCGCAGTGGTCGAGCGGTCTGCGGAGCGCCTGTCACAGTCTGCACTGCCGCTACGGTCGGGGGTTCGAATCCCCCCCCCCCTCTGGCATGGATGTTTGTGTCGTCTTTAGTATAAGTAGTTTATGTTTTTAGGGACTGATGACCCTGCAGTTAAGTCCCTTAAGCTTAACAAACATCCATTTGAAAATGTCTGGTCGATTGGCCAGTAATAAACCTCGTGCTGTTACAGTAAATGAACTTGGGCGTAATGCGGAAGCAGCGTGTAACGCTATACTACAGCAAAAAGTTCAGAGCGTCTTTGATTCAATGCCAAGATGTGTACCAGCGGTTGTATTGAGCAATGGCAACGATCAGTACTGATTTCATCATCTTCCTCACTTCACATGAGGCCGAATCTTCAGTTATGTGATCTTTGTAAAACGTGTTATCTCTAAAATAGATTTTAGCTGTAATGTCTACGGAAGCTAATTGGTGATGCATTTATCATGAACGGTAGTGTCTATTTATAGTTTTTATCAGTGATGATCGCCTAACATTGACAGATGTTTGAAGTGATCTCAACATATGATCTTCATGCACTTCCTTCTTTTCAAGCAGATTTTTCTTAGATAGCTGTGAAATATACGCCGATAACTACTTTATGTGACACAAAGGAACAATTTTCACAAATTCTTAGTGCCTTTCCATCCGTACAATTGTTTTCAGGAGGCTGCAACGAAATTAAAAAAAGTTGGGGATTATCCGACATCACATGTGTTATGGGTGTGATATTCTAGTGCAAATTCACTCGTCTTGTACTAAAAATTAATCGTGCAGCCCGTGCCCAATTTCATACAAATGCAATACTTTACCCTATTACGCACTACGTATACATTTATATTTTTATTACGTGACAAATCATTTCACTAGTATGTCGCATCCACACGAATTTCCAGCATGTACACAGTTTTATCATTTGCTGCATGGGATGATCCCGAGATAATTTTAATTCCATTACAGTTGTGTTCAAGTGCCGCAGTGGAGTGGCCGAGTGTTCTAAGGCGCCTTGCTGAGGAGAATGGGGTTGCTCGACGTCAGCGTTTGAGTCGTCAACCCGGCGCACGGATGTGTGTGTGTGTGTGTGTGTGTGTGTGTGTGTGTGTGTGTGTGTGTGTGTGTGTGTTGTCCTTAGATTAGTTTAAGTAGTTTATAAGCCTAGGAACAGATAACCAGCGAAGTTAACTACCATAGATTTACAAAAAAAAAAAAAAAAAAAAAAAAAAAAAAAATAGAAGAAAAAAAAAAACAGTTTTCTACAAGAGAAGTGTACAGCTGATAAAGCATAAGCGTTTGTAAAAATTGTTTGTGTATGTGATCGGAAGATGGCGATATAAAGTCGCCCAAACTAGTTATGCGTATATCACAGCGATATAGGTGAAAATAAAACTTCTCGAATAAAGAAGTGCACCGAGTTCATACTTTTGATCATAATTTTTTAAATGTTAAGCTGATACTATCTGCAGCTTTTTAGGAAATTGAATACGACCTCCGATTTGTAACAACTGGTCCAACAAATGTATCATTCTCAATATTAGAGGAATAGTTTAACGGAACAGCTAACTCGTTACAGTTCTTGAAGATTGGGTTGTAAACAACTTCTGTGGGTAATAGAAAACGCACAATTTTTTGCATATTCCGCTTTTACTTTACGAGAAGTAATATTTTCTTTTGTTTGTAGATATAAAGGTCCCATAGAGGGCTCAACAATTCTCATAATCGAAATGATGGTGCTGAATGACGAGTGCTATGTTGCTCTCCACGTTACGCTCACTAATCAAGATGATCTTTTGAACACAGTAGGTACCGAAGACTAAACTCGCCACTAAAATTACGCCTTGACGCCAGCGTACACTAGACACTACTGAATTCATGGCGCCTTTCTGGGTAACTCCTTTCATCAGTAAATCCCTGAAAGCAATCACCGCTTCTGGGCAAAATGGCTGTCTTTGTAAGCCAGCGGCTGGTGGATTAAGCGAGGCGATATTGCACCACGTGGCTGTAATTAACAGACGAGTGAACAGACCAGCTCCAAGGCAGAGCCGCTTATCCCGATTCTTGGCAAAGTGCAGGTCTGGGCCCCACCATCCGCAATGCTCTGGAGATCCTGAACACTCACATAAAATCTTATCAACATTTGTAGTTTGTACTCCTTTGTCAATTGCTCCTACGTTTCCTCTCCAGCACAGATACCGTAACAAGTAATTGCTCAGCCATTCTACTTCTGTACGTAGATACTGTACGTACGTTGCCGTATATGATGTTACATCACCGGATGAAAGCGATGAGGAGGGATATGACGACGAGGAAGAGAAATAAATGGAATATCCGCAGGAGGCTTTCTAACGTTATGAGGCCTATTTTTGGTCGCATATGTCTAACGTACCGAGTTTACTAGTGCAGAAAATATCGGTTTTTAATTATGGAAAAGTAAGAACTATGGAATATTTCAATCAGCACTCTGTCAACCAATGCGTTTGCACTGTGTAATTTTGTAGACAAATTTAAACTTTCTATTAATCAATACGGATCAGTTATATATTTAAAAAATTATGAACCCA
Source organism: Locusta migratoria (assembly GCA_026315105.1). Classification (NCBI taxonomy): domain Eukaryota; kingdom Metazoa; phylum Arthropoda; class Insecta; order Orthoptera; family Acrididae; genus Locusta; species Locusta migratoria. The sequence goes on along the minus strand of CM048744.1, from coordinate 903,482,346 downwards.
AAAGACAATCGGTCAGGCCGTTTTATCCTGCCGATTTGTTTTATTGTTTTAAAAGACAGGTATTCATCCACGTATCTACATCTACATACATACTCTGCAAATCACATTTAAGTGCCTGGGAAAGGGTTCATTAACCAATTTCATAACCTTTCTCTACCGTTCCATTCTCTAATAGCGCGCGGGAAGAAAGAAGATCTAAATCGTTCCGTTTTCGATCTGATTTGTTTTATTTTACTATCACAATCATGTCTTCCTCTGTAGGTGGGTACTAATATGTTTGCATTCGGAAGAGGAAATTGGTGAAGAAAAGAACTCGCCTCAACGAATAACGTCGTTCTTTTAATGATTTCCACATCAAATCTTTCAACATTTACGTTACGCTTTCTCCCTGTAACGTGATAAAACGTTCTTAATCTTTTCCGTGAGTCCCACCTGGTGAGGATTCCACACTGGGCAACAGTACTCCAGGAGGGGACGCACAAGTGTGATGTAGGCAATCTCTTTGTCATCAAGTATCAGAATTCACTTAACTCTTTGCTGGGTCAAACAGTTGATCGAGTTGGAATATATTTGCCTGATTAAGTTTATAGTTTCAGGCAATTGCCTGTTTCTCGGCAAAACATTCAAAATTAAAAAAGTAGTAATTATACCTAAGCGACGACGAACTCTCAGGAGGGAAGTAATGTAAATAATAATATTCTATATACTGTTATAATTTATAATAAACTACTACACTGACCACTAACGGTGCAAATGATTCGCATGGGTCATCTATTTATTAGTAAAGTAATTAAATACACTTATAGAATTAACTTTAGAGTAGAAAGGGTAGACACTGATGGACCAGCTAATAATCAAATATGTTTGAAGAACAAGTATCCCTGCTGGAGGTTCGTCTTGCTGTTACAAATAAGTTGCAAATATTTAGTTATCAAGCTTCAGAGTCTGTGAAATCCTCCGGAAAAAAATTTAAATTTGTAATACAGGTCAGTATTTATACAACGAAAGCCACAGATGATTGCGTGAAGAAGGGTACGTCGTTTATCGTTGTCATAATCTTAGTTTCCCGTGCAAGTCACCTATGGTGCGCGGGAGAGACGACTTTCGATAAGCTTTTGTGTGGCTCTAATGTCTAATTTTTTCACGATCTTTTCGCGAGATGTTGGTAGGATGAAGAAATATATTGATTGACTTTTATAGAAACAAAAACTGGGACAGTAGCCCATAACTACTCTTGCAGCGTTTGACAACTGGATTTGCGTGATCACCTCCTTAACGCCTCCACTCTTTGTTAATCAAACAATTGACAGCTTAAATACAGTTTTTGTTTTTTGTTTCTTTTTTGTTTTGCGAATTTTATAACAATGCGTGCTCCCCTTTCTTCATTCGCTCTTGTCTATTTCTTTTATCAATCCTATATGGTTCGGACCTCACATTGACGAATAGTAAAATATTGGTCGAACTAGTGGTCATTCGTTGATGCGATCACACTCTCTTAGGGTACTTTGAATTAATCTCAGTTTTGCATCTCGTCGCAATTCAGAATCTCTCCGTTTACATATTACGAAACATTTTATGGAGGTAACTGCTTTAAGTGTTGTTCAGCAGTAATGTATTGATACAAAAAGATCTTTGCTTCAGCGTACGTAATTCGCAATATGGTACAGTTGTTTTTGTTGAGGGGGCCATTCCCTGCACGTTCTCTTAAAGGACGTTATAAGTCTGCAACTTATCATACAGCGAAATAACCTATCTAGTTTACTTACTTCTCGCCTAATTTGCATGCAGTCTGCGATATATAGCTGCGCCGCTACTGTAGAGACCATTAGAGAGGACAGTTGTTTATGGTAATCAGATTGTAGGTAAAATGTTGATTGTGGTGGTGCAGTGGTTACCGCACTGGACTCTGTTTCCGCAGGACTGTGATCCAGTTCCACCGTCCACTCTTCAGATTTAGGTGTTCCGTGACAACCTTTAATCACTCCTGGTAAATGCCTCAATTATTATTCTGGAAGGCAAAGGCCGATTTCTTCCCCCTACTTAACCTGAGCTTGTGCCCCATCTCTGATGACTAAGTTGACGAGAGGACGTTTATCATTAAATTTATACGTCATTGCAAATATTAGGACACACTTTAATTAAGATGAGACATGGATTACCGTATTCTGCAGGTGCTCTAATAAGCAGCATATACACTTTTGTCTTCGTTCTAGACACTTTACTTTCGTCCCAGCTGGACGATAAACTGTATTTTATTTTTCCATTTTATGAGTGTTATGATGTAAACGTACTTTTTAACTGTCTACCAAATCATTTATGGTGACACCCATAGTATATTAAAGATGCAAAGTTGGCCCTAGTGGGGCGAAAATAGTCATCTAATAAAAATAATTTGTTTGCTATCTTGACTGTGGGATTTTAAACCTTCAGACTAGTTTCATCAGGATGTAGCCCTTGGGATTTTAAACCTTCAGACTAGTATCATCAGGATGTAGCCCTTGTCCTTATTACTGTAACAATTTCCTCACTGAATTGGGAGAAGAAGTCATGTAGAGTGTTTCCCCCAATCAACAGATCTTTCGCCGCGGCGGAGTGGCCGAGCGGTTTGAGGCGCTATGCTCAGTTGTGCAAGGTCTTTCCCCGTCGGGAGTTAGAATCCCCCACTCGGGCCTGGCGGTTTGCGCTATCTTTAGTATAAGTTAGTTCATAAGTAGTTTGTAAGTTTAGGGACTGATGACACCTCAGTTAAGTCCCATAAGCTCTAAAAACATTTTTTAACTTCTTTCTCGTGCTTGCCCAACCCTACAACCAAGCAAGATATCTCCGGGATGCGTTAAAATATACAGATCTATTTTCTGTGGAGAAAATTATTCATCCATTCCTCGGACCGATCTCTTTCTCTACATAGGTGGTGATAACACTGCACTGGAAAGTCCTGTGATGATAAACAACGGAGAGAGAAGTAATACACATGTGCTGTGGAAATCGTGATGCCCTAACCGTACAGAGTGTGGTTTGGGGTAGTAAAAATATTATACGAATTACAATATTTCCGTTTGGTTACGAGAGAATCCGAAGTAACTGCATAAAAATGATTACCTAAACAATTCTTTGATGTATCTGCACAAGAAGCACGCGCTAAGAATTTAGTGCTTTTAATTTATGTCAGGCCTATTGGTATATCGGAATGTTGGCAAGAAGAACGCAGCAGCCTTTTGTTTGGAAGAAATTACAATTTTCTCACGTGGGGAAATAAGGGTACAGATTTAACCTTGCGTCTCCTACAAATATAAATTAGCTGTTAGCATAACTGAATCACGCAACTTAATTATAAGTGCTGAAAATACTGCCATACTATTTTTATTGCACTACTGCACATTAAAATTGCTACACCAAGAAGAAATCCAGATGATAAACGGGTATTCATTGGACAAAAATATTATATTAGAACTGACATGTGATTACATTTTCACGCAATTTGGGTGCATAGATCCTGAGAAATCAGTAACCAGAACAACCACCTCTGGCCGTATTAACGGCCGTGATACGCCGGGGCATTGAGTCAAACAGAGCTTGGATGGCATATACAGGTATATATGCCCATGCAGCTTCAATGCGATATCACAGTTCATCAACAGTAGTGATTGGCATATTGTGACGAGCCAGTAGCTCAGCCACCATTGACCAGACGTTTTCAATTGGTGAGAGATCTAGAGAATGTGCTGGCCAGAGCAGCAGTCGAACACTTTACGTATCAAGAAATGCCCATTCCGGACCTGTATTATCCTGTTAAAATGTATATTTTTCGCAGGGATCGAATGAAGGGTAGAGCCAAGGGTTGTAACACATCGGAAATGTAACGGATACTGTTCAAAGTGCCGTCTATGTGAAAAAGAGGTGGCCAAAATGTGTAACCAATGGCACCCCATACCATCACGCCTGGTATACGCCAGTATGTCGATGACGAATACACGCTTCCAATGTGTGTTCACCGCGATGTCGCCAAACACGGATGCGTCCATCATGATGCTGTTAACAGAACCTGGATTCCCCCGAAAAAAATGACGTTTTTCCATTCGTGCACCAAGGTTCGTTGTTGCGTACACCAACGCAGGCGCTCTTGTCTGTGATGCAGCCTCAAGAGTAACCACAGCCATGGTCTCCGAGCTGACAGTCCATGCTGCTTCAAGCGTCATCGAATTGTGCGAGCAGATGGTTTCTGTCTTGAAAACGTCCCCATCAGTTGACTCAGGGATCGACACGTGGCTGCATGAACCGTTACAGCCACGCGGACAAGATGCCTGTCATCTCAACCGCTAGTGATACTAGACATTTGGGATACACCATCCCACCGATTCCATATTCTGCTAACAGTCATTGGATCGCGACCAACGCGAGCAGCAATATGGCGATATGATAAACCGCAATCGCTATTGGCTACAATCCGACCTTTATCAAAGTCGGAAACGTTATGGTACGTATTTCTCCTCCTTCGACGAGGTTTCACAACAACGTTTCATCAGGCAACACCGATCAATTGCTGTTTGCGTATGAGAAATCGGTTAAAAACTTTCCTCATGTCAGCACGGCGCCTTCATCCTGTCGGTTAAATTTGACGTTTGTAGCACGTTATCTGCGTGGTGTCGCAATTTTAATGGCCAGTAGTGTACTACCGGTATCGCTGAGTGAGTTATGTGATAGATATCTAACAACTGCCGCGGAAAAACACACCAGATTTTTCTGCTGCAATCCACGACATCAGGATCACTGAAGCGTGAATCTTCGATAACGGCAGCCATTAGTGCTGGCGGTCGGAAGATTTGAGACAGAAGACAACAGACAATGTGTTAGATATGATTCAAACGGATAGCCTCCACCACATCTTACATCACGCCCACTGGATGAAATATTTTCCTCAAAAACATGGAAGAAGGTTGAATTTCTAAAGCCATGACGTTAATCCTTTTTCTGAGATATGCTGAGAGAGGAGGTCTTCTCGATAAACATGGATTAAATGTCCTTTATACTGACTAATTACTAGAATTCTTTCTACACCAAGACTTTATGAACTCACGGTATTAAGCACCTAAAGTTATTATTCATTAACCACAAAAGATATTTAATGTAGTACCATTCAGAAGCAAAGTTCTGAGACAGGTGCGGATTAGAACCCCAGTACCTAATCACGTTCTTAAACAAGCAGTCAGATGTTAGATAGAGATTTTTTCGCCAGAAAGAAGCCTCTTGAACCACAAATGACTATACAGTATTGTTGGTTTTGTCAGCTGCATTCCCCTCGATGCTTAATGTCGTCACTAATGGCGATGATGTCTCCAAAAAGATAGCTGTCTGCAGCGCCAGATTAACATCGTAATAAATTCATGTTGATTTGTACACAAAACCTAATCTGATGCTAATGGAACGCATGTGGTACTATACACCGACGAACGCCGGGTCTGCGAACCACCAGAACTGCGTGACCTGTATGTACCCGCGCCCGCTCCAACACTGGGGGTTTTTCCGCGTTCTTTTCCACTGTCGTCGCTTCCTGCAACGGCCGTTCGATGCAGCACGGGAATCCTGCATCCGTTCACCTTGAGGCTCTCTGGTTGTCGTATTTAGTCTCTCTTACCTTTCTCTAAATAAGTGGGGTGTGTTCTCACTTCTCCATAGCAAGAATATCCGTGCAGGTCCTCGGCCACGGCACATTTTTTCTCCTGTTCCAACTTGCAGTGCCGCTTCATCATAACCATCAGACTACAGAACCGCAAGCTGGAACAGGCAGAAATATCAGCAGTGATAGAACACGAATAAAGCCGACACAGAAGTAAAATTCACCGACACGGGTTTCTTGGTGTGGACAACGCTTTAACACACTCATGTTTTGATAAGTTAGATACACAAATAGTTTCAAACAGAATGTAAAGCCTCAAGGTACAGGGATGCCGGATTTCCTTGCATCAGCGAGCAGCCCTTACTGGTTGCGGTGGGAGAAATACAGCTGTATTTACCACTGAAAAGCCCTCAGGCGTTACCTCACAGCGTATGTGTTGTAATCTGCCCCCGCGAGCCCCACTGCAGTCGATTATCAGCAATGGAACGTGAATTTCTGACGCCAGCTGCTTCCGCTGACAAAACTTCATACATGAATGAAACGTCGGGCTAAGTACCCAAGACAAAAGCCAACAGCCAATGCGTGAACAAATGGTCGCAAGATAGTAAAACGAAGGTAATGGAATACAATGTGAGAGAATCAGGTGATGCTGAAGGAATTATATTAGGTAATGAAACAATAAAAGTAGTAGATGAATTTCGTTATTTGGGTAGCAAGATAACTTCTGATGGCCGAAGTAAAGAAGATGTAAAATGCAGAATGGCTATGGGAAGAAAAGCGTTTCTAATGAATCGAAACTTGTTAAATTTAATAATAATTTAAATGGTAGCAATTCCTCTATAGAGTCCAGCTGTTCCTTCAGGTATTTCCTCTTGGATTGTCTGATAATGTTTTCTGTTGTCTTTCGTGTTTCGTTGAACACCTGTAAATTTTCTGGGGACTTGTTGCTGTTGTATTTTTGATATGCTAACTTCCTGGCGATGCCCGCATTCTCACAATCAGTGTCCCACCACGGGTGCTTGGTGTTCTTCTTCCGAGCAATGAAAGCTTGTGCTTTTTCTATGATTTTTAGGGTAAAGTTTTGCCAGTCATTTTTAGGTTCTTTTTCCCAAGCTTCCTTCACTCCAGAGTCATCAATCGTTTTTGTGTCAAATTTCAGTAGGGGGGTTTTCTTACAAAAATTTCTCTTACGTGTGAACTTGAGTTTGACATGTGTGAGGTAGTGGTGAGAGTTAATGTTGCCCCCCCTGCGTAAATCTACGTCATGGACCTCTTTCTGTACTCGCCTTTCTGGAACTCGCCTAACGGATGGACTGGTGAACGCCAGGTTTCATATTTTCTGGGGTGTTTTCTGAGAGATTTGAGGTTGTACTGCTGGCAGAGATCTATGAGCCGTGTGCCATTTTTGTTGATGACTTTATGTGCGGGATAATTTCCAACTGTTTTCCTTTGTATTTTATCTCTGCCAATCTGTGCATTGAAATCACGTAGGAGAAGTCTGATGTCATCCTTTGGGACTTTCGATAATACTTGCTCAAGGGTTGACCAGAATTTATCTGCGTACAGTGGGTCTTTCTTGGTGGTCTGGTTAGTGGGGGCATGTACGTTGATCAGTGTGCATCTTTTGTTGGCACACTGAATGCGCATGGTCATCATTCGATTGTTCATTGGTGTGACTTCTGTGATGGATTCGAGTATGGTTCTATGGACCTTGGAGGCCATCCCCAACAGTGGAGCGTCTTTGGCAACCCGCCTATCAGTTTTGCTCTTAAAGATGCGGTAATTTCCTTAATCTGTGATGACTTCGTCAGTGTTACATGTCTCTTGCAGAGCGAGCATCAGCATCTTCTGCCTATCTCTAGATTGTGTAGCGTTCCAGGTTGTATGAGAGTGTCGTTGATGAGGGCACCTAAGTACATTGGTGTCTTTCTAGGGAGTTTGCCAGAGAACTCCGACTTTCTCTGTGATCGTGGAAGGCCGGGCCCCCAGAATCCGAATGCCCGGTTGCCACCTGTCAATGGGTGGATTGGTTACCACCTGGGGTATTGCTGTTATTACTTACACCAGTCATGTTTGCTTGTAAGCATTAGTGTACAGTGGTCGCCCACTGGGTTTATAAGAATCCTGGATTGTCAGTACTTGAAGCATGTGTTACAGCCGTACTCACTGAGTGAACAGACGCTGACCAGTCGCCAATGGCTACCTCTGCAGACGCGACTTGACTTTGATATACCCCATTAATCTCGAGTATAGGGCTGCCTCTTCCGCCGCCTATACTGTTTTGATCTTCTCCACCGCAGATGCCATTGAGGTCTTCACCGTAACCCTGGCAAGGGACCCTGTGACAGGGTGCTACCATCTGGAGCCAGATGGAACCTGGATTTTTTAAGGAGGTTGCTGCTCCTCCTGCTCCTCCTTCCACATCACTTGCGACCGGCAATATTTGAACCTTTGGCAAATGCCGTGATGATTCATTTCCATCCATTGATCTTGTCTCAAATGACCGTGCTGTTGACGGAACCATAAACACCAGTCTTCCTTCTTCCATTCTGTTTTCATAAATGATACATCCAAGAAACAATAAAAAAGTTATATTAGGTTCGTCTTAACTCCAGTGCTACTAGGTGTGTTAGTCTTTATTTGGAAGATTTTTTAAACAGAAATGTAAACATTTAATTTAAATTAAACAAAGGAAAATACAAAAAAAGTTAAACACACATTGCGTGACTCTTCTTGAACTCATTTCGTTGTACTGCGACACATCAGCAAACTGGATGTGGAAGCAGCGTGTACGACGCGTCTTCAGTGAACTATAACCTAGAAGACGACAATATAGAGTGCAATGGTCGTCCTGTCGGTGGAGTGCTTTGTCGTGAAAGATGGAAGTCCTGGGCCCAAATCCCGGTGTGCCTCATAGTTTCAGTCTGCCAGGATTTGGAGTATCACCGCATACTCTGCAGACTGAAGATTTCGTTCTGGAACTTTTGAGTTGTTCTCTACCAGAAACTGAATCTACTTCGTCTTCTGAGCTAGCTTTTCGTTTGGTCGCTAACAGTTGAGGAGCAACGTCTGTATCATGCCTTAACTTCGGGGTTGTTCGCTACTAGTTGGAAAACAATGTATGCGTCGCATTTCAACTTCTGGATTGTTAGTTACTAGATGAGAAGTGCCGTCTACGCCACCGCTAAAGTAGTGGGTGATGCGCTGCTAGTGGAGAAACAGTGTCTAAGTCATGTCTTCACACGACTTTTGGATTGTTTGCTACCGTACTATTTGAGAAGCAGCCTCTACGTCGAAGTGAAACTTTTGAATACTTATAGCAGACAAGAGTAGCTGCAGCGGCATCACTAAGATATTTCCTGGCAGTCTGAGAACAGTAACTAAAATAAACGGAGATTTTCTACCAGCCCTGGGAACCGCTACGGTGAACGTAGAAGACACGGCATACTGCGTTTCTGCTGCAAACAGCATCACTACCGCCACCTGCTCAACTTTTCTCCAGGGCACGTTAAACACTAATCCTCTCTCTTTTCTCAGCCTTTCGTCGTAGACATACCCAAGCGAGTCGTGTGTTCTCATAACTGTGTTCCTGTAGGATTCTTGTCTCAATTGCCCTACCGCGAAGTGCAGTTTGCGTGGAATGTCACCTAACGTCTTTACTGCTGTAATTGTTATTATTAATAATAATTTTATTATTAAACTTAGCTTTATTCTCCTGCTGTCAAGTATGAAATATTCAGGTTATCTAAATTTTCTAGACTCTTAAATTCAACCAAAGTAGCCGTTCTTACATTAGCTGCACACTCTTTCACCGCAACGCTTTTGATCGGGTTCGTTCTTTCTTCATAATTTTTAACAGACATTACCTTCGGCGTTCGTTTTAAGTGTCCCGTGGTTTTCTTTAAAAGACTTAGGGTATTGAAGCGGAACGGTTCCTCGCTCCTTCAAGGGGAGTCTAATCCAATTTATCATTCATTCATTTACCGAAGTAAATTCCCCATTCAATGAATTCTTTGCCTACGAGTCCTTATTCTTGTAAGAGAGATGGAATCGCCAAGACAATCACGTGCTGAGCCTTTCACAAGAGAAAATATATACTGTTCGTTCCCATGTAATTACTTTTTTGTATTTCAAAAAGTGTATTTTTGCATTACACATTGAAATGAAAGAAATATATGGCCACAAGCTATCTTACCCACAAGTGTAACACTTGACCCTAACAGTGGGTATACGACACTTCCACTTACCTCCAGAGATCATACAAGGTGTTCCATGATTCTCATGTCGAACGGAAGTGGTAGATAGTGATTTACATTGAACTCTGATTTTTCTTCGAAGCTACTAGATAAAATATTGCAGTGCTGAAACTTGAAATTTAGCTCTACAGAATAAAACACGCGTGCTCCTGCCTTGTAATGTGAAGACTCTGGTAAGTTGGGTGTATTTAAATGCATAGAAGCTTCGATTATCATTGTCTCCCTTCATTAACAGAAACTTTAGTGGCAAAGTATGACGGGTCTCTTAGGTCGAGTACGGTAAATATTGAGAAACTAAATTCATTTACTTTCAGTAGGAAGCCTAATGAAAAGTAAGTAGCGTTTGCGTGAGGTGTGATGTCTCCAATAGAGTGATTGCTGCGTTAATGAGTAGTTTCGTGTTTCAAGTACCATATATAGAATTAATGCTACATATACAACTTAAGAAGAATAATAAATAATTTTTAATGTGTCCAACTATTTTATGCCGCCCTCTAAGAACTCGCTTTTAGTGTTCTAGCTTGTAAGGAACCTTACAGAAGAAAATCCAAGCAATTTAACAACAAGGCAAGTTACAACAATAAATATAATTTTATAATATATATACGATTATTATTAGAGTCGAAGCGCATGAAGGGGTCGCAGTGGTTGGGAAGGGAGTAAGACAGGGTTGTAGCTTTTCCCCAATGTTGTTCAATCTGTACACAGAGCACTCTGTGAAGGAATACAAGGAGAACTTTGGAGGGGGAATTAAAGACCAGGGAGAGGTAATAAAAACTTTGCGGTCTGCTGATGACATAATAAATCTGTCAGATACAGCAAAGGTCCTGTAAGAGCAATTAAATGGAATGGGCAGTGTCTTGAAAGGAAGATATAAGATGAACATTAAAAAGACCTACAAGTAAAATATAAGATGATCATCAACAAAAGTAAAGGCAATGGAATTTAGTGTCAGAAACTCAGGCGATGCTGAAGGAATTAGATTAGGTAATGAAACAATAAAAGTTGTAGACTTTGGTTATTTGTGTAGCAGATAAAAATAAGAAATAAGAAATAAAGAAGATATAAAATGCAAAATGTCTATGGGAAGAAAAGCGTTTCTGAAGAAGCTAAATTTGTTAACATAAAATATTTTGTAATGTTAGGAAGTTCTTATTGAAAGCATTTGTCTAGAGTGCAGCATTGTATGGGAGTGAAATGCAGACATCTACATCAATATCTACGTGAGATACTCAGCAAATCACATTTAAGTGCCTGTCAGAGCGTTCATCGAACCACCTTTACACTATTCTTCTACCATTCCATTCTCGAATAGCGCGCGGGAAGAAAAATCATCTGAATCTCTCCGTTCGAGCAGTGATTTTTCGTATTTATGTTCTGATGATCGTTTCTACCTATGTAGGTGGCAGTCAATACTGTATTCTCGCATTCGGAGGAGAATGTTGGAGATCGGAGGTTCGTAAGTAGACCACGCCGCAACGATAAACGCCGTTGTTGTAATGATTCCTATCACAGATCCTGTATCATTTCCTTGACGCTGTCTCCACTGTATCGTTACAATACAAAACGGACGGCCCTCCTTTGGGCTCTTTCGAAGGATTCCGTCAAACCCACTTGATAAGGATCTCAGTCTCGGCAGCAATACTCCAAATAAGGACGGACAAGCTTGGTGTATGCAGTTGTGTTGCATCTTTTAAGTGTTCTGCCAATAAAACGAAGTCTCTGGCTCGCCTTTCCTACGACATTATCTACATTTTCTTTCCAGTTAAAGTCTGATGTAATAGTAATACCTGGATGTTTAGTAGAGTTTACGGCATTCTCATTCGAATGGTGTATCTTGTAAACAAAGTTTAACGGATTTCTTTTCGTTCCCATGTGGACGATTTCACACTTTTAATTATTTAAACTGCCAAATTTTACATCAAACTGATATCATATTTAGATCGTTCTGCAATTGGTTATGATCTTCAGATGACCTTACTAGACGATAAATGACGGCTTCATCTGCAAACAACCTAAGGGAGGTGCTCAGATGTTCTCTCAAATCGTTTATGTAGATAAGGAACAGCAGAGAACCAATAACACTACCCTGTGGAACGCCGGATATCAGCTCTGTTTTAGTCGATGCTTTACCATCGATTACTACAAACTGTGTCCTCTCTGACAGGAAATCCCTTATCCAGTCACAAATCTGGGACGATATACCATTACTACGCAATTTGATTAAAAGCCGTTTGTGAGGTACGGTGTCAAAAGCCTTCTGGAAATGTCGAAATACGGAATGAATTTGAGATCCCTTGTCGATAGCACTCATCACTTCATGTGAGTAAAGAGCTGGTTGCGTTTCACATGAACGATATTTTCTAAATCCGTGTTGACCTTGGGTGAATAGATCATTCCGTTCGAGATAATTCATAACATTTGAATACAGGATATGTTCCAAAACCATGCTGCAAATTGACTTCCATGAAATAGTCCTGTAGTTTAGTGGGTTACTCTTACTGCCTTTCTTGAATATTGGTGTGACCTGTGCAACTTTCCAATCTTTTGGTACAGATCCTTCTCTGAGCGAGCGGTTGTATGTTGCTGTTAAGTAAGGAACTATCGCATCAGCATAATCAAATAGAAGCTAATGGGTATACATTCCGGACCAGAAGACGATAGAAGCTTTCGAAATGTGGTGCTACAGACGAATGATGAAGATTAGATGCTTAGATCCCGTAACTAGTGGAGGTGATTAACAGAATTACGAAGAAACGGAGATTCTTGCATATCCTGAGTAGAGAAGGGATAGGTTAGTGGGGCACATTCTGCGACATCAAGGAATTATCAGCTTACGATTAGAAGGAAGTATGATGGGTAAATGTCCTAGAGGAAGGCCCAGGGACGAATACAGTAAGTGGGTTCAAAAGGATTTAGCTTGCGTTCATATTCTCAGATGAAGAGGCTTGCACAGGTTAGGGTGGGGTGGAGAGTTACATCAAACCAGACTGCGAACACACAACATTTATTTTAATCTCTTTATTGTTACTTTTATAGTAGTACGTACTTCTAATTTTTGGTCAGAGAGTGTATGAACAATTGGAAAGAGCAGGTGAATAATTTTAAGGTATGTATCAAAATTTCATTCATATTTAGCAGTTGTAATGCATTTCCAGTTTTGGCAGGCCTAGTAACTACAATCTTAGAGGCATTATTGCATTACCGGAGTAAGCCAAACAAGTATGATCTAAATATACATTCTATCTAAGGTTTGGATTTTTGTTGTCAGCTTCTATGACAATTACTTTTGAGGCTAGTTATATACGAAGGATTTAATTTTCTCCCCAACAGATTATAGTTCCTCTGCAGCGACAATGACGCCTGTTGTGGCGTAAAGTCAGCGCCACACACCAGTCGTAAGAGAACGATCGTGGAGAAGGCAGCGCTCGACCGAAAGTCAATCGCAAGCAGGCGCCGCGCATCCTGGAGGGAGTAACCGAAGATGCGCGCCGTACATATATCTAGGCAGAAATACATCTGGACAGCCGTCAGTTACTATTCAGAACTCAGGCAGTTACTAGGCAGCTAAGACGTCAGAAATAGGAAAGTACTAAGTCAGAACGCGGCTAGCAGTCACTAGGTCTCAGCGCAGCTAGCATCATATGGACGACGCCGCGGCAGCAAGAAGAGTTGGGTATTGTAAAAATCAATCAATAAATATCTTGTAATACTAACTATATCAAATTTTTTAGATGTCAAAGTATCCTGCACTAATACTTTTATTGACAACTAGACTGGGACGAATACTAAACAAAAAAGCCGACTAGGTCACAACAATGACTGACAATGAAGTAGACTATGTGGCAATCTGACAAGTATCAGCCGAAAATAAAAGAAGAAGAAGAAGTAGTTGCGTTAAGTAATACTGTAGTTATGTACCATTTGTTCACATGTATGCAACGTACGATAGTTCGCTGTAAAAAAGGTACTAACCAGAAGGTACCAGAATGTGTACTTTTTTTGTCAATGAAAGCTGGTTTCAAACCCAGAAGACATTGCTGCTGTCATTGAATGTAGATCATTCTCAGTGTTTCCGAGCCAACGTCGAGAGATGAAGTGCATGCATTGCACATTCTGAGTCGCTTATCTCTAGCAAGGACAAAAAAGACAAACCGTAGCTGACTTGTATCATCTGGTGAGATGAGACGGATCGCTCATCTATCTGTTTTGATATGGTGCAAGGTGGTGGTGGTGAATTATACTCTCTGGGTAAAAGAAAGAGAAACGAGTGCTATTTCGTACTGAGCCCATTCATTTGTGATACTGGGAACAAAAAAAATGTTCAATTGTTTGTATAGCTTATGGGACTCAACTACGGGGTCATCAGTCCCTAAGCTTACAAACTAGCTAATACTAAGGACGGCACAAATATCCATGCCCGAGGGGGGATTCGAACCCCCGAACGTAGTGGCCATGCAGACCGTGACTGGAGCGCCTCAGTCCCCTCGGCCACCGCGGCCGGCTACTGGGAACACAACACAATGTACACGCGGGTGACAAATACAATTGGATACCTCTTAACGTCATGTCGGACCTTTTTTTCGAGGCGAAATTCAGAAACTTGACATGGCATGGACTCCAAAAATAGCTGCAAATTCTTGCAGAAATACCGAGCCTTGCAGTCTCTATAGTATAAATGGTACTAGATTTGGGGCGACCCCTCGAGCAAGGTTCGCATACATTTTCGATGGGATCCTAGTCGGCTGATTTGTGTTGCCAAATGGATTACTGAAATTGTCTAGAATGTTCTCAAAACCAATCTCGAAAAACGTTTGACCGATGAAACGGAGCAATGTCATCCAAAAGCATTTCAGCTTTCTTGGATAACATAAATGGCTGTAAATGGTTTCCAAGTAGAAGGTGATAACCATTTGTAGTCAACCATTGGTTCATTTCAATAATAGGGCCCAGTTCATCAAAAGACAGCCTGCACCATTTTGGAATCATCGCCGCCTTTTACAGTGCCTAGTTGACAACTTCGGCCATTAATTAGATGCGGTCTCCGCCATGTGCAAACGCTATCATTTAAAAATACGCAAGCACCCTATTTACGCCCGACTAACCTCATAAATGACAAGCTTCTAATAACGTAGAGTATGGGGTAGATTTGAGGTTATACCTGAAGCAGCTGGTTTCCCTTTGTGACCAGCCAGTTGGAACAGTAAAAATAACCTTTTTCGGATATATACTACCATCAAATTGACATCACCTATAGGAAAGTTAAAGAGATTTCTTGGGGAAAAAAAGGCAGGAGAAAAGGAAAGCGGCTGTATGAATATCAAGAGCGCAGATGTCAAACCGTACTGAGAAAAGAAGAAGGGATACAATGATTACACAGCTTCTCTACCAGGGGAATAAATTTGCAGGCAGTGTGGTGCGTAGAAACGAAAATGGAAGTAGATAAAAATTTAATAAGCCGTACTATCCTCTGAGGGAAATTTCACAGAAAGAAGCCTGCTTCTAAACAAGGTCCTTGCTGGAAAGACACGCCCTCCGATGTACTTGAGGGGGACAACACTGTACTACCTCGTATACAGTATATGTGAGATATACCCGTCTGATTTCAAGAAGAAAGTAATAATCCCAATTCCAAAAATAACAGGTGCACACAGATACAGTACAGAACTATTAGTTTGATAATTCATGATTTAAAAATACCAACACAAATTATCTACATAATATCAACTTGTTTATAGGAGAAATGCAGGAACACATGAGGCAATACTGAAACTACTACCTGTCCTTGAAGATAGGCTATGAAAAGGCAAAACTTCGGTTATAGGTTTTGTATATTTGGAGAAACTCTTTGACCCTATTTACTGCAATATACGCAGTCCAAATCGGAAGGTAACAGTCGAACGTATATATAACTGGTGCGGAGGCCAGATAGATATTTTAAGACTCGAAGAGCATGAACGGGAAGCACTGGTTAGGAAAGGCATAAAATAAGTGTGCAGACTTTGCTCTGATCAGGCTTTGAAGGAGAGGAAGAAGAAATTTGGACATTGAAGTAAAGTTCAAGGAGGAGAAAAAGAAACGTTTTGTTGGCCGATGATGTGGCAATTGTGTCAGAGGCAGCAAAATATCTGGAATAGCAACTGACCGAAATTTAAAATGTCTTGGAAGTAGGGTATAATGAAAATCAGCAAGTGAAAAACAAGGGTAATGTAATGAAGTCGAAGAATCAATTTACACGAAGGGGACTGGGTTAGGAAACTGAACATTAAAATAAGTATATGAGTTTCTTTAGCTGTGTAGAACCAAAACTTATGAGTATCGGGGAATAAATAAAA
This sequence comes from Locusta migratoria, assembly GCA_026315105.1. Taxonomy (NCBI): domain Eukaryota; kingdom Metazoa; phylum Arthropoda; class Insecta; order Orthoptera; family Acrididae; genus Locusta; species Locusta migratoria. The sequence goes on along the minus strand of CM048744.1, from coordinate 903,466,141 downwards.
TGCAGAATAAAAGTTATGGAGTGAATCTGAATACATTTGATTCGAAGGTCAATGCCTCTGCCAGGAGCTTGAACGTCATTTTCAGAGTGAATGTGTAATTTTGTAGATATAGATAGTAGTCTTTCACGTTAGTAGAACCTCGACAGTATATAACAAGCGGATATATACTTTAAAAATACAATTCTACAGAAGATTGGTGGAGATTAGGTGGGTACATCGGGTGACTAATGAATGCTGAGGAAAATTGTGAGGAAATAATCTGTGGTATATTTTGACCACAAAAATGGATCGAACGAATGGTAGGACACTTTCTCAGACATCAAGGAATCATCTATTTGGTATTGAAAGTGTGAATATCCTACCATTTATTATAGGACCACCATAACCCCCACTGACTGTTCTGTCGGTTCTTGTCGGAAAATTTTATTCACTTTGAATAAAACACACGAGATAAATGTTCAGTGTATTCTCACCCTTCTATGCTCCAAATGTTTGACTAGTTAAAAATCATTTGTTCAGCCAATTTCTGTTGTTCAGTTTATTTTCTTTGGACAAATGTTATAATTTACATCTGTAATATTTTATCAATATTAGTCATGTCACATTTTATCAATGTTAATTGTCATACTGCTCTTCATTGAAAATTAATGTACATATACCTTCTACACAGCAACTTATTTGAATGTAAACTCCCAGCTGCATCGCTATATAATGTTTACCTGATGATGGTGTAACAGCCGAAAACCGATTAGTGAATACAATGAAATTTCTGAATATTACACATTTATCTCGTGTGTTTCATTCAAAATTGTGTTTTAAACTTAATCAATTGTTTTGCTGATGTAGACAATATTGCTGTGTTAATCAGCAACTTAGCAGTGTAAATGTTGCCCTGAAACTATTTAATTCGGCAGCCTGGGTTCTTTGTAGTAAATGAAAGTACACTGATGCATGTTTTACTTCTATTTCTATCTTGAAAATCATAAATTGCATCGGTTCAAAAAAAAAAAAAAAAAAAAAAAAAAAAAAAAAAAAAAAAAAAAAAAAAAAAAAAAAAAAAAACCTCTTGGTGATACAATCACTGAGACCGAGCTAAACTAAGCTCGAACCAAACCAAGACTGACTGGGATTCGTTGCACTCGTATTTATAGGTTCTAGAAAGTTCCATAGAGAAGTTGGTGCTATCACATTTCTGAATTATGCTTCTCTAATTTAATTAGGCCTCTTTCACAAACTAGCTGTATATAAGATTTATCAGCACGAATAGTAGACAATATTAAAAATGTTAATAAATCGGATAAAATTATATATATAATACGGATAATAGGATTAGTGTAGTGTTGATCTGTTTACATAATTGAAATTGATAAACAATGGAAGAACCGTAGAGTTTCGTTACAAACTGATTATGTCACACTGTTTAGGATACGTTACATAATCAAGGAAATGTTAGTAATTATATTCTTGTAGTAATACGACTAATTACTTAGTGTTACAAAACAACAATGTTGTCATTATTGCAAGTTTTTTTATAAATTGTAATAAAGCAAAAGTAATTTGACAGAGACTGGTCAAGACGATAGAGTTTAAGGTATGACAAGACTTTTACTTCTGAACAATATTTTTTTAAATGCTTACTCCTTTAATATTGCGACACTTTGTCTGCTCAATTACTACTTTATTGTTTACTGCGGCAAAATTCCAATGAAATTAAGGTACTCTTGGATAACGGATTGTGTCAGTAATTATGGTATACACAAAATTAAATTATGGTTTTAGAAAATAACTATACGTTGGTGACACTGCTGCGTTTACATACAAAAAAAAAAAAAAATGTTTCAAATACCTCAATAACCAGGACAAATGGGTTCGTTAAGGCTATGTCGATTACAATGGGAATCGTGAGAGGTAAAAATTGTACACTATGACCGCTAGACGTGTACAGTAAACAGGATTACCAAATGTTCAAATTTTTGTTAAGATTATGAGACTTAACTGCTGGGTCATCAGTCCCTAAACTTATTAACTAACGTATAGTACAAACAGCACAAACATCCATGCCGGAGGGAGGATTCTAATCCGGGGACCGGCCTAACGCATCATAGCATGGCGCCTCAATGCACTCGGCCACTCCCCCGCGGATGTTATTCATAATTAAGATGCTTACAGTGGGTCGTGTACCTTGAAGAACTGCATCAATCCAGTGCCTGGTGTGAAGGACACAACAATAAAAACATTTCCTGCGATAAATGTTAATAAAGGTGAAGGAAAAGAGTTCTAGATCAGTATGACTTTGAGACTTTTATTTTTATTTATTTATTTATTTATTTTTTCGTGATCAACTCTTGCACACTTCGCTTTCTGAATGAATGGAATTTCATGGATGTAATTCAAGAAATACTTTATGAACAACGAAGCCGCGTCAGAGTAGCCAAGAGCATTGAGGCCCTATGCTCCGTCGAGGGGTTCGAATTCTCCCTTGGGCATGGATGTTGGTCCTATCTGTAGTATAAGGTAGTTCATAAGTAGTTTGTAAGTTTAGGGACTGATGAACCCGTTGTTACGTCCCTTAAGCAAACATTTGAACAACAAAGTGTACGAAAAGACTTTTCGTCTTGCGAAAGTGTTCCACAACTACTTTTGTATTACTATACCGATGTGAACGAAACGCCCGCGGCGACATAGCCTTGCTCAATGAGGGGAATTGCGGCAGTGCGCACGGCCGTTCGCCGTCGGAGTTTCGACTCCTTCTGTGTTGTTCTTAGGATAAGTTAGTTTAAGTACTTTGTAAGTTCATGGACCGATAGCCACTGCAGTTAGGGCCCATAACTTAAGAAACAAGATGAAACAAACGTGGTACACACATTCTGTACCATGAGGCGACAATCACTGTGGGGGTAAGACATTCGGCACTAAGATCAGGTCGAGGCCTACGAGAAAGACAGGCCGCGGTACGCACGTCATATCACGTGATCAAGTGAGGCCTGAGCCGGCGCGATCGCTAGCAGGTTGGCCGGCCGCTGGGGCACAGCCCACTGTCTCATAGTGGCTAGCCAATCCGCTAGCGATCGCACCAGCTCAGGTCTCGATTGATATGACGTGCGCGCCGCGGCCTTTCTCGTAGGTCTCGGATCGGGTGACATGACGTCATAGACACTGAGATGAAGTAAAACATCTTGCATTACGCGACGCGAAAGCATCAATTAATTGGGAATGAGAACTGTCAGCGATTTCTCTCTATGAAAATGTATGTCTTTGTGTGCGTATAAATACATTACCTATGGTCTCCAACAGGACTGAACCAATTTTTATGAAATATTCAGGAAATCTTTGGATTAGTGCATCGGATGATTTTGCGAAGTCTGGAACCGATCGGATCAACATGTACATTAACGTTTATGTAAAAGATTACGTTTGGCACTTGGAGCGGCAGTAGCCACCCTAGCGGGGAAAGAGAGAACCGTTGGTATCGTGCCATTCTTCTGTGACTGCAATTTTGCCGCATGGAGGGCTAGCGACGTTTCACTGACTGTTCTTGCTAATAGTGCCGCAATGGTTGAGGCAAGATTACTACTCAGAAGTTTGTCCAATACCTTTCTTTCACAACCTTTATTACTTTCATTGGTCAGTATTTACAGGTTTTACAATTATTAATATATTATGTTACAGTAATAGCAACAATAAGTAAAAACATAAAAAGGCACTGATATGCACCTTCCTGTTTATCCTCATGGTTTACATTATTTTCTTTTCTCTCCTTTTTTCAGAGTGTTTTCTTAATTCAAGTGTCCTTCCATATGCCTCAGATTAGGCCTCTGCGTGACGTCACTGTCGAAAAGCCTCCAACAGCGCGAGAAGTTCATTTCGCTTATGGCACTCCCTTGAACTAACAGTCCTTTACAAAACTTAAAGATAATGACGTGGGTTATTGGTTCCATAGGACTTTGCCTACACAAGAACTCAATGTTACTATTTAAAACGGCGCTCAACCCCGTTCACTTCGCTTCAAGCCATCACAAAAATAAAATATAAGCTACGGCTTCCCTTGACACATGTATCCCATAATTTAAAAATTTCTTCTAGATAACTCAGTCTTCAGTTAGTTTCAAATATTATACAATTTTCAATACTACTGAAAACGCAACAATCACGAGAGCCCTCCGTTCAGTATTTTGCACAGCGCAATCAACAATATTTTAAAGAGTTACATCTTACTCACACATGCAGATATTATGAAGAAAGACTTTGAAACTTCCTGGCAGATTAAAATTGTGTGCTGGAACCGGGACTCGAACCTGGGACCTTTGCCTTTCGCGGGCAAGCGCACTACCGACTGTGCTATCCCGACACGACTCACGATGCCGCCTCAGAACTTTACTTCCGCCAGTACCTCGCCTCCGACTTTCCAAACTTCACAGAAGCTCTCCTGCGAACCATGCAAGACTAGCACTCCTGGAAGAAAGGATATGGTGGAGACATGGCTTAGCCACAGCCTAAGGGATGTTTCCAGAATGAAACTTTCACTCTGCAGCGGAGTGTGCGCTGATATGAAATTTCCTGGCAGATTAAAATTGTGTGCCGGAACCGGGACTCGAACCTGGGACCTTTGCCTTTCTTCCAGGAGTGCTAGTCTTGCATGGTTCGCAGGAGAGCTTCTGTGAAGTTTGGAGGCGAGTTACTGGCCGAAGTAAAGTTGTGAGGCGGCATCGTGAGTCGTGTCGGGATAGCACAGTCGGTAGTGCGCTTTCCCGTGAAAGGCAAAGGTCCCAAGTTCGAGTCCCGATTCCGGCACACAATTTTAATCTGCCAGGAAGTTTCGTATCAGTGCACACTCCGCTGTAGAGTGAAAGTTTCATTCAAGACAGACTTTGTTTATTTCTTGCTGCTTCCTACTTAGTGCCCTTCTTGAGTTTGAGAAGACATTGTATTTATGAATAGACCTTTCGCAAAACTTGGCGCTCTGTAGTCGCCAGTTTAGCGTTTTGACGACACTGAAGATTTTAGGATTGCTTTTCCTGTACTTAATGCATGAGCCAGTAATTCGTTTCTCGTGCTCTGCGTATTGTTTTCAGCTAACAAACGCAAGTTTTTGTCTTTTAATAGTGGTAATTCTTTATTAAGCCAGTTCATTTTATCCTCCAAATGATCTTTTTCTGCTTCTGTGCTTTGATCCACTTTTGTAAGGTGACAGCTGTTTCTTCCTTTCATTTATTTGTTGGGTAGAAGACGAAGAAACAACAATAGTGGCTGTAAAAGTGTGCAGCGTACGAATTTCATTTGGCTTTAAAATCTCCTTTGTCTGAAGTTTTAGTAATTCGCCTTGGAGATCGCCTATAAACCGTCTTCTTTCAAATCTCTGCTACCGAGTGTAGCGTTTTTCATGTTGAGACTGTTACTTCTACAGAGCTGAACCAAAGGAGTACACGTTTCGGGATCATTTGGGATATAATGAAGTATTATATTCCCACATTTAGCCTTGTTATTATGGTTTACACGGTCTGCAACAGCAGAATTCGATTTTATCAATGTCAAAAAAAAAAAAACGAAGAAACTTGATAGAACACAAAAATAAAAATCAGCAACACAAAATTCACTAGCTTTAGCGCATAGGAGAGGACGACAACCGGGCGGAGCTTCTCGGCGGTTACGTAATGGGCCGAATGGAGAAATATCTCTGTTCTGCGCATCAGCAATGGGCCCCACCTATGGTGGACTCTCTCAGCTACGGGCTCTACTGCCGTTCAAAATGACAGAAGTAAACTTGTACATGAACTTTAGAGTGTGATATTAGTATGAAAATATGTATTAAAACATGCTAAAGATTATCATATGACGTGCGGTACTTCTGTGTGATGGTATATACATCAGCCAGCACGGCTTGAGAAATATAGTAAAACGTATCTCCTTCTGCCGCAGTTACATCATAAAATGTGCGAGCAGTCATTGTCAGAAGGTAGTATGTGTCATATGGAAGTTAGGGTAGTTCTGGGTTATGTGCGAAGGTAGTGTAGTGGTGCCGGGCGCCGTGGCTCAGCGTTCACGGTCAGATAGGTAACACCCTTTGTAATGAAAAATGCTGCGACAAATATTCAACGAAGAACAAGCGCGAACATGAAAACGACCGCAAAGCATGAATCTATCTAAAAATAAAAGGAAAAAAAGTGGTAATGCCAACGCTCTCGAAAGTGGTAAAACCAGGTTCGAATTCCGGTATGGTACAAAATTTTCATATGTCACCTTTAAAATCATACAACTGATGCTCATCCATATTTGCAATTACGAACATTTTTGTTGTAATTACGCTAAGGATAGCAACTAACAAAATACATACAAACATCGATGTTAATAGATATACAATATACGTTCCACCTATGGGAATTAGGGGCTGGTCGGTACTTTTATACATAATTTGAAACCTTTCTGTCAACCATAACAAAATTGTGAAAGGAAAACTTGATTGCATACCACTTTTCTGCTGTTCACACCGTACAAATACAGCATTCGCTGCGACGTTACAATATATTACTTCTACACTAATAACTCTATTAAAGAGAAATCAGTACATACATACACCACCAGAAAGTAACATCGATTTAATATAGTATGACATATATGACGTAGTAAGAAACGCTAGAAAAACCGTCCCAGCACGCATCATGTTTTATTTTATAACGTTTTGATTACTAACTCTTTCTGCGACATATTTCACAGAGTTTGCTGATTTGCCGCTGTATGTACCTGGATAATAATATAACACACATTTTCAGGACACACGTCAGCATCAGCATAAGGATAGAGATCCGTAAAAACGAAACTAAATCCGAAATTCGTTACTGATACTGGTGAAAGGGAGACAAATCGTGAGGCAGAAAGCAATGGAAAGAAGGGAATGAAGGAGATGCAGTAATATAAGAAAGGAATGAATGCATAACTGGGTGACACCCTGTACTAAGACCAGTCTCCGGTGAAGAAGAAGAGGCGGGCATGGTAAGATCGACATTGAAAGACCATAAATTTATCTCTTCCTGTATCATCACTTTAGAATACTGAGTAATCACAAAACTAAGGGTCAGATATTACCCCACGTACAGCACAATAGATATGTCAGATATACGTTCTGTTCCATGAGACAGTACAAATGTTTCCTCCATACGTAATGTCAAAAGTTTGTAATGCCTTCGCAAGTTTTTGAAGGAAATGAGGCACTGTCCTTAATTTCTACCGCATTGCAAAATACTTTTAAACTGTGGATGGTACTCTTCTGCATTACAACTATCAGACCAGGAGGGAGCAAGTATTGTAAACTGCACATACGAGGTGCGAAAATAATGATACTTATTGTCTTTGCAAGATGTGGCATCACTGCAGGCTTGTGTAGACACAATATTATTGACCATGGTCTAATAGCTGCTGCTTCTAGTCCAAATGGCACATCGATGCAACTGCTCAGTCGTGAGTTGTGCTGTAATAAGTTAATACGTGTTTGTGTCTCTCGTCACGGAAATGAAACCGCATAATATTTCACAACGGTCTGCCATTTCTTATTCCGTTAAATTGGATGAAAATGCGACGTGGCCGAGGAGACTGAGGCGCTGCAGTCACGGTCTGCACGGCCACTACGGTCGGGGGTTCGAATCCCCCCTCGGGCATGGATATTTGTGCCGTCCTTAGTCTAAGTTAGTTGTTAAGTAGTTTGTAAGTTTAGGGACTGATGATCCCGTAGTTAAGTCCCATAAGCTTAACAAACATTTCAACATTTCAGTCTCTGACAGAATTACTATGTCATCTGCAAACCTCAAAGTGTCTATTTCTTCTCCCTGAACTGTAATTCCCGCTCCATAACTTTCCTTGCACTCCTTCACAGCTTGTTCCATATACAGATTGAACAACATTGGAAAATGGCTACAGCCGTATCAAAAAAAAAAAAAAAAAAAAAAAAAAAAAAAAAAAAAAAAAAAAAAAAAAAAAAAGTTCAAATGTTTGTAAGGCTTATGGGACTTAACTACGGGGTCATCAGTCCCTAAACTTACAAACTACTTATGAACTACTTACGAACTAGGACGGCACAGATATCCATGATCGAGGGGGGATTCGAACTCCCGACCGTAGTGGCCGTGCATACCGTGACTGAAGCGCCTCAGTCTCCTCGGCCACCGCGGCCGGCACAGCCGTATCCTACTCCCTTCTCAAATACTGCGTCCCTATCTTGCCCTTCGACTGTTACAACTTCTGCTGGTTTTACCTTTCCTTAACCTATTCTAGGAGATAGGTCGTAATGTGGGTATGGCCTCCCGTGTTTCTACATTTGTTCTGAATCCAAACTGATCTTCCCCGAGGTAGGATTCCAGCAGTTTTTCCATTCGTCTGCAAATAATTCCTTAGTATTTTGCATCCAACGGAATATCCTTTACTCCAGGGGCCTTGTTTCGACTCTAATCTTTCAGTGCTCTGTCAAATTGTTCTGGCAGTATCGTATCTCCTATCTCATCTTATTCTACTTCGTCTTCCCTTTCTGGAATACTGCCTTCAAGTTCAATCCCTTGTATAGTCCCTCTATATATTCCTTCCATCTTTCAGCTTTCCTTTCTTTGCTTAGTGCTGGTTTTCCAGCTGGTTTCGTCTCGAAAGGTATATTTTTTTCCTATAGACTGTATCTATCATTCCCCTAGTTATACATCTTCTTCTACGGTCTTGCATTCGTACTTCGTCACCTGATTACCCAGTTTGCACATCCTGTCAACCACATTTTTCCAACCAGCTGTACTCATTATTGCCTAGTTCAAAAGCTGTATTTTTTATTTTGTCCTTTATCAGTTGACTTCACTATATCCTGTTTTTCCAGGGATTTCTATTAGGCCTTGTCCTTCTGCCTATATGATCCTCTGCGGCCTTCACTCTCAGAGCTACCCATTCTTCTTCTACAGTATTATTTTCTCCTATTTCAGCCATTCCTTGCCTAATCCTCCCTCTGAGGCTATCAACAACCAATGGTTCTTTCGATTTGTCCAATCCCCTTAATTTTCTACCATGTTGCAGTCTCTTAACTTTCAATCTACAGTTCATAAGTTATGGTCAGAGTCTACAGCAGCCATTGCATGCCATCACCTCTTTCATTCCTTTCCTGCATTCCATATTGACTTTCTATATTTCCTATTCTTCCTTCTCCAACAAACGAGTTCTTGTCCCCCTTCACAATCAAATTTTTCTCTCCCTGCTCTGTCTGAATAATTTCTTATAACTCCTCATACACTTCTTCGACCTTCTCGTTATCGGCAGTGTTAGTTGGCATATAAATTTACTACTGTTGTTGGTGACGGATTCGTGTCTATATTTGATGCGATCATGCGTTCAATACGCTGTTCATAGTAAGTTATCCGAATTCTTATTTCCTAACTCATTATCCGAACTAGTTCTGCAGTGTCAGCAGCCGAGTTCGTATTTATAACCCTGTACTCACCCGACCAGAAATCCTGTTCATCCTGCCATAGAACTTCACTAATCCCCATAATATCTAACTTTAAGCTATGCATTTCTGTTTTCAAAGTGTCTAACTGAGCTACCCGCTTCCATAATGTAATCACCGCTGAGTACTTTCAGCTGCAGATCATCTGCTTAAAGAAACTTAAGAACGCTCTTCTGTGGCTAATGGAAGGCCATTTATAAATCCAATGCCGGGCTTAGCGTGACGTCTTCATGGCAGAGGGGTAGCGCTGTAACAAATAAGTTTGAAAGAACTCGTATGGTGGCGAGGGTGGGTGGGGGGGATGGAATGAGTTCTTATTTAGAAACAATGGATAAAATGTTTTGGGTTTACCACGGACCAGCGGCAATTATATATAGGCCTACGCATGACAACATCTTATTTGCTGTGTACTATAGTATATAGGTAAACTTCGATCGACGAGTCGGATTTGGCGCCAACTGTATGGATCGATTAATTACTTTCACATGAGACCTCCATCAGTAGAGTTTTGAAGAGCGTCAATTTTACAGTTTACAGAATCGGTGGGAACTGAGCTTGGATTTTGATAAACAGAAAAACAAAAATGATTTGTTTAACTTTATAATCAGTTGCCTTTATCTAATCATTACCCTTTATCTCCTCATCCCCGTTCCTCGTCCTATCTACTGTCCCTCTCTCTATCCATTTGTCTTCCTCACCCTCTCTCAGGCCATATCCTTATACCCTAGTCTAACAATTTGTATAAAATATCTTTCAAGGTTGATCGCTCAAGCTGTGTAGAAGAAAGATTCCTCTTACATGAGTCGTATAAAATTAATGTGGGCAGTGATCTTTCTTGTTTTGAGGTTCAAGTGTGTAAAACGTCTTCCATATCGACAAAGAACACTGGCTTTGCATTGAAGTCTGTTGGAAGGCATCCTCCACTATATGCCGTATGAAATCTTAAGAATATACTGATTTTCCTCTAATGTTGAACGTTATGTGCGCATATTTCATCAGGATCGGAGTTAAACTATCTCTTTCGAAGTGCGTAGTACCCTTCATCTTCCTATCTTATTTGCTTTAATGTTCATTTTATTCTGTACTTTAACTAAATTATTTCAAATTAAAAAAATCGGTACCATCAATTCCTTGTCCAAAATATAATCGCGGAATCTACTTTAACAATTATGGCATCATACGAAGCAAGGGCAACGTTATAGGCGCAAGAGTGACGGGCAGCAGCATCGCTGAGGTAACGATAAGGTGTGGGTTCTCCCGTACGACCACATCAATTTTGCACTGTAAATATCGGGAATGCGGGAAAACATAACTCCGACATTGCTGAGGCTGGAAAGAGACGAACGACGACTGAAGGCAATCTTTCAATGTGACAGAAGTACAACCGGACATTGCTGCGGACTTCAATTCTGGGTCGCCAAAAAGTGCCAGCGAGCGAGCCATTCACTGAAACATCATCGATACGTGCATTCGAGGCCGAAATGACTGCACAACAGAAAACTTTACGCTTCGCCTGGGCTCGTCGACACCGACACTGGGCTGTTGACGACTGGAAGCATGTTGCGCGGCCTGACGATTCTCGTTTCCATTTGTATCGCGCGGATGGAGTTCACGGCTATGGAGACCACCTCATAACGCCATACAACCTGCATGTCAGCAAGGGACTGTTCAAGCCGGTGGAGGCTATTTAATGTTGTGGGGCGTGTAGAGTTGGAGTGATATGGGACCCCTGATACGTCCACATACGACACTGACAGGTGATACGTAGGTACGGACCATGGCTGATCAACTGTACCCATGCATGTCCAGTGTGCATTCCGACCATACCACAATGGAAAAATGCTCCTATCACAGTCACTCGCCGTCGGAGCTTCCAGTCTTCCCTCGAGCATGGGTGTGTGTGCTGCCCTTGGTGTAGGTTTACATAGTTTCTATGCCTACGGACTGATAAAATTTGAAAATTTTCTTGACGAACGGGAAGCGACTGACCTTGGATCAGTTTTCTCACATTGGGAAGCGTTATACAATATTATATTCCAAAATTACATCAGCAACCTTTTGTTTGAATGCCGAGGCGTATAGCGGCGGTTAGAGACAGCAATGGCGACAAAATTATCAGAAGAAGCCGACATAGCTATATAGGAAAAAAAATTCTAGTGCCAAAACCTGCATAATATTTTTATTTGTTACACTCGATCGGTTTTGGCAGTTGCAGTCCTGTTCATGGCAACAACTTCCGAAACTACTTTAGTATAACCAATCAAAATAACTACAGTTTTTGGTAAAGATTTTATATTATTGTATTTTTATTTTTATTTATCTATTTATTTTAATGAATTAATTAATTTATTTTTTGAAAATGCATTGCTACTGAACTTTACCTCCTAAAAACAACAGTAAAAGATAGCTATACTGGTTATTTATTCAAGATTACCGAATTTGGTAAGCAATGTTACTGTCGTGAGACGGTATTTATTCTTTTACAGAAAATTATGGTCGACCGCCCCCCTCCAACATCTAAGCCTGTTGTCTCTAACTGTTCAATCTATGTTATTTATTCGGAGGTTTTATTTGATTTATTCATTACGAACACCATCTTGTCGTTGTTCCCATCTGTTATTACCTGTGATTATACTTGGCTGCTTTCATATCAGTAACCTCAACCTTATTAATAAGTTAACCTATATTGAACCTGCTTTCTCTCCCGTAGAAAAAATGGGTCAAATGATTAAGCGGTGCATTGCTAAGTTATCTGGGTACTGATTCTTTTCTTTTTTAGCGGATCAAACAGACGGAATTCACAGGAAGGCATGTCAGGCCAATAGGGCGGATGTTCAAGCTCCTCCCACCTGAACTTGTCTAGTACACTTTGCGTGACTCTTCACGAAAATGAGCATTCCACTGTCTCACCTATTGGTCCGTATACGGACAAACCACCAACGGGCGATGAAAATCGGCCGGTTTAACACTTTCCGCAGTCAGAAATCTGATAACACCTCGCTGCTCCTCAATTGTTGAATTTTAAAATGAGAATGCCACGATGGCCGTCATTTCGACGAAACACAAAACTGCCTGCTTTGCACCTGAGTCATATGCGTGTGCCCCCCGCTTTCGTACAACCAGGCCGGATGCTACACTCGAGTCCCTAGATGTCGCACTAAGTTATAACAAAGCGGTGTATTACAATTTTAACCGGTTTTGTTGTTAAGACGTTAGAAATTTTTCATTTGAACAACCTTCGCACATCCTAAATACTTGAAGCGGTCAACCTGTTCTAACTTTCTTTCTCCTATTTTGCACTCAACCTGTGTAAATATCTTTCCCACAAACATTACTTTCGATTTGTAGATAATGATATTTATACTATAGCCCTTACTCTCATTTCTAGCTCTGAAGTGCTAGATGGCAACGTTTCAATCGAATCTGCCATAATGTATAAAGATCTTAGAGTTCTTCAAGATGTACACAAGCGACTTGCAATCTTGAGCCGAATGAGTTCGCCGTGTCTAAGGCCTCTCCGATGTAAGTCGTCCGCATCTGCAAGACTTCTACAAATTACAATGTTTTTGAAACTTCCTTAACAATTTTAATCTGCCAGGAAGTTTCATATCAGCGCACACTCCGCTACAGACTGAAAGTTTCATTCTGGAAACATCCCTTAGGCTGTGGCTAAGCCATTTCTCCACCATATTCTTTCTTCCAGGAGTGCTAGTCTTGCAAGTTTCGCATTAGAACTTCTGTGAAGTTTGGAAAGTAGGAGGCGAGGTACTGGCGGAAGTGAAGTTGTGAGGCGGCATCGTGAGTCGTGCCGGGATAGCACAGTAGTGCGCTTGCCCCCGAAAGGCAAAGGTCGCAGTTTCGAGTCCCAGTTCCGGCACACAATTTTAATCTGCCAGGAAGTTTCATATCAGTGCACACTCCGCTGCAGAGTGAAAGTTTCGTTCTGGATACAATGTTTTTATTTCTTCTCCCTGTCGTTGACGGGGCGATGAATTACTTTATGAATTACGAGAACTCCTTGATAATCGTCACCAATATTTCTGAAAGTATTTGAAAGCTAACTTTCGAATTGAAAAACAGAAGGTATTGTGGTACGTGACAGTGGAAGTAAATACGAGGTGGTGGTTGATATTTTTGCTGTGACAGGAATATCGAAAGTGAATCCGATTCCGTCTTAGATACGCTTCTGATTTTATTTTTATTTTGTTTTATTTTATTTTATTGCAAATTAAAAATACGTTGCCGGCCGCGGTTTGCCGAGGGGACTGAGGCGCTCCAGTCACGGTCTGCACGGCCACTACGGTCGGGGGTTCGAATCCCCCTTCGGGCATGGATATTTGTGCCGTCCTTAGTATAAGCTAGTTGATAAGTAGTTTGTAAGTTTCGGGACTGATGACCCCGTAGTTAAGTCCCATAAGCTTAAAAAAAACCATTATGATCAGATGTTCGTGTGAGTTTTGACTGATGCTGGACAGTATGAGGAATGAATTAGGGTATCGGAGAACGTACTACGTTCCGTTTATCATGAAAATCTCTCGGGCTTCTAGTTGGATGATTTCCTCCGAGCCCATTCTCTAAGGAGCTGATGGAGAGGGGGCGCCGCCGTCATAAATATTTGAACCATCGCACATCTCGCTCTGAGAGGGTGACACTTTCCGACAACGTCGCGCTACATCGACATTCCACCCAGCTGGGGACCATAGGGACTTTCATCAGCAGTATACGCAAAGAAAGTCTGTATTCAAATACACGCTCCTCTTCTGTCTGAAGAACGGCACATTCGTTGCAAATTGTATTTTATATCTAAAATTTAAAAATTAATGTTTTTTTGTTTGTCTTTTTGTTCCCCTCTTTCAAATCAAAATAGCACATGATTTTTATGCCACGCTACATTTACACTGTACGCGACGAAATTCCGATATCTAACTAAGCGTTTCAGAGCATAACTTGACATCTACATAACAAAACCAGTGGATACACAATGTGTTTCTCTAAGATAGTGGTTCTCATTGTCTTCTGCATCCTCATTCAGCATTAGATAGTGAAAATGAGATGTGCAACACAAGTCTACAATAGAAAATCATTTAGTAGAAACCGTAATTGTACATTTAGTGTGTTTTATGACGATGGATGTGTTTGAATTCCTTGATTGTTCCCAATGCAGGGTTGAGAATGACCGGTTTCGGACTTGTGCTCCTCTTCAGGTGCTTAAAACCTTCAGAATTTTACATGTGTAGCATGTTGGTGGAGTTCACTGTTCGAAAACAAATTATTTGGTATTAATAATAATAATAATTAGTAATTAATTACAGGTGGCGATATAACATGAACAAACACACAGTTTACTTTCATTTAATATTGCATCCAATTCGCGATTGTCCTTTTGACGCACTTTTTACATACATTTGGTGCAGAATCTCGAAACCGGTCGTGTCATAAATAAATAATATGATCTTTAATGTGACTGGTAACCGTTTTTATTCTGAACCCTGAATTCTAAATTTCATTACACTGTTGCAGTAAGAATCAATTACAACAAAGAGGTGAAATCCGTCTACACGTAAATCAAACCTGTATCATTCGTGAAATTGCAGCAATAACAAGTGGATTTCAAGTATAGGAGAGTGGAATTCCATCTCGTACTCGTAAATTTTCCAGCGCCACTAATAAGCCCATAGTCAGGATAATCCAGCTGCATCGAGTCAGATGAAATCCGCTTTTATTGGACTTCCCGATATTAAAAATGTTTGGTCCGTAGATGACAGCGTGAATGTGTGGCGAAGATATTCGCAAGCTTTTCGTATGACGTGATGCTTAAATATCCAATAGCAGAATCTGTAGCGAGTGCGGAGCATTATCATGCTTTTATATACACCGATAACTTTCCATCGCAATGTACTCCATGCTTTTATAATTATCAACCCTGAAGCAACAATGCAACCAATAAAACCATTTTCAAAGAGTAATTATTGTTCCGCATTTCGCGTTATAATTTTCAAATTACTATATATCTATCAGATCGCTATAAAACAGTGCCAAAAACCTTCCTCAGGTATAAATTAGTAACTCTACAAATATTTAAGCCTCTGCGTCTTGTCGTTCGGACGTGATAAGCGTACATCGAACAGACATTCACATTAATATATATATATATAGATAAATAGCTATCCGATCGCCATATAACCGTGCCTAACGCCTTCCCCGGGTAGACATTAGTAACTGTACAAATTTGTAACTCTTTATGTCTTGTGGTTCAGACGTGATAAACGTACACCGAACAGACATTCACACTTATAGATAAACAATTCTATATGCAGTAAAGGCATTTGACTGCAGTTCAAAATTTATCTCTTGATGTAGTAAGCATGATTAAAACCGTGCAAAGAATGAAAGCAGAAAAGTTAAAAAAATGTGTGAACGCGGCCGTATGGGTGCATAACCTCGGCAGTGGAATGTAGAGACGTATTTCTCTCTCTCCCCTCCCCTCCACCCCTCTCGTTCTCGCGTTCTCCATTTCCACGATGTAAGTTACGGCCGATGGTATAGGTTTGGCGGCCCGCCAGCTAAAACTCTGGAGAGGCGATAAAACCTGAGCCTCGGACACAGCCGCTGCCGCCGCTCCTCCGGGGGAAAAGAGAAGCCGCTCTGCCTGGCCTCATCCTACACATTCCCACCCTCATCCTGTTGCTCCTCACCTTATGACGTATATAATCCTAGTTGCTTCCACTGCGCTGGAAAAGTGAGCCCTCACTTGGTCAATGTTATTTTACCGATGGTAGGTACAGGTCACATACTTTTTCGTGGCCCATTTGTGATCGTCGGAAGTCGGCTGAATTCGTCCGTCTACGGAATGTTTATGCTCTCTACCAACCTTACCTCGTAACAGTATTGTACACCGAAGACATAGTCAATGTATTGTTGATTTGTGACTGGTATTCATTATTGTGTACTACTTTGTTATTTTCTAAAATACGTACACATACGCCAACGACCTCTTTTAGAAAAAAGAAGGCTGCCCTTGAAGGTGGTGAGAAGAATGTAAATTCCGATTGTTATTCAGTTACGACAATAAAAAAAGGCAGAAAGCGTTGCTACATCCGCTTAATAAGTCCCTTAAAAATATTAATATTTCGTAGATATACGTTCCAGTTTTCTATTAAACATTAAACTGATACTTAATTTCGTATTATATCTGACCCTTTAACCCCTTACATGTTGTTTCTTTTAAAACCTGTAAGCTATACACCGTAAGTTGGGGGCACTGGGAGAAAGAGGCGGGGCTTATTGTAACAGCCAATGCGCTACGAGCTCAATGCAAACTTCAGCACCCAAAATTATCCGCTCAGGGGCCACGTTTAAGTGCGTGATCTGTGAAGTCAATATGTTTACTAGTTTCATCCAGTCTGTTTTATTTATATACTAGCGAACCCAGCAATGCTTGGAAATTGCTAAATATGCATGAGAATTAAAAACACATCCTACACTCCTTTCTTTGTCTGGCCATCACATCCCAAATCTCTTTGTCTTTTTCTTACTTCCTTGTCCTCTCAAGCTCCTCACTGTACGAGCTACCAGAATAGCCTGCGTTGTTCGGGTATTTACATACACCAATATTCAGTTAGTCAATGTACTAAACCCTCCTCTCCCTGTACGTCTTCTCCCTCCTCAAAGTCTACATACTTCTGCCCCCTCCTTCTTCTCATCGCCTCTGTCCTCCTACCTCTGTTATAACCTTCATGCTCTCTGTAAATTTCCTCCTGTCCTCCCTCTCCCACTATCCCCCTCTCTGTTCATCGCTTCCCTCTCTTGTATGTGATAAATTACAGTACCGGTCAAATTCATGGTGATCGGTGAAACATTGTCAATTCAGTACTCTCCGCCATTCACCCGACGAAATCTAGAGTAGACAATGACGTTGCTCCTCTTTTGAAGCTCAGTTGTACAAAATCTTAACGCTGTCGGATGAACGATGCGACAATAAAACACACTTTTATACCTTACGTAAAATTGTGAAGAAATGTGTATTCTGAAAAAAGCTGTAGAATCAAGGAAACGTCCTAAATCGAATATGATAGTAATAATAATAATTTCTTGTGTCTTAGTAACCTGGTGTGTTTCGATTGGACAGCACTTCGGGTCCTAACTTGTCCCTATCGTGTCCCAATTATCCAAAGGGAAAAAGCAACATAAAGTTTAACGTGGAATACGTACCACATGACGATACTGGCGACTCGTCTCATCGTTGGGAGGAGATGGCTAAATTCATACTCGAAGAGAAAGCGTGATCCCCGCTTGTGCGGATCCGCATCCTTCCGTTCAGACCTGCACTATGACGCTATCCCAGACTTCATGTTGCAGGACACAGCCTTTTCTTCGATACTTACCCAACCTAGATAACAACATTTAATTGGCGATAAAAATAATAATGAGGTTAATAATGGATATAAAAACTACCCTATTTTTTAAGTTGGACCAAATCACACACACTGTGTGAAATTTTATTGGGATTGCGCAGTCTTGGATTTTATTACGGACAAACGTAGTGACACGGGATTTATATATATACAAAGGTATAAACTTCCAGTAAGGAATTACTGTGGTGTCGCAAGATTGAACGTGCGACACAGACGCACGAGTCGAACTATCCTTTACCCAATTACTAGCCTCTATTCCATTATATGTCTCCGAGAAAAGTACTGCTTCTAGTTCGAACCCGTCACAATTAGTAAACCTGCAAAGACTATGTGGAATTTTGATACAATGCGGCAATTACCACACTGAGAGGATAGTTTCAGTCTAGGAACTGAAGACCATCGTAGTTTAGTCACATAAGAATTACAAACTAACAGCTAACAGCTGATTAGCAGACTTAAAAACATTTGTGAACAGAAGTTTGTGGAATATATTGAGGATATG
This sequence comes from Locusta migratoria, assembly GCA_026315105.1. Taxonomy (NCBI): domain Eukaryota; kingdom Metazoa; phylum Arthropoda; class Insecta; order Orthoptera; family Acrididae; genus Locusta; species Locusta migratoria. The sequence continues at coordinate 903,447,762 of CM048744.1, read as the reverse complement.
CTGACTACAACTAATATCTAATTAAGAACTATGGTGAAGAACCCATTAAATACCCATTGATATTCAGATTCGCCATAGGAAATGGAAGTGTATTGGGCATAAACTGCGGCGTGATAAAGACATCGTGGGAAAACAAGCACTGGTATGGAATCAACAAGGTAGCAGGAGAAGAAACAGACTAAGGATTACATGGAGGAGCAGTGTGATAGCAGAAGCCTCCGAGAAAGGAGAGAACACTTTGATTGACATAGTGATGTAGAACACAGTCCGGTGGCGGAAGTTCATTTATGTCCTAAGCTCCACTCAGGAGATATAGAAAATAAGTCTAGAATGACGTAAGTGGAAGCTTGGAACTATAAATTCGTAATTATGTCACAAATGGCTCCTTTACGGACGCATGTTTACTGAAAGATTTTTGCTTCTGTTGTCGTGCACTTTCAACCGTGTAAGTTCGCTCCATCGTCTTTGATACACCCTGTACATCCTTTCTTGGAGATGGATGTCCGTTGCGGAGAATTGACTCACACGTTTTAGTAGTTGCGTCAGTTCTCGAACGCTGCTAGCTGCCATGGTCACCTCAACATTGGTAGACACCTAGACGAAGTTCTGGACAACCTCGCAGCACAGATGTCCGTCAAGATCGCCGTATTGTAAGGAGAGCAGTGGCAGATCGTACACATACCACGGTAGAAGGCTTGTGGGACCACAAGTATGAACCGGTTACTACCAGTAGGACTACAGGTACATAAGCCTCTGGCACGTCTTCCATTCATGCCACAGCAAATAACGTGTTCGCCTCGATTCAGGATGTCAGCAGGGTGGAAGTACGACATAGATCTGGAAAATGCTGTCTCATAGAGTTCATTCGTTCATGACACACTGACCCGATAGCAAGCATTATGGTCAGGGATGCGATCTAGAACTCCCTTTCCCGTTCATATTTGTGGAAGAATATCTGACAACCACTCGCTTCTTGCAGAATGTATTAAGGTACTTTCATTTGCCATTCTTGCAACAGAATAATTCTCGCCAACACACTAAACATTAAACAGTGTGATATGCTAGACGTACAGCAACATCTACATCTACATGGGATACTCTGCAAATCACATTTAAGGGCCTGGAAGAGGTTTCATCGAACCATCGTTATATTATTTATCTTCCATTTCATTCTCGAATAGCGCGCGGCAAGAAAGAACATCTGAATCTCTCAGTTCTAGCTCTGATATCTCGTATTTTATTCTGATAATCATTTCTACCTGTGTAGGTGGGAGTCAACAATATATTTTCGCATTCGGAAGAGAATATTGATGATTGGAGCCTCGTAAATAGATCACGCCGCAGCGATAAACGCCGTTGTTGTAATGATTCCCATCATAGATCCTGTATCATTTCCGTGAGGCTGTCTCCCCTGTATCGTGACAATAAAAAACGAGCTGCCCTTCTTTGGACTCTTTCGATGTCCTCCGTCAAATCCACCTGATAAGGATCCTACACAGGACAGCAATATTCCAAATGACGACGGACAAGCGTAGTTTTGTTGCATCTTTTAAGCGTTCTGGCAATAAAACGCAGTCTCCGGTTCGCCTTTATCTACGTGTTCTTTCCAGTTTAACTCTGAAGTAATAATAATTCCTAGGTATTTTGTGGAGTTCACGGCCTTCAATTTTGATAGATTTATCTTGTAAATAAAGTTTAACGGATTTCTTTTCGTACTCATGTGGACGACTTCAAATGACGATTCAGACGATTTTAATAGACGGTAAATGACGGCGTCATCAGCAAATAACCTAAGAGAGCTACTTAATTTCCTCCTAAATCGTTTCTGTAAATAAGGAACAGCAGAGGACTAATAACACTACCCTGTGGAACACCCGACATCACCTCTGTTTTAGTCGATGCCTTACCATTGATTACTACGAACTGTGTCCTTTCTTACAGGAAATCCCCTATCCAATAGCAAATTTGGGGTGATATACCATAACCATGCAATTTGATTAAAAGCCGTTTGTGAGGTACGGTGTCAAAAGTCTTCTGAAAATCAAGAAATACGGAATCGATTTGCGAACCCTTGTCGATAGCACCCATCACTTCGTGTGAATAAAGAGCTAGTTGTGTTTCGCATGAACGATATTTTCTAAATCCGTTTTGACCTTGGGTCAATAGATCATTCTGTTCGAGATAATTCATAATATTTGAATACAGGATATGTTCCAAAACCCTGCTGCAAACAGACGTCAATGAAATAGGCCTGCAGTTTAGTGAGTTACTCCTACTGCCTTTCTTGAATATAGGTGTGACATGTGCAACTTTCCAATCTTTTGCTACAGATTCTTCTTTGAGTGAGAGGTTGTATTTGACTGTTAAGTAAGGAGCTATCGCTTCAGCATAATGAGATAGAAATCTAATAGGTATACAGTCCGGAGCAGCAGACTTGTTCTTGTTAAGTGATTTTAGTTGCTGCACTACTCCAATTATATCTACTTCTTCCTTGTGACTGCGTAGGCTTTCCCGGCGTAATGCTTCATAATATTCTTCTCGGGTTTTGTTGCCGGATCAAAACGTCATCTTGACACGATATTTCGGCGGTCCACCTGGCCGCCATCCTCAGGTGACAGTGCTGGTACACCGACTCGCCGAGACTGAGTACAAGCCGCGAGCGGCGGCCCCTATATACGCCGCGGAAGGCCGACGGCGCGTGCGCAAAAATTGACAGTTCTGCCCTCTACGTTTCAGCGCCGCCAGTGGTGGAAGCCGGCGTAAACGATAGATCGCTATTCTGCAGAGACCGTTGTTTTTTGATGTCAAATAATAAAGGGTTCCACATTCTACTCAAAGGAAAACCCTTATCTCTGTTTATAATATTGTCAGTAAGACGAATAGCAATCGATTCTTTTAAAATACAGTCCCAATAGCGAGACGCTGAAGCAACCATTTGTGTTTCATCATATTTCATTTTATGTCCCTCAGTAAGACAGTGCTCAGCTACTGCAGATTTCTCTGGTTGAAGCACTCTTGTGTGTCGATGGTGTTCAGTACATCGATCTTGAATTGTGCGAATTGTCTGGCCGATGTAAACTTTTCCACAGTGACAAGGAATTTTGTATGCACCGGGTTTCCTCAATCCTAAGTCATCTTTTACTGAGCCCAGGAGTGCTCTAACCTTGGCAGGTGGACGAAAAATGCATTGGATGTCATGTCGTTTCAAAATCCTTCCAATTTTAGATGAAATGCTTCCAGAAAACGGTAGGAAAGCCAGCGACTTGCAAGTTTCTTCTTGTGGTTCCCGCGACGGTCCAAATTGAAAAGCACGGCAGATCTGTTGGTCCGTGTAACCATTCTCCTTGAAAACCGTTCTCAGATGGTCCATCTCTTTAGTTAGACTTTCAGCATCTGAAATGGCAAAAGCTCTTTTTGTCAGCGTACGCAGGACACCAGTGCGCTGGTAAGGTGGATGACAACTTGTTGCATGCAAGTAGCGGTCCGTGTGAGTGGGCTTTCTGTAAACACTATGTCCCAATGTTCCGTCACCCTTTCTGTACACCATGACATCTAAAAATGGAAGCTTCCCATCTATCTCGACCTCCATAGTGAACTTAATGCTAGGATGGAGGCAATTAAAATGGTCCAGAAAACGGTTCAGAGCATCTCTCCCATGTGGCCACACCATGAAAGTATCGTCAACGTACCTCCAGAAACATGTAGGTTTTAGAAACGACGTTTTCAGCGCCGTGTCCTCAAAATCTTCCATAAATAAATTGGCGACTATGGGGGATAATGGACTCCCCATAGCCACTCCGTCAGATTGTTCAAAATATTGACCGTTGAATAGAGTAATAAGACATGAGGTCTCACATACGTTGCGTCGGGCGCCGCCTCCACGGAGTAACATCTCCTCACATGAAAGAGCTGCCATCCGGTCCTTAAGAGAAGATCAGGATTTAATAATTTTACCAGCAGACAAAGGTATTTCCACGCTAGTTCTGTCACGTGATGATTACCTGCGGAAAATGGATCTTTTACTTGAGGACACAGCATACCGAGCGGATCAAAAGAAAGACGCTTTCACTGTTGAAGAAGAGTTCCTTACCTGAGGACGAGCTCAAAAAACTTCGTACTGGTGCCGCCGTTCCACCTAGATTGTACGGTCTGCCTAAGATACACAAGACTTTAATCCCACTGAGACCGATTGTGAGTAATTTGGGCGCTCCCACTTACAACCTGGCCAAGTATCTGACATCGATTCTCAGCCCTTACGTCGGTAAATGTGAACATTATATTTCTAATTCCACAGTTTTTATTCAGCGGCTGAAGTCTTTGCGTCTGAGTCCCTCTGATTTGCTGGTTAGCTTCGATGTGGTGCCGCTTTTTACCCGGGTTCCTCTGGAAGAATCCTTGCAAATTAATTAGTGAAATTCTGGACGAGGAGACAACGGAGCTTTGCCACCATGTGCTGACGTCGACGTACTTTTTATTCAACGGTCAATATTTTGAACAATCTGACGGAGTGGCTATGGGGAGTGGCGCGCCAGGCGGAACAGCTCAGAAGCTGCTTCAAGGTCACGCACTTAGTCTGCGCGCATTAAAACTGTAGTACTCTCGAGCTCTTATTGACATGACACGAAGTGCCCCAATCAATGTTTTAAAAGGAAAAGGATAAAGGATAAACTTTATTTAACTATGATAATACACCACAACATCTCCTTGAATATTAAATTTCTTCTCAAATGGGCCTTCAACTTTAACCCAAATATGAACTCCCTCGTTGGCAGCAACACGTCTTCTATTCCTTGTTCTCAAACAAAATGGCTTATCAGAAACAAAGTACGAAGTACCAAATGACTTGTTAGGTACCTCTCCAATACTCCATGTGCGAAAAGCAATAATGTCCCTCTCAGAGAAGGACTCAAGGCCACCTTGCCTCGCATTATTACAGCGAACAATCGCTATAGTAAGCCAACCAGAACCACCAAAAACTTCACTACTTTTAATACTGAAATCAAATCTAGCTCCAACAAATGTAATAGGACCATGTAACACCTCTTCTTGTGCAGTAGTAGTCAATCCATCAGATCCAGGTGTAAAATCCACAGTATCCACTGCTTTATACACAGGTAACACACTACGACGTCTCCTGTAATAACGGCGTGGCATCGTGATTCAATGCTGTTGCACGTGCGGCTGCCTCAAGCCAAATGAGACACGATGCCTGGCTGCGCCAACGCCCTTCCGCCTGGCGCGCATGGTAGCTAGAACGCCACATCCGGATTTCAGTATTAAAAGTACTGAAGTTTTTGGTGGTTCTGGTTGGCTTACTATAGCGATTGTTCGCTGTAATAATGCGAGGCAAGGTGGCCTTGAGTCCTTCTCTGAGAGGGACATTATTGCTTTTCGCACATGGAGTATTGGAGAGGTACCTAACAAGTCATTTGGTACTTCGTACTTTGTTTCTGATAAGCCATTTTGTGAACCGTTTTCTGGACCATTTTAATTGCCTCCATCCTAGCATTAAGTTCACTATGGAGGTCGAGATAGATGGGAAGCTTCCATTTTTAGATGTCATGGTGTACAGAAAGGGTGACGGAACATTGGGACATAGTGTTTACAGAAAGCCCACTCACACGGACCGCTACTTGCATGCAACAAGTTGTCATCCACCTTACCAGCGCACTGGTGTCCTGCGTACGCTGACAAAAAGAGCTTTTGCCATTTCAGATGCTGAAAGTCTAACTAAAGAGATGGACCATCTGAGAACGGTTTTCAAGGAGAATGGTTACACGGACCAACAGATCTGCCGTGCTTTTCAATTTGGACCGTCGCGGGAACCACAAGAAGAAACTTGCAAGTCGCTGGCTTTCCTACCGTTTTCTGGAAGCATTTCATCTAAAATTGGAAGGATTTTGAAACGACATGACATCCAATGCATTTTTCGTCCACCTGCCAAGGTTAGAGCACTCCTGGGCTCAGTAAAAGATGACTTAGGATTGAGGAAACCCGGTGCATACAAAATTCCTTGTCACTGTGGAAAAGTTTACATCGGCCAGACAATTCGCACAATTCAAGATCGATGTACTGAACACCATCGACACACAAGATTGCTTCAACCAGAGAAATCTGCAGTAGCTGAGCACTGTCTTACTGAGGGACATAAAATGAAATATGATGAAACACAAATGGTTGCTTCAGCGTCTCGCTATTGGGACTGTATTTTAAAAGAATCGATTGCTATTCGTCTTACTGACAATATTATAAACAGAGATAAGGGTTTTCCTTTGAGTAGAATGTAGAACCCTTTATTATTTGACATCAAAAAACAACGGTCTCTGCAGAATAGCGATCTATCGTTTACGCCGGCTTCCACCACTGGCGGCGCTGAAACGTAGAGGGCAGAACTGTCAATTTTTGCGCACGCGCCGTCGGCCTTCCGCGGCGTATATAGGGGCCGCCGCTCGCGGCTTGTACTCAGTCTCGGCGAGTCGGTGTACCAGCACTGTCACCTGAGGATGGCGGCCAGGTGGACCGCCGAAATATCGTGTCAAGATGACGTTTTGATCCGGCAGCAAACCCGAGAAGAATATTATACTTCTTCCTTACTCAGTACATCCTCTGTTGGTAATCCGAAGCCGGCCGCGGTGGCCAAGCGGACAGCGTTGCGAAGGGGAGATGTAACGGAAAAGTCAACATTTATTTAAAAAATCATTACAGCCATATTTACTACTGTAAAAATCTAGAATTTTGCATGTGTAACACAAAAGAGCTGTATTTTAACGAAAAAATATAATAACATGTGCATAATTAATATTTTCCCAGAAATTGTTTATTATAAATTTTTTAATTGTCTTTTTTATAAAAAGCCATAACTCAAATACTAATAAGGAAATTAATTTGAAAATTTTATTGTTTGGTCCTGAGAAGGTTATAAGACCACTGAATACAGTAATTATTTTATGGTACAAACTTTATCATTAACAGAGTTTTTAATTTTGCACATCTAAAATTAATTTTTTTTCTACATAAAATGATCTATAAATCAGACTGTAATTGCAGTATCTCGGATTTTTTAGTTCCAGGGAGACAACAACATGTTGTGAACAGTTCCTGAAAATTTCATACCATTAGGGCAAATACTTTTTGTGGAAAGGCTTCTAATAATGTAAAAAATGTAGAACCGAGAAAATGGATAAAAGATTTTCTACTCATACTTCAACATATAATAAGCTTACCTCAGTTTTAAAAACTTCCATAAAAATACTCCTCATCCTCCATGTTTCTCTTGTCTCCCCTTCGAGTCTGCCTGGCCTGTATTTGCAGGTAAGATAGTGATCTGTCAGCTTCCTTCACCCAGCTCTCGTCGATGGTGTAAAATGCTTTTTTTGTAAACATACCAGGATCTATGCCAACTCTCTTCAGCACTTAAATTCTGCCATTATTTCCATTATTGAAACTTAAAACTGCATCATAGACACCTATTTTAATTACTTCAAGTCCACAGAATGTCCTTTTTGAGCATCTAATCCAAATCAAATTATTGAGACTTTCATCTGCATTTTGTGTCTTTCCATGAAGACACTTCTTCAATAAATCAGGGTTCCCAAGAAACCTGAATGTGGGCTTAATTGCATTCATAACAGGTTCTGATAATGAGTGTTTATGTCAATATGTCTCATTGCTGTTATTGAACTTACACCAATCATCGTTCGGACACAGATTGTGCATTGGTGTTTGGTCAGTGGATAGTTTGTGGAAATAAATTGTCCACACAGAACGCCTCATTGCCTCTAAATTATAGGTGTTTTCCTGATAGCTCTCCCATAATATTACTGAAGAGAATCAGTTTCCTTATGAGTAAGCCTGCCTTTTCCTCCTATTGGTTTTCTATCCTCAAGTAGTTCACCTTTCTTCTCTTTCAAAAAGAGACGAAGCCTACCACCAAGTCTCTTTTGGATGTGACCAACACATTCCAACTTTTCCATTGTTGTGTAACACGGCTTTTTATCTATTACAGCTTTGAATGAAGAGGAGTCCCCATCACCAAGGTATTTAGTATATCTAACACTATACTGTTTATCAGGTCTGGAGAACATCTTCACAACTGCAGCAGCCTCCATGCCCCCACTTGAGCCACTATAATTCTTATAGCATGCGTCTGCATGCTACCGTTGCAACAGTTTTTCACTGTCTTGATTGTTAGACATTTTCCTTGTTGCACACTGGTGGCAGTATTTAGACATAATTTCTACATCTAAAGCTTTACCTGAGTCAATACCAATCACAGATGCAACCCCATACAGAAATGTGTGACCTCTTTCATCCAAGTTCCATCTACAGATACAAACAGGTCAGTAACATTTGTAGAAGATTCGCTGTCATGAATATCTACATCAGTATCTATTTCTTTTTCGTTTATTTCCACCAATTCCTCCACTGCTTTCTTCATAGAAACTTTTGCAGTATCACATACAGCATCAGATATTTCTTTATTTATTCTTTCAAACCTTACACAAGGTGGAGGCATGTTCAGAAAACCACACAATGAATTACCTCCTTCCCCGCCATGTCCAAGGTATCTCAGAGCATATGCCAACCTAAAATTACTTTCATAGGTACCGGTGTCATTTCTTTTCTTTTTTTTTTTTTTTTAATTTTTTTTTATTTTTTTTTTTTTTTGGAGGAGGAAAATAAAAATTCATAGCCACACACATTAACTACAAATAATTTAAACTCACAAGCTATTCCCACTCTTCTTTCCTCAACAACAATAATGCAATAAACGCACCTGTCCAATTCTCCTGGCCCAATTTTCGATGCTGAAGCTGAGAGCTTACGATCTTCATTTCGATCTGCTTCCTCTTTCTTGCTGGTAAACCGATTTCCATGAAACTTCCGTTTCCTAAACACAGTTTTTCCGCCACCCATTATGCATAAATATTGACTTTCACGTAAAGGTTTGCGATTTCAACCTTCTACCTACTAATGTGTGTTCGTATTGTCAAAACGTAAATAAACCACACGCAAGAAAGTTTTCAGGCAAAGGTATAGATGACAGTCAGATATATAGATGTAAGCCAACGATATCGAAAGAAAATAGCCTTCACACTAACAAATATTCCGCTGAAGGAAGCAGTTTTCCAAATGTAGGAAAAGGTGGGAGTGGCCGAGTGTGCAGGGATAAACAGTTTAACTATTTAAAGGCATTTCTAAAGCTACTATCACCATAAAATTAACATACAACTTAGATTAAACTGTGCCTATTACGAAAATAATATTTTTGAAAAATCGATTTTTGGGACCAAAATCCATTACATCCCCCCTTCTACAAACATTTGAATATTTTTTTAATGCAAGGAGAGATTTTGAGATGGAATTAAAGTCCAGGGAGAGGGAATAAAAGCTTTGCGGTTTACTGACGACATAGTAATTCTGTCAGAGACAGCAAAAGACTGGAAGAGCTATTAAACAGAATGGACAGTGTCTTGAAAGGAAGGTATAAGATGAACATTAAAAAGAATAAAACAAGGAATGTAGTGTCAGGCGATGCTGAAGGATTTAGATTAGTAATGAGACGATAAAAGTAGTAGATGAGTTTTGTTATTTGGGTAGCAAGAAAACTTCTGATGGCCGAAGTAAAGAAGATATAAAATGCAGAAGGGCTGGAGGAAGAAAAGGGTTCCTGAAGAAGCGAAATTTTTTGACATCCAATATTAGTTTAAATGTTACTAAGTCCTTTCTGAAAGCATTTGTCTGGAATGTAGCATTGTTTGGGAGTGAAACGTGGACGATAAGGAGTTCAGATAAAAAGATGATAGAAACTTTCGAAATATGGTGCTACAGACGAATGGTGATTAGATGGGTAGTGCTCAACAGATTAGGGGACAAAAGGAGTTTCTGGCCCTTTATGACTAAGAGAAGCATATGTTGGGGGACACATTCTGAGATGGAGACGAGAAGGGACGAATATAGTAAGCAGATCCAAAAGGATGTAGATTGTCCTTCGTTATCTCAGGTGAAGAGGCTTGCACAGGTCAGGGTAGCGTTTAGAGCTGCATTAAATCAGTCTGCGGACTGAAGAGCAAAACAACAACAACCATAAATTCATTTGGTAACTGCAGAACTGCAGAAATAGCGAATATGTATTTGCAGTTGGGGTGTGACATAAACCAAATATTAAGATTACTTGACTTCGTCTGGTCTGGAGGCGATCGATTCGTTTTATACTTTCCAAACGATAAGCCAAGATCGCAAACTACCAATTTATTAAGTGGCGACCGGTTTCGGTGCACTGTGTCACCATCATCTGGTCATATATATATATATATTATAATCTGGTCATCTTGTTAAAAAATTGGGTATAAAATAAGAAGTGCAACATTGCACTTAGTCACTATATATATATATATATATATATATATATATATATATATATATATATATATATATATATATATATATATATATATATATAAAGTTAAAAGCATGCCAGCTTACAAAATACTCGATATTTTGTAAGCTGTCATGTTTTTAACTTAAGTATTTTTTTTATAGTGACTAAGTGCAATGTTACACTTCTTATTTTATACCCAATTTTTTAACAAGATGACCAGATTATAATATATATATGACCAAATGATGGTGACACAGTGAACCGAAACCGGTCGTCTCTTAATAAACTGGTTGTTTGCGATCTTGGCTTATCATTTGGAAACTATAAAACATGTAGCTTGCATGGTTTGTTTACTTACATTCCATAATGGCAGGTGCTATAACATTGTCCAAAAGCATGTAATACGTATTATTTGTGGAGTACATTCACGGACATCCTGTAGAAGCTCCTTCAAAGAACTGGGTATAGTAATTACTGCCTCTCAGTATATTAATTCATTAATGAATTTGTCATGAATAATAAATATCTTTCTTCAACAACTTCTCAGTTTATACATACAATATTAGGATCAAAATTATTCAAGAACTTAAAAGCACACAGTTAAGTTAAAAGGGTTCCACTACACAGGAACACACATTTTCAAAACTTTACCAGTTACAAATAAAAATTTTGCCACAAATAAAGACAGATTTAAGAGAAGCCTGAAAGACGTATACTGACGAATCTTTGAATAGAACCTAATGATTTATGTATTGATAATAGCAGTTTTGTTATATCAGCTTGCATTTAAAAAATATATAAAAATTTAAAAAAATACGGTACAGCCACTCCTTCCGGGCGCAATACTTTTTTTTGTTGGTCAGTGTACTTGAGAGGCTTTACAGTTTCCATTTAAAAATTCTATGTAACTAGATTTCAGCATTCTCTCGTGCCTAGGCTGGATTTGGAGATGTCCTATACACCCTGAGGTTACAGAGTATTACTAAAATCAATTTATTTAACTCCCTTACGTCGAATACCTGGAGACATAGTAGTTCTGACAACACTTTCGTAGCTCTCGCTCGGTTCAATACTAGTTCTTTATGACAGCATAAGAAAGGAATAGTTATAGGTTGGTTGTAATGAGAGGTAGAATTTGAGAAACAATCGACATGCATTTTGGGTTATTACGCATTTATATATACTTGTAGTCCTATGAAAGCGGTAAAGAAAAGGAAGGAAAATGTTCCAAACAGAATTATAGTTCAACATGAAAAAGAGGCCTTATTATATTATTGTAATAATTATTTACACGCGCATAGGGTGTTTGGTTCATTTACTTCACCGAAGATGCGTTCATCGCCCTCGCGCCACAATCCGTAACGGTGAGTGTAAAATTGCATAAACGATTGGGCTCCCACAGCCGTAGTGTGCAACTTGTGGAAGTTTGAGACGGACGGGAGGCGAGCGCGGGTAGCCTAGTGGTTAAGGCGGCAACTGTCCCGAAGCGGGAGAGCCGGGTTTGATTTCCGGCCGGATCACATGTTCACTTCCATTATTGTGTAATTTCAATGCCGCAATGCAATTAATGTCAATCTTTTCTTTCCTAATCCCTCCCTCCTGCCCTAATAAATAATTTGCAATTTAAGAGTACCTGGAGTATTATCAGTAACCGTTTAATCCTCTCTCAGTATTTTCCAGCAACTTCGAGATCAATTTGTAATGCTGCTTTCGTATGAAAATGGGTGTTGCGTATTAAAGTTAAGGTTGGGGACCGCAAATGAAATTTTACCAGGTTATGAAATATTTTTAAATGAGATCACTAAGCAATTTTGACAAGAAAGGGACAATTTAAACAAAATTATTGGATACCGCCATTAAATGGTAGCGGTCGTAATTTCGGTGGCAAATACAACACCAGAAAGCAACATTACAGAAGAAGTCGGCGGAATCTAAATTTTACCTCATTGAGAGCTGGTACAAATATTTCGGTCATGTTCTGTAGTGATTCTAGCTGTGATGAATGGAATATTACTTCGATAACTTGATACTGGGATTGTGCGTTTCGGTTACTATTGTTCTATGACCGTGTGGGAAATTAATCATGATAGTCGCCAAAAATTGCAAAATTATCGGACTTCATAAACATTACGAAGATTTTTCTGCAGGCATTAAAATGTAATAAACCATTCATAGACACGAAATAAATAAGTTACACAGAGAATGTTTTAGTACAATCGCGAAACAAATCGCAACAATACCCGAGCATCACTTTATGAAGTACTGGATCTGCTGAAAATAAATAACTTTAAAATTAGTAAGAATGGGGAAGGGATTGTAAGTAAGTAGGATATTTCAAATTAACTGTGGGGTTTTATTGAAATTAATAAAAAAAACTAAGCTCACACTTACATGACACGTCCTAGCACATGGAGCAGAAGAAAGTAAGTGACGAACAGTTCCGCTCTCTCCCTTCAGCTTGTTGCAAAAACGTTGAACGTGACAAATGTCACATGTTTATCGATACGCTGTCAGAGAGAGAGCAGAAGTCAGCGACAAGCATCGCACAAGTTATAAAAAAAAATCATTAATGTATTACTACAAATTACACGGAACGGCTGGAGGTCATCAAAATTTTTTTTGAGACATCCACGAATATTAAACGAATAAATAAATTGCAGATCTTAGTATTAGAATTAGGAATGGTGAATACTGCTAAATTGTATGTAAGTTATTTACTGGGAATAATAAGACAGTCTTAACTGAAGGAAATGATTAATATATAATTATCGCTTTTTGACGTCTTTCCTAAAATAATAACTGTGGAGTATACTCAAATGTGGACGTGAAAAGAGCCGTCAGCAAGACAGAAAAGATTAGGATTGAAGCTTTTGAAATGTGATGTTACAGAAGAAATGACTGGATGGGAGGAATAAATAATGAATAGATTTTGTAAGAACAGAGAAAAAAGCTTTATTGTATGATTTAATAAAAGCAGAATATATCAATAGGACATTTCCCGAGGCAGTATCGCAACCGTTAATTTGCTAATGCAGGCATTGTCTGTGAATATGTATGTGTGTGTGGGGGGGGGGGGGGGAGGGAAGAGGGGGGGGGGGCAGATGGATATTGTCTGTCGATGTGGATCTGTAGTGCAGTAGTTACGCAGATATGACTAACCTAATTTCGGACTCATGACTCTGACAAAACAAATAATTAAATTTCATTGCCATCAACTGTAGATGAAAGAAAAGCATATAAAATGAATGTAAATTCATTTCTATAACTAATTAACTCTTAATAATAGCCTTTGTTCCCAGCGTGAAACAGCATTGCTGTAACAATACTGAATGACAAGTATGAGAAGAAGTATCATTATCACAATATACAAATAAATGTGCTTGAATGTTATGGAGTCATTCGACGTAGAATTTTAGAAAGAACGAGTACTAAAATGAAACACTTAATTTGCTAAATTTATTAGAACGTATAACACACCTTAAGACAGACCTCCTCACTGAACAACTAATCACCTTCATACAACGAGTGTTGCCTCAGGAGAAACAGTACCATATGAGATTGACGAGCTATTCTGACGGAGAATCCGAAGCTAATTTTATAAAACAAACAAGTCCTTTTTCGGCCAATCTAGACGAAATTTCCTTCTACAAACATCCAATACCAAGCGTGAGACAGGTTCGTAAGGTTTGTCGCCCCAGAAACAGCGTACATCATTCTCGCCAGTAGCTCAAATTCATGAGCAGTTAAGCTGATTTTGAGGGAGGTCTCACAGTTATCGTCTGTTGGTACCATTCGAATTGTTTGGATGATATTTTTTCGAATGGTCTTACAGCACGTTGCTATTCTCATTGACTTCATACCAATAACAGATGGTTACCACTTCCTCCAATAATATTATAATTTCTGATGGATTTTTATCTATGCCTTCTACCTTACTTGATTTCAAGGTTTGCTAAGCCCTAAAAATCTATGACGGTAATACTGAAACCGATTGCAAAACCAATTATTACTGCCTTCTATATCAACTCATTGTCCTAGCTCGTCATCAGACAAGTATTCCATCTCGTATAGGTTTCCAGAATTCTGTTTCCACCTTTCGGCTTTCTCCTCTGCCGTTAACTCTTAATTTTACCACCCTTACATTTAATTTCATGGAAGGCTTTCTTTCATCCTGAGTCAGTACTTCCACGATTGTTTAATTTCCGATTTCTTTCCTTTTTACCAGTAGACCTTTCAACATTGTTTTCCTGAGCTCCTTTTTATTGTATTGCTGTATTCCTGAAACTTCCTGAACATTTCTGCATTTCCTTCCTTTGACGATCAATTAAAGTTTCTTCTCAGCTGTCGTTGTATCCACAACTTCAGCGAAGTGCATCACTCATCTATACGTTGATATGCTTTATCCTATGCGCATGGTTCTTCTGGGCGTCTGTCTTCTTAAAACAATTTTAAATTGTTATGTGAGTGAAAAATTACTCCTCGGCATGTTTTAGAAACCAATTCCTGATTACAGAATCTCACTGACCATTGTATATTCCAGCTGGAGCTGGAGACCTTCCTAGTGACGAAGTCTTTACTAAGTACAGTCTCTGCACTTGTGGTACTTGAACATAGTATTGGCTATTACCACCTGAAGTTTACTGGAGAACATAAAACATGCCGTTTGCGAGAGTCCACGGTATAAATACATTTGGGAACACCGCTTGCGAAATACTGATTCTTCAGTCTATATATCGAGTTCTATTCGTCGCAGGTATATAGGATACAGTGTTTTGGATACCCCTTGACATAGTGATCGTTTGTATGTCTGTCAGAAGAATGCGGCATACCGCAGATAACTTACAATAAAGCGTGTAAATTACAACATTACATACTTCCTGCAGATCTGTCAATTGAGGGCATAGTTTTCTTTTTATCTGTTTTGTAATACATATATATTGCTTGCGGTCTATATTGGTCTTTATACGGCTTATTAAACACCGTTTCATAAGCCATCAAGAGATGTACCTGAGGTAACCATGAAATATCATAAATTTTGAGTTCCAAAACTACGAGTTGTAAGGCTGGTCACATCTATACTTTCTTTTCATTGCACATTACTCTAGCTATTTATTTTTCCATGCCTAATCGTTTACCTTGTTCCACGGGTTAAACTTTCTGTACTTTAAGAGAAGAAGGAAAAGAGAGATTCTTGCAGTTTTCTCCAAACATTTAAATAACTAACCATAACAAATATCTGAAATTTTAACAACATATTTTATACACATCTATTCAGAACAGCAATTTTTTATCCGTTATTATGATATGCACGAAAATCCATGATATTATGGTGTCGAAAATGACAGTTGTACTAAAAGGCGGTGTTGTAGGTGGTATATAACTTGTACGATTTTAACCCTTCTATGCATAATGTAGTTTACCAGCTACATATATTATTTTTCCCATTATATCTCAAAATTTTACCACAAATTCATTTGCAGCTGCTTGTATTCATAGTGTTACATGTGCTAGTATCTCGTCCTACAAATTATAAATTGCAGAATGTCACTGAACCCTTCCAAAATTTAGCTGCATTGAGTAACTCCTAACATGTGCGTTTTTTACATTAGTATTAAAATCATTTACTACTGTTGCATCAGAAGTTACTTTCTGGAAATATGAGAGGAGTAATAGTAACATTTACTACATCATGGAAGCACTACATAGCTGATCAGCTATGAACTTTTTGTTGCTAGTAGTGCTTAATAATTTTAAGGAATATTTTTTTTCAATATTATTCTCAGTATATATGCGCTATACATTAATCGTGGTATTTTTATATCTTCTTATAAAGTCATGCAGTAAAGGTTTAAGACACTTTTACTCGTGGACACAATTCGATGTCTGCACATCATATAGTAACATGAATCGACCGAGTACAAATTAGAGCTCCCTTATATACCTACTGTGCGTGATACTAGCGCCTTCTGTATCTGTGTATCTCGCGAACCCGAATTTTGTCACATAAGCCATATCAATAAATAAAATTTAACCGTTTATAGTTGGAGCAGTGTGTCTGAAATCAGGCGATCGTTCTATATTTACGGAGTATGAAGACCAAATTGTTATCATCATTTTATTGTTTAGAATTCCTTATTCGTTTTATATGGACATCAGAAAAAAATTTGAAATATATATACTACCGTAAATAGAAATTATAATTTTCCAATTCACTCAAAATATATTGTTGAAACATTGCATATGGAGTACATGAAAAGATTACTTTTACAGGTCAACAGCTCTGAGGTAACACAGGTGTCGCTCCATTAGTACTTGAGGTAGGCGCTGAATCTGGTACTCATTCGACCATAGAGATGGCGAATGCTCTCTTAGGATACATTATTCCATGCCTGCTCGACCTGTAACGTAGTTCTGCAAGAGCCCTGGGTTGTCGAATCGCGCGTGTCAGTTATCGTCCTTGACTGGAGACGTCAGAAGATTTGACTGTCCAAGGATGTCCAGTCACCGAATGGACGTCGTCCACTGAACACCTGTCCAGCGACAGCAAATTTTCAGTCAGTTATGGTCAGAGTCTATATCTGCCCCTGAATATTTCTTACAGTTTAAAACCTTGTTTCTAAACCTTTGCCTCACCATTATAAAGTCAATCTGGAACCTCCAGTGTCTCCTTGTCTCTTCCACATATATAACCTTCTTTCATGATGATTAAACCAAGTGTTTGTGATGATTAAATTGTGCTCTGCACAAAATTCTACCAGGCGATCTCCCCTTTCAATCGTGTTTCCCAGTCAACATTTATCTACTACAGTTCCTTCTCTTCAATTTCCTAATACCGAGTTCCAGTCCTCCTTTAACGATATGAATAATTTCTTCTATCTCCTCATACATTTCTTCTATCTTCTCATCATCGGCAGAGCGAGTTGGCATATAAACGTGTGCTACTGTGGTCGGTTGGGATCGTGTCTATCTTTGTCACAATAATGCGTTCACTACGCTGTTCATAGTAAATTAACCACATTCCTATTTTCTTATTCATTATCAGACCTACTCCTGCGTTACCACCAACTGATTTTGTATTTATAACTATGTACTTACCTGACAAAAATGCTGTTCATCTTGTCACCGGACTTCACTAATCCCCATTGTATCTAACCTATCCAGTTCTCTTTTCAAATTTTCTAATTTACCTACTCGATGAAGCATTAGAACATCCCACGCTCTAATCGGAGAATGCCAGTTTTGTTTTCTTGAAGACGACATCCTGCGTCAAAGATATCGCCGCGAGAGACAACGAACAACGGACGCCGGCATGGCGCAGGGGATAGCGTCACGGATTGCGGTGTAGAAAGTCGCCGGTTCAATCCCGCCCACCGGCAAAATTTTATTTCTTTGTAATTAACAATTCCAGAAGGTTCTACATCTTTCTTATGTTCACTTGTAAATTCTACTTGTTTCTTATGTTAACTGTTCTTCTAATTTCTGGTAAATTCTGTCTATGTATAAATAGCAGAGCACTCTGCCTAAGAGGCAGTCACTGCTGCGTGTATGTTGAGTTCGTAATAAACGTACTTTCAGTATAAGTGCTGTTTTTAGTTGCCTTCGAAGTCAAGCCTGTTTCCATTTCAACGCGACAATATTTCCATTAATCCGACTTTATTTTTACGTCTGAGAAAGGTTCCCTGTCCTGCTGGTCGGAGCTGCCAACATACTTTACCATAAATGACTTCGAATATTTGATCTTGGACAATCGAAATTAGAGGAAACTATGTTTAGAATAACAGATAGAAAACAGTGACCTTTATCATTTGCATACAAAACGTTACTTATTACAAAAGTGACATTTAAAAAGAGAGAAACTAAGCAACATGACAAATACAACACGCGGTAAATTAACGGGTTCGAAATTGCTAATATGTATGGGAAATGGATACAGACGCTGATGGCCTCCTCCATACTTCTGCCCGTGCTCCCTCCCCCTCCCTTTGTCTCTGTACCCTCTTCATTTCTCTTATTCTCAACCCTCCCTCTGTAAATCGTATCCTCCTACCCCCTTACTCTGTCCATAACTTTCACATTCCCTGAACATCTTTTAACCTTCCCTCTATTCATCTCCTGCTTCCTCTCTGCATCCTCATTCCCTTCCTTTATATCCATTTATTTATTATTCTTTCTGTCTCTGCCTCCTCCTCCTGCGCCTCCTCCCCTCCCTACCTAGCCGTCCGCCTGTCTCTGTCATTAACAAAGACCTTGTAAAAAATAACTAGACTCGCGGGGTAAATTGAACCTTCATATTTTGAACCTTCGGCCGGCCGCCCTGATAGTGGCAATCGTAAGAAAAATACGAGTGTTGTTAGGAGATAAATCGTGTATTATATAGCTACTGCGGTATATATACTCAGTTGGTAGCCATATCTGTATTGTTTGACTATTGCAGTATACATGAAGCACGACGGTGAAGAGCTGCTCAGCATTTAACTGCAAAAATCAATTTAAGAAAGGAATAATTGTCAGGAAGAAAACTAGCCCATCCCACTATTGAGCGGCTCCGTAGCACAGACTACAAATCTGAAGGTCGCGGGTTCGATCCCCGCCAGGTCCCTAGGATTTTTATCCGTCACTTTCCACTTCTTTCCCCTCTCGCAGTGTTGCTGATGTGAAAAATACCGGGTAGCACCGTGGTTCGGAACTCACGTAAGACTGTAGGTCCCCCTGTAACTGGCTGGTTAAAACAGCTCGAAAGTCGGACGAAGGCAACGGCATACCACCTCCAAACAGGACCATGACTAGTTAAAGCACTGTGGTGTTCAAACCAATCTTCGGATTGTTGACTGCTTTTTTTTTTATTATTTACTAGCCTGCAACAGAAATTGTTACTCTTGCTTAACAGGCTCTTAGTCAAAACAATATAGGATTCTGAATGAAATAAATAACACGCTTTTACAATACTGGTAGCTCTTAAAAACGAGTTGTTATACACTGTGGACAGGAAGTTCAAAAATTTTCGTTTTATGATGGTGTAAAATAACTATTGTGGTCACGAGATCAGTTTCTTCGCTACAATTCGAATTTTTGTTTATGAAATTAATATTAGCAACTTGTAACACAGAATTTAAAAGTCATATGCTTTACATACAGGTATAACAACTGAAAGAGGTTTGCAGAACTGTGTATAGTTCGATACATGAATGGCACATAGCCAAACTGAATGCACATCGTGAAGTTGAACCCTATGACGATAGTTGCTGACTTTGTAGTAGTTCACGCTCCTGTAAGGTATTTCGCTTACAGCATTAAAATGCTAATATTCGTGCTAGATACCGAAATGTTAATGTTAGGTGCACTTAGGTAAGAAAAAGTATGGCATACTTTCTTTAAAAGAATTTGGTAGTGGCTTGTTGCTGTTTTCATAAGGTAAGACGCTATTTTACAGATAACTTATGTATCTGATGGGACATTACATTTTAACAGTTGACTTTTAACATTAGATGTTTCATTTTTTGATGCTATTAAATATTGTAGAATGCAGCATGCATTCCAGCAAAGTCATAAAGTGTTGTTCAACTCTTCTGAAATTAATGTTTGTACAATAGTTTCACCATCGTAGAATATACTGAGAAAGTGCCACAATATCGTGTCTGAGGATAAATTTCGTGAATATGCTGCACTTAGAACGCTAGAAAACTAAATATTATAATTCGGTTTAACTAGTTGGCCGATTTCTATGCCATATGTGTAATACATCTACACACAACCGATAGTAGCTGAATATTCAGAATCTGGGATGTAGTTTTCGCGACGTAACTCGAATGAATATACACTCTAATCGAAAGAGTCTTACGCGCATTTAAAGTTTTCGATCCTGCGCGGCGGCGGAACTACTACACACAACGTAACCGCCCGCGATTGTATGGCTCGCGATAGACTGTATATACGCAATAATACAGTGCTATCAATACTGAGGGAGCGGGGGACTCATGACCTTGCAGATTTGTCCCTTTTGTATCCCAAACTCGTCGCCACTTTTGTGTCTCGTTTCCACCGGTTGTCCTGGGTGTCGGTGGCCGAGTAAAGAGAGACCGACACAGAAAAATAGGAAGGAAGCTTAGGGTTTAACGTCCCGTCGACAGCTTGGTCATTAGAGACGGAGCTAACGCTCAGTTTTGGGTGAGGGTGGGGAAGGAAATCGGCCGTGCCCTTTTGGAAGGAACCATCCCGACATTTGCCTGGAGTGATTTAGGGAAATCACGGAAAACCTAAATCTGGATGGTCGGAGGTGGATTTGAACCACCATACTCCCGAATGCGAGTCCAGTGCGTTACCACTGCGCCACCTCGCTCGATACAGAAAAATAGGATGCACGCGTGTGCGATTTCTGCCAGGGAATGGTCAGTGTGTAGAAACAGTGCGATACATCAGAAAAAGGATATGCCATGATCCTAGGGTTAGATTTCCTAACTTCATGCTGAAATCGACTTTCGGCGATGTAGAGTGGAACTTAATAAATTGGTTTTCCGTTGGAGTGACTCTATTGTGAGTGTAGGTAGCTATGTTATGAGGGGAATCAGTCACACACGACACACCTATTAGGCACGAGCAATGACAATACTGTTTGATTTGCTTGAGTGTACTCCTAGAAGTACTCGGAAGTCACTTTACGTAAGTTTAAAATCATGTTTTTCAGTAGGATCGCGGAGGGGAATGATGCTTCAGATCAGGCAGTGTGTTTCGTATAAATAATTTAATATACATATAAGTTACAGACGGTGAACCTGTAGGACTGATAGTAGATATTTCCAGTCCCCGAAGTCGTGAATTAGCAAAGGGTTTGTTAATTATGAATACGGATATTCTGGAAGATGCTGATTGTGACATGAAGAGTGTTATCCACCAACAGTCGCAAAGTACACTTGATCCTGCATTACCACCAATGGTCAGATATTGGTGGCAACATTAAGTGTGGGGGGGGGGGGGATTTATTGGTTAATTTAACAGATATGTTTTGTCCACAAAATCTGTTACTAGCTACAAAGAAAAACAGCATCGAATAACAATGAGAAATGCTGCATTCATATGTCGTAATTCATACAGATCCTGAAGATGTAACAAACTGTATTAGAGGAGTTTATTGATCAGCAATTGTGCGATGCAATGAAAGGAGTGCGTGGTGCGTGGTAAGTGGGGAGGGGGAGGGAGAAGAAGTGCTGGTGCCGAAGAAGTCGCTGGACAGTTCTAAAAAAAGTATGTTTCATTGATACTATGGTAGTAACATATGCTTATCCCTTGCCTACTGTCGCTGAAACATTACACAACTTTGGAAAATGCAGACTATTAGACCTTGGATATAAAGAATGTGTAAACTGTTTGCTGACTGTGCTTGAAAATTTCTACTGTGTGTGCGAGTTTTGTCGTCTGCGAGTTGGAAAATTTTATCGCAGTCGGATAAACGGTATGACGGAACCATGCGACTAGGCCTATGTCAGATATAATCAGAATTGCCAGTTGCATCAATTTAAAAATGTTCAAATGTTTGTTAAGCTTATGGGACTTAACTACGGGGTCGTCAGTACCTAAACTTACAAACTACTTATGAACTACTTACGAACTAGGACGGCACAAATATCCATGCCCGAAGGGGGATTCGAACCCCCGACCGTAGTGGCCGTGCAGACCGTGACTGAAGTGCCTCAGTCCCCTCGGCCACCGCGGCCGGCGCATCAATTTAACTTCGTCTCGAGGTCGCTGGTATCTTAGAGGAGCAAATTACTGGTGATAAATCATCTCTTAAGCGGGTTGTATAGTGTCTCAAGCTTAGAGTTCATATGTCGTGAAATACGGAATAATAATTACTTTGTGAAATTAATATTTACTCTTTGAATTTTAGATTTTACCACTTACCTGAAAATTAATTTATTGGTTCCTATGTCCTACGAAATGATTCAACGCAAAGAAAACTAAAAATACATCTGCGAAATCGAAGGCAATATTGTCTAAATTTCAACAAATCTGCAAAAAATTGTTGAAGGTTTCAAACTTCGAACAAACGATCATTTACATTTGAAAAATCTCCGAAAGTTCTTGACCGAAAGCTATGAAATTTCGACACAACTTCCCACTGGAATACGCCAATATTTTCGGTGCCCATATTTAAAATACGGAAACGAACGGATAAATTTTATATATAGAGACTAGATCCGGTACCCGACGCTGCCAGGTTGTGTATTTACTCATTTATTCAGTTAGTCGATCTCCTTCTGCCCTATTCTCTATCTGTTTCAATTTCGATTTCATATTTCCCGAACTATATTTTCTACAACAATATCATGTTACTGGTTCGTCGAATGGAATGCGTTGCGATAGGTACTAAAAAGTAGCCCTAATAAACTACTACCCTACGCATGATGGGGCGAATTTTATTGCATTTCTATGCTTTTGACATCCACTGAACTATACATCGTACTGTCATATAATTTCTTAGGTACACTCAGTAGTATATGGACATACTGCCTGAAAAAATATGTCGCGAAATGAGTGAATAGTAAAGAAGTAATAAATCGAAACCTCGCGTGAAATTGTTAGGTTTTTCGTAAAACTAAATTTTATGACCTCATAGCCCATGAAAAGAATGTCGCATTAATATGAGGCTATCAGCGCAATAGTGGCCTAAACCACATTTTTGGAAAAAATGAGATATTCATACAGAACATCACCTTAGGCGGCTACGTCCTACAATTGCAAGACATTATTCGGGCACCACGGACAATGTGGCAGCGTCAGATGTTGTTTATGCGCCGTGCAGTGCTGTACGAAACAGGGCGCAATAGTGGCCTATGCCACATAGGCCACTATTGCGCATAGGCCACTATTGCGCTATTGCCATAGCGAGTAGGCCGGTGGGACAGCGTACCATACACCATACAGCACGTTTGAGACGTCACATTTACGACAGGAATCAGTTACTGGGGGATGAAAGGACAGGCTAAATATTGTATTAAATATCTGACCAAACATATAGTACGTGACCTCTTATAACAGCCGACACCGCGCAAGAGAAGGGTAAATTGGAACGTGAAAGAGAGTTGCATTAACAAAACGCTGAGAGCGCACGGACGGAAATGAATCGCGATGCAGCAGAAGGGAGCCATCAGGACAACGATACGACCGTGATTGCCTGTGATTTGATAAGGACTTTACCGACACAGATGCATACGACAGGTATCTGTTACTACAAGCGGCAATTGTGGAAATGCGGCCCTGGAATACACGACCTATGTACCAGGAAAGCTACCATGTATGTATAAAGTCAGGGCGAAGCATCCCGAGGAACACAAGAAATTGGATCGTCTCTCATGCATTACTTTAAACATAATGTCCAAACAAAGCGAATGATTATGTACTCGGGGCAATGTGGCGGGCAAAATCGGAATATGGCCTTACTGTGTCAATACATGGTTTTGCATGCAGACTTCACACCAGAAGTAATCCACCATAAATTCGTAGTGAGCGGGCACTCATACCTACCATGTGACCACATATACACGCACTCTCTGGCTGGATGAATTCATTAGCACTGCACGAAAACGACAACCCTTCACAGCTTTGCCGATGACAAGGAATGATTTCAAGTCCACAGTACGTTTAGAGAGAAATATACGTAACCGTAAACTATCGACACAAAATATCTGTGTGCAATAGTTCAGTTGCTTCAGTATAAAGCATCCTGTCCACATATCATGTTTTATAAGTACTCCAATGATCCAGATATCCCGTTTGCCGATGTCAGTTTTGCTAAACGAGAGTCGATAGTAAATGAGACTCTAGACGTGCTATATTCCAATGGACACGTCTTTTTTAGCACGTTAGGACGTTAAAAAACCAATTTAATGAGCTTGCAGCAATTTGTACCCCCAGTGTACCATGGTTATTACCATAACTTGAAGACATCTGCACAGCCGTGTAGTGACACCATCCCTCATGTGTATCATGTCCAATGTTTGAATAAGGTGTGTAAAGCAATAACGGCCTATCCCACATGACTTGTGTATTACGGCCAAGTACGCCGAAACAATAGTGGCCTAACCCACACAAAAATGGTTTAAAAGATCTACTACGGTTAAATGCAAGTATAGCCGGTTACCGCACACCATACCTTGTTATGTATGCAACAATCATTGCTATACACCGCAATCACTACCTTACACATCAATTCTGCAAACGTGAATATCTTCCAGCGGCCATTCCCACAAACCAGTGTGATGTGGGTTAGGCCACTATAGCGCTGATAGCCTCATATAGTGTCGAAGGTACAGGCAGTGGTACGTGTGTTCACTGTCATTCAAATGTGTGACGAATACAATTAGAAGTTCAAAAGCAATAAATTGATACTTCATGATAAAAGCAGTAGTTTTACTGTATGAATAGTAAAGAAATAATAAGCTTTAAACTTATTTGACTTCATTATTTTGTTGGCGGCTGTCAGCAAGAAAAACGTTTAGAATTTGTTGTTTGTATTATCGTCGCCGAAGGACCCCTGCAAGACGCGCGGTTACGCGTCTGGCTCATCGTTTGGTGTCGCTACGAGCGGGCCGTACTGCGCCGGCGTGTACTAGCTGCGACGCCGCGCAACATAGGAACCAATGGCCTCGGCGCCTCGGGACCCCGCCTTCTGACGCACGGCGAGCGCGCCCTCTGGACATGTAGCGTTTAAGGGCGGCGTCACACGAAGCGCAGGGAGAGTGTGTATGGATCGTCTAGGAGAAGC
The DNA here is from genome assembly GCA_026315105.1 of Locusta migratoria. Lineage (NCBI taxonomy): Eukaryota > Metazoa > Arthropoda > Insecta > Orthoptera > Acrididae > Locusta > Locusta migratoria. Next base: position 903,422,623 of record CM048744.1, on the reverse strand, counting down.
TATTAGTTATGTCCAGACGTAGTGGTCTACAATATTCTGATTGTTACCACCCTGTCGCTGTATAATAAAATACAAGTATCATTCTTAGCTCGTGGTTTCTTGTTTGCTTCTCATCTAGCCTGTGTTCCTAGCCGGCCACTTCGGCAGACGACACGGGACATTGTCATTCGCTAAGTGCTCTCATTCTCAAACAGTGGACGGACAGGGTCTCATCATTCGCCCATCTGATGATGGGAGAGATTTTTATGACTTATATTGCATGTAACGTCATGCACTATTCGTTGTAAATGCTTTTTTCTCCACGACGATCGTTTCTTAACGACACAGAATATTAGTACAAAATTTGGTTCAAATGTTTGTTAAGCTTATGGGACTTAACTACGGGGTCATCAGACCCTAAACTTACAAACTACTTGTGAACTACTTACGAACTGGGACAGCACAAATATCCATGCTCGAGGGGGGATTCGAGCCCCCGACCGTAGTGGCCGTGCAGACCGTGACTGGAGCGCCTCAGTCCCCTCGGTCACCGCGGCCGGCTCATTCTGAAAGTGATTTTGAATGTACACACGTGGTTTTAGTGAGGTGTACACATTGCTCGCTTCCACTTTGTTTTAACCAGTGCATGGAAATACTTCATCGGTCCATTACGGTCTGATGTGAGCACTATCAAGTGTGTAGGATATTTGTTCTTTGCACTATTATAATTATACAGAGGGTTTTTGCCACCAACTGAAAATATGATACGCTGTCATTCAGTTAGCTGTAACTTCAGTGGTACAAGCGTTTTGAATCTCACTGTTAAAATCCCAGTTTCACATTTTTGATGGAACGCAACGCTTTAGATAAGAATGACACAGAAAACTGTTTTTTTATGAACAGGTGATATTTTGAGCATGGTTTCGTGTATATCCATACGTTAGAAGTCAAAGGTATCCCTTGTAAGTAAATCAGACTTCAGTTCTCTTCTCCTTCTTGAATCTGCAATAAGACACTGGATTAAAAATGCAAAAAGAGTTCTTACCAAAGCCTGCAAAGCAGTAGTTTTAAGAGTACTGCTAACTCAGAACCCATCTTGGATTACGTCTTCTTCTCTGGAGCAGTATTATCTTAATTGGCTGTTTACTAATAGCATCAACATTCAGAGCTGTGTACTCATACGATTCCTTATACAACCTAACGGCATCGCTCGCATTAAACTTGTACGGTACGGAACGCTCCTTTTATGTAGCCAGTAATGCGGATACTTTGTTCTGTTTAACAGAATTCCTGTTAAGTCTTGCCCACAACTGTGCGTTTAACGCACTTCCTTCTGTCTTTAAAGGGTATTTACTCTTCATCTCCAGACAGACGCAAGGGTGAAGCTGCTAAATAGCTGTGTCCTGTGTACTGGCAGACGATAAATGCAGTAGTGTGTGGTGGTTTCGCATTAAGCCTCTCAAAGGTGGGTCACTTTCCGTGTGAGGTTATTCAGTTACGGAAATAAACCCAAGCCTCCAGTGTTCACAACGGCTTTGCATTGACAATCTGCTTTTAACATTACTAATTGTAGTCTCACATGAAACCTATAGCTACTACATTCTCAATGTCTTAAAACGAATACCTTTTGTATCGTAACCTGGCTGATGATGGACCTTTTAAAATTAAAGCATCACCTTCGAAGCGATACAACACAGGATAGAGAGCAGCCTGCCACCTGTACTACAAGAAGTGACCATAAATGAAAATAATATAGTCTGTTAAGGACCAAGGTACATGTTAAAAGAATGGAACACCTTCTGACATTAACTTACGGAAATTATGTGTGTAATATGATCTTTCTTATATTTTGTAGACCTTTCTTCTGTTCTGTACCTCTATTACTGTTGTCTGACACAGCGGCCTGGAGATGGCAAAATGATGTCTCGAAACTGGTAGCTAAATAAATTTCCATTATTTAATGGCTGGAGGGGTTCCGTACTTTTAACTTCATAGTACAGACGAAGATCCTCACCGTCATCCCCAAAAGTTGACATACAAAGATGAGTTTATCTGACCTCCACTCCACAAAAAGTATGTGATGGGTATGGTATTGAGAAAAAAAAATAAAATACAAAAATTAAAACAGTAATTTTGTACTAAAACCTAAAATTTTGCCGTAATGCCTATACGTTCTGATCGTAACTCCTTTTAAAATATTGTGAAAATTATGTCATACTTCTGAAGCACTGTGACGGTACATCTTCTGCTGTCAATGAACAGCGCGTTCTATAAATAGTTGCTGTTTTTATTCCCTCAGAGTATTTCGTCACGACTTGCAGTGTGTTACGAATGGATGTTTTAGAACACTATACATGAGGCCCAAAGTGAATCAGAAATAAAGTGTTTGAAAAATAAAAAAAATATAATGTACCAGCAATTAACTTTTATTCTACTGTACAAATACACTGCACGAGCTACCCATCCTTTGGAGTTCCATAAGCAGTACGATACGGCCTCTTGCCATTGTTTCGTTCTTGCAGGCTTTCGAGGAGTGTTCGAATGAAGTGGTACGAAACGACACTGTGGGTATAATTGCCTCTTCATTCAAAAATAATCACCAGAGGCCTGTACACAATTATCCCCCTGTTTAGTGAGTCGAAAGATTCCCTGTTCCCAGAATTCCTGCGGCTATGACAAAAGTTAGTCCCCTATGAATTCTGTATTCACAGAAAGTATGGCAGTAACTGCGAATGGGTAAAGTTGAAAATTTATACCCAGCCGGGATTCGAACCCCGGTCTCCTGCTTTCGAGGCATTTGCTGGAGACACAGCAATCAACACCCTTGCACCGAATTACTCAAGCACGCATCGCGCCAGATAAAAATTCTCAACTTTACCCTGCTCACTAGAGCTCAAACTCGTATTTGTTGTAAACTGATTTCCGTAAGAGTAATGGCTTAGGAGTGCCTCCACACTGGAGAAATAATCATTGGCATTCATTGGCGTATTGTGTAAGTTATGTACATGTCCGAAAGAATAGACAGCACATATATATTATTCTGTGAGTAATTTCCCTCAGTTGTCGAGAAAGGTGGTTAGAATCACCTTGCCTAATGCAGTTTTGAATTTTTAGGTAGCGGAAGGGAGGGGTGGGGGGGGGGGGCGAGAGGTAGCGGATGATGTCGCATGGTTCGCGTCCATAGATGTCGTAGTACCTTATCTTGAAGCGGCATATTTAAATTTCAACTTGTGTGGTTCTTCAGACGTTACGAAACTTTTTATTTGAACACCTATCGCAGATTGTAAGTGTATGGACTGACAACGAAAGCAGTTTGGTCCAATAGGTTTACAAGCATCATAATAGTTATATGAAAAACTCTAAAATGAAGGAAGGAAGCTTAGGGCTTAACGTCCTGTCGACAGCTTGGTCATTAGAGACGGGAAAACTTTAATGGCAACAGGTACAACAATATTTGAGAACGGAGAAACTTGTTATATCGTGGGATCAATTTTTGTAACACCATGATTTGGCCAGCTTTCGGTACCTAACACTATCTGAGCACAATAATTTCCATGCAGTGCGGCAAATTCGGGAACTGTATTTCTAATACTTTGTACGTTCGCGGTTAATATTTTTGTATTCGAATTTTTTAGACAAACGTGGCCTAAATTCGCTGTTTGAATGTTGACAGGCGAGTGCTCATCGCAGTTAGCGCCTAGCCTAAAAGACCCCCATGTGCACTCTACAAGTACTCTGCTACCCGGGTAGCCGCTTCCTACAATTCCCCACCCGATAACGCAGATCCAGAAATTTGCAGCCATGACTGTCACAGAGTCGGCGAAGCCTCTGGTTCAGTCCCTCCACTCGGCTCCAAACCAAGGGACCCCGATCAACCCTGGAAACAATGCTACAAATCGGCAGCTCTGCTTGCACCCGCGTGCGAGGGCAGCAGTCTTCACCAATTCCGCCAGCCGCTCGTAGGACCTGAGGATGTCCTCAGAACCCAAGCAACAAGCGTCATTGGTGCCGACGTGAGCCACGACTTGCAGTCGACCGCACCCCGCCCATCGATAGCCGCCGGCAAGGCCGCCTCCGCATCTCGGACGAGGCCCCCCGTCAGACACACCGACTGAACGTTGGACTTCATTCTAGATCTCGACGCTATCTTGAAAGTTGAAAGGAGTACGCAAAATAATTTTCACTTAATTTTTGCCTGTCATACAGCCTTAAGCATGTTTTGATACAAAAACCTAAGATATGATTACGTAGAAAAAAAATTTATGTAATATTTTGTACCATTTCTTTAACCGATTTAACATACTGTACTTATTCTCATACCTTTGATGTAAACCAAAGACTTTGTTTTATCTTTGGAGTATGTCTTGCCTTCGCAGTTGTTGCGTTTAAGGAGTCGTTGTGTGACCTTCGTAAGAAGAGTCGAGGTGTGACTGTCGTGGAGAGCAGTCGATGTCTGATTATGGTAGAGTTGAGTCGATGAGTAGTAGTCGTGGAACTGTCCGGTTAATCTATCTATGTGTTAGATTCGAAGAGTAAAAATTCAGACAGTTTTGTAGAGTCGCAGCCAAGTCTGCAGATTGTAATTTTTGTATGGAAATTAATGTCTCAAATAAGGTAGATTCGTACTTTTCTATTGTTATGTATGGTAGCCTGTATTTGAATTATTGTAGTTGGTGTTTGGATTTTGCTAATGAATACTGTTTAGTGCAGCTTGCATTTATCATTTAACCCTGAGTCATTGTACCAGTTCGTCGTTCCTTCACCTGTTTGAATTGCTATCCATTTTGATCATTGTTTCTTGTGATAGTGTTGCACCAATTACGAGTTTTAATTACTGTCAACTTATTAACTACTGCACAATTTAAAGTGTTATCCGTTGCGCACCCAACCAAACTACATATACGTAAGATTATTGCATTCCATGTCAGTTGCAATTTACTCTAACAGGCAAAGGAAGGTACTAATTGCTTAGTCAAATTGGTTTATAACTAAAATTAAAACAGAATATTTATTTGTGAATTTTAGCGGGGACGGTCTCTTAACAAAATCAGTGACACGCTCGCCCCACACATACTAACTTTAGCATCCATTCAAAGACACACACACTACTTTTAATCAGCCTAAGGGGCTCCATCACGCGCCTAACATTGGATCTCCCAATAACTAATAATCCGCTCCCCCCGTGCACCTGCTCGGACCCTGCTGAAGGAGTGGCCACACGTCCACTTACAGGACAAACGGGCGTGGACGGACGTCCAGATTCCACATTGGCCTTCCGCCTCGAGCGACGCGAACGCCGTACAACCCGCCACTGCCCTTGCGGAGAGGGCGGCTCGACCGCGTCCGGTACACCTGAAGGTGCCTCGGTAGCAGGTACAGAGACCGAAGCATGAGACACCTGAGGTGTCCCAGTCGACGCACCAGACTGCCCACCATCGCTGATCCCCGAGACAGCAGCCTGAAGACGGCTGGCCGTAGCCTACAGCACGCCCAGCTGTTCGCCAACTGCTGCCAACTACTCTTGCATTCGCACACAGCAGGCACACATCCTATCCATCTGATCGATACAATTAATTGCAGAAAGTAGAAAACTAAATAATCAAATCTAAGTAGTCTAGTACTTTAGTAAAGGTGCCTGGCAGCTGACTGAACTGTGGTCAGTGGTAAGTACACTGTCAAAATAACGAAACTGTGTCCGGTAGATGTTTGGTAATGAATTGTTATCCCACAGATTGTAGTGGAATATACTAGATGAATACCAAGATACTTTGTTATATTGCCTGAACTGGTTTTTTTTTTTTTTTTTCCCTCTGTGAATTAGATGATGGCAGAGAGGGGCCTGTTATGTAGCAATAGGCTTCCTTTATAACCTACACTGAATTTATTTTTCAAAAAAGATATATTTTTTCACTTTTTGAAAGTGTCTAGGCTTACTGTCACACCTGTGAGAAAAAAAAGGAACAAAGTTTGCTCTACAAATATTGATACCGGTGCGACAACATCCAAGATGACTTTTCCAAGAACTTTTCTTTGAAGTCACAAGATTTAATTCAAGCTGGACATTGCAGCCACAAACAAACAACATTATTTTCATGGGACAGTCTAAAGGTTTCTTATATAATTACAGGTGATTATCATATTACTAATCTTTAGTTCAGTGCTTTCTTAAAAATATAATAACACATCTAAAACACTAGGATTAAAAAAAAATTGCATGTTTTATGACAACTGCACTGCAGAGTTTAAAAATATTTTCACATTGTTCTAACTCTGCTGCACCAAATAATGTTCTCGAGTCTCGAGTTGAAATTCAGTGGAATTTCTTCGGCACTTCACAAGGCAAATGGGTTGCTGATGAGATAGAAGGAACATTGAAGAGATCAGTATGGAGAGGAATCAGAAGTTGAAAAGGGCTAGTGAATAATGCTAAGGAACTTTCTCATAATGCCAGTGATGAATGAATTAGCTTCTCTGTTCGTTTGAAGCAATCATGCAGGTTATACAAAGGCGTTAGTGAACATCGGGCTACCACTCATTGGCTTTGCCAACAGTTTAAATTTTCGCAATTCTTTGTAAATAAAAGACAGTCTAGAGTGCAATGTATTATTTATTTAGTCAACTAGTTTAGGTCCTTATTTTGGAGCATCTTCAGGACTGTAAAAATGTTCAAATGTTTGTATAGCTTAAGGGACTTAACTACGGGGTTATCAGTCCGTAAACTTACAAACTACTTATGAACTAATAATAAGGACAGCACAAATATCCATGCCCAAGGGGGGATTCGAACCACCGACCGTAGTGGCCGTGCAGACCGTGACTGGAGCGCCTCAGTCCCCTCGGCCACCGCGGCCGGCTTCAGGACTGTAACTCTGAAATGTATAATACATTTAGAGGACTTTCAAACAATATACATTAGTGTCAACATTAACCTAAATAAAAAAGAAATAAAGTAAAACAATGGTATACCTATTTATGTAGTGCAGCTGACCATGTGCTTCGGAGTCTCCTAGAGCGTCACTGCTCGCTGGAGTAAGTTTTACTTTCTTGCCAGCTCGCCCGATCATTGGAGGCCAATGAAAAGACTGTTACGTTGTTATGATCTTCAGTCCAGTGACTGTTTGATGCAGCTCTCCACCCTACTCTATCTTGAGCAAGCCTTTTCATCTCAACCCACATCCATTTGAATCTGCTTACTATATGCGTCTCTTTGTCTCCCTCTGCGATTTATACCGCACACACTTCCCTCAAATGCTAAATTTATGATTCTTCGATGTCTAAGAATGTGTCCTACCAAGCTATCCCTTCCTTTAATCAAGGCATGCCAAAAATTCCTTTTCTCATCAATTCTGTTCAGTACCTCTTCATTAGTTAAGCGACCTACCCCTAATCTTCAGCATTCTTCTGTAACACCACATTTCAAAACCCTCTATTATCTTCCTGTCCGCGCTGTTTATCGTCATGTTTCACTCCCGCACCGGGCAACACTTCACACAAATGCCTTCAGAAAACACTTCCTTACACTTTAATTAATATTCGATGTTAGCAAATTTCTCTCTTTCAAAAATGCTTTTCTTCTCATTTTAAGCGTCATAAGTTATTTTAGTATCCATGTAATAAAACTCATCTACCATCTCCATTGTTTCGTTAGCTAATCTAATTTCTTCAGCATCGCCTGATTTTCTGACTGCAGTCCATTATCTTTCTTTTGCTATTGTTAAAGTTTATTTTATACGTTCTTGTGAGGATACAGGGTTTTAGGTTAGTAACCTCTTTTGGTCGAACGATAGTTATCATTGATGTGCAGCGAGAGCTGCTGGCAACAATGCTTCGGTTGGAATGTTCTTTGTTTGTTGGCCGGTGTGCGGCAGTCTCCCGCCGACCGCAGAACGAGGCGGTAGCATTTCGGCAGTGAGTTCGTAACCTGCGTTTAGTGGTGGCTAAAGATTTTGCCATTCCGTCGTATCGCATACGGGTTGCAGTTATATATTGAAATGTTTCAGTGTGGACTTGTAGCCATTCATCGTAGTGGCACGCAGTTATTAAATCAGTGTGTTTAAAGGGAAGAGTTTTTAACATTTGTCGTTCCATAATAAAAGAAGTTAACAAAGTTTACTGTTATGGATCAACCTCGTAATTTTCCGCATCCCTTACCGTCAAATCATAGGAACAATTATTAAATGATTAAGCATAAAACATAATGTAACAGCAACTTCGCCCATCGAAGGTTAGGTGGACGCAGCGGTGACGTTACAAATGGCGACCGTGACAGGACATCGATTCCCTCAATAATCTTCGGATCCGTAGGACGATCGACAGCAACAACACATGGTGAGTGTTAAATATTCAGCGGCGCCTCGAATTTCAATCAACGTCGGACAGGATTAACACAGTGAACAGTTATTTCATCATTCTTAAAGTGTGTGTGATAGAAACTTCATTTAATAATGGCGGATCAAATAGGAAATGGTAACATAAAGGGCAATGTGAACTTAAATAATCAGGACAATTTTGAAAGTGATACTAACAATATTGCAGAAATAGTTAATAATAGTATGGGACAAAATGTAGTAGAAAATGAATATTTAGATTTGGGTGATACTAAGCAAACGAGTGAAGTACGCAGTAACAATGTAAGTGGAGTATCCGGAACAGACCCTGTAATGATTCAGCTTTTGCAAGAAATAAAATTAGTTCGTTCAGAGATACAAGAAAATAAGAAGGCTCAAGAAGAAAATAGGAGGGAACTTGACGAAAAATTTGAAAATTTTGGTAAAAAAATTAGTAAAACATTAAGATCAGAATTGGTATTAGACTTAGAGCAAAGAATCACAAATTTTCGTAACGATTTTCAAGGTCAATTTGACGAGTTTGTAAAAGAGTGTAAAAAATCGTTACAGCAGGAACAATTAACTTTTAGAACAGAGGTCAAGATGCATTGTCAGGCACTTAGTGATGAAGTAGTTGAAGTTAAAAAACAAATTTGATCTCAAACAAGTATTCTTAGAGAAGTTATGTTAAGTAGTGCAGTGACAAATGAGGAGGTAGTTCATGCAAAAACCTTATGTTAAGAAAACAGAGAATCAGTCATCAAAGTTGTAGCGGGAGTACAGGAACAATATTCAGTGTTAGAATCTAAAGTGCAGGAGATCGAACAGTCTATTCAAAATGTTAATGTTCCTAATCAGGCGATAGACACAGAGGTAATCAGAAAGGAAGTAGACTCTATTATAAATAAAAATGGCATTTCTGGAGGTTGCACAAATATTATTGTTAACAATATGTGTAGTACGAAATTGTTTAAAGAATTTGATCCCCACAAGTCATTGCATCCAGTGGACTTTATTAAACAATTTAAAGTAGCGTTTGCAAGGATTCACAATGAAGCTAAAAAAATAGACATTTGTGTTCAACATACGACAGGAGGTGCGAGAACATGGGGAAACCGTGTGCTCGACCAATATACTACATTTACTGATTTTGAAAATGCCTTTCTCAATAAGTATTGGTCACGTGAGAAACAGCAGAGTATTAAAGAGACGATTCTTTCGATGAGCAGCTATGAACGGAGCAGTGGGTCAATGCGCGACTCTCTTCAAAAGTACTGGGAAAGAAACGGTTACTTAGATAGACCCGTTAGTGAAGACGACTTGATTACTCTCTTGATAAAGCATTTGCCGTGGAGAATTAGGAGACAGTTGGCAATGAAAACCTATGATAATTTTGATGAATTATTGCGAGTGGTCGACCGACTTGAAGAAATTGATAATGAGGAATCACAGGCGAGACCAGGCCAGAATGCAAATCCTATTCAAAATTTTCACTTAAATGAATCGCCACAGTCTAACAGTAATTGGTATTCGAAAGTAATCAATAAAATGGAAGGCCTAATCGAAACTGGCATAATAATCCGAGAAGGAATTGGAGGTCAAACAGTGAGGGACACCATGAGGACGTGAATAGGAGAGAACATGATCGTTCACAGTGGCGTAATAATAATGACAGACACCGTCAACGCTCACGATCTCCGGAAAACTAAGAAGAATTTCGGATGGGACCTGCTCCGAAACTAATGAACTTAATAATGGGTCAGAGATTTGAGTACAACTCATTAAATATGTAAAGGATGAAATTAAAGCTGAACTGTTTCGTGAAGATGTGCAAGAAGTGGGAGAGATTTTCGATCCAGTAATTGAGTTATGTGTTAATGGTAGAAAAATTACAGCTATTGTCGATTCTGGAAGTGATACTACAGCTATCTCAAAGAAATTGTATGAGCAGCTCAAAGAGGTAGAAGAGATTCCTGTTCTTCCAGTTAATAGTGTACACATTATTACCGCAACCGGACAGAGAAGTCGTGCTGTAATGGGACAAGCACTTATAAAATGTAAAATTGCTAAAAATATTTTGATGTGGTAGCATTAGTTCTTGATTCACTGGCCGTAGATTGGATCTTTGGTAATGATTGGCTTGCTGAGAAGAGATGTAAAATTGACTATGCTAAAGGATGTTTAAATATTTTTCATCAGAACGAAGAAATTTAGGTGAATTTTGTCGGACTACTACAGGAAAAGGAAAATGCGTCATCAGGATTGAAGATTAAAGTTATTCGCAATGAAGTAGCGCCGGAGGATTTTGACGGAGATGTAACTGTACCGAATTGTATAGCTGTTGATGAAGACGAAGAAGATCGTAGCATTATGTTTAAAATTGAAGAAAAAATTAATGATCTAGATCATTTGCCTCAATGCTACAAGGAAGAATTGCTTGAAGTTTTGCGGATACATGCCAAAGTATTTTCCAGTCAACCCGGATTGATGGAAAGATGCAAATGTTATATTAAAGTTCGACCGTATGAGCCTGTTAAATGTAAACCTTATTCGGTGCCGTTAGCAAAATGGGAAGCTGTGAGTAAAGAAATCAAGCGAATGTTGGACAATGACATTAATGAGAGGTCAGACAGCAAGTACTGTAATCCGATACATCCAGTAATTAAGAGGGACGGGTCAGTCCGTTTGGTTTTAGATGCGAGGGCAATTAATCGAGTTATCTTGCCGCATAGAGATCAGCCTGAAAGTATTGAAGAAATTCTGCAGAAGTTTGCTGGTACTTGATATCTTAGCAGCTTAGATATGACAAGTAGCTATTGGCAATTGGAACTGGATAAAGATAGTAGAAAGTACACAGCTTTTTTGCATAATGGGCGATGCTATCATTTTAAACGGATGCCTTTTGGATTAAACATTTCCTCAGCTGCGTTTGTTAGAGCTTTAGATAAAATTCTTGGAGAAGAACTATTGCAGGACGTCATTGTCTATGTATATGACATTTTAATTGCCTCACCATCGTGGGAAGACCACATGAAAACACTAGACCAAGTTTTACATACGTTTGAATCAGGAGGAGTTACACTTAATCTCAAAAAATCTGAATTCGCGAAAGAAAAGGTACAATTTTTAGGACATGTCATCTCATCAGCTGGGATAGAACCTGATCTGCGGAAATTGGAAGCAGTCAGAAACTTTCCTGAACCTATGTGTAAGAAACAACTTCAATCATTCCTTGCTTTCTGTGGATATCTTCGTCGGTAATTAAAAGGGCACTGTTTGTCATCACCTGCACTTTTGTCATTAATGAAGAAAAATGCCGTTTGGAATTGGGGACCTGAGCAAAGGGAAGCGTTTCTCGAAATAAAGAAACAACTTTTGGAAGCTCCGCTACTACATCCGCCAGACCTTAAGGAACCGTTCTCTCTTGGCACGGATGCAAGTGAATATGGAATTGGTGTGCATTTGTACCAAATTGTTAATGAAAATGGGCAGGAACAACATCGTACTGTTGCTTTTGCAAGTCGTGTATTGACACCATGCGAAAGGAAATACACTGTGACAGAACGCGAAGCGCTTGCGGTTGTGTGGGGATTTGAGCGCTTTCGTTCCTTCCTCTTAGGACGTCATACTATTGTGAGAACTGACGATAAGACTTTATCTTTTCTACTCTGTTGTAAGTTGCTTCACAGCCGCTTAACTAGATGGATTCTGGCCCTCCAGGAATATAGTTTTGAGATACAGTACATTCCCGGTGAAGAAAATGTCGTACCTGACACTTTATCAAGATTGACGGGAGATCTAACAGGTGTGCGAACAGAATCACCGCGTGTAAAAGAAATAAAAATTAACTTCATCCGAGAAGTAGAAGGAGAAGCTACTATCCGCCGTTTTCTACGTAACATCAAGAATGAACAAGACAATGATGATATTTTGAAGATGATCAAATCAATGTATATCAACGAGACGCAGAAGAAAATTAGAGATTACTATTTGCTTCATGATGACGTTCTCTACCGAAGAACGGATGTTAATTCACATTCTTGGAAACTTTGTATCCCTCAACACATGGTCGATGTTTTAATACGATACATTCATCTGAGTTTCGCACATTTTGGTCCAAAGAAATGTTTACAGCAACTACAGAGACAAGTAATTTTTGCCAATATGTCTAGGCGAGTGCGCCAAATTATTAAGGAATGTGATTTATGTCAGCGTACCAAAGTGTCATCAACACAACATAAAGGACGTATGCATAACATTTTGCCAAAAGAAGTAGGTGATGTCATTGGAATTGACCTGTACGGGCCTCTTCCACGATCGCAGGGAAATTTTACTCAAATTCTTGTGGTTGTGGAGCTGTTTTCAAAATATATTCGTTTCTTTCCGTTAAGAAGAGCCAATAGCAAAATAATTGTGAAAAAACTAAAGGAAGATTACTTTCAGAATACGATTCGTCCTAAAAGCATTCTCTCTGATAACGGACCTCAATTTCGCTCCAAAGTTTGGAATACGTTCATTGAAGAACAACAAATTCGTCACATTACTACATCCACATACAGGCCTGCTTCTAATGGTGCTGCAGAACGTACGATGCGAGAGCTTGGTCGTTTATTTAGAGCTTATTGTGGCCACAAACATAAGAGTTGGATAACAAAATTGTCTAACTTTGAAAATGTTATGAATAGCCTGGTACACAGTAGTACTGGTCTACCTCCTTGCACTGTTTTGTTCGGAAAGGAACCAGAAAATATATTTGAAGAGGTTATTCAGTTTCCATTGCGAGATGAAATGACAGATGGACAAAGACAGAAAATCGCGCTACGAAAGATGGAGGAAATGGCTAAAGCACGAAAGGAAAGACACTACCGATTAGTAAAACCTGTCGTCTACAAAATTGGTGATTATGTATTACTACGTTCACATTTCAAGTCATCTGCGGCCAAGGACGAGATCAAGAAGTTTTTACATTACTATCTGGGACCGTTTAAGATTAGTAAGATTGTGCATCCAAATTCAGTTGAATTACAAAAACTTAATGGTGAAAAATATTTTGGACTACATCATGTAGAGAATATTAAATTGTACCATCGTAGGATGGAAGACAGTGATAATAAAACAGATTAGGGGAATGATTATTTGTTGATTAATTTAGACTGGTTGAGTATTTTTCCCAGTGATGTAGGTTAAAGGACAGGTTGAGTTCGCTCCCAGTGATACTTACTTTTTTTTTGTACTGTTTCTTTGCGTGTGAAATATGTATAGATGAATAATATGAAGATGTGAATCACTGATTGAACATACGATCACGTGTGACGAGGTCGCGAGTGTGACATGATGTAGCGGCGCGTGCTTTATTGTGAAACAAGGTAATGTGCGCTTTGTTTAATTCTGTTACAAGGAGATGCGGCAGTACCGACGTCCGTCACTAAGCGGCGCAGTTGTCGTCTGTCAGCTGTTGCAGTTCTGCTTTTCTACACAACGCAGCGCAGAGGTCGTCGGAGCGGAATTCAGATGTTTGGGTTAAAGTCGCACTCACCGCGGGGAGGCGGGCAAGCTGGACTTGCTAAGCGACGCCGCCTTCGCGTCACTGCTGACGTCACGTGTTGTTTATAAACAAAACCATGTGCGACGGTGGTGTTATAATTGCGTGTGGGTTAGGAAAATATTAAAGCAGAGTACTCATGTGAGCAGTGATTAATATTTATATTTCAATTTTCGTGTGAAGTACGTTTGTGTGGTAGGACCAAAAAGCAGAGTACTCGTGTGAGGTATGATTCATAGTGTAACGAGAAGTGATAGTGCGAAGTATTCCTTTTTCATAATTTGGATGTTTGGTCGAAAGAAGGTATTTATGTAATCATATTATTGTATGCTGAATGCCACTGCGATAAAAAAAAGTGCCCACTCTTCTTTCTCTTTCTTACCTCTATATTTATTGTAAATTTTACTTAACATTGATGAGCTTTATCTATTTTCGAAGGTAATTTTGTAGTATCAGTTATCAATCTGAGCCTCTTAATACAAGGATACCACTCTGTGTTTAATGAGTAGTTTAGTTTATTTTTGTCTGTGTTTGTTTGATGTATCATCCTCTTTCTACCAATTTTATGTTTTTGATGATCTATATACACAGACCTTACAAGCAATTTTCTGTAGGTGGATTTCTAATTAAGTAACCATTAATTACTGTTTGTGTTGATGACCTGAAACCTAATGGTTTATTGTTCCTTTTATGTGAAAGGGCTACATGACTGTAACATGATGCAAATGTTTTGATGTTAGGCTATATATTTGGGATCAAGTTTGGATAATTACACATGTTCTGCTACGTGCAAATTGGCACTTTAAAGGGATCTTTAAAATTTTGTCTGTTCTGTCTCAAATGTCTGATGGATAATTGGTATATATTTTGCACAAATTGCACTCTCTTTATAGCTAGGTGCAATTGCTATGAACAATGTTGTTGGATGAAAGACAACTGTAACCTATGAAAGTTTATTTCAGCAATTTAATTTTCTCTATGGTCTGATTTAACAGTATATAGTCCAATGATTAATTTTTGTATGTATGTGTACTCTTGTATGTAAGATTTTTGATACTGTTTTCATTATCTTCCTTTCTACTCTATGGGCCCTATTACCTCTACAATTTCACACTGAAACTTAATGTCGCCATAAATTTTCAAGTGAAACTTATTTTTGTAGCCCAGGGATATGTGAGGATACAGTGTTTTAGGTTAGTAACCTTTTTTGGTCGAACTATAGTTATCATTGATGTGCAGCGAGAGCTGCTGGCAACAATGCTTCGGTTGGAATGTTCTTTGTTGGCCGGTGTGCGGCAGTCTCCCACCGACCGCAGAGCGAGGCGGTAGCATTTCGGCAGTGAGTTCGTAACCTGCGTTTAGTGGTGGCTAAAGTTTTTGCCATCCCGTCGTATCACATACGGGTTGCAGTTATATATTGAAATGTTTCAGTGTGGACTTGTAGCCATTCATCGTAGTGGCACACAGTTATTAAATCAGTGTGTTTAAAGGGAAGAGTTTTTAACATTTGTCGTTCCATAATAAAGGAAGTTAACAAAGTTTACTGTTATGGATCAACCTCATAATTGTCCGCATCCCATACCGTCAAATCATTGGAACAATTATTAAATGATTAAGCATAAAACATAATGTAACGGCAACTTCGCCCATCGAAGGTTAGGTGCACGCAGCGGTGACGTTACATTCTCTTCAACACACTATCCATTCCATTCAACTGCTCTTCCAGGTCCTTTGCTATCTCTGACAGAATTACAAGATTATCAGAAAAACGCACTGTTTTGATTTCTTCACCCTGAACTTTAATCCCTATTCCAAATTTTTCCTTGCTTTCCTTCACCGCCTGCTCGATGTACAAATTGAATAACATCGGAGAAAGAGTACAACCCTGTATTACTCCCTTCACAACTAATGCTTCCCTTTCATGCCCTTCGAGTCTAATAACTGCTGTCTGGCATTTGTACAAGTTGTAAATAACTCTCCTTTTCCTGTATTTTACCCCTGCTGACTACAGAATTTTAAAGAGTTTATTCCAGTCAACAGTGTCACAATCTTTCTACAAATCTACCAGAGCTAAAAATGTAGGTTTGCCTTTCATTAATCTATCTTTTAAGATAAGTCGTAAAGTGAGTATTGCCTCCCGGGTTCCTACGTTCCTCCTGAATCCAAACTGGTCTTTCCCGATGTCAGCTTCTACCAGCTTTTCCATTCTCCTGTAGATAATTCGTGTTAAAATTATGCAGCCATGACTAATCAAACTGTTGTTTCTGTAATTTTCACACCTGTCTGCGCCTGATTTCTTTGGATTGGGGATTATTACATTTTTCTTAAGCTCTGGGGGTATTTCTCCTGTCTCATACATCTTACTCACCAGGTGAAATAGTTTTGTCAGGGCTGTCTCCTCCAGAGACCTTAGTAGCTCTGAGGGAATGTCATCTACTCCCGGGGCCTTGTTCCGACCTAGGTCTTTCTGGGCTCTGTCAAATTCATCGCTCAGTATAGTATCTCCTATTACTTCTTGATCTGCATTCTCTTCCCTTCCTACAACATTGTCTCTTAGTTAATTTAATTTGTAGAGCTCTATGTACTCTTTCCTTCTTTGCTGTGAACTCGTTTCCCATCTGAGTTCTTGATATACATAGAACTGTGTTTCTTGTCCCCAAATGTCTCTTTTATTTTCCTGTAGGCAGTATCTACATTTCCCCTTCTTATACATTCTTCTACAGATTTCCTTTTGGCTTCTAGCCACTCTTGCTTAGCCATTCTGCACTTTCTGTCAATCTCATTTCTTAGCCGTCTGTACTCCATTTTGCTTGTTTCATTTACTACATTGTTATATTTTCTCCATTCATCAATTAAATTTAGTATTTCCTGTGATATCCAAGGATTTCTTGTAGGTCCTGCCTTTCTCTCTATTTTGCCCTCTGCTGCATGGCTTTTTCATCTCTCAATGGTACCCATTCGTCTTCTACTGTTTTATTTCCCCCCGTTTCTGTCAATTGTTGCCTAAAGCTCCCTCTGAAATTCTTAATAACTTCAGGTTCCCTAAATGTATCCAAGTCCCATCTGGTCAGAGTCTATATCTGCCCCTGGGTATGTCATACAGTTGAAAACCTGATTCCGGAATCTATGTTTTACCATTATAAAATATATCTGATACCTTCCGGTGTCTCCTTATCTTTTCAAAGTATACAACCTTCTTTTGTGATTCTTAAACTAGGTGTTTGTTACGATTAAATCATGTCCCGTGCAAACTTCTGCCAGGCGACTTCCTCTTTCATTCCTTCTGCCCAGTCCATATTCACCTACTATTTTTCCTTCCCTTCCTTGTCCTTCTATCGAATTCTAGTCTCCCATCACAATTAATTTTCCGTCTCCCTTAATTGTCTCAATAAATTCATTTAACTCCTGATACATTTCGTCAATCTCCTCATCATCGGTAGAGGCATATAAACCTATAGTATTTTGTCGGTGTTGGCTTCTTACCTATCTTGACTTTGATAATTCGATCACTGTGTTGCTCATATTAGGTTACCCGCATTCGTATTTTCTTATTAATTATCAGTCATACTCCTGTAATACCCCCAACTGATTTTGTATTTATAATCCTGTACTCACGAGAAATCGTGTTCATACTAACACCAAATTTCACTAATCCCCACTATATCTAACTTCAACCTATCCATTTCCCTTTTTAAATTTTATAATAAAAAACTACTTACTTAAATTTAGCCAAAAATATAGGATTATAATTAAGTTTACTCTACTTTGTCATTTTCTGAGATAAGAAAATAATTATAGTCTTTTTTCTGAGATATAAATCGAACTTTAAAACATTTAAATATTGACGTATTATGAAAAATGATTTAAAAACATTAAAATAGTGACGTAAATTGAGCAGGTTCTTGCCGATATTTTCAGAGATAGAATATCTCTGAGAATATCCCCAAGAACCGGCTCAATTTACGTCACTATTTTAATATTTTTAAATCATTTTTCATAATAGAAAAGAACTATAATTATTTAGTTATCTCAGACAATGAGAAAGAAGTGTACAGTTAATTATAATCCTATATTTTTTGCTACATTTATGTTTGTAGTCTTTTCATTGCCCATAAAAGATGGGTGGAGTGTCCGAAGGGGCGGAGCCTTAGCTATTTAAGAGCAGTAAACCTTGCTCCAGCCAGCAGTGAATTTCTAGAAGACTTCCAAGCACCTGCCCAGCTCCACGACATCAATGGGTATAACATAGTTTTATTTTTAATTTCTCGTTTAACTTAGAGTAATGTTGACACTAATGGATATTGTTTTGAAGTCCTCTAAATGTAACTACGATATATTTCAGACTTACAGTCCTGAAGATGGTCCAAAATAAGGATCGAAACTAGTTGACTAAATAAATAATTCATTGCACTCTAGCCTGTTTTTTCGTACATAAATGTAAATAAGAGTGTTGTTAGTCTGACAAAGTGAAACAAAAATCTTTCCAAAAATATGTCTCACAATACTGTTTTCATGTTACTAAGACATCATTGTTTAAAAGAATAAGAAAAGTTGCTTTCTGGGGCGCCCCATAGCATCTATTACTGCATTACCGCGCTATAATGATGACGTCACCACGTTCCGCACTGCTGTTCGTTAGTCTCGCTAAAATGTGAAAATGGCTGAACCGATTTGGCTAATTTTAATCTTGAAATATTCTAAAAGGCTTAAACGGTGATAAAATATGGGAAAGTTGTCCGGAAAAGAGGAAAATCGGGAAAAACAGAAACAGCTTTTTCTAGTGAGCTATCAATACCGTTCGTCCAAATGCGATAAAAGTTTGTACATTTCATGTTGAATACAAGAGGAGGTTTCGCATCAAATAAAAATTTGGAAAAGTCGCCCGGAAAGTAGGAAAATTTAGGAAAAATGTGATATTCCTGGCCTGTGGCCACTTCATATTTCTGGCCGCTGGCCGTTTCTTTGCTAACATTGTACGTGCCTTAAATGAGGAAGAAAGACAGATGTGCAGCATATGTTGAAATGTGGGGTGAGGAGCAGTAGCATATGGCGCAGTAGGTGCTGGTTCCCGTGGGAAAGCCCGCCTATGTTATTGGTGCTCTCCTCGCATTGGCTGCTGCATTTCACTTCACGTGATTTATTTTGAAATTACTTTTGTTTATTATAAACTAAATATTAATTATTCAGAGCTGAGAATTTATTATAAATATCTCTCAAGGACAGGCTAGATTTGGACAGTTTAAAAAGTTTAAGTTGCCGTCTCTTATTGTAACAAGAGAAGCGCGATTTTGCAGAAGGCGCGCGAAGAGCGTCAGGTGCCCTCTCGCAACGCGCCGCAGTTTCAGTCTCGAGCTGACCACTATACGCGCCGGTCATGAGTAAAGATTTTTGTAATAATGATAACAGTCGAGGTCTCAACATGAGCTATGGGCAGCATAGGCCGTATCATATGAACAATAGTTGCTCATTATTTTTATTATTTATTTAATAAATGGCATCCCTGACAATTATAAATCTCGCGAGTCGCTTATTATGCTTCCATCATAAAGAACTTTAGCCTCACTTGTATGCTGTAGAAGAACCTACGACCTGTGTGCTGTCTTCTGCGCTGGGGACACAACTATAGAAGACAACAGGTTAGTCAGAACTCTATGCTTTCCATAACGACATGGACAGCAACTACAGCACCTCGTGCGTACTGTAGGGCGGTACAAACGCACACTGCTACGCAACAGCATCCGCAAGGATGTGGAGGTTTTTGGGGACTTGTGGGAGGAAGCAGTATTAACTTCTCCGTCCGCAAGTAAAACCCTAGGAAGCTTGTAAAAACCGAAAACTATTTTCTTCTATGAATAGAAATCAATTGCTAAATACTTGTAAGAGCATCACTTGAGTACGTATTGACATGAAAAGGTTTGTATGAAATGAATTTTCTGGAAAATCTACCGGGAAATCGGAAAATTTGAGAAAAACTGAAAGTGCGTTCTTATGAACTAAATATTTGGGAAAGTTACCCGGAAAATTCGAAAATACGCAAGAAACTGAAAGAGCTTATTTCCATTGGATATCAATATCATTCGTCTGATTGCGGTAAAATTTTGCATACTTGACGTTCAAAACAAGAGTACATACATGTTAGCAATTGCGAAGCATTGCCGGGAAGACTAGTTGTGGTAAAACAAATTATGTGCTGTTCTTCCGAACGATAATAATGGCCATTTTCAAATTCGTATGTCCATCCAATAACTGTCCATCAAGGAATACGTTTTGTACGCACATACCTTGTGTTTTAGAGACTGTGCGACGCACAGTGGGCTGTGCGGCCAGCGGTATTGCGCCGGCATTGACGGCCTGGCGGCGCTGAGGCGCGTGTCGGCCCATTCAGGGCGACAAGCAGAGCGTGCGGCCTTAATTGGACAGCGATGGGCGGGGCGGGTGTCCGCCAGCCGGCGAGGCTTCGCGCATGCGCAGCACAGGCACGCTGGCCGCGAGGCGCGACTCGGGTATTGGCCGCAAGGTGCGAGCGGTTACCGCGGCAGTCGCGCTGGGCAGGGGTAATTGACAGCGGAATTACTCGATGCCGCTACTGTTTGAATGAGAGGTGGAATGTTGTTAGCCAGTCCATACCTGGAATGAAATAGAGTCGCTGTTAGTGATTAGCACAGCTGTAGTCTGCAAACTTGAAAAAAGTCTAAAACTGACCATTACTGAACAAATTTTAACAATGGAAAATTTGATTGGAATGTCAATAATGCAGAATAGGTAACAAATCACCATAAAGAGGCTCGCGGAACTTTCCATCCCCACCCTTAAACGTCATTCTTTCCCCTCCAGTCGTCACCTCACCCTCAGTCTAGATGATCTACATCTGCACCTACAAGGGATACTCTCCAAATCACATTTAAGTGGCTGGCAGAGGATTCATCGAACCACCATTATACTATTTAACTCCCATTCCATTCTCGAACAGCGCGAAGGAAGAAAGAACACCTGAATCTCTCCGTTCGAGCTCTGACTTCTCGTATTTTATTCTGATGATCATTTCTACCTATGTAAGTGGGAGTCAACAATATATTTTCGCATTCGGAGGAGAATGTTGGCGATTGTAGTTTCGTAAGTAGCCCACGCCGCAGCGAATAAGCGCCGTTGTTGTAATGATTCCCATCCCAGATCCTGTATCATTTCCGTGACGCTGTCTCCCCTGTTTTGTGACAGTACGAAACGAGCTGCCCTTCATTGGACTCTTTCGATGTCCTACGTCAAACCCACCTGATAAGGATCCCACACTGGGCTGCAATACTCCAAAAATGGACGGACAAGGTAGTGTATGTAGTTTCTTTTGTAGTTCTGTTGCATGTTTTAAGGGTTCTGCCAATAAAACGCAGTCTCTGGTTCGCCTTTCCCACAATATTATCTACCTGTTCTTTCCAATTTAAGTCTGAAGTAATAGTAATTCCTAGGTATTTTGTGCAGTTTTCGGTCTTCACATTTGATTGATTTATGTTGAAAACAAAGTCTAACGGATTTCTTTTCATACTCATGTGGACGACTTGACACTTCTTATTATTTAGAGCCAACTGTCAATTTTTGTACCATACTGATATCTTATTGAGATCGTTCTGCAGTTGGTTTTGATAATCAGATGACTTTTTTAGACTGTAAATGACGGCGTCATCAGCAAGCAACCTAAGAGAGCTACTTAGATTGTCCCCTAAATTGTTCATGTAAATAAGGAACAACATAGGACCAGTAACACTACCCTGTGGAACGCACGATATCATCGCTTGTTTAGTCGATGCTTTACCATCGATTACTACGAACTGTGTCCTCTCTGACAGGAAATCCGCTATCTAGTCGCAAATTCGGGGCGATATACCATAACCACGCAATTTGATTAAAAGCCGTTTGTGAGGTACGGTGTCAAAAGCCTTCTGGAAAACAAGAAATATAGAAACGATTTGCGAACCCTTGTCGATAGCACCCATCGCTTCGTGTCAATAAAGAGCTAGTTGGGTTTCGCATGAACGATATTTTCTAAATCCGTGTTGACCTTGGGTCAATAGATCATTCTGTTCGAGATAATTCATAATATTTGGACACATGATATGTTCCAAAACCCTGCTGCAAATTGACGTCAATGAAATAGGCCTGTAGTTTAGTGGTTTACTCCTACTGACTTTCTTGAATATAGGTGTGACCTGTGCAACTTTCCAACCTTTTGCTACAGATCCTTCTATGAGAGTGCGGTTGTATATGGCTGTTAAGTAAGAAACTATCGCTTTAGCATAATCAGGTAAAAATCTGATGGGTGATTGTGGCGCTGGAGTGGCCGGACGTGGTGGTTGTGTGATTTTTTTTTTTTTTTTTTTTTTTTTTTCTGATGAGTGCCATGGTCGAAAATTTAGCTTGTGTGAATGTAGATTTTTCGTGCCTGTCAGCAGCTCAGCGAGCTTCTTTACGGTGAGTTGTAATCTGCTCTCCATTATTGGCATTATTGAATAAAATGTTTTACGTTTCCACTGGGCAGAAAATATACGGAGGACAAAATAATATAAACACCGTGCAGTATACTAAATCTCCTTGCAAATTGCCACCACTGTGAGAGGAGAGAGCACTGCACAATTGACACCCGAAGACTTGGATGTTAACTTGCAGGATATTATAGAATTCGTTCTGAGACGGTAAACACGCATGATCTCTCTGGCTACCACAGAGACAAACTTGATTGCCCACAGTTAGTGACAAAAGCGGCTGCACTTTTCAACCTTTCACTAAGGATTGTGTACACAAAACATCAGTGTTGAACAGGAGAGAAAAACGTTGCTAATTGACAACGTCCCACGAGCATTTAGAACTATTGCGGACAGATGACACAGCCGAACGGGCCTGGCGCACTTCTAGGCGCCACGTCACTGATGGCGGTGGTCAGTTTAAGTATTTGTGAAGTCTGGGGACCACGACCTGAGCAGTTTGGACCCTTCGGCTTACAATAGTTTCAACATTTGAGCAGACAATATAAAACACCATGTATAAATTAACTGCAAAACTCAACAATCACTTGAGGAGTGATGGAGTCAAATATTCATGAAAGCCCTATGCTTCCTAAACCCTTAATAAAGGAAGTTGATGTAAAGCTGCGAAGGAAGTGATGTCACGATTATACAATATTGACACTTACTGGCTGAAAGTATGTTGTATGGTTGTAGGAATTGGCGTCTACATTATTTCCTTTAATAATAGTAATAATAACAATAATAATAATAATAACAGTTTTATGTATGAAAAATCACTATAGGAACCGTATATTTTTAAATGGGTATCAGTCAGCAATTTGGTGATTTTTAGCTTACCACTGAGTCAACTTCGTATACAGGGTGTTACAAAAAGGTACGGCAAAACTTTCAGGAAACATTCCTCACACACAAAGAAAGAAAACATGTTATGCGGACATGTGTCCGTAAACGCTTAATTTCTATGTTAGAGCTCATTTTATTACTTCTCTTCAAATCACATTAATCATGGAATGGAACCACACAACAACAGAACGTACCAGCGTGAGTACAAACACTTTGTTGCAGGAAATGTTCAAAATGTCCTCCGTGAGTGAGGATACATGCATCCACCCGCCGTCGCATGGAATCCCTGATGCGCTGATAAAGCCCTGGAGAATGGCGTATTGTATCTCAGCCGTCCACAATATGAGCACGAAGAGTCTCTACATTTGGTACCGGGGTTGCGTAGACAAGAGCTTTCAAATGCCCCCATAAATGAAAGTCAAGAGGGTTGAGGTCAAGAGAGCGTGGGGAATTGGTCCGCCTCTACCAATCCGTCGGTGATTAGTGATATAGGGCGCTCAACATCGAGGTCATCAGCGAATCCATCGGTCACCGAATCTGTTGTTGAGAAGCGTACGAACACGTCGACTGAAGTGTGCAGGAGCTCCATCGTGCATGAACCACATGCTGTGTCGTACTTGTAAAGGCACATGTTCTAGCAGCACAGGTAGAGTATTCCGTATGAAATCATGATAACGTGCTCCAGTGAGCGTAGGTGGAAGAACATGAGGTCCAAGCAAGACATTACCAACATTTCCTGCCCAAACGTTCACAGAAAATCTGTGTTGATGACGTGAATCGAGGAAGTACAGTACATACTAACGAAACAGTTTGGCATTTTGACAATTGCCTGCACGAATTATTTCAATTTACATTTAAAGAGAAATACTAAAATGAGCTATAACATAGAAATTAAGCGTTTCCGGACACATGTCCACCTAACATATTTTCTTTCTTTGTGTGTGAGGAATGTTTCCTCACACTTTATAGCTGCACCAAATGGTATTAAAAGGATTACAGTACAACAGTTCATGTGCATTTCATGAAATGCTGAAAAACACTTTCTTATGCAGACATCAGTCAGTGGCGTCTTCACCATAAAAAAGACCAAGCACCAGTTTTAACTCATGCCCCTTTCAAAATGCAACATATGAAGCAGCATAAACCGATTTCGCGTATCTGTAATGCCTTCTAACCGAACCACTAGATGACATTATTGTCGGTATCGAGAATCAAACAGTATGTCGCAATTGGACTTCTGTTCTTCGTTGCCCTTGTTTTCCACTATTAAGCACTAGCTTAATTTCCGCTGCTTCGCACGCGCAGACTGAACGGTAGGCATTGGTGGTTTCTACTTCTAAATATAAATTTTGATATATTTAGTTTTAAAAATGCTTATCTAATTATTTTGATACTGCTTAGTACGCTTATTCATCGAGCACACTTGATATCGGACGAAGAAAATCTTCCTGCAGAACTGGAACACTCGGAGAAAGTGTTCAAATAGAATGGCTACACTCCACGCCAAATAAGGAAGGCCATACGTAATCATAACAACAAGAAGCAACGCACAGAGGACAATGAAGAAGATTACAAATCAGTTGCATTCCTTCCTTATGCTGGCAATATGTCCTCTAAAATAGGCAGATTGCTAAGGAAACATAAAATACAGGTCATCTTCCGTCCACCAGCGAAGAATATAGCCCTAATCGGATCTGTAAAAGACGATATGCTACTGAAAAAAGCGGGCGTTTATAAAATTCCCTGCGAGTGTGGTTCTGCTTACATAGGTTAGACGACTCGAACAGTTCAAGAGCGCTGTACGGAGCACGAAAGACACACCCGTCTTCTGCAACCGTCGAAATCAGCAGTAGCAGAGCACTGCATTTCCATGGGACACTCCATGGAATACAGGAAAACCACAATTTTAGCTCCAGTTTCCGGCTTTTGGAACTCAGTCATCAAAGAAGCGGTTGAAATACGCATCTGTACAATATTACTTAGCGGAGAGATCGTAGTATTTCACCGCAACGGCTTTTTTTTTTTATTGTCGATTTTCTCGACAACGGCTGAGAAGTGCATCTTGGTGCTTTGCCAAATTCCACCTCTGGCCATGTGCTTTCATTATGCGCAGTATGAATCGAATCTGAATTTCACAATTGGTGGCCTCCCCTTGTTAGATTGACAAACAGGCCCCAAAGGTACAACTGGGCAAAAAGCATGCAAAATATCCAAAAATAATAGCAATGCTACCTCATAAGTAAATCTAAATACACGTCGGATAAAACTGCGTTCAGACTCCCGGAACCGAAGTGGAACACAAGGAGCGGCATCCACGCAGATATGCAGCGCACGAGGAGGAGAGCCTACACAGTCAACATATGGCGCGCGGCGTGAGAGCCTTCCGTCTACACCTCTAAAAACTGCACAGCATGCAAAAAATCCAGGCGACGCCCTATCACAAACCAGTCAATTCTTTTCCCTAGGCGAACCGCACACGTGAACACAAAACCAGGAAAATATGCTGCAAATTTTTCTTCCGCGCACTGAGTAGCCGCAGCCACACGAAACGGTACTCATCTGCAGACACAACTGCTGAACTGCTGAAGACAGTTCGAAGCAAAATTTTTAATTCTTGCGCGAACCGTACGCAAGTACACAAAGTCGGAAAAATATGTTAAAATTTTACATCCACGCACTGAGTACCCGCAACCACGCGAAAGGGTACTAACCAGCAGAAATGACTGTTGACTTCCCTACTGTGACACACTGCTAATAATCAAGTATTATTTTAATATTACTCTCAAGAAGTGAGAGTGAGTACATAATATTTTGTTTTCTACCACACCTATAGTGGTTAAGCCAAGTTAACGTATGTAGTTTCGATGCACTATGGCACCATTATCAAACGTATTAATAAGAAAAATTACAAATTGGAAGATCTACATCTACATGGGATAATCTGCAAATTACATCTAAGTGCCTGGCAGAGCGTTCATCGAACCACCTTTATACTATTTTTCGCACATTCCATTCTCGAATAGCCCGCAGGAAGAAGGAACACCTAAATTTCTCTGTTCGAGCTCTGATTTCTCGTATTTTGTTCTGATGATCATTTCTACCTATGCAGATGGCAGTCAACAATATATTCTCGCATTCAGAGGAGAGTTTTGGCGATTGGAGTTTCGTAAGTAAGCCACGCCGCAGCGATAAACGCCGTTGTTATAATAATTCCCATCCTAGATCCCGTATCATTTCCGTAACGCTGTCTACCCTGTATCGTGACAATACAAAACGAGCTGCCCTTCTTTGGACTCTTTCGATGTCCTCCGTCAAACCCACCTGATAAGGATCCCACACTGGGCAGCAATACTCCAAAAGGACGGTCAAGCGTAATGTATGCAGTTCTTTAGTAGTTCTGTTGCACCTTTTAAGGGTTCTACCAATAAAACACAGTCTCTCGTTCGCCTTTCCCACGACATTATTTACGTGTTCTTTCCAGATTAAATATGAAGTAATAATAATTCCTCTATATTTAGGGAGTTTATGGCCTTCACATTTGATTGGTTTATTTTGTAAACTAAGTTTAACGCATTTCTTTTCATACTCATCTGGACGACTTCACACTTCTCATTATTTAGAGTCAATTGCCAATTTGTACATCATACTGATATCTTATTTAGATCGTTCTGCAGTTGGTTTTGATCTTCAGATCATTTTACTAGACGGTAAATGACGGCGTCATCTGCAAACAACGTAAGAGAGCTGCTTAGATTTTCTCTCAAATCGTTTATGTAAATAAGGAACAGCAGGGGACCAATAACACTACGATGTTGAACGCCCGATATCACCTCTGCTTTAGTCGATGCCTTACCATCGATTACTACAAACTGTATCCTCTCTGACAAGAAATCCCCTATCCAGTCGCAAATTTGAGGCGATATTCCACAACCACGCAATTTGATTAAAAGCCGTTTGTGATGTACGGTGTCAAAAGTCTTCTGGAAATCACGAAATACCGAATCCATTTGAGATCCCATATCGATAGCACTCATCACTTCAAGTGAGTAAAGATCTAGTTGCCTTTCGCATGAAAGATATTTTCTAAATCCTTGTTGCCCTTGGGTCAAAAGATCATTCTGTTCGAGATAATTCATAATAGTTGAATACCGTATGTGTTCCAAAACCCTGCTGAAAATTGACGTCAATGCAATAGGCCTGTAGTTTAGTGGGTTACTCCTACTGCCTTTCTTGAATATAGGTGTGACCTGTGCAACTTTCGGCTTTTTGGCAACAAACTTTCAGCCTCGTCTCTCGCGAACGTAATGTTGGCAGACACGAAGAGTTCCGCTAAGATCGCGGGGTGTCTTGCATTTAAACGAGTTCGCTGATTCACTTGTCAGTCGCCGGAAGGCGTCTGTTGTGACAGGTAGGCGCGTTCTCCCGTGGCCAAGAACGGGAACACGTGGCAGATGGTCGTGTCAGGCACCACGGTTTCAGACACACACGACATGTGCCTGCCTCCAGAAACAGCTACAAAGGAAGGGTGTGACATATGAGGTCACTAACCCTATCTGTCTAAGCCACAGCCACAGTAATAAAAATAAACTAAACTGCCGTCGTCTTTTCTTATATACAGGGAGTAAGTAAATATGTGGGATCGGTGATGGGATTCGATTGAGGACCGGCTAACAAGCACAACATGTCCTGCACAGATTGGATTTATTTGCTTTCGTTACCGTGTTACAGGCAGATGTTGTGGTGTACATAACACAGACCACTTCACAGTGCAGGTTGGTCATATTTGTTGACACAGTGTAAGGTACTAAAAAAATGTTCAAATGTTTTTTAAGCTTATGGGACTTAACTACGGGGTCATCAGTCCCTAAACTTACAAACTACTTATGAACTACTTACGAACTAGGACGGCACAAATATCCATGCCCGAGGGGGGATTCGAACCCCCGACCGTAGTGGCCGTGCAGGCCGTGACTTGAGCGTGTAAGGTACTACGTACAGTTCTGTACCGAAGCTGCTCAATATGGCTGCCACAAGGTGTAATGCAGGCGAGCCAGCAAGGTTGTCAGCAGTACAATAGACGCCTGAAATACGGGAATGAGTGAGACTGTCAATGAAGTGGCGCATAGACATCTGCATTTACGCTCGTGGAAACCTCGTGTTGAACACCTTGTGTAGAGTGTCATCTAAGCAAGAAGAACAGGAGCATAGATCTTATGACTCGTGCACGTAGACTTGTGATGGGAGAACTCTGTTTCCACGTCAGTTAATTACGTTACAGATTCTTTCTGATCTCTTATGTTGTAAAATAAGACACTGACCGCTAGAATTTGCTCTCTTCAGATGAGTGATGGAGATTGTACTCGACACCCAGCTAATTTCAAGAGCGTCGCTGTTATGAAAAACCGACGAAACGCTAAAGGTAGGTTATTAATAAGCTAGACTATTTTGCAATCAGTGTCTAATTCAATAGCCGAATAAAGCTAATTTCAAATTTGTTTACTCTTTGATATTTGGAGAGTTAAATTAATTTATGATGATCGTAGTAAAGAGTAGTCATAGGATGAAAAGCATTTCCGAACAGATGTAATATGGTAACATCTAATATTAAGTGTTAGGAAGTCTTTTCTGAAGGCATTTGGGTGGTGTTTTGTCTTGTACGGTTGTGAAACATCGACGGGAAATAGATCAATCAGGGAGAGGATAGAAGCTTTTAAAATAAGGTGGTAATGACGAACGCTGATAATTAATTGCTGGTTCGCGCAAATGATAAGAAGTAGGGAACAGAATCGGGGAAAGTAGGAATTTCGGACGCACCTTGAGTAAGAGATGATGGGAAGTACTGGTAGTAAACATTCTTTGATATCAAGTAATCATCAATTTAGCAATTGGTGGAAGACGTTTGCTGAGGATAGAGTACGGTGGATTACTGCATCGAACGAGTCTCAGGACTCAAGGCCACAAAAAAACCTAGTTTTACTAGGAATAACACAGCGTTCGGTCGCAATAAATCTGTTTATTAATCACAGATCGATTTCGGCTAGATAATTACCCGTCATCAGTGTCATGTCTACAAAATAAGAAACAGGATCACATAATCAGTACTTAACATAAGGTACACTACATCCGTTTTTACATAAGATTGTAAACATTATAAACGTACTGTAGCTATGTTTCACAAGCTGCCGTTTACATTCAAGTGGTACAAGTTTACAGTAATAAGCAGTAGCGCAACAGTTGGTTCACACAAACAATGGCGCCCCCTATATGGACGAGTTCAGAATACATGCAGTGTTTATTATTAAGCAAATTTTCCAACAATAAAAATATAAACGGATATTCATTTATAGGTCAACTGTAACTATCTATTTTCATAGGTAATAAAAAATTTTACTTTATTTTATAAAATGTCTAGATGACCCGGTGAACTTCGTATCACTTAAACCTATTAATATAAATCATATGTATTTTAGACCCAGTAGCTTTATAAATGCATCATCAGACCGTCAAAGTATCGCTTCCATAGTAGGCGGTTTGAGTAGGCGAATCACGCACACATGTGCAGGATTCACTTTTACTTCACTCAAACCTTTCTCTCGCTTTGAACGTCATATGTGAAAAATTTTATAGCAATCAGATGGATGGTATCGATATTTCAAAGAAAAATCTCTTTCTATTTTTTCCGAATTTTCCATTTTTCCGGGACACTTTTCAAAATTTTTATTTCATAAGAACGTTACTCTTGTTTTGAACGCCAATTACGCAAAATCTTATCGCAATCAGACGAATGATATTGGTATCCCATTCAAAAAAACGCTTTCACTTTATGTCGAATTTTCAAATTTTCGGTGTAACTATCCCAGATTTTTAGTTCATAAGAACGTCCACCTTTCGTTGAACGTCAAATGATCAAGAGTTTATCTCAATCGGCTGAACGGTTCTCAACGTATAGTGTTCAGTACATTTAGAAACGGATTGAAAAAGGAACTTGGTTCGAATTTTGTGACTTTCCTTTTTAACTGTCCCTCTTTTTTTTTTTTTTTTTTTTTTTTTTTTTTTTTTTTTTTTTTTTTTTTTTTTACTCAAAATTTTCCAAGACCGTAATGAAACACTCCATTGTGCGAATAGTCAGTTATAGTGCCGAATTAAAATCAAAAACACATTGAAAACCCACTTTCAGTTTTCCTCAAATTTTCCGGTAATTTTCCGAAAAATTTATTTCATACAAACCTTGTGTTGTCAAGCCGTACTCAAGTGATGCTCTTACAACCATGTGGCAGTTGATTTTATTAATAGAAAAAATCGCTTTCGGTTTTTCCTAAATTTTCCTACTTTCCCGGCGACTTTTCCAGATTTTTATTTGATGCGAACCTTCCTCTTGTTTTCAGCATAAAATGTACAAAATTTTATCTTAATTGGACGAACGGTCTTGATAGCTCACAAGAAAAAGCTGTTTTAGTTTTTCTCGCTTTTCCCTCGCTTTTCCTCTTTTCCGGACAATTTTTCCATATTTTATCACCGTTTAAACCTTCCCTGGACTTACACGAATATTTCAAGACTAAAATTGGCCAAATCGGTTCAGCGTTCGAGTTTTAGCAAGACTAACAAACTGCAATTCATTTATATATATATAGATAGATAAAATGGATGGCATCATAGAATGTTTGTACAGATTTTATAGATTGACACTGATAATGGCTAGTTACCTGGCCGAAATCGATGTGTGATTAGTAAACATTTATTGCGACCGAACGCTGTGTTATTACCAGTAATTATTCCCTGAGCACAAGAATCGAATACGGATTCAAACATAGTTAAAACCTTAGTTTTAGGTACGACAATGTTGCCTATGACACTTATATTCAGAATCAGTTAAATTATGTCTCATTAGGCGGTTAGTTTCGAGATCCATGTGAAGTAATGTAATGTACATAAGACAAATCATAATTTTCTGTCCCATGCCTCGTCGCCGCTTTTCTGTCCCATGCCTCGGGTCCGTCGTAGGTGTCGGTGGCCGAGTAGAAAGAGACCGACACAGGAATAAAGGATGCACGCTTGTGCAGGTACGAAGGTGAGCAGCCAGTGGGACAGCAGAAACTAGAAACACTAGAGTAAATTAGAACGAGATATGTATTTCATAGAGACTTAGTAATACTTAACTTTTACATAGCTCAGTACTGCAGAATGCTGATACATAGTTGAGCTAGAGGCCTGCCTAGTGCCTATCCGATAGCCAAGTCTTCACTGGTGCCTATCTGATTCCGTAGTGTTAGCTGGTTCCTATCTCAGTCCCAAGTGAACGATGTCGTTCAGTGGTGGCCACGAGCGGAGTTGTATCAGAGGGCGCTCGTGACTGACGTCGTAAGAACGCCGCGCCCTGCGTGCATGGCGGCTCGAGGCGAAAGTAGGTGGCGCGCACTTTAGACTTGTGCGACACCACACATAAAAAGCTTATAACGATGTTTTCTGCTGACGATTGTCGTAAAGGCTTATTTGTAAGCTGTTGTATACCTTTCATGCGTCGCTAAATCAAAGTACAGGTCTTCACACTTATTCTAACTGCAGTGAACGTATACTCATATGATGATCAGATTATGCTCGGTGGAAAATAGTATTAGACGCCTATCACTTTCATTACTTGCCCCCTCCCCCACTCCGTAGCCCCTATTCACCACTTTTCTACTCTTTACGCTTTCCTACTGCCCAATTCCAGTTCCCTAAAACACAATGAAATTTTCCTCTCCCTTCTGTCTTATATACAATTACTTTTATCTCATAACAACTTCCATCGACATCTGGAGGAAAAAGTTGATTTATGAACCTTTTCTGTTCTGGATTCTGCATTAATGTGATTAGAAGCTGGTCTCACATGCAATATTTATATTTGGCAACTTAGGCACGTAACGGGGAACACTAAAAGCTGTATTTTAAAAGTCAATGTCCAACTGATTCGGAATAAGAAGTACTCGTTGTAGACTGGGGATTTATATTGCAACACACAAAGACAGCTATTTTCTTCCACAATCACAATGTAAATAAATTGCCTCTCAGAATGGTATGGCAGAAAGGTAAAGATCGTGTTCGATGCATATCCAGATGTGACTAGTGACACAAGCACGAAAACAGGTGAGTGGCCGTCCTGACAAGTGTAATGGAAGAAGAAAGAAGAAAGATCAAAATCTTCAAATGTTTGTAGAGTTTATGGGACTTAACTACGAGGTCATCAGTCCCTAAATTTACAAACTATGGACTACCTAATACTAAGGACGGCACAAATATCTATGCCCGAAGGGGTATTCAACGGTAGTGGCCGTGCAGACCGTGACTGGCTCGCCGCAGACCACTTGGCCACCGCGGCCAGCAGTGTTTAATTTTTTGGCCGATTAAACAACATAGTTTCAACAGTTAGGTATTTGGTGTCAGGCGTGTGTCGAACAAGGCAGACCAGACACACCCCGTCAGTCGCAAAGATTTACTGTGGTTTCCGACGACAAATCTGCATTCAGCGTGTTAAGCAAGCTCCTACAAATTTATTCTGAAAGTGAATAACGTTTTGTTTCGACACGAGTCCGCTGTCCCACCACCTAGTGCTGACAGAAAACATACTAACGTATTCAATGATTTCAGTTTGTTGGCACGAGCCAATCTACTGTAAACGCTAATCAACTGCGTGATGGTCCCACCAAGTGTGAGCTGTGCATCATTCTCCGCTTTTTGAACGGGCATAAAGTATGAGACAGCGAAGGTTATTGATTGGAATTTTACCTTTACGGTATTTCGATTCAATAAGTCAGTTCGAATGAGATGTAGCATGTTTAATGGCAGACGGTAGAATGTTCACGATATCACATATCCGCATCTTGTGGGAGTAAGCGGGTTAATTGGAAAAAAGGAGCCGGCCGCGGTGGCCGAGGTGACTGAGGCGCTCCAGTCACGGTCAGCACGGCCGCTACGGTCGGGGGTTCGAATCCCCCCTCGGGCATGGATATTTGTGCCGTCCTAGTTCGTAAGTAGTTTGTAAGTTTAGGGACTGATGACCCCGTAGTTAAGTCCCATAAGCTTTACAAACATTTGAACATTTTGGAAAAAGGAAAATATGTCAGCATCCACCACATAATTCGGACTAACCCCCAATTAATTGTTAGTGATGCCCCAAATCAGAAGATTTTTATGTTGGACAAAGTTACGGAATTGATGATGAAGTTAAAGTATGCGTTAATCACTGGTTCAACAACTTAGTGGCAACTGAGTACGCATAAAGCATAGGAAACATAGTAAAATGGTACGGTAAGTGCCTAAATTCCTATTTATCCGGAGACACTCCGGGCGAATGAGATAATCTGCAACCGAGAGACGAGGCATATATAGATAAATATGTTCACTGAGACGGATATACTTGAGTAGCGGCGTTGCAGTCACCGCGACTGGGATACTACGCGACCCGACATGCTAGTCGCCGAGTCTCTCACTTCAAATACTCAGTACAGCTCAGAACAGGCGGAATCGGTTTCTTGTCTTGTGTCTGGTGGTGGGAACTTTTTGTACCACTGTTATTTCTCTCTTTCCCTGTCACGAAACGTTTCGCGATAAGAATGATTGATGCTAAGCTCGCCGGCCGCGGTGGCCGAGGTGACTGAGGCGCTCCAGTCACGGTCAGCACGGCCACTGCGGTCGGGGGTTCGAATCCCCCCCTCGGGCATGGATATTTGTGCTGTCCTAGTTTGTAAGTAGTTCATAAGTAGTTTGTAAGTTTAGGGACTGATGACCCCGTAGTTAAGTCCCATAAGCTTAACAAAATTTGAACATTTGATGCTAAGCTCCATGTGAGTTCGATTCTCTCTGCTTTCTACATTTACGGCCCTTTCACGAGGTAAACGTAGGAGAAGAAAATATGTTGACTCACTCACAGAAGAAAACTGAAAGAGATCTAAAAGTTACCAAAAATGAACTGCAACGTCACAATGTTTCAAAACGATTTAAAAATTGCACACGCACTAAACCAAAAACCAGTGTCGCGTAATTAAACAAAATTTATTAACGACATAATACATTCAACTGTAACATATGCACAGACTAATTAACAACCGAAGAATAATTACACATATCAACGAACAGACACAAGTCAGAGATATGTATGCACAGAGTAATCGCACTTCGATAAATCACCACACTTCATCACTCCCACCTTTAGTATCAAAGATATTTAGGGTTGAATTTGACAGGTCGACCGGAACGGGTCGAACTGGATGCAGCGGTGTCCTGTGCGGAGCAGGTGATATGTCCGTTGGATCTGAAGATATGGTTCTGTCATTGAAAGAGTTACTGAAGGCTGGTTTTAGCCTGTCAATGCTGACAGTGATTGGTGTACCGATTATATCTATTGTAAATGTCTTTCTTCTCTACTGAGTACACGATAGGGTCCATCGTATGGTGGTTGAAGTGGTTTGCGTCCTGCATCGTGTCGCACAAAAACAGGATCTCATGTTCTTAGTTCGTTGAATACAAATGGACGGTGACTTACTTGTTGCCTTGGGGCCACAGGTCGTAATTGCAGGATATGAGTGCGCAGTTTGGACACAAAATCTGATGGTTCAATGTTATCATCTGGCATGTTGCCAAGGAACTCACCAGGTAGGAGAACCAATTGGTCATACACAAGTTAAGCAGATGCGCCTCCTACGTCTTCTTTAATAGCTGTGCGGAGGCCAAGCAGGACGATAGGCAGCGTTTCAGTACATCTTTGTGTGTCGAGACATCGCAGGGATGCCTTGAACTGCCTGTGCATTCTTTCAATTAGGCCGTATGGCGCTGGGTGGTAAGCTGCTGTCCTTATGCGTTTTATACCTAACAGACAGGTGAGTGCCTTGAACAGATAAGACTCAAATTTTCTCCCTTGATCTGTAGTAACTCACAGCGGTACACCAAAACGTGCAATCCATCCTCTGAAGAATGCGGTCCCAACAGTTTCAGCGGTAATTTCGGTGATAGGGAACACTTCCGGCCAACGAGTATAACTGTCAAATGGCAGTGAGACAATAGGTGTAACCTTCTGACGGTGGAAGTGGTCCTACAATGTCTAGGTGCACATGTTCAAACTTTTGATTGGGGAGAGGGACACTTCTCGTGTTCATATCAAGTCAGGGTCTCCAATTGTCGCGTAATTAAACACAATTGATTAACGACATAATACATTCAACTGTAACATATGCACAGACTAATTAACAACCAAAGAATAATTACACATGTCAAGGAACAGAAACAAGTCAGAGATATGTATGCACAGAGTAATCGCACTTCGATAAATCACCACACTTCACCAGAATATAGTTATTTAAATATTAAATTCTTTGTAATAATTTTTTTCTCAAACTAAAAAAATTATGAAATAATTGTTCTGAAACTCATAATAATTCCTAACTTCATAGAGATCGACCTAAAAACTCTGCGTTAAAATTTTAAATACTTGTAAAATGGAGTAGATAACAGTAGGAAGTAAATGTTGCACAGAAGAATCACACAATAGTTCATATCATATGTGGTGCAACAAAATTGTTAGTGACTTAAGTGAACTATTCGTATATCTTATGCATTGCGTGTGTACCAAGTTTTACGTTTTAAATATTCCAAATACTGTGATAGCTATTAAAAATTCACAGGCACAAATTTTCATGACTACTGTCGCTAGTAATATCTTCGTCACTACTGTAGTCACTAAATATTGTACTACAGGGTACACGAAATAGTGCACTTCCTTCACCTTCAGCCAATGAAATTAATTTAATTTTATTTCACACCGCAATCGACCTGGCAGTACGTGAGAGTATACGCGCACTCGTGCCTACGTGAGTGTGATCGGCTACTAGAGTCGTCCAGTGTCCCAATTTCTTGGTTATTGAGCACCTGGAGACATGGCTTCTGTATCAGCGCATGAATACAAAATAAATTTGAACAGCAACAACGTTGAACACTAGTTTCTTGTTCTAATTGTATGTGAAGTACAGTTTCCTTTATTTATAACAAATACAAATTTCTATAGAGAAAATGTTCTTTGGTTTCCGATATACCTTGCTACTGTCGAAAATGCTGAGCATTATATGTTGTCACTGTAGTGATAGCATTGAACAGACTTACGAGACAGAATTAAATAGTGGCCATGTGCTACGGAGATGAAACACTGCAATTAAATGTACTTCTACATCATATATTGTCAATTTAGCCTCGAATCTGTATCTCCCAAAAGAAGCAGCTGCTCTATTACTTACCTGAATTTAACGTTAATTTCAATAAATTTCTTTATTCCTAGGAAAATAAAGTTGAACTTATTTCTTTTCACCAACATCCTTGTAGCCTTAACCTTTTCTCAATTCTTTATACAATATTATTCTATTGTTAATTATGATTTATCATAATGATATCCGTCTTTCGCAACAGAAATTCATTCTACAGTAATAGACAGATTTCAACTATTCACTGACGAAACACACGTAATTGAAGTTAGAAACCGAGAAATGTAGCTACAAATGTTAATAAATTATTCTGCACAGTCCATAGTTTTCAGAACTATTATAAGGATAATATATATGTCAGGGGTTACGTAACAGTCGCAAACAAGAATGTTAGTATTGTAAAATTTCATTAAATGAAATGTAGGAAGTTGATGTTGGTCGTTAATATGAGCTTTATATATGTAACTGAATAATAGCGATATTTACTTAACAAGTCGGTTTCATGTCACTTTCTTTAACTTTCTCAAAACACAATTAGATTTAATGAGAATAGGCTGAAGCACAGAATTATAACTTGTACCAAGTTTTCGTAGGCTCTCAGTTTTCGTTCAAATTCTAATTCTGTGCTTCAGCCTGTACTCATTATAATTGATAAATTGAAGACCAGATCTATCTCAGTAGCATATAATTATTCGATGTAAGAATTCGAAGTGGACAAGCTTACTCCTATGAATTGTTGTGTCGCATTCGGTAATTTTTATAGCGACGAAAAACATACCGCTTTACATTTTTTGTGACTTGGGTTTCTCGAGCAAGTTTTAAACCAATTTAAGAAAAACAAAAAAGAAAACAAGAATTTGTTGTTTTTCTATTTCCTTTGACGGCTGAATCTCGGCTCAGAAATCGAGACATACTTGAATTATTTCTATCATGGCCTACTGGAGTGGTTAAAACAGTTCACAGTATTATACTAACTTTTCAAAGGAAGCTAGACAGACCACGACAGATTGTGGTACTAAAGGAATTTTATCAGTCACATCAAAATCTATCGAACATTTCTGTTAAACAACCGCTGATGTAACTCCGATGGGAGGTGATCAATGTTATAATGATTTTAAAACCCCAAAAAGTCGCAAATAAATCCTTGTCATAACGACCAATGGATGCAATATTCCGAATACCAGTCAGTGTCGTACAAGCAGTAAATGTTGGAGATTCTGTCATGGCTTAATTTGGTTATTGAAAGAGTTTTTTAAGGTATGGCCGCCTGGACTTCATTACAAGCTCATACAAATTTCTCTTTCGGTTGAGCAGGAAAATTAATAACACGTTTACTTGTTACTAGACTAATAGTAAACCGACCTCGGAAATCATAATTTATTGCAACTGAACATCTTTTCGCCCACTTTAGGTTAATGTAGTAAAACTAAAAGTGGGTCTTTGAAAATGATTTAACCGTTCATCCGAGACGTAAACTTAACAAACGAATTTGTAGAGGAGAAAACTCCCATTTTTTTCCATGTCTCGCATCGTTTCAGACATGTTTGCAAAAATAACGGCGATTAGACAATGTCTGTGTATGGTTGTAGAGGAAAGCGGGGCAAGATGGGGTGGAGGGCAAGACGGGGTTTTTGTAATTTCTACTGCGACAGATATCGCAACCTAGCGGCCAATACTCGAAGTAGTCGGCACTTGCTATGCGAGTGACTGACAGTGCTGGCAGCCATTTTGAGCAAACCACTCAGAGTGAATACATCCAAACGTGTTTTCGTTTGTGCTGATATAATTTTTCGTCAATTTCAGACGTAAAAAGGTAAGAGAAGTAATTGTTTCTCATACTCTAAACTATTATCAATGAAAAAACAGCTTATTTAGTGATAAATTAATGCATGGAATAACTAATTGAATATATCCTTGGTGCAATAATATTAACCTAACGAAAAAATGTTCCCTGGGAGCAAGACGGGGTACCAAGTGGCAGGGCAAGATGGGGTACCCCATCTTGCCCTCCGACTAGGTACCCCGTCTTGCTCCACATGACATAATACGAGCTGAAACCATGTTGACTGCCATAAACGGTTAAAAAAAACAACAAAAAAAAAAAAAAAAAAAAAAAAACAGGAATCTGCCCTTTTGAATCAAACATCATCCCAGATTCAGTGTTTGAATCTTCTGTCACTACAGACAATCCTTTAACTACAAGTGAGGCTGCTAATGTTTCTGTCAATAATGACGAAGGAGAGGCTATAGATGGCTCACATAAGCGGTTTATGTCAGAGACAAGCGACGGTCCTCTCAACCAAGTCAGTACTAAAGAGCAAGATGCGCTTGCTG
The DNA here is from genome assembly GCA_026315105.1 of Locusta migratoria. Classification (NCBI taxonomy): domain Eukaryota; kingdom Metazoa; phylum Arthropoda; class Insecta; order Orthoptera; family Acrididae; genus Locusta; species Locusta migratoria. Next base: position 903,383,862 of record CM048744.1, on the reverse strand, counting down.
TAGTCCGAAGCCCAGGGTGCTCATTTTGGAATGATAGTAACCCCAATTACCACAGTACAAAGAAGGAGGCTTCTGAGAACAACACCAATCAATTATTGTCATTTGCTGTTTCACCTGAACAGATTGTCCCGATCCCTCATGTCGGAAAGAAAACCATTCGAAAAAACGGTCCTCAAAAAAGGAAAAACTGTTGTTGTTACTAGCTCCCCTTAGAGAAGAGAATTCCTGGAGAGTGCAAGTAAAGTTAAACCTAGTAAAAAGATGGAACAAGAAGGACAGATTCACCTGAGAAGACTGTTAAAAAAATCCTTCTTTGTTTGTAAGGGCAAAAGTGGGAAGAATAAAAAAGCATTGACGAACTTGGCAAAGAAGATAAGGAAATTGAAGAAGAAAGCACATTCAAAGAAGATGGCATTGCGTGCCTGTATTGCAACTGTTTCTACTCGCAGTCAACAGAAGGATGGGTGTCATCCGTCTCTTGCAAAAAATGGGCTCACTGTTCATGTGAGGGAGAAGAGGACGAGGATGCCGAGGTACATCATGTGTGTGAATTTTGCTTACAAAACGAAGATAATAACTGAATGATAATAAACTGAACTTCAACGTCACACAATGTTTACTTCATGCATTTTCATTAGATATTAGAATAATTCTATTATACATTTGTAAACCTGTGTTCATTGAATAATTTAATTACCTTGGCCTTATACAGAATTGAGGTAACCCATCTTGCCCCACCAGCGTACCCCATCTTACCCTCACTGTAGGGCAAGATGGGTACTTGGTAAACACTGGGAAAATATATATATTTTTAATAGTAAATACTAACATTTTTTTAATATATAAACTTCAGTATTTCTATACTGAAGTTTAAGGTGGAATATCTAGTATTTTACTAGAGCATTTTGCAAGCCTACAAAAATTGTTAAGTGCTTAAGTATCCCGTCTTTCCCCGCTCTCCCCTAATGAGTTCCCACCGCGTCATTCAATTGATCGGCACCGAATTTTACAGACGTAATTATTGGTTGCCTTCGACCAGAACCTACCTTTCTCAGATGTTTCGGTCAAACGATAGGTCAGTAACGCTAAAGGCTGGCCGTTTGTGATGGCAAGTTTACAGCAGGAATTATCAGTTCAAAATAACGCCTTAAATGTTCATCTGAAACTAAAACTGAAAATCGTATTTCTAGAAGAGAAAATTTCCAACATCTGTATGTTATTTCCGTAACTCTCACCGTTCCAGAGATATTTCCAAAAATAATGGCGATTTGACACTGTCACTTGATTTCATGTAAACCAGTACAGGCAAAGAAAATATATTTGTAAAAGAGGACAAACTATCACGGCAAAAGAAGCAATAAGATAATGAATATATGGAAGAAATATTAAAATAATAGTTTAACATTAAAAAATGGTATATTTGTCAAACCTAAACTCAACCATCAAATAATTTTGGCTGTTTGTTAAAATATGGTCAGAGAGAATTACGTGTTAACCTCTCCGAAATTTTTGTAAAAAAAGAAAAAAGAAAAAAAAAAAAAAAAAAACGTAAAACTACAGAAAAACGTAAAGTGGGCCGTAAAACACGCGTTCTCAGGAGTACGTCAGGTAGCAATATTAGCTTCAATATAAACTCAGTGCGGCATGCGTCTACCTTTGAAACCCTACATAGATCGGCAGAACATTGTTTCTACACTGGACCTTAGCTTACCAAACAGAAAATTCCGTCCGATGCCAAGGAAATACCACTAATAACTTAACACGAGCGTTAAGGGGAGCCGGCCGCAGTGGCCGAGCGGTCTGCGGCGCGCCAGTCACAGTCTGCACGGCCGCTACGGTCGGGGATTCGTCCCGTCGGGCGTGGATGTTTGTGCCGTCTTTAGTATAAGGTAGTTCATAAGTATTTTTTAAGTTTAGGGACTGATGACCCCGCAATTAAGTCCCTTAAGCTTAACAAACATTTGAACATTTTTCGTTAAGGAGAAAACCAACAGCATCAAAGAAAACAGGAAAACCCATAGTAATTAGATTTGACACGATGGTGATATATTGGCAATTAATCAGCTAACTAATTGTGTATATAAAAATCGTAACAAGGAAAGTAGGAGGCGAGGTACTGGCGGAAGTACAGTTGTGAAGCGAAATCGTGAGTCTTGTCGGGAAAGCTCAGTCGGTAGAGTGCTTGCCCGCGAAAGGCAAAGAACCCAGGTTCGAGTCCTGCTTCCGGCACACAATTTTAATCTGCCAGGAAGTTTCAGAATAAGGACAGTTTGCAACTCACGGCAAAGACGTGATGATGAGCTGCGACTTTAGAATATACTCTACACCTATTCCAAAAATGTTTATCATTGAATGGAGGAACTTAAAAATGGAATAACCACCAGGTCAACCACTTAAAAAGAATGAAAATTACGGAAAGTTTAGGACAGTTATCCGAACTATCAAACTAAACTTTTCTCGATTTAAGTGTCCTGAACACCCAAACATGACTGCTAAAGCATTATAAACATCTGTCCTGATGGAAACGATGTGCAGGCTAATCTTCACGATAATGACATACATTCCATCTGAAAGTACCAAACCAACAAGAGTAATGTAGCCCTTTTTGAAGTTTCTCAACGGAATGGGGCAGAGTGGGTTTCGCAGTACTCAAGATAATAAGACGATTTCTATTTTTAAATTCTCTGCCACATAAAGACCCCAGTCTCAAACTTTAATAAACATAGTCACAAAAGAATATGCCGCATTTTCCTGGCGTAAAACGAACCCATCTACTTGCAAACGAGCCCTCCATCCAAATCAGGCACAGTATGAAAATTGTAAAAAGGAAGGACCTTCTTATTCGTAAGTTACTCTGTTATTGAAAAGTACGACCAGTCAGTGCGTCACATTTAATACCTTTCCGCGAAGATATGTGAGTCCTGTGAAGTGGGGAGCTCCCAGACGTGGAAGGCGGCACTCTTTCGACGGCTGGGATTTATCGCGTCTCGCCCGCGGTGTTCTCGCGATCTGCGAGATTTAGGGCTCCGTACTTCAGAGGGCCGACTCAGCCGTCAGACAGCCGACAGATCTTCCGCCGCTGCGCGCTTCTCAGGAATGTGTAATTGAAAAGCGGCTTTACTCCGCATCTGCTCGGCTGCCAGCTTCGCCACAGGTGTGAGTCGACGAGTCTTCGGGAAAAGCAGGCAGCTCCTCTCCCAAGTCTGCCGTACGGAACGCGGAATAGTCCTCGCACTACCAATGTATTTTCGGTAAGGCACATTACCAAGTGTGAGTACTTTGTGCCGACCATAAAATATTCTAAAAAATACTCAATTTATTAACTGGTCTGGTATTATCGCAAAAACCTTAAACTGTTCTGATATGTAAGTAGGTTCTATTACTTGAAAGTATTTTCGGCAGAATCGTTGCAACATCAACACACATCCAATAACGTGTGTTTCCAACATCGCGCACCTTAACCGAGAAATGTTTTCACAATTTACGGTGCTAGTTGTTCAGGGATGCGTAAATTTGTTTCTGTAACTGTAGTATTATATTTTAAAAAATTTCATTCGATAAATAATTTATTCACGATGCTTATCGCTGACCACAGCTCTCTCTGGCAGCTAAATACGTTCGTCTTATATTTTTTTATGTTCATCTTTCTTTTACGAGCTGCCCAGAACGCGGTTGTGAACTTGGTCTTTCATCTTTCTTACCTCAATGAGAACAGTCGCACGTCAGGGACTTCTCCATTATTAATTGTAAGTGTGTGTGAGATCGTTTTTCTTACGAAGTATGATGAAAATATATTTAGTTAAGTATAAATCTTTTACTTATTTAATCTTTTACTTACTTTAATAATTCATGAAGTGTTTGTATTTTGCCAGCAGTAATCTTGATTATGTAATATGATGCTTGGACCCATTGTTGGACTTGTATCTATAATTTACTAGATGTACTTCGAGATCTCATTACTTGTAATTTTCATGAATGTGACTTTCTAGTAATGCCTGCAAAGAGATCTTCGTAATTAAACGAAATATGATTGATTTAAGGTGCCTTTTGTCACGAAAGTTAACTTAAGTTTTTTTTTTTTTTTTTTTTTTTTTTTTTAAACGGTCATTCAGTTAGTACAATCTGCTCCAAGCCAACCAAGCATCATTTTACACAATGCAGTAAAATTTTTTACAGCTTCATCTGCTACAGCCAGTCAACATAATCATCATGGTAAGAAAGGTCATCGCGGAATCTGCTTGTGTAATATTGTGCTCAGGTATTGCTTTCATTCGAAATTACTATTGCCGCTAAACTTTAAAGTCAGGTTCCGCTTCCTTTTTTGATTCTTCTAATTATAAAGTTACCTAAATGTGTCAGATCCACCAAATTATTTTCTTGTATTATTGTACCGTTAGTGAACTTTAATAGCGGCTACGAACAATAACTACTACTCCAACACCTGATCGGAAGAAAGAAAACGCAATATTACAGAACAAAAATTGCAAAGCAGCTTACACCTCATCCATGGAAAACCCAAACATGTGTCTTCCGCCTAAGAAACAAACAAGCGACAAGGAATCTTCTAGTATTATGGGAGGGAATATCGCTAGCAATTGTGGAACCCAAATTATTTAGATGTCACCCTATACCAGTGGTTCACAAGCTTTTTTAAACCGGAGACCACTTTGACTTCTTCATTATGAACAGGGACCACAAAGTTCAAGAAAAGTAAAGTGTGTCACTCTAAACATAAACGTTACTCCAAATTTTAACATACTTGTGAAACGCAAAAGCAGTATGTGCCTGGAAATCTATATCTATAAATGTGAATGTCTGTTCCGTGTACGTTTATCACGTCTGAACCACAAGACATAAAGAGCTAACAATTTGTATACTTACTAATGTCTACCCGGGGAAGGCTTCACGCACGGTTTTATGGCGATCGGATAGCTCTATATGTGTGTGTGTGTGTGTGAAGGGTTGATAATGATAAAAGGGTGAAGTATATTGGAATGGAAAGTTATCGGTGTATATAAAATTCTACGTGTGTGCGCGTTAATATTTCGCTCTGCAGCGAAAACTAGGCTACAGAACCCAAACGAATGGTCTGTGTGTAAATGTTGTCCGAAGTCTCCCTTTGTACACCATAGCAGTTCCATGCCGATAGCTATAAGGGGGTGGAAGATATTGTGGTTGAAATTCGTCAAATTATAAAAAAAAAAAAATTCGGACTGAAGGCCAGCGATGACGTTAGCGACTCTATAGCAAGGAGGTTACATACAGCGAAACGTGATGCCACAGACCATATCTTTGGTCTATGCCTGCTACAATGTCTTCAGCTCTTTCTCTGTAAGGATAAGCATACGAATAAGGAAATACAAGAATAAATAAATAAAGCAGTAAAAAAGAAATTTGTTTTAATACATCTCTTTAAAAATTCGATTTGACGTTTCGCGTATGATCTATCATAATCAACCAACACGCGAGCGGAGCCGCTGGTTCAAGCTAGTATTATTATAATAGGAACTCATAGTACAAAATTAAATTCTGTTTGCTGAAATTTGATTTTCGAGATTTAGTCTTAGTTTCAAGTTCGATAATCCTGCGGCTTATACCGTAGTTAAAAACTGCACGCATATCAACACTTACTTTCAATTTTTTTCTCTATTTATTTTAAAGCCCCAAAAAAGGGGGTCAGGCTATCAGCAGCATACACGGCTGCTCTTCAGCCGAGCGATTAACAATAATAAAGAAACATGTTTTAAAAAAATGGTGTTCTGGATTTTGACAATAAAAGGGGCTAAAACGCTGATGTTATACAATTAAAAGGTGCTAAAATTGCTGAATTTTCACATTTAAAACCAGATGAAAGATAATGAATGACAAGAATGAAGTTTAAAAGTAGATATACATACGTTCGTTGAGATTAAAATAACCACGGTGGTCAAAATAACAAAAATGTTGTAGAAAACACTGGACTTATACATGGTGAAGAATGAGAGACATTTAAAATGCATGGCAACACTATTGTTTTGCCTGTTTGGTGGTTGCTCGTAAATCTTAAAATCACACGCATAAGCAATGAGCACTGAACACAGACACAACATTGATATCAAAACCTACGCCTACGCGTATATAATCTCATATCAGTTATAATAGTAGTTCAAAATTTTGTTTAGGTGTGAATCAACAGCCGTAATATACTTTAAGAAATGCCTAGTAAACCATCAGCTGTTTACTGTATTTAAAACTTTACCGACTCTGATTTTATCCACCATCAGAAGAGTCTACTAAGCCTTTTTTTCTTTTTTTTTCTTTCTTTTTTGCAATCATGAATATACACAAGTTACAATGATATATGACATAACATAAAAGTGTCATCTAGAAGGTACTTACAAAATCAGCCTGTTTAATTTTGTAAGTATCTTCAGGGTGAAACTACTATGTTATGTCATACTTCATTCTAACTTACGTATAATTCATGATTGTAAAATTTTTAACAGACACTTCTGATGATGGATAATATCCGGAACCGGTAAAGTTTTAAATACAACAAAAAACCGATGGTTGACTATGCATTTTTTTTAAATAATTGTAGTTTTAATTACGTAGGCTTCCGCGGCCAGAGTTAGGGAATCTGGGTATACCCAGATGAAGGACACTGTAACGTTGGCCGAAACGTCAGTTACTTAAGTAATAGCCGTCTTACATCATGACTCTGTATAACTCCCAGAAAACTTTTATGTTTTCTAATTGTAGTTTGTTGTGAAGAATTCGGAATCACATGATTTATTATATGTAGAGGTAGGGAAAAAAACTGAACATCGACAAAGTAGAAAGGCACAAACGGATACGTCACATCCTGCCGTTGTCTGCGCTAAAAACACTCTGGGTAAATATATATAGTTGTAGCGAAGTACAGTGCAATAGTAGACAAGGTGAACAGGCCCAGAATCTGAGGTATTACTACGGCAGTAATTCATACAGTGAAGATAGTACTTCCCTTGACAGCTTGTTGCACTCAACATGTTACATAAATCATCTGTAGGATGGGTCATCCGCAACAACGCCTCACTCCAGCTTGTCGAAGAATTTAATCCAAGACATCGAAGTATAAATTCTGGTGTCGAGTAGACATAAATCAGAATTTTCATCGTCGGCTCGGAACTGGCCCTTGAGGTGTTAAATTAAAAAAAAAAAAAAGACATGAATTAAGCGGTCAAACAGTGGTAGATAGGTCCTCGCGAGCCCTAATATCATCATTTCGTTTCACCTGAATCTTGAACCCATCAAATGTATACGAACGTACTAACATAGAATTGTCCCTGTGTTTTCAAAAGGGCAAAAAGATGTGAAGTGTGAGGGAGAGAGAGGGGGGAGGTATAAAGAAATGGGATTTGCGAAAAGAGGAAATACGATGTGACAGTCCGCAAAAATGACAAAAACGTGGCAGCTCTAGGCAGTAGCGCTGGCGCTGGCGCGTTCGGTATTTTGTGCTTGGGGCAGGCGTGCAGTCGGCGGCCACGTGACGTCGCGTGATGTGGACGCTAATGCGCCAGCGTTCCGCTGCTGATCGTGCCATTACGCCGGCGCCCGACGCTTTGACGTTCGGCTGACGCGTCGAAAGAGCTGCGCGTTGCACGCTGCTGCGCCAAAGCGGCCATCGCTCGGGGCTGACAAGTTCGCTGCGCTGCTAAACCCCACAGCATAGCTTATTAAAAAAATGTTTCGCAGCCGTTACTGCAGCCACGTCAGCGAGTTTAAAGTTCATGTAGTGAATAACATGTGAGTTAGTGCCCTACTTGCGGCAACGAGTATGAACTCATCTTCATTTGCACAGTGGTCAAATTACTTGTCAGTAAAACTCCCCATCCACCGTTACTGCCCCCAGAGATTTAGTGTTAATGGGTCCAAATGATAGCCCGAAAAAAAAAAAAAAAAAAAAAAAAAAAAAAAAAAAAAAAAAAAAAAAAAACCTGGTCGACTAATCAAACATGAAGAAGGTGTACGGGAATATGAAAGAAGAAGAAATTGTAAACGTTCTACTCGCCTGATGTGCAATATCGAGGGAATCAGAAGAGTCAGGGTGTCATGGTTATGTCTCCAGACCTAAAGCAGGAGATCCGTGTTCAAATGTTTCTCGTGGTCCTTTTTTTATTATTATTTTTTTTTTTTACGGAATAACTAACTGTTCATCTTCTGTTATCTTTCTGTGTTCTTGGTACTTCTCATAAAAATCATTGGTTGCAGAATATGTCGTAAAATATGATACAGATTCAGAGAACAGTATTGGTTACGTGAACGTGTATCTACTACTTAACTCCAATCTCTCATCCATATACAAATTCGCTCCGCGAAATTCCCTGACTTGCGCAGGATTTGTTGATGTATAAGGTGAAACCTTTAAACATTATAAACATATGTTTCGTTAGAGCTCGGAGGAACTCTGTGATTGTAAAATTATTGCTTCTATGTGTCGCAAACTATGTCGCACACATAGAACTGTTAAGCTAATCCCACCACCCCGTCAAATACACAAGACTCCCCACCTCTCCATCTGATGACGTGCTAACCACGCGAAACGCGTCATAGTATTAAATAAAAACAAAACAAAAATTACAACAGGGACCGTTTATAATTTGTTTTATTCACCCCTGACGCTGCACCAGCCACCTCCATGGTATGGAATGGAATTATGGAATGGATGATAGCTTTACATGTGGGCAGGTCGCATCGTGTTGGTCCATTTTATTCAACTTCCACTTGGGTTCTCAATGTGATGCGTGGCGTTTATCTGCCAGCTGCATTTATCAAGCTCCATGGTTTCAAGCAGATCATCGGAACAAGTGAACCAATTTCTTGTTACTTACTTTCTGCTTATTCGTACTCCGGCAGTTCTCAGCGGTTATATTCATTTCAATTTGCCAGTATAGCCAATTGTGGCTTCCAATATGCATATCAAAATAACTGTGAAGTCTGCTGATCCGCGATGGAGTAGCCGAGCGTTCTAAAGGCGCCTTGCTGTGGAGCTTGAGGTTTGTCGGCGTCGGAGGTTCGAGTCCTTCCACGGGCATGGTGTGTTGTCCTTAGCATAATTTAAGTTAGTGAATGTAATTTGTAAGCCTAGGAACTGGTGACCAACGTAGTTAATACCCTTAGATTTACAAATGTTTGCACTTTTGAAGTTTGTAGACCTTTGCTTGACTGTGGTGATTCATTTTGTGTCTTTGTCTTTTTTCATTTAAACAAACCAAGTGGTGCAGTGATAATACACTGCACTCGGATTCGGGAAGAGTGTACTTCAAATCCACCCATGATAACCCGGCTGTAGGTTTCTCGTTATTTCCTTGAATCGATCCAGGCAAAAGTTAGAATTGTTCCTTGGAAAGGGAACTGGGATATTCCTCCGCCATTCTTACTGAAATATCCGCGCTTGACTTCCTTCTGTAATGACCACGTCCATCAGCGAGACAAAGAACCCTCTTCTTTCTTCCATCCTTCGTCTTTGCAGTTACTAATCACGTGCCGCGGCGGAATAGCCGTGCGCGCTGATGCGCCGTGATTCGGTGCGCGCGGCCGTTCAGCGTCCGGGATTCGAGTCCTCCCTCGGGCAAGAGTGTATATGTTCGCCTTAGGTTAGTTTACCTTAGTTTAAGAAGTTTGCAAAATGGAGCCTAATAAACAAGCAGTTGAGCCGCACAGATTACAACCATTTGAACATTTTGAACTAATCACATCAACATTCAAGTTGTTAGGCGTAATAAAAAACTTACTAGTCACTTGTACCGTGTATTTGAATGACTCAAAATTCGGGATTTTTACCTCTCACAGGCAAGCGCTCTGCCACTAAGATACTATAGCACCGTGCAAAGCCTTTCCCAATGTATTACTTACGCCAGTAGCTCATCTTCTACCTGACATCTGACACCGGAATTAATGTAGGCATGAGGCTATGAGTAAAAGTGGACGTAGAGTGCCATGGCTCTAGAGAGAGCCGACAACGCAAAAGTGGTATAGAGAGCGTGGATAAGATGCCAAAATTACACAGACGGTATAGGTCGCTGTGCTTGACAAAAAAGTTGTATAATTGTATTTATTTATGTATTTCTAAGTCCAGTATTGTACGACTGATAGCAGACGGTTCTCTGTTAACACTGTCGGCTGAAGGTACACGACCTTACTGGATATATTAACGCGGCTTTGAGACAAACGGAACAGATGGCATCCAAATGTTTGAAAAATTTGCTATACGGTCTGCAGAAGGAACTCGAAGACTGTTTTCGATCGGCATACTGTCACGTTGAAAACAACAGGTGGTCCGGAATTCGAAGCCTGGTCTATAATAAAACACAACACTTTACAGTTAGAACACGTTTACTACTAACACAAGCGTGCACCTTGTATATACTGAACTCCTGCTTCGAGTGCTCCACTATTTATACATAGAAGAATTTCCTGGAACTTACTTCAGACATAACACAAACGTAAAACATTCTCGAAATATTAAAAACAAAGATATAATCTTTTTTTGCCCGTGGCGGGATTTGAACTGGTGACCGCAAGCACAGAGATCTGCGATGCTAACCACTGCTCAACGCACCATCGGAAGACTGGCAGCAAGATTACAATCACTCACCAAGTCAGGGAGTAGTTTCTTATGTATTGTTAAAAGGTTATGTATGCTGCGGTTGGTGGCAAGAGTGATGAAAGCGTTATGTTAAAACTTGATGAAATTATTGTTTATAAACTGAGTACGTTTAAATGGTCTGATTGTTACACATCGGAATCTGTTCGTAAAATGAGTTTCTAAACTATGAAAGCTAATGGGTTCTTGTAGAATAAAATATCGCAATGGATTTGAATGTGTGTTTGTTCCACACGCACACACACACTAACAATGCCGAAAATACGCACTGTTTTCCTAAGACAAAATTGGTAATTAAATTGTAATTCAGTTATTTAGTCTGCTATTAATACCGTAACTTCATTCCAAATTATTTTCAAATTCACAGAGCGTGAAATGCAGTGCTGACAAGACAGTACTCAGGTAATTCAGTTGTGAGAAACACAAAAGTGAAATAATGTCTCTCCTACAGAGATCCCATGCTATTTACGTAAGAATAGTATTCCACTTTAAATACACAATAATCTAAATGTCGTGGCTTAGTATTGTAACTTAAGTTGCTAATTACATAACTATCACTAAACACCAGGCAACTTCTCATATCTGGAATAAAGTTAACTTAATTTCATGAAATGATGAAATTTCTAAAGGAGCATAGCAGCATGGAAATCACTGAGATAAAATGACTATCCTACACAGATTCAACTATAAAAACCTTTATTTACATGACAAAGTTTTCAAATATGTTCAAATGTTTGTATAGTCTATGGGACTTAACTACGGGGTCATCAGTCACTAAACTTACAAACTACTTAGGAACTAACTAAGACTAAGGACGGCACAAATATCCATGCCCGAGGGGGGGATTCGAACCCCCGACCGTAGTGGCCGTGCAGACCGTGACTGAAGCGCCTCAGTCCCCGTGGCCACCGCGGCCGGCAAAAGTTATCAAACAATGAATTTCGTCTCCTTAACTCTGAATTATTCTTTACTCGTACAGTTACGCAAGAGAATACAGACAAAATTGTGCTCTCAATTCTACTCTTTATTTTACTGGCTAGATGAACCGGTGAACTTCGTACAACTTACCTCTTAAAATTAACCATATTAATTGAAACCCAGTAGCTTTATAAATACATCATCAGATAGTGTAAGTATCGTCTTGCGGAAAGTGAGGGCAAATCATGCACACATGTCCAGGATAATGTTCGTATCTTATTCGTGGAAGATCAGTGAAGGTTTAAACGGTGATAAAATATGGAAAAACTTTATCGTAATCTGATAAATGGTACTGATATTTTATAGAAAAATCTCTATTTTATCTGAATGTTCCAATCTTTCGAAGATACTTCTCCAAATTTTTATGTCATAAGAACGTTACTCTTGCTTTGAAAGTCAAATATACAAACTTTATCGCAATCAGACGAATGATATTGATATCGCTCTGCAAAAAGCTCTTTCGGGTTCTCGCGAATTTTTAAAATTTCCGGGTAAATTACCCAAATTTTTAGTTCATAAGAACGTTCATCTTTAGTTGGACGTAAAATAAGCAATCGGACAAACGGTTCTCAACTTATAGTGTTGAACACATTTAGAAACACGTTTAAAAGGAACTTGGTTCGAATTTTTCACCTTTCCTTTGTAAGTTTCCCTATTGTTTTCATTTTTTTACTGAAAACTTTACCAAGACCATAATGAAAAAAGAATTACCCCTCTCCGTCGTGCGAATAGTCAGTTATAGTGCTGAATTCAATCAAAACCAGATTGATAAACGCACTCTCAGTTTCTCTCAAATTTTCCAATTTTCCGGTAGATTTTCCACAAAATTTATTTGATAAAAATCTTGTCAAGCGGTACTAAAGTGATGCTCTTACAACCATGTGGCAATTGATTTTTATTCATAGAAAGAAATCGCTTTTTGTTTTTCCTATATTTTACTACTTTCCGGGCGACTATTCCAAATTTTTATTTGCTGCGAATCTTCCTCTTCCTTTCAACATGAAATGTACAGAATGTTATCGCAATTGGGCGAATGGTATTGATAGCTCACTGGAGAGAGCTGTTTCAGTTTTTCCCGATTTTCCTCTTTTTCTGGTCAACTTTTCCATATTTTATCACAGTTTAAACCTTATCTGGACTTACACGAATATTTCAAGGCTAAAATGAGCCAAATCGGTTCAGTCGTTCTCGAGTTTTTGCTAGACTAACGAGCAGCAATATATATTACTATGTGAAGAGCTTAACGCACACAACAACAAAGATATCTCCATATAGTGCTACAATTACAAAGCAATGAGCAAATACAGTTCACCTTAATTTCTGCTTCCGGAAACAAGTAACCACAGACGTATAACTTAATAATCGCAAAAAAGCCTCCACCAGAGGGCCGGCTTCTTACATGAAAGTTACATTTCTCGGGTGTGCAGCCACCCACCAAGCCGCCGGGGCCCAGGGGCATGTCTCAAAAGTAAATAAATAAATAAAAACACACACACCCATTTTACGGAGCTAATATATTATTCCGTCACATTAAACATCCGCCGCTAATCTCATGAATGCGTGTTGTATTCATGGTAGCAGAAGACAAGACGCGGTGAAGCACTCTTCCTATTGCCTGCATCCATCCAAGAATTATGCGAGCTTTGCCTGACGTCACAGGCGGCCAGGTGGAAGTCCAGACTACCACAGCGCCTCTCGTATTCGTTACGAGAACTGAAACAAGTAGACGCCTATGCAGTCCCCCCATCTCTCGTACACCAAAGAAATTGTCGGTCCAAATGAAAGAAAATACAGACTGTGTAGCAGCCATTACTTTATGATTTGATTAATACGAATGGGTTTATATGGAATATTTTGGCTTAATGCCTCATCTATAGCAATTTATAGGTCGCGCAGTGCATGTACTGCAATCACGGAGACTGGTCGCTTAAGGCAATGAAATAATACAGCGCTACACAATGTTTGTTACACTGCATATGTTGGCAGTACAACGATTTTCACTCCCCATGTCTGTAATTCTCAGTAAGAGTTTGGGGCACGGTCATGCTTTCGTAGCTGGATAACAGTAACAAACGAGTGTCGTGGCTATTACTGCAATTTTAAGGAAGTCCTAGAAACATTTATATCTTCGTTTTCTTCTAGTTACGTTGCAGAGCATGATTATCAACAGTGAACGAATGCAGCAAAATTATCCTCACAGAAACTCACGAAGCACTGGCTATCTTACATGCGAGCGTGTTTCGACCACAATCTTCGCATCTCACCGTTCTTTGGAACATGCAATAACACTTTATCTGGAATAGTACAGTGCGGCACAACGCAATATTTTTAGACAATATTCCAAAACGTTCAGGCCCAAACAAATGCTGTATCCCTACTGAATGTTACAACGGAAGCAGCAAGCTGCTCAGTGACGTCTCAGGCAATACAAGAATCAAATGGAGCGTCTCTGCAGGCCTTCAAATCATTTGCATTTCATTTCCGCTTTGTATTTCTTGGAAAATACCTAAATACACGAGGAAACAATCATGCTGTGAGCGTAAGATGACGTAATTAATCATTTAAGACGATCTCTAGAAACCCGCAGTGGAGTAGCCGAGCGGTTTAAAGCGTCTCGCTGCGGAGCGCGCGGTTGCTCGCCATGGAAGTTCGAGTCCTCTCTGGGGCATGGGTGTGTGTGTTTGTCCTTAGGTTAGTTTACCTAGGTTTAAGTAGTTTGTAAGCTATGGACTGATGACCCCGCAGTTTGGTCCGATAGATTTACAAACATTTGAACATTTGATCTCTAGAAAACAAATACCCTGTTGCAAAGCACTGCCAGGTTCTGCATTTACATAAAATAAGAACGCCAAATGGGTATCTCTCCCTGGGGACCCGGATCGTTAAGACCGGTCCTCACTGCACGCTGCCACAGATTGTCTTTGTTCTCACAGACTCCTCACGCAGATTTCGTGCTCGTTTCTAAGGGCAGGATAACACTGCAGTCTAACATATACAGTCACGACACTTCCATTGATTTTTGTTATACGCCACGACAGCAGCGCTCCAAGCGGCTGGCAAGGTAGATTTCTGAATACGATATCGGGTGAGTGTTAATAGTGTCGTTTAAATTTAATTAATATACTTTGTATAATGGGGAAGGTATGTAGTGCCATACCTGTGGGTAATAACAAAAAAATAATTCCACATTTGTCTTTATGAGGTTTCCTAAGAACCATTGAAGGGCGCGAAACGTTACTTTGCAGGACAGTTTATTTAGAATTATCTTGAAATCCACAACTATTTAATGAAGAATTTCCGTTTCTATTAAGAGCTAAAATTGCTAAGACCCAACCATCTACAGAAGAACGTCAATTTTCTCCTCAAGTCAGTATTTCTTCACTACACGTCCAGCCAAATTAGTAAGTGATTAACATAAGAAACTGATATGGGATGTATTACGTACATTATTAAATGTACCAGATCAGCCAGTACAGTTGTAGCTGAAGGGGACTCCTCACAAACGTGACAATAAAACATCGAAAGCAAAAACGCAGTTTCCCAACAAAGCAAAAACCAATTCCACAATTGTTCCTACATCTGAACCATAAACAGCAAGAATCTTCAAGACATTCATTTTATAATCCAAAGTAATTATACTCAAAAGTATATGGGCTTATAACAAAGACGGCCGCGCGGGATTAGCCGAGCGGTCTGGACCACCACGTTGCGAATCACGTGGCCTCCCGCGTCGAAGGTTCGACTCCTCGCCTCGGGCATGGATGTTTCTGTTGTCTTTAGTATAGGTTAGTTCGTAAGTAGTTTGTAAGTTTAGGGACTGATGACCTCGTAGTTGAGTCCCATAAACTATACAAACATTTGAATTTTAACAAAGACGAGTGAGGTGTAAAATTGTTCAAATCATGGGACTTCATATCAAATTTTTACACGTCAAAGCAAGTTCCTGTGATATAAAAACAGACCACAACAGGAAATAATGTTCCTAGTTTGTTTACATTCTCTCACTTTCAGCGGAGTAGACTACAAAATATACACATATTCGTAAACATTTTCTCATGAATAAGTTGTTATTTATATCACTGAAACAGGGAAATTCGGCTGTTTTTACATTCAGTTTCACGATTATTTATGTCTCTCGATATTTTACTAATGTTTTGAACGCAAGAATTACATAAACTATTTGGTTAATTACGTAGAAAAGTAATTACAAACAAAATTGACTCTTACAGCACCTTGCCCACCACTAGGAGCGCTAGGGACGTTGCATCTGTCAGTTGGTAACAACTTTCACAGCAGTGAGTGTCGTGACTATGTATATCAGACTGTGATAACACTGAGTTCAGAGATAATATGTGTTCTTTAGCACATGGCACAATCTTTGAAACAGGCTACTAACACTGTCTGACACATACAGACACGACACACCCAGTAATTTTTTACTTTTGTTAGACACACCGACAGCAGCGCTCCAAGCGACCGGCAGCTACATTTCTATGATATTGGATGAGCGCGTATATCATGGTTCATATTGATTATAACATAGTTTTTACATTAGGGAACGTACGTATTATCATAAGAGTAGCGAATAACAAAAAATAACTCAACATTTGTCCTTACGTTTCCTAAGAGCCCTAACAATGTATGAAACGGTACATTATGGGACAGTTTATTTTTAATATTCACAGAATATGACATGAACTGCGATTGGGAAAAGCTGAAAATGTGTTCCCAGCCGGGATTCGAACCCGGGTCTCCTGGTTTCTAGGCAGTTGCGCTGACCCCTACACCACTGGAGACACAGTGTAGGGGTCAGCGCAACTGCCTAGAAAGCAGGAGACCCGGGTTCGAATCCCGGATGGGAACACTTTTCAGATTTTCCCAATCGCAGTTGATGTCATATATTCTGTGAATATTAAAGAATAACAACTGCAGGATCAGAAGTGACGTGTGTTCTTTCTGAAAAGACGCCACGTGTATATATAGTTTATTTTTAATTACCTTGTAACCTACAAGTTTTGGCTGAAGAATTTCATTTTCTATTAAAAATAAAAAATGGCGAAGAGACTCTAGAATACACGTCCCTTTGCAGAATGACGTCGCTTTTATACTCCGGCCCGTTAACGTATCTTCACTGCAATTACAGTAAAGTCGGTGAGGGTAGAGCGCAGGAAGCTTATATAGAATGCAATAACAACGGTATTTAGCTGTAGCGTCACAGACGCGGAAATGAAACGGCAAAGGCAATTAAACGGTTTCACTACAAAGAAGAACCCAATTTCACAATTGTTGCTACAGCTGAACCACAAACGACAAAATCTTCTAAACATTGTCTTTTCAAGCTAAAATAATTACACTCAAAGCATATGCGCGTATAAGAAAGATGAATGAAATGTGGAAATATGCGAATCATTGGACTAGAAACCGAATTGATAAGCGTCAATGAAACTACCTGTCATAGTAAGAATGGGCCATAATAGAAATTTATGTTTCTCTTAAGTTTATATTTTACTTCCATTCAGCGGAATAAGCTGCAAATATACAAATATTTATAAGTATTTATTCATGATGAAATTGTTCTATATACAACAGAATCAGTTTTTTTACATTAATTTCTCCAATAAATAAGTCTCTTGATAATTTAGTAATGTCTGTAACGCAAATATTGTAGTAACTATTCCGTTAATTACGTACAAAAATAATTATAAACAAACTACTCCTTCGGCGCCTTGCCCACCGCTAGGAGCTCTAGTGTCGTTGCAACTGTCAGTTGCTAACGACTTTCACAGCTGTGAGTGTCGCGATTGTACATTTTAGACTGTACTAACAACTTACATTAAAACTGATGTCATAATAATACATAAAACTGTGTGTAAGCAATTACAGGTAAATGTCTATAAAATGTGCCAGAGAAGGTAAATAACCAGTGAGTGGACTCTTTGCAATTGTCGATTCCAGATCTTGTTGTCATTAAC
The DNA here is from genome assembly GCA_026315105.1 of Locusta migratoria. Classification (NCBI taxonomy): domain Eukaryota; kingdom Metazoa; phylum Arthropoda; class Insecta; order Orthoptera; family Acrididae; genus Locusta; species Locusta migratoria. The sequence continues at coordinate 903,366,285 of CM048744.1, read as the reverse complement.
ACTAAATAACTCGAACCGATTGTTTAGATCATTGGTCTATCTAATATATACTTTACCAAAAACATTATCCTGAGATGAATTTTCTTCTGGAATACAAGTTTGAAATTGAAATGTATATGTTGCTACACGTTTTAAATTAATAACGTATACCAATACAATATTTTGGCTGCTTATACCGCTTACATCTTGTATATTGACTTGCAGGGGACCACTCTGACCCATATGTTTAGGTGAGTCCTTGTCAGAAAAAGAAATTTGCGGGAGAAGTAACAGTAAATGGAAGTTCTTGAGTTTCAGTGAAATTTTTATATTGCAGTATCACTCTCCAAAGTTCTGCCCAATGCCCTTCTCCAAGATTTTCACAAAGTACCTGTCACTCTACATGTTAGATCAGGAAATGCTTCGTCACTGTTGCAGACGTATTAATTGGTAACACAGCGTGGTACAAACCATTTTGCAGTGTTTAGGGTAAGTGTACCATTAATGAACACTGTCCGACTAATCGGCACTTTAGCGATTAAATGCGTATATTAAATGTACAACTGAATAGTTCTGTCATTTATTAGAATTTTCTTGGACCTTCAACACACATAGTTCCTCCAAAACCATACGAGGCGTTAGTGTCGAAGACGTTGCATTACACAGTGTTTTGAAATGAACTCAGGCGATGTCACTGTCTTTGCTTAGCGCACATGTTAAGGAGTAGGAATTTTAATACATTCTTTTGCAAAACTATATGCTACATGAGTCAGAATACACAAGACATGATTTTACTGTCGTCCTATTTTACATTTTAGGCTAGTCCACTATACGCAGGAAGCGGCTACACGGGTAGCGGGGGCTGTGTGGCGTGGACTGGGCGGTTTTTTAGGATAAAGAGCTTCGGGGAAATAGAAAATGGGCAATCTCAAAGGGTTCAGGGGATCACAAGAGAAATGTGGATCCGGAAACTATCGGTATAACAGTTGTAAATTGTCGTAGCTGTGTCGGGAAAGTTCCAGAACTGCAAGCGTTAATAGAAAGCACCGCAACACACATAATTATAGGCAGCGAAAGTTGGCTCAAACCGGAAATAAGTTCAGAAGAAGTATTTTCAAAAGATCTATCGTGTTCAGAAAGGATAGATTAAACAAAATAGGTGGGGGCGTGTTTGTCGCTGTCAAAAGTGGTATTTCATGTAGCGAAGTTGAAGTTGATAGTTCGTGCGAGCTATTATGGGTAGAGGATGTACCCGAAAATCGTAAGAAGTTAATAATCGGTTCCTTTTACCGGCCTCCCGACTCTGACGATACTATAGCAGAAAGGTTCAAAGAAAACCTGAGTCTAATTACAAAAACGTACCCGACTCACACGATAATAGTAGGTGGTGATTTTAATTTACCCTCGATCTGTTGGCGAAATTATATTTTCAAATCAGCAGGTAGGCATAAAACATCGTCCGAAATTGTATTCAACGCATTCTCTGAGAATTACTTCGAACAATTAGTTCATGAGCCAACTAGAATTGTAAATGGATGTGAAAACACACTTGATCTCTTAGCAACAAATAATCCTGAGCTCATAACGAGCATCAAAACGTATACAGGTATTAGTGAACACAGAGCTGTAGTAGCGAAATTGAATATCGAAAGTCCCAAAGTTACCAAAAATAAACGCGAAGTATATTTGTTCAGGAAAGCAGATAGAAATAAAATACATTGCTTCTTGAAAGACAGCTTCCACTCGTTTCTAACACTAAACGTAGGTGTAGACCAGATGTGGCTCAAATTCAAAGAAGTGGTATCGACAGCAATTGAAAGTTTTATACCTAATAAATTAATAAAAGAAGGAGGCGATCCCCCTTGGTACACAAAACAGGTTAGGACACTGTTGCAAAATCAAAGGAAAAGACATACTAAATTTAAACGAACACGAAATCCCCAGGATTTGCGATTGTACTCAGAAGCTCAAAATTTAGCGAGGATTTCAATGCGAGATGCCTACAACATTTATCACAACGAAACTCTTTCTCGTAATTTGACTGAAAACCCAAAGAGATTTTGGTCATATGTTAAATATACTCGGGGAAAGTCACAAACAATACCTTCACTACATGATAGTAATGGCGATCCTGCCGATGACAGCGCTACTAAAGCAGAGTTACTAAACTTAGCTTTTAGAAACTCATTCACCAAAGTAGACGAAACCAATATTCCAGATTTCTAATTACGAACAGATGCCGTAATGAGTAACATAGAAGTAGATATCATCGGAGTAGTGCAGCAACTAAAATCACTTAATAAGAACAAGTCTTCTGGTCCGGATTGTATACCCATTAGATTTCTATCTGATTATGCTGAAGCGATAGCTCCTTACTCAACCGCTCTCTCATAGAAGGATCTGTACCAAAAGATTGGAAAGTTGCACAGGTCACACCTATATTCAAGAAAGGCAGTAGGAGTAACCCACTAAACTACAGGCCTATTTCATTGACGTCAATTTGCAGCAGAGTTTTGGAACATATCCTGTATTCAAATATTATGAATTATCTGGAACAGAACGATCTATTGACCCAAGGTCAACACGGATTTAGGAAAAAACGTTCATGCGAAACACAACTAGCTCTATATTCACACGAAGTGATGGGTGCTATCGACAAAGGTTCGCAAATCGATTCCGTATTTCTTGATTTCCAGAAAGCTTTTGACACCGTACCTCACAAACGGCTTTTAATCAAAGTGCGTGGTTATGGTATATCGCCCCAAATTTGCATTGGATAGGGGATTTCTTGTCAGAGAGGACACAGTTCGTAGTAATCGATGGTAAGGCATCGACTAAAACAGAGGTGATATCGGGCGTTCCACAGGGTAGTGTTATTGGTCCTCTGTTATTCCTTATTTACATAAACGATTTAGGGGAAAATCTAAGTAGCTCTCTTAGGTTGTTTGCAGATGACGCCGTCATTTACCGTCTAGTAAAATCATCTGAAGATCAAAACCAACTGCAGAACGATCTGAATAAGATATCAGTATGGTGTAAAAATTGGCAATTGACTCTAAATAATGAGAAGTGTGAAGTCGTCCACATGAGTACGAAAAGAAATCCGTTAAACTTTGTTTACAACATAAATCAATCAAATGTGAAGGCCGTAAACTCCACAAAATACCTAGGAATCACTATTACTTCAGACTTAAACTGGAAAGAACACGTAGATAATATCGTGGGAAAGGCGAACCAGAGACTGCGTTTTATTGGCAGAACCCTTAAAAGATGCAACAGAACTACTAAAGAAACTGCATACACTGCGCTTGTCCGTCCATTTTTGGAGTATTGCAGCCCAGTGTGGGATCCTTATCAGGTGGGTTTGACGGAGGACATCGAAAGAGTCCAAAGAAGGGCAGCTCGTTTCGTATTGTCATGATACAGGGGAGACAGCGTTACGGAAATGATACAGGATCTGGGATGGGAATCATTACAACAACGGCGCTTATCGCTGAGGCGTGGGTTACTTGCGAAACTCCAATCGCCAACATTCTTCTCCGAATGCGAAAATATATTGTTGACTCCCACTTACATAGGTAGAAATGATCATCAGAATAAAATAAGAGAAATCAGAGCTCGAACAGAGAGATTCAGATGTTCTTTCTTCCCGCGCGCTATTCGAGAATGGAATGGGAGATAAATAGTATAATTGTGGTTCGATGAACCCTCTGCCAGGCACTTAAATGTGATTTGCAGAGTATCCCATGTAGATGTAGATGATGAATATTGATTCAAACAAAAACTTCTCGGTACCAGTTACCGGCACACGCCGATAACTAGTGCAACATTGGCCAACTTTTACCTGTCTCGATTGGGTAAGCCTTCAGTAGATGGAATCGTGTTATGATTTCAAACATTCCCAAGATAGTATAACTTTTTCACATGGTTTTCCTAATTTAGATACGAAATAACTGTGCTTATAAATTTTCGTGTATTTAATTTAAGTCTAATACGTATTATTTTCAGTAAAATTCCCCAAAAGAATGTTACCTCCACAATGCGTGCATAAAAACGGCACGATCCAAACGCGTAAAGAAAACCTGTTGTATGTCACTGACCTCCTAAACATCTGGAGCGAGTTAGGTGACGTTTAATGTGTGTTTTTGAGTTGGTCCCCAGATGGTTGGTATTCAGTTTTAGACCATGCTGGTAGGGCTCAAAAATTGACTTAATTGAATTAGCTAATTTTGGCAACTTAGGAACATTTTCATACTTTATGCGTTGTCGTGTCATTCGTCCGAGTGCCATTATACTTTTCACACTGGCGTTCAAAACAAGGAAAACGGTACTCTGTTTATAAGTTGTTTTGAGATTGATGGCGGTGGTTGCTTTACAACATACTTGGACACAAGTTTATATTTTTATTCAGCACTTGATGAAATTTTGTGCATTTCGCCTTAGAAATAGAAGAAACGTCGCTGTCCACATAAGATTTTTTATGGTGCTTAGAGGAGGAAGCCGTAGTCTATATTTTGATGCCATTTCACCGGATAGGAATTTGGCAGATATATGTGCTTTTCCAGGGGAGGAAACACAGAGAGATGTACAGGAGGGGATTCAATGTCAGTAGGTAATAATAGCATGATTGACGGGTCGCTGCAGAATCTAACAGGAAGAGGAGGATGGGGTGATGGTGGGGGAGGAGGAGGCAGAGGAGAGAAAGGTTGAGAAAGGACGGGAGGGGGTGGACAGAGAGATCAGCGAGAAGCTCATGGACTAGCAGAATATTGGAATAAGTAAATACGTGTGCAACTCAGGAAGTTCAGCCAGAGGGCAAAAATGAAGTTTTGAAATAGTCATAGGTAATAGGGGAGGTGATGGGAAGAGAAGTTAGAGTATACGGTGTATATCAAATTGTCATTAATGTTTTTATAACGAATTAGATCTCGTGTTACATGACAGAGGTGTCACTCAACTGGAATTTCTGTTTTACTAATAACTTCTTTGCTGTAGAGCTATATTTATCCTGTCTCAGGCATGTGAAATATTTTGTTCCAAACCTTCTGGGAACTGCGTGTCATGAATATAGATTGCCGTATATGTGATATGAACTGACTATGAACAGAGACCAGAGTCCTCTCGATTTACACAGGGGACGGGGAAAGCGTTTACGACCCCATAAAAGCCGAGAGGCCAATAAAATTTATAACGCGTGTCAGGTAACGAAGCGTATTTTGCGTCATTATGTAAATCACGTATAAGCTATCTAGTATCAGACAGCATAGAAGCAATCTAAGGAAAACAAGAAGATATCGTCTATCTGCAAATTTTGCAAATGCAGTGAAAAAATTTAGTTTCCTTTTAAATATTAAATCGATGTCAAAATATATCCTGACGGTGTCACGACACTTTAGATACTACGTCACACGTAAGCTGAGAGGAACTGCAAGATACGTTAATGAAATTCCTGTATAATAACTACATTAGTTGAGAAACTACACGAATAAATAATTGATATTCCGTTTTGTAAGTGGCTCACATCGTCTTTCTTACATCTCATCATTTTTGTTCGGCCGATGTAGTTCTACGAACAACACATTTGTATATATTCAAAAACTAAATGATTAAGGATTTTAATGTGTGTTTTCGTGTGTGTGTCTTGTTTGACTGAATTAAGAGGACTCAAAAGGATCACTTAGATTTTCTTGGTTCATTTATAAATTATTTCACAATAGAATTACATTTTTCTGTTGGGCATTTGAAGTAATATAGGATTTCTCGAAATAGTAATTTTCCTGAAACTTCCTTGCAGATTAAAATTGTGTGCAGGAACCGGGATTCGAACCTCGGATCTTTGCCCTTCATGGGCAAGCGCTCTACCGACTGAGCTTCCCAGTCCGTCCTCACAACTGTACTTCCGCCAGTACCTCGCCTCCTATTTTCCAAACTACAGAGATTCTGAAACTTGCAGAGCTAGCACTCTTGGAAGAAAGGATACGATGGAGACATGGCTAAGCCACAGCCTAAGAGATATTTCCAGAATGAAACAGTGAAGCGTCCCGGCGATAGATCAGTCGCAAGAGCACTTGCCCATGAAAGGCAAGGGTCTCTGGTTCGATTCCCGGTTCCGGCACACAATTTCAATCTGCCAGGAAGTTTCATATCAGCGCACACTCCGCTGCAGAGTGAAAGGTTCATTCGGTAATTTTTCTACTTGACTTAATTTGTTTCTTTTTCTTTTGACGGCCTCTGTGTTTGGCTTTAAATGCACAAAATATGAGTTATTAAAGTTATAGCCAAGGTCTGTAATGTACATGAAGTTATATAATGTTAAGATACAAATGATTTCCTGACGCAGATGTCCACTGAATTGTGGCCATGTCTCTATTGGGGTATAATTATGCAAAACCGTCACAGTTTACAGTAATATTTCCTCAAACAATTGTCTTATATATGTAACAGTGCTATATTAATTAAATTTTTACTGACACACTTTCCTTAAAAAGTAAAAATATGTTTCATTAATCGCATAGCTGATTCTTAGAAAGTTTTTGGTTGCGGCCACAGTAAGAGATATTTTTTTTTGTCGATTTTGTATGCTTTAATTCCAACGACAGACGGCTGAATCTGCTCGTGCCGTCGATTTCACACAATTATTTTCTGCCCACTGTCAATTAAATTTATTCGCCGCTATAACTGGGCTGTAATGAGTTCCGCACAATTTGAAGAGAATTTAAACTAGTAAAACAAGAAATAATTATTTCGTATTTCCTCTGGAGAAAAATTATTTAAGGATTTTCTAATATACGGGAGAAAATTTGAGCTCCATCAAGCCTCAGACTGACACTTTTGTTTGATGGAGGAATTGCACATAATTTGTTGTTAAATACTGGAGATTTATTTCCCATCTGTTATTAACACGAAAAGTCGTCTTCACTTTCGATCAGCAGTCTGAGACGAGAGTGTATGTATTCACATTGTATCTCAGAATAGAAGATGTAATTTTATCCTGCCTGCAGCACTATCGATAAAATTCAGATAATCAGAAAATATGGGAGTAAGATTTAAACATCCGATAGCATTACAACCACCAATGGCAGAGTTTTATCTGAGAAACGTAAAGGCATTTCTAGAGTATTAGCTTTTTCTGTCACTAAAATATTTATAATGGTAGCAAAAATTGCTGCGTATGTCCTGAAAATTTAAGGATGAACGTATAACAGAGGAAATATATTTGTAGATACTTGCACCATAGTTAAACGAATCCATCAAATCCTGTAGTGAAAAATTCGGTGGTGTTCTTCTCGTGCTCCGATATAAGGGATCTCGTATACCTCTCTAAAATCTCAATTTTGTTGATGTATTGTACCTAACTACCGAAAAAAGAACATTTCCAGTTGGCTTTTGCAGGAAGTAAAATGAATATTTGTATATAACAGTGCGTTTTTCGAATATGTAAAAGTATTTTTTACGGCTCTCCTTAGTGCCTTAAATTTATTTTAAGGTAGCTTTTATTTTGATGCTGTCCTTCAGACGATGCGGTAATTTTAAAAGTTACGCTGCAATCACAAGCAGAATTGCTTATATTCTATTTTGCACATTCTAATCTCGGTCAGCCTCAACTACCTCTTTACCGCTCATTCCATCATCGATTTATTCCTCTTGTATCCACTAACAAACGTCCTACTAAGCAGTACCTTGATCTGGGAACTATTTACTACAGAGAAGGGTCGCAAAAATTTGCCAATCAGTGGCACACCTGAAATACAACATGGATTACACATCTTTGAAGTCATTCTCCAGGACCGACCTTATGATCGCACATATCTCGTATTCCTGTGAAAGTTTCTGCAGAACTAGCTAAATATTGAAACCTCCTGGCAAATTAAAACTGTGTCGAACCAGGAATCGAACCTGGAACCTCAGACTTTCGCGGGCAAGCGCCCTAACAACTGAGATGTCCTGGCTCGCTTCACGTAGTCCTCACAGCTTTACTTCCACCAGTACCTCGCTTCCTGCTTTCCAAAGTTCTATATTCTTTCTTCCGGCTTACTAGTCGTAGAAGGTTTGAAGGAACTTTTTTAAGTTCGGAAAGTAGGAAACCATGTACTGGTGGAAGTAAGGCTGTGATGACTGGACGCGAAGCGTGCAAGAATAGCTCAGTCGGTAGAGAACTTGCCCGTGAAATACCACTGTGCTTGGTTCTAATTCCGCTCCGCTACACTGTTTTAATCGTCCAGGAAGTTTCATATTAGCGCACACTCCGCTGCAGACTGAAAATACTATCTTGGAAGCTAAATACTGTTCCAATGTTTATATAGCCCCTCAATCGACTTAAGCATGGAGGAGCCCCTACGCATTTCAACACAAGTGAGTGCACATCTGCAAGAACTCCTCCTGTCTACTGGATTGCTTGCGGTGGAAGAGCGCATGCCCAACATCTTTACCCTATGTCTCCACAATCGTGTTTTCATGTGCTCTTATCTGAGGGGCCAAGTGTATGAAACACCTACAACATCGCCAGTACATTTCAAGATCTACGTTAAAAGTCAAAAATATAAGTTTGGTATTAAAAATATTTATTATCAACATGTTTCGATGCTGTGCATTATTATCAGGCTTTAGGTATACAAAATCTGTAACTACAGGTATACCTTAATATATATTGACAAAATGTTACTGTTTGTCACAATGAACCTGGGAAATATAAATGTGTCCTACGTAACTTTATGTCCCTTAATGAGCTCAAATACTGTATATTTATAAAGGTATTTGTTTTAAACACTCACATACATGCTGATTACATTTATTCGTCTGTTATATGAGTGTTTAGCAATTAGACTTCTGGGATTGCGAGCCCCAGAACAGAAATTTTACGCAAGATTTCACTTTCACCACAAAGCTGGCACACTAAACAATATGGCGGACGAAACGTAGTTGATATCGATTATATATCGATTGTTTAGCCTCGAGTGTCGCTTCAAATGTGTTCTGCTCACCCTGCTGCCATATAATTGACGAAATATATGATGAATTGTGGCATATTTGCGTAAACTAAGAATGGTGCACTATACATGGGCACCGGGCAGTGTGTACTTTATTTAATTTGAATGCTGTTTGAAAAGTAAGGGGGTGAAATTACTATAGAAATGGGATTTCATAAACTCTGTCATTTCGTTCAGGATTCCATTACTCTCTTTTTTTTCTTGTGGATAAAGTTCTGTGATCTCGTGAATGAGTTTCTGTTTTAAATTGTTGTTGGAGGCAAAGGTGATACTGACGTCTGTGTTTTTGAAACGTATGTCTGAAATCATACCTATGCATGTTATGATTATGAACCTGGCTTTCTGCACTTCGTGGGTGATGAGATTTTGCACTTTATATGTGGTCGCTTTAACAGTGTTTTTTTTTTTTTTTTTTTTTTTTTTTTTTTTTTTTTTTTTTTTTTTTTTTTTGGCGAGAATGCATCAGTTTCACTTTTATTATAGCCATTGTTGTGTGCTATATGCTTGATTCTGTTTATTTCTGTCTCGTAGTTCTCAGCATTCAGTGGGAAATCTCAGCATTTTTAAAAAACGCTCTGAAAGCGGCATGGTCGGGTGAATTGTCGTGCGTGGAGGATTTGTCGATAACGGTATCTGCTTTGCTTGGTTTCCGGTGCACAGTGATGTTCATTGTCCGGTTAATGCTTGTTAATCTCATGTCCAAAAACTTTATTTTTCTTTCATTGGGGTGTTCTATAGTAAATTTGATGTTTTTGTGCAAGCCATTGAATCTAGTTAGCGAAGTATCCTTCCTCAAAGTGTTCTTTCTCAGTTGTATCATATGTCATGACTGTGTCATCTACCTATCGGCAATAGTGGACAATTTTCCTAGTGTTGTGGTCATTACATTTCAGGAGTTTGTTTTCAAGGTGGTTCATGAAAATTCCTGTAATAATTCCATTGAGGGGGCTGCCCATTGCTAGGCCAACTTCCTGTTTATACATTTTGTTGTTAAATGTGAAATAGTTGTGGGAGAGGAAATGCTCTAATAATTCTATTAGCTCCATAACTTTTTTTTTTATTTCAGTAAGTTATGTTGGATTATTTCTATGGATTCCTTGACTGGGATGCTGCTGTACAGGTTCACTTATCAAGGGAAAAATGCTTAGCATTGATTGGGATCAGCAGTTTTTCGAGGCTTTGAATTGCTTTGTAACTGTTTTTCGCTGAGAGAGGTTTGAAATTTGTAGTGATTTTGTAAGACTGAATGCAGCTTTTTCATGACTTTAAGCTGGATGGTTCCTCGCATTTCAGCCCATAATGAGACATAGTCTTACATAGGTCAATTTTCTCATTCTACTGGTTCATTGTCACAAACAGCAAGATTTTGTCAATATATATTGATGTAAGCCTGTCGTAATAGATTTTTTACGACTAAATTATTTGAGTGGTGAGTGGTAGCGAAAATTTCAGGAACCTTCTAATTGTTTAGATACAGTCACAGTCGACACAATGTCAGCATGACTACATCTACGTCTCCATCCACGTAATTACCCTGCAAATCACTGGCATAGTTGTCATTTCACCACTTTCATAATATTTCTCTACCATTCCATTCTCTAACAGCATACAGGAAAACTGACAAAATCTTTCCGTTTTGATTACTCGTACTTTATTTTTACGATCATATCTCCCTATGTTGTTGGTGCATCATGATACGTTCATATGCAGAGGAGAAAGTGAAAATGTTGGTGAGCGAAATTTCACACGAATACATCTCACTGTAACGAACGAAGCATTTCATTTAGTTATTTCCACTCAAAGGTGTTCGAGATAGTCCAGGTGTCTTTGAAAGTTTAACTATTCAATGGCCGTGCGAAAAATAACAGAATGCGCGGCCGTTCCTCGTCAGAGGTTCGAGTCTTCCGTCGGACATGGGTTCTTAGTGTTCTTAGTTTAAGTAAAGCCTAGGGACAGAAGACCACTGCAGCTAGGTTCCATAGCCTTACACATATTTGAGCATTTGATCTCTTCAAGGCATTATCGACGTAAGGCGTCTTTCAATGCATCTGGACAAAACTTTAAGCACCTTCTGTAATGGAGTAACATTTGTAGCATGAGACGGAAAAACTGTGACGCTGTTCTTTAGATTTCGATGTCCTTTGTGACGCCCGATACCTGTGTGAATGTGCCCATGTATCCCACACGACATTTCATATATACAGGGTGAATCTAAAAAATGTCAGACGTCTGTGTGATTTTGTTTTGCCTCAGTTTTGCTCTTTCTGCCAGAGCAATTTTACATCTCCAAATTAATGGATAGAGCATCAGGGACAGACATAGTGGCGTGCTCCTACTCCCGACGTCAATCCATTTAATTTCTCCATGTGGCGTCATTTGGAGGCCATTGTGTGTGGCACACCTATTCATTACTCCGTCAGCACATAGGGCAAAGGGTGTCTGCTGAGAGGTCCAGGGGTGGATCGTAGCAACAGAGAAATAACAATTTAAGAAATGCCGATTATTCACTCATTAACACGTTCAAAAAATACAACAAATGAACATAAAGACATTTAACTGAACGGATGAGACCAATAATTTCAAGTAACTCATCCAAGTGACTAACATTACTTAAGAACATTTAATTAAACAGTTTCACAGGGGTGAAGGTCTTTACTCTCGTACCTCACGAAATCCAGTTAAAATATCTCTGATTTTAAAATAACGATAACACTATTGTATCACTTTGAATTTAAAGGTTTGGTGCACTTAGGATTACCAGGTCACAATCTTAACTTTAATACCAAGCTCCTTATTACATAAGGTAACATGTTATAAACAAATACAAGAACCTGTGCACATGAGACTAACTTGATCAACAACACGTAATGGACCGGGAAAATGACAACTTAGACCATAACTATATTGGCAACTTAGCGGACGGTCTAATGTAATTCAAGCCCAAATTGCTGATGACTTTGAATAAAATGCAAAAAATTATGTTCAGTTAAGCAGATTAAGTACCAATCGGATTCGTGAGATACGGGCATTTAATTACAACTAGCCCGAACAAGGTGCTAAAAGAATTAATAAAATTAACGATAGGTGGAAATTATCATTTAACACAAGGCACAGAACTGGCTAATGAAAGGGTATTCACAGTAATACAAATGGTTAATAGGTTAAGTTCACTGCAACTAACATAGGAACTGCCAAGGACGCAGGGTGTGAGTTGCCATTCCCCACTCGGAAACTTCAGTCCGGGAGGTAGGGACTTAACAATACTTAAAATTTAACTTGACCAAAATACATTCGTCAACGGGGCACACGATGACGGAAGGAAAAGACTGTGAGAAAATAAACAATAAGGATTCCCCAGTTAGCAATTTGTAAAATCATTCACATTCAGTAAATTGATTGAGAATGCACCGTACAACACGAGGGTAAGAAATTAAGTAAATAACAACAATTACACCGGTGAGGTGACACCAAACATACAACACATGGCAAACGAAAGACATTGAAGGCAACCTCTGGGGGCCGGTTACAATTCCGAAAAATCGACAAACGAATACCAACACAAACACAACAGGGGTTGTAAATCACAGGGTGGCACAACTAGGCATGTAATCACCTACCAATTAACTAACGGTACGCACCCGACAGGAACTGGGGGAACTAGATAGGTGGAAGAGCCAGATTGACAACTACACTGGGCGGAGGAACTACCGGACGACACGTCGTAACGTAAGGTAATGGAGCACAATCGCGAAGCAATGTTTAAGGGAGTCACTCACACAGCTTTTCACAAGAAACCAGTACGAACGGTGACGGAGAAACGATGAGAGACTTGCGGAGCAGTTACAATCCGGTGTTACAAGCCCGCCATGTCCGCCAGGAAGAAAGCTGGGCCGCAGTCCTCGTTCCGCAACAACGCAGAAGGTGGAGAGATGCGCCGGCTTCGGAAAGTGCCACACCACTGCCCCGCGGTGCTCATGACCTCAAGTGGCTCCACCCCAAGGCAGTTCCGTGCACCGACCACGACAGCCGCCTCGAGGTACCACCGTTGACCCGCAAACCACCACTGCCCTCACCACGGCGCGCATGTCTCTTTAAGGACCGCAGCAGTCAAGGATCGTAGTGAGGAACAGAAGGAATTCATCGCAGCAAAAGACAATCGATATCACTCGATCAAAGTTAATAGACAGATCATCAAAATAGAGGGGGTACGTAACAACTAATTAAAGAAGAAGGGTAGGGGAGAAATGGCACTATGCTGAGCCGGAACGGCTCATCAGCAGATACGACACACGCTTGCAATATGGAAACGAGTGAGATAGTCAGTGATGCGGCGCATATAGACGCCTGCATTATGGTATCCATTTTGAACACCTTCCGTAGCGAAATGTATGCAGTAAAGTACACAGCGTCAACACAAATGACCATCCTACATAGTTAAAAGAGCTGTGTTATGTATACCACATCACATGCCTGTAACACGATAACTAAAGCAAGTAAACCATATGTGTGAAGGACATGTTGTGTTTGTTCTCCAATCCCGAGAGGTTTCACACATATTTAGCAGCACCCATATATATATATATATATATATATATATATATATATATATATATATATATATAAAATCTCCCTGTATACGTCTACCACCGTCGATTATTCCTAGGTTACATATCAGCACTTCTTTCTTTGTCTGTACCTGTTTACATCTGATATCTGATACCATCCTCACTTCCTAACTTTCTCACTTCGCTCGTCTTGCTTCCTTGATTTGATAAGTAAGTCGATTCCATGATTATGATGAATTCTGGTATTGACGTCGTGACAATCTATTCATCACAATTCGACTTTCCCCTTCATATGTCAAACCATATTCCTTATAAGTAAGTTACCCATATCCACTTAATGAAATCAACGTTCATTAAAAACTCCGTTTCTTTCGTCATAAGTCTATAAGTCTTACGAGTCGTTTGACGCTGCTCACCTTGTACTCCTCTTCTACGCCAGTCTCTCTACTTCGCATTAGCACATGCACCGTACGTGTACAATCACTTGACAGATGTTGGCACCATAGAGCTTATTTACTGATGAATTCGCATATGTCCACCTGTCTGTTCTTCTATTCCGTGTTTTCCTTGTGTGTCTTTCTTCTCCCATTCTACGGGTAAGCTCATTTGTTTTTCGCATGGGTCAGTGTAATTTCTGTCCTACTTTCTTCATCCGTCGTTGATTGTTTTACTTCCAATATGTCAAAATTCCTAACTTCACTTGCACGGCTTCTCATAACTTTTTTCTTTTTCGGATTTAATCTCATTCTATATTCTGTACTCAGTAGACAACTCGTTTCAGTCAACAGATTCTGTAATTCTTCTTCTCTTACACTGTGTACAATCATATCTCCAGCAAATCTTATCATTGATATCGTTTCACTTAGATTTCAATTTTAATCTCGGACCTTTCATTCTTCTGTAACAATATACTGAGGAGCAGGGACGAAAAACTGCAACCCTGTCTCACATCCTTTTGCATCGGAACACTGCGTTCTTGAAGTCTTATTCTCGCACGTATTATAAATTATCCGTCTTTCCTTGTAGTTGTTTCCTCGTAGTTCCGAACATCTTGCACCAATTTATACTGTCGAATGCTTTATGCAAGATAATTATATGCACGTGTCTCGTTTCTACTTTATTCTTGCTTCCATTACCAAGCGTAATGTCAGGTCTGCCACTCTTGTAATTTTACCTATCCCAGAGAGAAATTGGCCACTACGTAGCAGAGTCTCAATTTTCTTTCACATTTCTCTGCATATTATTCTTGTCTTTAGATTCGATACATAAGCTGTTGAGATGATTGTTCGATAGTTGTCACAGTGGTCTTTATTATGTTCGCAATTTTGTGGATGATAGTTTTCACAATGTCTGATGGTACTAGTCTTACAGATTGCTCTCAAAGACCTGATTCCTTTACCCCTTCTCAACGATCTTAGACATTTCGATGGAATAATATTTGACTTCAGGTCTTCCAGAGCTCTTTTACCTAATTCTAACACCGTATCCCCTATGCCTTCCATATATATGCCCACTAATGTATCTAATACGTCCTTAAACACGTCTTCTCCCATTTACTTCCAGCCTGGTTCCTTCGTACGATTCTCCTTAATCTCACTTTAATCTTCCTCATTACTAAATAATCTTCCGTGTCTATGTAGATTCATTCCCACGCTTTACAATTCAACATTTGAATATGGAATCATTGTCTGGCATTGATGGAATGAAACTTTCTCGTTTCTCCAGGTTTCTTCCAAGTATTTCTTTCCTTCTCGTGATGCTTGAAGAGAATATTCGCTGTTAAAAATCTGAAATTAATCACAGAACTCGAGTAGTCATTCTATAACGCCATTGCCCAATTTTGATAATTTTTTGGTAATAATATTTTTTTTTTTTTTTTTTTTTTTTTTTTGCTATGTTAGATACTAAATTTCATTCGTGTTACAATCGATTCCACTATTATATGGTATGAAGAGAATATTCGCTGTTAAAAATCTGAAATTAATCACAGAACTCGAGTAGTCATTCTATAACGCCATTGCCCAATTTTGATAATTTTTTGGTAATAATATTTCATTTTTTTTGCTATGTTAGATACTAAATTTCATTCGTGTTACAATCGATTCCACTATTATATGGTATGTGATATCTGTACTTCATGTGCATTGTATGTTTTATGAATATCTATATCATGTTTATTTTTGCATAATATTTTTGTAATTTTAATTGTTTCCGTAATGTCAGTTTTATTTTTGTATCCTTTCATGTATGTCAATATTATGTAAATTTGTAATATCTCACGACCAGCATGATTACTAAAAGGTGATTTTAATGTGAACGGAATTCCGTTGTAAATGAAAAGGTGGTGTTGGCGCGCAGCTAACGGAGACGGAGTATTCAGTCGAAGGTTGGCATTCACAGCAGTCAGTCTGTGGTGGGAGCTCACAGCAGTAGTGAACCTGAGGGCACAGCAGCAAGACGTAGTGACAGACTTGTGCTACTGTATTCTGCCCAAATATTTGTTTCACTTGAGGCAGAAGACCAATCTACGTACAATGGCCTCGGTGAACGTGCAGATGCGATGGTAAAACGTCTACTGTCTGCATATGGAGGAAAATGGAAGCTAATGGAAACCGCTGTTACAATTTCGGCTCACAAACTGCATAAAGATGAAATCTGAGCTGTATGCGCTGCGCCGCCACCTCGCCACTACTCCGCATTAATATCAGGTCACAATATTTATTGTTACTGTTTATAAACTGGTCGCTGAGAGATTTAGCTTGTGTTTTGAATGTTTTTTTTTTTTTTTTTTTTTTTTTTTTTTCAATAGAGGTTACGTTTCTGTTAAAAGTAGTGTGTAAGTAACCCTAATTTATCCCAAATCACATAACCTAATAGGGATCCTCACCTGTAAAGAATTATTAACCGAGTCATCTTATTCTTTTTTTTTTCTAAATGCAGCAATCAATTTTTTTGGAGAATCTTCTTAGTAGAATATACAGTGCTGCAACTATAAATTTCATTGTTCTTGCACAATAGTATTGGTAAGAATAAGTTACTGTTTTGCTACGTAACTAATATTAATCAGTTCATATAATTGAAGTAGATCAGACAAACAACATTCTATTTGTGGTATCAATCAAAATTTATAGTGTTCTTACAATTTGTCAGTACAGTTTGAGTGACCCCATTCTAGATTCCAGGCTAGCATATTTAAATGATGGATCTATTCAGCAAATTGTTACTTAAATAGGAGTTAACTGTAACAGAATCATTAATTTCATGGTAGGGAGAAAGATTTCATTATTTTCAACAAAGTGATACATACTAGTCAGTGTTCTTTTAGTAGATTTTTGAATAGAGGTCACAATCATAACCAGTTTCTTACTTATTTACAAAACTTTGTTTCTGAGTGCCACTTACACTGCAATACTGCATTCCACGCTATGTTCTATAGTAACAGAAAGTAACTGATGAGGTGAGTCTTACCGTTACAATAATTTAAATAATTACTGCTTTCATTTAAATCTTTATTATTTTTGTGATTGGTATTTTTTTTATCTCTTATGAAACTAGTGACAAAGTTTCTTCCACCCTTTACTTATTATGCACCAAGCTTCTAAATTTATCTGCATTCATAATTTATCACTGCTTGGTATTCTTATGCCTCATTAGGCTGGCGACTGTGTATAAATCTTTTATCAATGAAACATTTCGTTAATAATTTTTAATTAGCACAACAATAGCATTGCAAGATTACCTAAGCTAATTTTTTATTTCATAGTAATCAGACTCCTTTTACTGCTATAAGCTACACCTATTTCAAACATAATTATCGCCTTCCGCAATTTATTTCGTGTTTGGATAAATCTTTGGGGAGTTTCGGTCCAAGTCTTGTCCTTAGGCTAGCATGGGTGTCACACTTAGTGGCCCTTGACTGTTCGATTAGTCGTGGTTGTGTCACAATTCCTCTGTCTCTCTCACTGCTACTGCCAACCAGTCGGGTCTGAAGCCTCTTCGGTGCAGCGACTGGCGCCGAGACAGGTGATTCACCGCGCCACACAACAGGTCCGAACATCTGTTGCAGACGGAAGCAAGCGGTATGTGCGAAGGATCCCACAAAAATGTAATAGAAAAATCAATAATTAAATATTTACACCAAATTTTAGGATAGGGAACCATAAGAAAAGTCACTTCACAATATTTGTACAGGATTGCATACATTGTTTTCCTAATCATCAGTAATAAAATAATAATAATAATAATAATAATAATAATAATAATAATAATAATAATAAAAATAAAAATAAAAAATTCCACATTCTAGCTAGAAACTAAAAATTATGTTATTATAATCCGTTAGTTATAAAAATATCTTATGTGGAAACGCATCTTTAATGCTTTTACAGTTATTCATAAAAAGTGAAATTTTGCTTATAAAAACGAAAAACAAAGTGTAGGGATTGAGTAATTAAGGTAATATTTCAGCACTGTAGTTTGTAAGAGAAATAAGGAAATTGTGCCTGTTTTCATAATTATTATTGCCTTTGTCAGAGGTTTAGAAAAAGGTGGCAGAGCAAGGGCAACTACTTACTAAAGGTCCGATTTAACAAATTCCACAAGTTTTAATTTCTGAGATGTTGTTGTTGTGGGCTTCAGTCCGGAGACTGGTTTGATGCAGCTGTCCACAATACCCTATCCTGAGCAAGCCTCTTCATCTCCACATAAGAATGGCAACCTACATCTGTCTGAATCTGCTTACTGTATCCATATCTTGGTCTTCCTCTGCGATTTTTACCCCATACACTTCTCTCCAACGCTAAATTCACAATTCCTTGATGTCTAAGAATGTGTCCTACCAATCTATCCCTTCTTTTAGTCAAGGTATGCCAGAAATTTCTTTTCTCCCCAATTCTGTTCAGTACCTCCTCATTAGTTACGCGATCCACCCACCTAATCTTCAGCATTCTTCTGTAGCACCATATTTCAAAAGCCTCAATCCTCTTCCTGTCTCATTCCCATACAAGGCAACACTCCATACAAATGCCTTCAGAAAGGACTTCCTTAGGCTTAAATCAATATTCGATATTAACAAATTCCTCTTTTTCAAGAACGCTTTTCTACCCATTGCCATTCTGCATTTTATATCCTCTGTACTGCGACCACCATTTGTTATTTTACTGCCCAAGTAACAAAACTCATCTACCTCCTTTATTGCTTCGTTTCCCAATCTAATTCTTTCAGAATCACCTGATTTTCTTACACTGCACTACATTACCCTAGTTTTGCTCTTGTTAATGTTCATCTTATATGCACCTTTCAGCACCCTGTCCATTCCGTTCAATTACTCTTCCAGGTCCTTTGCTGAATCTGACAGATTTACTATGTCATCGGCAAAACGCAATGTTTTTAATTCTTCACCCTGAACTTTAATTCCTTCTCCAAATTTCTCCTTGTTTTCCTTTATAGCTTGCTCAATGTACTTATTGAATAACAATGGAGAAAGACTACAAACCTGTCTTACACCCTTTCCAACCACTGCATCCCTTTCATGCCCTTCAACTCTGACAACAGCTGTCTGGTTTTTGTACAAGTTGTAAATAACCTTACGCTCCCTATATTTTACTCCTGCTTGCTTCAGAACTTGAAAGAGTTTATTCCAATCAACATTGTCAAAAGCCTTCTCCAAATCAACAAAAGCTAGGAATGTAGGTTTGCCTTTTCTTAATCTATCTTCTAGGATAAGCCGTAAAGTAAGTATTGCCACCCGTGTTCCTACATTTCTCCTGAACCCAAACTGATCTTCCCCGAGGTCGGCTTCTACCAGCTTTTCCTTCCTTCTGTATATAATTCGAGTTAATATTTTGCAACCATGACTTATTAAACTGATGGTTCTGTAGATTTCTGATTTCTGAGATATCGCTCTAATAAATTTGTCATGAATACATTAAATACAGTACATTACATTCAGAAATAAATGAGGGCTTCAGTTTATAAAATAAATCCAGATTCATGGGCAAAGTGTGTGTGTAACTTGACTAGGAACTGGAGTGCTGTTGGCGCTCAGAAACATATGTTCGCCGTCCACACCGTGACTTCGTATAACTAGAGACGTAGGTTTTGGATTCATTCTATTAGCTGAGCAGTCATAATGTTCTTTGTAGCATGTGCATAATTTTTCTTTGGTTGCCGAACTTGGATTTTGATGCCCTGTGAAAACAAATAATTTAGTTAAATGTAGTTTACTGGAGAGCCTAAAGGCTGAATTCGCGGTATTTCTATTTGTATGTCGCCCATTGTTAACATTTAAACCGGATGGCAAGTGGTGTTCAATCGAACCACTTTATAACGAACCAACAAATTTTCATGAAATTAGCGAGTTTTTTTTATCATTGGCTAGATGTAGAATAATCTGGAAAATTTGGGTAAATGGAATTTAACTGATAGGAGGGCTGAGAGCGGTAGTATTGTTGATTTATTCATATTTTTAATTTATTTGCGTGTTAGAGTATTAATTATTTAAATACGCCGAATCAGTTGTAAAAGCAGGAGTTTTATTCGTAACGATAAAACCCAAATCCTTATAGAAGTCAGATCAAAGCTTTTATAGCTGAAGGTGTACTGACATGTGGATGTGAAGACTGCAGATGAAGGACAATATTGTTACGGATCTCTTTCTGGTTGCCCACTGATTAATTAACAGGCTTACAAAAATCTGAGTAATTTAGCGAAAGATATGCACACAGTCTTAAGTAAATACATTTTGATTGATTTCTATAAACTGGTCTGTTTAACATGGATCAAAACTTTGATAAAACTTATCAACTTAACTATAGAAACCCTCCGCGCCACAAACCCTATATTCTTCCACACTCCTTCCTTCTAATCCCTCACCTACGACCGCGGTCCATTCCTCCATCGTTATTAAATTTTCATCTCCTTTCACACACCGATTTACCTCGTCTAAATCCTAATATACCGCTTCATATTATAACCTTCCTCTCTGCCAGAGGTAATTATATTCCCCGATGAGATGCCTTTGTCCACGAAGCGATTATTACTTTCGTGAATAGAAATTGTGATATTAAAAAACTTGTATTTTTATGTGCACTTGTTCTTATGGAATGAAACATATTATCGTTATAAATAAGTTTGATTCAGAATTCTGCTGACTTAGCAACTTATTCATCTACATGCCACTAGCAATACTCTTGCCTTTTTCACCTTGAGACTTTGCAACCCACATTTAATCTGCTCGGAGCGTATACTGCTATTATTCGAAATGTCGCAGACCTATTCTCTCAGGACTCGATACTCGCTGGTTCCTCTGATACCAGCCGCTGCCATGGCACCAAGTGCCTTGGCGCACAATGGAAACAATTAACATTTCTCTAAAGCAATGTCTTCACAGTCCAGTTTCCCAAAGGGCATTGATCCAAAGCTATGAGCAATGTATTCAATAATTCTTCCTACCCATATCTCTGATACACCGATTAAGAACGCCTTTATTTAGAAATTGTTTAACAGCAGCGGTTATCAGAGATTGCTATCTTAGTATCTTTCCCATAATCGAACTCCCATGTGAGGATATCGTACCCTCACAACCTTCTGCTTGTGATGTTAGCATGTAAATCTGAAGTATCGTGCTTGTTAGCTGTCGAATCTGATGACTGCAACCTGTCACTCATCTGTTGACAGTAACTCTCTTACTGCCCTACTTTCCTCTTCATGACGAATTACCGACATATACAATCTTCCTGTGCTATTGACATTGTCCTATATTCGTCTAAGCAAATGTCTTTGTATTTTTTCCATTGGATTTCACTGACCTCTACTATAGATGGGGCCTATGAATTTTCCTTTCCAGATTTTCTAGGCTTCCTGCTATGCTCAATCTTCTGACACACTTTGCTCTGCCTTGTAAAATGTTATCACTACGTTCGTTGATCAATCTTTTTCTCGTGGACATCTCTCGGTTGTCGAGCCACTCTTGGAGATCCAAATGGATCAACAAAGTTGGCTTATCAAACGTGGTAGTACACATGAAATCACATGGGCCATCAAGCGTACCACAGCTAGGAAACAGTGCCCGGCCCCGATGGCATTAAAAACCGTGTTCCCCATAAGTATTGTAGTGTGAAGTCGTCCACATGAGTACGAAACGAAATCCGTTAAACTTTGTTTACAACATAAATCAATCAAAAGTGAAGGCCGTAAACTCCACAAAATACCTAGCAATTACTATTACTTCAGACTTAAATTGGAAAGAACACGTAGGGAATATCGTGGGGAAAGGCGAACCAGAGACTGCGTTTTATTGGCAGAACCCTTAAAACATGCAACAGAACTACAAAAGAAACAGCATACACTACGCTTGTCCGTCCATTATTGGAGCATTGCAGCCAAGTGTGGGATTCTTATCAGGTGGGTTTGACGAGGACGTCGAAAAAATCCAAAGAAGGGCAGCTCGTTTCGTATTGTCACGATACAGGGGAGACAGCGTTACGGACAAGATACAGGATCTGGGATGGGAATCATTACAACAACGGCGCTTATCGCTGCGGCGTGGGCTACTTGCGAAACTCCAATCGCCAACATTCTCCTCCGAATGCAAAAATTTATTGTTGACTCCCACTTACAAAAGTAGAAATGATCATCAGAATAAAATACGAGAAATCAGAGCTCGAACAGAGAGATTCAGGTGTTCTTTCTTCCCGCGCGCTATTCGAGAATGGAATGGGAGATAAATAGTATAATGGTGGTTAGATGAACCCACTCAGGCTCTTAAATGTGATTTGCAGAGTATCCCTTGTAGAAGTTTACTGATAGAGCCATAGAATACCTTACAAACATAAAGAATGCCATCCCACGACACCAACACTTCACTGTCTTCTGGAAGGGGGCAATTCGGGTTTACGAATCACTAATCCACAACACAACAACATGTCCACATGGTTGAACACGTAACAGACGATTATAACCAAAATAAATCCACAGGGGCGGGGTTCCCAGAAATCGAGAAGACTTAACATCATCTTTGACACCGCGGCCGTATACGCAAACTCGACGACGCCGCGTTTCCCGATGCACTTGTGCGTCTCAAACCCTCATATCTCACCAACAGAAGCTTCGACACTGAAGTCCAGGGCAAACAATCTAATACATGGTATACAAGCCGGAATACCCCAAGGCAACATACGCGGGCCCCTCTTATTTAACCTGTAAATTAATGATCTTCCAGCTACACATACACGATGACCAAAATCTACGCAGATGACAGCGCCATTATTAAGCAACATTGGAAGCCATCAAACATTAATTAACACCTACAGACTGTACTCAGAAATTCTGAGCCTTGGCTGGAGAAATCGTTTGTTAAAGGAAATGTCCACTAATGCGAGGCAGTGCTGTTCACACGCAGACTAAAGATACTGCGCAAACATTTACACTGCAGACCAATTACGCTACAAGCATTTTCTGTCAGAATGTGAAATATTTCTGTGTCTGGCTGTACAGGAAACTAACACGGGGGGATTACATTCAGCACATGATCAACAAAGCAAACGCTAGGCTCAAACACAACGAATGCTCAACAGTAGAGATGGGCAAAACCGATCTTTTCAGAGATCGGATCAGAAATAGTCATTCACTGGGATGAACTAGTTCTTTTTCATGGTTCACCGACTCACCAACTGATAAAAAACGTAAAACGATGTCACATTGCTTTTTTTGTCACTATACTTTTATCTGATTTTGGCCATATTGTGAAAGAAGAAAGAAGAGTAATAACTTTATTGTAAGTCAGTAGTTTAGAGAAATAAAATTTGTTAGTTACACCTACATTACAAATTAAACATGTTATAACAGAAATTAAATATTTTTGCAGGTGAAATAATTGGAAAAAGAAAAATATATTATTTTTATATTTTTAAACTTTCATTAAAAAATACAATATTTTGCAGAATAAAAATACTAGTTCCGTATTTATACAGTGAGTAGTTTAAGAGAGTTGAATGAAACGTGAGATATCGCGAGAGTTCCGTGCAAAACGTGGCAACTGCTGCAGCGGAATAGCCATGCGCAATAAGGCCGTGTCCTACGTGAGCGACAAACGCGAGCGACAGCGCGCGATATTCAGCGATGCGACACGGCAGCTACAAGCAGCAACATTCGGCGACACGGCCGGGTGTCTTACGTGAGCGCGACAGATTCTCGCTACAAGATGGCCGCTAGAACCCATCGCTTGTTATCTAAAAACTAAAGTCTGGCACCCATAAACAGTAAAATAATGATAGCTCCAGAGTAAGCAATAAAGTTTTATTTAATTTCGAAAATAAGGCGTCAAAAGAGTAATGTCCATTAATTTTACAAAGCGAGGAATGTTCGTGGACTATTTCATTCGTAACTTCAAGTTCGAAAAAAAGACTGTGAAAATTTCCAGCCAAATTCTTCGAAAATATGAGTACAGATACTTTCGACTATGTCGTCAATAAGTTCTTCTTTTGTGAGTACAAACCATCAACAACTGATTAAGTTCGAAGAGTTAGCTAAAGAAATAATTAGGTAAATAACTGCGGTGATACTCTTACACTCGGCGTAGTACAGAGGTAGCGTTCTGGGTTCCTATATTCTAAGTTTTGCAGATGCTGGTAAGATTTCCGTTCCACCTTATATTTTTAGTTCCTGTAACTACAACCCTTTCACCTGTTATTTGTGCAAAGTCTTATATATTCTCTATACAGAGCAATGCGAATTATTTTTTTAAGTGCTTCCCAATATAGTTTATCTTTAATTGCAAACACACACATCCTACTGTACCAAACACATTAAATTCGTAATGAAACATTATAGCAAGATATTTTACTTAGAAACGTAATTATAGACATCTCGTTTGACATCCTAGTGTTCTTTCTCTCTTCGAAAACAAGTTTGTTATTACTGTCAAAGATTTGATGCCAGCAGCAAAAATTTCAAATGGACACAATGCCGAAACTGAATGGTTTCAGATACAGAAAACATTAATGCACATTGATGTTTTCTTTGTTATTCGATTATATAGTCATTGTTTTCAACGTGCCAAAATAATGTAGATGCATAAAAGACGCATAATTTGTTACAGGATACTTGTCTATCAAGTCAGGAAACTGCGTGATATGGACTTACAAAATTTAAGCAACAGAATGCACATTGCACAAGACTTTGTCACTCTTGCTCCCTTCATGGAAACTACAAGTGTTCGAGAAAATGGAGTAGGATCATTTTCGCAGAAATTTTATATAGTTTAATTTTGTACTGTAACGCGTTTTTGCTACCGACTGTAAATTTCCTGTTATTCAGAAGAAACATGTAATATTAAATAAATACGTTTCGTCTTGAGTACTATTCGAAATAGGAATATGATGGTTTCTGTTGCTTCAGATGATCGTTTCTGTAAGTGAGCTGCAAGCTTTATCAGAACACAGGAGTCGAGAGAACAGAGAAATGCGCGGAGTCGCTTTGTTCGGCGCCAT
Source organism: Locusta migratoria (assembly GCA_026315105.1). NCBI lineage: Eukaryota > Metazoa > Arthropoda > Insecta > Orthoptera > Acrididae > Locusta > Locusta migratoria. The sequence goes on along the minus strand of CM048744.1, from coordinate 903,341,265 downwards.
GCGGTTCGCCAGAGGAGTGGGGGGAATAATGAGCAGCGCGCCACACGAGCGGCTCCGCAAGCGAGCGGGGTCGGGAGAGTGGTGGGGAGAGGTGAACCGGTGAACCAGCTAACTCACTGACTCAGTTGGCGCTCGGATCGCCTCGATCGCTGGAGTCGTGCGGAGCAGCGAGTCAGCGGTAGTCGGGAGCCGCGCACTCACTGAATCATGCTGCTTGCGCGACTCACCGATTCTCGACTCGCAGCGCGAAGGCGCTGCACGTGTTTAGGCGCTCATTTTTTGCGTTTTATACTTGCACATGGTCTATAGCACATTTATTTTTTAGTGTAGGAAACTTCTGAAGCATGTGGCATGGGGTTTAGGAAACTTCTGAAGAATGTGGCAAGGGGTGCTTATGCAGCTCATTGTTGTCACCAGAGGGACTTTTCGGATCAGATGAACTACCACTCTTTTTTTTGGATTCATCCATCACTCACTCCTTAGAAGGATCTAGCTCTATGAATCAGTTCAGGAGCAGATTGCCCATCTCTACTCAACAGGCAAAGCAAAATAATCGGGTGTCGCGGACATTTTCATGACACATGCAAATCATGCAGAACAAGGTGCTACACATCATAGGCGATGCTACGTAATACTCGCGCACCGTGGATGTTCACGGTGGAATTTAACAAACTCGCCACACGAGTGTACAAAATATCGAGACATTTGAACAATCCCTTCATATTACGTTTGGAGAAATACGACCTAAAGTACAGGTGGAAACATTAGCATGAAAAATAACTTCTCCCTAGGCAGTAGCCACCTACGGTCAAGAGACCTCCAAGTCGCAAACGCGATGAATATGACGAACCCCTGTAGTACAAAGAAATGACTGGCAATGCCAGCTGAGCTCACACAGCTGAACAACACGCAAGGTAGGGAAGCACTGAACACAAACAAAACTTACGCAGTCCCAAACATATAGTCAGTTCTATGACCGAACTAACTATTATGTCAACTTGGCTTGGTTAGAGGTACGTTGCCGCAGCCGACTCGTAAAACAACATAGGTGTCCAGCTACAGCAACACCTCGCATCTTTATGACAAACCTAGCAGCGAGAAATACCCGCTACTAATACTACCACACCCTAGCATGATCTATCCTATCCACCACACTGTCGCAGAGGTGTTTCTTTCCTTGTCCCTTGCCTTGTCACTTTTTTCCCTCTACTTCGTTACCTTTAAGCCACTTCTATCTCCAGATGTAACGTATTATTAAGAGACCGTGTCCCCGTGTACGGATAATATCGCGCCTCCCGCATCTAGTGATCAACCATAGCAAAAAAAAAAAAAAAAAAAAAAAAAAAAAAAAAAAAAAAAAAAAAACAATTTCGGAGGTGAGAGTTGAGAGTAAAATTTTGAGTTGGTCACCACACTGGTTTGGGCGCCGAGGGGCCCCATCCTATAAACTACATCATCGTTAGCTTTAGGACAAAAATGCATTTCTTAATTGTATTATCTTATAATACTTTGTATAAACTTACATCTCGCGAAGAGTAAATTTTCTAAAATTATCGCGAGTTACAAGAATTATTCAAAATGAATTTTTACTTCCATTCTGAAAACCGTCAGATAGGTTGAGTGCATCAGGTGGTGACCCTGTTACTTTTCTTTTAAGCAATACAGATGTTTCCAAAAGACTGTTTTAAGTGAGCAGCTCAGTAATATTATTGTCACGACATTAAAGAATGTTGCTAGCAGCAGCCTATTAAAATAACTAACAAGTTGAAACTGAGGTGGAACATTTTACATGAGCCCTACCACTAAATGTCAAACTACAAACTACCGAAGTGTACAAACTAGACAAATGCAAAAACTATATCCCTGCGGTTCTACTTTTCACACACTTTTTTCTTATATGAGACGAGATTTATAAGCAAGTACCGTTTTGAAATTAAAAAAAAAAGACCTGGTAAGATGTTATGTTGGTGTTGTGGTGCGGTGGAGTAGCCGAGCGGTCTAAAGCGTCTCGCTGCTGACCGCGCGGTTGCTCGCCGTGGAGGTTCGAGTCCTCCCTGGGGCATGGGTGTGTGTGCTTGTCCTTAGGTTAGTTTACCTATGTTTAAGTAGTTTGTAAGCTATGGACTGATGACCACGCAGTTTGGTCCGATAAATTTACAGACATTTGCACATTTATTCAGCCCGCAGACTGGTTTGATGCAGCTCTCCACGCTACCTGTCCTGTGTAAGTCTCTTCCTCTGAGAATACGTTCGGCAACCAACATCCTTTTGAATCTGCTTACTATATTCGTACCTCGGTCTCCCTCTACGATTTTCACCCCAAATACTTCCTTCTAATGCTAAGTTGACAATTCCTTGATGTCTTAGAATGTGCCCAACCAATCTACCCCTTTTCTTAGTATATTCCAGAAACTCTTTTTCTCCCAGGTTTGGTTAAGCAACTCATCATTAGTTACGTGATCTACCCATCTAATTTTCATCATTCGTCTGTAGAACCACATTTCAAAAGCTTCTATCAACCTTTCTATCTGAACTCCTTATCGTCCACGTTTCAGTCCCATACAATGCTACACTCCAGACAAATGCTTTCAGAAAGGATAAGATATCTCAATAATTTTATTTTTACAGGAAATCCTGTACCTTAATCTTCTTTTCTACATTATTTCCGTCAATATTGATGCACTTGTCATAACGTTGTACCAGTTTTTGAAAACTCTCCTCATAGAAATCTGCCGCCTAACCACTGCATCACAACTGTTTTGACTTCGTTTTCGTCTTGAAGACGCTCGTAATGAGACAATCAATGCAGCAGCTTACTGTAAGACATTGCACAATCTGCGACGTTCAATTTGTAAGATATTATCGTAGACCCAACTTGACTTGAGCCCTTCTGGGTGTTGGACCGCATCGTCAATATATCAAATACTTCACCGACGTTTCGGCGACTATTGCAAGCGGCCATCTTCTGGGTGTTATTTTTCCTGCTGGGTGACGGAAAGCTGGTGTCTTAAATATTAAATGTTGCTAGTTGTTATTGGTGGTTTCAGCTGTATTTGATTGGTGTTTACTTTATTTCTTCCTATTGGTGGCAAAGGAAGTCCAGGATTGGTGTTTATATTAATGTTTGCCATTGGTTGAAACTGGCGAATGAGGAGCGGTGGTAGCAGTGACGTAGCAGTGATTCCTAGCGCCGGCTAGATCCACCTTCGAAGCAAACGGTTATGGGAAGAGGATGATTGATCAAACTATGACATCCAATGATAGAAATAAAAGGGAAGAGCCAAAGGAAGGACAAACCATCGCCCTATTGCCATATGTAAAAGGAGTCATCGAACGAGTAGGCAAAATTCTTCGTCGAGAGGGCATCAAACCTATATGTCGCAGCAACTTTAAAATAAGAGATGTCCTAGGCTCAGTGAAGGACAAAACTGATAAGTTGCACACAGCTGGAGTCTACGAAATCGGCTGTGAGTGCGGCCAGGTGTACATTGGAGAAACTGGTCGGCCGGTTAAAACAAGGATAGCCGGGCACGAGAGGTACATTCGGCTGGGACAGCATACGAAGTCGGCACTAGCTGAACACCAAGAAGAGTGCGGCAAACATATAGATTTTCAGAAAGTCACTGTACTGGCAAAACAACCCTACACTTTGAAGAGAAAAATCAGGGAAGCAATAGAAATAGTTAAGCGACCTGGAAATATGAACAGAGAAGACGGGTATAGACTGGCCTGGCTGCCAGCAGTAGCAGCGCTTCGCGACAACACCGCGCGCAGTGCAGTCCATAGGGGCCCACATAGCCCGGAGACAACAGCGGCCGCGCGTACACAGAGCAAACAGCACGCTCTAGCCGGCGCTAGGCATCAGTGCTACGTCACTGCTACCACCGCTCCTCATTCGCCAGTTTCAACCAGTGGCAAACATTAATATAAACACCAATCCTGCACTTCCTTTTCCACCAATAGGAAGAAATAAACTAAACACCAATCAAAGAGAGATGAAACCACCAATAACAACTAGCAACAGTTAATATTTAAGACACCAGCTTTCCGTCACCCAGCAGTAAACGTGACACCCAGAAGATGGCCGCTTGCAATAGTGACCGAAACGTCGGTGAAATATTTGAAATATTGACAAAATGTTCAAATTTCAAATGTTTGTGAAGTCTATGGGACTTACCTAATGGGTCATCAGTCCCTAAACTTACAAACTACTAATGAACTACTTACGAACTAGGACGGCACAAATATCCATGCCCGAGGGGGGATTCGAACCCCCGACCGTAGTGGCCGTGCAGACCGTGACTGGAGCGCCTTAGTCCCCTCAGCCACCGCGGCCGGCTATATTGACGATGCGGTCCAACACCCAGAAGAGTTTTATAAACAATGACAACGGCCGCGGAAGCCTTCGTTTAGATTGACTTGACCCATTTGTAGCAACCCTCGAACTTTCCTCCTCTCCTGCCAGCCAAAGAAACACCGCGCTAAACAGCTAACGCATTGTGCGAGCTCACTCCAGACACCGCAGGTAACCGGCGGTCAGTCGTGTCGCCGTGCGAAACCGGCCGGCCCACCACAATGCAGTATAGGGACCCCTCGGGTGGCCAGATTTCTCCGAAACCCTGAAAGTAACTGGCACCACACCGAATTCCTGTGACCTAGCCGACCGCCCAAGAGCCCTGACCCACGCTGCTCTACAACGCCGACTCGACAGTAAGGAAAGAATTTGAAATCAGAAGCACTACATCAAAAAGAATAACTAAATAAACCAATACACCTGAATCCTAATGCAATTCTCCCAACCCATAGCAGAATACAGAAGTCACGAAACATTTAAACATAAATTAATTTCATGCACCGAAAATCAAAATTAAGCAATTAAAATAATAAAGAGACACATGAAGCGAGAAATAAGAAAATTGAAAGACAAGAATGACCATCTCCTCTCAAATTCACAACAAAAGATGTGGCAAGTTGAGCAAGGGCATCGTTTTGCTGCAAGACAGTGCCAGTCCGCATGTAGCTAATCAGACCACATATCTCATCACATCTTTTCGATGGGAAATTCTAGATCACTCTCCGTACAGCCCTGATCTGGCGCCCAGTGACTACCATCGGTTCCTGCACTTGAAGAAACATCTGGGCGGTCAGTGTTTTCAAGACAAAGTCAAAACAGTTGTGATTCAGTAGTAAACAGGTCAGGCTGCAGACTACTATGAGGGGGTATTCAAAAACTGGTACAACGTAATGACAAGTGCTACAATATTGATGGAAATTAAGTAGAAAACAAGATTAAGGTACAGTTTTTCACGTAAAAATAAAATTATTGAGATGTCTTAGCACGTCTTTTTTTTTTTTTTTTTTTTTCTTTTTTTTAAATTTCAAAGCGGTACGTACTTAACCCGCGATTACTCGCGTTGTTAGAAAAAATATAACATTTACGATTTTAGTTGAATATTCCATCACATTTCAAAGCTAATGAACTGACCATCTAGAAATGCATTCTTTCATATCTCGTGATTCAATTAATCTGTGACTCGACAGTCAAATTTCAACAGAAGCTTGTTAGTTGAGGCATTATTTGAAGTGGTGCGCAGTGTTAGATTTTTTCTAACACGGGAGTCTTAACGCAACAATTACTTCTCCTTCCGTGGAAATCCGCCTTGCTTTACTATGAGCCTGTTTCTTGTACTTCTAACATGCGGCTGTGTTCCTTTGTTTTCTCCTGAAACTGTTCAGCACATGTTACGTCTTTTATGAGCAAAATAGATATTCTTATTGAGTTTTATGAATTGAACGAAGCAATTGTTTATAGAGAGTGCATCACATTCTCTGTCGGATATGGAAGTATATAAAATTGAAAAACTCTGTAAGGAACCATCAGTTTCTTTTTGAAACATAATATTCTGATTTCGAAAGGTTTACAACATATAGGATGTAATTACTTCACGTTTGTTCGCTTTGCCATTGTCTGCGTCTACAGAATTGTCGCTGTGCATGGTGGATAACATTAGAACATTCTTTTTCTGTTTCATTTTTGAGATGTATGATCAAATGAAGCAGTTGTTCCTTGCTTTTTCTCCAAATGCTGCTGTTTAGTTGCCTACATTTTACGTTCAGAAGTTCCGGTGGAATTTCTCTTTTATTTTTCCGTAGAGTATCTACTAATGTGAATCGATGGTTGGCATACGTTTTGTTAGATGTGAAATAATTGTCCATCGTCACGTTTCTGCCTGTTTTGTCAATAGGTCTAATCAATCGTAACACCACGTTCTCTGCATCTTTTTCTACTTGATATGGCCTAGCAGGCTGTTGGCCTGCATATAATTCCATGTTTAGCGTATAAAAGGTTCTGGCATCACAAAGCGCATGTACCTTGATGCCATATTTTTCTGGCTCGTTAGCTATATACTGCCTGAATTTCAAACTTCCGCGGAATGGTTCTAACATCTCCTTTATCGTTGTCAGTGCTTCGCCACTATAGCTCTTCTTGCAAACATCCACAAATTAGTCAAATTACATGTTTAATACCATGTTTGTACCAATTTACAATGCTTTGGTAATAATAAAGAAATGATTTATTGTATAAACCTGTCTTTGTCTGGCACAAAGAGATGAAAAGGTGGAAGATCTCATTGTTAGAAAAAATCTAACACAGGAGTTATCGTGTGACAACAATATACGCGAGCGACCGCGGGTTAAAAAAACACGCCTCGTACATTAATTAGTGTTACATATTGCATAGAATAGCACCTTCCATCCCGTCATTGCACGTGCAGATGTGTTCCCTGCTTTCTCCAACTAGGAAGCTTCCCTCAGCACGGCGTCGTGCCAACCGTTCAGAGGGAAGTGATTTCCGCGCCTGTGAAAGCGGCCACCCACAACGCCGTGCAGAACTACCGGCGCTCTACGGCGGATCCGCACAGTGGTGGTTCTTAAACAGGGCCCTTTCCGCTATTTATATTCCCTCCGCGCTCAGCAGATGCCACAGGCTGCGTCGGCGCTCGCCTCTCAGAATTAATGCGCGCCGCTGCCCACCCATTTGAAACGGATCCCAAAATAATATTCCAGCCAACCACCGCGCCGTCCTCCTTTGCCGTTCCTTCGTAACGCGTTCGGCATTGCTAGCCTCGGAACAGGGGTCACCTCACGAAGTACGTTCCTGTCAGTCAATGTTTTATCCGTTGCATCAACTGTGTTTTATACGTTAGAAAAGGAAATAGACACCAGTTGCAAGGTTGCAGATTTATTCACAAACGCTTTCGAGCAATTATTTCTCGAAACGAGTTGTGAATAAGTCTGCAAACTTGCAACTGATGGCTGTTTTCTAACCTATTCCTGTTACTATTATTTATTTCTAAATTTAAATATAATTATAAAATTATAAAAGCTGAATGAAGAATTAAGCCCAAACACTGTTACCGTCAATAGTTCCCCGCAAACAGTTGTACTACCTGTATAGGAAATGAGAACTCACTCAATTTTAGTCATCTTTATTTTTATAATAAATATTATGGAGTTGAAAATCGCACGGCGTCATATTCTACTATTTAATATGGTTTATTTATACTTTATTTTTATGTGATTGTGTAATCGAATTTAGATATTCCTTATTAAAGGTTTCTTGAGTCTTAGAAATGGCAGGTTGCTGGGAGTTTCCGAAAGAAGACTGATACAAAATGGAGTGATAGTATAAGTGCACTATGATTGCTATTGAGTCCGCCTTCGTAGCTCAGTGCCAGCGTCGCTCACTACCACGCAAGGGGGGGGGGGCAGGTTCGATTCCCGGCAGGGGACTGGATGTTGTGTGTTGTCCTAATCATCATCATCATTGGCACGTAAGTCGCCCAGGCGGCGTCAGCTAAAAAAGACTTACACTAGGCGGCAGAACAATCCCGCAAGGGATCTCCCGGGCAAGAAAGCCATACGCTCATTTCAATTTCATTACTATTGAAAACTTTATGAAGAGGATATCATATTAAACTTGATCACTAAAGATGCTTTAAACTAAATCGACACGCATCTGGTCTTAAGACTCATTTTTATACTTGCAAAAGGCGGTGCTTTACACTTTACAAACTGTATAATTGCAACTATGGAAAAAGAGACCAAAAAACAAAGTAAACATATGCACATTTTAAAACATTTGTTACTCCTTTTTCTCCTATTATGTTTTCGAAAAGAAACTAATTCTGATATCCCTGAAAATAGGATATATCTACAACAATTGTTGTTGCTCACTTTTGACGGTGGTTTCATGAACACTTCGATCAGATGTAAGCGTAGGGTTCCGCTTATGGTGCCACTGACAATAAAAGACGCTTCAGTGTGTAGCACCATATTGTCAACTTTCAGAATTGTCCGATCAGGTATATTTTCGTGTCAGCACGTTCACGTAATCACATCGCACTTGCTCTCTTCTTCTGAAGTCATGTGATAAAATTTTGTTCACGTGACCTTTGTCGAGAAAATCTCTTGGCGAGAATTCTCGCTGAGTTTGACATTAAAACAAAGGGGAGAATTAACCTCGTGTGACGAAGCTGTACCTTCCTCACTCTTTTCCCTCCCCACCGGGGGAATGATAACCTTTTCAATTTAGTTCCCCCTCTCCCAACCAAACAACCTATTCCAGTATGAATATATGACGGCGTCTTCTTTGGTAAAATATTCCGGAGGTAAAATAGTCCTCCATTAGGATTTCCTAGGGGGGACTACTCAGGAGAGTGCAGTTATCGAGGGAAAAAAAAAAAAAAACAGTCGTTCTACGAATCGGGGCGTGGAATTTTCTATCCCTTAATCGAGAACGTAAGTAAGAGAATTTGAAGAGAGAAATGGATAGGTTAAAGTTAGATATAGTGGAGACTAGTGAAGTTCGGTGACAAGATGAAGAGGATTCTTGGTGAGGTGAGTACAGGGTTGTAAATAAAAAATCAGTTGGTGGTGACTCAGGAGCATGCCTGGTAATAAATAAGAAAACACGAATGCAGGTAAGTTACTACAAACAGCACAGTGAACGAATTATCGTAGCAAACATAGATATAAAGTTAAAACTGATCACAGTACTACAACCTTATACGCCAACTAGCTCTGTCATTGATGACGAGATAGGTAAATGTGAGCAGATAAACGTAATTACTTAATTAAAGAAGAGGAAAACTTGTTTGTGATAGGGGACTGGAATACGGTAGTAGGAAAGAGAAGAGAAGGAAATCTAGTAGGTGAATAAGGACTGGAGAAAAGGAATGAAAGAGGAGATAAGTAGAATTTTGTGCAGAGCACAATTAAATCATCACAAACACTTGGTTTAATCATCATGTTATATACGTGGAAGAAACCAGGAAACACCGGGAGCTACCAGATGGACTTTATAATGGTAAGGCATTGGTTGAAAAATCAGGTTTTAAACTCTAAGACATACCCAGGGGCAGAATAGACTCTAACCATAACTTATTGGTTATGACCTGTAGATTAAAACTTAAGAGACTGCAAAAAAGGCAGAATATTAAGGAGATGGAATCTAGACAAATTGCAGGAACCGGAGGTGATTGAGAGTTTCAGAGGAAGCATTAGGCAAGGAATGTCTTAAACGGAGGAAAGTAATACAGTAGAAGAAGAATTGGTTGCTCTGGGAGGTAGAGTAAAGGCCACAGAGAATCATATAGGCAGAAGAACAAGGCCTTACAGAAATACTTCGGTAATACAGAAGATAACGAACTTAACTGATAAAAGGAGAAAAAATAAAAATGCAGCAAGTGAAGTAGGTAAAAGGGAGTACAGACGTCTGAATTGGATTAGATTATGAGTCAATAAAAGCAGTAGAAGAATTTTGTTATTTGGGTAGAAAAATAACTTCTGAAAGCCAAAGTAAAGACGATATATAATACAGAATGGCTATAGGAAAAAAAAATTGTTGACATCCAATAATAATTTAAATGTTAGGAAGCTTTTTGAAAAGATTTGTCTGAAGTATAACATTGTATTGGTGTGAAAAGTGGACGATAAGAAGTTCAGACAAAAAGATTTAGATGCTTTTGAAATATTGTGCTACAGACGAATGATAAAGTTTAGATTGGTAGATCACGTAAGTAAGGATGGGTCGCTTATCTTAGAAGATAGATTAAGGAAAGGCAAATCTACATTTTTAGCCTTTGTAGATTTGGAAAAAGCGTTTGACAATGTTGACTGGACTACACTCTTTCAAATTCTGAAGTCAGCAGGGGTAAAATACAGGGAAAGGAGAGTTATCTACAACTTGTACAAAAGCCAGACCGCAGTTATTAGACTCGAAGGGCATGAAAGGGAAGCATCAGTTGGGAAGGGAGTAAGACAGGGTTGTAGCCTTTCTCCGATGTTGTTCAATTTGTACATTGAGCAGGCGATGAAGGAAAGCAAGGAAAAATTTGGAATAGGGATTAAAGTTCAGGGTGAAGAAATAAAAACATTGCGTTTTGCTGATGACATTGTAATTCTGTCAGAGACAGCGAACGACCTGGAAGAGCAGTTGAATGGAATGGACAGTGTGTTGAAGAGAGCGTACAAAATGAACATTAACAAGAGCAAAACAAAAATAATGGAATGCGGTCTTAGAAAATCAGGCGATGGTGAAGGAATTAGATTAGGTAACGAAACAATGAAGGTGGTAGATGAGTTTTGTTACTTGGGTAGTAAAATAACAAGCGATGGTCGCAGTACAGAGGATATAAAATGCAGAATGGCAATGGGAAGAAAAGCATTTTTGAAAAAGAGAAATTTGCTAACATCGAATATTAATTTAAGTGTAAGGAAGTCTTTTCTGAAGGCATTTGTGTGGAGTGTTGCCTTGTACGGGAGTGAAACATGGACGATAAGCAGTGCGGACAGGAAGAGAATAGAGGCTTTTGAAATGTGGTGTTACAGAAGAATGCTGAAGATTAGGTGGGTAGATCACATAACTAATGAAGAGGTACTGAACAGAATTGGCGAGAAAAGGAGTTTTTGGCATACCCTGACTAAAAGAAGGGATCGCTTGGTAGGACACATTCTTAGACATCGAGGAATCGTAAATTTAGCATTGGAGGGAAGTGTGTGGGGTAAAAATCGCAGAGGGAGGCCAAGAGACGCGTATAGTAAGCAGATTCAAATAGATGTGGGTTGTCGTTCTTATGAGGAGATGAAAAGGCTTGCTCAGGATAGAGTAGGGTGGAGAACTGCATCAAACCAGTCTCCGGACTGAAGACCATAACAACAACAACAAGGATGGGTCTAACAGAACTTACGAGAAAAGGAGATTCTGGCATATTCTCACTAAGAGAAGGGATTGGTTGGTGGGCTCATACTGAGACTTCAACTAGTCATTAGTTTCTCCATCACTGGATGCTTGCTGTTGCCGCAACTGTGGTTCAAATTTTAATGAAACTCTAGCTCCAGTTGCATTTATTGGTGCTTGACGTTGCTTCGTCAACCTAGCATTATAAGGAAGTGTATGGGACAAAATCATAGAGGGAGACCGAGGGACGATACAGTAAGCCTATACGAAAAGTTAAGGTTTACCGTTCTTTTTCTCTGATGAAGTTGCTTGTGTAGGGCAGACTATCGTGGAGAGCTGCATCAAACCAGTCTGCGGACTGAAGACCACAGCAACAATGTCGTATGTCTAGTAAACTTTATTTGTGCTATGGATTTAGGTAGTAATTGCAGTAAGTGCATTTGATGTTCGCAAAATGCGGAAATACTAAACCAGCACAACTGAAATACTTCATATTTAATTGGCTTGCGTGTTGTTTACTGTTTACAGACGAAAAGATATGTTTTACTCTTTTTACAGTACAGTAATCCAGCCTCCGTTTCTTCCACATCTTCCGGTGACTAAATTAACATTTCTTTGCATAAGAATGACAGACTTTCTTCCATGATTTCCTCCACTAGAGAAACATTCGCATACTTGTAACACTTTGGCAGTTGCGCTTTCTTTCTGTGATAAAATTAATGTAGGTAGTGCATAGTGCGTTTCCCATACTTTCGTTAATGTTATCCGTAATTTCAAAAAATTTCTCTAACGTCATTTGTCCCTCCTGTCACTCGTTGTCTAATCGCTACACAATATTTTGCGAATCACTTTTTCTCTTATCAATTAATAAACAGCTTTCCTACATACCTCAAATCATTTATTTCCAACCTTGACAAAAGAGAGGAAAGTCTTTGCACGCCGGCGCCCCTACTTAATTCTTGAGCGATATCTTTTTATGTCACTAGCTATATTTTTATTCAAAGTTCAGGAAACGTGTAAACTCTACAGTTGTGTTGTATTGCCAGGAAGGCCTCAGTCCTTTCTTTTCGTAGCAATTAGAACCATTTTCCTCGTAAAATATATTCCACTCCATAAGGACGTCTGATACAGCAACCAGTAAAATATAATTTCTAATAAAATGCAATATTGGTTCCAGTATTTGTCTCCTGAACCTGTTTCGCCTTTCTGGGACATCATCAGCATCTTATTGTAATGCTTTAAATTGGCGAGCTTAAAAGTAGTGTGTATGTGTTTGATCGAAAGGATGCTAAAGGTAGTATGTGTGGGGCGAGCGTGTCACTGTTTTTGTTAAGAGACCGTCCCCGCTAAAATTCACAAATAATTGTTCTGTTGTGGTTTTGGTTACAAAATAATTTGACTAAGCAATGAGACTTAGTAACTTCCTTTGCCCTGTCAGAATAAATTGCAACTGACATAGCATGCAATAATCTTACGTATATGTGGTTTGGTTTGGTGCGCAACAGATAACACTTTAAATTATACAGTAGTTAATACGTTGACAGTAATTAAAACTCGTAATTGGTGTACACATTAATCTCGTGTGTGAGGAACAATGTGAGCAAATGAAAAATTCAGATCTATTAGCGTGCACCATATACCAGTAGCCAGACTATACAAGCACAATTCGACTGCGAGAGCCAACACAAAGAGCGTGCTACTACTAAGAGAATTTTGTCACTAGAATAAATAAGATGTCAAACAAAGATATTTGAGATTAATTGGATACCAAAATCATTGAACTTGATAATGTGCCTATCTGAACAGCAATTACCATACTGATCCAACGTACTAAAAAATGTCCTACAAATCTGGTAAGGATTTCAAGTATCACTCACTGAAAATATTTCTTACTCTTTACGTGATCTACTTCATTTCAGATCAGACATATCACATTAACTGTTTCTAACATTGACATACTTAATAATTTGAACTTTCATTAAGTCTCAAAAAATCTCTAGCTATGAACTTTACTGAATTTATGAACAAATTACTTCCTGCTCTCATTAATAGACCAATCTATCATGACAAAATGCCTACACTGAACTGTTCTAATTAACAAATAAGTTTTACAATAATTACAATAATTATGCAACACTATCATAAGAAACAGTATCAGAACGGATAGCAATTCAAATTGGTGAAAGGAACGAGGAACTGGAAAATGACTAAGGGTTAAATGATAAATGCGAGCTGCATTAAACAGTATTCATTAGCAAAAAGACAAACACCAACTACAATAGTTCAAATACAATCTAGCAGACATAACAATAGAAAAGTACATATTACCTTATTTGAGACAGATTAATTTCCATACAAAAATTACAGTCTGCAGACTTGGCTGCGACTCTTCAAAATTGTCTGAAATTCTTTTTAGTCTTTGAGTCTAACACACAGACAGACTAACCCGACAGTTTCACGACCACTACTCTTCGACTCGACTCCACCATAATCAGACATCGACTGCCCTCCACGACAGTTCACACCTCGACTCCCCTGCACGAAGGTCACACAACGACTCCTTAAACGCAACAACTGCCAGTTCAAGACACATTCCAAAGATAAAACAAATCTTTAGTTTACAGCAAAGGTATGAAACTAAGTACAGTACGTTATAACGATTAATGGCATGGTACAAAATATTACATAAATTTGTTTTCTACAGAATTATCGCTTAGGTTTTTATAACAAAAAATGCTCAAGGCTGTATGACAGGCAAAAATTAAGTGGAAATTATATTGCGTACTCCTTTCAAGCTGTGAATGGATTTCGTGCCAAAGCTAGGCAACGTCATGAAACAAAGGTAGTACTCTGTGCAAGGGCACCGTCGAAAACCCGAAATCTACATCTACATCTACAATAGCAAGGTTAAAGCAAGAGCCACGCATTTCACGAAGGCTGCTGGCAATTTGCCCTGATGACAGTCTGGGGCTAGCATTATTGAGGATCTTCGAATCACTCACATCCTAACTTCAATTCTAATCGACTGAAACCACCACTCATCTTACCCAAATACGGTTTTCCTGGAATTTCAACCGAAATGGCTCCATGACACCATGAGAGACATTCCAGGTGATGTCACGTGCTATTAGCGAAGTTACTAGGTCAGCGATGGCGAACTGTGTACATATACGTGCCTTTTAATGAAAACAAAGACGTTGTTACGTAGGACGCGAGGTACTGGCAGATTTCAAGTTGTGAGGACTGACAGTGAGCCGTGTCGGGGTAGCTCAGTGGTAGAACGCTTGCTCACGAAAGGCAAATGTGCAAGGTTCGACTCCCGGTTTCGGCAGACAATTTTAATCTGCAATGAAATTTCATGTATTTATGTACCCAAGACGTGCCCTGTCATACCGCTCCTCCAAAGAATATACGAGGGTCACTCCAAAAGAAATGCACACTATGTTTTTTTTTTTTTTTTTTTTTTTTTTTTTTTTTTTTTTAAATACAGTTTTAAAGTTTTACAGTGTGTACATATATCCTTTAGGAACAATATTTTCATTTCTGCACATAATCCCTATCCCTCTGAACTGGTATACACCATCTTGGAACCAGTACGAGGCCTGCCGCCGCTGTGAGGACAATTCTCAATATTGCCGTTCCCATTTTCGTCACGTAACCTGCTTGCCCAACGACTAACTGTATTGCGATCGACAGCAGCATCTCCATACCCTCTTTTCAACCTCTTGTGGATGTTTCCCACTGTCTCGTTTTCACAGCACAGGAATTCAATGACATCACGTTGCTTCTGACGAACGTCAAGTGTAACAGCCATCGTGAAGACATGCTGTGACGCCGCCACTCACGGGAACAGGTCGAACTAAGTTTGAAAACAAGCGGGAAGGATGTATCTTCACACTGTAAAACTTTCAAACATGCAGAATGAAAACTGTATTTTTTTATTTTTTTTAATAGTGTGTTTCTTTTGGAGTGACATAGATATTTGTAGATGTATATTTGGAGACTAAATAGTAGTGAGAGTAAATTTTTGAAGTTTCTCCTTCATACAATGTCTGCAGCACCATTAATTTATGAGAACTTATTAATAAGTCGGTATGATTTTACAGAGAATCCATATGAGAAGTGATAAGAAAAGTAAGTAAATGACGAAAGAAACTATTTCCTTGCGAAAAAAGTTTATTTTTAGCCAAGTAATACCGCGCTCAACGAGGTATACACTTCGTATTAACCTTAGTTAGAACCAGATATATGCTGGATAGAATGAAGAATAATATGAGTTATTTGAATTCTAACATTTGATTACCAATAAAATGAATGGAATAGGCAGAATAGTTTGGTCTAGCCGACTGACTTATTATTTTTCGTAGATTCTTTTAGTATATAAGAAAGATAGAGGATCCGTGCGAAAGTTGGGACACCATGGAAGTAAAGTTTAATGTTCACGCATAGCTTTCTACAGAATCAATCAATGCAAATGTTAAGCGCAAATGAAAGAGCTCGATCCGCTGAGTGTTGTTCGGGAAAAAAGAACTGCGTACCTTAATTAGAACAGAAGAGATCGTAAAACAAATCGATTAAAATATTCAATGCAGGGACAGAAAGATACCGCGTTTCAATTAAAATAAAGGATGGAGAGGCTCAAATTAATTCTGATACTTGATGACAAATCTGCGAATGAATACCTTTCGTTTAAAGCTAAAAATGAAGGAAAGCGGTTTGATAGAACGGCCTGACCAACTGACTTCACAGCAAGGACATCCGCATAAAAAATATACAGAAGGAAATCGCGTTTGAGAATAAAAAATAGGAAGGCGAGAGTTATGTAAATTCTGATACTTGATGACAAATCTGCTAATGGATACCTTTCGTTTAAAACAAAAATGAAAGAAATTGGCCCCGGGTAGTTTGGTCTGGTCGACTGACTTTAGTTATCGTAGATTCTTTTAATATACGTATAAGATACCGGAGAGCAAATCACACCTTTACCAACGCACCGCCCTTTGATGCCTTTACGCCACTACGCCGAAGTCCACCTGATGGTACAATATCACAGTTAAAATTTTGCTCATCAGTGTACCTTTCAAAAAGCCTCGACAATTATTTCCTCCCTCCATGTACAACCGAATCTTTCATCTAATGACCTGGTGATCGACTTGAGTTGTATTAACGTTGGCAATCCTTCGCTATTACTTTCTTAATCCACTAGGCCTATGTGGTACCTATCAAATGTGATTCTTCTGGACTGTTTTTTTCTTTAATGCCTACCATCTACTAAATCTTCCATTGCTTCATTTCTGTGGACAAATAACATTGTATTACATGAACGTGAACTAAGCGTCATGTAAATAATTGCTTAATGTTAGCTCTGAGCGAGTAAACAGCATACCCTCTGTAAACAAGAGGAGAACGGTACACTGTTTATTTGTAACATAAATTGCAGAATACGAAATATCAGAGAGCGGAGAGGTGGAGAGCTAATGTTAGAAATTCGCTATAACAATAATACATCTTAAATGTAAACAACGAGTTCATAATAATTGTTGTTCTAGCGGTAGGTAACAAATTCTTTGATGCCAATGGCTGCCTCATCTTGGGCTACGATGTAGAAAGGATAATTTGGAAACACAATTATTTCCTCTCAGTAAAGACCACATGTACGAATTTGCAACTGTGGCTGTAAAAAGAAAATAAAAAAACAATATTAATAATAACAATAATTCTAAACAACTGCATGCTTGGGTGCGGAGGATAATATGTCTAACATTGTTAGATATTTGAATATACAGAAGTATATACGTAGTTTCACATTCTATCCAGTAAAATTTTGCACACATTATAGCAATTTGCAAGACAACATATGATAACGGTCGTACTTATCGTTTTAATATGTTATTGCAGCAATAACCGCAGATAACATTTGTTATCCAGATGTTAATTACGGCACATTAGTTTATACGCATTTAATATTTACCCTTTGCTTTTAATTTCCTAAATTCCTTGTCATTATTAATTCTTCTTTATAATTACCTGACATTTAATTAAAGAATTATATAGGATGCGATCTTAATATGATACTTATGAATCTGTTATGAGATCTTTATTCGCCATAGATCGCGTATATACATTAATATTACACTGATGACTAGTTTTGATTTGTTAAAGAGTCATTATCAGATCTTAATTCTCCAGGTATCGTAAGACATGCCACTATAGAGTTAGCTCATCTCAGACGTATGTCATACTATGCCTGGGCAATTAATATTTGATAATGACTGTTTAACGAGTCGAAACTAGTCATCAATGTAAAATCAATGTATATAAGAGATCTATTGCAAATAAAGATCTCATAAGAGATTCATAATTCCTCTTGTACTGTCAAAAAAATGTTCAAATGTTTGTAGAGCTTATGGGACTTGAATACTGGGTCATCAGTCTCTAAACTTACAAACTACTTATGAACTAGCTTGTACTAATGACGGTACAAAAATCGTGCCCGAAGGGGGATTCGAACTACCGATGGGGAACTGCCTTGGGCATCGTAGCATAGCGCCTCAATGCGCTTTCATCCACGAGCGCTAGTCTAGCAAGGTTCCCAGAAAAGCTACCGCGTCGTGTGGAAGGTGGGAGACATGGAACTCTCGGAAGTAAAGGTATGAGGACGGGCAGTCAGGTGTGCCTGGGCAGCTCTTCGGTGACTCAACACGTTCAATAAGGCTTGAAGCTTTCTCTAATAAATAAAAAAACCTGAGTCATGAACTGAACGGTCAACACAGAACACACACAATATCACGTCTGAAAGGAACTTAGTCTCTGCTTGAAAAGTGATAAACTATGCACGGTAGTAGGGCTGTGGAACTGTGATAATTCAGCAATCGTGCACTTGTGTGATGACAAACTGTGTTTTATAACAAATACTTTTATCGCGGATTAACGTGGAACTGCAAAGTTCGATGGACTACTCTAACTTATGAGTGATAATTTGGAACTTTTACACTCGAGTGCGTGTGATACATATTGTGCTTTTCATGAACAATAGTTTGGGAAATATTTAGTTATTTGCCGCTGTATAAAGTAGGACCACCTCCGCGTTTCTTGTCTAATAACAGTAATAAACTCCATTTATAAAGAATTAATTCGTGAGTGAATCACATTTTTATCTTAGAATCCATTTTGTTGGTCATTCAGGGGTTTAACTTATGTTTGGAACACATATCACTCACAGAAGGAAATGAAAAGAAAAATTTTACATGAACTGTACAAAAATGAACATATCGTGTGTTAGAAACCGGGCCCCACAACGCTAGAAAGAATTTACACAGAGTTTGTACACCGCCACATAATCACAAAAGGTTTGAATATACCAGGCCATTACCAAACTACAACTAGTGACACATACACCACGTTTATCTGTTGGAAATCACTGTATTGAAAAACTAGAACACATTTCCACGCACGATCGGAAGGAATGTTCCAAAAAATGAATCTAGACAACGAATAGGTACCATCTCCATGGGCACATGAGCTGAACCAATCTTACCTTACCAGCACAAAGTGAAAGCCCGAGTGGCCACGAGGCGGGAAAGCTGCCGGAAACTGGGAAACCCAGTGGTGGTGGGACAGAAGATCGTGAAACTCGCCCTGGAGAAGGCTCGTCGACTAGCTTGGTACCAAAGGGTGTAGAAACCTCTTTGGTCGCATCAGTAGCAGGAGTTGGTAACGACTAACTATTGATTGTGAGCTAGAGAGAACCATGCAATGCGAGATATCACTACCCACATTCAGGCAGCCATTATATTCTTGCACATCAACTTGAAAGTAAAACAAATACACATTCTCACAGGGACAGCGGCGTAGCGTAGAAGTCGTACTTATTGCCACATTCATAACCACAATAATAAATTGTCAAAATAACAAAATCCTGGAAATATTAACTAAGGTTTCAGCAACTAATATTTTAAAACATGAAATAAAAGTGCTATTCCTCATGCCTTTCAAAGAGTGGTGTTCTAGTTTTAATAAAATGCTAATCTAGCAACATCACATAAATTACAATTTTACAAAAAATATTTTGAAGATGACAGACTGTATTCTTTCAAGGTTTAAAGCTAATATTTCAGAGCTAGAGCACAGGTGTGAGGGTTATGGTATGGAAATCTTCTTCTCCAAAACGAATGTAATTTCTGTGGGAAAGAGATTAAGCAGATTGCGTTCTAAGGAGGAGAAGAAACGTTAGAATAGGGGGATGTCTCAAGTACTTAGGATGTATTTTCTCGCAGGATGGCAATATTGTGAAAGAACTGAAATCAAGGTGTAGTGATCAGTTACTATCTACACTTTTCTGCAAGAAGGAAGTCAGTACCAAGATAACGTTAGCAGTGCACCGTTTTGTGTTTCGACGACTTTGTTGTATAGTAGTTGAAGCACGCTGGATATCGGTTACTTTATTATTAAAGTGGAGGTTAAAGATATGAAAGTAGCAAGGATAATTACAGCTACTAACAGGTTGCAAAAAAACTGGGAATTAACACCACAGATGAAGAATTTAGAGCGAACAGGCTCAGATGGTGGGGTCTTGTTACACGCATGGGAGAAGCAACATCAGCTAAGAGACTCATGAGTTCAACAGTAAATGGGAATAGAAGTCGAGGTCAATAAAGGAGAAAGTACGTAGATTCGGGCAAGAATGATTTTTAAGTCACAGGCTTAAAATCATAGGAGGCATCAATGTTACTGCTGAATAGAGGATAATGGTGGGATTTTATTAGGGGGATTATGCTCGAGCCTGAACGCTGAATGCCATAATCAGACTACTGATGATGGAAAATATGTTGCGACTGCCGTATTACCTAATGACACTAAAGAGCCCTAGATAGTAGTGTAATCGTAATTCTGGCATTCTGCAACTTACGTACGACCTGCTCAGGTCTACATTTTATTCGTAGGAAAATAACCATATTTGGTGAACCATCGGCCTTGTAAAAAGGAAAGATCAGAGACAACCAGGTAAATGTTTTTGATGATTGACAGATACATCTTCGCATTTTAAAATCATGAATATTCCTATTCATCTCCTTGATTTGATTTACTTTCTTAGATAATTTCAAGCGTTTTGAGAGTGCTCTCTTTTGGTTAATTATTTCAATAATTAATTTCATACTTTTACTAATGAAAGAGCATATATGCTTCAAAGTCACAATGATTCCTGAAGACGAATTTTTCAACTTATTAAATCTTAATAATGGGACATAATTTTTTCTAATTCTACAACACGCTTCCGTACATGTCACATGAATCTAGCTAACGGCATTTCAGAAACGTTTCTTATTGTTCGTAACAACCGGCATACTTTTTTGTCATCTACTTTAAATAAAATGCTTCTTGGTTCCTGGAAGCTAGGATAAATTATCGCTAATGCTAGTCATTTTTTCTGCTGAATATAGAAGACGCCACATCAGGTCCATCTAAAGGCGAGAACTGATTTTCAATTCCACGTTCACTTATTTCCGCAACCATCAATTTCCAATTTATGCGACGAGCTATAGTAAAAAATTCCGTCGATAATATATGCATCTTAGCATTTCGTGTGCTGGTGCCATGCGATAAACGGGCATCTGGAAATATTTCGTTGCATTCAAGCGATTTTATACGGGGAATCAGTGAATCAAGTAATCAAGAAATAGCGGGAGTTCCGCAAGGGTGATCATTATTCCGTAGCAGATGGGGCAGAAACTCGGAAAGAGAAGGTTTATCAAGACTTCACATCTGGAATTCTGACTAGACGCTATGGAAGATATGCACCAGAGAGTCGCAACAAGCATAGCGACCACCGGTGGCTGACTATAAAGCCTCGATGACCAACGTAGTTTGGTCCCAAAGGATTACAAACATTCAATTAGGAGGAGACAGTATATTGAACACTCCAACACGTATTAGAAGTAAGATAATTCCCGCGTATTTTCTAGAAGAATAAGGCTTTGCCAGTTCTATAGGAGAATCGGATCTCAGCTACGAAAACTGACGGACAGGCAAAGACGAGTTCTGAGAAGTATTTGTACTTTTAATTTACCTCTAAAATATAAATACTTCAAAATGAAAAATGATAAACAGAAATGTCACAAAGTAAACACAGGGATTGTCTGTGTTATATAATTGCTCACTCAAATATCATGAGATATTATTTCGAAAACATTTCGTTCGCGTTAATAGATTGCACAATATGCCATGCAGATTGAAAGATGTTCATACAGATACAAGTCATATAAAAAGTCGGACTTTTTACGTCTTCACACTTCATAAATAATAAACAACATTTTCGCATAAACCGAAATGTCTATAATTTAAAGGTAAACTAAAAGTACAGACGTTTCGGTTTATTCGAAAGTGTTGTGTGTTATTTATGGAGTGTGAAGACGTAAGAAGTGACATGTGACATGTATCTGTATGAACATCTTTCAATCTGCATGGCATATTGTGCAATCTATTAACGCGAACGAAATATTTTCGAAATAATATCTCATGATATTTGAGCGAGCAATTATATAACACAGACAATCCCTGTGTTTACTTTATAACATTTCTGTTTATCATTTTTCTTTTGAAAAATTATCTTCAACCTTTAGTAAATTTTTTACATTAAACTATCCAACGCAGTCTGTGGATGTGTACATTGCGGTTTGTTTTCCATACGGGTTTTCTCTAGCAGTGCTGATGTGGACTGTTTATCTGAATGAATACGAGCAGCATCAGGTGAATCGGAATTATCACCTGTAGAACGTCGTGAAGAACATCGTTCCAAGGGAATAGTTTAACATTGGAGTAAAGTGTGTGGGATGAAAATCGCAAAGGGAGACCGAGATACGGATACAGTAAAAAATGTTGACATGTTTTATTAACCTATGGGTCTTAACTGCTTGGATATTACTCCCTAGTTTAGAAACTACTTGATCTAACTAACCTAAGGACCCCACATACACACATGCTCGACGGAGGACTCGAACCTCCGACGGCGACCGGCTGCGCACACCGGAGCACGGTTATTGCGGTGCAGCTCGAATACAGAAAGCAGATTCAATAGGGTGTACCTTGCTATTCATAGAGATGAAGAGGCTTGCTCTGGACAGGATAAGGTGGAGAGCTGTATGAACCCAGTCTTTGAAGACCACATAATCAACAACAACAACGTAAATTAGATAAGCGGGCCCGCTTATCGAATCGCTATTTAATCCAGAATGAAACTTTCACTCTGCAGCGGAGTTTTCGCTGATATGAGACTTCCTGGCAGATTCAAATTGTGTGCCGGAACCGGGACTCGAACCTGGGATCTTTGCCTTTTGCGGGCAAGCGTTCTACCGACTGAGATATCCCGACACGACTCACGATGCCGCCTTACAACTTTACTTCCGCCAGTACCTCGCCTCCTACATTCCAAACTTCACAGAAGCTCTCCTGCGAAACGTGCAAGACTAGCAGTCCTGGAAGAAAGGATATGGTGGAGACATGGCTTAGCCACAGCCTAAGGGATGTTTCCAGAATGAAACTTTCACTCTGCAGCGGAGTGTGCGCTGATATGAAACTTCCTGGCAGATTAAAATTGTGTGCCGAAACCGGCTCTTTAATCGTTTTGGGGTGGTGATAGAAGAGACCAAAGGAAAGCTTATGGTTTAAGTTTCACTTTCAAGAAATCATTCCTGTTCAAGGGTCATTCAAACATACCTTTTAAATTTTCAAATGTTTGTTAATTTTATGGGACTTAACTGTGGAGTCATCAGTCCTTAAATTTACCAATTACTTATATACCAACCTATACTAAAGAGAGCATGAACATCTATGTCCGAGGGGGGATTCGAATCCCCGACGGGGAACGGCCACGCGCATCGAAGCATAGCGCGTCAATGCACTCGGCCGCTTCTACGCGACTAAACATACCTTCATCTAAACTTCAGACAGGCTTCTGAATGGAGGTCATAGCAATAGGCATCACTGATGTAGAGAAGTAGCTGAGAGAGCTAAAAGAATATAAGTTGTCAGGTCCAGATGCAATACTAATTTGGCTTTACAAAGAGTGCGCTATGGCAATGGCTCTGTGCTTCGATTCTATTACTCGGAAATGTTACGTCCAATGAAAAGATCCGGATAAAAGCGCAGGAGGCAGTTAGAAGGGTAAAAGAACAGGTCCACATAAATTCGGACCAATTTCATGGACACCATTTTACTGCGGGTTTCTTGAACAGATTTTCAGTTCGAATGCAGTTAACTTTCTTGAGACAAACTTATGTCCATGCATGAACTCGACTTTAGAAAGCACTAATCGTGTGACATTCAACTTTACCTTTTCTCACAAGATATCTTGGGAGCTATGAAAGGCAACAAGCAGACTGTGAATTTCTCGATTTACGAAAGGCGTTTCACAAGGTGCCGCACTGCAGACTGTAGATTCAACTATGAAAGTGAGGAATACGTTGCCAGATAGGTCTCGAACACTCCTCAAGTAACAGAACCTATTATGTTGTTCTCGATGACGAGTGACGACGGAGACATAAGTATTGTCAAGAGTGCCCAAGGGAAGTGAAATAGGACTCTTATTATTCAAAATCTACATAAACGTTTGCACTGAGAGAGTGAGTAGCAATATGCGGCTGTTTATGATGAGGTGTTCGGGAAGTTGTAATATAACGACTGTAGTAGGATGCAAGATGACATAAAAATACTACTTTCTGCAAGGATTAGGAAATAGCTCTAAATATAGAAAATTGTAACGTGATGCAGATGAATAAGAAGAACAATTCCGTGTTTTATGAATACAGCATTGAAGAATACCTTGTAATCCACTAAGTAGAATGGATAAATGTATGGGCGAATAATATACTTTTAAAATAAATGAAGCAAATAACCTAAGTTATGGCATGTGACAAAGAAGAATAGCTTAAAATCCAAGTCCATGTTTTCAAAGCATTATTTTAACATTTTTTGAAAAATCGCCATATTAAGAAAATACCCCCTCCTCTAGGGATGGAAGCAGAACTGCTGAAGCAATAGCTGTTTTTTTTTTTTTTTTTTTTTTTTTTTTTTTTTTTTTTTTTTTTTTTTTTTTTTTTTTTTAATAAGGAAGTTTCTTTACTTCAAAGAGCATCTATCCTGAAGTTAGGAAAAGTTTTCTGATGCCATGTGTCTGCAGTGTAGAATACTGTGAATATGACACATAGTCTCTCGAAACAGGGGAAGCTAAATTCTTGTTAAATCTGATGTTTGCGAGGCATGACCAAAATAAAACAGACTGACAAGCTTACGAATTAAGCACTCTTTGAAAGTGTGGGAGAAAAAAGATGATTGCGGAGATTAGTTGTTTAATAAAGAGTACAAATTACAGGCCATTTAATGAAATATGAAGACTCTTGAAAACATCAATAGAGAAATATGTCGGGGGAGACTACGAGGAAGACCACGCGCAAGATATAATTCTTTTCTCATAATATTAAAGTTGCTATTTTTCTCACGCTTAATGTCGGGAACATTTTGCCCTCATTAGTTATTGTATAATTACCATTAAGTACGAAAGTATTGTTGATGAATCTATGTTGTTAAATACGTAAATGAAATAATATTCAAAAAACCGAGATTTGTATATTAATTTAATCAGTATTATTTACACTATCTTTTACTACAGCGATTTTCATGTAATGGTTTACTTATCAATTACATTTAATTTAATATACATAATTAACAATACGCAATTTCCAATATCATTGTTTGAAAGATATAAATAGTATGCGTTCGCGGCATGTAATTGAGTATTGTTTCGACCCTTGTCTGTGGCACAACCGATGTAAGTTCAATTGTTTCGGCGCGATCTGAGGTCCAAGCCATGCCAGTTTGAACTTTAAATTTGTACAGTTACGTAAAAGTTCGTCAGTGTTACTAGTGTGGAAAGTGTTTCTATCGGTATTATGAATGGACTATTAACATTAGTGCCATGTTAAGACGTACACCTCGAACTTTTGTATTCCATACACGAGCAATGTAAATTAAGTGTAATTAACGAGACTTGTAAGCTGGTCATAAATCGGGCCAATTGGGCACTAATGATAAATCGTTAAAGTGTCAAATAAATTCAATTCTGTGTGTTATTTGTAGTGGATAAGTTTTGGTCCATAGAATTTCAGCCAGCCACTACCGACAGCACCAAACAACGAGAATATCAAGAATCATCGATCTACGACCAGGTATAACACATCTGCTACTTACCGGATGAGGCATTCATCGTTAATGACCGTATGAATTGGGATTTACAATTTTCTGCGGACAGTGCGTCGTTAATGAGGGGTACATAGTTGTGAATGTGAAAATGAAAATACTTCGTATGGCACAGTGAACAGTAGAACAATCATTGGTGATATGCGAGTGTTATTTCAGTACTATCTTTGCCTAAGTCTACGAGTTCGAATCTGCATCTGAATATGCATCTGGTCGTGTATATAAAAATTTACGTCGATTGGCAGCCAACAGAGGAAGGAGAACACCGACGTCATCGTGGATAAGAAGCCAATCAGCATTCCGAGACGGCTCGTAAACAAATGGGAGAAATTACTTCACAGCCTTTGAAATCGCAGTAGCAGCTGTTCGCGTGTTCCTTGGATATCTCGTTGAAAACAATGCTGTACATCGCCGACGAGAAATCCTATCGCCGCCGAGAAGATATCGTATATCTACGGTCTTAAAAATAAACCATGGATGACAAAAGTTATGATTGTGTAAAGTCAGAATTAGATGAAGCTCCTGGGTGGGCAAAGTTATTTTTTACGAAACTGAACGAAAACAACCAGAAACTGAATGAATTGGAAAGTAAAATCAATAATGAAATGGGTAAGTTGTTGCAGTAAATACTATTTTAATAGATTCCAATAAAAAATTTGAAGTGGAAGCTACGTGCGAAAATGAAATAAAGAGTGTAGAAGTAAATGTGAATGATAAATTAAATGAAATTGATAAGTCCTGAGTAAATAATCCTAACAGAATTAGCTTATGTGAAAAAGAGTGGAAACTGTTGCTAGTGCTTGTGATAACAGGTATTAATTTGTAAGAAAAACTTGCACACAGGATAAGGAAGAAGTTAAAAATCAAATTGGTCATTCAAAATCAGAATTGTAAACTAGGTTAGGCGCAGTAGGAGATAAAGTGGAAGGATACTCAGTATCTTGGTAAAAAAAATTATGAGGTTATAGATTCTACACTTGTAGAAATTGAGCAGAAAGTGAAAAAGGAAGATGTGAAGTTCAGTGCATGTGCTGGGGATAGCAATATCTCTATTGATAACTGTAAAGAATTTAATGACTTTGATCCTCGTTATGATGGGCAATCATTAATACAACATGAAGAACCTCTGTGTCAGACAATATCGTCAAATAATGAGGATACAGGTAAAGTGGTAAATAGTTTGTTTCAAGTAAGTGATGGTGTTCAGAGTTTAGGAACCAATGGTACTGAGAGTAGTAACAAATATAGTAATGAGAAAGTTGAGGGAAACGAATTTATTTTTCATGATGATAGTAAGGTAGTAAGTAAGACAAATGTGGAAAGAATAAATGAGCATAAAGAGAATGCAGAGTTAGACGTGGAAAGTAGTAGGGAAGTGGAGGTAGATCATAATGTGTATCACTTAACAGTAGCTTAAAAGAATTTCTCTGAAATGAACGATTGCTTAACCAGGGAAAAAACTAATGATCTGTTGTATGAAGAAGTAGTTGTAAGTACTGATGAGCTGTGGAATCCAATAGTGTCAACTAGTGTGCAGGATGCACCTGTGAATTGCTTGTTAGAGTAGTTAGTAGTGATCTTAATGGTATTTTTAAGACATTCTTTGAATCATTTAAGGATACAGATAGAATAATGACTATGCATGTTTCTAGAAAAAAGAATATTTGTTCTAATGATAAGTTATCCAAGAGTGTGAAGAAAGAAGTACATTTATCAGTGGAGTTTGCTGGACAAAAGTTAGAGTGTAATGTATTAGTGACACCAGATGTCCGTCTTAACATAATTCTTGGGACCAAATTTCTGTACAAAAGGTTTAACAAAGTACGTAGGGGGTCATTCTTTGACAAACACATTACTTGGCGAGGTCATTCCAGTCTTATTCTTCTTCGACTATCCTATTAGTAGTTTGTAGGTTAGTAAATCTTCTCCTACTACGTTTTATTTAGTATAATTATATGCAATAATGTAAGTTACCATAGTGAAATTGTAGGTTACCATAGCATAATTGTAGGTTGCCGTAGTGTAGTGTGTATTCTGTTAAGTTGGTGTTAATGCAGTACCATTCTACCTAAATGATCTATCTGCTGTACAACATATATTTGGCAGCAGCAAAAGACAAAAGATTGCATCTAAATTTAGTGCAATGAAGGTTAATTTGGTACTTGCCGAGATGAAGTCAGTGTGTTACACTTTGTTAGTGCTTTAGTGATCTACCAAGTGAACTGTGAACAAATTGATCATAGCTATGCGAGAAATTTGTATCTGTAGTTATGGATTTAAAGGCGGCATGACCACCAGAAACAAAATGTCCACCACATCTCTTGGGGGCCATGTAATGTTACATGTGCCTCAATGTACCAAAATTTTCTTATTTTCCAGTATTTTAAAAATTAATTTATTTTCATACTTGCATATTTTGTATACATTAATATATTATTTACAGTTATATGGAATTAATATTCTTTGAAGACTAATTAATATACGTAAACCTCTGTGCAAAGGATACAAAGACAATGAAATGTTCAATTTTTTTCCATAATATAAAGACAGGAGATGGGTCGCCATTTCTTCTTGTTCAAATATTGAGACAGTAAAGTATTAAATGATTTGACCTCTGTAATTCTTATGAATTTTCCAGGATATGTATATACCTGGTGTTTCCATACTCTTTTGTCTCGTAGTCCCCTTGCCAACTTTTTCTGCCCTGTGTAGCCCCCTTGCCTTTTGCGTACTTAATTTTCTACGAATTCTTAACTTCATATGTTTTTTAGTGCAAAATACGCAGCTACTAATTTTCATAACTTTAGCTGTATGTGGGTGGAGTGAATAACAAGAGAAAAGGAAAATAAAGATGATAAATATTATACAGTTATTGATTTAAATGACACCAATGTACATTTAACAAAACTGATACATTAGAACTTTAATGGGGGAGATGTGGCTGATACTTTCTTAGTAAATTATCAGTATTTAGTTTCAGTGATTTTCAGCCTGTTTCTTCTATTTGTAATAAGGCTGGCAACAGTGCTGAAACCTCTTTCCACCGGGTATGAAGTTTGGAAAGCTATGAAAGCTTTCCTGCGGTAGTCCATAATAAAGGTTAAATAACACGCATGTCTTTCTGAAAACCGAATTGCTGATACCCATTTCTAAACTGGACCTTAAGTTCTTCATTAGTGCCTATTCCGATGAGTTTTTCTTGATGGGCGACATTGTCTCTTCCACATCACAATAAAAAGGCAAAGCAGTCAACAATCCGAAGATTGGTTTGAACACTAAAATGGTTTAATAGGCATGGACCTGTATGGAGGTGGTATGACGTTGCCTTCCTCCGACCTTCGAACTGACTTACCCAGCCAGTTATTGTTGTTGTTATGGTCTTCAGTCCGGAGACTGGTTTGATGCAGCTCTCCACCCTACTCTATCCTGAGCAAGCCTTTTCATCTCCTCATAAGAACGGCAACCCACATCCACTTGAATCTGCTTACTATACGCGTCTCTTGGTCTCCCTCTGCGATTTTTACCCCACACACTTCCCTCCAATGCTAAATTTACGAATCCTCGATGTCTAAGAATATGTCCTACCAAGCGATCCCTTCTTTTAGTCAGGGTATGCCAAAAATTCCTTTTCTCGCCAATTTTGTTCAGTACCTCTTCATTAGTTATGTGATCTACCCACTTAATCTTCAGCATTCTTCTGTAACACCACATTTCAAAAGCCTCTATTCTCTTCCTGTCCGCACTGCTTATCGTCCATGTTTCACTCCCGTACAAGGCAACACTCCACACAAATGCCTTCAGAAAAGACTTCCTTACACTTAAATTAATATTCGATGTTAGCAAATTTCTCTTTTTCAAAAATGCTTTTCTTCCCATTGCCATTCTGCATTTTATATCCTCTGTACTGCGACCATCGCATGTTATTTTACTACCCAAGTAACAAAACTCATCTACCACCTTCATTGTCTCATTACCTAATCTAATTCCTTCGGCATCGCCTGATTTTCTAAGACTACATTCCATTATTTTTGTTTTGCTCTTGTTTATGTTCATTTTATACGCTCTCTTCAACACACTGTCCATTCCATTCAACTGCTCTTCCAGGTCGTTCGCTGTCTCTGACAGAATTACAATGTCATCAGCAAAACGCAATGTTTTTATTTCTTCCCCCTGAACTTTAATGCCTATTCCAAAATTTTCCTTGCTTTCCTTCACCGCCTGCTCGATGTACAAATTGAATAACATCGGAGAAAGGCTACAACCCTGTCTTACTCCCTTCCCAACTGATGCTTCCCTTTCATGCCCTTCAAGTCTAATAACTGCGGTCTGGCTTTTGTACAAATTGTAAATAACTCTCCTTTCCCTGTATTTTACCCCTGCTGACTTCAGAATTTGAAAGAGTGTAGTCCAGTCAACATTGTCAAATGCTTTCTCCAAATCTACAAAAGCTAAAAATGTAGGTTTGCCTTTCCTTAATCTATCTTCTAAGATAAGACGTAAGGTAAGTATTGCCTCCCGGGTTCCTACGTTCCTCCTGAATCCAAACTGATCTTCCCCGAGGTCAGCTTCTACCAGCTTTTCCATTCTCCTGTAGATAATTCGTGTTAAAATTTTGCAACCATGACTTATCAAACTGATGGTTCTGTAATTTTCACACCTGTCTGCGCCTGATTTCTTTGGAATGGGGATTATTACATTTTTCTTAAAGTCTGAGGGTATTTTGCCTGTCTCATAGATCCTACACACCAGTTCAAATAGTTTTGTCATGGCTGGCTCTCCCAGAGACTTTAGTAGCTCTGAGGGTATGTCATCTACTCCTGGGGCCTTGTTCCGACCTAGGTCTTTCAGGGCTCTCTCAAATTCATCTCTCAGTATAGTATCTCCTATTTCATCTTGATCTACTTCCTCTTCCCTTCCTACAACATCGTCTCTAAGTTCATTTCCTTTGTAGAGCTGCTCTATGTACTCTTTCCACCTTTCAGCTTTCCCTTCTTTGCTGAGAACTGGTTTCCCATCTGAGTTCTTGATATTCGTAGAATTACTTTTCTTCAGCTAGTTATAGGGGGACCTAAAGTTTAACGTGGGTTCCGAACCACGGTGTTACTCGGCGTTTTTCACATCAGCAACACTGCCAGAGGTGAAAGAAGTGTAAAGTGAAAGATAAAAATCCTAGGAACTGGCGGGGATCGAGCCCGTGACCTTTGGATTTGTAGTCTGGCACTCTACTACTGTACTACGGAGCCGCACGGACTTAAAATCCACTGCAGTATTTCCATAGTCAAAACATTCTCAACCTCTATGTGAAGAACATTTAAATACTGTACATTGGTTGAAACATCATCAACTTCACAGTTTGTCTGTGAAAAATTGGTAAACTGCGGAAATTCACGACGCCCATAGACTGTCGTCTTGTAACTGCCATTTAACTTCATTAAATTTAGTATACAAATCTGTTACATAAGCAATGTCTGTTTGCCAATTGATTAAATTTTGTTTTAAAATTGGATCTTCAGGATCCAAAAATTCTAAAATAGTGTCAAAAAGTGATAAAGATCTTGTTAGACATTAATCGTTCGGCAGCGAGCCTACTTCATTGTGAAGAAGTAATCGAACAAAGATATGTATTGGTTCGAAGTTTGTTTATTGCGTTAATCACAAACGGAAGAGATTGATGCAATCTACCACTTAGATTTCCAGCAACTAATTGTTGCTGACGGAAGCTGAGATCTGAGTTTTTTGCGGTCGTACCATAGAGCACCTTTATAACTACAGGTAGAAAAATGCAATTGAAACACATTTACAATGCTTAGAACTGCCGCTTCCCGACATAACTCACTTGTCTTTTGGAGTATAATTCATGCGATATATAAGTTCGTCTCCAAAATGATAATTTGCGATAGATAACGACACGGAAGAGCAAAACAACTACTTCGCAGTTGATACATACGCAAAGTTCTGTGTTACGTCGCTGAGATTGGCAGAGGCCCGACACAAAGAATGAGCACGTCGCTACTAGGGCTGCCAACTGTACTTCACGGAAAACCCAGAAAACCGGAAGCTTTGCGGGAAGCCAGAAATTTGCGTGAAAGGCTTGACAGATTAGCGGGACCGGCTTCAAAATTTCTGAAAGGAGAGAAAAACAATTAGCGTCCCAGTGACAGATATCGCGGGACGCATTATTTGAACCATGGAAACAAGGGTTCTCGCCTCAAACGGGTTGGCAACCCTGCCCATATCTCACCGACATCTGCAGCGCTTCTGTCCTTCTGTGTGTACTAGTTACGTTCCAAACAGTTTCACGTTGGTGGGGATATCAGTGAAAAGTAAGTCAATTATTTACATACACGCTTTATTAGATCATTTTCTTATCCATTCTGCAGAACTTTTACACGGATGTCCCATTGTAGTAGACAGAAACTTTCAACATAGAACTTGAGGATGACAGGCTTGATTTTGCCTTGTCTTCTCATATATCCATGAATAGAGAAATATTGGTCCATATGTAATTGACACTAAACATGCCCGAACCTAAAAAGAAATGTGGCAGCGTTCATTATGTGAAATTTGGTTTCCACCATCATTCAAATGGGACCTAACTGAAGTGGTCATCGGTCTCTAAACTTACAAACTACTTATCCTAAGAACAACACAAACACCCATGCCTGAGGGAGGACTCGAACCTCCGACGTGGAACGGCCGCACGCACATCGTAGCAGGACACCTCAGTGCGCATGGCTATTCAGCCGCAGCGTACCATCATTGTCAGACAAATGACTCCCTATGTGCCTTGTAAATACTTTCAAACACTTAAAAAAACACTTCACAAGAGACCAAAAGTAGGTAGTATGTTCGGTTCAACGTCACAGATAGATGATGGTTTGCAGGCTTCGTACAATATCTCACAGCTTATAGCAAAATCTATAAATCTGCATACTGCAGGAGAGCAGCTAATTTTGACAACCATTAAAGAGACTTTAAAAATTGTGCTACACAAACCTACCTAAGATACACTCAGAATTATACCTTTGAGCTACAGCACGGTTCAAAGACGTATTGATGAAGTGAGTGATACTATTATTTCTCCATACAACAGGATGAGTCAACTTTGCCTGGCAATGAGGCCTTATTATTTGCATATGTTCGTTTTGTTATGGAGCAGTCCACGAAGAACTGCTCTTCGCGAGAAGTGTGGCTACAGAAACTAAAGAAGAAGCCATATTTAATGTCTTGAAAGATTATTTCGACGAAAAAACGATTCCTTTATGAAATATAATATCAGTGTCAGTAGATGGAGCACTTGCAGTGTTCGGGCGCTATCGTAGATTTGTAAGGCATTTAAAAGAAAACGTACCAGGAGTGTTTGCAGTGCACTGCGTCATCCCCACAAAATAAATAAATAAAAATGAAATGAAATAGAAAAATAAAATAAAATGAAATCAATAAAATAAAAAAAGAATTAAATTAAAATAAAATAAAATCTGTCTACGGGCCTGCAGCAGCAGACCGACAATACAGAATTCCTCCATTCTCTCGTTTAGCCAATTAAGCGAACAGTGACATACAAAGCATCAATCTTCAGCATTGTGAGAAAAATTCTGAATATTATTTCCGACCTTTCTAAATGTTAACCACTATCGTGGCCCTCTATTTACAACAGATAGACCCCCAAATTTTTTTGCTGACGTGGACGACTCTCAGGTTGGAGTAGACCCCAGGGGGTCCATATAGACCACTTTGTGAATCACTGATATTGTCGCGCTAAAATGGAAGTAGGTTTGACTTCGAAGGCAACTGAACACTTATACTGAAAGCAGGTTTATTGCGATCTGAAACGTACACGCAGCACTGACTGCCTCTCGAGCAGAGTGCTCTGCTATTTATATACAGACATAATGGTCCAGAAAATAGAATAATAGTTAACATAAGAAATAAGTAGAATTTACAAGTGAACATAAGAACTATGTAGAACATTCTGCAAATGTTAATTTCAAAGAAATAAATTTTTGCAGGTAGACGGAATTGAACCGGTGACCTTCAGCATGGCAGGCATTTTTCTTTCTTTCTTTCTTTTTTTTTTCTTTACATGTACTACACTGCTCACTATTAACAGGTGTATGCCGAGAACGTCGGCCGTCGGAATTTTCACTTTATCTCGAATAAATCGTTCTAGTTCGAGTGCCTTCAATCTCGCAAATTCGAACGTGAATTTGAGCGTCGATTTGCGGTACTGGTTCGTCATTCTGATCTACAGTGAATAACTTTAATATTCGGACACTAAGATATTTTTAGTTTGCTGCTTTATAACTGTATTCTGAACAGACAAACATATAATATTACCAAATATTATATGAAGGTACATGTCTTGTAAATAACAGTATGAACGTTGTTTACATAACGTAAAACAATTGTTAAAGAATGGGATTAAAATAAACCACTCTGCGATGATTACGTTACTTTAATATCCGGACAGATGGCAGTGTCGCACTTGTCACCGTTGACGCCGGGTTGAGTAGGCGTGCTTCTAGTCAGAAGGAAGGTGTGTGTTTACAAGCGCGGTCGACTGTCCAGACGGTACGATGCCACGCAAAGCTAATACCAGCTTTTAGATACGACAACTTACTATTTTTCACAATGCGAAAGGAAAATCATATCGACAAATTGCTGCCATGCTCAACATGAGTAAGAGTACTGTGGCAGATATTGTCAGGCGTTTCAGAAACGAGGACCGTGTAGACTGCATACCACAAATGGGACAGCCACAGAAGTTGGATGAACGTGACAAGAGGAATCTAATATGGAAATAAAGAAGTATCCTACACTCAGTGCCCCGATATTAGCACCTGAGCTCCTAAACGAGACTGGCAAGAAGGTACATCCTCAAACGATTCGCAGAGCATTGAAAGAAAGTGGATACAATGGAAGAGTGGCTAGGAAGAAACCGTGTTTGAATCAACAGAATCGACAGAAAAGATTGGACTTTGCTAAGGAGTTTATTACGAAGGATGCAATTTGGTGGAATGACGTCATTTTTTTTCGACGAAAGTAAATTTAACGTTTGTGGGCCGGATGGACGAAGCATGGTGTGGCGGAAGAATAATGAGGAATTTAGAGTCATAAATATTAAACCAACTGTAAAACATGGAGGTGGCAGCGTCCTTGTCTGAGGCTGTTTATCGACATTTGGACCGGGCGAATTTTTGTTCATCGACAATACTATGGACTAATAAGTCTATTTGAACATATTAAAGAACAATTTACGAAAAAATGATGAAACCACGGGGATATCAAACACCTTCAAATTTTACGAGGACAATGACCCGAAACATAAGCCTCGCATTGTGGTGCAGGAATATTTGTTGTACAACTGCCTCAAAGTTCTACAACTACCACCTCAGTAACCAGATCTCAACCCAATTGAGAATGTCTGGGGAGAACTGAAGCGACGTATTAGAAGTACACCAATATCTTCCAAAGAAAGTCTGAAGCGTCGACTAAAAGAAGAATGGGACGCTCTACGTGCGGACTATTTAAAAAATATCATTAACAGTATGCCGCAGCGTTTGAAAGAAGTGATAAAACAGAATGGCTACCTGAAAAAATATTGAAACATTTATTTTCCATAAAATTTTGTCTTGAAATGCTTAGTTCTGCAAAGTGTCCAAATATTAAAGTAACGTGAATATAGGACCGAGTTGTATTTAAATTGTATTATTAAGGAAGTTATGTAAGTTATCTTAATAAGATTTATATTATTACTTACAAGACACATCACTTAATGCAATAATTGCTTATGTGTTTTGTTTGTTTTGTTATAAATAAAGTTATGATGTTCCAAGACTGAAATATCACAGTGTCCAAATATTAAAGTTATTCACTGTACGTAAATATACCAGCACGTGTGGAAACGGCCTATTACGGCATAAACAAACCCGAGCGCTGGCTCGGCGGCAGCGAACACAACGGTGTACTCGCCGCGTCGCTGCGGAAAGCAGACTGCGCAGTCGGTGACGCTATCCATTGCGCCACGTCGGCAGTCGGTAAACGTGGGGTCTCGCGGCATTGCTCCCTCTCCTCACAAAACAGCGATCCGTTGTTAGGTTCCCTTTGGAGCCAGCTGCAATGTCGTGGATCTTGATCTTGTTATGGGTCCTCTGTATGGCAGTTCTGGAGAATCCTTCCCTTCTGCACGATTATCGACGACAGACTTTCCTGTCGTGGCATCATCAGTATCATTACCGTCGTTAGAGTGTAGTAAGGCTTCATGCGGAGAACGTGAACAATGTCTCTTCGTTTTTGACGTTTCGACGACGGCTCATAATCCTCAACTTCGTATGTGATATCTGACAAGCGGCGTATGACACGATACGGACGAAAGTATAGCTTCAATAACTTTTCTGACAGTCCAACTTTCCGTGCAGGGGTAAAAATACACACCAGATCTCCTGGGCTGTACACAACAGGTCGGTGCTTGTTATACCGCTGACGGTCCTTCTCCTGGGCGTCTAATGTCCATATGCGAGCCAGCTGCTTGCTTCTTCGACGCTGGTGATGAGTTGTTTAACATAGTCATCCTGAGTTTCGTCCTTTTGGAAAGGGAACAGTGTGTCCATTGTCGTCTCAGCTTCACAGCCATGGAGCAGAAAAAATGGCGTGAAGCCTGTGGTATCTTGTCTTGCGGTTGTGTAAGCAAATGTCACGACTGCCAGAATTGTATCCCTATCCTTCTGTTCAACATCGACGTACATCGACAGCATATCGGCTAACGTCTTGTTAAAACGTTCCGTAACACCATTTGTCTGAGGATGGTATGCAGTTGTCATTCTGTGGACAATGTCGCACCGTGACATTACCTCTGATACTAGTGTTGACTGGAATACTTTTCCACGATCAGATATCATCATACGTGGTGCTCCATGCTTCAAAATAATGTCTTCTATAATGAATTCTGCGATCTCTGAAGCTTCTGCAGTCGGCATAGGTTTGGCGACAGCGTAACGTGTAAGGTAGTCAGTGCAGACTATTACCTATCGGTTACCAGTTGTCGACTTCGGGAACCTCCCTAAAAGATCGAATCCAACTCGGTGAACTGGAGCTGCTGCAGGTCGAATCGGTACGAGATGCCCTGGGGGTAATTGCGGCACATGCTTCTGTCGCTATCACTCTTTACAGTGACTCACATAGTACTTGACAGATCGGTAGATACCTTTCCAGTAATACCTGCGTCTGATTCTGTCTAAGGTTTTCACGAATCCCAGATGACCGAATATTGGAGCATCGTGGAAATACTTGATAATAGCAAGCTGGAGGTGAGCTGGAAAGACCAGTAGCCATTTGGGGCCCAGTGGATCGTAGTTGCTTTTATACAATGTCCCGTTTATAAGTTGGAACTCTCCATTGGTCGGTTCTCCTTTCTCCAAGGCCTCTATAGTTTTTAATAGTGCTGGATCTTCCCTCTGTTCAGCTGTAACATCACCTAATTCAGTGAGGGCTGAAATATCATTCATGCTGTTGTGTTCCACTAATGGAAAGGCAGTTGGCACCCTTGTGTTTGCGCCCGTTCTTGAATACTACTGTCACATCGTACTCTTGGAGTCTTAGTGGTCATCTCGCTACTCGACCTGATGTATGGTTCAAGTTAGTCAGCCAACACAAATGATGGTGGGCTGTTACGACGATGAATGGTTGGCCGCGTAAATACGGCCGGAACTTGTTGATAGCCCAGATAACTGCGAGACATTCTTTCTCAGTTGTAGAGTAGTTTATCCCGGTATTTGAGAGTACTCTTGAAGCATAGGCTATCACTTATTCAGCACCTTCCTGAACTTGTACAAGCAATGCACCAATACCATAATCACTGGCGACTGTGTGAAGTTCCGTTTCCGCATTCTCGTCGTACAAGGCTAGCACTGGTGTGGAAGTTGGAGCCCCCTTAAGTGACTGGAAAGCACTTTCTTTTGTCTCATCCCAGTAAAACTTGGCGTCTCCTTGCAGAATCTCTTGTAATGGACGTGCGATGTTACACAATCCTTTTATGAAACGTCGGTAGTATGAGCACAGCCCGAGAAAACTTCTCACATCGCGAACGTGCTGAAGAGTTGGAAATTCTGTGACTGCCCTTACTTTATCCGGATCAGGACGGATACCATCTCCGTTGACTAGCTGCCCAAGGATTTTTATCTCTTTGGCGACGAAGAGGCACTTCTTTGGATTGAGGCGGAGTCCTGCAGTCTGAACACAGTTGAGAGGCAACTCAGATGTTCTTTGAATGTTTTCGAGAAAACGACAATGTCATCTAAATAGCAAAGACACATCGTCCACTTAAGGTGTTGAAGCAAGTTATCCATCTTGCGTTCGAATGTGGCCGGAGCATTACATAATCCAAATGGCATTACTTTGAATTCATATAGGCCGTCAGGTGTAATAAAAGCCGTCTTCTCCCTGTCAGCTTCGTCAACCTCGATTTTCCAGTAACATGTCTGCATGTCAATAGTTGAGAAGTGTGTAGCTCCTTTCAAGCAGTCTAAGGTGTCGTCAATGCGCGGCAGTGGGTAATCTTTCTTTGTGATTTTGTTCAGACGCCGATAGTCGACTCAGAATCGCCACGTGCCATCCTTCTTCTTTACAAGGACTACCGGAGGCGACCAAGGACTCTCCGAAGGTTGAATAATGTCATCGTGCAACATCCTCTCCAATTCCTCCCGAATTATCCGTCTTTTAGCTGGCCACACTCTATACAAACACTTGATAATTGGTGGATGATCCCCAGTATTGATACGATGCCTTATCGTGGGCCGTTTCGTCTGACGTTTCCCCTGCTGAGGTGTGAATGTACCCGAAAATTGACGTAGTATAGCTAACACCCGCTGGCGTTGTTCCTTGGTCAGTCCGGGTCCTATTGGCAGTTCCACGTTTGTTTGCTGCAGCGTGTTGCCTGTACAAACAGCAGAGCATGGGTCTTCGTTGATGACTTTGAGCTCACCGTCCTGGATTGGTTCAGCTGTCCCGATACACATTTCTTTGGGGATAAGTTGCGACTGCTTGTGACAATTTGTGTTCCAAATCTCTCCTTGACCACCGGTAATGCTTATGATAGCCGCTGGTATGTAAATTTCTTTTGTGAGCCTGATAAACTTTTTACTATCAACAAGAACTTCACAGTTTAACCAGTCTTCTGTGTTTGTGACTGCAACTCTTCTCATAGTCAACGTCGGGATCGTCACATTGTCAACGACAAGTAACTTCCCAGAAAATTCTGTATTACGTGTACCCGTCGGAACAACTTCTTCAATTTGCAGCTCAGATCTTCCACAGTCAATGATAGCTTGAGATGCCTGAAGGAAGTCCCATCCGAGGATGACATTGTGACTACATTCTGTTAACACGACAAATTCAAATGGCTGGGTTCTGTTGTTGATGGGTATTCTTGCGACACAATTTCCCGCTGGATGGACGTACTTTCCATTCGCAACCTTCACAGTTGCCCCCGTATCACAGAACATTTTATTCTTTAGTGTGCGTCGGTAATTATCCGACAATACAGAGAAAAACGCTCCTGAACAACAAGTGCCCGGACAGGTTGGCCGTCGATTATGACGTCGATGAGATTTCCCGACATGGAGGATTTTCATCTGCGGCGGCCTCACCTCCGCTGGTGAACGGCTGCGGCGCGTCGGGGAGCAACCTCGTCTAGGGTACGGCGATGGGCTTCTTCCCATAGGTCGACTGAACTCATCAGCAGGTGATTGCCTGGGATAGAACTGCTCTGATGGCTGACGTCTTGCGGCAAAATAATCGTCGAATACTCGCCTTCTCTCTCTGTAGTAGCGTACGACACGTCCAGGGCGAAAACAGTGGAAACACAGTGTTGTGTTGTCTTCTGTCCTCCAGACGTCTGTTCTGCGGGGCGTTATAGTTGCCAGGGGAATTGAATGTTGCCGCGTCGACCGGTTCATGCGCTGCCGTTTGGCGGCTGTAGCGTAAGTCATAGCAGGGCGACGCCACTCTTCATGTCGGGTGCATTTGGCGGGGCAGACAGAAGCTATTGCATGATATATCTCTTCCTCAGCGGCGTCGGCTCCCTCGTCACTTACAGGGCTTACATCCATGGCCATGACCTAATCCTCGCTCGGTCTAATAGTCTCGGCTGCCATAAACGGTTGTAATTCTTCTCTCACAATTTGTCGTATGAGGGAAGCGAAGTCATGCTGGTGTTCCACAACGGCCATATGGACTACATTGGGGAGGCTGTCACACTTATTGCGTCCAGCGCTCCTTTGTTGCATCTCTTCAATACGCTGGCATCACTTGATGAACTCTTCCGTCGTAGCGACGTCTTTTATCAGAAGGGCTTGGTACATGCCTTCTGCTATACCCTTCATCAGATGTTTGATTTTGTCGGCCTCAGTCATATTCGGATTGACTATGTTACACAGGGTCAAAACATACTGTATGTTTGACTGTGTCGGCTAGTCATGTCGTTGGGCTCGCTTCTTCAGTTGTTCTTCCGCCGATCGGATTTCTCGCTGGCGGTCACCAAACGTCTTCTTAAGTTCCTCCTGGAACGTCTCCCAGCCATTCAACTTGTCGTCGTTGTTCTCGAACCATTGCAGGGCTGTTCCGTCCAGGTAGATATAAACGTTGGCCAAGGATATTGTATGATCCCACCTGTTGTACTTGGCGACACGGTCGAACCCTTTGTTGGGATCCTGTCCAGCGTCTCCAGAGAACACCGACGGGTGTTTGATGTGTAGCTGGCTTACCGCTGGTTTCGTGTCCATCGTTCTTCTGATAATACGGATTTTCGGAAGGATGTACTCGGTATATCCTTTGTATTCCGGTTCTAGTCCGTGTAAGCGACGGCTTTTACGTTGCCTAATCGGAGCCACGGCGATGCAGCTGTTGCATAGGATACCCGGCGCCACCACCAGACAATGTCGCGTTGAAATGGAAGCAGGACTGACTTCGAAGTCAACTGAACACAGCACTAATACTGAAAGTACGTTTATTACGAACTAAATGCGAGATGCCTACAATATTTATCACAACGAAACCCTTTCTCGAAATTTGACTGAAAACCCAAAGAGATTTTAGTCATAGGTTAAATATACGCGGGGCAAATCACGAACATTACCTTCACTACGTGATAGTAATGGCGATCCTGCCAATGACAGCGCTACTAAAGCAGAGTTACTAAACATAGTTTTTAGAAACACATTCACCAAAGAAGACGAAACCAATATTCCAGATTTCGATTTACGAACAGATGCCGTAATGAGTAACGTAGAAGTAGATATCATCGGAGTAGTGCAGCAACTTAAATCACTTAACAAGAACAAGTCTTCTGGTCCGGATTGTATACCCATTAGATTTATATCTGATTATGCTGAAGCGATTATGCTTAACAGTCATATACAACCGCTCTCTCATAGAAGTATCTGTACCAAAAGATTGGAAAGTTGCCCAGGTCACACCTATATTCAAGAAAGGCAGTAGGATTAACCCACTAAACTACAGGCCTATTTCATTGACGTCAATTTGCAGCAGGATTTTGGAACATATCCTGTATTCAAATATTATGAATTATCTCGAAGAGAACGATCTATTGACCCAAGGTCAACACGGATTTAGAAAATATCGTTCATGCGAAACACAACTAGCTCTTTATTCACACGAAGTGATGGGTGCTATTGACAAAGGTTCGCAAATCAATTCCGTATTTCTTGATATCCAGAAAGCTTTTGACATCGTACCTCACAGACGGCTTTTAATCAAATTGCGTAGTTATGGTATATCGCCACAAATTTGCGATTGGGTAGGGGATTTGTTGTCAGAGAGGACACATTTCGTAGTAATCGATGGTAAGGCATCGACTAAATCAGAGGTGATATCGGGGGTTCCACAGGGTAGTGTTATAGGTCATCTGCTGTTCCTTATTTATATAAACGATTTAGGGGAAAATATAAGTAGCTCTCTTAGGTTGTTTGCTGATGACGCCGTCATTTACCGTCTAGAAAAATCATCTAAAGATCGAAACCAACTGCAGAACGATCTGAATAAATTATCAGTATGGTGTAAAAATTGGCAGTTGGCTCTAAATAATGAGAAGTGTGAAGTCGTCCACACGTGTACGAAAATAAATCCGTTAAACTTTGTTTACAAGATAAATCAATCAAAAGTAAAGGCCGTAAACTCCACAAAATACCTAGGAATTACTATTACTTCAGACT
Source organism: Locusta migratoria (assembly GCA_026315105.1). NCBI lineage: Eukaryota > Metazoa > Arthropoda > Insecta > Orthoptera > Acrididae > Locusta > Locusta migratoria. The sequence goes on along the minus strand of CM048744.1, from coordinate 903,299,547 downwards.
TAAATTGGAAAGAACACGTAGATAATATCTTGGGAAAGGCGAACCAAAGACTGCGTTTTATTGGCAGAACCCATAAAACATGCAACAGAACTACAAAAGAAACTGCGTACACTACGCTTGTCCGTCCATTTTTGGAGTATTGCAGCCCAGAGTGGGATCCGTATCAGGTGGGTTTGACGGAGGACATCGAAAGAGTCCAAAGAATGGCAGCTCGTTTCGAATTGTCGCGATACAGGGGAGACCGTTACGGAAATGATACAGGATCTGGGATGGGAATCATTACAACAACGGCGCTTATCGCAGCGGCGTGGGCTACTTGCGAAACTCCAGTCGCCAACGTTCTCCTCCGAATGCGAAAATATATTGTTGGCTCCCACTTACATAGGTAGAAATGATCATCAGAATAAAATACGAGAAATCAGAGCTCGAACAGAGAGATTCAGGTGTTCTTTCTTCCCGCGCGCTATTCGAGAATGGAATGGGAGGTAAATAGTATAATTGTGGCTAGATGATCCCTCTGCCAGGCACTTAAATCTGATTTGCAGAGTATTCCATGTACATGTACATGTAACATACGCACAGCACTAACTGCCTCTCGGGCAGAGTGCTCTGCTATTTATACACAGACAGAATGTACCAGAAATTAGAAGAACAGTTAACATAAGAAACAAGTAGAATTTACAAGTGAACATAAGAAAAATGTAGAACATTCTGAAATAAATTTTTGCCGGTGGGCGGGATTGAACGGGCGACCTTCAGCACTGCAGTTGGTGACGCTACCCCCTGCGCCACGCCGGCATTCGGTTCATGTGGTGTCTCGCGGCAATGTTGTAGCTGATGCACTTAGTAGACTCCCACAAATCCTACCAGAACTAACTGACTTAGTAGATCACCAGTTTTCCCGTATTACCTACTAAAGACCAAATGCACAGAAAATATTACCATGAGATGTAAGAATATGGTATAGTTACAGCATGGTGACACACAATAGAAAGGCGTAATAGACATCTTAACACAAAACCCTCAGCATTAATTATCACAACACTATACACTTTATCGGAACGTTTTCACAGCAAACAAAATGCCAGAACTGGAGTGTGTGTGGTACCTAAGACACATGTTAGAACACTCATAAATCACACCCACATAGCCTGGGGTTATTTTGGTGTAGAAAATTGTAGAGAAAATATAGACAGAATTCATGTACCCAAACTTAGACGCAAAGTATATAAAAAATAAAAACTTGCCTTGTTTGTCAGAAAGCAAAACCTATAACAAAATCATATAAAATTACATTACTTGCTATTAAAACTACAAAGCCAGGACAAATCGCGGCAATAGATGTAGCAGGTCCATATCCGCAGGCCAGAGGAAGAATTGATCATCTTATTGCAGTGCAAGATTCATTTACTAAACATGTGCAGTTATATGTCAGTAAATCCACACGTTGTAAATTAATCATTAAACACATATCAGAAGAATACATTCCCACATATTGTAAATCAACAGGTATTATTTCAGAAAATGCTTCTAATTTTACTGGATATGCGTGAAGAGCATTTCTTCGTATTAACATCAAACATATACTTATCAGTAGGTTTCATCGTGAAAGTAACATTACAGAGAGTTTTCTAAGAGTTCAACAGATTTATCTGTACATATACCCACCAGAAACAAAATCGCTGGTTAGAATTTGTTACCCCATTTCAAAAAATAGTAAATGATTTGCTACATTTATGTACTGGATTTCCACCTAACCAATTAATGGCAGACTAAAAAGAGCAAAACAATTGAACAAAACCGTTACCACGATTCACACATGACACTACAACTATTAAAGACAGAGTCAGACAGGCAACATCACTTAAAATAAATATGCAGAAAAACGCAAAATTAGTTATGACAAGGGAGTAGGCAGTGTACAAAAATACAGTTTAAGTGAACTAATTTTGCTCAAAACCCATCCAAAACTTTCGCTGAGTAAACATATGATTTGGAAATGGCAGTTACTGTACACAGGAACATACCAGATTGTAAGGATCCCACATGAAGCTTGATTCCTTTTGGCCTATCCTCATACAGGTAGGATCAAGGGTTTATTTCATCACAGAAACTTAAAGAAGTTTATTCAGTAGGTAGAACATATTTTTTTTTACTATTTTTTTTTTATCAGAGGTCATCTTTACACACCCTAAGCTGCAGACACATTTTTACTTGATTCATTCAAGTTATGTTCTAGTGTAATTGGAACAAGAAAAATATATTTATTGACTAGTTTCTGGTCTCAGATTATTCTTAGACCATGCAGGCCACATTTTTAATCACGGATGTTTGAACCAGTCATATGATGCCATGACAAGGTATATGTGTACAATGTAAAGACTATCATTTCCTGTCAATCCAAATGTTGTTTCTTTTATTATACTGATTTAAATGTATGTTTAGCCATTCAAGTGAATAGGTACCCATGAACATTGTATGATCAAGGACACTTTAAAAAGTTGCATAAGGATTTGTGTTACCGTTAAGAAAAAAAATTTCTATCAGTGATAGAGGACAGTGTGTTTGAATAGGACAGTGAAGTGGCACGTAGAAGAAGAACATTACCAGTGATGTTAGCTGAAGGAGAACTCAAATGACAGTGTTATAATGTTTTTTCACGAAGGAAGAATTTAATCATGCAGACTATGCTTAGTAAAGAGATAGAGAGACTGTGGCATAGCTGTAAGGCCGTACATTACCTATAATAACTATTTTTTCTGGATAGAGGCCACAGTTTTAGATTTAAGTTTATGCTTCAACCAGAAAGGCACACATGCCATCCAACGTAATTTTAGCGTTATTTAAAGTGATAATTACTCTATTAATTTTCATGTATCTTAGTGTATAAGTAGCTTATGTTATTTAGACAGTATATCATAAGCCAACTGAAATGCCCTTATGGGAAGCATGTCATCCATATTTCTTCCATAGTATACTTATATACACAACATTGACTTCAAATGCAAATAGGTAATTGGATGTGTCATTTCAGTAAAGTGATTTGCCCACACAACGCCAGGGAACAGGTTCCATACTTTTACTTTATTATTTGATTACTGTTATTTTATTTTAATTTTGTCACAGTATATCATAATAATAAGCACCATGTAAACTCACATTCATAGTCAACAATAAGACAGGAAAGATAGATTTAAAAAGGAAAAAACGAGGACTTGCTGTCGCTGATAATGCTTTTTTCACTTCTTTCTGCTCAGAAGTTAATACTCGCAGAAGTTTTCTTTACTTAAAGCAGTGTACACAACAACTAACACAGACACACAGAAAGCAATTTAAATACTACGGAATAAAAACAGTCTATCAGAGCATATAGTGCTTGTAAGCGTAATTCCAGTTTAGCCTACAGACTCTTGTAAATAACTGTCAACTTTGAATATCTATTGTGAAAAAGTGGCGTAGCAAGCCTACCAATAAATGGGAATATTAGTATACCAGCACATAATGAGAGGATATTAAACAGAGCTGGTGTATGAATAACAGTGAACATTTTAAAATTGAAATCAGAGAATTATGGATGCTTTTAACAAACTTCGTGTTTGTCAGCAATAATAATGACCAAATGCATATCAACAATTAGTGAGGTTACGTTATAAAGTAAAGGACGTTACACAAAGAGACAATTTAACACGTTCTAAGTACAAAAAAAAGTGTGATGCCGCAGTGCATTAAAAATTATTATTACTATGAAAACTCATACTCGGGTATGATTTTCTTATTTTCATGCCGAGCGTTACTACGCGGTCGGACGTGCAGTGGAACGGACTGGTCGCCATCGCAGACCAACAACGAAAGCTAATCCTGAGTCAGACATAGTCCAGCCAGCAACATGTAATCACAGCCGTCAGCTGTTAGTTCCCGCGGTGCAGCCGATTTATGTCACTAGAGCTGAAAAGTGTTAGCGTGTGACGCAGAGTTTTCAGAAGACCAGGCGTCTATTAAATCAGTGATAACAGGAAGTGTCAACTGTGATATTAATGCTGTAAAGCTATGCGACGAATAAAATGTGTCTGTGAAAGTTCACTACAAGAAATCCAATAACTTGTTAAATTTTTATTTGGTTCATTAGTGTTTCCATGTTGTCTTCCGTTTCTATGCATTGTAAATATTTATGTGTATGTGCTTATGTAAATAGTATGACTATTTATGTTGTGAGAATCCATGAGAAGTTTTTCATGGATATTAATGCAAAAAAGAATTTTTTATGAATTGTAATAACGTCTACTTACGTGTTTATACCCATGAACTATTGATACATACATAGGCTCTATGAAAGAATGTGCAGTTATGAGCTACTGATAACCATATTTGCTATGTCTGCTAATGAGATTTCTTGATGCATTGACGGTAACTATTTGTGACTATTTCTGACGCATGCAAGTTGGTAAATTCATATGAACGATTTTTGTCTATTAATGTAATGTGCGACCAACTTAACGTCAATTAACAAACCTTTTGCTGTATACAAACAAGCAGTAATAGACACATTACTTAATAGAAAGAACAATAATAATATAGTTATATATTTGTTATGAATCATCTTATCTTTCGATTATGTTGTCTATCTAATATTATGCTACCAGTACTAGGCTTGTTTTCATGAAGTATATACTACGCAATACTGGATGAAATATTTTCAGTATATGTTAATGTTAATTTGCTGAGGTCTGTCGATAACAAAGTGACCTCCAGACCTAGTGGGTGGTCCATGTTCATGTGAGTCCATAGCAAAATTTTCTTATTTTCCGATACTTTAAAAATTGCTTTATTTTCATACTTGCATATTTTGTTGAAATTTTTCGTAAATATTAATATATTACTAACAGTCATACAGATTTAATATTCTTCGAAGACTGATTAATATACGTAAACCTCTGTGCAAAGAATATAAAGACAATGAAACGTTCAATATTTTCCAAACTATAAGGACAGGAGATAGGTCTCCATTTACTTCTTCTTGTTCGAAAATTGAGACAGTAAAGATGTAAATGATTTGGCTCTGTAATTATTACGAATTTTCTAGGATACGTATAAACTATGTAAGTGATTTAAGTTTTATGTTGATATGCTGTTTTTTAATTCAGTTATGCCGTCTGCAGTTTAACCGAACTGCGAATGTGTTATCATTTAGTAGAAAACTGATTGTTTTTTCCTTCTCACATTTTATTAACTTTGATGCAATTTATTTTTCAGGACAACGGATTCCGCAATTACATCTAAATTACAAAACTAAGCCGGCCGCGGTGGCCGAGGGGACTGAGGCGCTTCAGTCACGGTCTGCACGGCCACTACGGTCGGAGGTTCGAATCCCCCCTCGAAAATGGAAATTTGTGTCGTCCTAGTTCGTAAGTAGTTCATAAGTAGTTTGTAAGTTTAGGGACTGATGACCCCGTAGTTAAGTCCCATAACACTTACAAAACTAATGATTGAAGAAGTGATCAGAATAGTAATCATTTTCATTCCATTATTTTGCTAAATAAATGTTCTGAATACAATCCTGAGATTTTATGCCGACTTATTAAATTTCAGTGTTATAAATTTGAGCTAGCCGTTGACTTTGTTAGTAAATGATAGTGATAGTAAATGATGTCTCCAGCAGTTATTTTCAGGACGTTTTTTTATCAACAGCAGGGTTTTAATTAATTCTTGCTGGTAACAATCAGAGCAAAATTCCTCGGACCTTTGGAGGTGATGGAGTCCCGCCTCTAATTGACAGACCAGGGACTCGTCACATACGACTTGGCTAACGATCGGGAATGAGATGGGGAGCTATTAATATCAATGGGGTTACAATGGGAAGAAGGTAGAGCTGGCGGAGGCTTCAAGTACGATGGGGTTAGATGTTTTAGCTGTTAGTGACGTTAGAGTAAGGGGAGAGAAAGAGGACGAAGTCGGATAATACAAGGTCTACCTGTCAGGAGTCAAAGTAGGAGGAGCACAGTGGGGTGTAGGATTTTACTTCAGGAAAGTAATAGAACCCAGCATAATTGCAATAAGGTATGTAAATGAACGACTGATGTGGATAGATTTGGCCATCACCAGCAAGAAAATTAGGATTGTGGCAGTATATTCAACCTGTAAAGGGACAGATCAAGATGAGATGGACAGATTTTACAACGCACTTAGTGATTTAGTTGTTAGAGTGAAGGATAAGGATAATGTTTTACTCATGGGTGATTTCAACGCCAGGATAGGAAATCGAACAGAAGGTTATGAAAAGGTTATGGGTAAGTTTGGAGAGGATTTGGAGGCCAACAGGAACGGAAAACAGCTCTTGGATTTCTATTCCAGTATGGGCTTAGTTATCAGAAACTCCTTCTTTAAGCATAAGGACATTCACCGCTATACTTGGGAAGGAAGAGGAACCAGATCTGTCATTGACTATACAGTAACAGACCAGGAATTCAGGAAGACAGTCAAGGACACACGTGTTTGCAAGGGGTTCTTTGATGATACTGATATTTATTTAATCTGCAGTGAAACTGGTTTTCAGAGGCCAAAAGATCAGAAAGTCAGGTCCATGTGTAGAAGGATAAGAGTGGAGAATGTAGTTAGTTGAGTTAGTTGAATGTAATGATTTACAGTCACTGGAAGAGGAATGGTCGAGGTACAGAGACACATTACTGGAAGCAGCCAGAGAATGTCTTGGAACAGTAGTGTGTAAAGGTAGAAAGAAGCAGACAGCCTGGTGGAATGATACAGCCAAGGCAGCCAGTAAAAAGAAAAAGAAGGCATTTCAAAAATGGCTCCATACTAGAAAGTTATGTTGAAGAAAGAAACAAAGCCAAACGGATAATTACAGACTCCAAGCAGAAATCATGGGAAGACTTTGGAAACAAGCTAGAAACTCTCGGTCAAGCTGCGGGAAAACCATTTTGGAGCTTAATTAGCAATCTTCGAAAAGGAGGGATGAAGGATTTAACAAGTGTTTTGGACAGTTCAGGAAAGCTGATAGTCAATCCTGTGGATGCCTTGAGAAGATGGAGGGAATATTTTGAAGAACTGCTCATTGTAGGTGATACTTTCATTGGTGTGTCAAATTTTCAGGTAGAATGGGATAGGAACGACGATGGAAACAGGATCTCATTTGAGGAAGTGGAGAAAATTACAATCTAATAAAGCGGCTGGGGTGGATGAAATTAAGCTGGAACTCGTCAAATACAGTGGGAAATCAGGTCTCAAATGGTTACACAGGATAATTGAAAAGGCGTGGGAATCGGAACAGGTTCCGTCAGACTGGACGAAAGCGGTAATCACGCCAATTTTCAAACATGAAAACAGAAACATTTGTAACAACTATCGAAGTATCTTCTTAATTAGATTTGTAGGCATAACATTTTCAGGTATTGCTGAAAGGAGAGTGCGAGTATTAATTGAGGATAAGTTAGATGAAAATCAGTGTGGGTTTAGGCCTCTTAGAGGCAATCAGGACCAGATCTTTAGTCTACGGCAGGTAATGGAAAAGTGCTATGAGTGGAACAGGGAATTGTATCTATGTTTCATAGATCTGGAAAAGACTTATGACCGTGTTTCTAGGAGGAAGCTACTGTCAGTTCTTCAAGATTATGGTATAGGAGGAAAACTTTTGCAGGCAATTAAAGGGCTTTACGTAGACTGTCAGGCAGCAGTTAAAGTAGATGCAAATTAAGCTCATGGTTCAGGGTAGTTTCAGGTGTAAGACAAGGCTGTAACCTGTCACCACTGTTGTTCATACTATTCATGGACCATATGTTGAAAACAGTAGACTGGCAGGGCGGGATTAAAATAGGTCAAAACAAGCGGTCTCGCATATGCGGATGACTTAGTTGTAATGGCAGATTCGATTGAAAGGCTGCAAACTAATATTTCAGATATCGATCAGAGGTGCAAGGATTATGATATGAAGATCAGCATCTCTAAAACGAAAGTAATGTCTGTGGGAAAGAGATTCAAACAGATTGAGTGCCAGATAGGAGGAACAAAGTTAGAACAGGTAGATAGTTCCAAGTACCTGGGATGTATTTTCTCACAGGATCCGAAAGAACTGGGATCGAGGTGCAGCAAAGGTACTGCAGTGAGTGCTCAGCTAAGGTCTACCCTCTTCTGCAAGGAGGAAGTCACTACCAATACTAAGTTAGGAGTGCACCGCTCTATCTTTCGACCAACTTTGTTGTATGGGAGCGAAAGTTGAGTGGATACAGGTTACCTTAGTCATAAGGTAGAGGTTACAGATATGAAAGTAGCAAGAATGATTGCAGGCACTAATATATCGGAACACTGGTAGGAGGGTGTCAATAATGAAGAAATCAAGGGAAAACTGAGTATGAACACCATAGATGAAGCAGTTAGAGCAAACAGACTGAGATGGTAGAGTCATGTTACACGCATGGGAGAAGCAAGGTTACCTAAGAGACTCATGAGCTCGACAGCGGAGGGTAAGAGGAGTCGAGGTAGATCAAGAAGAAAGTACTTAGATTCGCTGCAGAATGATTTTGAAGTAAAAGGCATAATATCAGAAGAGGCATCAATGATAGCATTGAGTCGGGGATCATGGAGGAATTTTATTACAGGTACTTTGCTCCAGACTGAACGCAGAAAGGCATAATCAGTCTCTACTGATGATGATGATGATGACCATTAATGTGTAGCTTGCCTTTTCTTTAACAGTGATGCATTTTTCCAGTCTTTTAAAAACAGAGGCATATTTTCATGACTAATGCTACGACAGCAATTTGAAATATTTCTTGCGTTCAATCTTTACAGCACCGTCAGTGATAACTTTTAAATATACATATATAAACTGGCTATTACAGTTATTTCATTAAAATAAATTTTTTTCAATTTTTTCTTTATTAATATCGTTGAACAGTTTCATTTGCAGGCGCTAAACTATTTCAAGAATGTTTGCATACATATATTACATTAATAATAGTCACCTCTAAATGGGAGAAATGTTTCAGGTTGGATGTAATTCCTTACTTTTCTATTATAAGTAATTTATTGTACATAATTAACAATATGCAATTTCCAGTATCATTGTTTTAAAGATAGAAATAGGAAGCGTTCGAGGCATGTGGTTGAGTATTTTGTCTGAGGCAAAACCTACGCAAGTTCAGAGTATTATTTCGGCCGCGATCTGAGGTCCAACCAATGCCATCGGAACTTTAATTCTGAACAGTTATGTAAAAGTTCGTCAGTGTTACTAGTGTGGATATTGTTTCTACCGGTATTAAGAATGGAATATTAATATTCGTGCCACATTAAGATGTACACCTCGAACTTTTGTATTCCACTCACTAACTGTACAAATTCGTATTATTGATGTGTGAAATGTGCATGTCTGGTCAAATTAAGTGTAATTAAAGAGACTTGTAAGCTGTCCATAAATGGGGAGAATTGGGCACTAATAATAAATCGATACTTGCAGCGGATTAGGTTTGCCTCGTAACATTTCAGCCAGCCGCTACTGAGAGCAACGAGAACAAAAAGAATCCTCGATCTACAACCAGGTATGTCAGAAGTGAACAGCATCCGAGACTACAATGCACGAGGCCCGGATTCCATCCTATGGAGGGGAGGGGCTGTTGTATGTTATCACTATAGACGAGAATATCATACACTATAAAATCCTTAAATACGCATGCTTTCAAGCACTGTCAAACTACAAAACATGCACGATAGGTATATATAATCGTTAGAAAATGCATTATCGTTTTTACTCTGAATTAATTTTTTCAGTCTCATTTTTGCGCACTTAACAACTAATTACTATTTCAAATTTCTTTTCTGTTAAGTTCCTGCGTTTATCTGTCAAATTTCAGTGAACGTATTTCAGGCAGTGTCAGGTAAGGCTTTTGCTCGGGTTCCACTACCAAATACTTTCTTTTAACGACACTGTATAGTTCATTCTGTGCAGCTACTGCCACTTTCCCTTAGCCTCATCTGAGATACTCCTGGAATTTCTCAAGAACTTAAATTGAGTCTACCAGTGCTAGACACGTAGCATCTAATCTTGTAATTGCAAAGGGCAAATTCGAGAAAGTTATTTTGATGTAAATTAAATCCTGCTGCACTTAATTGCATTTATATGCTCTTTGTGCGTCTCTGATGCATACTGCGTTACCTGGCTAGAAAAGAAAATAAACTGCCTACAATGAAAGAAATATTTATTTTAGAATAAGACATGGATTATTAATTTTTTATGGTAAAGTACGTATTAATTTTATTTTATACCGGTTTAATGGCATCGAAATTGTCAGCGTAAAACATTGCAGTCTCTAACCTATTGCTCCACTTAAGAAGGATGGGCTGAGGGGTCGGGGTCGGGGGTAGATGGGAACTCTGGTAGAGGCCCTCTGTGCGCAGCTATACGCGCAGAGGCTTTTGAAAATACCTCTATGAAACAAAGTTCATTTTAAAATGACAAGTCTAGTCATTTTGACATGAAAGGAAATCCCTAGTAGTGATACAGTGTACCCTCCGCCACGCATTTTACGGTGAATTGCCGGCCGCGGTGCCCGAGGAGATTGAGGCGCTCCAGTCAAGGTCTGCACGGCCACTACGGTCGGGGGTTCGAATCCCCCCTCGGGCATGGATATTTGTGACGTCCTAGTTCGTAAGTAGTTCATAAGTAGTTTGTACGTTTAGGGACTGATGACCCCGTAGTTAAGTCCCATAAACTATACAAACATTTGAACATTTTGAACGGTGAATTGCGAAGTATGGATGTAGATGTAGATTTAGATGCAGACATACATTGTATAGGTTTGACAACATTTACATTGATAAAGCCATAACATGTACACACACCTTTTTAGTTGAGGATATCAAATTATTGACGGTGTCATAATCTTATCATCATGCATAGTTTAAAGACAACAGCTCTTACTACTCAATGTAGATAGGGAGGACTGGCAGCAGTGAGAGAAGCGACGAAGCAAACACTGTTGCTTGTGCCAACATCGAATCAAATCAAATGTTTGTAAATCGGCATCAACTGCTTGGTTATTAGCCCGTAGCTTACAAACTACTTAAACTAAGATCAATTAACCTAAGAGCAACACAAACACTCATGCCCGTGGGGTGGACTCGAAACCCCGATGGCCGCGCGCACCGCAGCACGGCGCCCCAGTGCGCACAGATAATCCGCCGCGGTTGTACCAACATCAACTGATGCGAACTAGAGCACTGGTACTCACTACGAAGTATTACAAAAATAGCAAAATGACTCATATCCCTCTCTTTTTCAGTAATTAATAATTGTTAGAAAAGCAATAACATTTATTGTAATATAAACACTATAACTATTCAACATGCAGTAAAACGTCTAAAACATAACGAATAAACTCCGAAATACGCATTTACCCCTGAAATGGCCGGAAACATGCAAATGCACACGCAATATGCATTTGCTTGAAATCCTAATCTTTAGTTATCACCATTTCAAAATTGTCAACATCCAAGTCGCCCATAAGTCAAATAAGAAATTTGCATTAAACTGACAAACAATCCCTGCTGCTAATATACGACCATTTAATTTTCTGAAATCCATATTAATTTGTAGAAGTCACAGTAAAGACATCCGCTATCATGTACGTAAAATAGACTGTTACATTCATACAAATTTTCGACCATGGCCCTCATAAAAAACAAAACAAAAACAAAAAATTACATTCACACACTCATGCTGACAACTTTACACACACGACCACAATCAGCAACTGCTCCTTCGCTACAACCATCCAGACCGTCAGTACTTCGCCTTACACACTGTCAAGATGCTTCTAGCGATGGAAGTGTTGGAGATGTATAGTTGTTCGTGTGAAGTTGTCAGCGTGATTGAGTGAATGTATGTGTTTTTTCTGATGAGGACCATGTTCGAAATTTTAAGTTGTGGGTAAGCTACTCAGCGAAGGTCTTAATAGTGAGTTCTTATATATCCTCTATTACTCGCATTCCAATTGCATTTTCCATTGTTAATTTGTAGAAGACCATCTACGTTGAGGGTATACTTTTAATCTGTATTTTAATAAATTACAAAAATTACGGTGTTTCCGGTTTTACTACGACCTGCGATCATGAGACATTTTTCTGACAGAGTAATAACAATATAAGAGGCGCATCGAGAAAGTAAGTTCCGTTTGGTAATAAAATGAAATTGTACACAGATACAGAAGAAATTTTTATTGCACAAAATTCTACAACTCTTAAACTACTTTTCCACATAACTGCCGAAATTTTGCACGCATTTGTCATAGCGTGGCACCAGGTTTTGTATACCTTCTTCATTCAAATCTGCCGCCTGTGTCTTCAACCTGTTGGAAACAGTTTCTTTCAGCTCGTCGTCACTGGTAAAGTGAGGATCGCCAAGGAAAGACTTGAGATGTATGAACAGATGAAAGTCGCTAGCAACGAGGTCAGGGCTGTACGGAGGATGGTCAAACACGTCCCAGCCAAATCCCTGTAGGAGGTTTTTCATGACATTTGCAGTGTGTGGTCGTGCGTTGTCGTGAATCAAAACAACACCTTTTGACAGCAAATTTGCCGACAAATTTCACTTGGTTTCACTTTCCTCGCATTCAGAAACCGAATCACCGACCTGATTTCACACGCGGCGGGATTTCCAATCAACGCCGACATTTCAAACAAGCACAACAAAGCGTACGTAATTGACAGCGATCTCCAAAGGGCGCACGTTCTTCTCTTTCACACACATCGTCTAGAGCGCATGTGCGGAACTGCAATCGCAACGCTGCAGCAGAGATAAATTGAAACGGAACTTACTTTCTGGACGCGCCTCGTATGTAGTCTCCATCATAACATTTTACTATAAAATGGGTGTAAATTTTTATGTCCCCGTAAGTGATTTAGGTCGATCGCCGTGGTTATTTATCGTGGTATAGAAGAAGCCGTTTTCAATATCAGAAGTCACTGAAAGGCAGAAGTCGTGGTAATGAGAAAACTGGCACAGTTGAAAACACGGAGTGCGTATTAATCCTCGCAGGGCGCCTCTGCGCCACAAAACGACGCCCTTGTTGTTGTTGTCGTCGCCGTGGCCGTCCTTCTGAATGAGGGCGAGAACAAAAGGCGGCCGACGAGCCGTGGCGTCCGGATAGCAGCAGGTTACGTCTTTGTGGGCCTGACCTCGACACCGCCCACACTTCCCACTACAGGCAGGGTAGAAAACATTCGGAAACGTAAACAATCTTTTCTGTTTCGTAAACCGAAAGGCTTTTATAAACTGCATGAAGGAGGATCATTTGATGTTATTTAGTTCATGCGCAAAAATAGAGAAAAATCACACGACAGGTTACTTTGTAACTTCATAAATTTGATTTGTTTTTAATATTTTTCAATTAACTTTTTTGATATCATATTTTGTAAATAGTAGCTTACAATCAGTTATAACATTTGTTAACAGATCTGAAGATGGGCAGCTGTCCCGAAACCGGCAATGTTCTAGAAAATAAACGCGATCTGGAGACTGATTTTCAAGAATTTTAGTAATAATTGTAACAGTCTCAGTAAAACCACGAATAACCGTGACATTTTGTGTTCAAGTATTTTCTAATGTTACAGAGAAATTACTCGACTGATATTTACATCAGATTACACAAGCATGGTACAAACTTACACAGAACTTCAATAATTTATAAAATGTGTTTCAAATCAATCACGCTACAGTTTTAGTATCCATGTTCGAGGGAAGTCATCTCTAATTTAATAAGGAACCAGAGAAAGCTGAATAATTTCTGTTCAGTGATTATTTTTGCATTTAAAAAAGAAGCGACAGAAGCGCACTGTGAAATTAATGTCAGCGGTAAGTAGATGAACAACATTTGATATTGTGGCAGAGGAGAAAAAATAGGTATGTGTCATTACAACAACAACCGAAAATTATTAGTCTAAAAATATACAATATGGCTAAGAATTCGTCTTCAAAACTTACGAATATAATAAGTAAGTATTCAATGTTTGTAAATTTAAGGGACTTACCCACGTTGGTCATCAGTCCCTAGGATTACAACCTACTTATTTAACTTAAAATAATTTACGCTAAGAACAACACAAACACCCCAGACCGAGGGAGAACTGGAACCTCCAACGGCGAGCTAGAGCGCGCTCCACAGCAAAGCACCTTAGAACGCTCGGCCAGTCCACCGCGGCTAATACGTAACTACCTTAAATGCAATTAAACTTCCTTTTCAACAGATTTTTTGTTCCCACAATCATACTTTGGCTATATTGGTCCATAGACGTGTGCGTCAATATTTTTCGTTGGGCAACAGTATTATTTTTACTTGCCTAAATTTGCTTTCTTCCTACTAAAATTGTACTCAGTTTCATAAGGATGAAGGTAGAGGTTCTAGAAAGGCTGGAAGGACGACAGGTTCAGAAACTGTTCAAATATTTCTAAACCCAATCTAGTTGAACTAACTAAAATAACTTATTCTAAGGGCTCGAACCTCCGATGGGGAGAAGCCTTAGACCACGATGCATTTCCGGTGTAGAAATATATGTTCCTTACTATGTTCAGAAGAAATCATTACCCTATCAATCTGCTCTGTTCAGGCTAATAGGCAAAGGGTACAACATGTGCCCAGTGTTCCATGCCTGATGACATAGACGCGTACAAGACGTGACTGGCGTCTTTTGGTATAGCCATCCATGTTGCATTCACCTGATTCCAAGTTCGGCACGTTGGTACCGGCAGATCCCTCAGATTTCCGATTGTCGATAAATCTGGTGAGTTTGCAGGCCAAGGCAAAAGGTTGTTACCATGTCACACTAAGAAGGTACGTGTTAATGCAATAACAAATGGTGGTGTATTCATCATCAAGATCTTGCAGTTTCCAGCCACAGGATGCGTCGCTTTAGGTCGTGCATTATCTTCCTGAAAAAAAAAGTGTCTGGAGCATTGTGCATAAAGTGTACCCTTCTGGGTCGCAAGTTGTCATTCACGTAGGTCAAATTGGCCATAGCGCTCTAGACATGAACCATGTGTCATTTCTCACTAGCCGGCCGCGGTGGCCGAGCGGTATGCGGCGCGCCAGTCACGTTCTGCATGGCCACTCCGGTCGAGGGTACAAATCCCCCCTCGGGAATGGATATTTGTGCTGTCCTTAGTATTAGCTAGTTCATAAGTAGTTTGTAAGTTTAGGGACTTATGACCCCGTAGTAAAGTCCCATAAGCACTACAAACATTTGAACATTTTAATATTTTATTTCTCACTATCAGACTTATCCCCTTTTCTGTGTAGTGGTTTAACTATAGCATATTTCAGTCTATTAGGAAAAATGCCCTGCTCCAGAGAACTATTGAATGTGTGGCTAAGAATCCTACTTATTTCTTGAGAACAGTCTTTTATTAACTTGCTGGAAACGTTATCAATTCCATGGGAGCTTTTGCCTTTGAGAGTGTTTATAATTTTTTTTTAACTTCAGAAGGATATGGGTGGAATTCCAATTGTATCAAATCGTGTGGTAATGGCCTGTTCCATTAACTGTCTAGCTTTTTCTAATGAACATTTAGATCCTATTTTCTCCATAACATTTAAAAATAATCATTAAAAATGTTTTCAACCTCTAGCTTGTTAGTTGTAAAACTTTCACATATTTTTGGAAACATTTTCGTTTCACTATGTTTGGGTCAACAACACTCTTATTTAAATTTATGAATAAAGAACAGTCTAGAGAGCAATAATTTATTTCATTCAACTAGTTTTAGTCTTATTTAGACCATCTTCAGGAATAGTTGACTCCAGTGCGTCAGCAGTGACGCACTGGAAGGCTCTCAGTTACCTGCCAGCTCCACAACATCGATGGAGTCAAATTTTCCTGAAGATGGTCTAAATAAGACTCAAACTAGTTGAATGAAATAAATTATTACACTCTAGACTGTTCTTTATTCATAAATCTAAACTTTTCATTCACTTTGATGGTAATGTTGTCTCCCTGTTCTCTTGGTTGCCCTGTCTCCCTGGTAATAATATTCCAAATTGTTTTAATTTTGTTATCAGAGATACTAATTTCAGACTTGATGCACATGCTTCTGGACTTTTTTAAACATTTGTAATGCAGAACAGTAGTTTTTATAATATTTGACTGTTTCTGGGTCATTTCTCTTACTTGCTGTTAGATACAGTTCCGTTTTTCGGTTACAAGTTATTATTATTCCTTTAGTAAGCCTTAGTTTCTTGCTTGGTTTCTTATCATTATATTTAACTACTTTCTTGGGGAAACTATTATCAAATACTCTTACAAAAGTATCATGAAATATGTTATACTTTAAAATAGCATTAGCTTCCTTGTACACCTCATCCCAGTCTAACTGCTGAAGATTTTCCCTGAAATTTCTGATTGTTGAATCGTTAACTGAATGTACAACTTTGGACGGTTGTTTTGAATTACTGAGAGGAACTAAGTCATTTATTGTATCTTGCTGTGCACCATGATCAGAAAGACCATTCTCAATAGGACAAACATTTATGTTCTTAAACTTATCTTGGTGTATCAGTGTGCTGCTGTCCTTTACTACCCGAGTAGGAAAATCAATTACATATGACAAATTGAAAGAACTGAGTAAGACTTCCAGGTCATTCTTCCTATTACACTCCTTTAGTGAGTCAACATTGAAATCGCCAAAAATAATAATTTGTTTTCCCTTATCTGACAGATAGCACAACAAGGCATCCAAATTTTCCATGAATAACTGAAGGTTTCCTGAAAGGGACCTATATACTGTTACAATTATAAAAGAAGAACCATTGTTCAGTTTAAGGTGATATATTGCTGATATACTGCTGTATATTGCTTCTTAACTTTTTACACAGTTGAAGTGTTTTATCCAATACAGCAACTGTTAAGATTATAAATAAATGAATTGCAGTAACCAGTTGCTTGTCGTTATTTATTTTGAAATTCAACGACCGGTTTCGGGCGCTTGAGTGCCCTTCTTCTGGTCTCTATACAGACAAACAAGTGAATTTGTATACAATAAGGCTATAGAACGTATAAAAGTCGATTACAGAAATATGCAGCAGTTTCGAACCAAATAGAGTGTAATAAAGATAAGTTCATATAAGGGGATGAAATTAACACTTACATTTTTGTACTGTTGCTTAAAAGATAAACATGCTACTAGTGGAATCAACGCTAAGTGCAAAGATTATGGAATGAATAACAGTCAGCTGGTAACAAAGTATCTATGGATGAGGCTTATAGTAAAGGAGTAACCATAAAAAAGGGGGAAGAAGGCTATGGGCAAACAGTAATACTCAAAGTAGTTGAAGAAAAGCATAAAGAGAGGGGCAGGTGACTGATAAATCAGTCGCTTAGCAGATTAAAATTCAGTAGTCTAGAAGTACAATGATAAGTGGCGCCATAGGCGGAATATTTCAGAACTACCAGCTGTGCAGTAGTAGGATGCTTAGAATGTCACTGTCAGGGAATCTGTCAATATAAAGAATTTGTCATTGTATCTATGGCTTCAAAATTTAATGGGGATAGATTGATGAAGTGATTATCTTACAACGAATAAGTTAAGGATGTGGGTTATAAGTTTTAAGATGCGTGAACTAATGTACAAAGAAATGTGAATGGTTACAGTAATATTAACCTAGTGTTACGATTGGAACATCTAGTCAGGCGACTGAAGAAAGTTAAACAGTGAAATTGCTAGGAATATACCAAAGAGGATAATTTTAATGTAGTTGTACTGCAGAGGAAGAAGGTTATTATGAGAGTTACTTAATGTAGTATGTGGGGGGAGGGGGAATATATTAAGTTTATAAGTAAATAGCAGGTAGCAGGTGGAGTGTGTTGTGTTTGTTTGTGTGTGTGTGTGTGTGTGTGTGTGTGTGTGTGTGTGTGTGTGTGTGTGTGTGTATGTCTGTCTGTAATTGATGAATAGGATAGTGTGATTGTGGACCTAGGGTATGTAAGGTGTGACTGTGGGTGTGCACAAAGTTTGTGGTTATTTGTTAGGGATTTTTATAAAAGAAGGGGAATAGCTTATTATTGTATGGGATGGGGGGGGTGGAGTGTAGCAGAAATTGTGCAAAGACAGATCCATATGCAATGCCCTACAAGTGTATGCTCTGTGACTGTTGATAAAGTTATATTTGGTCTATAACTGTAATGTGGGGTGGCTACTACTTTCAATATTAAGATAGGCAGAAACATAAGGGACTAGTTCAGTGTCTGTGTAGAACTGGTTATGCATTAATGTGCAGTATTAGGGTGGGTTGGTCAGAAAAGTTATGGCTGTAAAACATGTGCAATATGTGAAAGGGGCTGATGTAAGATATGCTGTACCCATACAGTTCCTCATTAACTGATTAGCTCTTCTTTGCATAAGTCACTGCAGTATGCATTATGTTGCTTTACATCAGCCCCTTTCACATATTGCACATGTTTTACAGCCATAACTTTTCTGACCAACCCACCCTAATACTGCACATTAATGCATAACCAGTTCTACACAGACACTGAACTAGTCCCTTATGTTTCTGCCTATCTTAATATTGAAAGTAGTAGCCACCCCACATTACAGTTATAGACCAAATATAACTTTATCAACAGTCACAGAGCATACACTTGTGGGGCATTGCATATGGATCTGTCTTTGCACAATTTCTGCTACACTCCACCCCCCCCCCCCCAATCCCATACAATAATCAGCTATTCCCCTTCTTTTATAAAAATCCCTAACAAATAACCACAAACTTTGTGCACACCTACAGTCACACCTTACATACCCTAGGTCCACAATCACACTATCCTATTCATCAATTACAGACAGACATACACACACACACACACACACACACACACACACACACACAAACACAACACTCTTCACCTGCTACCTGCTATTTACTTATAAACTTAATATATTCCCCCTCCCCCCACATACTACATTAAGTAACTCTCATAATAACCTTCTTCCTCTGCAGTACAACTACATTAAAATTATCCTCTTTGGTATATTCCTAGCAATTTCACTGTTTAACTTTCTTCAGTCGCCTGACTAGATGTTCCAATCGTAACACTAGGTTAATATTACTGTAACCATTCACATTTCTTTGTACATTAGTTCACGCATCTTAAAACTTATAACCCACATCCTTAACTTATTCGTTGTAAGATAATCACTTCATCAATCTATCCCCATTAAATTTTGAAGCCATAGATACAATGACAAATTCTTTATATTGACAGATGCCCTGACAGTGACATTCTAAGCATCCTACTACTGTACAGCTGGTAGTTCTGAAATATTCCGCCTATGGCGCCACTTATCATTGTACTTCTAGACTACTGAATTTTAATCTGCTAAGCGACTGATTTATCAGTCACCTGCCCCTCTCTTTATGCTTTTCTTCAACTACTTTGAGTATTACTGTTTGCCCATAGCCTTCTTCCCCCTTTTTTATGGTTACTCCTTTACTATAAGCCTCATCCATAGATACTTTGTTACCAGCTGACTGTTATTCATTCCATAATCTTTGCACTTAGCGTTGATTCCACTAGTAGCATGTTTATCTTTTAAGCAACAGTACAAAAATGTAAGTGTTAATTTCATCCCATTATATGAACTTATCTTTATTACACTCTATTTGGTTCGAAACTGCTGCATATTTCTGTAATCGACTTTTATACGTTCTATAGCCTTATTGTATACAAATGCACTTGTTTGTCTGTATAGAGACCAGAAGAAGGGCACTCAAGCGCCCGAAACCGGTCGTTGAATTTCAAAATAAATAACGACAAGCAACTGGTTGCTGCAATTCATTTATTTATAATCTTAACAGTTGCTGTAATGGATAAAACACTTCAACTATCGTCCAGCCAGACGCTGAAATCCATTAGCCTATACAGGACAAATAAGCTAAAACTCCTAAAAATTTCGCATCACATCTATTTCAACAAAAATTGCATCAGCAACAAGGTAATACCTACATATGTTTCTGCCTATATTAAAATGCCAAAAAGTGATCATATCAACAAGTGGACATGGACACTGGCGAAATTCATCATGAGCAACCGCATAAAATCTCTTTTCACAGAGAAAGACAAACTTAACATCAGTACTTATAATTTATACAACGAAATCACTAGTACTTTACATAACCTCCAACTAGACAGTGTTTTTTCTTATATTGAAGAATGGCTACAGAATGAAAAAATTCCGATTCAACAGAGACATGAAAAAAAGTTAAAGTTACTTATATCAAAACAAACGAACTCCAGCTGTGTTAATGTGGTTGCCCCAAGCTTTGAATTTTATAGTAGAACTGTCAATAAAACTGACATTGTTTTTAATGACAATGAATCAGATTTGCTAGGAAAAGGGTTAAAATATAATATCAAACCTGCAATCGATCAAAACAACATTGTAGAACTGATTTCTAGTGTCAAACTAGAAATGACTCACTTAAAATCGATAGAAAGGAACAGACAAAAGTAGCATGTAAAATGAATGACATTATAGATAGAAATGTAAACTCTAGAAGTAAGAATTTCTCCTCTGACCAAACGACTCTTAATGAAATTAATAAGAAACTTAGAAATAATGATGCAATAGTTGTTAAAGCTGATAAAGGAAATACAGCTGTTATCATGTACAAGGGAGATTACATAGCAAAAACTGAAGAATTTTTTGTAACTAATAATATTACGCCTGTAAACAGTAACCTGGTAGATACTTATAACAAAGAAATTAAAGATGCAATCAATGCTAGTGATCACATTATCCAGCCTAAAGATAAACAAAAGCTCATCCTTATGAATCCTAGAACCCCGTCACTTAGGGCACAAGTTAAGATACATAAAGAAAATTGGCCTATTAGGCCAATAGTGAACTCAATTGACACAGCATCCTACTATCTTTGTAAAAAACTAAAAATATTCCTAGATCAGTTTTACAAATATGAAAATACTTACACCATCAAAAACTGCAAAGAATTTATTGATGCTCTTGTTGACATGAAATGGCCCAATAACTGTATTTTGGTATCATTTGATATTGTAAATTTGTACACGAATGTACCTGTTGTAGAAACTATTCGTATCATCGAAGATAACTTCAAAGATCAAAATGTCCTCAATTATGAAGAAATAGATGAATTTGTTAGACTACTACACACTGCACTTAAGTATAATATTTTCACATTTAACAATAAGCTGTACCAACAGGTAGAGGGATTAGCCATGGGCAACTGCCTAGCAGGTAGCATGGCTGACATTTTTATTAACACTTTAGAAAATGAATTTTTCAGAAAGTTTCCCGACATCCATAAGAATATTATGTTCTACAAACGATACGTGGATGACATCTTCCTCATATATCAAGGGACACCAGCAGACATTCCTTACATTCAGGACCTCTTAAACAGTTTACATAATAACATCAGTTTCACCTATGAATTACAAGATGACAATGGTAACATTAATTACCTGGATTTGTCTATCAAAATCGTAGACAATGAAGTGTCCTTTGATATATTTAGGAAACCTACTACCACCGATAGTATTGTTCACTGTTCCTCTTGTCATCCAGTTAGCCAGAAACATAGTTACTTCACATCTATGATTAACAGAATTGTTCAAACTCCACTGTCTGATCAAGCAGTTCAGAGAGAGTAGCAAATCTTAGAGTATTTGGCAAATACCAATGGCTATGACCCTTGTTTAATAAAGAGACTATTTAAACAGAGAACTGACAAGTCAAAACCTTTGACTTCACTAAGCAATGTAGAGAAACCTAGTTATATTAAGATGCCTTTCTTTGGCAACATCTCTTACCAACTTGCAAATTTGCTTAAGAAATATGGCATCACAGCAGCTTTCTGTACTAAGAGTAAAATTAGCCAACTACTCCTACACAATGAGCAACAAACAGGTAGCAGTAATGCACTACTTAAATCTGGGGTCTACCAAATAAATTGTGAAAACTGTCCAGCAAGTTATATTGGCCAGACTGGCAGAGCATTTAAAACTAGATTTAGGGAACACCTCCCTAACAAAAAAGGAGAAAATCCCTATAGGTCCACATTTGCCCAACACCTAATAGATGAAAAACATAAAGCTCCAAGTATTGATAAGTTAGACATCTTACACTTTGTAAATAAAGGAGCTAAAATGAACTTTCTTGAAGAGCTAGAAATATATAAGCATTCTAAATCACTAGACTGTAATCTATTAAATGAACAAACTGTGTTAAGAAACAAGGTTTTCCTCGATTGTTTAGCCACACTCTTGGATGATCATTGAAAATGTACTATGTGTTCATACAGTATAATAGTTGCTTCTTAATTGTAATTGTCTCTGTAAAACACTAAGTGCAGATATTATTGCTTGAACTTGTTCACCTTTGCCCAACCCTTCAATTGCTCTACTTTATACAAAAGTTACAAATTAAACTCCATTCCTTCACTATGTTTTCTCCAGTGTGCTGATTACTGACACTGGCTTCACTTATCTGTTGTAGTTGCCTCCAACAACCACCTCCCCTCCCTACTGTTTTGAGTTTTAACCCATCCTAGCACCTTTCATAGTATACCTGCTCCATAGGCTTTCAAGATTGATAAAGATGTAGTAAAACAATTAAACCAAAAGTTAATTTCAACGAACCACAAGTAAGATATGCTGTACCCATACAGTTCGTCATTAACTGATTAGCTCTTCTTTGCATAAGTCACTGCAGTATGCATTATGTTGCTTTACATCAGCCCCTTTCACATATTGCACATGTTTTACAGCCATAACTTTTCTGACCAACCCACCCTAATACTGCACATTAATGCATAACCAGTTCTACACAGACACTGAACTAGTCCCTTATGTTTCTGCCTATCTTAATATTGAAAGTAGTAGCCACCCCACATTACAGTTATAGACCAAATATAACTTTATCAACAGTCACAGAGCATACACTTGTGGGGCATTGCATATGGATCTGTCTTTGCACAATTTCTGCTACACTCCACCCCCCCCCCCCATCCCATACAATAATCAGCTATTCCCCTTCTTTTATAGAAATCCCTAACAAATAACCACAAACTTTGTGCACACCCACAGTCACACCTTACATACCCTAGGTCCACAATCACACTATCCTATTCATCAATTACAGACAGACATACACACACACACACACACACACACACACAAACACACACACACACACACACACACAAACACAACACACTCCACCTGCTACCTGCTATTTACTTATAAACTTAATATATTCCCCCTCCCCCCACATACTACATTAAGTAACTCTCATAATAACCTTCTTCCTCTGCAGTACAACTACATTAAAATTATCCTCTTTGGTATATTCCTAGCAATTTCACTGTTTAACTTTCTTCAGTCGCCTGACTAGATGTTCCAATCGTAACACTAGGTTAATATTACTGTAACCATTCACATTTCTTTGTACATTAGTTCACGCATCTTAAAACTTATAACCCACATCCTTAACTTATTCGTTGTAAGATAATCACTTCATCAATCTATCCCCATTAAATTTTGAAGCCATAGATACAATGACAAATTCTTTATATTGACAGATGCCCTGACAGTGACATTCTAAGCATCCTACTACAGCACAGCTGGTAGTTCTGAAATATTCCGCCTATGGCGCCACTTATCATTGTACTTCTAGACTACTGAATTTTAATCTGCTAAGCGACTGATTTATCAGTCACCTGCCCCTCTCTTTATGCTTTTCTTCAACTACTTTGAGTATTACTGTTTGCCCATAGCCTTCTTCCCCCTTTTTTATGGTTACTCCTTTACTATAAGCCTCATCCATAGATACTTTGTTACCAGCTGACTGTTATTCATTCCATAATCTTTGCACTTAGCGTTGATTCCACTAGTAGCATGTTTATCTTTTAAGCAACAGTACAAAAATGTAAGTGTTAATTTCATCCCCTTATATGAACTTATCTTTATTACACTCTATTTGGTTCGAAACTGCTGCATATTTCTGTAATCGACTTTTATACGTTCTATAGCCTTATTGTATACAAATTCACTTGTTTGTCTGTATAGAGACCAGAAGAAGGGCACTCAAGCGCCCGAAACCGGTCGTTGAATTTCAAAATAAATAACGACAAGCAACTGGTTGCTGCAATTCATTTATTTATTTATTATTTTTACACAGTGATAACTTTTGACATAGATGGCAATTCCTCCTCTCACCTTATTCTTTCAATTCACATGTGCTGCTAGTTCGTTACTGCTTATGTTTACTTTTTCCATATCCGTCACAATGTGATGCTCAGATAGGCATAGTATATATATATATATATATATATATATATATATATATATATATATATATATATATATATATATATATTACATTCTCTGATTCTGTGTCATCTAAACAAATCAGTAGTTCATCTACTTTGTTCTTTAATCCCCCAACATTTTGGTTAAAGGTAGTAACATTATTTTTTTACTTTACTTTTGTGGAACTCAACTTTATTCTTTAATCCCCCAATATCTTGGTGAAATATGGTTACATTACTTTTCACTTTACTTTTGTCACATTCACGTGATTTTCATGAGCATCTTTAGTAGCCTGTCTGAGCTTCCCATTGGACCCTGGTCTTAGTCTAAAAAAGAGGCACATTCATGAATTGTAGTGACTCCCCTTAAGGCTTGATTCCACGTCTGTATTTGATTTGTGGTAATTTGTTCAGCAATCAGTCGTCATAAATATAAATTCTTTATTTGTTGGTAAATCCGGATTTCGACCACTGTGTGGTCATTATCAATGCTTAAAATAAATTAAAATACTTAAAATATCTCGACCTCCATGTAGGAGGTTGCGTTTGTACTGACGCAGCAATTTTAAGCATTGATAATGACCACACAGTGGTCGAAATCCGGATTTGCCAACAAATAAAGAATTTATATTTATGACGACTGATTGCTGAACAAATTACCAGCACTCCCCTTAAGATTTTTGCTATTAACCCAACCAGTTTTCCCTTCCCTTTTCTATTGAGGTGTAGGCCATGCCTTGTAAAGTCCCACCAATCTATAGCCTCAACAAGAATCAAACCAATGTCTGATAGAGTGGCCGCCCTACCCACTCGATCTAACTCCATATTGACCCTCCGGACAGAGCGGTTCAACTGGGGCTGATCATGTCGCACAAGAGCAGTACTAGACCAACAGTTGTGTACGTCGTTGCAGAGCCTATTTTCACCAGGTCACACTCAATACTTTAGCCCTGATCCCTATCGACACTGTTTCCCACTCCACCCACTACCACAACATGATCTTGTTTACTGAATCTTTGCATAGTGAAAATAATCCTCTACCACCTGGTTGTGTCCTACCAATCGATCCCTTCTTTTAGTCAAGGAATGCCAGAAATTCCTTTTCTCACCAATTCTGTTCAGTACCTCCTCATTAATTACGCGATCCACCCACCTAATCTTCAGCATTCTTCTGTAGCACCACATTTCGAAAGCCTCTATCCTCTTCCTGTGCGCACTATTTATCGTCCATGTTTCACACCCATACAAGGCAACACTCCACACAAATGCGTTCAGAAAGGACTTCCTTAGGATTAAATCAATATTCGATGTTAACAAATTTCTCTTTTTCAAGAACGCTCTTCTACCCATTGCCATTATGCATTTTATATCCTCTGTACGGCGACCATCATTTGTTATTTTACTACCCAAGTAACAAAACTCATCTATCTCCATATTGTTTCGTTACCTAATCTAATTCCTACAGCACCACCTGTTTTTCTTCGACTACACTCCATTAACCTTGTTTTGCTCTTTTTAATGTTCATCTAAGGCTTGCTCAGGATAGAGCAGGGTGGAGAGCTGCATCAAACCAGTCTCCGGACTGAAGACCATAACACAATAACATAACAATATTCATCTTATATGCACTTTTCAGCACACTGTCCATTCCATTCAACTGCTCTTCCAATTCCTTCTCCAAATTTCTCCTTGCTTTCTTTTATAGCTTGCTCAATGTACAAACTGAATAACATTAGAGAAAGGCTACATCCCTGCTTGCTTCAGAGGTTAAAAGAGTTTATTCCAATCAAGATTGTCAAATGCCTTCTCCAAATCTACGAAAGCTAGATATGTAGGTTTGCCTTTTCTTAATCTATCTTCTAGGATAAGCCGTAAATTGAGTATTGTCTTCCGTGTTCCTTCATTTCTTCTGAACCCAAATTGATCTTCCCTGAGGTCGGCTTCTACCAGCTTTTCCATCCTTCTATAAATAATTCCTGTTAATATTTTGCAACCATGATTCATTAAACTGATGGTTTTCACGCCTGTCTTCGCCTGCTTTCTTTATAATGGGGATTATAACATTTTTCTTAAAGTCTGAGGGTACTTTGCTTGTCTCATACACCTTAGACATCAGGTGAAACAGTTTTGTCATGGCTGCTTCTCCCAGAAACTTAAGAATCTCTGAGGGAATGTCATCTACTTCAGGGGCATTGATTCGACTTAGATCTTTCAATGCTCTGTCAAATACATCTCTCAGTATAGTATCTCCTATTTCATTCTCATCTACTTCTTCTCCCCTTCCTACAATAGTGCCTCTAAGTTCACTTCCTTCGTAGAGCCTCTCTATATACTCTTTCCACCTTTCAGCTTTCCCTTCTTTTTCCATCTGCATTCTTGATATTCATAAATCTGTTTTTCTTATTGCCCAATTTCTCTTTTATTTTCCTGTAGGCTGTATCTATTTTTCCCTTATTTATACATTCTCCTACATCCTTCCATTTGGCTTCTAGCCTCTCCTGCTTAGCCATTTTGTATTTCATGACAATCTCATTTCTTAGTCGTCTGTACGCCATTTTGCCTGTTTCATTTACTGCATTTTTATATTATCTCCTTTCATCGATTAAATTTAGTGTGTCCTGTGATATCCAAGGATTTTTTGTAGGTCTTGTCTTCCTACCTTTTTTCGTCCTCTGCTGCCTTCAATATTTCATCTCTCAATGCTACCCATTCCTCCTCTACTGTTTTATTTTCCCCAGTTTCTGTCAATTCTTGCCTAAAGCTCCCTCTGAAATTCTCAAGAACTTCAGGTTCCTTCAGTTTATCCAGGTCCCATCTCCTTATTTTTCTACCTTTCTGTGTTTTCCTTTTTTCAGTTTGAGCCTATAATTCATTACCAATAAGTTATTGTCAGAGTTTATATCTGCCACTGGGTATGTCTTACGGTTTAAAACCTAGTTCCGAAATCTATATCTGACCATTATAAAGTCTATTTGGACCTTCCGGTGTCTCCTGGTCTCTTCCACGTTTACAACCACTTTTAGTGAACAATTTCATTTAGCTCTTTATATATTTCTTCGATCTCCTCATCATCGGCAGAGCTAGTTGGCATATAAACCTGTACTACTGTGGTCGGTGTTGGCTTCGTACCTATCTTGTGAGAATACCGCCCATAATTTTGTAATTATGTGAAACAAAATAAATTTACATATAAACATTAGTGATCTCTTTTCTTACTTTATGTGGAACAATTGCTGATTTTGAGGAAAATTTAATTTGATTTGTAGGAAAGGGTTATAATGAGAACTGTAGTCACAGACGTTGGTAGGTGGTGTTGGCCCCCGTTATCGACGTTGACTTTGAAGATGAAAGCCGCCGTGTTTCAAATACAATGTTTGTCATATCTGCAGAACATAATAATGTAAATATCCTGTTGATATTAACTTCCTACATCTACTCTTTCAAGGTATTCTGTGTTTTATGAACATGGATGTGCATGATTCTAAACACAACCACCAAATTACAACAGTTGTTGAGATCACCCATGATTTTATTTACTATTATATACAAAGTTACTCAACTTAAGAGAAATCTGTCTTTCTCTTGCGGAGGCATCTTCTTTCTCGACACTAGCTGCTCTGAGTCCTAATGACTGCTTATTTCGGAGCAGAGTTCAGACGGGGTCTTCTAGTCGCATGTCGGCCTAGATGTAGCAGCTTGTAGAGGGCGCGCTTCTCGGTTTCTCCCGGCGTGTGATTGGCTGCCGGTCATCCGCTGCCTAGTTCATGATCGTTCTCGTGCGTCTGGCATGTGACGCTGGCCACAACATTCCTCCCCCACCCTTCAAACCGCTGGACCGTTGTCGTGTAGAGAACTATAAACTATAACCAGAGTAACACTTAGGGACGGTGAGCCGGAGAAGTTTCTCTAACAGATTGCGAGTTCGTGTTAAAGCGGCAAAACATTAGCAAACTGCGTTCGCCAAGCACAGTAACAGCCAGCAATACCATACCAGTCGGCCGTTGTCCCAGGAAACGCACCACCATGCGTATGGACAACTTCGAAAAATCGTTCCCGAGTCCGGAAACTACACTTGCCGGTAAGGCAGAAAGCCCCTCTCCACAGAATTCAGCCGTTCACTTGTAGACAACTGGAGAAGCAGCAGTAATCTTTACCGCATCAGCAATCCTCGTGCCATGTTGCCGCGTACGGACCTCATCACGTTTTTGTGGATACCTCCCGCCGAACTCGCTCACGTCGCACTCCACACTAACATGCCACCATGTGGTTTCCTCCCCTCTCCAGGACACAGACCATGGCAAAGATCACATGCACCAAAGATAAACAGACGATAGAGATCATAAACTTACTAAATAAAAACTAGACCGCTCGCTGGCGCAAGTGTCGCGTCGCCACATTGAACGTGACAGAAGTCTCTTTTGTATGGTAATCGTGAGTAAAAATGGTTCGTTCATGTGCTGTTTTTAATTGTGAGAACAATGAGAACGGAAGCAAAGACGAAGACGGAAACAATCTTACATTTCACAGATCAGTCATTACTTGTATACCGTATAGTATTTTCAGGGAGAAATAAGGAATCATGAGCGTTTATTTTTGTTTAGGTTTCTTCTTACAAATGATTATCTAAAACTGAGAAACGAACTTCGGTGCATGTCAAGTACATATATTTTATTTGCATATAAATTACTAAAAATTCTTATTTGAACTGAATGAAGAATTGGGCGTATAAGAGGTATTTATCACATATAAGTATGATGCAGAAATAGGTCGAATAATTGTTTCTAGATACTAACAGGTGGTGATTGTACTTCGTAAATGGTCATTATTTGATCGAATATTGCATAGTCAACCACTCTGAGAAGTACTATCTCTGTTTAAAAGTTATGTACGAATGAAATGAGTATTTAAAATTTTATGAGTTATTACAATTGTGCATACCCCAGTGGAAGTTGAAAGAAAAATTCTATGTAATATGGAAAGGAATATAGAAAAAAATGTGATGTACAAAAATAAGCGTGCAAAGCGTACAGAGTAGTCGGCTAAAAGTAAGCAGGGCATGACACTCTGTGCTACTTTACAAGTTTCATGGAATTATCTTATGCAAATACCTCCGCCTTATCAGAAAAGAGCCTTACATTCTTAAACTTCGTGTCTCTATGCAGACGTTATTCCGAAACTTAGGAAACTTACTTCATTTGAGAAGCTTTTTAAACAGATAGCAATATTCAGTAATATTTTTAAATCAACATGCGTTTATTTTGTGCTTTATTTTGCTCTTGTTGCGTCCCATACACTTCAAATCACAACCCCATTACTAGGATACTACCCTGCAAATGGCGGCGATCAGACGCTTCAATTCGGGGACGGTTGCCTCGCTTCTCCGCTAAGGCGTGATAGGGGCTTATCAGAGACCCGACAGGTCGATAAACAAGGGGGCGATCGTACTCGCACCGGCTCAACAGCAGTATCTACGAGAAGTTTAAGAGAGCTTCTTAGAGTGTCTTCTAAATCTTTTATAAAAACACTTCCCGTGCGAACGCCAATTATCACTTCTGCTCGATGACTTACAGTCAATTACAACGTACTGTGTCATTTCTGGGTTTTGTTTGTAAAGAAAACTATATTTTCCTCAATGTTAGATTACAGCATATGTTAACTACATCACACAAGTAACAAATAATAATCCTTCCTTAACGCATGAAGGATGGTATGAAACCACAAAGCCAGCTGAAGAGGATTACCATGTGCAGTGCGCCAACACCACCTAGAGAGAAGGCCGCGGCGCTCTCGTGTGACGTCAGGCAGAGTGGGTTGCGCGCGCGTAACTGACTGGATGGCTGCTTCGGCATAGTGGGCCGTGCCCCAGCGGCTACGCAGTCAGCTACGCGCGCGCAGCATAGGTGAAAGGCTTGTACTTTGGGACAATTTTTACATTTTAATTTTTTATCCTATAATTTTTTTACAAGAAATTTGAAAATTTACCCAGTCACAGGATCCAATTTTAGGTAATGTTCGAACAGCAGTTTAGGCTAGCTACAAATTTACACAATTACTCACCAATAAAAAGCTTTGTGACACTTGTCCCAAGGTACAACTTATGGTTTCACCTTCGGACAGTGGTGGTTTTACCTTGGGACACGGTGATGTATTTCAATTTTTTTAGTTTTCTGAATGGTAAAATCGTTTTGGAATCAGGTAGTAAATGTTTGTTAGTCCATAAACAAAAGTTATATTACCTTAAAACAAGAGATGGAATAAAATATTAAATGAATGAAACCCACGACACACCACTGGAGCTGGTGATTAACAATGATGATGTTCTCAGCATTAATGAATACAAACTTGTCCTATGCTTCCTTAAGAATTTCACAGTTATATCTTGTTCTGTGTTTTCTAAAACTTCTCCTGCGTAGTACACATGTGATCTGCCACTGATGTCAACTACCTTGAGAACAAGGAAGTGTTACTTTTCCAGATGGAAGGAAGGATGAGAAATCCTCTTCTTGAGATGACAAATCAAATATGCTACCTCCAGAGCTACTGCCAAGCTCGGGAATTTCTTCCTCAAACGAAGTGGGAGATGAAAACTCCTTTGCCCGTTTAGTGGCTTCTTTCTTTTGGAAAGACTTCATTTTCTTTTCCTTTTTTCCCTCTTCAATTCTTTGTTTTTCTGGTGTATCAGTGACAATCATACACCTTCCATGTGTCCCAAGGTGCAACCAGAGAAGTGTCCCAAGGTAAAAGCAAATACACAATCAGAGAAAACAGTATCGTAACCTATGTACACATTTATATCGTTATAACTTATGGTATCCATAGCTTACTTAAACAATGCCCTACAACTCTGTATTTAAGAAACATCAATAATGATACTTAGCTTTAAATTATAACTTCTAAGGATAGTGGCTAAATTTTACTTTCAAACACGAACACTTGTAAAACTCCTCTTCAGATCTCAAACATCATCCAAATACAACATGGCCTCTTATTCCCTCTGAAAATAGGCCTGGCAACGTTACTTCATAGTTCTTAAAATTTCCACTACAGTGCACTGCCTGTATTAAAAAGTGTTCCAAGGTAAAACCGTCCCAAGGTACAACCCTTTCCCCCACGCTGCATGTCACACGAGAGCGCCGCGGCTTTCCCTATAGGTGGTGTAGAGTGCGCGCGATATGTGCGACGGCCGCGCGGGCACGTGATCGGCCGCTGCGGCAATCCGTAGATGTCGATCCGTCACACGACGGCTGCCTCGATTGTGCGATGACAGTGGCGTCAATAAATGCCGCTACATCAGACAGGAAATCACGAATCCAATCGCACAACTGTGGCGATATTCCATAAGAATGCAGTTTGATTAGAAGACGCTTGTGTGGTACAATGTCAAAAGCCATTCGTAAATCCAGAAAAGCGGAATGTATTTGACATCCCTTGTCGATAGCACTCATCATGCGAGTAAAGAGCAAGCTCGGTTTCACAAGAATGAAAATTCATGAACCCGTATTGACTTTGGGTCAATAGATTGTTCTCTTCGAGGTAGTTCATAATATTTGAAGAATATATATGTTCTAAAATCCTGCTGCAAACCGACGTCAATGATATTGGCCCATAATTCTGCGGATATTCCTTTCTTGAATATTGGAGTGACGTGTGGAACTTTCTAGTCTTTGGGTACGGATCTTTTGCTGAGACAGCGGTTGTATTAGATGGGCATGGGACCACTGCATTTGCATACTCTGGTATACAGCAGGGGTATCAACTTCTAAATGAAGCATGCTGACAGCTGTACTTCATACGAATTCTGGAGTATTTTCTTCGTCTTCTTTATTTAAAGAATTTCGGGAAGCTGTGTTAAGAAGTGTCATCGGTGGCATCACTATTGCTATCGTGTAGTGAAAGTCTTGATTATGTTTTAACGCTATTATAGAATGTCTTAGAATTCTCTACCAAATTACCTTACAGGGTTTGTTGTGGTAACTATTGTAAGCTTCTCGCATTGAAGTCGTTTTCTCACATGACATCTTGCGAAACATGGATGAAGGGCAACAGGCGGATTGTGTTTTACTCGACTTCAAGAAGGCAATTTACTAGGTACCACACTGCAGACTGCTAACGAAGATACGAGCTTACGGAATAGGTTCACAGATTTGTGACTGGCTGGAAGACTTCCTAAGTAATAGAACGCAGTACGTTCTTGTTGACGGCGACTGTTCATCAGAGACGAGTGTATCGTCAGGCGTGCCTCAGGGGAGTGTGATAGGACCCCTACTATTTTCTATCTATATAAATATAAATGATCTTGGTGGAGGTGTATTACAGTCTTTAGCAACTAAATGAACGGCGTTTTATGTGTGCCATACGCGTTTCGCTTCTTTATTTATGAAGCATCATCAGTGGCCTATAATACACGTTATTTTTGTATAATATTGTAGTAGTCATAATATTATAGGTATTTTTCACAGTATGACAGTTAAGAGTCTTGTTACAATTACTAAAGTTCGGATCTGATGAATAGACGTAATTCGCTGCTGTTTGCTGATGATGCTGTGGTGTATGGGAGAGTGTCGTCTTTAACTGACTGTAATAGCTTACAGGATGACATAGAAAAAATTTCTATTTGGTGCGAAAAATGGCAGCTAGCCCTCATTGTAGAAATATGTAATGTGATGCGCATGAGTAGGAAAAACAATCCCATAATATTCGAATACAGCATTAGTAGTGCGCTTCTTGATGTAGTCGTGTCGTTCAAATATCTTGGCCTAACATTGCAGACCGATATGAAATGGAACGAAGATGTAAGGGAGAATTTTGGGAAGATGTACTTCATATGTAAAGGATACCGCATATAAAACGCTTTTACAATCACGTCTTGAGGATTGCTCAATGAATTGGGACCCGCAGTACATCAGTTTAAAGGAAGACCCAGAAGCAGTTCAGAGCGAGCAGCTAGGTTTGTTAATGGTAGGTTCGACCAATGAGCGAGTGTTACGGAAATTCTCCGGCAACTGAATTGGGGATTGCTGGAGGAAAGACGACGTTCTTTTCGTGAATTTCTGTTGAGGAAATTTAGAGGGCTTGAATTTGAAGCTGAGTGTAGTACGATCTTGCTGCCACCTACTCTTGAATCAGGGGAGTTGGTAAAATGAACCAATTCTGGTTGTCAGGAATAACCGCTGCCCATACTACCTTTATATAAGATTCTGACATTCTAGTCACGAGGATGGATGACGTATTGTATGTAGAAGTTCACGGCATGAGGAGTAATGTTAAATAATATTCTTATGTCCATATTTTTTTTTAAATTACATCCAAATAAACAGTAACTTGCCAGCTTGTGGATCTTATAATTTTTGTAACTATTGGGTGTTTGAATTTGACAGAGCCCTGAAAGACCTAGGTCGGAACAAGGCCCCAGGAGTAGATGACATACCCTCAGAGCTACTAAAGTCTCTGGGAGAGCCAACCATGACAAAACTATTTGAACTGGTGTGTAGGATGTATGAGACAGGCGAAATACCCTCCGAATTTAAGAAAAATTTAATAATCCCCATTCCAAAGAAATCAGTCGCAGACAAATGTGAAAATAACAGAACCATCAGTTTGATAAGTCATGGTTACAAAATTTTAACACGAATTATCTACAGGAGAATGGAAAAGCTGGTAGAAGCTGACCTCGGGGAAGATCAGTTTGAATTCAGGAGGAACGTAGGAACCCAGGAGGCAATATTCACTTTACATCTTACCTTAAAAGTTAGATTAATGAAAGGCAAACCTACATTTTTAGCTTTTGTAGATTTGGAGAAAGCTTTTGACAATGTTGACTGGAATACACTCTTTCAAATTCTGAAGTCAGCAGGGGTAAAATACAGGGAAAGGAGAGTTATTTACAACTTGTACAAAAGCCAGACCGCAGTTATTAGACTCGAAGGACATGAAAGGGAAGCATCAGTTGGGAAGGGAGTAAGACAGGGTTGTAGCCTTTCTCCAATGTTGTTCAATTTGTACACTGAGCAAGCTATAAAGGAAAGCAAGGAGAAATTTGGTGAAGTAATTAAAGTTCAGGGGGAAGAATTAAAAACATTGCGTTTTGCCGACGACATAGTAACTCTGTCAGATACAGCAAAGGACCTGGAAGAGCAAATGAACGGAATGGACAGTGTGCTGAAAGGTGCTTATAAGATGAACATTAACAAGAGTAAAACTAGGGTAATAGAGTGCAGTCTAAGAAAATCGGGTGATGCTGAAGGAATTAGATTAGGTAACGAAGCAATAAAGGATGTATATGAGTTTTGTTACTTGGGCAGTAAAATAACAAATGCTGGTCGCAGTACAGAGGATATAAAATGCAGAATGGCAATGGGAAGAAAAGCATTTTTGAAAAAGAGAAATTTGCTCACATCGAATATTAATTTAAGTGTAAGGAAGTCTTTTCAGAAGGCATTTGTGTGGAGTGTTGCCTTGTATGGGAGTGAAACGTGGACGATAAGCTGTGCATACTGGAAGAGGATAGAGGCTTTTGAAATGTGCTTCTACAGAAGAATGCTGAAGATTAGGTGGGTAGATCGCATAACTAATGAAGAGGTACTGAACAGAATTGGTGAGAAAAGGAATTTTTGGCATACGCCTATTAAAGAAGGGATCGCTTGGTAGGACACATTCTTAGACATCGAGGAATCGAAAATTGAGCATTGGAGGAAAGTGTGCGGGGTAAAAATCGCAGAGGGAGACCAAGAGACGCGTATATTAAACAGATTCAAGTGGATGTGGGTTGTCGTTCTTATGAGGATAGGGTATTGCTCAGGATAGGGTATTGTGGAGAGCTGCATCAAACCAGTCTCCGGACTGAAGACCATAACAACAACATTAGGTGTTTAAGGGGGGATGTAATGGAAAATGTAAACATTTTTTTAAAAATTCATGATAGCCACATGTTTTAATTTATGAAACTAAAATTTTGTATGTGTTAAGAAAAAGAGATATATTTTTAGGGAAAAATATAATAAAATATGCAGGGAAATTATTTTGTCTGGAAACTTTAATTTTAACTTTTTTATTGTCTCTTTTATAAATAGCCATAACTTAAATTCTATTCATGCAATTAATTTGAAAAATGTATTGTAGTGTCCTGAGAAGGATATAAGACCACTGAACTACAGTTATGAATTTATGATACAAACTGTATCATTTACAAAGTTTTTAATTGTGCACATCAGAAATTCAGGTTTTTTCTAGATAAAATCATCTAAATCTCAGAATGTAATTGCAGAATCTCGTATCTTTTAGTTCCAGGAAGACACCAACACTTTGCGAACAGATCCTGAAAAATGCATAGCGTTAGTGCGTATACTTTTTGAGAAAAGGCTTCTAATAGCGTAAAAAATGTAAAACCGAGAAAATGAGGTCCAAACATTTTGTCTCGTACTTTCACGTGTTATACGTTTACCTCAGTTTTAAAATCCTCCATACTGATACTCCTCCTCCTCCCGGTTTCTCTTCCCTGCTCTTCGAATCTGCCTGACCTGTATTTGCAGGTAAGACAAGTCATCTATCAGCTTTCTTGACCCGGCTGTCGTCGATGGTGTAAAATGCTTTCTTTTGTTGTAAACACACCAGGGTCTACACCAACTCTCTTTAGCACTTCAGTTCTACCATTATTTCCTCGTTGAGACATAAAATTGCATCATATACTCCTATTTTGAGTACTTTAAGTCCACAGAATGTCCTTTATGAGCATCTAATCAAAATGAAATTATTGAGGCTTTCATTCGCGTTTAGTGTTTTTCCGTGAAGATATTTACTCAATAAATTTCTGTTTGCAAGAAACCTGAATGTGACGACTTTATAGCCTCACAGAGAAGTTCTACATCAATAAGCCTGAATCCGGTGAAATCCATATCAACATCACTCAAGCACATGTGCAATTCGCCTCTATCAATTTTCGATGATGAAGATGAGCATTCATGTTCTTCATTTGGGACTGATTCCACTATTTTATTGGTATACTGATTCCCATAAACCTCCGTTTTCTAAACACAGTTTTTCCACCATCCATTATGCATAAATATTAATTTTTACGTAAAGTTTTGCGATGTCAACTTTCCACTTAGTAATCTGTGTTATTATTGTAGAAACGTAAATATACCACACGCAAGAAAATTATCAGGCAAAGGTATAGATGACAGCCAAAGATATCAAAAGAGAATAGCCTTGACACTGACAAAAATTACGCTGAAGCAAGCAGCTTCCCAAACGGCGGGAAAGGTGGGAGTGACCGGCAGTGTAGAGTTAAGGGGTTTAACAATTTAAAGGCACTTCTAAAGCTGCTATCACGATAAAATTCACACACAACATAGATTAAACTATGTAGATTAAGAAAATAATATTTTTGAAAAATAGATTTTTGGGACCAAAATCCATTACATCCCCCCTTAAGTGATCATGTATTGTGAGCCAACATTTTCAGAATCTTAGTGATAACAAGCACGTGAAGCCATGCAGTACACACCACAGCAGTGACACCTTAACACAGATATTCCTGAGTGAATGATGTAAGAGCGATATGCGCGGCAGCCCTCAATGAGTCCAGAGCCTGCCATGCAGTGTTGGGGGTCGATAGTCAATGGCTGCAGCACCAGACAATGAGGGGCTGGTATACACGCCACAAATAGACCAGCTACGAGCCTCGTACGGCCAGTGCAGGGGTATGAATGGACGAGCCGACGAGCTGAGCTGAATGGGCGGCTCACACGTGTAAACGTGAGGCCGACTGGTGGCTCTAACAGGTCTCAACTGAACGAGAACGCCAGGAAGGAGCCTCAGCTACGGACAAGACAACAACAGTTCTAAACCTTGTATCACACCAGGAGAAAAGATTTGCCGCGTCACACGACATGCACAATTATTGATAGGCAGGATGAGCAGTGGTACGGACTGGGACTTACAACCAAAATTATTAGAGAGCATTGTTAACATGACACCTATACAATTACCACTAAAAAAAAAAAAAAAAAAAAAAAAAAAAAAAAAAAAAAAAATAGTCTTGCTTTAGACGTCAAATCACGCACTCGTTTGTCATCAAAGAACATTCTAAAGACCACAGTCCTACATGTGTGAATAAATGCTTATGTCGGATATTTATCCCTCATCTCGGAGGTGTAGGTATGCTCTGTTCCAATAACTGTCTTGCTTCTTCTAATGAACATATAGATCCTATTTCTTACACAACATTTAAAACATAATTATGTATTTTACTTCTGTCTTCTTAATTGTAAACTTTTTGGAATTAACTTCAGTCTGCAGCGGAGTGTGCGCTGATATGAAACTTCCTGGCAGATTAAAATTGTGTGCCGGAACCGGGACTCGAACCTGCACGAAAGGCAAAGGTCCCAGGTTCGAGTCCCGGTTCCGGAACCCAATTGTAAACTTTTTGTTCACTTTGATGGTAATGCAGTCTTCCTGTGCTGTTGATTGCCCTGTCTTCCTTGTAATAATATTCCAAATTGTTTTTATTTTGTCTCACAAGGAAAGCTCTTGGACACGAACAAATATAAATAAAGGTGTTACAGATAATGTGAAAGTTCCTCATTGCACTAGCGATACTCTCGCATCTGCAAAGCTCTGCAGTCGCCCATTAGAGGCCTCTGCGTGTGCCTCGCCGCACTGCACCTTGACCTGCCGGTACACCAGTAGTGACGTTGCAGTTTGCCTCTGAAGTTGAGTTTTGTGACGTTATTTGTGAAGTGAAGCGTCGATAGGTCGGCGATTGGTAAAAAATCCTGCTAATATAGTTTGACTGATTGAGATGTAGTTTCGAAGAAACCTTCTTCGTGAAGATGGTATTGGTGTAGAAGATTAATCATTAGCATGTTACCTGGTATATACGATAGTGTTTCTAATCTATGTTAATATTTCTGCACTATAATAGGTACTAGAAAACATGTCAATGATTCATCGTCTACACCAAGACCGTATTCACGAAGAAGGGCTCTTTGGAATTTCATCTCAACCAATCGCAATACATTAGCAGGATTGATTACCAATCGACGACCCATCTGACACTTCACTACACAAATAACGACACAAAACGCAAGTTCAGAGGCACACCGCACTGTCCCTAGTGCTCCCGACTGGTGTACCGGCAGGTCAAAGTTCAATGCGGCGTGGCTCACGCAGAGGCCTCTAATGGACAACTGCAAAGTTTTGCAGATGCGAGAGTATCGCTAGTGGAATAAAAAAATGTTTGTATAGTCTATGGGAGTTAACTACGGGGTCATCAGTCCCTAAACTTACAAACTACTTATGAACTACTTACGAACTAGGACGGCACAAATATCCATGCCCGAGGGGGGATTCGAACCCTCGACCGTAGTGGCCGTGCAGACCGTGACTGGAGCGCCACAGTCCCCTCGGCCACCGCGGCCGGCATTCCCTTAGTAAGCCATGGGTTTTCTGCATGGTTCTTTATAATTATTATTCTTTTAATTATTTTCTTGGGGAAACAATTTTCAAGGTCTTACAAATGTATCGTGAAATAAGTTATATTTTAAATTACTATCAGGTTCCTTACACACCTCATCTCAGTCCAACTGCTGAAGATTTTCCCTGAAATATGTAACTGCTGAAACATTAATTGAACGCACAACTGTGGAGGGCTGTTCTGAATTACTGAAAGGCGCTCTGTCATATACCGTAACTAGCTGAGCACTATGATCAGGAAAAAACTTTCTCAACAGGACAAGCATTTATGTTTTTAAACTGATCTTGGTCTATAAGAAAGTGACGTATCAATGTGCTGCTGTCCTTTACTGCCCGAGTAGGAAAATCAATCACAGATATCAACTTAAAAGAACGGAATAAGACTTCTAGGTTATTCTTCCTATTACATTTTTCGATAATCAACATTGAAATCCCCACAAATAATAATTTGCTTTTCCTTATCTGACAGATAGCACAAAAAAGCATCCAAGTTTTCCAGAAGTAACTGATAGTTTCCTGAAGGGGTTACAATTATAATAGAGTTCTCATTCAGTTTACGCTGACGGGCATATTCTTCTATACGTTGCTCTGCACTAAACTTTTGTGCTTATAAACTTTTTACACAGTGATAACTTTTGACATATATGGCAAATCCTCCTCTCACCATATTCTCTCTATTCACGTGTTGTATTTGTTTGTAACCACTTATATCTTTTCCATACCCGTCACAATGTAATGTTCATACATGCATAGTATGTCTATTAATTCTCAGATTCTATTTAATCTAAATAAACAAGAAGCTCATCTATTTTGTTCTTTAATTCTCCACTATTTTAGTGAAATATAGTAGCATTATTTTTTACTTTACTTTTGTGAGCCTGTACCTGATACTTTAATCCCCCAATATATTGGTGATACATGGCAACATGTTTTCTACTTTACTTTTGTCAGATTCTTGTGAGTTTTGACCATCTTTAGCATCTGCCTGCCTGAGCTTATCATTGGACACTGATTTTAGCCTAAAACAGAGGTACATCCCCCTTAAGATTTTTCTATCAACCCAGCCAGTTTACCCTTGCCTTTCCTATTGAGGTGTGGGCCCTGCCTTTTGAAATGACATCTGTCAATAGTCTCAACAGGAACCAAAGCAATTTTTGACAGAGTGGCCGCCCTACTCAACTGATGTAACTCCATATTGACAGCGAGGTGCAGCTGAGGCTGATCATGCTGTGCAGAAGCAGGCACCAACCCAACATTTGTATCGGTCATTGCAGAGGCTAATTTCATTAGATCACACTCACTGCTGTAGCCCTGTTGCCTATCAATATTATTTTCCACTCCAGCCACTACCACAACATCCTGCTTTGTGAAATCCTTGAAAGGGGAACCTATATCCTCTATCACTTGGCTAAGACATGCACTACGATCGAAAAAAGTTTATGAGGTGGTACCTGTCACCTAATTATTCCTGCAAAATCTGGCCAACACATTTTCCATGGCTACTACCTAGCAACAGAACTTTTATCCGACATTCTACGTTTTTTGAAACAGTTAATTTCCAAGTGAAATTCTGTTGCTCCTTAACTACTCTTACTTCTACTGAAGCCTCGTCCTTAGATAACTTTGATAACAGGGCAAATCTATTGGTTGTGCAAAACTGTCACTGACAGTTGTCTCTCCGTGGCTCCTGTTCCCAACTATCATTTCCCACCTTTGTTACCCCCCCCCCCCCCCCCTTAACCTCATCATTTCCTCCCTCGTTCTATCCAAATCAGCATGAAGGGCTCTAATCTTCCCATCCTGTTCTGCTATTTTCCTATCTATTGTGCAAACTCTGCAAAAGAATGGAAGAATCTATTTTGTTTCCCCCAACTCCCGCACCGCTTACATTCTCTCCAATGAAACCGTCTGTCACAGCAGCTGCATAAAACCACTGAAATAGCTTTCCTACGGCAATTCACACATTCATGTTTGTTTAGAAATTAGTTCCGAGATTTACTTAATCACTAATATAAAGAGGCACAAGATATGTTTTCGACACTGGTATGTATGTGAACTATTAGAAAATGCACATAAATTGCGGTGTAACGCTAAATATCCACACTCCGAAATTAGGCCTAAGAGCATTACGCAGTACGCATTACGCAAAAAACAAAAATCCCTCTAACGGTGGGCTTTAAGAGCACGCCAATAAACGTATTTAATCAGTTAAAAGTGTTAAACAACAATTTATTACTAGCCAAATGACTGATCTTTTACGAGCACTCTTGCACCCCACTCCCGGCCTTGCGCAGGGCTGCCAACGATCGGGAACGTTAGTCAGTGAAAGTGGGGCACGTGACATCATAGCGGCAGTACGACTGACTTTCAAGAGCAGAAAAGCATTTTGAAATTATATTGAACATTTGATGATGTCAGTAAAGTTTAGTGTCATTACAGGCAACAATACGTAATGGAAGCACTAAATAAGCTTGTGCATTCCTCACCTTAACGATAATTTTGAAACTAATGGAGCAATTATAGATACACGACCGCGCAAACCACGCACGTCAACAACGTAGCTGCTTCTATTGCAGTCGGTCATCACAAAGATCGACATAACTATCATCAGATGAAACAGGCGTGAATGGCGTTAGCATAGGTCGTGTTTTGCACTGAAAAAAATGGAAACATTACATGATGTATTTTTTACACATACTGAGCGCGACCGCCCTTGACAGAAGATAGGCAAATTTTGTTTAGAAATTGGTGTGGTTTGATGAGGAACAGTTTACATTAAGTTTAAATTGCGTCTTTTACACGATAAATCAGTCAAATCTAAAGGCCGACATTTAACTAAATACCTAAGAATTACGGTTATGAACAACTTTAAATGGAAACAACACACACGAAATATCGTTGGGAAGGCGAACCAGAGGCTGCGTTTCATTGGCAGAACACAGGAGATGTAATAACTCTACTATAAGAACTGCCTACACTATACACGTCTGTCCTTATTTTGGGCCGGCCGCGGTGGCCGAGGAGACTGAGGCGCGTGAGTCACAGTCTGCTCGGCCACTACGGTCGGGGGTTCGAATCCCCCCTCGGGCATGGATATTTGTGCCGTCCTTAGTGTTAGCTAGTTCATAAGTAGTTTGTAGGTTTAGGGACTGATGACCCCGTAGTTAAGTCCCATAAGCTTAACAAACATTTGAACATTTTTGAACCTTATTTTGGAATACTGATGCGCATTGTGGCATCCTAACAAGGTGGGACTGACGAAGGACGTGGAGGAGGTTGACAGAAGGGCAGCTCGTTTTGTATTATCCTGTGCTTCAGAAATAATACACGATTTGGGATGGAAACCAAAAAAACAAAGTCGTTATTCGCTGCTGCGATATCTATTTGCGAAATTTCTTTAATCATCGTTCTCCTCCGATTGTTGACATAGTTATCACCCAGCAACATAGGGAGACATAATCACCATAATACGATAAGAGGTATGGGATGGAAAGATACAGGCGTTGATCGTCTCCGCCACTATTAAAAAATATTATGTTAGAGAAAAGCCTCAGACAAGCACAAAAATTTGATTTGCAGCGTTAAGTATGTAGATGCATAACATGCTTAACTATGCCCTCCTGGGCCCCCAATTGACGCATGTTCTTGTCTTCTCAAGCAAGCGGTCTATGTTGAGGGACTTCACGTTTGGTGTGGATTAAAATTAACAGTCACGGGTTCTAAATACATCCTCAATGGAATCCTGACCATTAAAATTGCTGCACCACTATGATTAGCTTTTCAGAGCATTTACACAAGGTTGGCGCCGGTGGCGACACCTACAACATACCGACATGAGGATAGTTTTCAACACTCATACGCAAACGGCAGTTGACCGGCGTTGCCTGGTGAAACGTTGTTGTGATGCCTCGTGTAAGGAGGAGCAATGCGTACTTTGATAAAGGTCGGATTTTATCATATAGCGATAGCGGTTTATCGTATCGCGACATTGCTTCTCGCGCTGGTCGCGATCCAATGACTGATTCCAACGGCCTCGTATCACTAGCAGTCGACATGACAGGCATCTTAGACGCATGGCTGTAACTGGCCGTACAGCCACATCTGAGTCAACAGATGGATACGTTAGCAAGACAACAACCATCTGCAGGAACAGTTCGATGACATTTGCAGCAGCATGGACTATGAGCTGTTTACAGAAGGATAAAGCAAGACCGCATGTTAAAGGTAGTTGACGGGCGTTTCTGGATATGGAAAATGTGCGACTGCTGCACTGGCCAGCACATTCTTTAGATCTCTCACCAACTGAAAACGTCTGGGCAATGGTGGCTAAGCAACTGGCTCGTCACAAATCACCTATCACTATTCTTGATGAATTTGTTGAAGCTGCATGGGTATCTCGTACCTGTCCACGCCATTCAAGCTCTGTTTGACTCAAAGCCCAGGCGTATAAAAAAAAAATCAAATGTTTGTATAGCTTATGGGACTTAACTACGGGGTTATCAGTCCTTAAACCTACAAACTACTTATCAACTAGCTTATCCAGGCGTATCAAGGCCGTTATTACGGCCAGAGGTGGTTGTTCTGGGTACTGATTTCTCAGGATCTGTGCACCCAAATAGCTTGAAAATGTAATCACATTTCAGTTCTAGTATAATATATTTGTCTAACGAATACCCATTTATCAGCTGCATTTCTTCCTGGTGTAGTAATTTGAATGGCAAGTAGTGTAATTTCTTTTTCTTCCTTTTCTTCAGTTACTGGAAGGAGTGACTTGCAGATGTCGCGGCATTAATTTTACCGTGCATGTGGCGTTTGTTTGGTGACAATCCTTTTTTATTCCAACAAGATAGCGTTCACAACCAGTGCCGTACATGTGTGTGCTCCTACTTGAATAAAGTTGCACGTGATCATTGATTAGTCGAACGGGTCCGATTGTGTAACATGTGTTTCTTTATTATTTTTTTTATTGGTATTTTAAAGCCAGCGGAGGTGGCAGGCCAGCAGCAGCTTCATTTCTGCTCTCTAGCCGAGCGTATTTACAGAGTTGACAAGTCGATAAAAATAGAGAAAGGTGATAAAATTTGATGAATTGAGACACTTGAATGGAGAGTAAAATGATGAGAACAGACATAGAGCAAGGAATTGAGGTAAAACATATTCAGACTTAATACTGCCACGGTGTTTAAAATCACACAGAATAGAAGTTAAAAATCCAGGGTGGTTAAAATCACATTGGTAAAGAACGCAACACGATGACGAAGACACTGCTTAAAACACATGGAAACACTAATATCCTGCCTGATAGGCGTCTGCTTAAGTATTAAAACATTACTTTGGCACGAATCATAACTACTGGCACAACACTAAAGGGCGCACTGTTAAAATATGTCGAAACGTGGGCCCCGCATTGGGAAAAGG
Organism: Locusta migratoria; assembly: GCA_026315105.1. Lineage (NCBI taxonomy): Eukaryota > Metazoa > Arthropoda > Insecta > Orthoptera > Acrididae > Locusta > Locusta migratoria. The sequence goes on along the minus strand of CM048744.1, from coordinate 903,255,316 downwards.
CGAGGAAGGAAAAGCGCGGTGGGAGAAGAAATGGAGTGGAATGGAAAACGGAGGAGGGGGGAAGGCGCAAGGACTCTTCCTAGGAATAGCTGGGAGAGGAGAGCCAGGTGAGGGAGTGGATAGGGTTGGGAGGCGGAGGAAGGGAGACGTAAAAAGACGGGGATGGACTAAGGTTGAAAGGAGGGGTAGATGTCGGGACAGATGACGTCATCCAGCAGAGGGAGTTGACGGAAGTTACACTAGAAGAGGACGTGGATGGTGTGGCGTTCAAGGGAAGGAGGGGTAATACGGTATCGGCGTGGCTGAGGTCCAGGATGCAGCAAGATGTGAGAGACAACTGGATGGTGAGATTTTATTTTACCGGGCACATAGCGGAGGCGGAGGTGTTCGAGGAACTTCAGAAGGTGAGGAAAGGGAATCAAGTCATATATGATCCACATAGGGAAAGGAAGGCGGATACGGTAAGTGAGGCGGAGGGCGTGGCGTTCTAGGATCTGGAGCGATTCGTAGTGGGCAGGGGGACCGGAGACCCAAGCTGGATGGAAGGAGCAGAGGATAGGGAGCACGATTGTGCGGTTGGTGAAGAGGATAGTGGAGGGGTTAGGGCCCCACGTCCGGTCGGACAGAAGCTTGAGGTGGTTGAGGCGGGAGAGGGCTTTTTCACGGACGGATTAGAGGTGCGGTTTCAAAATGTTCAAATGTTTGTTAAGCTTATGGAACTTAACTACGGGGTCATCAGTTCCCAAACTTACAAACTACTTATGAACTACCTAAGACTAAGGACGGCACAAATATCCATGCCCGAGGGGGGATTCGAACCCCCGACCGTAGTGGCCGTGCAGACCGTGACTGAAGCGCCTCAGTCCCCTCGGCCACCGCGGCCGGCGGTGCGGTTTCCAGGAGAGGGAGCGGTCAAGGGTGAGGCCAAGGTAATTTTTTGGTTTGTGGGATGGGACGGCCATGGACTGTGAGGTAGAGGTCGCGGTGACGGAAGGAACGGGTGGTGTGACCTATGATGATTGCCTGGGATTTTGTGGGCTTAACAGTAAGGAGCCACTGGTTGCACCAGGAGGAGAATTTGGAGAGATGGGACTGAAGGAGATGTTGGGAGCGGGCGAAGGAGGGGGCGATGGCAAGGAAGGCGGTGTCAGCGTATTGGAGGAGATGGTGTGTAACCTGGACGTTCATCTGATTTAATCCCGCTTAACGTTTACTTTGCCTCAAGAACATAGTGCACAGCAAAAAACAGCCCACATCACAGCAAGTGTGCCGTGATACTCTAAGAGATGTCAGAAATAACGTATGCCTTCGAGCTCAACGATGTTTGGTGGCGGGTGGATTACAGTTTAAACTCTTATAGCCGGCCGCGGTGGCCGAGGGGACTGAGGCACTCCAGTCACGGTCCGCACGGCCACTACGGTCGGGGGTTCGAATCCCCCCTCGGGCATGGATATTTGTGCCGTCCTTAGTTGTAGGTAGTTCATAAGTAGTTTGTAAGTTTAGGGACTGATGACCCCGTAGTTAAGTCCCTTAAGCTTAACAAACATTTGAACATTTTTATTCTCTTATAATAACTTGAGTTTAGTAACACTAAAAGTGCGACGTTCACGATTGCCTATTGACAGTTTTAAATACTGTCGCTAGCTGGCGGCACTATGCCCTGTCTCGGCTTTTGTGAATCGGAGGTAATAAATAAATCTAGTGAATGAATATAAAATCGAGTAACTTCTGTTTTAAATTTCATTCGACTTTGATGGCTCTGGAAGTTGATACACACTTAGAAAGACAATTTTCCACAAGTCTCCACCGTCATATTGTTTGGCTGCTATTTAATGAAAGTTCGAAGAATGATTTGAGGTTGATATTTTCATCTAGGGATGATAAAGGATACAGCTTATTTTGTTTCCCATTCCGTACTTTTGTCTAAATGTACTTCATCATTGAACGTAATATCTCCCTAACATTCACTATTTAAAAAAAATCTAGATAAATAGCTATGTCTAACTTTTGAACATTAGTTGATCGATTTAAGATTCGTTTTATACTCTGAGAATGTAACTGAATTAGTTATGTTGCTGTAAAGTTTCCTTAGTACAAAAGTGACTCGGAATTAGAGATCGTATTTTTTTGGTAACTGGAGAAGGCAGTGTTCTTCATCTTGGCGGAAGAAAATAGGTGGCCTTCCAGGCCGTGTTACATTGAAACGGGATGTGACGAGTGAGAGAGGATAATTATCTTTAATATCTCTGACAGAAATCCTGAAAAACATAAATTCTGTGTAGCAAATTGGACGATATAATTTGGAGGAAAGAACTGTGTGTCGTCAAGTGACTCTATGAACCCACAAACAATCTAATATCGGAGTAACAGTGGGCTCCGACTGCGCGAAAAAACACCAATATTGCTGATGAGCGGTTGAGGCAACGCTCAAGGTTCCACTTATTCAATTAAGGAGATGATCTCACCTCCCCCATCTCACTCCCCTGCTGCTGACCGAGATGCACAGAAATTGTGCACAACACACGTACGCTCTGGGTTCACCGCAGGATAACTGTGACGCAAAACTCAATGACACGTCGTCTCCCCTACGGTGAGTAAACACCCTTATTTACTCAAATGTTCAAATGTTTGTTAAGCTTATGGGACTTAACTACGGGGTCATCAGTCCCCAAACTTACAAACTACTTATGAACTACTTACGAACTAGGACGGCGCAAATATCCATGCCCGAGGGGGGATTCAAACCCCCGACCGTAGTGGCCTTGCTGACCGTGACTGGAGCGCCTTATTTACTACTACAGGCTATTATCATTCTCCCAATAAGCGAGGCCACTGTATTATGTAATCAAACTAATTCATAACTGTAAGCCAACGGAGTGGCAATAAAATGGCATTGAATCCATCCATTCTTGTCATTACAATAGCCTGAAGCACGCCGGCCGCGGTGGCCGAGGTGACTGAGGCGCTCCAGTCACGGTCAGCACGGCCACTAAGGTCGGGGGTTCGAATCCCGCCTCGGGCATGGATATTTGTTCCGTCCTAGTTCGTAAGTAGTTCATAAGTAGTTTGTAAGTTTAGGGACTGATGACCCCGCAGTTAAGTCCCATAAGCTTAACAAACATTTGAACATTTAGCCTGAAGCACGAAAGACTGTGTTGAGAAAACACATGGGACAGCTTTTTGTGCAGTTTCAGTCGGCAGCGGTATCACGTGTATCGGCAGAGCAGTTCTTTGTACTCCACTAATTGAAGTAACATGGTTCACGATATGATTAAGGCCGCACTACTCGAATTATCACACTTCCAATGATCAATTGGTACGATAGCTGAAGGAATACTACACTGGTTAATACAATTATGGGACCAGTTGAGATATCTAGGTTCCAAGGTATTGTCATGGGCAGAATAAACGCTTCGACGTCTTTATGTCGGTTTTAAGGAGTGGTTTCAACAACATTACGAGAACCGGGGTACTGTTAATAACAGAAAATTGTTGGAAAGTGGATTGGTTTACTCTACCATACGAGTTAATCAAGCAGCTGGGGTCAAATAGTGTAGTGAGCTGATAGTGCAATGCCACAAAAAAAATGTGACTTTGACGAAGCTGTGGCATGGAGAGCCATAGGAAGGTTATAAGCGGAAAACAGGAAGGTGGAGTATCCCGAAGGAAATTTTTCCAGAACCTGGACCCAATGTAAACATGCACCATTAGAAGAAGGCAAGGCCAAGGTCGTCCACAGGTAACATCAGCAAGAGATGACCGTTATCTCTGGTTAACAGCCCGTCGAGACAGGAAGCAACTGACGTGCACCGCACCCCCCAGGCATAGAGGATGAGCAATATGAACACAAACAATTCGAAATAGTCCTACGGAATGTGACCATTGATGGTGTATTGTTTTTTAATTATTTACTGTTATTCCTGTAAATAAAGGATAACATGATTGCAAATACTGCTCCTGTGGAAAGTACATAATGGAAGTGTGCTACTACATAGTATGTGATGAGTTTTCAAGTACTAGGCCTAACGCCTAGTACGGTACCGATTAGCCGGCACTAACTGGGGAGACGAACATCAGCAGTTTACTCTCTTAAAACGACAATTTCCTCATATATTGTGCAATAGTTTTAGGTATTGCGTCGTTAGTATTCACTGAAATGTCGTAGTGTGATGTTAAAATATTTCTAAATCTATGGGATGTAAATGCTTACAGACTACATAAACTAATGTCTACTAAGAACAACACTCACTCACACACACACACACACACACACACACACACCGATGCCCGACGGAGGATTAGAACCTCCGACAGCGAGCAACTGCGCACTCCAGATCACGACGTCTTAAAGCGCTCGACCACTCTCCCGTGGCGTACTGTAATAATTACAATGTAATTTAGCGTAATTAAAATCTCGAACGTCTGCTGTCTATCGTGTGTTATCGTCAGCCTTCAGCCATATTCGAGCGGAAGAGAATACGAGCGACACGCGCATCATAACCGCACGGCCGACATTCGTGCCCGTGGGCAGTTCACGTGACTGCCCCTGTTGAGGCGATGACGTGTTGTCAACAAAAGCAATCAAAGTGGTCTCTGGTACCACAATTATTCAATGCTAAATTCAGCCGCTCTGTCGTATCTGTCGTACGATGATTAGAACGTAAATAGCTGCAACTATTTATTCACAACCGATGCAAGAGGTTACATTTTTTACCTGTTACTGACCTTCAAAGTAGCCACAGCGTTATTTAGAAACCGTTGCCAGCGACGTGGAACGCGTAGGATACCGTTAGGAGAGCCTGTTCTGCTGTTGGTGCGAATGGAGCGGTCTACTGCCTGTCGAATCTCTGGAACAGTTCGGAAGCGAATGCCACGAAGTGGTTCCCTCATTTTCCGAATTAAATCAGAGTCACAAGGATTTAAGTCCGGGGACTATGGTGGATGGTACAGTACTTCCATGTCCAATAGGTCTACAGCAGCCACAGCTTGCGCTGTATGATGAGTGGGTTGCGAAAACGTGTTGCCGCTTCTTTCGCAAAGCTAATCGCAGGTGATGCTCCAAAAACGATCAGTAATACTGTGCATTGACGGTCTGCCGTGCAGACTAGTTTACAGCCATGAGGCTCAGTGTGGTACGTAAGTGTGAAGCAAACAGGCGCCATACCACGAGATACACACGTGATTTCGGCAGCCAATGACAGAGCTTGAAATGGATCCATATGTGCCGTTCAAAGTAGCGGGATGGTTCTTTCGGAGAATTTGCGCACAGTTTGGACCTGCTGCGTCAATTGTGGATTCATGACGATTGAAACGGTCACGTGAACGTTCTCACATCCATAGAGGAGGGTCTGGACGTCCACGCAGCACAGACGACCCTCAAGATGGTCGTATTGCAAAGGCAGCAGTAGCAGATTCTACATCCACCATAGCGAAGGATTTGTGAGTCCAGAAGAATTGTCACCAACCTGTTACCGGTAGTGGAGCTAGGGGCAGGCACATCTCTAGCAAATCTGCCACTCATGCCACTTGCGCGCCTCGACTGGAGTCGTCGGAGGTTCACTTACAACGAGACCACATGGGTATCGGATTTTAGATTCTTTTTATATTTATGGTACGGAAAGTTCAGAACTTAAATAACCATCAGCCAAAGGCATTCGACGCAATCTCAAAAATTCTCAAGAAAATTGACTTTGATGTTTTGCAAGTGCATGGAAGTACTAATAATTAAAACAGTTGCGGCATCTGTCGGTGTATCTCAGGTGGTTCTAATCCCGCTGTTTTTTCTCTTCCAATACTTACATAATTTTAACACTTGATGGTAATTTTTATGAACGGTTCGTGGTCGTAACTCGTTGGTAGTTCTATGAAGCTTCCACAAACCTGTCGTAGGACCACGAATCAAAAATGGTTCATCTATTTCTAAAATGTTATTCCCATTTCCGCAATTCCTCCATACAATTTAAGCGAGTGCATTCATTTTTTGATAAGTTTTTAGAGTCCATCCTGGTTAAGGGGTAACTATATTAACAAGTTTTCTTTTATTGTCCTTGTACAGTTTTGCCTTTTCTGCTCTCTCTGACAATCTTGTGGAGAAGATTTAGAATCGGATATGGGAGAACTGAGAACATTTACTTCGTCTTGTTCATTGAACATAATGAGCTCAATATGTGTTATATATATATATAAAACTAGTTTTCTATCAGCTTTGTTTCTTTAGTAATTATCGGCGATGGTATCGATTCGACGAGATTACTTCATTTGAGGATTTTTTCGTAATATAAAAAAAAAAAAATCTTTCATGTGCACTCTTGAAATTCCACTGCAAGAGAGGTATTCACAATCACCTATGCCGTCGAAGGAGAAAGTAAATTGCCGTTTCGGTTCCGTAGAGCGAGTATGGCTTGGCCCTTTATTCACTTACTTCCGTTCGTTAGAATTCAAACGGCACCGAGACCGTAGTAGTTTGCTCACATTAAAACAAGCAACCGACCAACCAATCGAACTCGTGTGCGGGGAGTCATTTCTTGGAGGTTGTAAACAAATATGCTTCACTTCAAATTCAGTTATATAAAACATTTTGGGATCTCTAATTCCAGGTGTTTACAGTTTTTGTTTATGTGTATGTAGACGACCTGAACACCTTGTCTCCTAAAACAATTGGTGAGTTACTTAGTTGCTTGGAAAGCCATTAGTAGCTATGGAGATGACTTTCCAAAAACAGCGCCGCAGCTCTTCACAAACGGAACAATCAACGGCAACCGCCGTCAAATAATAGTGAAGCCAATACTGCAAAAAATTTATCTTGTTATGTTTTTTTTTGTATCCATAATTGTTAACAACCTTTTCTAAATATATAGAAAATTACTAACAAACAAAAATGCGTGCATCATGGTGAGATTCGAACCATCGACGTTAGACCAAGAACGCTACCGCCTCAGCTACACCGACAGATGGTGCAACTGTACTTGCAAAATTTCAAAGTCCATTTTCTAGAGAATTGTTGAGTTGCGTAGAGTGGCTTTGGCCGACAGTTATTTCAGTTCTGAACGTTACATTCCATAAGTATCAATAACTTCTAGAATTCGATATCCATGTGGTCTCCTGGTTAGACGATTGGATAGTGAGACGTGGTCTTCAGCAGATTTTTCGTGCTCACAAGGTGTTTGCGTGTACGCCGTACATCTGGCAGGCGCTGCCTCATAGATCGCATAGTCCAAGACACACTGGGCCATCCCAGGCTTTATGGAGTACGACAAGTTGCAACTCTCGTTCACCTTCAGTTTTTGTAGAGGAGACGCTGATCAGCGGCCACTACGTGCAGAATGCTGTAACACCCGTTCTTTTCAAATTCAAATGTTTGTGAAGCTTATGGGACTTATCTGCGGGTCATCAGTCCCTAAACTTACAAACTACTTATGAACTTCCTTATACTAAATATAGCACAAACATCCATTCCCGAGGGAGGATTAGAACCCCCCGACTGGGAGCGGCCTCGCGCATCGTAGCTTAGCGCCTCAAAGCGCTCGGCCACTCCGCCGCGGCCTCGTTCTTTTGCCGTCCTTCCAATAATGCTTCCAATAATCCTCGCTTCACACTTCGCGTGAAATTCGACGTGCTCCTGGCCAGCACGATGTTCGAGCTTCTCCCCAATCGAGCAGGTGTGAGCCGCGCGGGAATTCTCGCGATGTTCTAGGCACTACACTATATCAGGAAATGCGAGGCCACTACCGCCTGAGGTTCACGTCCTCCCTCAGGCATGACTGTGTATGTATATTGTCTTTAGCATTGCTCGTTTGTTAGTCTGGGGACTGCTGTCCAAAGCTGTTTTTTCCACAGAATTACATACATTTGAAATTTTTTTGACCAGATGTGGGATATGAAGCGACGACGCGTGCGACACGTCAACCCACAATACTTGCAGAACTGCGTCAACAGGTCCATATCCACTGTTTACAACAATAAGTCCCATGATATTTGGAAAACTGTAAGAGGGTGTAGCACATTTTATTTCCGGAGTGTATTTGTACCTTCGTGTGCATGTGTTTCCTTTTATTCTGATTTATGCTATTTTCCTTTCAGGTTTCTACGTGGGTTTAATTCAGTGATGCATCATCTGTTCTTCAACAAGTGATATGAACTAGAGTAAATGAGTACTATTTCATTTGCTATTTGTGCTGCTTTCGCAAAATTTTGCACATTTTGGTAATATTTCTTATTTTTGACTAGCACGTGTTGCATAATCCATTGAAGCCTAAATCTACATCTACGTACATGCATACTCCGCAAACCACCCGATAGGTGTGTGGCGGAGGGTACCTTGAGTACCACTATCGGTTCTCCCTCCTGTTTCAGTCACGTATTGTTCGCGGAAAGAAAAATTGTCGGTATGCCTCTGTGTGGGCTCTAATCTCTCTGATTTTATCTACATGATCTCTTCGCGAGATAATACGTAGGAGGGAGCAATGTACTGATATACTCCTCGGTAAAGGTGTGTTCTCGAAACTTCGACAAAAGCCCGTACCGAGCGACAGAGCGTCTCTCCTGCCGAGTCTTCCACTGGGGTTTAAAGATAATCTCCGTAACGCTTTCGCGATTACCAAATGATCCTGTAACGAAGCGCGCTGCTTTCCGTTGGATCTTATCTACTAACTCTATCAACCCTACCTGGTACGGGTCCCACACTGGTGAGCAGTATTCAAGCAGTGGGCGAACAAGTGTACTGTAACCTACTTCCTTTGTTTTCGGACTGCATTTCCTTACGATTCTTCCAATGAATCTAAGTGTGGCATCTGCTTTACCGGCGATTGATTTTATATGGTCGTTCCATTTTAAATCACTCCTACTTCCAGATAATTTATGGAATTACCTGCTTCCAGTTGCTGACCTGTACTACTGTAGCTAAATGATAAAGGATCTTTCTTTCTATGTATTATCAGCACATTACACTTGTCTACATTGAGATTCAGTTGCCATTTCCTGCACCATTCATCAATTCGATACAGATCCTCCTGCATTTCAATACAATTCTCCAATGTTACAACCTCTCTATATACTACAGCGTCATCGGCAAAAAGCCTCAGTGAGCATCTGATGTTATCCGCAAGGTCATTTATATAAATTGTGAACAGCAACGAACCCACGACACTCCCCTGTGGCACACCTGACGTCTTACTTCGGAAGACTTCCCTCCATTGAGAAATGCTGCATTCTGTCACCTAGGAACTCCTTAATCCAATCACACAATTTGTCTGATAGATCATATGCTCTTACTTTGTTCATTAAACGTCTGTGGGGTACTGTATCAAACGCCTTGCGGAAGTCAAGAAACACAGCATCTACCTGAGAACCCGTGTCTATGGCCCTTGGAGTCTCGTGGACGAATAGCGCGAGCTGGATTTCACACGATCGCCTTTTCCGAAACCCATGCTGCTTCCTACAGAGAAGATTACGCGTCTCAAGAAATGTCATTATACTCGATCATAATACATGTTCCAAACTTCTACAACTGACCGACGTTAGATATATAAGCCTATAGTTCTGTACATCTGTTCGACGTCGCTTCTTAAAAACAGGGATTACCTACGGTACACCACTGCAAGAGGGGGGGGGGGGGGGCGGGGGCAAGTTCCTTCGCGTACTCTGTGTAAAAACGAACTGGTATCCCATCTGGTCCTGCAGCCTTTCCTCTTTTGAGCGATTTTAATTATTATTATTATTTTTTTGTGGTTTTAGGGCGCACAACTGCTAAGGTTATTAGCGCCCAGACAAAAACAGAGATTCGCTAGATCTCAAAACATTTGGTAACTGCCAGTTAGACTATCAAGAGAAGGCTAAAAACGAAAGATAAAAAACAATTAAAAGGGTTAAATATCCTTTGATAAATTGGCCAAGTTAATAAAACGCAAAACTCGAGCAGCTGCTCGTGTGTCATCAGCTAAAATTTCCTCCAGAGTAGACGGAAAGCGAAGGGCTACACGGAGATGATTAAAATTAACACAAGACAGTAAAACATGTCGCACCGTCAGCAATTCACTGCAGGAGCACAGCGGTGCAGGATCGGCGGTTAGCAAACGACGGTGGCTGAAACGGCAGTGACCGATCCGCAACCGGGCCAGGATGCCCTCCTCTCGCCGAGAGGGGCGTAAAGAGGTCCTCCAAGCGGTCGGGATCGGTTTTTCAGTTCTCAATTTATTGTCGTACAGTGAGAACCACGCACTGTGTCAGGACGACACGATACTCCGACGAAGAGCCCGTTGAACATCGTCCGATGGGACGCAAAAGGTAGCTATGCGAGGCAAAAGAGCTGCTGTCTTGGCTGCTATGTCGGCGGTCTCATTCACGGGCACACCCACGTGGCCAGGGACCCACAGAAAAGTAACGTTACAGCTGTCATCTGCTAGCAACTGGAGGGAGCGTTGGATCCGATACACGAGAGGAAGGGACGAGAAAGGGTCCTTAAGACTCTGCAGGGCGCTAAGGGAGTCCGAACAGATGGCGTAGATAGGTTGGCGGTGGCGGCAGGTATACAAAACAGCCTGGTGGAGGGCAAAAGCTCAGCCGTGAAATTCGAGCACCGGTCAGGGAGCTTGTATTGGAAACGGTTGTCCCCGACGACAAAGGCAGATCTGACACCGTCAGTGCTCTTGGAACCATCAGTGTAAATAAATATGGCATTATCGAACCGCGAACGGAGTTTGACAAGCCTCGAGCGGTATACCATATCCGGGGTGCTCTCCTTGGGCAGCGAACTAAGTTCAAGATGAGTGTGAACATGGGCATGATGCCACGGTGGCAATGGGCTGTCACTCAACCGAATGGTGGAAGGAAGGGTAAAATCGAGCCGCTGAAGCAGGCGGCGAAACCGAACTCCAGGTGGAAGCAAGGCTATCGCAGACAACTGATATTGGTGATCGAGTGAGTCGTCAAATAATAACGGGTAAGATGGATGGTTGGGCATCGACCGCAGGCGGCTTGCGTACCGACACAAGAGTATGTCACGCCGAGTGGTCAAGGGTAATACAGCAGCCTCGGCATACAGACTTTCAACAGGGTTGGTATAAAATGCACCGGTCGCCAGACGTAATCCCCGATGGTGAATACAGTTGAGACGGCGGAGAATTGACGGCCGTGCAGAAGAGTATAGAAGGTTTCCGTAGTCTAGCTTCGACTGAACAATGGCCTGGTAAAGGTGAAGCAGGACGGTACGATCCGCTCCCCATGACGTGCCACTGAGGGCACGAAGAACATTAAGGGATCGGGCAGCCAGGTAGGACACATGTGTGGACCAGCAAAGTTTCCGATCCAACATTAGCCCCGAGAATTTTGTTGTCTCCACGAATGGGAGAGCAACGGGGCCAAGACGGAGAGATGGTGGAAGAAATTCCTTGTATCTCCAAAAGTTTATACATATTGTTTTCTCAGTGGAGAATCTGAAGCCGTTCGCAATGCTCCAGGAATATAGGCGATCAAGACAGCGTTGAAGACGACGCTCCAGGAGACACGTCCGCTGGGCGCTGCAATAAATTGCGAAATCGTCTACAAAAATGGATCCGGAACGTAGGCTGAAAGGCAATCTACGATCGGATTGATTGCGATGGCAAAGAGAGCCACACTCAAGACGGAGCCCTGTGGCACCCCATTCTCCTGGCGAAAGGTGTCTGACAAAACAGAGCCCACCCGTGCCCGAAACTTGCGATCCGACAAAAACGCTTGAATAAAATGAGGGAGGCGGCCACGAAGGCCCCATGTGTGCAATGCGCGGAGGATGCCCGTTCTCCAACTGGTATCGTATGCCTTCTCCAAGTCGAAGAACACTGCTACTGTTATACACTTCCTTAGAAAATTATTCATAATGAAGGTCGACAAGGTAACGAGGTGATCAGCAGCAGAGCGGTGTCGACGAAAACCACATTGAACATTAGTCAGGAGGCGTCGAGATTCGAGGCGCCAGACCAACCGAGCGTTAACCATGCGTTCCATCACCTTACAGACCGTTTCGTCAGGGAAATAGGGTGATAACTAGAAGGAAGATGTTCGTCCTTCCCTGGTTTTGGGGATGGAGACAACAATGGCTTCACGCCAACTTGTGGGAACCTGACCTTCAGTTCATATGCGATTGTAGGTACTAAGGAGGAAACACTTGCCCGCAGGAGAGAGGTTCTTCAGCATCTCAATATGGATGGAATCGGGCTCGGGAGCAGAAGATCGGGACAGGGCGAGAGCACGGTCTAGCTCCTGCATGGTGAAGGCGACATTATAATTTTCACGATTAAAAGAGTGGAAAGAAGGAGGCCGTGCCTCCTCTACCTGTTTGCGAGGGAGAAAGGCAGGGTGGTAATGGACAGAGCTCGAAACCTCCGCAAAGAAATGGCCCAATTCGTTGGAAACATCAGCGGGATTCACGAGGACTGCGTTCTCGACGGTCAGGCCAGGAATCGGGAAGTAGACCTTGATGCCGGATAAACGGCGTATGCCACCCCAAACAACCGTGGAGGGAGTAAAGCGGTTAAAAGAACTAGTAAAAGCAGTCCAGCAAGCTTTTTTTTTGTCGTTTATAATACGACGACATTGCGCTCTCATTCGTTTATAATTTATACACTTCTCCAAAATTGGGCTCTAAGCGCGTCGCGACAGGCTAGAGTCCACCAAGGGACCGGGACACGACGTGGAGAAGAGGATGTACGAGGTATGGAATGTTCGGCAGCTGTGAGAATAACCTCTGTGAGGTATTCGACCTGACTGTCACAGCTGGAAAAGTCCTGGTTGTGAAAAACTGTCATGGAAGAATGAAGCTCCCAGTCGGCTTTAGAAATGTTCCAACTGGTGGGACGAGGAGATGGGGAATGATGCAGGAAGTGGATAACACAAGGAAAATGGTCACTCAAGTACGTGTCAGAAAGTGCATACCACTCAAACCGACCGGCAAGGTGAGGAGTGCATATCGCGAGGTCTATTTGGGAATAGGTGTATGTCGTGTCGGAAAGGAAGGTCGGTGCACCGGTGTTGAGGCAGACAAGATTGAGGTGCTGGAGAAGGTCCACCAAAAGCGAGCCTCTCGGACAAGTTGCCGGAGAGCCCCATAGGGGGTGATGGGCATTAAAGTCGCCTACTAACACGAAAGGTGGAGAGAGTTGGTAAACGAGGTGTAGCACATCTGCCCTAGTAAGGGCGGATGACGATGGCGAGTAGGTATTACAAAGGGAAAAGGAAAAGGTTGTGAAAAACTGTCATGGAAGAATGAAGCCCCCAGTCGGCTTTAGAAATGTTCCAACTGGTGGGACGAGGAGATGGGGAATGATGCAGGAAGTGGATAACACAAGGAAAATGGTCACTCAAGTACGTGTCAGAAAGTGCATACCACTCAAACCGACCGGCAAGGTGAGGAGTGCATATCGCGAGGTCTATTTGGGAATAGGTGTATGTCGTGTCGGAAAGGAAGGTCGGTGCACCGGTGTTGAGGCAGACAAGATTGAGGTGCTGGAGAAGGTCCACCAAAAGCGAGCCTCTCGGACAAGGTGCCGGAGAGCCCCATAGGGGGTGATGGGCATTAAGGTCGCCTACCAACACGAAAGGTGGAGAGAGTTGGTAAACGAGGTGTAGCACATCTGCCCTAGTAAGGGCGGATGACGATGGCGAGTAGGTATTACAAAGGGAAAAGGAAAAGGTTGTGAAAAACTGTCATGGAAGAATGAAGCCCCCAGTCGGCTTTAGAAATGTTCCAACTGGTGGGACGAGGAGATGGGGAATGATGCAGGAAGTGGATAACACAAGGAAAATGGTCACTCAAGTACGTGTCAGAAAGTTCATACCACTCAAACCGACCGGCAAGGTGAGGAGTGCATATCGCGAGGTCTATTTGGGAATAGGTGTATGTCGTGTCGGAAAGGAAGGTCAGTGCACCGGTGTTGAGGCAGACAAGATTGAGGTGCTGGAGAAGGTCCACCAAAAGCGAGCCTCTCGGACAAGGTGCCGGAGAGCCCCATAGGGGGTGATGGGCATTAAGGTCGCCTACCAACACGAAAGGTGGAGAGAGTTGGTAAACGAGGTGTAGCACATCTGCCCTAGTAAGGGCGGATGACGATGGCGAGTAGGTATTACAAAGGGAAAAGGAAAAGGTGGATAGAGTTATGCGGACGGCAACTGCCTGTAGGTGAGTATGCAATGAAATGGGATGGTGATAGACGTGGTCCCGAATGAGCATCAGAACCCCTCCATGGGCTGGGGTACCTTCCACAGGTGGCAGGTCGAAACGCACAGATGTGGAGTGGGGGAAGTCTGCACGATCACTTGGACGTAACTTAGTTTCTTGGAGACAAACTAGAAACGGGCAGTGCAATCGAAGGAGTAGTTTTAATTCCTCCCGATTGGAACGAAATCCGCGAATATTCCATTGAAGGAGCGCCATGATAAAAATTAAGAGAAGAAAGGAAGATAAAAAGGAACAAGCAGGTGGTGTCACCTCGACAGCCGCTGAGGACCGGGCTTCGAGGGAGCACTACTGTCGCCGTCTAGAGGCAGAGAGTCATGTTCCATAGGTTCAAACGCGTTAGGGCAAGATTAACGGGTGTGGTTGTATCTGTGGCATTGAAAACAGCGCGTTGGGTTAGGTACATAAGGTCGGACGGAGATGACTTCATACCCTGCTTTGACCTTCGACGGGAGTTCAGCTCTGTCGAACGTCAAAAACACAGTACGAGTCGGTGTCAGCTGGTTATCTACCTTTTTCAACACCCTATGGACGGCTGTTACACCCTGATCGGACATATAGGTTTATATGTCTTCGTCAGACAACCCGTCAAGGGATCTCGTAAAAACTATCCCTCGTGACGAGTTGAGCGTGCTATGCGCTTCTAACTTGACAAGGAATGTGTGTAACAATGTAGTCCGTATCAGTTTTTGGGCCTGGAAGGTACTGTCCGCTTCCAGCAACAATGTGCCATTGCACTGACGCCAACAGGTTTAAACAGGGCCAGCAATTGCATCAACACCTTTCTGAATGACGAAAGGATTTACAGAATTGAAATCTTTGCCGTCGGTTCGAGAGACAACAAGAAATTTCGGTAGATTAGGCAATGTTTTCTTTTGCTGAGGCGAATCTATCTTTCGTTTCTGGGCCAACGTCACACAAGAAGAGAAGGAAGTCATTGTGGAAGTGTCCCCCGTGATTACCGGCGTCTTCGACGGCGCGCTCCTTCCTAGTGGGGGCCTTCTCCGAGGGCTTACCCGCCTTGGGTGATTGTTCACACCTCAGGTCACACTTCCCGAGAACTGACGGAGGGACCAATCGGCATGTTCGGAAGGTACCAGCTCGGGTAATCACCTCTTCCTGGGCCTGGCCTTTACCAGGGTGTACGTACGTGCCCTACTTGTCTACCCGGGGCGGGGAATTACGCGTTACCACGTCACCTGCTACGCAAGATAATGCGTGGGTCAGCCTTCAGACACGCACAGGGAGGAAAGAAGAAGAATGGAGGAAACGAAGAGAAAGAAGTGTCTCAAACGCCGAAGCGGAGACTAATGAGGAGGAGAGGAAGGCTAGGAGAGTACAGCAAGGAGAGAAAGACAGAAGCAAAGGTTAGGAAAGGAAGAAACCAAGGAATGAGAGAAACTACTACAAGAAACCACCTTAATTCGCAAAGGAAGCCCGTCTCCGGGCGAAGGCATAAACCGGGAGGGAAAGGGAAGCAGCCTGGGGCGGAAAAAAAGGCTGCCTCAGCTCGGGGCCCCGTGCACGCCACACACGTACCCACAAAAGAGCTGTGGGTCTCCTGGGGGGGGGGGGCGATTTTAATTGCTTTTCTATCCCTCTGTCAATCATTGTGATATCTTCCATTTTGTGATCTGTGCGGCAATCTAGACTAGGAACTACAGTGAAATCATCCTGTGTGAAACAGCTTTGGAAAAAGTCATTTATTAATTCAGCCTATAGATTGTCATCCTTTCTTTCAAAGCCATTTTCGTCACAGAGTGTCTGGAGATTTTGTTTTGATCCACCTACCGCATTGATATAAGACCAAAATTTCTTAGGATTTTCAACCAAGTCAGTACTTAGAACTTTACTTTCGAACTCGTAGAGCGCCTCTCGCATTGCCCTCCCCACGCTACATTTCGCTTCGTTTGATTTTTGCTTGTCTACAAGGCTTTGAATACGTTTATGTTTGCAGTGAAGTTCCCTTTGCTTCCGTAGCAGTTTTCTAATTCTGTTGTACCATGGTGGCTCGTTTCCATCTCTTACGATTTTGCTTGGTACATACTCATCTAATGCATATTGTACGATGGCTTTGAACTTTGACCACTGTTCCTCAACACTATCTGTACTAGCGATAAAAGTTCTGTGTGGAGCCGTCAAAAACTCTGAAATCCGCTTTTTGTCACTTTTTCCGAACAGGAAAATCTTCCTACAATTTTTAATATTTCTATTTATGGCTGAAATTATCGATGCTGTAACAGCTTTATGATCGCTGATTCCCTGTTCTGCGTTAACTGTTTCGAATAGTTCGGGTCTGTTTGTCGCCACGAGTCGGTTCTGTGTTTAACTGTTCAAAATAATTTTCAGATAATGCACTCGAAAAAATTTCACTGGACTCTTTGTCACTGCCACTTGTCATAAATGTTTGGGTCTCCCAGTCTACATCCGGTAAATTAAAACTAGCTCCCAAAACTATAACATGATCGGGAAATCTACTCGAAATATTTTCCAAATTTTCATTCAGATGTTCTGCCACAACATCTGATGAGCCAGGAGGCCTATATAGAAATCCAATTACCATGTTCGAGCTGCTTTAACCGTGACCTTCACCCAAATTATTTCACACTTCGGATCTCCGTCTATTTCCTTCGATTCTAGTGCACTTTGTAGCCTGTCTCTGCGGTATACATTCCAACCTGAGTTTAGAATCTCACTACGGTTTACATCTGGTTTCAGCCAACTATCCGTCCCAAGTACTACGTCGGCATTGTGACCGTTTATTAATGAGAGTAGTTCTGGGACCTTTCTATAGACGTTCCTGCAGTTAACTACTACTACATTGATCTTTTCATTCCCTGTTGTGTTCTGCCTAGTGCTACATTGTTGCAAGTCAGGAAGCGTCATGTCGGTCTAGGGAGGGAATTCTCTAACCTAAAACCCCCCATGTGCACTCCACGCGTACTCCGCTAGCCTTGTAGCCGCTTCCTGCGTATAGAGCACGCCTGACCTATTCAGGCGAATCCTACATTCCTCCACACGATAGCGGAGGTCGAGTAATTTGCACACAGATCTTCGCAGAATCGTCTGAGCCTCTGGTTTAAGCCTTCCACTCGGCTACAAACCAGAAGATCGCGATACTACGAATACTACAAATAGCTCAGTTTCCACCCCGCAAGCGAGGCTTTCAGCCTTCACCAACTCCACCAACAGCCTGTATGAACTGAGGATGACCTCTGAACCCATCCGGCAGGTGCCGATATAAGCAACAATTTGCAGTCGGGTGCACCCAGTGCTCTCTATCGTCACCGGAAGGGCCTCCTCCATATCTCGGATGAGACCACCGACAAGTAAACCGAGTGCACACTGGCCTTCTTCCGCGACCTTTCTGCTATTTCCCTAAGGGGCTCCATCACCCGCCTAATGTTGGAGCTACTAATCACTAATAGACCCGTGTGCCTGCTCGGACCCTGCTCAAGGAGCGGCCGCATGTCCACTCCCAGGCAGAGCGGGCGACACCGCACGGTCAGCCTCCACATTGACCTTCACTTTTTATGGTCACGTCATTCTAGTTGTGATTTTCCTGTAAATTGAGTCTTGGTCTCATATCGATACAATTCTCTTTTCTGTTGGTCTTATGATTTATACTATCCTCATCAAAAGGGTTCATTGTTCCGTTGAACGACGGTTGCAGCTATAAGAATGAATTTAGTTTCCGAGAATCTTGGCCCCAATAATTTTCATTCCTTCATCTCTTAGCCTGCTACTTGTTTTCATCGTGTGAAATAAATGGATGTAATGAATTTCAGTATTTCATTTTAAAGGTCCAGCGATACAAAATTTTTCCAATTCGGCCTCCGCTTTAATATGTGACGTTGGGCGTGGATTGGTGACCACCGTTTTATTCTTAATAACGTGTATTTCAACAAAAGTGGTGGATATGGTATCATGCTGGAATGTAATGTGCCGTAGTTGAACTTTCAATAGATGGTCAGTTCATTAGAGATGGAACATAGGAGCTCCAATTGGAGAATGGCGGGAAGATAAATATCCCGTTGCTGTTTTTGTAGTATGAGGTCCTGTATTTTGGGCATGGACTTCAAAATTATAGCCCAGAGTCCTCTTACGTGTTGGGAGTTTCTGACTAGACTAATGTGTTTACAAATTTCTCCTATCCTGCAATAAAGATGAAATATAGCGCTCTAAATTAAAAAGTAACATGCCAATTATCGCTCGAATCTATTTGGCAAGTGCGTTTGTGAGTTGGGTACTCTGTTCGGCAATAACTGAAAAGGATTGATATTTGTCGGCATAAAACGGCGCCATGTAAATTTCAGCGGACGTTCCATTAAGGAAAGATTAAATGCAGCGGTCATCAATCACTATCAGCCGATAAAATACAAACCAAAACTGGGCGGTCCACTTCATGCAAAACACCAGAGCTCACGCTAGCTCTTTCGCCTAGTTAAACCTGCCGTTTTGTAGTTTTTCGGCATCCGCAGACTTGTGTCCGAAGCACAAATGATTTTATAATGTTCATGACCCGAATGAAAGTTGAGATTTCATTACTCTTACAGATTTTCTACATCTGGACATTTCAGCGACAAAAATGTCACCACAAACTTATTTTAGACGAACCGTTTCAGATAAAAGGATGGACCATCTTCATCCTCTGTCCGGTAATGACTCCCAAATGTTCAAATGTTCAAATGTTTGTACAGCTTATGGGACTCAACTACGGGGTCATCAGTCCCTAAACTTACAAACTACTTATGAACTACTTAACACTAAGGACGGCACAAATATCCATGCCCGAGGGAGGATTCGAACCCCCGACCGTAGTGGCCGTGCAGACCGTGACTGGAGCGCCTCAGTCCCCTCGGCCACCGCGGCCGGCATGACTCCCAAAATTCTTGTATAATTTTTACCTGTGGTTTTCCTAATTCAAGATTGTTTAAAACCTGTTTCATTAATTTATGCTTACTTGATAATATAACGGAAGTAGAATAAAATGTTATCAATGGACGATTGATATTTGGATACCATTTTCAGTCATCTTGTGGTTGACACACTTACTGTTCCTTGTTTGCTTCCTTATAATTAGTATGGAAATTCCGCTGTACCCCACAGTTTGAACATTGAGACAAAGATCAGTTTTGCGACAGATACTCTTATACCCAAATGTATGATGTGTTAGGGACTTGCGGATTTCACCCAGGACTTGCATACAAGGAAAAAGCACTAGCCTTTAATTTATCAAACGTGCACACGTTCTGAGGTTCTGCACTCTAATGGCAGATGCTGCTGCTACATAACTGGCACAGTAATTTGTAATATTGAGTGATTATTGCCGCGCTGTAGTGGCTCAGCTTTTTAAGGTACAATTATAAATGTTTTTGGCGAATTACAGCTTTCAAATGAATGAAATAAACCGCAATTTGCGATGCTATGGTATCACGTTATTAGGTTTAGATGGATTACCAAGCTGTGGCGAATGAATATTTGTGACCGGCCGGGATTCGAACCCAGGATCTCCTGCTTACTAGGCAGACGCGTTGATCACTCCGCCACCGAGGACACAGTGACCAGCCCGACTGCAGAGGACTCTTCCCTGCACGTCTCCCGCCACACACAAATCTCCATTCGCCACACTGTCTCTTTCCTATACCGTTTATTAGAACGCTGTAATTCGTCAAAAATATCTATAATTGTATAAAAGTTGGGGCTGGGCTCCTGACGACATTAATTGTGTCTCGATACCTCATGGTCTGTTCTCCTTGATGCGGGAATACAGTATTGTGGCTGCGAGCATTATAGAATAAATAGGCTGTGGTATAGGAAAGAGATAGCGTGACGAATGGAGATTTGTGTGTGGCGGGAGACGTGCAGGGAAGAGTCCTCTGCAGTCGGGCTGGTCATTGTGTCTTCGGTGGCGGAGTGGTCAACGCGTCTGACTAGTAAGCAGTAGATCCCGGCTTCGAATCCCAGCCGGGCACAAATTTTCATTCGCCACAGTTTGGTATTCCATCTAAACCTAATACAGTGATGCCATAACATCGCAAATTGTGATTTATTTAATTTTTAAGGTACCTCGCTGAGGAGCGCATGGTTGCTCGCCATCGGAGGTTGGAGTCCTCCCTCTGGTATTGGTGTGTGTGTTGTCCTTAGCATCAGTTAGTTTTAGTAGTTCGTAAGCCTAGGGTGTCTGATGACCATATCACTTTGGTCCAATAGTTTCACAAACATTAGAAAATTTGAGTGATTATTGGATTTTTTCCATGTGTTGGAGAAGAATGAACTGCCTGTCGGTAAACGTTTTCACAAGGAGAGCACTTGGCTAGAGAAGTTTAAAAGAGGACAATATCCTAATTGATCGATATAAAAACTTACGAATCTAAGTGTTGTATTGGTTCCTACCACTCTACCACAATAGTAACGGCTTATTGGGTATGACGCCCAACGGCACAGCCAGATCATGAACAATGCAGTCCACTGAAGTTCAAATTAAAATGACAAGCAGATGGTTGTTTCTACTCTGTGACACATACTCTGGAGTTTCCTCATTTTCGCAAGGCATGCCTTGGTTGTATGGTATGGCTTGGATTTGATATTACTCTTCCAACATTATTATTGACTGATGATACTCTCACCCTTGTACGGTCCTAAATCGGTTTAGACATATTCCAAACAAAAGGATTCATTACATTCCGTCATATTAGTTTTCTTCATCTTCACTGGCGTTACCTTCTGAAGCTACACGTAATATGACAACAAAGTCCATAATCACATGCCTAAGTGACACATGTCCTATCAGACTACAGTTCCTACTACTCAACATAGCTACGCTGCCGGAATTAAGAGTTTTCCAATTCAATTAAAACTTGGGTTGAAACAGTACCTGAAAGTATTACGTTTATAGATCAACAGCTCAAGCGTACCAGATGTCGATCCATGCTGTAACACACATATTAGTACGTGATTTAGCCTCACAGGGAGGCATCGCATCCATTCGACCATACAGATGGCGAAGACTCTTCCATAAAGTTTCGGGATTGCAGCCGGATTCCGTCGACTTCTTGCCAAGATATTTCGGCTGACAGTCGTTGAGCCATCTTCAGGTGAGTGCGTTCCACTGGAGGTTGCTAGTTCTTGACGACGCCTTTATAGCAATCATTGGCGCAGAGGCGCATGTGCACCAGTCGCCGTCAGAAGCGCGCCTTCATTCGAATTTACCGCCCTCTCCGAAAAACAGACCACAAGTGGCGCGCGAAGTACAGCAAACAGTACGGGAAAGGTGCGTTGAAATGTTCAAATGTCTGTAAATCTATCGGATCAAACTGCGTGGTTAAGCTACTTAAACCTAGGTAAAGTAACCTACGGACAAACACACACACCCATGCCCCACGGAGGAGTCGAACCTCCACGGCGAGAAACCACGCGCTCCGCAGCGAGGTGCTTTAGACCGCTCGGCTACTCCACCGCGGCAGGTGCGATGAACATGAACGCCACACTCGTCTGTTGCAGCCCAGATGCGCATTCTAATACCACAGGGCATTCTATTGATTACTCCGTCACAGAAATATTGGCCCCGACGAGATCTTATTGGAACTTATTAATCAAAGAAACTGTGGAAATACGTTTAGCCCAAGATCTTACTAATCGTGAAGGCGGCTTTCATCTGGACAAGGCTTGGAACCCGGTGATTTCTTTAATATAATATGAGAGGAATCATTCAGGACGACGCTTCTAGTGACAATTAAAATTTTATACATCTGAAAGTTAATATACTGACAAGGAAAGTACTTGGGCTGGAACAAACATATATGTATGAACATTTGCTTACAGGATCTCTACGTACACATCAGTGTGTTGGTGGGTGTCCATTTTATGCAAAACTTTGCAATCATGCTTTAGATAGCACAGTAGATGTAATAATTGTAGACGTCGTACGTAATGCAGATATCTTAACTATAACTTCTGTAATAATCATCGTACATGTTCTCTAGCGTATTGACATCAAAAGCCGTGATGATAGTTGCAATACCTTCTTCTCGGAAGACTGTTGATATTCACTGCCACTGCTTCCATCGCCTCCTACCGCACTTACCGTAGCACTACCGCTTGCAGTGAGTTGTTTGTCATTATCATCCCTATTATCATCATTATGTGTTAGTGTTACAACAGTATCTAACTCAGGCTCATATTTCTGTACCATAACAGATACGAGAAAGCATGCGAATGGTTCATCTTCTACACTAATACCATCTCCACGAAGAAGGGTTCTTCGTAACTTCATATCAACCAATCGCAATACATTAGCAGGATTGATTGCCAATCGCCGCCCCATCTAACGCTTCACCATACAAATAACGTCACAAAACAGAAGCACACTGCACCGTCCTTACTGGCGAACCGACAGGTCAAAGTGCAGTGTGGCAAGGCACACGCAGAGGCCTCTAACGGACGACTGCAGAGTTTTGCAGATGCGGGAGTATCACTAGTGCAATAAGGGACCTTTACATTATCTCTCGTACGATTTTGGTGTTTATGTGTTTGTTCGTGCCCAAGTACTTTTCTTGTGAGTGCGCATTCCGACAGAGGGAGGATATGTACTGTATTTCCAACTTATTCAGTGCGTACGCGTTCCGACAAATGGCGGACATGCAGTTTGTACTTCGCACAGACGCCCGCGCGCCGCTTGTGGACTGTTTTCCGCAGAGGGCGGTAAATTCGAAAGAGGGCGCGCTTGTGACGGCCACTGATGCGCATGCAATTTCGCGCCAATATTTGCTACAAAGGCGGCGTCGAGAACTAGCAATCTCGAGTGGAACGCACTCACCTGAAGATGGCTCAACGATTGTCAGCCGAAATATCGTGGCAAGAAGTCGACGAAATCCGGCTACAATCCCGAAACTTTATGAAACATTCCGTACGCTGAGAAATTATCAAGAATCAGGCCGAATACTGTCTTTGGACATATTATTCCATTGTTTCTGGACCTATCCACATCGTCCTCCAAGAGTTGTCATTTTTCTTCCTCATATAAACGGTTTGATTGGTTGTGGAATGTCTGGTAGGTTAACGACAGATAGTCGTTACTTAATTTCCAAAATTTAGGTAATAAACTTCTTTTAAAAAAAATTAATAACCCTACAGGTTGAAAATTTAGAGCGCAAACATGAAAGTGATATATACAGCCCCTGATAATCAGATCCGATTTGACAACAATAAATCCCAGCAAGTTATAGTAATATAAAAATTATAGTACCGCACAGAACAGGTATACGATCAGTTTCACTGAATAAAGAAGCAGCACTCGGTCGCAAATTAAAAATTGTTTAACCTGGTTTCGGCAATGACTAAGATTGCCATTAGAAATTATAAAATAAAACAAGTCACATAATAAAATATACTACTCAGCTGTAAAGTTTACGTCACAATGTTTAAAAAGAAATTTTGAGAAAATGCTAGCCACTACGGGCTAGTTTTTTTATATATAAAAAAAGAAAAAAAACATTCTGACGTAAGCTTTACAGCTGAGTAGTGTATTTTATAATGTGACTTGTTTTATTTTATAATTTCTGATGAAGCCTATCTTAGTCATCGCCGAAACCAGGTTAAACAATTTTCAATTTGCTACCGAGGGCTGCTTTTTTATCCATTGACGTTGTTAACGGTCGCTGACAATAGCTGCAATGTTTAAAATTTTACGATAAATTTCTCTCAAAATTTTAAGGTAGCAGTCCACTGTTTTTTAAGTTTAACTGCAGTGCTGAGAAACAGATTTTTAATATTAACTGCAGTGACTTATTTGACAATCAAGTAGAAATAGAACCAAATTATAGTAGAAAACTAGGGGCTTCGCCAAATTTAAAACCTCTTTTCTTCAAAATTTCCTTAGAAAATAAATAACAGTAAACTGGTTATAATGGTACAACGTTTGATGAAATTTACATAAAGAAGCCCACCAATAAATTTAAATTTAAGATAGTTCTAAAAGTTTTGGTTTTAAAGCTCATATGTAACAACAACATTGAAGGTTAATAACACGGAACCGGACGCAATTGCATTAAAATCTGCGTGCGGAACTAAATCAAGGACACAATCAATAGAGTGGGGTGCGCTATCGTCATTTTAACTCAACGCTAGTGGTGGACCAGCCAAAATTGACGGCACGGCATAACTAACCCGCCCTCTCACAGGTTAAATAGCAGCGGGCGCATGAACACACATTACGGAAAGGACAGCATGTTGGCCAACTTGGATGAAACCAAACAACTGCCAAATTACATTCACGAGATGGGCAGGAACACGCACGTGAAAGAAAAAGGATACTGCCTGTACATACGCCTCAACCCCGGGCATATAACAGTGAACAAACGGGCACTAGCCAGATAAAGACTCCAGACAAACTCACTAATCAAATTTGAAAATATATTAAAATAGCCTTACGGCGATTTTTATGAGAACCAAGGACGAACACTGGTCATTTAGGACACAAGAATCGAATAACACCAAGACGAACACATTCGTCAAGAATAATCGATGGAGTTCGAGTATCAATAACTAAGTACACTCTAATAGTATAAACCAAACGCACATTAGGTCATGGCAGCATACTGGGGGGACTGTAACAAGTATAACTGCCCAGAAAGCAATTACACTAGTAAAGAAGCACTTAACTCAAGGATTTCAGATGGAAACAGAATATTCTTGCACAAAAGCTTAAATTAATGCACCTCCTCTGGCAGTGAGCTGAACGGCGAGGCATGTATCATCTGCAGAAGTTAATGAAACAAAAGTGCACCGACAGACAGCGTGAGCTGATGTTAACTCTCGTCAGCACAAACACGTGACATCACGCCACTACACGGTTAGAGTCGCCTATCGGGTGAGCTCCAACATCTCCAAAGTACCAGCAACTTGAATATAACGTAAACGGTGCGCGCCACGGCGGAGCGGCCGAGCGCATTGAGGCGCTGTGCTATGATGTGCGAGGCCGTTCCCCGTCGAAGGATCGAATGCCCCCTCGGGCTTAGATTCTTGTGACGTCTTTAGTATAAGCTAGTTCATAAGTAGTTTGTAATTTTGGGGAGTGATGACGCCGTAGTTAAGTCCCATAAGCTTTACAAACATTTGAACATATTTCTTTGAAAAGGTGCCCTGATAGCAACGCACATTCATTTAATGACTCTCACTCTGTCATAGCAACGTCATCTCTCTGACTACTTGCCGTCACTCCATCCCCACCGACCATCTCTCTCT
This sequence comes from Locusta migratoria, assembly GCA_026315105.1. Taxonomy (NCBI): domain Eukaryota; kingdom Metazoa; phylum Arthropoda; class Insecta; order Orthoptera; family Acrididae; genus Locusta; species Locusta migratoria. Next base: position 903,229,866 of record CM048744.1, on the reverse strand, counting down.
GCGTCGCGGAGGCACATCCCATCAAAAAACGCTGTCGCGCAAGGAGCATACTAGGTAAAAGCGCCATCAACGGTGAGACCAGGAAGCACGATCGATAATAAGATTACGCCTGAATACTTGCGCCAACACCACGCAGGAAATACAAGACAATGCAAGAAGTATGGTTAATTCGACCGGCATAAGAAAAACACTTTGTTATGAGACGGGAAGGAGGAAAATATAAGAAAAGGAAACTCCAAAGAGAAAGCAAAAGAGTTAACGTGGCTCACACACAATCTTGGCCATTAAAATTGCTACACCACGAAGATGACATGCTACAGACGCGAAATTTCAGAGCATTCCCACAATTTTGGCACCGGTGGCGACACATACAACATGCTGACATGAGGAATGTTTCCAACCGATTTCTCATACAGAAACAGCAGCTGACCAGCGTTGCCTGGTGAAACGTTGTTGTGATGCCTCGTGCAAGGAAGAGAAATGCGTACAATCACGTTTCGGTCTTTGATAAAGGTCAGATTGTAGCCTATCGCGATTGGAGTTTATTATATCGCGACATTGCTGGTCCCGTTGGTCACGATCGAAATACTGTTAGCAGAATATCGAATCGGTGGGTTCAGAAGGCCAATAAGGAACGCCTTGCTGGATTCCAATGGCCTCGTATCACTAGCAGTCAAGATGACAGGCATCTTATCCGCATGGCTGTAACGGAACGTGCAGCTACGTCTCAATCCCTGAGTCAACAGATGGGGAAGTTTGCAAGACAACAACAATCTGCACGAACACTTCGACGACGTTTGCAGCAGCATGGACTATCAGCTCGGAGACCATGGCTGCGGTTACCCTTGACGCTGCATCACAGACAGGAGCGCCTGCGATGGTGTACGCAACGACGAACCTGGGTCATTTTTTCGGATGAATCCAGTTTCTCTTTACATCAACATGATAATCGTACCCGTGTTTGTCAAAATCGCGGGGAACGCTCATTGGAAGCGTGTATTCGTTATCGCCATACTGGCGTATCACCCAATGTGATGGTATGGGGTGCCGTTGGTTACACATCTCGATCACCTCTTGTTCGCATCGACAGCACTTTGAAAAGTGGCCGTGACGACCCATGTCTCTACCCTTCATTCGATCACTGCGAAAACCTACATATCAGCAGGATAATGCACGACCGCATGTTGCAGGTCCTGTACGGGCCTTTCTGGATACGGATAATGTTCGACTGCTGCTCTGGCCAGCATATTCTCCAGATCTCTCACCAATTCAAAACATATGGTCAATGGTGGCCGAGTAACTGGCTCGTCACAATACGCCAGTCCCAACTCTTGATGAACTGTGGTATGGTGTTGAAGCTGAATGGGCATCTGTACCTGTACCTGTACACGCCATCCAAGCTCTGTTTGACTCAATGCCCAGGTGTATCAAGACCGTTATCACGGCCAGAGGGGGTTGTCCTGGGTACTGATGTCTCAGAATCTATGCACCCAAATTGTGTGAAAATGTTTTCACATGTTAGTTCTAGTATAATGTAAATTGTTCAACGAATACCCGTTTATCATCTGGATTTCTACTTGGTGTAGCAATTTTAATGGCCTGTAGTGTATATCACAAATGCTCTATTAGATTCACGTCCGGAGATTGTGCTGGCAAGGATGCGTCATGTGTGGTCGAGTATTATCCTGTCGGATAATCAATTTGCTGTTGGCAGAATGGAAAAGTACTGAATATACCAAGCATTGATCAGCTTTCCTCTATGAACACCAAAGACGAACGAGAGTGGGACCTAAGGTGTGGACCTAGAACGAATGCTCCCTACGAGACAGGATTCGCCAGGTTCGCGTCAAGAAGCAGCTGTCATCACTCAAGACCAGGGCCTGTATTCTCATTTCGGAATGATCCTCTGACGGCACCAGTCCAGTCATACTCTTCGATTACGTGCCATGAGTGGGAGACGGGCCAGAGGCGTGCGTGCCCATAGTCTCACTACTAATAACCGGTTTCAACAGTTCCTGATGCACTTCGGGCTCAGAAATCCTCCTGTATGTGCTGCTGCAGCCGTGTAGTCTTCCACTGCTTTCCTTATGGATCAACCTGATTGAGAACTGTTCATTGAAGACTTTCGAAACAGTCGTCACAAAGGGTTTTGAATGTTCAGTGACCATTGCAACCAGAATCGTTGTACAACTGACCCAGCACGATCACCAGAAATGGCAGCATCGTTGCACAACTGACGCACAACGATCGACTGGAATGGCAGTTCTACAAAAGGGCGATTCCGGAACGTGGAAGACCCCTTTCAAACTCGCTCAGTGTGCTGTAGGAAGCATACGTTTGCTTCCCACGTTGATATCACACTGAGTTTTGTGGTTGTGAACATTCCCTATTAAGGAGTACATAATTATGGCACTCTGGCAGCTATGTATTTCTGATATCTGTTAGTGGACGACGTTGAACATCTACTATCTCCCATGTGGTATCTGCCGCCATCGGATCAAATCTACGTTGTCTTTCCAGGTGGACTACTCTTTTTGGCAGACTCAGAGCAATTTGAATGTGATTATTTTTCTTTAATCTTTAGAACACATTTCTACGATGAATAGCTATAACGCAACTTATTCGCACTGAGGATTCCACAACTTGAGACGAATTAGCCACTGGTTACTTGGTTTAGTTCGTTGACAACTAAATACGTACTATAAAGGATAATTCGTTTTCAAAGCTTGCATATCTGTGTATTTTCAAAAATATTACGTGTACAGATATGATTAACGAACGAATTGAAGCAAAGTCGTTCGCACCTTACATAGTAACAGACCTTCAAATAACATCGCATTCTCTAAGCTATGTCATAGTGCCACAGTGGACACCCCATATTATGCTATATTATCGCAATTAAGCACTACAGGGTTTATATAGCACTTTTTGGTCACCTTCCGGGTCTGCCGAGCGCTGTGGGCTAGCGGGATACACTCAGCCCTTGTAAGGCCTACTCAGGATGTACTTCATTGAGAAATTTAACACAATGGCTGAGAGTGTGGGGTGATGACCACTCACCCTGCCAGAAGGCGGAGGATGACACAGTGGCTTGACCGAGCTTACACAATAGCATCTTGCAGCTGGAAACACCACAACACGTTAGGTAAGGTGATCTTTGGGTCAAGAAAGTTCTTCGTTTAGGTTTTCAGATGAAGGGTTTCCACATTGCACGGCAAGCCTGTATTCCACATTATCTTCTCTGAGGACAAAAACGGCCCATGCAGGTTCTTGCGTGACACTGCAGAGAGCTCATTAAGCTCCATCGGATCTAGTGCATGCACTACAATTTCTTTAGGTTTGTTTTTTAGTTCGCCACACTCTCAAATCGTGGGGATTAAATTTCTTAGATAAATGGGAGGTTAGTTTGTCGTCTGAGGTCAGTTTTCTAGGTCAAATGTTAATCCTCAAGAGCTTTCCGCACTGTGATGCAAAATGCAAATTTGAAGGTGCCATCCAGAATCATCAATTCCTGTTTTATTATTCTTAAAATTTTAATTTATTGTTATTTTGCTATATTGGAACACCTTGGCTTAGCCGACCTGATTGTTTAGGATTTCAGAAGAAGCGATCGCTAGTCCATCTATAGCTGCATCATAAATTTCGAATGTTTGTAAACTTATCGTAACAAACTACTTAAACGGAGGACAACATATACATACCTATGGCCGAGGGAGGACTCGAACCTCAGGCGGGATAATTGCATCAGTATACAATTGATGAACCGATGGACCGATACTTTCCTGATAAAGGTCTCCCGGGTCACCGGGTGGCGGCGATGGTGTATTGCGACGTTTCGAAAGATGCCATACAAAGACTTCGCTTGAAGATAGGTAGTATGACAGTTCCCGAAATGTCGCGTTACATCAACGTCGCCACCCAGCTGTAGACCCGAAAGACCTTCAACAGCAGTACATGCCGGGAAAGCCTACTGTCGCTGATACTTTCCTGTATAAATTGCTTATAAGGTGTTGAGGCAAGTATTATTTTTGCATTATAAATATTTCTGAATTGGGTGCTCTTAAATCAAAATGGTTTCCTTCAAGTTGGTTCAAAAAGGAAAAACCTACTGATTTACGTGTTACTGAGTTGTGAAATGTTGCTTTTATGGTGGTCGAAAGGACTTAAGTGACAGAAGGACAAACCCAGAGCACACACTGTTGATCATTGAACTATAGCTAATTCTATTACAAGAGCTAGAACAGTACATTATACGGTAGAAACGGCCAATTTAAAACTTGACAGTAAGAGAAAATTCTCTTTTAAGATTTAAGTGTTCAGATAATCACAATAAAGGAGAAACGTGTCGTAGACGGTTAATTTACAGCAAATAACACGGTAATAATGCAAACAAAATTCTCTTTTAAATATTTAAGTACCCACAGAATTGCAATACAGGAGAAATTTCGCAAAAACAGGCAGTTTAAAACATAGACAATCAACTAACACGTTTACGACGACCGGCTGCAAACCCGAAATCTTTTTAACATTTGATTCGCAGGGAAAATTTCAAATTTCACATCAAATAGTACTGCGCATGCGCAAGTTCTGCGAAATGTCGCTTATACATGTCGCGTATATGGCCAAAAAGCTATATACAAAATATATAGGCGACATGTAAGACCGAGCGGTCTAAGGCGTCTCGCTACGCAGCGCACGGATGCTAGCCGTCGGAGGTTTGAGTCCTTCCTGGGGCATGGGAGTGCGTGTTTGTCCTTAGCTTAGTTTAAGTAGTTTGTAAGCTACGGACTGATGACCACGCAGTTTGGTCCGATAGAGTTACATGTATAGAGTTGACATGTTGACATGTATGAGCTGGAGGGTCGGCATACAAGTACTGTGGATTATTGTGTGAGGTAATGTATCGCGACATGTCAGTTTGACATGTCGCTCATACATGTCGCGGTACATGTATCCCAGTGTAAGCGTAGTTACCTTAAGAATGACACAGAACAGTTACGATAGAAGAAGAAGCAATTACATATACGATGTTGCTCGATTAAACTCCAGGGTGAATATGTAGCTATAAATGCCTAGTTGTCAATCTATCCATGAAAAAGTAATTTTAACACATGTCGCAATTGTTTTACAGTTGTCTCTCCTTCCCAACTCCTTCAGCATCATACTGGTATTCTAACACACTCATTTTTACGTAATAAATAAATCCAAAAGTAGCCAACACGGATCCATATAAATGTGTGTGTGTGTTTCTTCATACGACTCTCCAAGATTTCGAACGTTCTTATTGTAGCGTCCGTCACAGAAATCTGTTAAGTATTTCCGTGATAATCTCTAAGTAAATCCTTGACATAAAATTTCAGTTTTGTTATAATCAATCAGGGCTCTAAACACGAAACTACTGCTTCTTGGGTAAATACGCAATCCACCGAGCCTCGTGAACACGGTGGATATCGCAGCTGCGAAGAATTGCCGTGGTACACTCTTAGCAAACAGCGTTTCCACTAGTGTACACTACACTACCATCGGAGTATTCCTTGCCCATTGTTTTCGTTTACTAATGATCATTTTTAGCCGATTCTCGTAAAATATGTACCCTCTTATATATCTGTACTGCAACTGAAGGTTTTTTTGATTCTATGCCACTTGTGTTAATCCCTCGCAGAGCTTGTAATTAAAATAAATATAAATAAAATATTCTCCCTTTAGATGTGACGTGCACTGTGTAATAATGCATACATTCAGAAGTCGGCTATTTTGTTACCAGTAGAAACCGCGTCTACCTGTGGTCGGTGAAAGTGTAGGTACGACAGCAGAAGGTGTTTCCAATTTTTTGTCTCATCATAAACCTCCTCTTACTACCCCCCTCTACCCAACTCAAACAGAAAGAAAGTTTTTTTCGTTAAATTCTGAAACGGGACAACGGACGTTTGATTTTCACTCTGAATGCGGATATCATTGAGCGTGCCCGTTCCTTTAATCGATAGCTTTACCGTGGCACTTTGGTTTCAATATGATCGTGACAAACTTAACCTTCACTTGTTTATCTGAATGTCATGATGATAGGCCTTCGCTTGTTGTCAATTGTTTTCTAAGTGTGTTCCAGTAGACTAGAGACGGAATTTTATACAGTTGCATTGTTAACTATTCTGGGGATCATTTATCGATATTTTCACAAAACGTTTAGCCGTAACGGGTCAAATTACAGCATTACTGTTGTAATGAACCCTTCTTTTACATGTTACTTTATTAATTACCTGTTCTTATGTTACTATGTTTTTTTTTAATTTTGTTTTCCTTTTAATGTGGTTGAATATTGGAAATGTTTGTTAAGCTTATGGGACTTAACTACGGGGTCATCAGTCCCTAAACTTACAAACTACTTATCAACTACCTTATACTAATGACGGCACAAATATCCATGCCCGAGAGGGGATTCGTACCCCCGACCGTAGTGGCCGTGCAGACTGTGACTGGAGCGCCTCAGTCTCCTCGGCCACCGCGGACGGCTTGAATATTGGAGACCAATAATGAGTAAGAAGAGATTTAATAATAACAAAAATTTCTGCTTGGTGATTGTGATGTAAAATATTTATTTAAAAATACAATCAAGAAAAATTTCTATTTTTATTAATAATATTTTGGTGGTTTGTACACACGACACATAATGGAGTCTTCATATAATAAGGGATTAGTATTTTCTGAAGTACTGTTTCACATCCTTTGATAACCGATTATATATTATTTGCTTTTGTTGTGTAACTTCATAAAGAATTCCAAAAATAACAGAGAATTCCAAAATCTTAAACGTGGCTGCGTTTCTTCAGTGACCATTTATGAATTCCAATGGGAGTAAAACAGCCCAAGGTCTCAGAGACATTCGACCGAGATCTGTCTTACTACCATTTGACCTGAGGGTTCTGTTCTATGCTCTTGTGTCAATAGGCTTAACGTTTAGAATGAATTATTTCATGTATTGTTAATAAATGGTCATTTGAAAATCTACTAGTGTGCATGTGATACTCAGTACCAACTTTTCCTAATTCCTCCGACAACCGTGCAGCTAAGTGCGTAATTGCGCACCAGTCCATGTTACGTGACATACTTTTGTCTCACGCGCTGCCAAGTCCGCAATATTTAGAGGAAGTTAGTATTTTTAAGCAGTTTGCGGCCGTTTGTATGAGGAGGGCAGCAGCATGCTTGAAATTCCATCCCTTCCCCTGTTCGTCTCAGACCGGCATCGGCTCTGCAATCACGGAGCCAGAGTGATCTCCGACGGCAACTTTACGGGCACGCGGTAGCTGATGGGCACCTTGCGCGGCCGGAATCGAATCAACGCAGCCGATGCGATCAGCTCGCGATATCGGACCAGGGATCCGCTCCCCCGACGCATGCTCCCAGGAAATGCTCCCGCCAAACTGAATTGTGTTACGCCAGGCTCTCGAGAAACCAATACTGACGGATAACTTAAGATTTATTTTTCCTTTTACAGCTGATGAAGTAATTCAATTTCACCGACTGCAAACGTATTCTCCCATGTCCTCCCCCCTTCCTCCCCAACGTCTCAACAGGCTTCACAGAATAGTTCGACGGGAAATGGAAAGGAATGACGTCATCTTACATGTATTGGATAATATTAGTGATTGATTCTCTTCAGGACCTTATATTGTCACGCACAATGTTATATTACAGTTGATACAGCATTTCATGAAACACTGAAGTCTCACTTAGATGCAAACAGTAACGGACGCCCCCACCCTTGATTCTTTAAAAAATAAGGGAAATAAACAGAAAATCGAGCTTCCACGTACGTAACGAAACTTGTAATTATAAATTTATAATTAATGTGTCTGTTTGAGAGCAGTGAGTGCTCTCATAAACACTGGACAAGCTAGTTTCTTCATGAAACTGAATCTTTGTGATATCATATCTCCTGAATCAGAACCATTGAGTTAGACGTGTCCTATGGCGTGCGTCACAGATTCAGCGACCGTTTCTGACTTAGCGTTACTATTTCAGATCACGCAGTGGTTCCCAACCCGTGATCCGCGGACCGTCAGAGATCAGTAAGAGCCTCAGTATTGTCTGACACATATTTAAAAATTATAGTCTCTTCATATGGAGCCAAAGAAACTGGTACACCTTCTTTAATATCTTGCAGGGCCCACGGGAGCACGCAGAAATGTCGCAACACGACGTGGCATGGACTCGACTAATGTCTGATGTAATGGTGCAAGAATTGGCGCTAAGAATCTTGCAGGGCTGTCCATGAATCCGTAAGTGTATGAGGTGTCGGAGCTCTATTGTCAACAGCTTGTTGCAAGGGAAGCGGGATATGAAACTTCCTGGCAGATTAAAATTGCGTGCCTAAACTGGGACTCGAAGCTGGGACCTTTGCCTTCCGCGGGCAAGCGCACTACCGACTGTGCTATCCCGACACGATCAAGATGCCGCTTCACAACTTTAATTCCGCCAGTACCTCGCCTCCTACTTTCCAAACTTCACAGAAGTTCTCCTGCGAACCGTGCAAGAATAGCACTCCTGGAAGAAAGGTTATGGTAGAGACATGGCTTAGCCACAGCCTAAGGGATGTCTCCAGAATGAAAATTTCACTCTGCAGCCGATTGTGCGCTGATAGGAAACTTCATGGCAGATTAAAATTGCGTGCCGGAACCGGGACTTGAACCTGGGACCTTTGCCTTTCGCGGGCAAGCTCACTACCGACTGTGCTATCCCGACACGACTCACGATGTTGCCGCACAACTTTACTTCCGCCAGCACCTCGCCTCCCACTTTCCAAACTTCACAGAAGCTCTCCTGTGAACAATTCAAGACTCCTGGAAGAGAGGATATGGTGGATACATGGCTTAGCCACAGCCTAAGGGATGTTTCCAGAATGAAACTTGCAGCGGAGTGTGTGTTGATATGAAACATCCTGGCAGATTAGTCGGTAGTGGGCTTGCCCGCGAAAGACAAAGGTCCCAGGTTCGAGTCCTGGTTCCGGCATCTGTCAGGAAGTTTCATATTTGCCCACACTCCGGTGCAGAGTGAAAGTTTCATTCTGGAAGCGAGATATGTTCAATAATTTTCATGTATGTGGAGGTTATCAACCAGCGGAGGTGTTACTAGAGCCACTCTAGCAATTCTGGGCGTGTGGGAAGTTGGACTGTCCTCATGTGGTTGCCGAAGTCCATCAGAACACACAATGGACCTGAATGATGCAGGTGATCCACCAGGATGCATACGTACGTGTAATCTGTTAGTGTGTCGCTCCAATTAGACCCGCCCCACACCTTTACAGGGCCAGAAGCAGCCTGAACAGTCCCCTGCTAACATACAGGGATCAGGGATTCATGAGGTTGTCTCCATGCCGTTGGCAGCGCTAACCTCGAAGTGTTTACATACGCATGCATACACACGTTCCTTTGACCCTTCAGTGTTCATTTCCCTCCTCGTTCTACCAAAGCTTATTAAATTCTACAATGGTACAAAGTGTAAGAACACATTGTAATCCATAGTATCAAGACGTTGTAATACAACGTGTTGAGACGTTTTCTAGTAAAAAATCAATTTCAAGGAACAGTTTTCGAGAAATCGCTTTCCGATACTTCTGCTTTACCGCACAAATCATTTACATCCTTCTTTGCTGATGATTAAAAATAAATTCAGAAATCCATTGGAAGCAAGTCATTATATCACTATAGCCTTGAGCAACATTACTAGCCCAAGGAAAATCGAACTTGAACAGAACACACATAGTCTAAAGTCACGTTGATCCAAACCGAATTTAACTTTCTACAAAATATTTGTATTACAATGGTACCGTTAATGTGGATTACTTTAGAGTTTAAACGCAATATGGACAGAATTATTATTGCCAAGAAGAGAAAAACTGAAGTTCTGATCGAAAGTTGATGGATTTACATTATAGTTTGGCATCGTGCTTCTAAGTCTTTTTCAAATTTCATTTTTGCCCATCTTGCTGTTTGATATAAACGTTCGATGAGGGGGATATGTTTCATTTTCATTATTACATACGGCACAAATGTTCAAATGTTTGTTAAGCTTATGGGACTTAACTACGGGGTCATCAGTCCCTAAACTTACAAACTACTTATCAACTACCTTATACTAAAGACGGCACAAATATCCATGCCCGAGGGAGGATTCGAACCCCCGACCGTAGTGGCCGTGCAGACCGTGACTGGAGCGCCTCAGTCTCCTCGGCCACCGCGGCCATACGGCACAGATTAAGTGAAGTATAACATAATTAAAAAATGTTTGTTGACGTAGAAACACATTGCGCATACTGTGTGCAGGCTTGATTTTAGCTCATTTATAACACGGGATGAAACGACGAGTAGATTTCATTTAAAACTGAGAATAAAACATCTCAATGCATTCTCAAGATATTTGTTTACCCGTTTCTGTGTAACCGGACTCGGCGGTTGTTGCTAAATTATTATCATGCCATTCCTGGAAAAGTATTATGTGAACAAATTGCCTTGCGACATGGTGCAGTCTATTTACTCTCGGTCAGTGACCCGAGTCTCATAACCACACTGTCGACGAACGTTGAACCCTAATTTTTTTTCCTTTTTTCGATAACTGAGTGAATTTATTTTTATTAGTCATGTCTGTATTTTCACCGATAATCAAGCAAACTGTCAATAGATATCCATACATTTGTGGTCCGCTCAAAAGTGGCTTTCTGGGCAGATATGTATCGCCACGAACGACAACGTCAGGAGACCTATGCAACGAGCTGTGAGCACTTTCACAGACTGTGCACTGAGGTACAAAGCAGAAGCCTAGCAGACACTCTCCTGTGGAGAACTATAGGAACAAAACTATGTGGCCCCATGAATTAATGTGAGTAGGTCAGTGGTTTCTCGGATGTGGTGACAGTTTATGCCGACGTAAACCGGACCGATCACGTGGGACATCAGAAGGAGATGACTGTTATGTAGCTTCAAGAGGACGTCGACACCATCGGCGAGACTAGGGTCTGACCCCGCATCATCCAGTAGAAGACTTGTAACAAGGCAAACAAACTATCGAAGATTTCGGCTGAGTGGAATTTATTGTCGGAGTCTTTCTGTATGCGTACTCCTGACGCATCTTCACAAAAGGAAACATCTCGGGTGGAGTCGCCACAATGCCACCTGAACGCCTGAACAATTTGAAGGTGGAACAAAGTAGCAGCAGCTATATGGAAGTTATTTATTAAGTTTCTCGCAACCGGTTTCGGTGTTACATCATCTTCAGGCTCCCGGTGTCAGAGCACATTTGAAAAGAGTAGCCGTAAATTTCTTAGTCTATACCTGTCAAAAACTCGACGACGACAACTGAACAATGTTCTTTCCACGTCTTATGGGTACTAATTTGACCAAGAGAGAGGCTTCTGACAGATTCGTTTCTGATTGAGAACGAGGACCCACTCAATGTACAAAGAGGCCGATAGACCAGTGTAGAAGAGGAACCCTAATGGCGTCTATTGTGAAATTGAACGGGTGAATCGGCAACACTTATACGCTGTCAGGTATTTTGATGCGGGCTTGTAACTTAATATCAAATTGTTGCAAGCTGATGTGCGCCCCGACTTCGTACTGATGGAGGACAATGCTTGACCGCAAGGAGCTCGGTTGTTTGATGTTACCTTTGGATCGGAAGATATTGTACTCCAATACAGTACGAGGGGGATGCACTACAGAGACGGGTTACATCAAGGCAGCACCTACGAACCACTCTATACGACATGCGAGCTGCTCTTCAGGAAAAACAGATTGATGATATCATTCGCTTCTTGTTCAAATGTTCAAATGTTTGTATAGTCTATGGGACTTAACTACGGGATCATCAGTCCCTAAACTTAAAAACTACTTATGAACTGATCCATCATATTTCCGGCTTGCAGCCGGATCATGTTGACTTCTTCCAACGATATTTCGGCCCGAAATATGATGGATCAATCAATACGCTGGGAAAACTTCAAGATATACTTATGAACTACTTACGTACTAGGACGGCACAAATATCCATACCCGAGGGGGGATTCGAACCCCCGACCGTAGTGGCCGCGCAGACCGTGACTGGAGCGCCTTAGCCCCTCTGCCACCGCGGCCGGCATTTGCATCATGCTCCGTGATTGTCAGATATATATAGCTGCCAGTGTTGGTAACACCCGAATTCAAAATGTTTGTAAATCTGAGGGAATTAACTATGTTGGTCACAGTTCTTAGATTTACAGACTACTTAAATTAACTTAAAGTAACATATGCTAAGGACAACACGGAAAACCGTGCCCGAGGGAGGACTTAAACCTCCAACGTCGAGCAACCACGAGCTCCGCATCAAGGCGCCTTAGAACGCTCAGTCACTCCACCGTGGCGTAACACCCTATACTGAACACATTACCCAGTTGTCGGTAGGTGTGTGCAAATACATGAAGTAGGAAAAGGCGAAGAAAAATTTATTGTGTGACATTATGCGTGTTAGAGTTGTTTCCTGTAAGTATTCTTTACATTGTTTCTACTTTCTCATCACCCGTTTATACCGTTTTGTGGGAAAATAAACGCAACGTGTCAAAATTTCCGTTGTAAGAGTACACCTGTCGCTGTATCTTAGTTTGATTTAACGTAATGTATATATTGTCTTAAATTTGTTTATTTCATGTATTTTTCATTTGTTGTATGCTAGATATATTTCTTATGTAACGTCATTTTCTATATTGAATCATTTAGTGTAAACCCGCATGAATGCAAGGACATTCTTATGCTGTAAGTTAGCAATGCGCCAGAGACAATGTTGAATCTGTTGTAAAGACTGTCTTTGCCACAGAAGTAGTAGCTGTGAGTGTCGCGTTGCTGAAGCAGTCGCGGTGCGGACTCGTCAAAGTAAAGACATAAATGCAGTCGCGGAGCGGACTCGCTATAGTAAACACGTAGATGTTTTGTTGATGGTGCAGAGGCACGGTAGGCGCAGTGTGGCGCGAGTTTTATGCAATTGCAACACGCCTGAGAGGCGTACTGTTTAATGTATTGAACGAAGTGCGAAATAAGTTTATTTATACTCCATCAGTGTAATCCTTTTCCATGTGTGCAAGAAAAGTAATTGTTTGGTATCAAGTCTATTGTCACCGAGTGTGATCTTTGTTGTAGTAAGAGTACCTATTGTAATCATATCTGTCTTGTTTGGACTTCACGACGAAGACGACGAAAGCAGATGAGTACTTTTGTAACATTTTATTTTGTATGCATGTAAATGCAGTGTCAACCCAATCAGAACTTTGATTCAATTATACACGACTTATTTTGAAACCAGTCTTAATTTTGTAAGTAGTTATAGTCACCCCGTTATCACCATTATTAGATTATGTTGATTATGCAAGCCTGTACATTGACTAACAAGTTCAATCATTTTCAAAGTAATTACGATCAGTCCTAAAGAAATTGCTAGACGATTTAAAGAATTGCTAAACGTGTTACAACCACAGAGACTAGTAATTTAAGTGCAAGAGAGTTTGCAAGTAAAGTAAATTTGGTTTCATTTACATAGAAAGTAACCAGGCTAACAGTATTCAAAGTATTACGGTAGTTTTAGCAGACTTGACTGAAGTAATTTTTTATGAAATACGTTGAATGCCAAACTCTGCTCAGCCAGTTACACGCGTACGCTACCCAGGCCCTGGAAACAATTAAAAAAAAAAATAGTTTACGTAAAGTTTTATAAGGAACTTGAATGCTTTAAACAATAATATCAAAATTATTGAGAACTTTGACTGTAGTATTTGTGAAGTTCATTGCACCACGGAGTTTCACTGTATTGAGCTATTATCATTGCAATCAGAGTTTATCTGCTATTACAATTTTGATTATAACACGAACACGCCATCACCACTACATGAATTCTGACACAATTTATTAGTGAAGTTGTGCTGTTCGTGAATCGTAAGAGGTGCTAGTTGGAGGCAGTAGTCAATGCTAAGTCAGATAGGGCCAAGCTTAATTAATTACCACAGTGATTGTTTCAAGTTAATTAATATCTTTTTTTTATTCAAAATTTTTAACTTTCACTGCGAAAGTGTTGTTGCGACCCATTAGTTGTGATTTGCTACAACATTCAATAACGAAATTATTATTACTAGAGTATACAATTACGCATTCTAAATTTTGAGATTATTTGACGACCTCCAACAGGCAATATTCTTACACCGTTTGTTAGTTTAGTTTGCAATAACTGGGTAATTTTGTGGTAGCATATAAAGAAATTGTTAAATCTGTAAAGCAATCTTCAGAATTTGTCTTACACTGTATAAGGAGCACACCCGCCTCAACTAGGAAAAGATAGCGTCCAGCTTCACTACTCGTTCCACTTTCCTGAGCAAATATTTGGCATGTCAATATTTCCATGCTTTTTGTACTGACACAGAATAACAGAAAGTGATTGTCAAAAACAGAGGAGACTTTGCTAGCTCGAGAGAGGAAGTGGCAGAAATAAATAGATGAGGATAGGGGAGGCAGTGGATAGGAAAAAAAAAGAGATGAGTGGAGTTCATACATGAGCTATGGGGGTCTTCATTTCCCCAGACCGCTGAGATTTAACAACAAAAACCTTGAATATAACGAGTGGTGTTGAATTAAAAAATATGCTGTGGTCGGGATTCGAACCCGGGACCTCATGCTTACCACGCAGAAGATTTCAACCACAATGATTAGCGGTCGTTTGCTCATGATCGTTCTTGGTCGTTCGTTGAGCATAGGCTCAGCTTTTTTATTACGCGCTGAGCCACGGTGCCCGGCAAACCGCTCAGCTAACACAGCGTGCGGCTACACGGACTGTGTTTAGTTACAGCAGTGAACATGGTGATCAGTAAGGGACAAGTTACTCTTTAACCCTAAGAAATAGATGTTTTAGACGTTTTTAATACTTTTCTATTTTGCAATTGTAATTTAGAATGAGTTGTTTTTAATTGTTATTAACGGATCTGAATAGGGGCAGCTGACCCAAAACCGAACGTTTAAGAAATATAAGCGAGCTTAACACTGGCGTCGAAGTATTTCATTTAAATAAGTGTCACGGTAACTCCCTTAAGACACAGGTATCTGGATTTGATAAAATAGTGTCCTCTCCCATCTATTATACTCTCGTATTGAATTTTGCTGTTCTAGGAGTCACAATCTCTGTGGTCCTCGGCATTTGTAGAGAAGAGTATATGATGACTGAAGAGAGCATTAGCAGACTGTAAGAAAGGAAGCAAAAGTTGCAATGTCAGAGAAGGAGAAAGGGACAAAGGCAGACTGAAAAAGGCAATGATGGAGCCAATGTTAAAAATGTTTGAGTGGAAGGTATGAAGAAAGTGACACTGGGTGTCAGTGAGAGAAAACGACACAGACGAAGAGGTAGAAGTATGTAGACAGTGATGGGTACTTCATTAAAAGACTGCATTAATGTAATGTGAATACCAACGGTGAAGTTTTGGTGAGGAAAGCGGTATGAGGTAGCTGGTATCCACTTTTCTGTTGTGAGTCTTTGAAACAAAACGTGTAGTTTATTTAATCTGACAGGGACATTTTCCGCTGGTGAAAGAAAGGAGTAATAGTTCGTAAGCTTTATTTAACCCACCCCGAAGCGGTTCAGCGCATTAACACTCCAGCTAAATCTTGATGTGGGCGGCGGATGGTAATCGGCGCCCTTCCTAACGGAAGCAGAGCGTGCTAGGCGCCCCGCCCTATCGCCCTGTGACACTGACGAATTGCCGCCTTCAGAGTTTGCTACGTAGGTGACTGCACGTCCCAGGAAGGAAGGCTAATTTTGACGTACACGGAAAGCGAAATTCTGTGATGGCCACTTAAACGAAGAGAAAAATTGAAGGAGGCAGGTGAAAGCAGCAAGTGACGATAGGCGGTGTCTAGCAGATGGCGGACATGAACTATGTCATTCGCGACGATGATGAGGAAATGGTGCGTAAAGCATGAAAATCAGGAGGTCAGATGGAAACCAGCACTAACAAAAAAGGAAAAGCAGAAAAGTGGAATATAGAGAGCCTGGCAACGGAAATGAATTTAGGGGTAGTATGGTAGAAAGGGAAGAATTAGATGAAGATGTTAATACGAGATACGGTACTGCGAGACGAATTTGACAGAGTACTGAAAGATATGGGTCAAAAGAACGCCTCTTCAGTGGATGATATTCACTCTGATCAACTAACATCGTTGGGCCAATCATAAAAAACTATTCTACGTTGTGTGCAAAATGTACGAGACGGGGGAAACGCCCTCAGACTTCAGGAAGGGTATAATAACTCCAATCCCAAATAAATTAATAACAGGCAAGTGTAAAAATTACGGAAGTATCAGTTTAAAAATACTATAACCAATTATTTAATGAAAAAACTGGTAGAACAAGACCTCGGGGAAGAGCAGTTCGGATTTATAAGAAATGTAGGAACACGCAAGGCAATACGAGTTATCTTAGAAGACAGGTTAAGGAAAGGCTAACCTTTATTTTTAGCTTTTGTAGATTTGGAGAAAGCTTTCGACAATGTTGAATCGAATACACGGTTCCAAATTTTGAAGTTATCAGGAGTAAAATATAGCGGAACGAAAGTTTAGAATCGAAGAGCATATAAGGGACATTGTGGTTGAAAAGGAAGTAAGGCATTGTTGCAGCCTTTCCCCAATGTTATTCAAGCTGTACACTGAGCAAGTTGTGGTGGAATGTAAGGGGAAATTTGGAGAACGATTTAATCCTCAGAGTGAAGAAGTAAAATCATTGCTTTTTCTGATGCCATTGCAATTCGGCTAGAGACAGAAAAGGACCTGGAAGAGCAGTTGAACGGAATGGAAAATGTGTGCATAGGAGCGTATAAGATGAACATTAACATTGGGGCGCAGTCTAAGAAAATCAGGCGATGCTGAAGGAATTATTCGGTAATGAGACAATGAAAGTCGTAGATGATTTTTGTGATTTGGGTGACAAAAAAAGTCTACAGGATGAGAATAGGAAGAAAATAATTTATGAAGAAGTGAATTTTGTTGACATTCAATGTTAATTTACATGCCAGGAAGTCTTTTTAGAAATCATTTTTCTGTAGTGTGGTATTGTACGGGGGCGAATCTTGGACGCTGAGTCCAGGCAGAAAGATGAAAGAAATTTTCTAAATATGGTCCTACACACGAATGTTGAAGATTAGGTGGGTAGATCGCGTAACCAAAGAGGAGATGCTAAACACAATTGGATTAGAGAAAAAAGAGGGGTAAAAGTCTCAGAGGGAGACCTAGAGACTAATATTGTAAGCAGGTTAAACAGGTTGTAGGTTTCCGCTGTTATTCAGAGATGAAGAGGCTTGCACATGACTGACTCTCTCTCTCTCTCTCTCTCTCTCTCTCTATCTATCTCTTTCTCTGAGACACGCACATACAACGCGCACACACATACACATCCGCGCGCGCGGGAGGGGGGCAGGTCAGCGACCGACTGCAGGTGTTTGTTTACTTGGCGGCGTTATTGACGCACTGAGACCGAGGAGCAGCTCGGTATTTGCAGCAACAGCTCTCCCTTAACACTATAATGGTCGCGTAAGATCTCACAGAGACTTGTTCCCGGAATAGGCAACCCGCGCATCAGCAGACCTAAATATTCTATAGTTAATTTTCACAAAATAGAAGTTCATTACCTAATATTGTAGTATTTACATGTTTTCCCTCGATTTGTTTACTTATTCACTGCAACATTAGAGGTTAATTAAAGATAACGGAGGAATGTTGTCCGGCAACTAACGGATACAATGCGACCACCAATGCTCCTCCTAGTAGCACGATCATTACAGTGTTGATGTTGACCTCATGAACATTGTGTGATTTCTATACATTTCTGCATAAATTTACAACGTTGCACAGAATAAACGTTTTTACGTTTGAACTGAAATGTTATGCGTACTGGCTCCAAACCCCAAATAAATCTAGGTCTGACGCCTAAAGGAGTAGTTGATGCAAGATGATAAAGTGCTGTATATGTGGTAATCGTAGTAAAATCTCTGTGACAACATTACTCAGTTTAAATAACTTACCATTACATCTCTTGTATTTAAAAAAAAATTAAAAATCGCGAGCTTCTGTGAGGGTTTTTTAACTTTTTAAAGTTCTAGAAATTTCTGTACATTATCTTACTTGAATATACGCTAATGTGAATGACGTACATAGAAGAGATTGTTGTGTTCCTAGGTGGATGTACGCCATGATAAATATCTTAAATTATTAACTCTTAATGTTACTGCTCGAAGAAATAAATCTATGCACTTTCGGAATGTATGAATTTGATGAGTCAGTGATTCATAATAGCTGCCATTTATCATATTACGCAATATATATAATTTCAGTTTATGACAATTTATTTGAATTTAATGAATCTTATTACTTTGGTCAGTCATCACGCTAGACATCTGGAACCAAAATGTGGGAAACAGTTGTTCAATGCGTAATGGAATTGATGCCTGATGGAAATCGTGCCCCGTGGTATAGACGTCCACGCTACATTCATCTGGTTCCAAAGTACTATCATTTACAAAGAAACGAAATCCGATTTCTTCCGAAAACAATATCTGATGTTGTTCCTATGTGCAGTACCGTCATTCCGTACACAATTATCGTCTAACATGTTTCTATACGTTATTCAAAGGTACGGATCGCATGGAACCTTAGAGTTATAAGTAAAACAGGTAAATAACACCGGAGAGCGATAAAAATACATTGCACCATGAAAAATGAGTCATTATTCAAAAACAAATAACTCCTGAAATTCCTCCTGGCGTAAAACTATCACAAATTGTTCAACATACATGAAAAATGTTCTGCAACTCTTGTTGCATATGCTTACTCTGGACAGCCTGCAGCTGGCACTGTTGCGCTACATCGCAAACGACGCTTGCGTAATGTCCTCAATCGATGCAAGTTTCAGTCGTAGTATTTTGTGCAGTTGTCAGGGTATTATGTTGAAACTAAGTGAATTCGAACATGATTTCAACGTTATGCTTCACGTAATAGGATTAATTTTTAGGAGAAGCTGCAGCCGAAATGGTCGGTGTTTCAGGAATCACCGGATTAAAGATTTTTCCACATACAGGGAAGCGAAGAAATATAATACGGTAACTCACAAACTTGGAGAAGAATTAAAAAAAAAAATATCGCGAATGATTTAATTCGGACAGAGACAATATAGGACCTGGAGGAGCAATTGAATGCATACGAAAGGAGTGTATAGGATGAACAACGGAAAGCTGCGGTGGAGTGGTCGAGCGGTCTAAGGCGCCTTGATGCGGAGCTCGCGGTTGCTCACCGGCGGAGGTTCGTCCTCGCTCGGGCATGTGTGTTTTGTGTGTATGTGTGTTGTGCGTAGCTTAAGTTAGTTTAAGCAGTTTGTAAGTCTAGAGTCATAACCGCATATGTTAAGTCCCTTTGATTTGCAATAATTTGACTATTTTTGAACAAGTGAAATAGAAGGGTAATGGAAAGTGCTCGAATTAGGTTACGTGATGGTGAGGGGATTATATTCGGAAGCGAGACAGCAAAGATGGTATATAAGCTTAACTTACGGTGGTCGGAATACAGCAGATATAAAATACATAATTGCAAATAAAAGAAAGCCACTCCTGGAACAGAGAAATTTGATAAAACCCAGTGTTAATTTAAGAGAGGAATTTCAGACAAATGCCTTACCAATGGACGTAACAAAGTACATTGAGGAAGAATGGGAGAAAGTTCAAAAATAACTATGGTGTAAGCAGCAGAAGGAGCGTGCGGGAGAACGAACAGTAAGACAAGGAGGAAAGAAACTCTCTGATGGAATAGCAGAATGAAGGAGGAGGTTTCAATGAAGAGTGGGGCATTTCGGACAAGGTTCCATTAGAGAACGGAGGAAGAAAGAAAGCAATACGAACAGAAGAAGAAAAGAGCAAAGCGACTGGTACGATAAGAGTAAATGAAGAATGGCCAAAATGGTAGGAGAGTGAGTGGAGTAAGAAGATTATGGAGTAATTCGGATAAGAAGAGAAGCACAGTGGAAAATATTAGGATGATCAATGGAACCGAATGACGCCTGTAGAATGTGAAGGAAAGCGTGGATATATGGAAGGAATACTTGTAGGAGTTACTCAGTCCAAATGGAAACATGGAGAAGGCAAATGAACGAGTTAGAGGGGTATGGAAGAGAAGAAAACACTGGACGAAAATGGATGAAAACATCAGGGCAATGAAAGGAAGGAAAACACCGAGAGTGTATGAAGGAAGTGTAGCGATGATTAAGATGGATGGAAATGAGAGTGAAGGGGCTCTATCGAGTCATGGAAGTGGTATGACAAGAAGCAAAGACCCTGAAGAATGGAAGAAATAAGGAAGAAAAAATGGTTCAGAATTATAGGGGAATCACTCTGATGTGACATGAAGCCAAGATATTCGATTTTGGACGGGAGAGTACTAAAGAACGTGGGAGAGCCTTGAGACAGTAAACACATTTTATTAGACCACCAACAATATCTACAATGTATCTGATTTCAAGAGGAGCACAATAAATAAGAGAAGGATCTGGTGCTCGTTTTACTCGATATTGATAAAGCTTATGACAATGTCAAATGTGCAAAGTGTAGAAAACCTTTTAGTAAAACTGTGGGAAGATTGAAAAGAAGTACAAAGAAACTGTGAACTGCTTGGAAGTAGGAGGTGACAAGACGGATTGGTTCAGAAAGAAAAAGAGATTAATAGAGGGAAATGCTCTGTCTCCTACACGTTACCTCACTGTGATGGAATACTGAATGGCAGTACAATGTGGTAAAGGAAATATAAGAGCAGTAGTGTTTGTGGATGACGTAATTCTGTTTGGTAATAGAACATTGTGAATGTATGGGAGAAGGTCGTAAAGAAGTATTATTTTAAATCCTTTGCAAAGAATGTGATGGTGACTACGAAGAATTATAAAATCTAATGATACGCGGAAACGAAGAATGCTTACACTTTTCAATGGAATACATCACATAAGGTCAGTGATAGAGGAAGAGAGGCTAATGGACTCTTGCAGATTGTAAGAGACGTACACCAAAAGAGCAAACATATATATCGATTATGTTCCAAGACTCACACATGCATAGTAAACGTGGGTGATGGAAAAGAGAGCTACAGTGTAGTGGACTAACGATCTAAGGCACCTTACTCGCCTCCCTCGGGCACTGGTGTGTGTGTGTGTGTGTGTGTGTGTGTGTGTGTGTGTTGTCCTTAGAATAAGTTTGTAAGCTTAGGGATTGACAACCGTAGAAGACCCTTGGATTTACAAACATTTGATTTCTATGAATAAGAGAAAGGCGAGCAGGATATGGGCGTCCGAGATGAAAATTAAGAGGATTACGATTGACGAAAACGACAAAGTATGAAATGAAGTAAGGGAAATTTTTGAAGCGATTCTTCTAAAGATGACCACAGAGGAATCTGAAATTGTATGAGCTTGTCTAGAGAATGAAGGATGACAGAATTCCAATAAAGTTACAAGCGATGGAAATGGCAGGTAATGGGTTATGAATAAGACTAAGATATAGGCGGATTGCGTATATGAAGGAGTGCAGAAAAGAGGGATATAATGGATCACAGTGCAGAGAGAAGAGAGAGAGAGAGAGAGAGATGGTGGAAGGATAGTAATCGGTGGAGAGGCATTTGTTGCATGCAGACTCAACCGATGGCGGCGAACTGCAGACGTTAATGATGGCGATAATTATGATGATGAAGATGATGACTAATATTAATTTTAAGTCTGAGAAATAAGGAGGTACTGAAATGGAGAGAAAAGAAATTTTTGGCATATTTTGACTAGAAGCAACGTGTTTGTGGGACATTCTAAGACACGAAGTAATCGTTAATGTATTACGGGAGGGGAGCGTAGATGGAGTAAAAATCGCATCGGAGACCCAGAGACATATGTAATGAGCAGATTCAAATGGATGCGTGCTACCGTTTTTATTCATTACTGATGCGGTTAGGACAGGACTGCATGCAGAGCTACAGCAAACCAGGCTAATGACTGAAGACCACAACAACAAGTAGTCACAAAGCGGAAGTAAGTACATGTTAAGTGACCCTGACAGCTGTTCATGAAGATGATTGTCACGAAAAACTGAGAGACTACAGTTGAATAAGTCGTCGTAGGACATAACTGTCATTCTCGAACTCTCTCAGCACCAAAACAACATTGAAGATGTTGAAAAAGATTGACTAGAATTCCAGCAGTACGCAATAATGATGCAAATTCATGAAACAGGAAAGGGCGCTGCTAAAATCGCAGTGGGAAAAATGAACATTGTCGGATGAATCTTGTCATGTGCTGGATCTAACCTCTGACCGGGTTAACGTCCCAAGAGTGAAGCATGACTGGGTCTCACTAGCGATTACGGCAGTCATTCCGTGGTATTCAATGGATTTCTGGTTTTCTCTGCAATATCACTACTATCGGATATCCTAGTCTCAGATTTAGTTTGAAATCTTATCTATTAAGCGGGAGATTGAAATATCAGTTTACAGGCTAAGAATCGGATGAAATTCTTTTAAGAACATTATCCGAAAATTATCTGGAACAGTTGAACAGAGAACGTCTCGTAGGTATAGCATAGTAGACTTAATTTTCATTCAGTTAGCGCGGAGTCATTGACTACAGCTATAAAAGTAAATGTCAAGGAACAATGGAAGATCTTTTTGTTTAGAGATGTAATTGGCAGCTTATTAGATTACGCCTACCTGAAAGTTCCCTAGGAAAATTTGATTTCAGCGACTGAAAATCTTCATCATCATTGTACGGAATTCAAGAGCACCGTACATATGCATTTTTGGTATATATCTACATCTACATATATACTCTACAAGCCACATTGAAGTGAATAGTAGAGTGGAAAGATGGGAAACTAATTAGAAAACTGCTACGAAAGCAAAGAGAGATACACTGGAAAGTTAAAAGTACCCTAAATAGTACAGAGAACCAAAAATCAAACGAAACCAAAATTAGCGTAAGGAGAGCCGTGTGCGAAGCGTTCAAGGGCTTAAGGGCTTCGAAAGGAAAGTTATATGTACCATCTTGTCAGAACAACATAAGAATTTTTGATCCTAATTTAAATCAGTAAACCGATCGATACCATACAAACGGACAGCCTGTTAACATAATGCCATAGACAGTGGATGACGCAAATAATACTATGATTCCTCTTCTAATGCATCGACCCGAACGACAAAATGACGTATATCGAAGTAAATCAATACACGCCCAAAGGGTAGGGAAACGGCAGAAATCGTTTGACTGAGGGAAGGCCACCTGACAAGGCTGCATCCCAGTTCGATTCTACACAATGCTGAGCAACTATTTCCCTCCCTTCCTGACCCCTCTCCACCCACCCTTCCGTAGCTTTGTAGAGGAGCCAAGGGCCGTAATGATTGAAAAAAAAAAAAAAAAAAAAAAAAAAAAAAAAGAACCGCAAGTCCGGCCCGTTTTCTAGATTGATCGTCGAACAGAAGAATCTGTCAACGAAGGAAGTTGGTTACAAAACTCTCGTCCGGCCGTCGCTTGAGTATTGCTCATCAGTGTGGTTGACAGAGGACATAGAGAGGATCCGACTGAGAGCTCCATTCTTCGTTACGGACTCATTTAGGAAGAGCGAGAGAGTCACTGAGATGAACAGGCAGACACTGCAAGAGAGACGTTCTGTATCGCATTACTGCTTTCTGAACGCTTTGTGAATAGCAAACCAATATGTTGCCTCCTCCTATATATATATCTATTAAAGTGATCTCAAGGATAAAATTAAAGAGATTAGGGCCTACATGGAGGGTTACAGGCAGTCTTTTTTCCGCGAACCATACGCGACTGTCATAAATGGAAGTGACAATGGTACGCAATGTACTCTCCGCCACACACCGTGAGATGGTTTGCGGAATATGGAAAAGTATGTAGACAGATCGATAAGAGGGTCGATCAGTTCCACTCAAAACACCAGGAATGAGATATATTGCTTGCGTTGATTGCAGTTCTGCCATGCCTAGAAGGTGAATTTCGAAGTGTGATCATGTCAGAAAGAACTCTCATTAAGGTAACTTACCAGCAGTCTTGTAATGATTGAAATCGATGTTGTTCGAATGTGAAGGAAGTACAGAGATACAGATGCTTTGCCTCGCACTGTTCGAAAGGCTCTCAAGGCTGCTGATGATACCTACGGTACTTACGTATTCCATTTCGGATTAAGAGAGGTACCTCACCGTGCTAAATAATTATTTTCCTGCAGCCACAGAATGTCGTATATCGACTTAAATTGTCCGTAATAGGCTGCATGACAGAAACTTCACTCCCGACATCATGGTGATGTTGTTATTTGACACCTAGACCATGCTGCGCGATACATATGCTGACTGGTCTCGTAAGAATTGGCTTGAAGTGCTATTAGCATTTGAAACTAACATTTGGCTTGAACCAGACAATAGTCGGATTCGATTTTGGAGGCAGCCTGGGCAGCCTGAAGATCTTGAAAACATCGTCCAACAAGTGAAACAAGTGGTGTTTACCTGATCTTTTGTTGTTTTTCTTCCGTACGCTACTGGTGAGCGGGAAAGGCAATAAAATTCTTATATGGTACAGGGATAATATCCTACGAAGTTTAGCGCAACAATATACCTAGCATTTATGTGATGGAATCGTCTTAATGAATTCCCGCGATCATCGTGCACATCTTGTGAATGAGTTCCTTAATGATAACGTCATCGTAAGATTAGACTGACCAACTGTTCTCAAGACATGAATCCTATCGAACATGTCTTCGATACATTTAAAATGTCTGTTTTTCGATGAGACGTCCCGGAAACCAATCTAAGAGATCTACGCCGAATCACCGTTGAAGAGTGGAATAATTTGAAGCAACAGTCACTTGATGATCTAGTCGACATTGAGCCATGACGATTATAAGCATGCATCAGTGAAATGGATCAATTTCTTGGTATCAGAGGTAAATCTATCGGAGCAAACGGCGTGGTCATCAGTCCGTAGCTTACAAACTACTTAAACTAATGTAAACTAACCTAAGGACAACACACACATCCATGCCCCAGGAAGGACTCGAACCTCAGACGGCGAGCTCCGCAGCGAGTCGCTTAAGAACTCTCGGCTATTCCACCGCGGCTGAATGCTGTGTTTATTCTTTCAGAAATCCTGACAATCAAATGATTAATAACAAGTAAGTTATTTCATCAAAGAATTATGTTGCTATATAGCACCCAATTCTTAATACCTGAATGGAAGAATACACGTAGTTAATTCCGTCCCTGCAATGGCGCAGCGAGGGGAAAGCGATGGTGTCTATCATGCCCAGGGAACTACATGCAGATAGGGGCTAAAAGGTCCCAAAGACAAACTAGTTTTTCCGGGAGATTTATATTGCCGCGTGCCTTCTGACGGAAAGAGTCGTCGCCGGCCGCGGTAGCCGAGCGTTCTGCGGCGCTGCAGTCTTGTCTGCACGGCCACTACCGTCGGGGATCGAATCCCCTCTCGGGCGTGGATATTTGTCCGTCCTTAGTATTAGCTAGTTCACAAGTTTTTTTTTTTTTTTTTTTTTTTTTTTTTTTTTTTTTTTTTGGGGGTGGGGGGGTGGGGGGCACGTCTTGCAGTAGTTAGCATCCCAGATAGTTGTGCTTGCAGTCCGCAGTTCGAATACCACCACGGGCAGGAAAAAATTGTTTCTTTGTATTTGCTATTTACTTGTAAGTTCCAGAAAATTATTTCTATGTATAAATAGCGGAGCACTCCAAGCAGGAGGTAGTCTGTACTGATTGTACGCTGGTGTTGACAATAAACGTGTTCTAAGTGTAAACAGTTGTGGTCTATTAACGACCAGCCTTTGAATTCTGGACCACCTGAAGTTTTCATCGTGGCAGTAAACTAAATTACACGTCTGGAACTTAAAACCAAACGTCTAAAAATCTACTTTGTTGAATCGTAGTGAGTATTCGTAATATACTTTTGTTATTGTAAGGTATGTAGTACGTTCTATCAATATTGGTATTATGTTTTAATTTCGTGTAAAAACTTCATATCACATAATTTACTATCTTAAATATGGGTGGACACAAGAATTATACTTACAAAATCTTCGTAAAGAAAGTAAAACAGACAGTCAGTTAAGAACAATAAACCGATTATTAAAAACACTTGACCGATGTTAAATGCTTAAAAAACACATTTTTCAGTAGAATAACACAATAATTACAAGATGTATGAACGAAAACTGTGCGAGTAGCCATAAAGAAACTTATCAAATGACCACATTTCATTCTTCAATAACTTTCCATTTATAAATATAAAAACATTTTAGCCGGCCGCGGTGGCCGAGGTGACTGAGGCGCTCCAGTCACGGTCAGCACGGCCACTACGGTCGGGGGTTCGAATCCCCCCTCGGGCATGGATATTTGTGCCGTCCTTAGTTTTAAGTAGTTCATAAGTAGTTTGTAAGTTTAGGGACTGATGACCCCGTAGTTAAGTCCCATAAGCTTAACAAACATTTGAACATTTGAAAAACATTTTTCTACAGGAGCACCATGACAACTAAAGAATTTGCACTGAAACCCACGTCAAGAGGTTTTTAATAAGCGTTTTACAGTTCGTACTTTTTTATTATATTACTGTATGTGTTCCTGGCGCGGTGACAGTAATGACTTCGACAGTTCCTTAACTTGGACTCTGGACTGGATCAATTGCACTTACCTTCACTGCACTATAAGGCGAAATATATTAAAATTATCATCATAAAGTCTACACGTTATTGTAACTATGTAGTCAGCAAGAGAGTTTCGCAACTATTAGTAGAACAAGAAGATTTTAACAGCAGTATTTTCTATACAGATTATAATGTAATTTTCAATTTTATCTCTGTTCATTTGGATCAACTTTTACTTAGTTACTCTGCAACTCAGACTGAAGTGCCTCTCGAAGAGTACGTTCAACCAGTTAAATACCATTTATCTACCACTCCACTTTCGAATCACAAGTTAGATCTTGTTTTTACAATCATTTCTCCTTATGTAGAACGAAGCGAACAATATATTTACGCATTCGTAGCTATAATCGCCGATCGAAATTTTGTCAGTAGATCTACCCACACCGAAAATCACCGTTACTGTTATATTCTCACTCCAACATCAAAAATTTTCAAATGTTTGTTAAGCTTATGGGACTTAACTGAGGGGTCACCAGTCCCTAAACTTACAAACTACCGATAAACTAACGTATACTAAAGACAGCATAATCATCCACGCCCGAGGGAGGATTCGAACCCCCGACGGGGAGCGGCCTCGAGCATCGTAGCACACCGCCTCAATGCGCTCGGCCACTCCACCGCGGCACTCCAGTATCTGTATGATTACTGTTATACTCTTTCCCATGTATCGTGATAATACGAAACGATATGCCTTTCTTTTTATTCTTTCGAAGTTCTCCACTGATCGCACCCCAAAAGAATCGCACAGCAATTCTCTTAACCAGGACTGACAAGCGTAGTATTTGCAGTCTAAGTCTGGTACATGTACTATTTTGCCAATAAGACTCAGTCTTTGGTACACATTCCCAGTAAAATTTTCTGTGTGTTCTTTCCAGTTTCCCGTAATAATAATTAATAGGTTATTAGCTCCATATACTGCCTTCAGATATGTATTAATTATTGTGTAAATGAAGATTAACGTATTTCTTTTGGTGGTCATATGGATTATCTCAAACTTTGTATTACTTAGGGTAAATTACCAAATTGGGCGTCATATAGATAATCGCTCTGCAATTGGGTTAGATACTACGTACGAGATAATAAATGACAGCGTCATCTCTTGGTTTTGTCCCAGGTCATTTATACTTATACAGATAAAAAACTTTAGAGCTTCTACAGCACGATCCTGTGGGAGGCTAGATGTCACCGTCTTAGTTTTAGTCGCTGCACTTCAAAGAATTGCTATGAACTGTGTCCTCTTTGACAGAAATCTACGATTCAGTCATATGTCATTTTTTCATATTCCATAAACGCATAATTTTATTAAAATTCTTTTGTGAGTTACCATGTCAAAATATTCTGGAAATATGGAATCAGTTTGAGATCCTTGTTCATAGCATTCATCATTTCTTGTGATTAAGGAACTAATTGTGTTCCTCAAGAACGATTTTTTCCTAAATCCGCGTTGACCATAGCTCACTAGGTAAGCCGGCCGCGGTGGCCGAGGGGACTAACGCGCTCCAGTCACGGTCTGCACGGCCACAACGGTCGGGGGTTCGAATCCCCCCTCGGGCATGGATATTTGTTCCGTCCTAGTTCGTAAGTAGTTCATAAGTAGTTTGTAAGTTTAGGGACTGATGACCCCGTAGTTAAGTCCCTTAGACTGTACAAACATTTGTATTTTTTCACTAGGTCATTATGTTCCGGGTAATTCTTAAAGTTTTATCTCGTTCAGTGTTCTAAAACCCTGCTGTAAATCGACACCCACGCTGTTGGCTTTGTAGAATATTGATGTCGTCTGAGCAACATTCAAGATTTTGGGTAGAGATGTTTCGCTGAGCGGGCAATTGCACATTTCTGTTATGTACGGAACTGTTACATCGGCATAGTCTGACAAGAATGTAATCTTCGTCAACTGTAGTGAAGGCATTTTACCCTCTATTAGGTTGGTGAAAATACATGTTAAAAGGAGGTGGTAGGCGCAAAAAGTCTTACGAGATGGTATTACCGGTAAATGCGTTCTCCGAAAATTGTTTTAAACGATTTGACCATGATCCCATCAGAATTGTAAATGGATATGAAAACACCCTTGACTTCTTAATCACAACCAAACCTGGAAAAACCAAATACAAAGAATATCTGAAACGGCATTCAAAATTCACTTGTCGCCTCCCTCAAGGAGAAAGTCTTCGGTCCTGCGAAAGTGACTACGAGAGTGCAGTTATGTTCAGGAAATTACTATTCATATCAATTAAGAAATTCATACCACGGAATTTAATGATATCCAAAACAAGTCAGAACACTGTTGGAAAAGAAACGAAAAAACGCATTCTAGTGCTAGAAAAATGCCTCCACAAGGTTCGCTAAGCTACAAAGAAGATCAAACTTTAGGACGGACTAGGATATGAGAAACGTTTAATTACTCCTTTAAATATAAATGTTGTGGTTGTACGTTACGAAGACCAGCGGCAGGTCACAGTAGAATCCTTCGCTGAGTGGCAATGTTTAATATTTTACGAGTAGCAAAAGCCGCTAACGCGGAATTCATAAACACCATTATCCTAAGTTTATTAACAAATGAAGACGAAACAAAGATTTAAAATTATTTGAATGTACAGATTTAGCAAGAGTAACATATCTAATATACTAGATGTTGCAAAACAACTCCAAGTCACTTAAAGATGGCACGTATTCCGGGGTACATTCTATACCAACGTGGTTCTTCCAGAGTCATGACATAGATCACTAACATTGGTTAGCAGTACGATTTTAGAGCATTTTCTGTATTCAAACACTTCTAATAAGCTACAAGAAAACGATGTACTGGTACAGAATAAACACGAATTCAGAAAGTATCGTTTTTGTGCAACACAACTACGTCTTTATATCTGTGAAGTAATGAGTGCTAGGGGATCTCAAACTGATCCAAAATATGTAGATTTCCAGAACTCTTTGGACACAGTTCCATGGAAGATGCTTTTATTGGAAATGGCTGGCTACGCAGTATAATCTCATTTGCGTGACCGGATTATTGCTTCCCCATCACAATTGATCGTTCCCTGATGCAGTGTCATGATGCCCATTGTCTACCTAATATATCTAAGTTAAAGCATCCGGAAACTAACCCGAGCAGTTGACTTAGTTTGTAGTTGGATGAATTTGTGAATATCCGGCTAGTATAGTCATCAGAAGATCAAGAATAATTGTAAAATGACCAGACATTGTATCAGTGTGGTGCGAAAATAGCAATTGACACTAATTAGACAAAAGTGTGAGTATTAAAGAATTCCTTTCAGTATCCGTTACACGAGAAATTGTAGTGTTTCATTATTTAAGTCATAATTTTTTTTTGCCTCGTTCTTATCGTCAATAAAGTAAAAGTTTAATAGTAATAATGATTTATAAATCAAGGAAATAATAATTGTAAATGATATTTGCTCTAAATACGAAGTACCTTGGTTATGTAATGTTATAGATCATAGACCATAGATAATATAGACTGCGTGTGACGTCATTATACTGAAACCAACATCTAAGTCACGTGACTCGGGGCAAGAAACCATTTTCATCATTACGACTAATGAGAAATGTAGCTGAGACTTGCAGTTCTTACCCTTTGTAGCGGAAATTAAGCGTAGATTTGAACAATAAAACGTCTTAGCGTACTCTTATTAAATCCTTATAGTACAGTTGGAGTTAATTCTCCCCAATTGCAAGAATTAATACGATAGGTACGGTTTTTTCATGTGTCTAGATGAAATGTATTGACAGTTCTTTTTACAAGCAACAGAACTACAGCTTTTAAGCGAAAGATTATTGTCGTCGTACTGTGAGTTTTTTAGTTTGTAGTTTACATAAGAGTAGAGGATAAAATATCAGTTTGATAGGAGCATGAGCTTCCTTGCGATTCCTCAGCAATATATGTGAAATGTTTCGTTGTGCTTTTATAAGAAATGAAATCTGTTTGCATCCACGATGCCCGATCTTAACAAAGTACAGCCATTTATATTTAATAATTTTACTACTGACCGCGATGCCAAAACGAAAAGCAAACAAACTATTAGCTGTTTAAATTAAATAATAGGGTAGTGAGGAAACATCATCGATGAACTCGGTAAGAAGTGATTTTATAGGTATAATGAATAGTCTGAATGAATTTTTAGCATTTTTAACGATACTTAAAGCCGACATTCACCAGAAAGGACTTACGTGCTGACATATAAACTCGCTCAAGAACAGCTAGAATAATCATCGCATCGATAATCACATTCATAAGGTGCAAAAAGTAAAAGATTCATAGTGCAACACGAACACCGTGGATATGTAATTCTGTTGCTTCTAAAAATAACAGACAATACGGTACAAATCCCCCTGGGCACATTAAACACGGCAATCATTGCATTAATATTAATAATACGATAAATTACATCGCCTTTACTACTAGATATGTAATAGGAATACCAGAAGTCGTTTTATTGTTAAAACGAACGCATTATTTTACCTGTAAATGAGAATAACTGTTGCTGATAATGACGAAGCCTCAGTCACGTGACTCGGGGAATGTTAGACGTTGGTTTCAAACCACATCACAGCAGAGATAGGGACACGCGCAGTCTATGTCATCTTTGCTCTATGTTACAGATTAACATTTGGTGAGTTGCGGTACTCCTGTCACCCAGAGAGATTACACAGCAACGGTAAAGCGGCTTCATCCATAGATGATGCTTAAGGTAGCTACTGTTGCATAATCCGGAAGCTGTTTTAATAATGCATAAATTATTTTAAAGTTACGTATGGGTCAGTAATGGTCAAATTGTGTTGCATATAAGGCTCCTATAAATACGAGATGGGGTATTCACCATTTTGTTGTGCGTAGCTCTTGAGTGTAAACTTGCTGCGGTACTATAGGATTTGCATCATGGCACGAAATTATGGGTGGTTGTGCTGCATTAAACTGTTCTAATCATTCTAGAAGTGGATTTAGAATGGTTTGTTTCGCAAAAGATCCGGAGAGAAGAAAAAGATGCTCTGTTAACTGTCCTCTGGAAACCTGTGAACCTGGACGGAGCGAATAGTTGTGTACTGTAAGTAAATAATATTTGTTATTACCTGACACAATACCGGTATTTAATAGTAACAATCGTGTGTGACATTCGAAAGTTTGTGTTTAGCTGTTTTGAAAGTACTTCCTCTTAACAGTGATTCTACCTGTAGGAAGATAGCAGTCCCAAAATATCATTACACAGCAAAACATTCCATAACGTATGGTATTTAGAGTATAATATTTGTGTCTTTAAGTATATTGACAAATACACCCCGTCGAGGAGTTTTGTACTCCCATTGCACAAATTGCTTAACATACTTCAACTATGTTATTGATAAAGTCCCTAAATGTATTACTAACATTAAAACAAAAATGAATATAAGTATACTGGGTAAAATTTTACTTACCGCTGCGTGCACCATGCTGTGATGATGTTGGCTACAACCGTTGAATGCTATTGTAGTATTACGTAGTTTTCTTGCGTTATAACTTACAATATGCAATTTGAAAAGACAGTACCGGACGTTTTATGACAAAATACATCTTCATTTCAATTTCGAATCAGTAAATGTCAATATTTACGCGTATCGATAAGAGACTATAACATAACCAACACAGAGCACTGAGTGAAGTTTACTTATGGCTGCGGCGGTGTAGTGTGCTAATGCTGGCAACGAAATGTTCGCTTTACAATAATGATTAATTTACTAATAGCAGCAGGGTACCGGTACATACAATAACCTGTCAAGCTTAGAGTAGGAACAACATTTATTTATTTCGTGGTCAACACAAAGGATTACCCCCTTACTCTGTGTTGACTGGGTTTTCTGATAGCATTCAATAGATGTTTCCATCATTACTGTAGCCTCCATGACAGTAAGTAACGTAACTTACGAGTAATAGAAGTATATTCAGCAATGTCAGTAGAAAAATCGTATGTGGTGTGTTTGTCACAACAGAAAAGACAAACCTCGCATATTGACCGTGATGTTAAGTGTTATTGTTAGCCTAGGAAATTTTAAGAAACACACCTTCATTCAGTTAGAAGTGTCGTGTTTCTAGAGTTTTACTCTTGATCACGGATTTGAATTTCTTATTTATATTTGGTTTTGCCCAAATATGGACTTTAGATACAGTCACGCCAACTCGTACTTACAGGAGACTAGTACATGACTTAATGAACATCATTACCTGAGGTTCATTTTTAATTCCGGAAGAAAATAGAATATAGTACACGATTTGTTCAAATAAATATATATATGTTTCTTGCACATTTCTTCTTTATTAGGAAAGCAAAGAAAAGCTTCAATAAGTAAAGAAAACACGAAAATTTTATGTCTACACATCGATGTGAACAAGAGCGAAATATGAAGTCAGAATAGCACGATCTACGGATTTATGCAGGAAACTGCGAGCGTGAAGGTCGGGGTGAGAGCTTAAAATAGGGAAAGATTAATTTTTAAAACTCACAACCACCAACTGCGAACCAAATTCCTAAACATGCAAAAACACTGGAACTGTGATTGCGACTGTTTGGCTCGTTTTCTAGGGGATGATATCACACGTTCGCAGCTTTCCTTCCCTGCATATGATTAACAAAACAAATTCATAATAAAATCAAGTTCATGAGAGGAAAGGGTGTACTAACTACTATTTTTGAAAACACATGAAAGTTCACTTTATGTTGTTTATTTCACAATCTCAGAACCCTGTGGCTGATACGTCTGTACGTCGGCACATTTATCAAATATAGCTCGTGAGCCCCCAGATAAAAATGAATATTTGTCGCAAATTGTTTTATCACCACGTGGCTGTCTCAAACAGCGTATATGTTCATGCCTATGCGACGACAGGTGTAACATTAACAAATCACAGTCACTTTAATTCAATGCGATGCACACCTTGTTCCACCGGCTAAATATTCACAAACACACAGTAGCACTCGATTTAGCTTGGTGCAGTCTACGACGAGCAACCACACGTGGCGATTGCCACACAGAAATCTAAAGTCACCACCTCGAGATCCACATGCCGACTGATGCAGAGCGCCGTCGCCCGGCCAGCCAGCCCACGTGCTCTCCTGTCTCGTCACTTCCTGCCCTCGCACGCGCGCACGCCAAAAGCTCAATTGCCGGGGTTTTTTCCCCTACGTCATCAACGTCCCCATGTGAGCTGTTCTAACCGCTTTGCCAACGTACAGCGCTCAGCCAATACATTTCTAAAACTTTACTTAAAATCAAAATAATTACACTACACATTAAACAAATTTCTTCTTAGGTTTTTATATTGGTATAAACATCCTTTGTACTGAAACTTCCTGGCAGACTAAAACTGTGTGCCGGAACCGGGACTCGAACCTGGGACCTTTGCCTTTCGCGGGCAAGTGCACTACCTACTGTGCTATCCCGACACGATTCACGATGGCGCCCCACAACTTTACTTCCGCCAGTACCTCGCCTCCTACTTTCCAAACTTCACAGAAGCTCTCCTGCGAACAAGCAAGACTAGCACTCCTGGAAGAAAGGATGTGGTGGAGACATGACTTAGCCACAGCCTAAGGGCATCGTGTTGAATGTGTTGAGTCCAATTTCGCACTATGTTTTACGCGTACCTACTTATTTCAAAATATAATTTCTCCAACAGACTGAGGGTAAATTAAAATCACTGCCTACTATTGTTGTGTGAGTCTGGTAGGTGTTTGCAATTTCACACAGGTTTTCAAAATGTTCAAATGTATGTTAAGCTTAAGGGACTTAACTGCGGGGTCATCAGTCCCTAAATTTACAAACTTTTTATGAACTACCTTATACTAATGACGACACATACATTCATGTCCGAGTGGGGTTTCGAACCCCCGAGCGTAGCGACCGTGCAGACTATGACTGGCTCGCCGCAGACCGCTCGGGCACTGAGGCCGGCACAGAGGTTTTCTTTGAACCTTTCTGCTATTGTACCATCTACAACCTCTACCCATAATAGCTCGCAGGAACTATCAAGTTCAACCTATTCACTACATGACATTACTTTTGAAGGCGTCAAGCATGCCTCCACCTATTTTGTTTAGTCTATCCTTTCTGAACACAGTTAGATATTTCGAAAAAAGTTCTCCTGAACTTATTTCCGGCTTAAGCCAACTTTCGCTACTTGATATGTCTTACGGTGCTTTCTATTAACGCTTGGATTTTTGGTACTTTCCCGACACAGCTACGACAATTTACAACTGTTATGCCGATATTTCCTAGAACTATATTTATCCTGTGATTGACCTGCACCCTTTGAGACCGACCATTTAGTGTTACGTCAATGCCCTCTACCCTAAAAAAACCGCACAGTCCACGCCACACAGCCCCCGTTACCCGTTAACCGCTTCCTGCGTATAGTGGACTCCTGACCTATTCAGCGGAACCCGGAACCCCACCACCCGATGGCGCAAGTCGAGGAATCTGCAGCCTACACGGTCGCAGAACCGTCTGAGCCTCTGCTTCAGACCCGCCACTCGGCTCTGTACCAGAGGTCCTCATACGGTCCTGTCAACTATGCTGCATATGGTGAGCTCTGCTTTTATCTTGCAAGCAAGATTCAGACAGCCGCTAAAAACCTTAGACAATCTCTTCATATACGAAGCAACACACATCTTTGGTACCGATGTGAGTCACTACCTACAGTTGGCTGCACCCCGTACCCTTCATGGCATCCGGAAGGACCCGTTCCACATCTGGAATGACCCCACCCGGCATGCACACGTAGTCCACTTTGGCCTTCTTCCCCTCCTTGGCAACCATCTCTCTAAGGGGCTCCATTACCCGTCTAACGTTGGAGCTCACAACTCAAAGCAAAACCACCCTCTGCGAAAACCCGGATCTTGCAGACTGTATGGTGGCTTCAGGATGAGAGACACCATCCGGCTCAGGACCGTTGTCCTGAACTCATAGCACTTCAAACATGTTTGCAACACGAACCGGGGAGGCTTCATGATCGGTCCCACGGAATGTCGTACGCTTCCTGCCACGTACTGGAGTGACCTCCCACGTAATGACGAGTAGAGTGTCTGCCGCAATGTGAGCAGTATCAAGGCTTGTCGCTGACGCAGGTTGATCGGTGGACACGCCAGGCATCCGTTACTTTGCTACGACCGGCCAACAACAACTGCGCCCCTCGACCACAGCCTACAGCTGGGATAGAAGTACCACCAGCTCAGTTTGCATCCGCAAACAGCAGTCACAAACCCTATTCATGACTACAATACCCAGAAAACTAACAAACAGAAGCACGCGATGTGGACTCGACATAGGGTAACTAAGGAAAACTGGTGCTACTAACACTCGTACGAAAACAAAATAAACGACTGACGCGATAAGGAATGCGTAATCGTGAAGTAGGATACATCAGAGCATAACGGAATGATTAAGGGATTCGCTGTTCGGATGTGGAACGGAAGAGAAATAGTATGAAAATGGTTGAGCGAAATCGGGTTATGGCTGAAATTTTTACAAAGGTTCAAATAGTGTTCCGAAAGGGTAGATTGAATGAAATAGGTGGTGACGTATTTGTTGCCGTCACAAGCGGTTTATCTAGTAGCGAAAATGAAGTGTTTTTGTGAGATGGTATGGGTACAGACTATACATTACAATCGGAATGGATTAATAATTGGTTCTTTTGACCGAATCCGTAATTCAGACGATTCGGTTGCAGATATGTTCAAAGAAAGTTTAGATCAAATTTCAATAACGTACGCAAAGCATACCACTGTAATTTGTGGTGTATTTACCATCGGTATCTTGGCAAAAACATGTTCAACAAGGAGGCAAGCATAAAACATAGTACGAAATTGTACAGAACGCATTCTGTGAATACTATCACGAGCAAGTAGTTCATGAACCCGCTAAAATTGTAAATGGTTTCGAAAATATATTTGATCTCCTAGCACCAAATAATTCTTAGCTGATAAAGAGCAAAACAGGTACAGGGATTAGTGAGTAGTGAACACATTTGCCATAGAGAGACTGAATGTGAAAATTCCCATAGCCACCAAAATTAAACTAAAACTATATCTATTCAAAAAAACGGACAAAATTTCCCTTAACGGTTTCCTGAGAGGAAGTCACCTGTCTTTAGAAAGTAACAACTTGTGTATAGATCACATGTGGATTATATTCAAAGAAATAATATCGACAATGCTGAGAGATATATACTAAATAAATTAAGAGGTTGACCCTCCGTAGTACACTAAACAGGTTATAGAAAAGACATTTTTAAAATATGCACCAAAGCTGCTTTTATTTGAAATGCTGACTAGTTTCGGGCTTTGCCCATTTTCTAAGCCACCTATTACAGAGAACAAACTGTGTTTTACATGAAAATACATTAATATGACAATGTTATATTGACTGTACAAGTTGTAATTACTTACATTCATATACATATTTATATTTGATTGCTCTTTAGGTCACGCTGTTTGTTGTAATTACTTTGGTGTAATTTACAGAGCTGTTGATCCAAAGATGTTTTTATTAAATATTCTTTGCTTAATTTTATTTGTAACAATATCGTTGGTTATATGCAGTGTGACATAAACAGTACCATGACAAATATCGTACAATAAATTTTAGATTTCACTCCGAACTATTTTAAGTGTAATAAATTGATTTGTGTCCTATATTGTAATACAGGGATAATATTGCGGAGTTACTATAATTTATCGCGTTTTGTTGCATATTTGGAGGTATATTACGGTAGGATGGATTGTACTTTATATGCTGGCCAAGGTATTATAGAAATTTTCTATGAATTTTTATTGCGCATTTCTGTTTGTTCATTTAACATTTGTTCTGGGTACTTAGTCATATTTTAAACATATTTAACATAGGTTAAATCAATCTTACAAATGCATAGGAAACAGCAAGAACAATTTAAACAACTAGAATATTCCCAAGATTGTCAATATTTATCAGGACCTCAACATTTAAGCCCTTAAAATTACTCCACAAAAGCAAGTATACTTGTACTATTTGTATTCTAATTCCGTTCCTTTCAGAGTTTGCTGATCCAATAGCACAATACGTACCAATCATATACAACCGCTCGCTGAGCGAAGCTCCGCACTCAAACACTGGGAAGCCGCATAGGTTACACCATTATTCAAGATAGGCAGTGCGACGCCCTTATCGTTAACGTCAGTATGCATCAGGGTTTTGGAACATACCTTTTTCGAACATTATGAACGACCCAAAGTCAACACGGATTTTCAAAGTATCTTTCTTGTGAAATAAAGCTAGATCTTGATTCAGCATCAACTGACGAGTGCTGAGGACAGGGATATAAAATCGATTCTATATTCCAAGATTTCCGGAAAGCTTTTGACATTGTACCTCAGAAGGGACTTCTGATCAAATTGCTCGCTTCTCGATTGGAATCCTGATGTTCATTGTAGTATATGATAGGAAGTCATCAAGTGAAACGAAAGTGATCTCTGACATTACCCAGGAAAGTTTTGCAGGACCCTACTCTTCCTTTATAAACTATTAAGAGGCAGCTCTCTTCGACTGTTCGCGGATGATTGTGTCATTTATCAGTTAGTAAAGTCGCGAGAAGCTGAAAAGAATCTGCCAAACGATTTAGATATCTGCATAGTGCGAAAATTGCCAATTAACCCTAAATAATGAAACGTATGAAGTCATCCATATAAGCACTAAAAGAAATACATTAAACGTATTTAGATTCTCCATTAAGGGTGTTTTCAGATCCCGTGACTGTTAATTTCAATATGATTTAAGAAAAATGCAACCAGTTACTTTGATTTGGTATTATGTTTTATTCCCTGTCAGACGGTGCATGTGTTAAAGGTTCATATCAAGCTTGATGTTTGGTAGTGGCTTGCGACTCTATGGCCTGTTTTTCTTTTATAATTAATTTCCATTTCTCGAGTTGCATTGTGATAAGATGAACGTTCAAATGTTCAAATTTTGTAGAGTCTATGGGACTTAACTACGGGGTCGTCAGTCCCTAAACTTACAAACTACTGATGACTAGCTAATACTAAGGACGGCACAAACATCCATGCCCGATGGGGGATTCGAACCCCCGACCGTAGTAGCCGTGCAGACCGTGACTGGAGCGCCGCAGTCCCCTCGGCCACCGCGGCCGGCAAGATGAACGTACATCACTTAATTTTTAACTGTTGGTATCTATAATACAGTGTCAATACCACTTCCCAAGCATCCAACTAATGTTGTAAAAGCAGATATTGGGCAGTGTATTATAAAGACCAACAGTGAAAAATCGAGTGATGTGATACAAGCAAATCCGAGAAATAGAAATTAATTATAAAATGCCGGCCATAAAGTAGCTAGACAGCACCAAGCATTACGCTTGAAATGATCCTGTAATAGATGCACCTGCTAATGGAATGTATCAGTATCATTTCAGATCAAAGTGACTGGTTGCATTTTGATTAAATTATACGTTAAACTTAATTTACGCGATAAATCAAACAGAAAGGCCCTAAATTCATCTACATACCTACGAATAATAATTATGAACAACCTTAACTGGAATGAATACGTAGGAAATATGGTATGGAAGGCGAACGTTTCATTGGAAGACCACTTAAAAGAAGGAACAGTTCTACTAAAGATACTGCGTACACTAGTTTTCCGTCGTATTATGGAGGACTGCTGGCCATTGTAAGATACTCACCAGGTGTCAAGGAAATGATGCACGACTTAGGAGTGGAGATAATCAAAAGAAAAGTGTTACTCGTTTCAGGGAGACATATTTGGGAAATTTCTTTCACCAAGTTTCTCTTCCGTAAGCGAACATACTTTGTTAGTATCCACGCAGATGGGGTGACATGATAATCACCATAAAATAAATCAGATCCTAAGGGAAAAATTTACGTCTTCCTCTTTCCTCCGCAAACGGTAAAGAAATATGAAGGCGGCTCGATGAACACACTTCCGGCCGCGGTGGCCGAGCCGTCTGCGGCGCGTCAGTCACAGTCTGCACGGCCACTACGGTCGGGGGTTCGAATCCCCCCCCCCCCCCCCGGGCTTGGATATTTGGGCCGTCCTTAGTATTAGCTAGTCATCAGTAGTTTGTAAGTTTAGGGACTGACGACCCCGTAGTTAAGTCCCATAGACTCTACAAACATTTGAACATTTGATCAACACTCTGCAATGCACTTGTCTGTGAGTTTCAGAGTAAACAAGTGTTAATGGATGCAGTGTTGCAGTGGTATTGCATTCTACTTCCGCACAGACCGAGGTGGTAACACACTGAACTCGCATTTGGGACGAAAACATTATGGAGTTTCAGCGATATGAGTGGTTAATACAAACAAAAGTCAGCCTAGACTGCGATCTAGATTGACTTTTGTATGAATCCAAATTTAGATTTTCTGTTACTCCATAAATTACTCCAGACAACTGCCAGATAATTCCTTTAAAGAGCCCGGTCGATTTCTTTTCCTGCCCTCGTTGTTGTTATGGTCTTCAGTCCGGAGACGTCTGCTGCTGCTGCCCACCCTACTCCATCGTGAGCGAGCCTCTTCATCTCCTCATGAGAATGGCAACCCACATCCATTTCATTCGGTTTCCTGTATTTGTCTCTAGGTCTCTCTCTCTGCGAATTTTACCCCACACTTCCCTACAACGCTAAACTCACGATTCCTTTAAATTTAAAATATATCTTTCCAATAGATCCCTTTTTTTGTCAATTTATGCCAAAAATTACTTTTCTCCACAATTCTGTTCAGAATTTCCACATTAGTTATGCGATATATCCACAAAATCTTGAGCATTCGTCTGTAGGACCACATTTCAAAACCATCTATCCTCTTCCTGTCTGAACTATTTATTGTCCATGTTTCACTTTCGTACAAGGCAACACTCCACACAAATGCCTTCCAAAAGACTTGCTTACAAGTAAATTATTATTTGTTATTAGTATATTCCTCTTTTTCAAAAATGCATTTCTTCCTATTGACTTTTGCATTTATATCCTCTGTACTGTGAACGTCGTATGTTATTTTACTGCCCAACTAACAAAACTCATCTACCACCTTTATTGTTTCGTTACCTAATCCAATTCCTTCAGCGTCGCCTGATTTTCTGAGACTGCATTCCATTACCCTTGTTTTGCTTTTAATAATGTTCCTCTTATATGCTCTCATCAACACACTGTTCATTCCGTTCAATTTCTCTTCCTGATCCTTTGCTGTATGACATAATTACAATATCATCAGAAAAACGCAATGTTTTTATCTCTTCACACTTCTCCAAGTTTTTCCTTGCTTTCCTTCACTGCTTGCTCGGTGTACAAATTGAATAACATTGGAGAAATCCTAATACCCTGTCTTACTCCATCTCAACCAATGCAGCCCTTTAATGCCTTCAGACTCTAACAACTGCGATATGGCTTTTGTACAAGTTGTAAATAACCTTCCTTTTTCTGTATTTTACCCCTAAAGACTTTAGAATTTAAAAGAGTGTTTTCCAGTCATCATTGTCAAAAGCTTTCTCCAAACCTACGGAAGCAACAAATGTATTGCTCACCGTGTTGCTAAGTTTCTTCTGAATCCAATCTGATCTTCCCCGAGGTCAACTTTTCCATCGTTCGGTAAACAATTTGTGTTAAGTCTTTGCAGCCATGACTTATCAAACTGATGCTTCCGCAATGTTTACACCTGTCTGCTCCTGATTTCTTTGAAATCGGGATTATTGCAGTTTTCTTAAAGTCTGGAGGTATTTCGTCTGTCTCGTACATCTCACACACCAGGCTGGCTGGCTCTCTCAGAGACTTCAGTAGCTCTGAGGGAGTGCCATCTACTCGAGAGGTCTTTGAGGGCTCTGTCAAATTCATCTCTCAGTATAGGATCTCGTATTCCATCTTCACCTTACTCCTCTTCCTACAATACTGTCTCTAATTTTATTTGTGTGTTCTTTCCACCTTTGGCGTTTCCTTCTTTATTCAGAACTGGTTTTCCGTTTGAGTTCTTGATATTCATAGAGCTGTTTTTCTTGTCTCTAGATGTCTCTTTTATGTACCTTTAGGCGGTATTTATCGGTATCTATTTTTTCCCTAGTTATTCATTCTCATAAAGACTTGCATTTGACTTCTAGGCACTCCTGCTTAGCCAATTTGCACTTCCTGTCAATCTCATTTCTTAGTAGTTTGTACTCCCTATCATTACCGAAACGAATCGGAGCGTAAGCTCCATCTCTAATGATCGTGCTATCAACGGGACGTTAACTCCTAACATTCCTGAAAGATTCCTTCCGTCTTTCCACTCCCGTAGAAGCACAGTACGCATTACCCTTACACTAACCAACCAGTGTAGCATCTCTGAAGTGTCTGGACACTTTGTTCTCCCACACCTTAGGACTTGCGATGGGCAGAATGCAACAGCATAACGCGCAACCGCGCGCGGCCCTCAATGTTGAGAGACTTCTTTGTTGGCCATCGCTTTGCACTGAAGCAATGGCCTGTTTGTTCTTCCGCTCTCTCCTGTATCGAAAACGTAGCAGAACGACAGCTACCATAGATCATGTTTTCCAATATGTGAGGCAGCATGTCCTATTATATCCCATCAATACCGTCAAGAGACTGTTTGATTCAGTGCCGAAGAATAAAGCTGGGGCTGCAGACAGCTCGGTGGTGACGCTCAGTACTGCTTATATCACCTTTCTTACTTCATCTGGCACTGCATTTTCAAGTATGACATTTGTTCAACGTGATCTCTCTCTCAAACTCACACATAAAATTATATGTGATACCTGCAGACCTTCCTAGTTTTGCCTTTTGGAAGGTCAGCGGTTATTAGTCAATTTTAACCTGTTAGTACTCAGTAACGAGTTAGATGTTTATGGAATTTTAAATTGCTCAATATTTGTGCCTTACAATCCCATTCCTGATTTTGTGAGCAAGCTGACATTTCCTTAAAGATGTTATCAGTGTGATGGCTAAGTGTCTTGACTTACACACAGCATGTTTGTGATCTGAAATTATCACAGTTTTCTACTATGATAACTAGGAAATATAAAGGTTTTAATAAAAACTAAAACTGTGTACATATAATGACGTCATTTAATTGAAGACAAAGCTATTTTACATTACTAATTTTAACAATCTATGCAGCCTATTTCAAATACCAACAGAGAAAAGACATACTTACCTTAATTTACAACCAATAGGTATTTATTCTTCGCAAATAGTGGTTAATAACTTAATTGCATTTACACTCTTTTCATGAGCAAGGCAGTTGGTTATTTGTTATTAGTTAACCATGGGGAATATAATTTAGTTATCACTTGTAGATCAGTTGTGTTTGTCCTTCATGCAGTACTGCTTACGATATCAGAAATTTGAAGCATTTACGGTTTCCTATTTCATAGTCTATTCACCACCTTTTTCAAACAAGCTAATTTTCCTGTGCTCTGCATCAGTTTTCCCATGATGCTGAGGAATGCTTAATTGCGTCAGATTCCTTATACACTAAGCAACAACGCATGGAGGTCAGACAGAATTGACGTGACTTTGGCTTAAATATTACATGAAGTCGTTATTTATTTTGAAGTGTCAGCCAGTCGCACGCCTTCACGACATAATTTAGAGTTACAAAAACTACAACATTCTCAGTTTGCGGATCTCCGTCCCCATTTTAGTTACGTCAGGTAATTACTAGGTACTATGTTCGATACCAGGAAAATGTATGTCTGATAATAATACCAAGTCGAAATTAATAAATGATAATTTATTTTGCTGAAACTTGCAGCTATAAACGAGAAATGATTTCAAACAATCTTCACCGGGCTTAAGCGACGTGCTACAATGTAAGTTTTTCAGATATTACTGTTGACTCGTAGGTTGTAACATGTATATGTTTAACATTTAGGCAAAAAGCAAAAGTATTTTCAAAAGACAAGTGAAAAGACACATTCATTATAAAACAAGACATTTATTAAAGTATGTACAAATATTTAATTACAATAAAAAGGTTTTGAACATTGAACATATTACATTATGCGTGCTGCAACGGTGCTTACAAGGTTCCTGTTTCCTTGTATGTTTCATTATAATCTTAAGTAGCAAAATAATGCGTTTAGATGGTAGCAAGTATAGGGAACGAACAAATGAATTGGTGAATCACTGTCTAAGATTACATATTTCATGAATGTTATCCCCTGTTAATTTCATCACGCTGCACGGAAGATAGGAGCTAATATTTAACTTTCAAGAGTTTGAAAGATAATATTATTTAGTTTCAAAGATCAGGAACATAACATAGTAGTTATTTCTGTTCATGTGTTAATTTATTATATGGAAATGTGTGTGTTGTAATATGCTCACACGATGCTGCCCTTGTTACTATTCAATATTAATTTGATAAAATGTAAATAAAGAATTTCTGTTCTCATAGATATTTTGCTAAAAAAATCCTTTTGATATTTTATGATTGTGTACCACCAATTCTCGATTTGTAATTATTGTGAGAAATTATCGATTTTTGAAGCAGAGATGCTATGCTGTTACTGCCTATTCAGTAATCAAAACAAATTTACAAGTTTCAGAGTCTGTGGAAAACTGTCTACATGTTAACTATGTCTGGTAATTGTCCAGTAGCCACAGAAATGATTACTCATCGGGTACAAAT
Organism: Locusta migratoria; assembly: GCA_026315105.1. Classification (NCBI taxonomy): domain Eukaryota; kingdom Metazoa; phylum Arthropoda; class Insecta; order Orthoptera; family Acrididae; genus Locusta; species Locusta migratoria. The sequence continues at coordinate 903,185,418 of CM048744.1, read as the reverse complement.
GAAAATCTCATGTTTCTTTTTGGAACAAATACGTGATTCAGTGAATTCTTTCATAGGAATGGAAATATATTTAAGTTTCAACTTTTGATTATGGTACAGATAAAAATTTTAATATTTACTTCATTTTACACTGAATTTGGCCTAAATTACTGGTCATACTTTTCATATACTGCGACACAAAACACTCATCATAATGTCTGTGACATTTTCAGGACCTACGATTTATGTCTTCTGTGTTAGATGAGGGATATATTCTCTTCAGGATATTATGTAGTATCAGTGACATAAGTCATACATTCTATCTAAGCAGTATCTACATTTTGTACTTATCGTTTTCAAATTAACAGCAATTATATGCCAGATATAAAAAAAATCTGTAAGTCTTTCTTGATAACTTTGTAGATTAAAAAATAATAATTTCAGAGGAACTAATATCACATTGACCAAAGACGGCAAATCAGTCTTCTCTTATCATTGGAGGAACAATAATCTCAAAGTAAGATTTTCCATCTGTTATCTTCCAGAAATGTTTATACCACTCTATTCTTCACTGAATCACTAGTTAGTTCATGGTCGTCATTTCAATTGCAGCATCTGCTACACTGAAGTCTGACTTCAATTGGTGGTGGTCTTGCGACGAGTGGAATTTTGCATCCGACAACTGAAAATGAAGATACGAATATTAACTTTGTTTTGTTTATATCTAATAATATTAGCCTTAGTTCTAAACAGATCGATAGTTTATAAAAAATCACTCATATAAATGTTCAAATGTTTGTAGAGCTTATGGGACTTTACTACGGGGTCATCAGTCCCTAAACTTACAAACTACGTATGAACTAACTAAGGAGGGCACAAATATCTATGCCTGAGGGGGGATTCGAACCCCCGACCATAGTGGCCGTGCAGACTGTGACTGGCGCGCCGCAGAACGCTCAGCCATCGCGGCTGGCACTAATATAAATCCTCCATATTAGTCATGAATTATCAGTAAAGTATTTTATCAGTTGAACTGTATGCATTTTTACATGACCGCAATACTCTCCTTAAGCTATCTTCTAGGATAAGCCGTAGAGTTAGTATTGCCTCCCATGTTCCTACATTTCTCCTGAATCCAAACAGATCTTTCCTGAGGTCGCTTCCACCAGCTTTTCCATTCTTCTGTAAATAATTCGTGTTAAAATTTTGCACCATGACTTATTAAACTGATAGTTCCCCACCAACAATCCACAATACCCTATGCCTAAACAATCCCAGATTACTGTTCACCTTTCTGCTAAAACCCTCGACTTCACAGGAGTTTTAGTCCTCACCTTCAGCCTCATTCGCAAATTTAACCACGTTGGACTTATCAAAGACCGCCTTTCCTTCTGCCGATCCCTACACTGTAAAAACTACTTTGCCACCAATTCCCCCAATCAAAGCTAATCTAATTCCAATATTGAATTCGGTATCCCCCAATTCATCCCACCATCCATCTGTGACCCTCCCTCACTGCCCCTTAACCACCCTCTGGTAACATTCCAGGAATTCCTCTCCATTCAACTTGACATCACCATCCTTCCCCAAGCCCCTTCCTAAGAACAACAATCTTTTGGCAGAAGAAAGGACAGCCTTACACAACCTCAAAATAGATCCCAACCTAATCATCCTATCTGCAGACAAGGGTTCCACCACTGTTGTCATGAATCATGATTATGTGACAGAAGACCTACATCAATTGCCTGATTTTTCCACTAACAAGTTGTGCCCGGACGACCCCATCCCAAAAGTCGAAAATGACCTACAATCCCTGCTAAAATCATATTGCCCTTCCCAGAACCTCTACCCCGAATCCATCTCCCTCCTCACCCCAACAAACCCTGCACACATACATTTTACATGCTCCTAAGAATCCATAAACCTAATAATTCTGGACACCCAATTGTGGCTGGTTACTGTGCTTCCACCGAAAAAATTTCGGGTCTTGTTGACTAGCACTTCCAGCCCACTTTTCGAAACTTAGCCTCCTACATCCAAGATAGCAACCACTTCCTCCACAGACTCTCCACCATCCCCACCCCTCTACCTCCTGGATACTTACTTGTCACTGTTGATGCGACTTCTCTGTACACCAACATCCCACATGCCCACAGTCTTGCTACTCTCGAACACTATCTTTCTCAATGTCCTTCAGACTCCAAGTGCAATAACTTATTCTTTATCCCTTACCTATTACATCCTAAGCAACAATTACTTCTCCTAGGTCTACCTATTTATGTTACGTCTAGAGGAAACCTTCCTAGCTTTCCAATACCCCAAACTCCTGGTCTGGTTCAGTTTCATTGATTATATTTTCATGATTTTGACTCATAGTCAGGACACCCTATCCTCATTCCATCATAGCCTCAATCCCTTCTCCCCCAACAGTTTCACGTGGTCCTTCTGAACCCAGCAAGACACCTTCCTGGATGTTAACCTCCACCTCACTGACGGCTCCATCTACACCCCGACCACATTAAACCTACTAATTACCAACAGTACCTGCACTTCGATAGCTGCCATCAATTCCACATCAAGAAATACCTCCCATATAACCTTGCCGCCCATGGTCGGCGAATCTGAAGTGATGAGAAGTTGCTTTCCCATTATGACAAATGCCTCACAAAACGCCTTCACAGATAGACATTACCGTCCTGACCTAGCCCGCAAACACCCGTGCCACATCCACACACACCATCAATCCTCCCTCCAACTCCAGTGACCAGTCACAATCGGGTGTCCGTCTTGTCACCCAATATCACCATGTACTGGAACAATTAAATCACATCCTTCGTCAGGGCTTTGATTATCCGTCATCATGGCCCCAAATGAAAGACGTCCTACCCAAGATCTTTCCGACCCTCCTAAAGTGGTCTTACATCGCCCACCGAACCTCCACAACATCCTAGACCATCCCTTTGTCACTCCTAACCTGAACCCCTTACACAGGATCGTATCCCTGTGGAAGACCCCTATGCAATACCTGTCCAATCCACCCACCCAGCACTTCCTATTCCAGTCCTGTCACAGGCATATCCTACCCCATCAGAGATTGGGTCACCTCTGAAAGCAGCTATATGATAAACCAACTCTGCTAGAACCACTGCACAGCGTTTTATGTTGGTATGACGACGAACCAGCTGTCTGTCAGGATGAATTACCACCGACAAACTGTGGCAAAAAGCAAGATGGACCACCCTGTGGCACAACATGCAGCTGGGCACTCTTAGTTTCAATGGATGCTTCACTACCCGAGCCATCTCGATCTTCTCCTCCACCACCAGCTCTTCTGAACTGCACAGATAGGAGTTGCCCCTTCAACACAGTCTAGGGTCCCGCAACCATCCTGCCCTCAACCTAACTTCCCATCCATCATGAGCACTGTGCCTAACTTCCTTCCCCCCCCCCCCCTCACCTATTCCTTCGATACTCATTATCCTGTGTCCCATGTCTTCCTTGGTGCTGTGTGTCGCCACTTACAATGTCCCTTTAATTAATTACTTTCTATTTTTGCCTATTTTAATTTTTCCTACATTTTTATATTTTTCCTAATTTTATTTTTACTTTGTTTTCCTATTTTTTTCCTTGTTATTTTTATCGTTTCAAATCCCCCCACTCCCTCCCCATATTCCTCCAAACTTCCCTTTCATCCTTTCCCGTCCCTTCACTGTATTCATTGCCACAATTCAAATTCTCGCCTATCAGAGCCTTTATAATCCATCATACAACGCGCAACTTTCCATCCCCACCTTTACAAGCCACCCTTTCCCCTCCACTCCCCACTTCAATCACAGTCTAGATGCTTGTGTTTCTGGAGTGGCCGAACACGATGGGTGTGTGTGTATAGTTATCTGAGTGATTGCCTGAATGTATGTGTTTCTTTTTCTGACGAAGGTCATTGACGAAAATTTAAACTGTGTGAATGTGATTATATATTTTCGTGTCTGTCAGCAGCTCAGCGAGACTCTTTACAGTGAGTTGTTATCTATCCTCCATCATTTACGCTTCTGTCTCAGACATCTTACGCACCAGATGAAATAGTTTGGAGGGAATGTCGTCCACTCGAGGTGCGTTGTTTCGACTGAGGTCTTTCAATGCTCTGTCAAGTTCTTTTCTCATTATAGAATCTCCTATTTCATCTTCATATATTTTTTCTCCTATTTATACATTCTTCTACAGACTTGACATTTGCCTTCTAGCCACACCTACTTAGATATTTTGCAGTCCCTGTCAATCTCATTTCCTAGTCGTCTGTAGTCCAGTTTGCATGTTTCATTTACTGCATTTTTATATTTTCTCCTTTCAGCAATTAAATTTAGTATTTCCTGTGATATCCAAGAATTTTTATAGTCTTGCCTTTACACCCATTTTGTCCTCTTTTGCCTTCACTATTTCATCTCTCAATGCTGCGCATTCCTCTTCTACTATTTCATTTTCCTCTGTTTCTGACAATTGTAGCATAAAGCTCCCTATGAAATTCACAAGAACATCAGGTTCCTTCAATTAATTCAGGTCCCATTCTTTATGTTCCTACGTTTATGCAGTTTTCTCAGTTTTAGCCTACAGTTTATGGCCAATAAGATACGATCAGAGTCTATATCTACTCCTGAGTATGTCTTACAGTTCAAACACTGGTTCCGAAAATATCTCTTACCACTATAAAATCTATCTGTTACCTTCTGGTGTCTCCTGATCTCTTTCACGTATACAACCTACTTTCGTGATTCTTAAACCAGGTGTTTTTTATGATTAAATTATGTTCCGTGCAACATTCTGCTAGGCGACTTCCTCTTTCATTCCTTTTGCCCAGTACGTATTTGCGTATTACTTTTCCCTGTCTTCCTTTTACTACTACGGAATTCCAGTCTCCCATTACAATTAAATTTACCTCTCCCTCAATTGTCCGAATGAAGTCATTTGCCTCCTCACACAGTTCTTCGATCTCCTCATTATCGGTAGAGCTAGTCGGTATGTAAAACTATACTACTGTGGTCGGTGTCGGCTTCGTATCTGTCTTGACTATGATAATTCGATCACTGCGTTGCTGATAGTAGTTTACCCGCATTCTTATTTTCTTATTCATTATCAGACCTACACCTGTAATACTCCCAACTGACCACCTGACAAGAAATCCTGTTACTCTTTGCGGCGAACTTCACTAATCCCCACTATATCTAACTTCAACCTATCCAATTTGCCAACCTTCCTTTCCGATTAAGGGATCTAACATTCCACGCTGCGATCCGTAGGATGCCAGAGTTGTCTTTCCTTATAACGACACCTCCTCAGTAGTCCCCGCCGGGAAACCCGAATGGGGGATTATTTTACCTCCGGAATATTTTATGCGAGAGGATGTCATCATCATATATTCTTACAGTAGAGTTCCATAACCTCAGGAAAATTAAAGGTTTTAGTGCCCTTTGCTTGCAGCCGTTCGCAGTAACTGTGTAGCAAAGCCAGATTAGCTGTGATACAAAGCCAGCTCAGTCAATCATCCAGACTGTTGCCCCTCTAACTACCAAAAAGGATACTGCCCCTCTTCAGGAACCACAAGTTTGTGTGACCTCTCTACAGATACCCCTCCGCTGTGTTACGGCTATTTGTACGGTACAGCTATTTTTATTGTAGATTGACGCAAGCCACCCCACCTCGACAATGTCTGTGGTTCGTGGGGGTGTTAATACCAACTTAATAACAATAGAAACTTGAAAAATTTGTGCTGAAAATCGTTTTCGTAAAAAGTATCCTAGCCTATACAGGCTTGTAATTACAAGAAATATGCACTATCTGCGCACAATATACCTTAAATTAATTACGCTGCACATCTGTTGAATGTTACATATACTTTCAATGTAAAAAAGTAATGAAAAATACATCCACAGTCAAGAACTAACCTCTTTAGTAGTGTAATAGCAGGCACTGTAAGTTAGGTAAAAATAGTATAGTAAGAAAGTTCACTCTGAGGGAAAGAGAAAGTGTTGCAAGTTAGATAAAAATAGTATAGTAAGGAAGTTCACTCTAAGGGAAGGAGAAAGTGTTTTATTGTGATATGTCATTTATTGTACAGAACGACTCATAGCACGTTTACATACTTTCCTGAAAGGAGCAAACAGAGTAACAGTTAAAAAAATGAATCCGTCCTAAAGATACTGTTACGTTCGATAAAATGAAAATAACTAAATTTATTTATCATACAAAGCCGGCCGCAGTGGCCGACGGGACTGAGGCGCTCCAGTCACGGTCTGCACGGAAACTACGGTCAGGGCTTCGAATCCCCCCTCGGGCATGGATATTTGTTCCGTCCTTAGTATTAGCTAGTTCATAAGTAGTTTTTAAGTTTAGTGACTGATGACCCCATAGTTAAGTCCCATAAGCTACACAAACATTTGAATATTTTATCATACAAATGTAAGATCTACAGACGTTAAAAATAAATAGTCTTGGTTCTAAATTATAAATTATTAATATACCTGCAAATTAAATATCATATGTGAAAAGCGTAGTTTTTGGAAGGTTAGACTGTTCTTTTTGTCTGAAAGAAGACGTTTCCTGCTCCCTACTGCATTATTAGAGAGCCGAAAATGCACACACACACACACACACACACACACACACACACACACACACACACACACAACGCAAACATACTGACGATATGAAGGTCTTTGGTGACCATGAAACCAACTAAATCTGTAAAAGAAACTGAAAAACTCCCGTGTATAAAATATGTGGCATTTACAAATTGTATCTTCGCATACATCAAATCTTATTTAGGAGAAACTTGCAGAAATTATAACATTAGATACGAAGAGCACACCGGAGGCAGGGAAAAAAACCATCCATATCAAAACCTACGAAAGGAAATTTAAGACGAAATACCATACATGTGACAATGAAAATCCTCCATGCTACGCAACTGCGACCAGTTATCAGTATCGTAGAGGAAATTGATATTTCAAATGCGTAAATAAATTATCTAAATTTATTAACGAAAAATTTGAAGTCATGTACAATAAAAACTTGGAAAATCTTATCACTGTTTAGTGCAAGTAAACTGATGAAATAAGCATACTCAAAATATTCAGTAATCAATGTTCACAATAACAACATAAACACCACATTACAATGATATAACATTAAGGAAATAGCATAAACTGTAGTACAAGGAAAAATCATTACGCAAAAGTTAAGGGCTTAGATGAGACACTGAAAATCCTCCATGCTACGAAAATGAGATTAGTTATCAGTGTCGTCGAGGCAATGGAAATTGCAAATGTGTAAATAAATTATCTAAATTTCATAACGAAAAAATTTAAGTCGTGCACAATACAAACATGGAAAATCTTATTATATTTAAGGCAAGTAAACGGATGAAATAAATATACTCAAGGTATTCAGTAATCAGTGTTCATAATTATAACATAAACGCCATACTACAATGATATAACATTAATGAAAATAGCACAAATTGTAGTTAAGGGAAATTAAAAAATAGTAATAAAAATAAAATAATACCTTGCGTTTCAGACAAAAAGAATGTTAAATTATATAAACGTAACTGAACCGACGAGGACTAAGCAAAATACAACTGAATATCAATATAGCACTCACCATCAATGGTAACTATGTAAACATGTAATATCACTTACACACTGTCATCCAAGCTATCAGATACGCCAAGTCTAGCAAGGATAGCATATGGTAGGATCGATATTAGACGTTACATACAGTTACGAAATGAATTTATTCTAGATTTCCTAGTTATTATTATACGTTATAAATTCACCTATTAACGTATTTACAGAAAACTTGGAACTGACAAAAATGACAAATTTATCTTATCGTAGTTAAAAATTTCTATAGGGAGCAGCGTAACTGATGTGTAATGTTATTAAGATCTGAGAGGCTTTGGGAAGAACTGCACTCCAGTATAGTGTAGACGACAAACAAAAATTGCAGTGGTTCGTTTGACAATATTACCGTATAAAAGTCATCTATGACGTGGATGTGGTTATGTGGTGAATGAATCGTGAAGCCTGTTAAATAATAACTTATCCAACAACTAAAAAGAACGCTCTGTATGTATTAGCAATATACTCTTCCATTCTACTGAGGTCGTCTCTAAGCAAGAGCATCAATCCTACGTAAACATCGTTGACTATGTTTCAGTTAAGTCTAAACGTCGGTTGTCACGGTACTCTAATGAGAGGCAAGGTTGAGTTCTTTGTGCACTACTTACGTTCTTCATCTCAATACTCAAGGGGTACCGTTCACATAAATATTTTTTCTTGGGTAGAGGATAATTAGATGCTACGCAATTGGGCACCAGTTAATTCTTACATCGTATTTATGCGCGTAGAAACACAGAAACGTATCACGAAAATCCTAAAGTTTGCCAAGACTACCTTCGTGCACCTTTTATAAGCAGGAGGGCAATGTTGTTGCGTCACAGAGCTGCCTCATAAAGGAGGAATGTATGTGCGAGCGTTTGGGTCCGCAGTTACCATCCCGCCGCATACCCATGTCTTGCGATGGGTCAGTTCTAATGACAGGCTCTCTGTTTGAATTTGTCAATCAATTACTCTGCACCTTTTATTAATCACCAACGTGTTACATAACGTGTCACTCCATGGCGTGTGCTGCCGTCAGATAAGCAAAAGCGTCATATGTGGAAAGCCCACTGAGCTGTACATGGATCTTGACCTTGTGTGTGTGTGTGTGTGTGTGTGTGTGTGTGTGTGTGTGTGTGTGTGTGTGTGTGCGTGTACGTGTGTGCCTAGTGATAAAAGAGGCAGCAGGTGGGAGGGGGCAATGACGAAGGGTAAACACACGATGTTGGACGGAATTTGATAGTCTTGCTTCTGTGTTGCTGGGCATCGAAAATGCAATACCAGGAAGCACCGGTAATATCACAGCCGAATTTATCTGACATATAATAACTTCTGCAAATGTCACATAACTGAAAATACAGCCCCATGTGAAGAGAGGAGGGTAATTTACTGGCTGTAACCGCTTCTATACGTGTCAGCACGTTTTGTTGGTATATAACTTTCCATGTTGGCAAAATTAATCAGGTGTAGTAGCGGGTAACGCAACCCGAACCAGTCCTTCCGCTACCATCGATGACATTCTTTCCAAAGGCGTGACATCGGGAGAGGCGACTGGTCGCGTAGGAATCCCGAAATTTACGTATCACGTGTGTTAGCGGATTGTCCCGTTGCATTGTGAACGTTATCAAGTTCCGATGGTACAAGAGGATAACAGGTTCCAACACCTCATAGGGGTAAGAATGATTAGGATTTAAGTTTCCCGTCGACATTAGAGACGGTGGGGAGGTGTAGCGGTATCTGTATTAATGTACCGTTAATGTGTACAAAAGAGGTCCAGGTTCGAATACAATATGACGCCAAAACATAATGTCAGATGAAGGACCAATATGGTGATGCACTCTTAATGCGACCATTGTTTCGGTTAAGGCAGGCTCGGGATATGCCGATAAAAAAAGTCTTTTCATTCTGTTGGCACTGTCCAGCCTTCATCGCATCATTGCCAGAGAAGAAGTGCATGGCGTTGACTCCATGACCAATGTCCCAATGAACCCTTGTGCAGAGCCAACAGCGTCTAGATACAAGGCGTCACAAAATGTCCTTGTCACGTTACACCTATAAGCCACCATCGCAAGCTCAGTGGATGGCGCTACGAGGCAGTTGGCTGTGTCTCAGACGCCAGCCACTCAGGTAGCGATGGCAGCCTATCGGTGTGACTGACTTGTTATGAGGCCTTGTACCTAGACGGCTTTGGCAGAGCCCACTATGCTGTGGACATCATCCAGTGACAATAGCCGACATTGCTGAGTGTTCACCAGACGGAATTTGTTATGATACGGTGCATAATGTCGTCGAGAAATACATTACTGCCGTTGGCACGTTATGGCTATCATCACATGTAGTGCTGCTAGGAGGTGGGAGCTGGCGGTCCCGTCAATTTGTCATTACCTCCTGCATTCAGCGATTACAGACCGCATCACTGCAGCTCGGTTATGTCCGACACGATCACCGATTTCTCTACATCTACATACATACTCCGCAATCCACCGTAAGGTGCGTGGCGGAAGGTACACTGTACCACTACTAGGCATTTCCTTTCCTATTCCACTACCAAATAGAACGAGGAAAAAAAGAATGCCTAAATGCCTCCGTATGAGCCCTAATTTCTCTTATTTTTCTTTGCGATCACTACGCGAAATGTAAGTAGGCGGCAGCAAGATCGTGCTACACTCAGCTTCAAATTCCGGCCCTCGAAATTTCCTCAACAGAAGTTAACGAAAAGAACGTCGTCTTTCCTCCAACGATCTCTAATTGAGTTGCCGGAGCATTTCCGTGACATTCGCGCATTGGTCGAACCTACCAGTAACAAACCTAGCTGCTCGCCTATGAACTGCTTCTATGTCTTCCTTTAAACTGATCTGCTGCGGGTTCCAAACACTTGAGCAATACTCAAGACGTCGTCATACAAGCGAATATACGCGGTCTCCTTTACAGATGAAGTACGTTACCAAAATTCTCCCAATAAACCGAAGTCGGCTGTCCACCTTACTCACAACTGTCCTTACATGTTCGTTCCATTTCATATCGCTCTGCAATGTTACGCCTAGATATTTGAACGACGCGACAACATCAAGAAGCTCACTACTAATGCTGTATTCGAACATTATGGGATTGTTCTTCCTACTCATGCGCATCACCTTACATTTTTCTACATTGAGAGCTAGCTGCCAATCTTCGCACCAACTAGAAATTTTTTCTAAGTATATCTTGTATGCTATTACAGTTAGTTAAAGACGATACCCTCCCATACAGCACAGTATCATCAGCAAACAGCCGCAAATTACAAGTTACTCTGTCCATCAGATCATTTATGTAGATAGAAAATAATAGCGGTCCTATCACACTCCCCTGGGGCACGGCTGACGATACACTCGTCTCCGATGAACACTTGCCGTCGAGAACAACGTACTGCGTTCTATTACTTAGGAAGTCTTCCATCCAGTTACAAATCTGAGAACCTATATATAACCGATGTTCGCAAATTATGCACGTAATCACTTTTAGTGCTACAACGATGTTGGTAAAATCGCTACGTCGGTTAGCCATTCTGTCTTGTAATTAGCGATTACAAATCCGCTTCACCATTGCCCGGTTAAGTCTACATATACATGTAAGTACCCTGGAAGTCACATTGAAGTGCGTGGCAGAGGGCACATGGAACCGCTTTTAGGATACTTCTCTACAATTTCATTTTATAGTAGCTCGCTGGAAAATGTAGGACCTAAATAATTCCGTTTACAATGTGATTTCTCCTATTTTAATATGAGGATCACGTCTCCGTATGTAGGTGGGAACTAACAAGATCGCATTCGGAAGAGAACGATCCCTGATTTCTCTAATAGCTATTTGTAATCCCAACTGGCAACACCGAAACGTGCTCGAAAGACTCTCGCGTTCCACAGGGAAGCGGTATAGGTCCATTACTCTTCCTCTTGTTTATAAACGATTTAGGAGACAATCTGAATAGCTCCCTTAGACTATTCGCAGATGATGCTGTCGTTTATCGGTTAGTGAAGTCAATTGAGGATCAAAAGCAACTGCAAAGCGATTTAGACAAAATTTCTGCATGGTGCGAAAATTGGCAATTGACACTAAATAAAGAAAAGTGTGAAGTAATACACATGACCACTAAAAGAAATCCGCTGAACTTTAATTACGCGATAAATCAGTCAAACCTTAAGGTCGTAGATTCTAGCAAATACCTAAGAGTAACAATTACGAACAACTTTGACTGGAGAGAAAACATAGAAAATATTGTGGGGAAGGCGAACCAAAGGTTACGTTTCATCGGCAGAACGCTTCGAAGATGCACCAGCTCCACCAAAGAGACTGCCTACATCACACTTGTGCGTCCTCTCCTGGAGTACTGTTGCCTCTTGTGGGACCCTCACCAGGTGGGATTGACGGAAGACATTGAGAAGGTTCAGAGAAGGGCAGCTCGTTTTGTTTTATCACGTTACGGGGGAGAAAGCGTCACGGGAATGTTGAAAGAATTGGGGTGGAAATCATTAAAAGAAAGACGTTATTCATTGCGGCGTGATCTGTTTGCGAAGTTTCAATCACCGACTTTTAGTTCTGAATGTGAAAATATTTTGCTAGCACACACCTACTTAGGGAGACATGACCTTCCCAATAAAATAAGAGAAATCAGGTAGAAAACGGATCGATTTAAGTGTTCTTTCTTCCCGCGCGCTATTAGAGAATGGAACGGTAGAGAAAAGTTATGAAACTGGTTAATGAACCCTCTGCCAGGCACTTTAATGTGATTTGCAGAGTATCTATGTAGATGTAGATATGTAGATGTAGATTCTACGAGGAATGATGAAGGTTCTAAAGCTAAAAACCGCACGAAAGGACAATTCCAGTACATTCACACAACCGTATGTTCTCTTTTACATGAAGTTGGCAGAAGGCGCTACTAGCATCCCTGATTTTGGACTGCGCTGAAATGTTATTCATGTGCAAGACTGGTCTTCACAAAGGCATAACGCCAAGTTCACCTTATTTGGATGCCTCCTTCAGGGTGTTGCATTTTGGATGGCCAGTAGTGTTTAACGAAATTTTTCTATACTTCTCGGAAATATTGAATCTATGGGCAGGAACGCATTAATATTTGTGCTACGCCTGGCATTCGAACACATGCTATCCTGCTTAAAAGACAGTCACGTGACCCACTCAGTCACCATTTCAGTATAGACTCGCGAATGCACAGATAATCCTAATCGCATTCATGTAATCCTAATAGCGCCTCCCGCCCCAACACAAACGTCGAGGTTTATAATTAAAACTTGTCCCACGGCCGAGGTATGGCAATATTGTACCGTCTACATACGGTAACATCGAGGCAGAAGTCTGCGTTATTGCGTGCATTCGTGCTATCCAGAATGCCACGGTGGTTCAATGCACAGTTGGAACGTCCAAGGTTTGAGAAGCTGATGTTGATCATGATTAAGATAGGTATAGAGATCTTGTTCAAAATGTTCAAATGTTCGTAAATCTATCGGACCAAACTGCGTGGACATCAGTCCGTAGCTTACAAACTACTTAAGCCTAGGTAAACTAACCTAAGGACAACACACACACACATGCCCCAGGGAGGACTCGAATCTCCACGGCAAGCAACCGCGCGCTCCGCAGCGAGACGCTTTAGACCACTCGGCTACTCCACCGCGGCTAGAGATCTTGTTGCAGCGGTTCTCTCTCCCACTAATACGAGAAAAAATGCCCGGAAACAGAAGCTCTGGAAAAGATCGCTCGCTCACTGATCCTCCACGCGGGATTTTTTTTTTTTTTAGCTTCCTGATTGTTGGGCTTTAGTGAAGAATGCCAGGAACGTAATATTATGCCGCGGCGGATTAGCCGTGCTCACTGAGGCCCCGTGCTGCGGTGCGTTTGTAAGCTACGGACTCATAATCAAGCAGTCTAGTCCGATAGATTCACAAACATGTTAATCATAATATTATTTATTCGTAAGCAATATGTGCGGGGATATTTGTGAGTGGAATCACTTTTTATTTTTATCATACAGCATGCCCATGATTAAAGAGCGACTGGACAGAATGATTGCAGATTGACGAAGGCGTAAACGCAATGACATAGCAGTATAAATAAACAAGATAGTTTCAAGTGCAATGGGCCAGAGGGAAGAAAACGTTCCCTTCGACATCTTAGAAGATGTGGTCAGAGCGTTGGAAGAAGGGATGAGCACTGATGTGTAAGACTGCAGTGCACGTGGAATTGCCCGATTATTAGAAGTGTCTCCGTTCACGGTACATAAAAATTCTACGCAATATTCTGCATTGCTATCCATACTGCAAGAGTTGCTTCCTCTTGACATGCCAGCGAGACACATGGGTGTTCTACGATTTCTTCCGCGAGTGGAAGTGGTTAACGATTGCCCCAAATGACAGAATAATCAGCCGCCAATTTCTTACAGCCTGGCCGTCAAGTTTACCAGCCATCAAAACGCGTCAGTTCTGGGTGTGGAGTTATTTGACAAGTGTTCATTGGTCACTAAGCGAATTTGACTGAACTGCAGGCGCGTATAACGCAACGTATTTGCATTATGATCCTGACACACTGATGTCTGAATTGAAAAATGCTGTTTATCGGTTTAAACTTCTAGCGGAAAATGGTGGCCGTGGTTTGCGTAAGTCCTGTGATAATTAACATGTTTCATATTACGGGCCTTTCCATCAATTTTTGGCCATTTTTCCCATCCAATGTGCCACTACCTTGCCGTGGTAGTTGGGCTTTCCGCTAACACAACCACAATTTATGCATGAAGTGGACGTCGTTTATCGGCATCCAGTCTCCTTATGCTGCTTACAGCGGCATCTATAGATAAAGTAAATAATTATGTTCTGTGTGTTTTGTGTATGCATGCCTTTCTCCCTTCGTCAAGCATTTTAAGTTCAAATCTGCTCTCGTTCTATCCCCCCGTAGTTCTTTTTGTAAAGCATTTGGAATATTATGGACACCCCGTAATTCGCAAAATGTCTAGGCAACATGACTTCCTTTTCAGCACAAACTAAAAGTAATTCAATGAGGAGACAGCGGTTGTGGATTATAAATTGTTTTTATATGTTATTTCTTCTCTTGAACTTTTTCGTGAGAGAAGCCCGTCAACGAAAGTTGGATTTTCTTTTGTAAATAGACCAATAAAGGAAAATCATTTCATCCCATAGACCACAACCTCCCAAATACAGAATGTGTGGTGGCTGTTGTGGCGTTCAGTCCGTAGGCAGGTTTGATACAGCTCTCCACGCAATCCTGTCCTGTGCAAGCCTTTTCGTCTACAAATAAGAACTGCACCCTACATCGTTTTCAATCTGCCTACTGTACTCGTCTCTCGTTCTCGTTTTTTTATCCCAAACACTTCCATCTAATGCCAAGTTGACGATTCCTTGATCTTTCAGAATGTCTCCAACCGAACTAGCCCTTCTCTTAGTCAAGAAATGCTAGATACTCTTTTTCTTCCCAGTTTTGTTGAGCACCTCCTCATTAATTGTGTACCGATCCAATCTTGATCATTCGTCTGTAGCTAGACATTTCAGAAGCTTCTATCATCTTTTTGCCTGAACTCCTTATAGTCTATGTTTCACTCCCATAAAATGCTACATTCCTGATAAATGCTTTCAGAAAGGACATCCTAACATTTAAATTAAGAATGGATGTCAACAAATTTCGCATCTACAGAATCGCCTTTCTTCCCATAGACTTTTCTACTTCGGCAATGCCGGCCGCGGTGGCCGAGGTGACTGAGGCGCTCCAGTCACGGTCAGCACGGTCACTGCGGTCGGGGGTTCGAATCCCCCCTCGGGCATGGATATTTGTGCCGTCCTAGTTCGTAAGTAGTTCATAAGTAGTTTGTAAGTTTAGGGACTGATGACCCCGTAGTTAAGTCCCATAAGCTTTACAAACATTTGAACATACTTCGGCAATCGGAAGTTATTTTGCTACCCAAATAACAAAACTCATCTATTACTTCTTATTGTCTCATTGCCTAATCTAACTCCTTCAGAACCGGCAGATTTTCTGAGACTACATTACATTATCCGTGTTCTACTCTTGTTAATTTTCATCTCCACCCTCACGAAACACAGACATTGCCGTGAAGAATGGCTTGCGTCCCTCAACGACACCGTACAGTACCGTAGATGCCATCACAGAGGAGGGATATCTTTTTAAAGGCCAACAGACGTGTGGTTTTATTACTTGAAGCGTCACAGTCTGGATGATTCAATGAACTGGCCTTGTAACATCAGCTAACGTGGCTTTGCCAGCAGTTACTGTGCACGGCTGAAAGCAAGGGGAAACTACAGTCGTTTCTCGTCCCGAGGACATGCCGCTCTACTGTATGGATATATGATAATGGTGTCTTCGTGGATAACATATTCCGCAGTAAAGTAATCCTCCAGTCCCAAATTCAGATACCCTATGGGGGACTACTGAGGAGGATGTGGTCACCAGGAAAGACAATGTTCTACTAATCAGAGAGTGGAGTGTTATATCCCTTAATCGGACAGGTTAGATAATTTTAAAAGAGAAATGGGTAGGTTAAAGTTAAATGTGGTGGGGATTAGTGAAGTTCGGTGGTAGGAAGAACAAGATTTCTGGCCAGGTGAGTTAAAGGTTGTAAATGGAATAGCAGTTGGTGGTAACGCAGTGTTGGGTCTGATAATGAATAGAAAACAGGAACAGCAAAGTGACCGTATTATCCTATCAAAGATAGACACGAGGTACAAGCTTTTATGCCAACTAGCCGAACAGATGATGAGGAGATCGAAGAAATACATGGGGAGATAAAAAATTATTCTGACAAGGAAGAGGATAACATGATTGTGAAAGGGGACTGGAATTCGATAACAGGAAATGAAAGAGAGGAAAATGTAGTTAGTGAATATGGACTGGGGAAAAGGAATGACAGAAGAGATCGCCTGGTAGAATTTTGGGCTGAGCCTCAATTTAATCATCAACAAGCACTTGGTTTAATCATAATGAAATAAGGATGTGTACTTGGAAGGGACGAGAAGACACTGGAAGGTACCACATTGACTTTACTGTAAGACGTATCGAGGGGCTGATATAGACTCTGACCATAACATATGGTTTTGAAACGTAGATTAAAGATTTAAGAGACTGCAAAAGGTAGAAAAGTAAGGATATGGAACCTGTACAAACTGAAGGTACTGGAGATAGTTGAGAGTTTCAGAGGAAACATTAGACAAAGATTGGCTGAAACGGCGGAATATAATAAAGCGGGATCCTGTGGACAGAAGGAAAGGGTCTAATATAAATTCCGTGGATAACGCAGAAGATACTGAACCCAAATATGAAAGGAGAAAATATGAAAATGCAGCAAATGTAGCAGGCAAAGTGGAATACAGATGTCTTAAAATGAGGTTGACAGGAAGTGCAGACTGGTTAAGCATAAGCGGCTAGAAGACAAATACAAGACTATAGAAGAATCTAGAACTAACGGATAGATAAATGCTAACTACAGGAAAATCAAAGAGACATTTGGAGACAAGAAAACCATACTATGGGAAGAAGGGAAAGCTCAAAGGTGAAAGGAATACATAGAAATAAACTTCAAAGCAGTATTTTAGAAATGCAAGACGAAGTAGGGGAAGATGAGAGAGAAGATACGATACTGCGAGAAGAATTTTACACAGCACTAAAAGATTTGAGTCGATACAAGGCCCCTGGCGTATGATATTTCATTTGAACTCTTGATTTCGTTAGGGGACCCACTCATGAAGAAATTGTTCCACCTGACTTGCACGATGTATGTCGTAGGGTAAATACCTTCCGACTTCAAGAAGGATATACTAATTCAAATTCCTAAGAACGTAATTGTGGACAAATGTGAAAATTACAGAACTATCAGTTCAATAACACTAATACACTAACAATAATACTAATACAGATTATTTGAAGACAATGGAAAAACTACTGGAAACCGGCACTGAGGAAGATCAGTTTCGATTTAGGAGAAATGAAGAAAGACGCGAGGCAATACTCACATCACGACTTATCTTAGAAGAGGGGTTAAGAACAAAGAAACGTACATTTTTAGCATTTGTAGATCTGTAGAAAACTTTTGGCAATGTTGACTGGAACAAACTAATTCTAATTCAGACGGTAGCAGGGGTAAAATTTAGGGAGCGAATAGTATAATCAACTTGTACAAAAATTAGACAGCTCATATTACAGTCGAAGGCATGAAATGGTCGCAGATGTTGGGAAGGGAATAAGACAAGCCTTTTCGCGATGTTTCTCGAACTATACATTGACCAAGCAGTGAAGAACTGCAGGGACAAAATTTGGAGAGCGAACTAAATTTCAGATAGGAGAAATAAGAAATTTGCGGTTTGGTGATGACGTAGTAATTCTTTCAGAGAAGACCTGGATGAGAAATTGAATGGAATGGCCAATGTTTTGAAAGAAGCAGGTGCACAAGGTGAACATTAGCTAGAGTAAAAGAAGGGTAATGGAATGAATCAGGAAATCAGAAGATGAAGGAATTAGATTAGGTAATAAAATAATAAAAGTAATAAATGAATTCAATTTTTTGGGTCGCAAAATAGCTTCTGAAGGGCGAAGTAAAGAAGATATAAAATGCAGAATGGCTATGGGACCAAAGGCATTTCTGAAGAAGCGAAATTTGTTCACATCCAATATTAGTTTAAATGTTAGGAAGTCGTTTATGAAATCATTTGTCTGTAGTGTAGCATTGTATGGGGAGTGAAATTTGTATTCAGACAAAAAGATGATAGAAGCTTCTGAAATGTGCTGATAGAGACGAATGATGAAGATTAGATGGGTAGATTACGTAACTATTGAGGAGGTGCTCAACTGAATTCGGGAAAAAATGGAGTTTCTGGGATATCCTGAGTAAGAGAAGAGGTAAGTTGGTGGGACACATACTGAGACACCGAGGAATCGTCAACGTAGCATAAGGAAGAAGTATGTGTGGTAAACATCGTAGAGAGGGAGGAATACAGTAAGAATTTACGAAAAAAACAGGTAGCCGTACTTATTCTCAGGTGAGAAGCCTTACACAGGACAGGGTAGCGTGGAGAGCTGCGTCAGTCAAGTCTGCAGACTGAAGACGACAACAACAACAACAACAATGTTCATCTTATACACCTGATTGAAGATTCCGTCCATTCCGTTCAATTGCCTTTCCAGGTCCTGTTACCCTTAAGGTTTTAACCTATACGAAATGTATAAAGTGAGTGGAAGAAGATGGTTAAGGACGTCACGTTGTGTAATGAAGAGAATATATCCAGTCAAAAGTTTGAAAAAAATCAATAAGCAATAAAAAAATTAAGAAGTTGTAAGGGCGCAAAAAAAGGAGTAAAATGGCTGTCTACTGAGCAGGTGATTCCATGTTGGGCATCCGGCATTAATACCAATTTCGTTTCAATTCCTCACTTTACATTCTATATTTTTGATACTAGGGGCGTTTGAAAAGTCCGTGCAGAGTCCGTGAAATGGCACCACCGATGTCTATTGATGTCATGTTGAGTTAGTAGCATCTTTGGAAAGAACACACTCCAAGAATCAGCAATATTGGTCTATTTCTTTGTGTGTGACATTCGTGTGAATCAAGGAAGTTGAGCGACTGTCAAAAATGGACGAAAAATACTTTATTGTAGTGATTAAACAATACTTTATGAAAGGAACAACGCCTCAGGACACTAAAGAGAAAGCTCGATAAAAATTGTGGTGACTCTGCACCTTCAGTTAGTATAGTTTATAAATGGTTTCAAAATTTTCGGATTGGCCATATGGGCACAAGTGACGCTGAACATTCTGGACGCCCTGTGGAGGCCACGACTCCAGAAATCATTGAGAAAGTCCATCATATGGTGATGACTGACAGAAGAGTTAAGGTGCGGGAAATTGCTAATGCTATAGGCATCTCGAATGAACGGGTACATAATATTTTGCTTAAACATTTGGACGTGAGAAAGCTATCGGCAAGATGGGTGCCGCAATTGCAACCTCTTGATCAAAACCGTATGAAGTGTTGCAAGGAAGGTCTGCAGCTGTTCAGGAAGAATCCGTAGGACTTTAAGCATCGTTTCATCATTGTGGATGAAACATGGATACATTACTATACTCCTGATACCAATCTAAACAATGGGTTGCAAAGGGAGAATCTGCACCAAAATAGGCGAACACCAGTCCTTCGGCCAGTGAGATAATGGCGACGGTCTTTTGGGATTCGAAAGGGATAATCCTCATCGACTCTCTGTAACAGGGTAAAACTATTACAGGTGCATATTATTCATCGGTTTTAAAACCGCATTGCAAGAAAACGCCGAAGATGCCCCACAAAAAACGCCTTTTTCCGGTAGGTTCATGAGGGCAATACGGAATGCCGTGCTGGATTCCAACAGCCTCGTATCACAAGCAGTCAAAATGACAGGTATCTTATCCGCATTACTGTAACGGATCGTGCAGCCACGTCTCGATCCCTGAGTCAACAGATGGAGACATTTGCTAGACAACAACCATCTGCACGAATAGTTCGATGACGTTTGCAGCAGCATGGACTATCAGCTCGGAGACCATAGCTGCGGTTACCCTTAACGCTGCATCACAGACAGAAGCGCCTGGAATGATGTACGAAACGACGAACCTGGGTGCACGAATGGCAAATGTCATTTTTTCGGAAGAATTCAAGTTCTGTTTACAGCAATATGTTGGTCGCATCTACGTTTGGTGACATCGCGGTGAACGCATATTTGAAGCGTGTATTCGTCATCGCCATACTGGCGTATCACCCGGCACGATGGTAGGAGTCAACTCTTGTCCGCATCGACGGCACTTTGAACAGTGGCCATTACATTTCAGATGTATTACGACCAGTGGCTCCACCCTTCATCCGATCCCTGTGAAACCCAACGTTTCAGCAAGATAATGCACGGCCGCATGTTGCAGGCCCTGTACTGCCCATTGTGGACACGGAAAATGTTTCAATGCTGCCCTGGCCCGCACATTCTCCAGACCTCTCACCAATTGAAAACGTCTGGTCAATGATGGCCGAGCGACTGGGTCGTCACAATACGCCAGTCACTACTCTTGATGAACTGTGGTATCGTTTTGAAGCTGCATGGGTATCTGTACCCTTAACGCCATCCAAACTGTGGTTGACTCAATGCCCAGGCGTATCAAGGCCGTAATTACGGCCTGAGGTGGATGTTATGGGTATTGATTTCTCAGGACCTATGCAAACAAATTGCTTGAAAATGTAATCACATATCAGCTCTAGTCCGCATCGACGGCACTTTGAACAGTGGCCATTACATTTCAGATGTATTACGACCAGTGGCTCCACCCTTCATCCGATCCCTGTGAAACCCAACGTTTCAGCAAGATAATGCACGGCCGCATGTTGCAGGCCCTGTACTGCCCATTGTGGACACGGAAAATGTTTCAATGCTGCCCTGGCCCGCACATTCTCCAGACCTCTCACCAATTGAAAACGTCTGGTCAATGATGGCCGAGCGACTGGGTCGTCACAATACGCCAGTCACTACTCTTGATGAACTGTGGTATCGTTTTGAAGCTGCATGGGTATCTGTACCCTTAACGCCATCCAAACTGTGGTTGACTCAATGCCCAGGCGTATCAAGGCCGTAATTACGGCCTGAGGTGGATGTTATGGGTATTGATTTCTCAGGACCTATGCAAACAAATTGCTTGAAAATGTAATCACATATCAGCTCTAGTATAATATGCAAGGTATGTCCACAAAGTAAGTTCCGTTTGGTTATATAAACCAAACGTGAACAGATACAGAAAAAATATTTATTGTATAAAAATCTGCAACTCTTCAACTATGTTTCTACATAACTTCCGAAATTTTGTAAGCACTTGTCATAGCGTGACATAAGTTTTTGTGTGCCTACTTCATAGAAGGTTGCCGCTTGCGTATTCAACCATGTGGTAATACGTTCCTTCAGCTCGTCATCGTTGAAGTGTTGACCACCAAGGACAGATTTTAGGTGTAAGAAGAGATGAAAGGCGTATTCTTCTTCCCTTCACGTTGCCACCCGACCTCACAGGGCGAAAGTGACCAAACAACTCTTACGGGAATTTCACTGGGACCTGTTTGATCATCCTCCATACAGTCTCGCTCCTAGCGACTTTCTTCTTATACCTAAAACCTGTCCATGGTGGTCAACACTTCAGCGATGATGACGAGCTGAATGAACATGTTACCACATGGTTGAATAAACAGGCAGCAACCTTCTACAAAGAAGGCATACGAAGACTTCTGCCACGCTATGACAAATGCCTACAAAATTTCGGAATTTATGTAAAAAAGTAGTTTCATGGTTTTATATTTTTGTACAATAAATATTTTGTCTGTAGCTGTACACTTACTTCTTGGACATATCTCGTATTTTTCCAATGAATACCAGTTTATCATCTGCATTTCATCTTGGTGTAGCAGTTTTAAAGGCCAGTAGTGTAGCTGTTTGGCTGTTTTGAACAATTCCTATTATTCGGAAGGGACCAAAAAATTAGAACAGCATTGGACTAAGTGTGTCTCGAAGGAGACTATGTCGAAAAATAAAAATGGTCCTCCCCAAATATGTTTGTAGTTTTTATTTTGGCACGGACTTTTCAAACGCCCGTCGTACATTGAGACCTAACACGTCTGTGGAAGGTGAGTTTAATGGTTGATTGTGCGTAAGGTCGGGGTTACTACGTTTCTACGAAAGCCTAGCCACTACCGTGCAAAACAGGTAGAGAGGTCTAGCGGACGTACGCTGGGGTGGTAGCTGACTGCGGCACGATCGGTACAGGGGCTGGCGGCCTGCGGTAGGCCGTCGTGGCTGAGGCCTAACACGTCTGTGGAAGATGAGTCTAATGGTTGATTGTGCGAAAGGTGGGAGTTACTACGTTTCTACGAAAGCCTAGCCACTACCGTGCAGAACAGGTAGAGAGGTCTAGCGGACGTACGCTGGGGTGGTAGCTGACTGCGGCATGATCGGTACAAGGGCTGGCGGCCTGCGGTAGGCCGGCGTGGCTGAGGCCTAACACGTCTGTGGAAGATGAGTCTAATGGTTGGTTGTGCGAAAGGTGGGAGTTACTACGTTTCTACCAAAGTCTAGCCACTACCGTGCAGAACAGGTAGAGAGGTCTAGCGGACGTACGCTGGGGTGGTAGCTGACTGCGGCATGATCGGTACAGGGGCTGGTGGCCTGCGGCAGGCCGGCGTGGCTGAGCCCGCGGCCGCGCTCGCGCCCGCGGCCCGCCCAGCCGGGGTTGACGGCCAAGCTGAGGGAGGTGCACGAGGTGCTGGAGTAGCAGGAGGGCCGGTGCTGGCCGGCCGAGGAGAAGCGGCTGCCGCCCAGCGCGCCGTTGGCCGTACCCTCGCTCGCGCTCTTGGTCCTGCGCCGCCGCGGCCACCACGACCACGTCTTGTTCAGCTCCGTGCGCACCTCCGCGTTCATGAAGCAGTACAGCAGCGCCACGAAGAAGCCCTGAAATACAATACAGGGATCTGGGTTACCGTTACTCGTCAAACTGATCTCATGTCCAGTAAAACAAGAGCACACCTAGAGAGACTAGAGGCAGGAAGTTCACTTTATAATTGACTGAAAGCCATCGAGTAAGACAGAAGTGATATCTGGTGTTCCCTAGGGAACTATTATAGGACCATTACTGTTCCGCATCTTTATAAACGATTTAGGTCACAATGTGAGCATCTATCTTGGACTGTTCTTGAAGGATGCTGTCATTTATTGGTTAGTAATGTCAAACAAGATGAAAGGCAAATGCAAATGAATTAGATAAGTATCTCCATGATGCAAGAATTGGCAGTTAACCTTTAATAATGAGAAGAGTGAAGTCATCCACTTGAGCAGTTAAAGAAATCTGTTAACCTTCAATTGACGATAAATCAAATCGTTCGCCGTCAGGGGTTCGAGTCCCCCGAGTCCCCCCTCGGACATGGTTGTTTGTGTTGTCCTTAGGTTAGTTTACCCTAGTGGAAGTAGTTTGTAAGCTATGGACTGATGACCAAGCAGTTGAGTCAGATATATTTACAAACATTTAAACATTTAGAAAATGCGCCTGTGCGTCCTATATTCGAGTACTGCTGCCCATTGTGGGATCCGCCCCAAGTGGGACTGACGGACGATATAGAGAAAGTTCAGAGAAGGGCAATTCGTTTTGTATTATCGCGATATAGGGGAGAGAGTGACACAGAAATTATGCACGAGTTGGATCAACTATTGTCACCAACTTTCTCTCCCGAATGCGAACATATTTTGTTACCACCCACGTACAAAGGGACTCACAATTATCGTAATGAAATAAGCGAGATGAGATCTAGAAAATAAATATGTAGGTATTCGTTCATCCCACACACTTTTAGTAAATGGAATGATAGAGAAATATCATAGGAACTGTGTTAAAATATTCCCCCTTGAAAACCATTTATGTCATACACATTTGTCAATGTTTAAAATTTTCCCCAGAAGGGTCACGTGCATAATAACATCTGTTTGTACTTCTAGTGACTATGTGGAAAATCCACCAAATGCCAATACTTTCTGCTCCTCTCTCTCTCTCTCTCTCTCTCTCTCTCTCTCTCTCTCTCTCTCTCTCTCACACACACACACACACACACACACACACACACACACACGCACCCACACACACACATTTTTATTTTCTTTTTCTTTTTATCTCGTACAATATGTTATTCAATAGTCCGAAACATGTTGCACTAACATTAACTTTTCTATGGTGGACAACTTCTGCGGAGTTGTGTGTCACTCAATATTCCGTATATGGCGGTAATTGTGTCGTAAGGTGCTGTCAACTATGCTGCATTAACCTGGTTCCAAAGTTCGTAGACAGTTATTGGTATTGGTAGCAGTGCAGCTTCCGTCGTTTCTTGGTGTGGCAGTGCAGGGTAAAGGGCTGACTTCCTGCGATACCAAGGGGGCACATGTTTGTGCAGTAACATGTGGTTGTGCATTGTCTTGCTGAAACACCAGTGTCTGTAGTATCGTGCAGAAAGGGTATGACTACAGATCACATAACGTCGTTTACAATAACCAAACTGGTTACACTGCCCTGGACAAGTACAATCTGTAATTTGTAGTTTTATGCAACTGTACATCACACAGTAAGGTGTTACGTTTGCACTACATATCTTGTGGGAAAGCCGTGAATGTGATGCCACCCTCTCTTCTACAGCGAACCTAAATCATCATTTGCAAAGAACCTGGGTTCGATGGAAAAACCGTATGCCATTCCTGCCTCCAGTGAAGTCGTTCCACACACCACTGCCATCTAGCACGTTTCTGCACATTGGTAAAAGGCACTGTTGCATCAAAACTGTCCTGTAATGCCCATCACATGGAGGGTGTACTCGGTCGGTAATCTGGGTGGTGCAACTTCAGCCATTTTGTCGTGTTCTTCCTCCATGAAACATTTGTCACACTCTCGAAATACTTACTCAACAGGAGCAGAAGTGTCCCCAGTGGATGTGATACATATTTGTATGCTAAAAATGCATCTTTGAAAACCAATTATTAGGTGTGGCGGTTCTGCGAGGGATCTGCATGACTGCTCAGGTCACAGCATTCCATTGCTTTCTTTTCATAGCGAAAGCAAATCTTCAAATGTTTGTAATTCTATGAGACCAAACTACTTTGGTCATAAGCCCCTACACTTACTGTGTAAGTGAACTTAGTTGAACTGACCTAAGCTCAACACACACATCCATGCCCAAGGGAGGATTTGAACCTACGATGCAGGAGGTTGCTAGATGTGTAAGTACTAGTATTCAGTATTATCAGTCCAGTAGGCAAGTGCCAATTATTTAAATTGTGTTCAGATAGAAAAAACTAACCGCAAGTTTAATAGTACTATTTTGTTGCAAGTTACATTTCCTAAAGTTTTAGTCATCAAACAAATCTAATTGCATTATTAAAAGTGTATCTAGCATCAGGTCTTTCATGAGATTTCAATAGTTTCATTTATTGTCTATAAAATCCAGAATCAAACAAGTTGTCAAATATCTTTTAGAAATACCAAACCATGGAAAAGTACTGTTCTCTGATTATTAAATAAATTGCAAATGCAGTTAATTTCCGCGGTGGAGTAGCCGAGCGGTCTACTCCGCCTCTCTACGGAGCGCGCGGTTGTTCGCCATCAGAGGTTCGAGTCCTCCCTGGGGCATGGGAGTGTGTGGGTTGTCCTTAGGTTAGTTTAACTTAGTTTAAGTAGTTTGTAGGCTACGGACTGATGACCACGCAGTTTGGTCTGATAGATTTACTAACATTTGAACATTTTTTATTTGAGATGTGTAAAGCTGTGTTTATAGCCTGCAGTTATTCCGCGACAGGGGAATTGCAGCAGTTTGTCAGTGTGCTGTTTCTCATAAGGCAGTGTGGGACCTGTTTATAAACACAGTTGTGGCGGCGGCCCCTCCGCTCTTCTGCTGTGGCATCAAAACACCAGCGGCCGCACTTCCAAAATACCGCAGTTGTGCCGGCCGCAGTGGCGTCTGCTTACACAGCGGCTTATGGGGCTGTTTGGTCCGTGCAGCGGAACCGTGACACAGACAAATATATACAGAAGGGAAAACTCCATAAGGGCCCGGTCCCACACTCAGGGGTACGGGGCGGGGGTTGCTGAAGCAGTTCCATAAGATGTCCCATGATGGCACTGCGGTCAGAAGCAGCCCTTTAAACTGGCCAGAGCAGGCGGCAGGTAGCAGCTATCCCCACCACCACCTCCCCTCAAACGCCAGCAAGCCGGACACGTCCGTGGCCTCGTCGCAGGCGGCACGAGCTCTCCCCTCAGTCTTCCCTCCATGCTACCCTCAGAAGCGCCACTAGTGTGGTCTACCGGTACTAAGCGGGGGAACCGTCTGACACCTGCTAGAATCTTACGGAACTACGAGAGGAGCGTAGGACAGAGGTTTAGGGGGGGCTGCTTCTCTGTATATGTTACTCTGTGACCGTGTACATATGGAAGTGCGCCCTTTGTCTGGCCGCCAGGTGGGAACAGGGTGCTGAAGGTCACTGCAGCTGAACAGCCTGCTGTGTGACTGACGAGCAGAGCCCTCGCAACATCAGAGCGGTTGCTCTGAAACGGAAAAACTGCAGGCTATTAACATAGCTGTAACATGGTGCTCCAGAACACTCTGCTACTTCCGCATGACTTCATAGCCACGAGGGCCACAGGCCCAGTTTACAGGCAGGTCTTTTATGCCGCGATATCAGTGTTGCTTGTAATTGAAATTCTAATCAGTTCTGTTATTCAAAGTAATGAATATGAACTTCCCATCCCTAGTATTTCAAGGTATTCTTCTTTTTTCGTAAACATTACTGTATTATTGGCATCCTAGATCATTAATAAGAAAGATATTACTACCAACATTTTCATAAATCACACAGTGCTAATAATGAAGCATTGAACATCAAACCACATTGTATCAAATACGAAAATCAAACTTACTTATATTGTCCCACAATGTTTGACATGCATGTTAATATTGAAAAATTTCTTATTCAATAGCTTACACCAAATAAACGCATCATTAATTTACCAGAAAGTGCCACATTCCGGCTAAACCCTAAAAGATCATTAGTTCCCAAAAGATTATATTCTGGATTGTTTTGTGTATTATCTATTTAGTGTCATCATTTCGTTGCAAAATGCAATAAAATTTGTTGTTCAAGTACCTGAAAGGATGCAAAGAGTTGATCTATGAAAAGGACTGTCATTTCTTCTGTGCTTCCAGTTTTTGAAGACCAGTGAAAACCCACAAATAATACATAGTGTACACCAAATAATGGGATTAGTATGAGAGTCGACTTTGCCAGACGCCTAGTAAAAGAAAAGCATTCACATTAAAAATAGCTATGTGATGGTCAATATTGTATTGGTCTATAACAACATAATTTGTAAGTAATATATATAATTGCAATTATTCATTACCTGTAGATTTTCGTTTCTTCACTTACAGAGGACCGCAGTTTTGTGAAAATAACTCGCACCAGATTTAGAAACAATAGGAAACATACCTGAAAATGAAACAAGCATTGTACTATTAAAAGTGGTACATTTATATTGAGTGAGAATAATTATGTTTTGATGTAAATAGTACTTCATTTTCTTATCTATAAATCTATAACGACGACATCCTGTGGACAATATAAGGACTTATTAAAGTTGTTTGTATCGCTGTCATGACGTATTAATACAGCAAGCTATGACAGAAGTATAATAATCTATCTGCAGTTTGTTACGGAAAAACGCTTTAATACTTTGCTGAAATGACACAGGTAAAAACTGTTAATATTGTTAAAATAACAAATTTATGTCATTAAAAATACACGATATTGAAAAAAGTTTGAACTGTTGGTAGGCAAGGTGGAAGGGACATGATACTTCTCATTTGCAGTGGGTACGGGATGCTATTATAATTGTGGTCATAATGTCAAGTTTACACTGAAACTTGTAGTATCATCCCAGCTATCATTATAATACTTAATCCCCTCTATCCTGATTTATTTGAGAAGGGCGTATAAAGCAAGATGGAAAGAACTGCTGCAACTTGCTTTTGATATCCTAGATTTGATTTGATATCTGAGTCTATATACTGCAGACAGTTCATAAGTGCCACTTTGGACAACTTTCGAATTCTAGCACCACGATAAATTCTCATGGGAGTTGACACATGGGGAACCACGATTTTCGTGATACATCTTTATGTTTTTTGAGCAACGTCCATCATTTTCAGATTCGACCAGAAGTCATATGGCAGTTGCAAAACCACTTGCCTATCCAAAACGTTGAAGGAGTACGACCTGTTCCCCAGTTAGCGGCTTTACTCGACGCTGATGGTGAAACTGGTTTATTTCTGAACACAATGCAACGCATTTCATCAACAGTGGATGTATCTGAATCATGGCACCACTTCAAACGTAGCTATTTGACGTAAGAGGTTTAAGAAAACGCGGAGGTGATTCCTCTTTTTACACAAAGCAGGTCAAATCACTGCTGCAGAAAAAAAGAGAAAGAACCATGACAAAATTTAAAGAAGAAAAATCAAAACGGTGAAGGTTTTTGAAGACTACAGTATGAGACGCTAACAATATATTAAAAAAAACCTATCTCGGAAATCGGCAGAAAATTCAAAAAAATTTTGGTCATATGTAAGGAATATGTAAATGGAAGACGCAAACAATTCTTATTCTAAGCAATACTGATAGTGATGCTGATGATAATAATGCTGCTAAAGCAGAGTTGCTAAACTTTGAATTCCGAAATGGATTTCACCAGTGAAGAAAAAGCAATATTCCAAATTTCAATTTAAGAAATCAACGAACATGAGTAACATAGAAGTAGATATTCTCGAAGTAGTGAAAAGCGGATTGTATACCAATGTACCGGTGCAAGAGCTCCACACTGACCAGTTATGTACGACCGCTCGCTCAGTGAAGGATCTGTACCAGAAGACTGGAAAGTTGCACACCTTACACCGGTATTCAAGAAAGGCAATAGGACAATCCAATGAATTATATATTAATATATCACTAACTTCGATTTGCACCAGGATTTTTGGACATATATTGAGTTAAAACGTTATGGATTAGATGGAACAGAACGATTGACCCATGTGAACCATGTTGGTTTGTTTTAATTGATGATGCTCAAGAAAAGAACCTCCTTCCTATGGCGTAGTGGGGGTTCGACCGCGAAAGTAAGTCTCAGCTAATCATAAAGGACATTCCTCTGGCATTTCCTGTGTTGTGGCGTAAATTGAGCAAGCTGCGCATGCGTCATACTGCTTCTAGTTCAGCTCTGAGTCTAGATCAACATAAGGAGTGTACCAGTAAAAGGGCTATGTAGCTACCTGGGGCGTGATCAACGATAATTTGGGTCCTGATTTGCATGTCCGTAATATAGGATAGAAAACAACTCTTAGTAAAGATGATCGCTAAGCCGTTAACAGACACAAAAGACAATCATATTCACACAACATTAATTATCGATCATCACTTTCATCAGGAGAGACACATTCAAACACTCAGGCGTAACTATGTGCACACGACAATCACCTCTGGCCGCTTCAGCACAACAAGTATCTGGACATCGAATGAATGCTCTAATAGGCGGGACTGCGAGATGCATTATGGACTGTAGCAAAGGAAAGAGGCGGGAGAAGGAAAACGGCAGAGGTGTACAGGTGTGTGTGGTGATGTAGAGAGAATTAAAACGATGAAAAATGAAATAATAAAACGAAAGAAATAAAAATAAAGAATATTACAAATAAAATGCAACTAATTAATGTGCTATTGAAATATAAGGTAAAGCAAATAATGGGCGACACACAGTTAAAAGAAAGATACAAATTCGATGTGGTAGGATAGGCCTGTTTGACAGGCCTGGAATAAGAAGTGCTGTCTGGGTGTATTGTGCATTTTTCTCATTGGTTTTGTCACAGGAATTGATCCCTGGGATAAAGGGATGGGATTGAGAGCTGTATATTGTGGAGTTTGTGTGGGCGACGGAACACCAGTTTAGGAGGGGTCGGAAGGAAATTGTGTAAGATATCTCTGATTTCAGGGAATGATGAAAGAAAATCAAAGCCCTGACAAAGGTTATGATTCTATTCCTCCAGTCCATGGTGGTATTGGGTGACAAAAGAGTCACTCCATTTTGCTTGGTTATTGTGCGCGTGCAGGTAGGATTGGTGGTGTTGGTGTGTGTGTGTGTGTGTGTGTGTGTGTGTGTGTGGGTGGGAAATCTGTTGGTGGTGTCTGTCTGTGAAGGCACTTGTAAGGCCTTCTGCCTATTGGATAAGACACTTCACATAACGGTAAATTCACCGTCCACGAGTGCCAAGGCTGTATGGAAGCGTTTTTTTATACGAAGTAGACACAACCTGTGAAAGTACAGTTACTGTTGATAATTAGTAGGTTTAATGTGGAGGGAGCGGTCAGTGAGGTGGAGGTTAACATGCAGGAGTGTGGCATGATGTGTTGAGGAGGACAAAGTGAAACTTGTGGAAGAGAATTTGGCTGTGTAGGAACGAGGATAAGGTGTCCTGGTCCTAAGTCCAAGAATTTAAAATATCATGACTGAACATGAACCAGGTCAAGGATAAAGAACTTTGCGAGGCTAGGAACCTTTTCTCTAGACGGTCTCTATAAATAATTTGGCATGGTATCGCATCCTTAATTTACTTATATTTCTTTCATACATCAATATCCGCTTAATAAATTACCTTTTACTTAGATTTATTTACTTCTTTATATATATGCGAGTCACTAACTGCTGCCACCAAGAATAACTCCGAAAGTATGATCGGAAGTTAAAAGTTTGTGGGACAGAAGTTGCATGAGACAACTGGGGCTAGAACATGACGTTGGCTTTTTGTTGCTAGGGGGGATCGATTCAGAGATATGAGGGTCAACTTGGTTTCTTTAAATGGGATGCTATAGTCCGGTACATATTTTCTGATAGAGACTATCGAGGTAAATCAAATGATGTGTAACAGTAAGGTCATTGAAGCCCAACGAAGGTCAAAAAGGAAAACGTTGGCAGCAATAAGCATTGTGAAGCCATCCACCGGTTTTGTCACGCTAGAATGGCGGACGACAAGCGCTTGGCAAGTTGGATCACTGACGGCAGTCTGGGGAGTGAAACATCAATCTAATTGCAATGGCAATGCCTGTCAGTGCTGAAGTGATACGGAATCACCTTCGGTAAATGGACGTTCATGCCACCTTCTTGTCCTTCGTTGACCTTCAAAGACCATTCTGTTACAGATCATTGGATCCGTATCGATAGCCACTATCAGAAAATAAGTACGAAACCACAACATCCCATTAAAGATAAAGAAATAATAAAAAGGTTAACCATATCTCCGAAGCGACTCCACCTTGCAACAAAACACCAACATCATATTATGGCCACCGTTGTCCCACAAACTTTTAAACTCGTATCATACTTTCGTTCTGGGTGGCAATAGTTAGTGACTTACCCTGTACATGTTTATATTAGTTTTTGTTGCTTTAAATCACTCCTTGCCTTCTGCACATACCTCTACATCTATCATTTCCATTCTGCATCTCTTAATCCCCGCCTATCAGAGCCTTTCCAATTCATAATTTAATGCATACGTTCCATCCCCACCCTTACCCGGCATCCTTCCCCCTCCAGTCCTCTCTGCTTCCCTGCTCAATAACTGTCAAGATGCTTGTTCTATTGGAGCAACCAGAGATGGTGGTCATGTGTGCTTGTGAATGTGTGAATGTGTCTGTTTCTTTTCCTGATGAAGG
Source organism: Locusta migratoria (assembly GCA_026315105.1). Classification (NCBI taxonomy): domain Eukaryota; kingdom Metazoa; phylum Arthropoda; class Insecta; order Orthoptera; family Acrididae; genus Locusta; species Locusta migratoria. The sequence goes on along the minus strand of CM048744.1, from coordinate 903,153,446 downwards.
CGATGGCCGAAAATTTAAGTTGACCAAATGTGATTGTCTATTTTACGTGTCTGTCAGCGGCTCAGCGATCATCTATATAGTGAGTTGTTATCTACCGCCTACTCTTCATAAATTAAGGATAGTTTGATCTGTCAACTTAATGTTTCCCTGGTACCCATATTATTTATGTTAGTATTTCCTGTCTAAGGAAGTTCATTGCAAAATTCGTAGTATTTAACTGTTCTTAAGTGCTTCTACCTGCCTGTTATTAATTCTCAGTTACCTTTACCGGGTTCAAATCCCGGTCCAGCAATAATGTAAACATCGCCACTGATTTTATTTTAATTCCCTGCGTTGGTCCAGATATCTGAATGCTTTGAATTAAAAAAGGAAATGGCTAGTAGTAGTTCGACTTACCCTCTGCCACACACCTTTCCACACTACAAAGTATAGATGTAGATGTATATGTAGAAGCACTTAAAATCTTTAAAAAGTCAACGATGTAAGATTACCGTTTTGTGAATCACCTGGGATGGGCTATTTACTAGTTGAACAAAGATATTATCCATAAAATTTGACGTTATGTACGTGTTTTATAGGGCTCAATCATAGTCTCTCTCTCTCTCTCTCTCTCTCTCTCTCTCTCTCTCTCTCTCTCTCTCTCTCTCTCTCTCTCTCTCTCTCTCTTTCAATAGACGAAAACGAAAGGAAGAAGTATGAAAGATTGACCCACAGGGTGAACACGTTACACAGTTAGTGAATATTCACCAGTGAAGATTGTTTTTGAGATTTTTGTTTAGATCGCAGTTTAGTGTTGCCAGATACAACCACAGAACAAGGTTCTGAATGTCCGAAACGCCACTATTTCGTCGAGTGAACTCATAAATAAAATGAAGTAAACGGATTTGTAGGAGTGAAAATAGTTAACAATTATTTTCTCTGATTTTTTCCCAAATTTCGCACGTTTCGATTTGCAAAAATGACGGTGAAGTGATAGTGTGTGTGTGTAAAGTGTCCCCACCATTTAGGTTGTGCATTTCAACCAACGGCCATCAAAATTTCTAGCGCATTTGCTGGGCGTCAGCGACCAAACCCCCTCTCTGATGGCACAAATGGACCCACTGGAGGGCGGCACCATGCCCTATCTTGGATATTATTCGTCAGATTCAAAAACATCCAAGAGAAGTTATAGAGAATTTAATATCTAGTAACATTTGTAGGAATTTTTCGACATATTGACTCTGAAATTTGGTACAGGTAAAATTCTCCATTTGCCTTTACCGTCATATTTTTTTCCTCTGGGTCATTTTATGGAATTCGTCGTGGTTTTAAGGTCGAGTTTTTTATTTGCGAAAGAATGTATCGAAGAAAAATACCTGTTGATAAAGAAAATAAAAAGCTGCGAAATATCAAAGAAAAATTTGAATAGAAATATAACAATAAAACAAATGAAGAAAGATAACTAAATTACGATAAATATCGCGAATATATACTAAGGAAAGTTGGTCAGATTGAAAGTAACCAATAATTTATTCCGCAGAAATATGAAAAATACTTAGAAGAATCATCCTCGTTAACTGAAAGCTATGCCTTGTCGATATAGCCACATCACTCTCTCCATTCCCATCCTCTTCAGTTCTTCATGTGATTTTAGACCCATTTCTTCTCTCGAGTTGTTGCTCTCTGCCTTCGTCTTGGTTTATTATCCATAAAAGTTTCCTTCAAATATATTCTTTAAGAACTGGATGTGTCTTATTATATGTTCTAAAATTTTACCTTTTCTTTTTCATATATACTTTAGCATCGTTCTGCTCACATTCACTTCTATTATATAAATAAATAAAAGAGACAGTCGCTTCACTAGATGATGTGAATATTGCGACAATAAGACAGAATAAAGGAAGAAAGTCCTCTTTAAAATTAAACAATAGCAATTTAAATATTAGGTACCAAATGAAGCTGCCAATATAATAGGCTAATTAAATCAATTACTAACAAAACAAGTTACTAATATAATTGTTGTGAATGGACAAAGAAATATTCGGCTAAGGAAATTATTAAAACGTACTGGCCTCCTTCTGGCCCACCTTAGCAAATATTTTAGACAAATAATGATAATGGGATACATAATATAAAATTAAATATGTAACAATATTTTATATTACACTGTTAGGTTTTTATATTTAATTATTCATTGTTTTATTAAATGGTATATATTATTATAATATTATTTCATACATATTCAGTTTTCTGTTATTTTCACTTTTATAATTTTTTGACAAATATTTGGTACTGAAATTTTTTCTAGATGCTTTACATTTTGTCAGACAGTGTATTCATTATCCTGCATAATTGTTTCTTAATAGGGGCCAGTTTAATGTTAATTATGTTTGTAATAGTAAAATAAATATGTATTCCAGAAAAAAAATTTGTATGATTATAACACAATTAATATTATAGCTATCAGTGCACGAAACAGAAATATAATATAAAACATTGAAATGATGTTTTGAAACTTACTAAATTGGATACAGCCACAGGAACAAATATAATTGCATACACATATTTATTGCCATTTATGGTCCAGCACAGGTCATCCTCCAAAAATATTCGGCATACAACCCACGGGACAACAAATAATATAGGCAACCCTGAAAACAGAGAATAACCAATAAATTTTGATAGCTACTTCCAGCATTATACACATAAATACTCGTTTGACCTTGTGTTCAAGATGAATGAGACAGGCGAAATAATCTCATACTCCAAGACAAATAGTATAATTCCAATTCCAATAAAAAGACAAGTATAGATAGTGTGGATATTACAGAAGTATCACTTTCATAATTCAAGGTTGGAAAATACTAACACGAATCATTTACTGACGGATAGAAAAATTGGTATAGTTAGATCTCAAAGAATATGAGTTTGGATTTAGGAGAAGTGTAGGGAAACGCAAAGCAATACTGAAATTACTACTTATTTTAGAACACGACTTAAGGAAAAGCAAACTTATGTTTTTCTTTTAGATTTGGAGGAGGCTTTTGACAATGTTGACTGCGATAAACACTTCAAAATTTTGAATGTAGCTACCGAAGATTATAGTAAACAGAAAGTTACATACAATGTAATCAAAAAACAAACAATAAGAGTCGAAGGTCATGAAAGGGACACAGCGGATGGTTGAGAAGGGAGTAAGAGAGAGTTACAACTTTGTATCGATTTTATTCAAATTGTGCATTGAGAAAGCAGTGAAGGAAAGCAGAAAGAAAGTTGGAGAAGGAATTGAAGATCAAGGAGAAGAAATGAAAATTTTTGCTTGACTCATGACAATGTAATTGTCATAGGTTGCAAATGATCTGGAAAAACATAGACACTGTCTAGAAAAGAGGTTACAAAAACATATTAAGAAGAGCAAAAAGAGAGCAATGAAATGTAAAAAAAAATCACACTATGCGAAGGAATTGGATTAGGCAAGCGAATACAGTAAGGAGGTAGAAAAGGATGGAGGTTGCCGTTTTTAAACAGAAATTATGAGGCTTGCACATGACAATGTAAAGAGGAGAGGTGCATCAGGCCAGTCTATGGACTGAACACCACAACAACAAAAGAACATATAAAAATATTGCTCGAATTGCATTATATTTTTCTTACCATTGCTTTCACTTATTTGAATATCCTATCTCTTCTACATACCGTTCGTATGTTCTTTGTTATTTCATCAGATTTTACTAGCTTTGTTGCCGGATTTGGTAAGTACATCAACAAATAAACTGCTTTTATGACTGGCACAATTTTAAGAAATACTGCTTGCCGTAGCAGGTGGTACAACACTGCCGTGATCGAAATGCGAGTCACAGTGTGCAACGCAGTACTGGCTGACTGCTGGATGCATCTAGAGCCGGCGAATTCTGCAGACAAAATATCTTGACTCTTCTCTTTGCTACAGGTACTTTCCATCGATTCCATGTTACCTGTTGGCTCTAGCACTCTTTTGCCAGACTTGCCTTCTTGCCACTCTTGATCCGTAGGTTACTGAACTGTTGTTACACCCCCTTTGGCACATTCAAATGAAATATAATTTATTGACAATATTTACTTATAATTTATTGGTATTATTTACTTTTGTCGTCCTTTTATCCCTTTTTCCCCCCTTCTTCCATATCCTCAGCATCTTGCGTTAGCTCATAAAATGTTTCGGTTTTTAAGTCACATTATGCCCTTCATTTTCAGTTTCGAATGCTTGTGTTTACTGTTCAGGTCGTACATTCAGACAAATACCATTAGATTATATGTGTAACCATGTCCATTTCTACTAACATTACTGAAAAATTCGTATCTACAGTAATGTTACTTCAACACGTTTACATTTTTGTATTTATATTTCAGATTACATTTATTTAAATTATTTCATTTCATTTTCAGTATCAGTACAAATTTAACTTCGGCATGGTTTAAATTTCTGTAGTAGCTAGATGAAAACCAGATGTTGTTTATTTATTTATTCCAATATTTTGTCTTATATACTCCTCCATCATCTATGGGTCCAACGTTGCCTCCCTCCTCTCTCTTTTTGGAGTAAAATACTCTTCACCATTCACCGTGGTAAATGTTATGTATTTTAGTGACCTTCCTCTTTTTTCGAAGGTTAGGTGAGCAAAATTTCATCAAGATCGGAACAAAACAGTACATTTGCGTCGGAGTCTGTTGCAAAGAACCCTCCTCTGTAAACCATACAAATCAATCGTTAGATAGTACCATTCCTCTTGTTTTTAAGATAAGCCCAGAAGAAATTGCATCGAAATCAGGTGAACGGTAAGGCAGCGCATAAAATACGAATCTATTACGAAATGGCGATCTTGATATAAAATTACCAATTTTGGTTACTTTTAATTTGGCAGCTTTCCTTTCGGTTTTCCAATTTTTTAAACCATTACTAAAGTAAAAAAATGGGATAAAGGAGAAACATTCAAATAGCTAAAGTCATTTCTGAGTTTTAGGGAGACTATAGGACACCTTCACAAATGAAAGTTCGTCATGATTGCTGTATTTGAAGATTATTCAAGGTATAAGTTCATATAACTGGTAAAACGTAGTTACATTGGAACGATTTAAGTATAGTACGACACAAATGTATTGTTCTGTGTTAGTATATTTTCGCATCTTTATAAAATGTACATTGAAATGACGTTAGGCGTTACTGGCCGGAAAATCTCATCTTTCTCTTTCATAACCATATTTATTGACTTGGTATGCAGATACTGGTTGCTCATGTTTACGGAGTAGCCTTTGACGTTACGTGAAACAGTTGTTTGTAATTAATTCATTGATATCGAAGTTATCATTTACCTGTATGATCAACGGGGCTCTGACTCAAGTATCATATAGATTACCCTGTCATCATGTATTTGATCCTTTGGCTGCCCTCGTTACCGTCTTACTGTTCATTTGCTTTCGATTTCATTACATGATATGTAGAGGGTATTACTCCTTATGAAGTAGTAACATGACCTCAGAATTTTCCTGTAAATACTTTAAATTGTTCAAAAACATTCGTTTTGTTTGTAATGTTTTTCTTACATATGGGTCTATTATGATCTAGGTAATTGACCATTCGTGGAACTGTGACACGCGTGGGGTTCTCAATTCGTAACTTTTGTCCCGAAAACTTTTATTCACCATATTATTTATTAAGAGACAAATGGATTCATACTTAATATTATTTTTCCTAGCATGCCTCATCTCCTGACTTATGCAAAAGAGGGGCTGTATATCTTCTTAGATAAATTTAAGGGTTTACTGAATGTTTGCTTTGATATTATACAGATATTTCTGTACTTAATATACCACTTAGGCATCTATGCACAGATATTCCTGGTCGCCCTTTTCCGTATGATATGATAGCCGTTTTACATAGTGCAAATACGCCGCGGTTTCTTTATGTTTTTCTTTTATTTTTAATAAGTGGAATGTTACGTTTCTACGATAGGCATATTATTTTAACGCAAAATTATATTTGTCATCTGATCTCTGATTGAAATCGGAAACAGTTAATGTCTATAATTAACTAGGGAACGTAACCTCTGAAAACTGACTTCACTTTTTACTGTTTTTGACAATAAATAAGTACGAGAAATGTATTTGCTTTTGCGCATATTAATCAGTATCAGCTGTATGATTTATTGGTGACATGAAAATCCGAGGCGGATGGATTTTCACATGTCAGCATAAATTGTACCGCTAATGCTGATTGATATTTACGATTGCGAATACATCTTTGTAATTGTCATAATGTCCTTCCTTCAGACGTCAATACAAATCTGAAGGACATTTGCATTGGTTAAATCTTTGAACACCGATACCATTTCTGTAGAAAGAAGAAAACTGCCAGTAACTTGGTCATGCGTCGTTGATGCTTCCTTCTGTTAAGTTTTATATTTGTATTTCTGACGTACATTTACTGCGCGTGATTCTTATGGAACGAAGTACTATTAAAGTTCCTAGCATACTGTCAGATAATGTAAATGAGATCAGTCGATGGTAACACCGGTTACCGAAACCATTCATCAAAAATAAAAGCAGAATATAGCGATCTTCGCAAAGGAGTGTGTTGTTTGAATTGAAATCAAATATGGCCCCTTCCTCTAAATATGAGGATGTTATAAGGAAAGTATTTCATCTCTTACTTACCAATACGCTACTGTTGTTGTTGTTTTATTGGAAACGATTCACAGATACGGACATTAGAAGTAGCCTATAATTAATAGCGTAGTTATCTGAGAAACCAAGTAATATTTACCCCAGATTAGTAAACTCACGTTACTAGTGTACGACACGTATAAATCTTGTTCCAGAATTGATGTTCATACAGTGTAGACCTGTTCTCTCGTTTCAATTCTTAATGCCCCATTGACTTTGATGCAACAGCTTGTGCAGTTTTAGTAGTTGTTGAATATTTAATATATATAAATGAAAACGGATAGGATAGGATGTTTTGGGCGCACAACAGCAAAGCTTTTAGCGCCCAAATGAAAACGATTGTGATGAAACTTTGTCAATATATTGCTTGCATTTTCGCGACGGTTATACATACAGTTACTTCTTTGCTACTAAATTTATTCGCAGCATATTTTTCAGGCTATATCATTTAACGCCATTGAATGTACCAGCAAAATAATTTAATTGTACGACTTATCGTTTAGGAGGTATGACGTAATGAACACTTGGACTCTTGGGAAACTGATGCATCATGTTTGTTCTTATTTTATGGGCTGGCGCTCCGTTTATCCCACTGCGATGAAAATGGGCAGACTAGATATTCAAAACAAGAGTAATGTCACTGTCGATGTCAAATTTTGTACGGTTCATGACAGATGGTACTTTAACAGCGAACATCGGCGAAATCTACGGTTTTTTTTTTTCGATCTTGGTGAAATTTTGCACGTATATCCTTCAAAACATCACCGTTAAGATACGGTGCATGGCGGGGGTACCTTACAATAAACGTAGACTCCATTTCACTGATCACAATGAAAGTTAACAATTATATCGTATTTCGAGTATGGAGGAGACAACTCACTGAGGAGGTAGAGGACGAGGTCGACAGAGACACGAGGAGGTGCCTGACAAAGACTGTGGGAGGAGGACATGAGCAAAGGGAGATTTGGGGGCAGGTGAACAGAAAGAGGGGAGATAAGATGAACAGAGAAATGGGAGAGGAACAGATGGACAGAGAGAGAATAAAAGGGAAGGACAGATGGACTAACGTAAAACCGGAATAAATAAGTACCCTGGCGACGCCTAGTGTTTAGCTAGTGTACCATATTATACGTCTATATGTAATTGACCTCTCATATGTTGCACCTTCCCTTGCTGGCATTATAATTATTTTACACAAGGGCAACTAAATGCCATAATGAAACACCGAACTAGCTCAAAATAAACAGTCACAATAGAGACAGCTGAAAGTTTTCCTAAATTCAAATTCGGCATCTGAGATCCTATAGCAAGTTTAAACGAAGTTGGGCTGACAAAGATAAACCATTATATTTCTCAATATATTTCAAATGTAGTCGCAACTAACTTCCGAAAAAGGATGAGATTCATAATATGTTTGAAATATCGCCTGAAAAAAGTAAAATTACTTGCCTTCAGATATGTTTCTGCACCTACGTTACACACTGTAATCGGCACATTACGTACTGTAGCACGCTGATTGAGGAGCCACATCAAAATGGCGATGGTTACTGATAAAATGGGGCAACATCCATTGATGTATTTTAATGGACTCTTCGTCGGTTCTTAGTGGAACAGAGACATATTATATTGTAATACACAATATATTTCTTTCACAATAATATTTATTTTGTTTTAAACTAGTTTTCCGCTTCTTAGGCCATCTTCAGATATCTTAATACTTATCCACATCATACCAGCTACCTTGTTTGGAATACAATATATCCTGGAGTACACGGTTAGCGGTACAACAAAATTATTATTATTTATTTTACTTATTACATTCAGCTGTTTGTGCCTATTGTGACTCATGTTTGTGGGTCTTGATGGCAAGATCTGTTAAACAAAAATGCAACCCTGCGCACTTGATAAAATTATGCATTTCTGTATTTGGCTGTTCAGCATACTGAATATTCCGTTTTCTAATTAAGAGGATCAGAAGCATCACATGCAACTGAACATGTAGTTCTCTCCCAGGCATGTTTCATCATGTTCTTGAACATTGGTGCACTGAATGTATGCTGGATGAGTGCGTGAATACTGATGGTAGCTCCGCGACAGTGGAATTCAATAGCGCGTAGCACCAGGTTGGATGGTTATTAGCTTTATTTGTTTATCTGGAAATACGAACAGGTTCTGTTGATGAAATGAAAACCAAGCGATACATAATTATTTTTTGCTTTTTTGCTTCACTTATCTCCTTGACATACTAGAAATACGTATTGTCCTTAGCTACATCATCGGTAAAGAAGCTCATAAATTTGTTCGACATCAGTAATGTCCTTTGGAAGGCATTTTCACAAGGTCAGTATCTCCCAGGGTGTCTGTGATAGGTTGGATGGTTATTAGCTTTATGTGTTTATCTGGAAATACGAACAGGTTCTGTTGATGAAATGAAAACCAAGCGATACATAATTATTTTTTGCTTTTTTGCTTCACTTATCTCCTTGACATACTAGAAATACGTATTGTCCTTAGCTACATCATCGGTAAAGAAGCTCATAAATTTGTTCGACATCAGTAATTTCCTTTGGAAGGCATTTTCACAAGGTCAGTATCTCCCAGGGTGTCTGTGATAGTGCCAAGTTTCTTGATCAAACCTAACATAGCGTTTGCAATATGTCCTCCTTCTTAAGGTACCTAACGTGACGAAGACAATAGGTCAATATGGTGTAAAACATCTAACACATTAATTGTGTTAACTCTCATAATACACGATACAAATACAAAATGTCCACTTACAGTTCACTATATCACTGACACACATATACAATTCAGTCAAAATATACTACAGTAGCACTATATTCCCGCACACACGGATAATCTGCATTGACGATCTGTTACTCAACAGTCAAAATCGGTGGCTGAAATGCTCGCTACTGTTAGTGGATCGGTTATGCGTACGTACCAAACATGTGGTCAATTCCCGCAAGACACTTTGCGAATCTACCAAGTGATTTGAATTCTCGTCAGGTTTCTTTTTTCCCGAGCTTCTGTTCCCTAGTTTCCGTCGTTTATCAGAGGACATGACAGTAGCCTCTTATACGATAGTGCGAACCTTTAAACTGGATACATAAATCTGTAAACTGTGCTATGCACAACAATAACTGGTCGTGTCAAGTTTACGTAGCACAGTTTCATGAAGTACACAGACGACGGAGACATGACCGAGCTTTTCGGTGCTGGGTGCATCCGTTAATCAAGGGGTTTCTGACACTGCTTCTCGTTCGTGTGCTGCATGGTACCTTCCAAGGCACCAACCCGATAACAAACGTTTTTTGTCGTCTAGAACAATAGCATCGGGAAACCGCCAGTCTTCTTCCAGAAGGTAACAGGCACAGGCGTACGGACGAAACGATTCCTGAAACTGTTCGTCAAGCAACTCGGCGAATTCGCGGAATGTGCGCTGATATTAAATTGAACAAAAAACGGCTATTCGACATTAGTTGTTCGTAGGCATCATTATATTAATATGTGAACACAAAATACGGTTTTAAAATTTCCATAGAAAATGTGCGCGGAGTTGTAATGAGTGTCGAACTGTCGATACGAAGTATAATTATGTTTTCATATTTGAAACTCTTATACTAGCGTCCCTATCACCGGTAACTACTGCCTTCCACTCTTTATAATTTCCGACTTTCGTAATAAGTGAACACTGAAAGTAGAAGTGTCTCCAATTTATACCTTATGTACCTATCAAGATCTTCGAAAGAAATACCGCCAGAAAGTAACAACTTTTCCTGAAATCGCAGTCAAGGAATGAAATTTATCATTTGCGATAACCTACACGCACAGTACAAGGCACGATTCCCCAACTGTCGATGAAGTTGTCACCAGTTGAAATCAAAACATAGCGGTGTCGAAGTATGCAAAGAACACTATTTATCAGTGCGATTATTTTGTTTCATTTTCTGTACAAGTAATTTTAGTGTCAATTTCAGGAAAATTATTTGCTTGATGCTCCAAACGTTCAGGTCTCCACTCACTCCAAAAATTCATCCTCTACATTTTTATTTCTGCGGACACATAACCCTATTTGCAGCTCTTCACCCTTGGTTGTACACGACCTAATATCTTTCTTGCATACCGCTTCCAATAAAGTACGATCAAGCGTGTATAAGGAAGTTATTTTGAACAGCTTTTCTAAATTGAACGTTGCTCGTATCAGACACTTGAAGATAGTCTGGACGCTAATCGTATAGAAAGGAATTATTGTACATAGCATAACGGGTACTTTCGTGTAGCCTAGATAATTTGTTTCTGGTACCTCACTGGATACTGAAGGTGGTGTTTATTTGTTTTATGGACGAATGGCTGGGAGGAAGAAAGATTAGGGATTAATCTCCTGCGGAGAGCGTTGTCATTACAGAGTCATGGACTATAATAGGTGGTCGTTATGTCGGTAAGAAGTTCATATTACGTCTCAGTGTTAAAATGACGGAAAAAGTATTCAAGGAAGCTCATTTTGAATACATAAGTTGGATGCAATTTGGTAGTTTTAGTGAAAAAGAAAAACGTTCGGCTGGAAAGGACTCTAACATCGGAAAGTCTGCATATCCTTCCCCATGGTCTTCCCTTTAAGGCTAATTGGACAGCTCGGTCCAGTACAAAGCTGATGCTACGTGTTACTGGCCATGCTGATTGTTGTTACAGCGTTGACAGTGACTCTGTTATTAAATCACATTTCTGTTAAAGGTACTGGTGGAATTATATTTCGACAGATACACTTATGCCTTGAAGTGGAGAGAGGAATCACGTTCCGAACTCCAATCACGGCATTAAGTTTTCCCCTGCTGTTTTTATTTTCAAATTAATCAAAGGAAATGAAGATTTCAACGCAATTTTCACTACTCTGGATTACTAAGCTGAAATTATTAACTGATAATTTAGCACGTAAAGTCCTAACGGAAAAATCTAAAGCGAATATTAGTGATGACATATTAATATTAGAGGCAGTCAAATCAGTCTATTAACTGATAAACATCTGTAGTAACAGCATATATTATTATCATAGTTCTTGCTAAAGAAATGATTCAACGAAACTCGCGAAGCTGAGTACACGAAAAAAAATTAGTAGGGCGTTAAAGGAACTACACTTAAAACATTACAGAATCTCACATATGACTAACAGGCTGATTCCACATTTGAGTCTGTCATCCAATAAAGAACTAAATTCTCCTAATTTATTTATAAAAGCATTTAATATCCGCGTAGCTGTACATACCCCATCCTAAAATGATGTAGAGTTCAATACCACTTCTGTCAGAAAACAGTGCATTGAAAATTAAGTTATGTAGATACAGAGCTTCCATCAATATCCAGCTATAATTTGCCATTATAAAATACTGCCAAATGCTGAAAACAAGCTTGCAGTCCCAGATACTTCCCTGTAACGAAACAAAAAAATTAATAACATACATTGATTTCAAAATAAATTATAATTCTGATATATAAACAGACCACAATGTAACTCTAAACTGATATCACTGCTTGTGTCAATGTCACGTAAAGGAACTGAATTTTCTACAATGTGAATATCAATATGTGACAGACTTGACAGTTAAAAATGTGAACTTGGATGTAATCTAATTATAGAGGCTCCAATGGAAGCAATCTTTTATTACTTCTCCTACTCTCGTTCTCGTCCTTCTTCCTTTCGTTTGAGTTCACGTAGGACTATGGGGAAACTACTTACTCTTTACCATGTTCTTCAGATCCTTCTTATCCGAGAAAGCTTTCATTGTCTAACTAAGTGCAATCTTCTCCACTTGGATCTCTTGCTTCCTGTGTACTTCATCTGGTAAGAGACACCGTGAATACTCCATTGTAAAGTGATTTTTTCTAATTTGAAAGGCTCCTTAATGGTTCCCAGAGGTATCTTCTTTATATATAAAGTAGTGTGTCCGTATGTTTGTGTGTACGTGTTGCATAATAATCTACAGTTTTGTTCCAATTTTTAAGACATTTTGTACACGTAAGCTTCAGTCCAGGAGGGCGGTCGCCGTAAGTGTAAGAATCACGTACGATACGTTGTTCACGAGATATAACGTCATAAACAACGAGATACGCGAAAAACTTCTGCATTTAGCGACAACTCTGCTCATTTTCTCCTAAACAACTAGACCCATTTCAACCAAATTTGTTACACACATTCCTTACCGTGAGGTAACAATTGCTGCAGTGTTAAGAATCAGATACGACACAAAACGTTTCTCTCTTACTACTTTTCGCCACTTATGGAGTAAAACTGCGGCATTCGGTATGACGTTACAGTTTATAATTTCTACACTACAAATTGTAGACACAGGAAATTTTACAGACAGTATACACATATATAGTTGAGTGTACCTTCTAAATTGTATCACAGTACGACACGTAGTTCATGAGATATGAGCACATAAACAGTAACGTTCATGGAAAACCGCTGAAAAATGGCAGGAATAAATAAATTATTACCCGGGCACCGCCGGGTTTTCAGTTAGTTTCAAATGTATTTAAAACTGCAGTGATCCATTTGTCGCTGTAGACTTTCCACCTCTTGCAAGGATAGCCTGTTCGTTGGAAAGGTATCGTCTGTGTCAAATATCCATTGAAGGCAAATCGCCTTTTGCCTATAGATTGGCTTCTTTGACCTCATGAAGTGCACTTCGCTTTCTGATCCTGTATTTGCCAACATATTACATGCCATATTGCTGCTTATGGGTTTTCCTTTCCTGGAGGAATTGCTTCTTGAAAGTACACTCACTGTTCTTTAACAGGCATATACCACATTATTATGGTCCTTTCTACAAAGTTCAAATGTTTGTTTTTAGGTTCATGGAAAGATACTTCGATATGTAAATTCAGTTGTAGTAGAAGTAGATATTCTGTAATTTGACTCATTCATACTTATTGCCAAATTTCACTATTTGATTCCCACTTATGACCATACGGGGCTCCGTTTACGTTAGTTGTAAATATTTCGCATACTGAACTTCAAGAACCAGAAAGCTTCTGTGCTCAAAAGGCTCTGATCTGGTGAGTGTTCTCCTGTGTATTGTTGTCTAACAAAATAAGGTCACATGCAAACGCAAGAATGGTTACAGTGAGATTAACGTTCTTCTATGGTATCTTCATTTCAATTCACAATGGTAGTCTGTGTTCAATCACTCCTAGTCTTTTCGAGTACGCTACAAAGTTGAAGAGAAAGAACAAGAGGCCATCTCTTAAAATGACAAAAATGTCCGCCAAAAGACCCGTATTAGTAGAAAGACCAGATTTCTTAGTGCCTCTGTACTACATCTACTAACAGTAAACAGGAAATTTGTAGAGCCATACCGTTCTCTACAATTATTCTTTGACTTCCTAATCACATAAAGCAAAATGTTAACTCTTCTGCTGGAGAGTCATTAATGTCAGAATTGATTTGAAGAAGAGTCTCTCTTCAATAGATTCGTAACATTCAATCAACACAACAAACAGAGGCTTGAATGAAGGTTTTTTTATTCGCAACGACCAACCTCTAATATTTTAGATGTGACATGACGAAGATAAGATTTTAATCTCTAATTTCCATCGGTAGCTGCAGTCCCTAGAGAAGCGTTCCACGCTTCTTTGTAAACCTACAATTTTGTGTCTAAGGTCAGAGTGTGTCAGTCTCTCAGATTTTTAGTCAATATTTCCCATCGCATGCTCATTATTATCAACTGATAGGGTCGTAATAATTTGGATTTACGTCATAAAGTTTTTAAAAGTGATTATACAAAGTTGCGAATGAAACCAATTCTTAAAAACGTGCATTGCCATATACGTACTCAAAACCAAAATCATTATGCATAGCCGTTTAAAATAGTAAGGGAATGTAGGTTTTCTCAGATTTATAACATTACTGTTACTTTTTATAAACACTGATACAAAATGGTGCATCTGCCTAATATGGCGTACGGTCCCTGCGAGGATACAGAAGTGTTGCATCACGACGTGGCATGGACTAAGGTCCGAAGTAGTGCTGGAGGGAATTAACCACATGCATCCTACAGGGCAGCCCATAAATCCCATAAGTGTACGACGGGATGGAGATCTCTTCTGAATAGCATGTTACAAGGCTTCACAGATATACTCGATAATGTTGATGTCTGGAGGGGTTTAGTAACCGGATGAGGTGTTTAAATCAGGGGATGTTCCTGGAGCCACTCAGTATCAATTCTGGAAGTGTTCTACTGGAACTGCCCAAACCATCGGAAAAAACAATGGACATGCTGGTGATCATCCAGGATGCGTACGTACGTGTTACCTGTCAGATCAGGGGTCCCATATCACTTGGAATAAGCACGCCCCTCGCCATTTTAGAATCTCCACAAGCTTCAACAGTCCACTGGTGACATGCAGGTACACGACTACCACATCTTTCATTTTTGTCAGCAGTAGATTTTAAGCAACTTAGTGGTCTTTTGCCATCGCTGCTATAAAATTTGAAG
Source organism: Locusta migratoria (assembly GCA_026315105.1). Classification (NCBI taxonomy): domain Eukaryota; kingdom Metazoa; phylum Arthropoda; class Insecta; order Orthoptera; family Acrididae; genus Locusta; species Locusta migratoria. Next base: position 903,138,273 of record CM048744.1, on the reverse strand, counting down.
TAAGTTCCTGATTTTTATAGTCTCTATAGTTACGACGAGGGAAGGAGAAAGCTGACAGATAGAGGGAGGAGGAGGTTAGCTGCGAGAGGGGGATGGGAGGTAAATCGACTAAATGAAATTTAAAAGAAAGAAAACCAATTACCCCTGTTAAGGGAGTTTACGACGCATTCGACATGATCCCGAGTGGATATACTGTCTGATGATTTGTTTGTATGCATACAAAACACGTACCAACAAAACAATTACTCAGGGAACTGGTGTTTCAACAAAATAATGATTTTTCTGAGAAAACATCTTTCTTTCTTTCTTTCTACATATCAACAGCAACGAAATACTGGGTATTTGTTTGATTTATGTATTTTATCGGTGAGTCTGTGTTCGCAAGAAATCTTTCATTTATTATGCCATTCATCAGATTGAAGAACAGTGAAATGTAGTAGGCTTCAAGCAGTTCTTTATCTACATTTACATCTACACCCACAGAAATACGTTGAAAATCACATTTAAGTGCATTGTAGAGGGTTCATCTAATCCCTTTTACGACAGTTCTCTACCGTAGTATTTTCTAATAGCATGCTGGGGCAAGAATCCCCTAAATAATTCCATTTTCGATCTGATTTCTCTTATTATATTATGATAACCACGTGTTGCTATTTCTATCTAATTTCTCTTATTATATTATGATAACCACGTGTCCCTATTTAGGTGTGTAAGAAGTTATACTTTTCGTTTCAGGATTTACACTCCAATTCGTGCATCATATCGGAGGCAGTTTCCCCACCTATCGGGATAATATAAAACGACCCGCTTTTCTTTGAATTTTCTGTGCATCCTCCGTCAGTCCCACTTGTAGATCCGACAATGCGCAGTAACCCTCCAACACAGGAAGCACAAGGCAGTTTCCTTCGTAGGACCCTTGAATCCCTAAGTTATTTTCTTCCTGTTCTTTCCAATTACGTTGTTCGCAATTCTAATTCCTAGGTACTTACTAGAATTTCCGGCCTATACATTTGACTAATTTATCGTGTAAATGAATTTTAATGAATTTCTTTTAGTGTTTATATGGATGACTTCACACTTACCATTATTTAAGTTCAATTGCCAATTTTAGCACCATACAGATAATTTATCTAAATCGTTTTGGGCTGCTTTTGATTTTCTGGTGACTTTACTAACCAATAAATGACAGCATAAACCGCGAACACTCTAGGACAACCACTCAAATTGTCTCGTAAATCGTAGCCTATATGGTAAGGAACAGTAGAGTTCCTATAACACTTCTCTGGGGAACGTCAGATATCACTTTTGTTTTACTCGATGACTTTCCGTCAATTACTACGTACCCTGTCCTTTTTGACGGAAAATCGCGAACCCAATCGCACAACTGTGCGTGAAATTATATAATCAAGTAATTTGTTGGGAATACGCTTGTACTACTCAGTCTAAAAAATCAATCTAAAAATATGTATTCGTTTTCAGATCGCTGCATGTTTCACAAGAACGCTACATTAAAGGCGTGTTTTTAACTTAAATAGAAAGATATATCTTTCATTTATTTTTATCTGCAAGATTACTTAATATGTATCGTGTGAAGAGTGTCTGCACTTTATATATAAAGTTTACTGGAATAAATTCTGAACTATTACTTTCACCGTTAACAAAAGTAAGACCTCAGAGATGTGCACTGCTATCTTTAACAATTTGAAAAATCATTGCGATAGTTGTAATAGTTGCACTGTAAAGTTAAAGAGTGATAAACAGTTTTCTGTTAAATGCAGCGAAGCCAAAATACCCACCTCTGCAGGTACATTGAAGTAATATTTCCCACTTCTTTCTACAAGATTATTACGGAGGGCAACGGAGAGAACAAAGACTGAATCCTTAAGTATTGTAACAAATGCTCTCATAATAAATGAAGCGAATAGATGCATATGCAAGATGTTACGTGGGCATCGTAGCGTCCTGCAATGGATAGAGACAGAAATCAATACATCAGAAACCGATTGCAAAATTAAAAAAGAAAATAAATAAATAAATAAACTATGAAACAACCGCTTCTAGAACCACAGTAACATTCATATGACGTACACTATTTATCTTATAATTAATTATACATCTTCGTTTGGAATCGAAATCATAAGAGTATTGTTTACACACTTTTACGATACATTAAAAATCCATTCTCTTATTGTATTATATAATTTTCATTATTGCAGTATACGTAATGTAATTTACCTGATTGCAGCCAAAATGGTGAAGGCAAAAATAAGTGAAACCAGAGAAATACTATACCCAGCTCTGGAAACATCTGACACAACTTGGATGAACGTCTGTAAATAAAGCAAGATTATCATTTCCAGTAACACATTTATTGTCGGTAGTTACTAAAATTTCTTGTCTAGCAATATGTTCAATAAACACACTGACCTATGTACTTACCTCTCTCTCTACAGACCAAGAGACTGAACGTACGATGTGTACGAAAGTCGTGGAAAATGAATATGTAGAGATTAGTATAGCCTACATAAATTCTATAGGAAAAGCTGGCAATTGTATTTGGTAGTTCAAGTGGAAAGGTTTAAGCCGTTACAACTGCCGCACGACCCGGAGTGGTAGATGAGACATTCCATTTCCGGAACCGTTAGGGAAATCAGTATTCCATGATTCACTGTGTCTAGGGAGTGCTAAGAATAGCACATTTCAGATTCTACTTCTGACCACGGACTAGGCAGTGGTCGAAAGCCTAAACTTAATGACAGATTTAAGCAGAGTATGTCTAGAGTACTCACACCTAACAGACTTGTCCGACAGCTGATGACAAATTTTTCATGAAGTGTTTGATACAGCATATGACTTTGTTGAAAAGTAGCTATCGATTCGGTAAGTACGTATATGATACTTTGCTCGGCCTAGCTGGGCACAGCTGGTACTGCGCATACAGTAAGTTGCAAAACCATTTGTCCGAAGAAAGTGTTTGATTCAAATAGTAATGACAACTATTTGGCAATTAAGTTAATTAACAAAGCAAAATAATATCTAGCAGCACAGTTTTCTAAGACTATCAGATTATGAGCGACGTCTTTCAACAGTGAAAGTAACAGTTGGTGACGAACGCATATTTCCGTTCGTCGGGGAACTTCGGCAATCTTCGGCCACGTGCGCCGCTCTGCCGCGTCTCTCTGCCGCCACAGTCTAACATGTACAGTCACGACACTCCTACTGATTTTTGTTATACGCCACGACAACTACGCTCCACGCGGCTGGCAAGGTACATTACTGAATAACATATCGGATGAGTGTGAATAGTAGCGTTTAAATTCACTTTGTCGTACTTTTTACAACAGGTAATTTATGTAGTGCCAGAAAAATCGGTAATAACTAGAAAATAACTCCGCATTTGTCTTTATTAGGTTTCCTACGAACCATTGGAAGATATGAAACGGTACTTTGTAGGGAAGTTTATTTAAGATTATACTGAAATCTACGACTTTTTAATCAAGAATGTCATGTTCTATTAAGACGAAAAATGGCTAATAAATAAAAGAAGAGCGAAATTTCTGCACATAGACGACGGTTTTCTACTAAGAAACGTCAAGGTTTCTTCACTACTATTTCAGTCAAATCTGTAGGTGGTGAACATAAGAAAGGTATATTCAGTGCAATACTTACATTATTGACTGCACTAGATCAACCCATACGTTTGTATCTGAAGGAATATCTTCACAAACGTGACAGTAAAACATCGAAAGCAAACAGTTTCCCAACAAAGTATAAACCCATTCCACAATTATTGCTACATCTGAACCCCAGACGTCAATAATATTCAAGCAAAAGTGGTTACACTCGAACGTTTATGCGCGTATAACAAAGACGATCGAAGTGGTAAAATATTCGAATCATTAAACTCAATATCGAATTTCTAGACGTCAAATAAAGTATCTGTCGTATAAGAACAGACCACAACAGGAATTTATATTTTTGTCTGTTTATATACTCATAGATTCAACGTAGTAGGCTGCAAAATAGACACATGTTCGTATGTACTTCCTTGTGAATCGGTTGTTGTTCATATAACAGAATCAGAAAAATTCGTGTGTTTTTGCATTTATTTAGCAATTATTTATGTCTCTAGATATTTCACTAATGCTTGGAACGTAAAGTTACAGAAAGTATTAGGTTAATTACACAGAAAAGTAATTATGAACAAACATTCTTCTAACGGCTCCTCGCCCATCACTAGTAACGCTAGCGTCGTTGCAACTGTCAGCTGGTAACAGCTTACACAGCAGTGAGTGCCGCGATTGTGTATGTTAGATTGTGCTGCCACAATAAACCAGGGAGCGGAGCAGCCTCGCGGCAGCTGTACTGGCCCCACGCGAAGCTCTATTTTGCTCTGTAGCGCCGCTCCACTATAATCCCGTACTAATACAGACAGGCGCGAAACAACACAGGGTGAAAAGAGCAGCTGAAGCGACGATAGAGCTCGAAGCGCTTAGTGGGGAGTAACAAAGCAATGGCTCCATACAAACTGAGGAGTTCCTTGACTATAAGGGGTAATCCGTATCGTGCTGACGGAAATTAAACTATTTCTTTTACACCAGACGGGTTTCGCTTTTTAGCCGGCTGCAGTGGCCGAGCGGTCTGCGAAGCGCCAATCACGTTCTGCACGGTCACTGCGTTCGGGGCTGTTCGAATCCCCCCCTCGAGCATGGATATTTGTGCCGTACTTAGTATTAGTTAGTTCATAAGTAGTTTGTAAGTTTAGGGACTGATGATCCCGTAGTTAAGTCCCTTAAGCTATACAAACATTTGAATTTTTTTAATTTTTTTTTTTTTTTATTTATTTATTTTTATTTATTTATTTATTTATTTTTTTTTTTTTTTTTTTTTTTTTTTTTTTTTTTTTTTTTTTTTTTTTTGTAGTCTGTGAAGGTACCCAGGAGGCATTTCAAGACAAGTCTTAACAGTGCAGAAAGGCACTAGAGGAAAGTGAAATGAGAATTAGCAGGGTGAAAACGGAGTATATGTGTACATAGGATGCCAAAGATCTGCAAGTAGAAAAACTTATGCTGGTCAAGACATTTAAATATCTGGGCTCTTACATGCAAAGTGATGAAGGACTGGATGCCGACATACAGACAGAATAAATAGTGGGTGGATGGACTGAAGGAAACTGAGCGGAGTACTGCTTGATAAGAAAGCTGTAGAATGAAAGGAAAGCTTTACAAGTCTGTGGTGAGGCCTGGGATGCTGTGTAATGCAGAAACATGGCCAATTACAAAAGCTGGAGAGGAAAAGATAGAAGTGGCAGTAATGAGAATGTTAAGGTGAATGAGTAGGGCGACACGAAGGATAGACTAAGGAGTGAGTACATCAGGGGAACAGTAAAAGTGGCCATAGGGAAGAAGATCCAAGAAAGTAGGCTACGCTCGTGTGGACATGTGCAGAGATGAGGGGGTTACTATGTGGGAGAAAAGTTGAAGAACTGGAAATCGAAAGATCAAGGAGAAGAGGAAGACCGAAATTGAGATGGATAGACAAGATAGCGGGGGACCTATGGGAGAAAGGATGGCTCAGAGAGGAAGTACTGGATAGACATTTGTGGAAGAAAAGGATCCAGCAAAGCAACGCCGACCCCACATGTCGTCGTAAAAGGCTGATGACGATATAGATTGAAAACAGTTTTTTTTTTTTTTTACTTTGTGCACGTTAGACCTATGTGTTTTTAAATTGATATTCAATCTACTCACGGCGTTGTCTCTCTTCTTTACGTCACACTGCTACTTCTCCGCCTTATTGGCAGGAGTTGGTTGATTCCTGACGTGTTTTTTTTTATTGTTGTATACGGCACATTTCGCAAGAAGATGAAAAAGAAAAAAAATTCCCCTATTTTTCCGAAAAGTCCCGTACATAACCATAAAACACACGTTAGCAAAAATGTTCAAATGTTTGTTAAGCTTATGGGACTTAACTACGGGGTCATCAGTCCCTAAACTTACAAACTACTTATGAACTACTTACGAACTAGGACGGCACAAATATCCATGCCCGAGGGGGGATTCGAACCCCCGACCGTAGGGGCCGTGCTGACCGTGACTGGAGCGCCTCAGTCACCTCGGCCACCGCGGCCGGCACACGTTAGCAGCAACCAACTCCAGCCAACAAGGCGGAGAAACAGCAGTGAGATGTAAAGAAAACACCGTGAGTGGTCTGAATATCAATTTAAAAACACATAGGTCTAACGTGCACGAAGTTTTTTATTTAAAAAAAACTGTTCTTAATCTATGTATACAAAACAAACTTTACAAATCTTTTTATCATTTACAGTCCACAGAAGATGGTATTAAAATAAAAAGCGAAAGGCTTCTGGTGTAAAACAAATGTATAATTGCAGTCTACATCTACATCCACACTCTAGAAGCCACTTGACGGTGTGTGGCGGAGGGTACCTTCAGTACCACTATCCGTTCTCCCTCCTGTTCCACTCTCTATCGTTCGCGGTATGCCTCTCAGTGGGCTTTAATCTCTCTGATGTTATCCTCATGATCTCTTCACGAGATATATATAGGAAGGAGCAATATACTGCTACACTCCTCGGTAAAGGTATCTTCTCAAAACATCGACAAAAGCCGTGCGGAGGCGACAGAGCGTCACTCTTGCAGATTTTTCCACTGCAGTTTAGCGATCATCTCCGTAACGCTTTCACGATTACCAAATGATCCTATAACTAAGCGCGCTGCTCTCCGCTGTATCTTCTCTACCTCATCTATCAACCCCACCTGGCAGGGATCCCTCACCGGTGAACTGAATTCAAGCAGTGGGCGAACAATTTACTGCAATCTACTTCCTTTGTTTTCGCTCCGCCTTTCCTTACGATTCTTCCAAAGAATCTCAGTCGGGCATCTTCCTTACTGACGATTAATTTTATATGCTCGTCCATTTTAAATCTTTCCTAATGCCTCCTCCAAGATAATTTATGGAATTTGTTTTTGTTTGGTGACTTAAGTTGTTTTACTGCTCCAGAAACATCTACTTCTAAATTTCGCATGCTGGTAGCTGTTCTTAGTTCGAATCCTGGAGTGTTTACTTCGTCTTCTTTGGTGAAAGAATTTCCGAAAGCTGTGTTTAGCAATTCTGCTTTAGCAGTACTGCCATCAGTAATATTACCACTGCTATCGCGTAATGAAGGTATTGTTTGTGTGTTGCCGCTAGCGTACTTCACATATGATCAGAATTTCTTTGGATTTTCTGCCAGATTACGAGACAGGATTTCGTTATGGAAACTATTATAAGCTTCTCACATTGAAGTCCGCAGTAGATTTCGAGTTTCTGTAAAAAATTGCCAGTCCTGGGGATTCTGTGCCTGTTCAAATTTTACATACTTTATTTTTACTGCAACAGTGATGATCTGGCCTGTTTTGCGTACCACGTGTCAGTCCCCTCTTCTATTACTTTACTTGGTATAAATCTCTCGATTGCTACTGATATCATGTCTTTGAAAGTAAGACAACTGATCTACACTCGAATTTTTAGTTTTGAAAGACTGGAGACTAGCACTCAGGAAATCGTGAAGAGAATTCTTATCTACTCTTTTGAATAGATATATTTCTCGTTGATTTTTGGTGCGTTTGGGAATTTCGATATTCAATCTCGCCACTAAAACTCGATGTTCGTTAATCCCTGTACCTGTTTTGATGTTCTTTACTAACTCAGTATTATTTGTTGCTATGTCATCAAGGGTACATTCGCAACCCTTTAATATTCTAGTGCGTTCATGAACTGACTGTTCGAAGTATTTTTCAGAAAAAGCATTCAGAACTAGTTCGGACGATGTTTTATATTTGCCTCCGGTTTTGAATACGTATTTATGCCAACATATGAGGGTAAATTAAAGTCGCCACCGATAATAACAGACTGCTTCGGGCACCTGTTTGAAATGTATTTCAAGCTTTCTTTGAACACTTCGGCAATTGCATCGTCTGAGTCAGAGGGCCGATAAAAAGATCGAATTATTAATTTATTCCTGTTGTCAGGTATAGCCTCTACCCATACCAACTCACACGAAGTATCTGCCTCAATTTCGCTGCAGCATAAACCGTTTGTAACAGCAATAAACACGCCACCCCCTTTTTTATTTAATCTATCCTTTCTGAAGACCATTTGGCCCTTGGAAAAAATTCGTCCGAATTTTGGCGTCAGCCAGTTTCAGAACCTACAACAATTTGTGCCTCAGTAGTTTCTATCAGCGCTTGGAGCTCTGGAACTTACCCAACAGAGCCACGGCAATTGACAACTGTTACACCAATGGTTCCTAGATCTGCATTCGTCTTGGGTTTGACCTGCACCCTTTGAGAGAGACACCTTTTTGTGTGTTCCCGAGGCCATCTAACCTAAAAAGCCGCCCAGTCCACACCACACAGCCCCGCTACCAGTGTAGCCGCTGCCTGACTAGTGGACTCCTGGCCTATTTAGCGGAACCCGAATCTAGAAATCTGCAGCCCACACGGTCGCAGAACCGCCTGAGCCTCTGATTCAGACCCTCCACTCGGCTCTGAACCAGAGGTCTGCAATCACTCCTGTCGACTGTGCTGCAGATTGTGAGCTCTGACTTCCTCTCTTTCATGCAAGAATGACAGTCTTTACCACCTCTAATAGCCGCTCAAAACCAGAGAGAATCTCTTCCCATCCTAAGCGAAATATATCGTTGATTCCGACATGAGCCACCACCTGCAGCTGGCTGCAACTTGTGCTCTTCATGGTATCCGGAAGGACCCGTTCCACATCTAGAATGACTCCCCCCCGGTATGCACACAGAGTGCACATTGGACTTCTTCCCCTTCACATATTTCTAGCACTTTCATTTTTCCATCTTACTCCAATCTTCGGAGTGAAAGCGTAGTACACCAAAATGTAAACAGAATATGCCATGAGTCAGAAGGAGTGTACTTCTTTCAAGTTTTGAAAAGTTTGTCAAACTTGTGTCCATCTTCTTTGAAAATTTCAAAATTGCAGTTTAAATTTCACATACAGTTAAAAATCATTCCGCAGTGTACTCCATAGGAGTAGTTATTAAAAATTCGTTGTTACATATCAGTGTCTGTATTGTACTCACCTCGTTGGAGTTTTTGGTGATTCCTACATACATCTGATTTGCTGTTACAACTATTTCGGTTTATTTTTCAGTACTACTTTTAAGGTATTGATTGCTTACTGTTTTACTGTCAGATTTGACAGAAATAGCTTAGTTCATTTGACACATAGAACGCTTCTAGTTAAACTTACTTTTCATTTAATGTAATGTTATTTTCTGAGTAAGGTTGTTTCAGTAGACCTTGTGTATTCTTCAACTTCATAAAGTGCTATACATTAGAAATCGTTTCACAATTTAATATTCCAGAATAATATACTTCTATGTGTCCCTCATACATAACGTAAAAGCATACTATTCTTAAAAATATGACAAATAATGGGATACATCTTACCGCAAGTGAAGAGTCGTTAACACCAACCGTAAATGGCTCAGTTACGGTGGCATAAGGAGAATCAAAGCAGTCAGTATAGTTAGTCCACGTCATCCAGGTTCCATTCTCATAACAAAGCTTCGATGCATTGCGCTGGAAACGTAGATCACATTATATTTTACGGGACAGTGTTAAAATTACAAAACAAATGTTGTATGTGGAAGACTACTATGTAACTATAAAGTGAAGATTACAACTAGATAAACCTGTTCATGTATAAAGTTTGATAACTTTCTAAACTTCCAAAAACACTGAAAGAGTTGAAACTGTAAAATATAAAGACCTTTTTGCAAACTATGAAAATGAAAGAAAGTATCAATCCATTGGCGTACTTTGACGGATATATCCGTCACTCCACTCATGTGTCTTAACGTACAAACACGGATATTACCGTCACTATGTAGGCGACTCATAACTCCGTAGTTTAACAGGACGCTGTCTTACCGGTCGCTCTGATTTCAGTTTGCACGCTTTGTCAATAGATACTATATGTGCTGAAACAAGCCAATGATTGTCGCGAGTGGGTATTTATTACAATGTAAACTTTGCTTTCTTTTCAACGTTTCTTCCGGACTATGGGGTTCGAGGACAGTCAAATCATGGATGAAGCCTATTACGACTCCAAGGAACATTTTGGGGCCATTTCCATACAAAAACTCCTCCAGAAGACAAAAAAGTAACCCCTACGAAAAGATGAAAGGTATTTTAAGACAGAGGAAACGCGGAAACCGTGCTTTCAGTGTGACAAAGGCGAAGTTTGTCTGAATGTGAATAAATGTTTTAAGAACTATCATACTCAGGTTATGTCTGAAGGTGTATCATAGTATAGCGTAAAAATATAACAAAATAATCACTGTATAATAGTGGTTAGTATGTTGCTACTACACTATCAAAAGTTGTCAAAAATCAGTGTACGACTGTGTGAAAATACTAAATATATTGTTGATATTATAATAACTTTATTAGTTGAGCTACAATAGATGAAATACACTGGTAGGCTGGTAGGCAGAAGATGAAAATATTTCCAAAGAAATAATACTGTTCTGGAACACTTCCCTTAGATGAATGAAGGAAGAAATGAATTATGATATCCAACTGGAGTATTTTGTTTTAGTGTTGTGAAAGCTAATTTTCGAGAAAGAATTAAGAAAGAATGAGCTTTAAAAATGCTGATGAGGACCATTTAGACAAAAGTAAAACCTATTGATAGCTTTTTGAAAGGAGTAAATCATTTTAAAAACTTTGTAGATGCTAATCTGAAAGGAAAAACAAATCAATCATGTATTGAAAAATATATAAAAAGGATAAATAATAAATGGGGACCAAGGAGATAGAAAAAGTAGAGATGATACAGGGCCAGATAAATTATTACGAAATTAGTAGGACAGCAAAAATATTCTTCAGTACTTACAAAAAAATGAAGCCTTAATATACAAGTGCACAATGTAGAAGATACGAAAAATAGAATTATTAAAGCGGAGGAGAAATTCAAGGACGCAGTTTGATAAACAAGTTTTAATAACTTCGTTTAAAGATAAATACCTTGGGATCGAAGCCGAAAAAATATTCTGGACAAGACACAATCTGGTATTCTCCAGGATCCGTCTCGGGCCAGCAGTAAATTTGATCCCATATCGGTTTACAAGTGTCTGGAAAATGAAAAGAGGCACTTAGGAAATGTACTGTATATTAGTTAATTTACTTTTAAATATTTTAACTTAAAATGTTACACAATTCTCTGTATCTTTTTGTGACTCAAACGTAGATGATACCATTTTTGTTATTTCTATATCTTCATCAGAAATCCACAGGCGACTTCACGTTGTGTGGTGCAGCGTGCTTCTGATTCACTTTGTTGAATTAGCGAAAGGAGAGTTGGAAGAGTACACCTTTGTATAAAGCATAATTTCTTGCATTTTCACTCTGTAGCCATTTCATAAAAGGAAGGAAGGAAGATGATGTCCGACTATTCCCTAAAAGTACTCTCTCGGCAGTTATAAGCTAAACCACTCCGTGCTGCAGAACACCTGTCTTGTTCCGTCTGCCACTAGAGTTTATAGCATCTATGTGACGCTATCGCACTAACTGACAGATGCAGTGGCAAACTGCGTTCTCTGCGTTGAATATCCGATGCCTCACCTACATGTCTTACCTGATAGGGGCGTCGTAGTGATAAGCAGTATACAAGAATCGGTCCAACAACCGATCCACTTATTTCATGAATGACTCATATTTCCTTAAGATTAATCCCACGAATATCACACCCAGCGTGTTTGCGTAGCCGTCCCGATTAAGGTCGCTTGGGTTGGTTATTACTACGCTGCAAGCCACCGAAAATACAACTAGAAGAACGACCTGAGATGGCTTAGCAAAATTAATTTGGTATCTTACGCGTTGTCTTAAAATTCAGATCCATGTCAAGTGAGGAAGGTGATGGGAGTACTACTGTGTGTAGCCTCCACTGCTGGCTGCAACCGCTGCTACTCGTCTCGGCAGTGAATGAAACATACTCTGGAAGTTGTTTCTGTCGTTTAGAAGTCCATTGTGCTCCCCACATTGCGCAATGTCGTGAATGCCTGCCTTATGCATTTAGCCTTCCTACAGAAAAACTGATAGTCATCTAACAAAGCCTCAATTTCATGTTTCATTCTTCTCAATAGCATATATGTGTGAATTAACAAACTCTTCAGAGACGCTCAGTCTCTGCCCCAATTTCCTTTTAATAACGAATACATTTCTATGTGGATCTTACCCTACATTCATCTGACTAGAAATTCTTTTATTCATGCCATTTGACTTCACTCACACCTAGAACTTTAATATTGAGTCTTTTAATTTACCTTTTCAGATTTTTTAGCTTCCCTATAGTTTTCAGACTTCCGATAATTCACGCTCCAACTGTCAGAATGTCATCAGTTCGTTGGTTATTAAATAAGACTGAAGTTTTATGAGAAAAATATCATTTTAGGGTCAATACAGAAAGTGAAAATGGAAAAAAATATTCCGTAACGTTACCTGAGGCATTTGAAGAAAATGTATTTGTGAAATTTCTGCATTCATCCTCTTTTGTCTTCAGAGTCTTCCTGTGCTCTTCCATTACATTCTGAAACAGAAATATGTGTCAGAATACTCAGCATACTTGTGCATTTCATTAGCTAATGAAAGCGATATTACATAGTGGATCCAACCGGCAATTGCTAAAAAAAAAAAAAAAAAAAAAAAAAAAAAACATAGGTGAAAGAGATAATGTTAACACCTGTGTTGTAGGTGAACGCTAGCTTCATAGAAAAACTTCAGACTGTCATTAAAATGAATGTAAACGTGAACGCTGACTAATATTTGTCACTACATTGCCAGAATTTTGTTTCTTTTGTTACATCCTTTAGTGAGTTAAAGAGTCGCTTGCAGTTCAGTTTTCACCCCCCCCCCCTCACCCTCTAATACGAAATTGCTGTAACCTTTATGTCTCAGATTGCGTCCTATAAATCGATTTCTTCTTTTGGGTAGATTATGCTACAATGTTCATTATTCACAAGTTCTATTTACCACCTACTAATTGTTTACATGATTTACACAACTTATCTTTAGCATTCTTCTTCTGTAACATCATATTTCGAAATCTTCAGTTCTCTTTTTGTCTTAACTGTTTGCCGCGTAGTCATTCTACAGACTGGGCGGCCGTTCCTGCCGGAGGTTCGAGTTGTCTCTCCGGCATGGATCTGTGTCTCGTCTTTACTATAAGTTAGTTTACGTAGTTTGTAAGTCTAGGGATTGATGACCATATATAATTGGTTCAATAGGTTTGCATTCAAGGCAATACTCCTTAGAAGTACCGAGCGAAGTGGCGCAGTGGTAACACACTGGACTCGCATTCGGAAGGACAGTGGGTCAAATGCACCTCCGGCCAACCATATTTATGTATCCCATGATTTCTCTTAATAATTCCAGGCAAATGAGGGGATGGTTTCTTTGAAAGGGCACGTCCAAATTCCTTCCCGTACATTCCGAGCGTGAGCTTCGCCTCTAACGGTCGATGGGGCATTAAACCCTAATCTTCCTCCATTCTTCTAGTGAGATCTTCCAAAAATTGTTTGTGACACTGAATTCAATAATCGATATCAAAAAATATCTTCAGAAATGCTTTTGTTGCCTTTTCCAGCCTACATTTTAGATACTTTCTACTTTACCCATCGTAGGTTCCTTTACTTCCTAAGCAACTAAACTCAGCTACAACTTAATTGTATCGTTACTTAATCTACTTCACAAAAATTTAAAAGGATAAATGGTTGGGTTGGAGTTATTCCAGAAAAAGGAGGATTTTGGTGGTAGAATGAAAAGAAAGTTTTGATAGGGCAGTACGGGCTACAGATACAAAATCACGCAGGTGTAATGCAGAAGTAAGTTACATAATGAACGAGAAAGTAACAGTGTGGGTACGCTTTTACATGACGTGCTGAATGATCTACAATTTTTGTTATTGTGGTCATAAGTCCAGAAACTAGTTTGCTGCACCTCGACTCCTGGGATAGCCTCTTCAGCTCTGGATAACAACAGCAACGAATATCCGTTTGGACGTGCTTACTCTACTCGTCTCTTAGTCTCTCTCTGCGACTGTTAGACCCATACGTACTAAATTGACGATTCCTAGACGTCTCAGAATGATTACTACCAATCGATCGCTTCTTTACGTCGAGTTGTGCCGTAAAATCCTTTCTCCTCAATGCTGTCCAGTACCTCCTCATCAGTCACTCATTCTATCCATATGATCCTGAAAATTCTTCAGTAGCACAAAATTTCAAAAGATTTTATCATCTTCTTCTCTGAACTGAGTGCAAGTGTTACTAACATACAAGGCTACAACCCAGACAAACACTTTCACAAAAGGTACATTTTGTTTTATAAATTACTTTTTGTTATTGTTTTCATTATCTCGGAAGATCATAACTTGTGGTATACAACATTTTTTAAACATTACCTTACACTGTTTCCTTTTACGTAACATACATAGTATATGACTACATAACCCTTTACTATTTTCGAGTACAGTTTTGCCTAGCAAGAATTGTTTACATGAATTGTGAGAAAACTATTTCTGTTCATATTTCAGAGTACATCATTTTGTACATTACGTACAACATGACAAAATTCTGAAAACATATATCTTGTTCCGTGGTACTTATGTTTTCCTCCTTTAGAGCTTCCTCTGTACGCTTGTCATGCAGTGTAACTTTTGTCTATGATATAGATAAAGAAGACAAATATATAATAGAGAGATACGTCATGACTTTTCAGTTACGAAACTTGGGTAAAACGAAAACTAAAAGAAATATTTTGTCTTGGAATATAAAATACATGACAATGAGGAGACAAGGTTCAAGATTTCACGTTCAGCTCACTCGTCCACTAACTGTTACTTCTAGACATGGACCGCCTTTAGACAACGAATAAACTCCAATAATTCCCTGTTCGCTCATCGACCTCAAACGCTTTATTAATTCAAAATCCCAATTGTTTCCTTCCATTAAAATATTTTAATGCTGAATGCACAGAGTGAGAGAGACATCCGTAATTTGAACACAGTGTGAACCCGATGTAACAGTGTCAAGTATTGTCCCAATAGCTACACATCAGTCGTTGGATAATGCGTCAACAGATTTTTATCACGAAAGGTAACTACACTAAATTATGGACACAGGAAACAGTAATACACTGCTAAAAAGGTAGAAAATTGCAGCTATATATTGGAATTATCGTCGATTGCTATTTTCTCCTTTACTGATTACTTTATTCTTCGCCATTCATGTGAGAGGGGCAGGCTAATCTGATGGCAGTAGTATTGTTGTACACCAGTGAAAACAATACTGATTCATATTTTTATTTTGGTCTTCAGTCCAGAGACTGGTTTGATGGAGACCTCCAAGCTATTCCTGTTCAAATCGCTTCACCTCCGATTTACAACGGAAAGCGATATCCATTTTAAAATGCTGACTGTACTTCCCCCTAGTATTAAACTAACTATCCTTGGTATCTCATAATGTGTCACATCAGTCGATCATTTCTTTTAGCTAAGGTATGCCTAAAATTTCTCTTCTCCCTATTTATTTTCAGTACCTTCTCTCCCCACCTAAATTGCACCATTCGTCTTTAACCCCACATTTTGAAAGATTCACACCTTCTCTGAACTGTATATCGTCTACGTTTCCCTGCCGTACAAAGTTACCTGTCAAACAAACAGCTTCAGAAAACATTCGTAGCTCTCAGATTAGTATTCAAACAAAGTATAATATACGTAGAAAATGTTGGTGGAGAAGTGATGAGATGGGCCTGACACTGAAAAGCTAAAAATTGGTGAGATGTGTGAAGGAGAAAGAGTCAAATCAGGAGTCTTGGAGAATTGAGGTGTGGATGGGGAAGAAATGGCGGCGATGTTGGCTCAGGCATGGTGTCCCTTTGTAGGGAATGCGTTATAATCGCATCAAGGCTTGATTGGCTTTTCAACCAGACTGCTCCTGATCTTCCCAGGCCATCATCTCTTTCCGTGTTCAATTCCTCCACGTGCACTTTCTTTTTCGTCAATTTTATTTTACACCATGTTTACAAATATATTCCGTGTTTGTAATGTAATGTTTGTAAATCTTATGGGACTTAACTACGGGGTCATCAGTCCCTAAACTTACAAACTACTTATGAACTAGTTACGAACTAGGACGGCACAAATATCCATGCCCGAGGGGGGATTCGAACCCCCGACCGTAGTGGCCGTGCAGACCGTGACTGAAGCGCCTCAGTCCCCTCGGCCACCGCGGCCGGCATTCCGTGTCATGCAGTATTGTTCGCAAATCAGAGTTTGGTCACTATATATGTGTTTCTAAGAAGAGAATGTACATTATGGTCAGTATTTTAATTGTGCATTTGAAATACCGTATTGGTATTTGCAGGTATATATATGGAGGTTATATATAGTTACCTGTATACCTGAATTTCTTACAAGAGAACCTTTGTTACCCCTTCCGACAGTACCATCAGCATCCGTTATAAGATTCCGGGTCGTCGGTCGTACTGGGGACTGGGGCCCTCGCATTCGCGTCTGTAGCCGGCTCGAATAGTTTGCAGTATCGCGAGCGTATATTATAAGTAAACACATTTAACATCAATGGAAGCAGAGCCAAGTACGTCTACCGGAAATGTATGTGAACTAGCAGAAGGAGACATATCAGACGTGCCGGATTCTAAAGAAGAATCAAAAGGTGAAATAACAAACGCCATGAGATATGCTGAGATTTTACTTCTCGATTTACATCTCAGGAGTACGCCTACGAGCACGATTTCAGAGGTATTTGGAGAAGCTATCTGCAATTCTAGACCTATTGGAAGAAAAGCGGATCGTCTATGAAGACGGGTTAATTACCGTCGACGAAAAGGACGAGTTGCAGGAATATACCGTCTGTAATGCCACGGAAAGTTGTTCATTCGTGCGGTTTTGTCACGTTTTGGTCGAATTTGAAATACGTAAACATAATTAACGTACAAAAAATCGACGACGAGGACTTCGTTTGCAAAGAATCTTCACGGCAGCCATCAGATTATGTACCTCTATCGTAAAAACAAGTAGCAATGGCTAAGGCAACGCTTCGCCCGAAATGGAAACTGAAAACTCTCCAGATGGAGGGATTTGCTCAGTTAAAGAGCGAAAGAGCTCTAGTGCAATGGAAACAGGATGTGAAACGTGGAGGAACGCGTTTCGATTAGTGGAAGAATATAGACGAAGAGACGTACGACCGATTCGTCGAAGCAAGACGAAATAACGAGTAGTTGAAGCTCGTAAAATATACGCTTTATGTAATGTCAGAAGAAAACTGGTTTATAAGAACTGTATCATTTTGTACATGTACAGGTAACGAGGTCTCTGCAGCAATGGGCAATGAATGCAGCTATGCCGCTCATTTCGGAGAACTTCGCTTTTTGCAGTATTACATCGTGGGTCACTCAATTTAAGAGATTGCATAAGATTCGACAAAGGAAAATCACGAAATTTATTTCCTGTAAAGAATTCTCGCCTATAGAAGAATGAATGGAGAGTGCGAGGAGGTTTCGAACGCAGACGAAAACGTTAATTGCCAACTTTGATCTGGACCACGTCATCAATGCTGATGAAACCGGGTGCCGGTACCAACTATTTTATGATAGATCACTTGCACACTGGGGGTCCAAAGAAGTAGTTGTAAAAGGAAGGGGTTTGAACAAGATGATGAATTTTTATACGACACAGTATTCTCTGATTGAATCAGGAAGGATATTGCCCCAGGTGTTCCTGTGCATGCAGGAACCCTTGGGGAAATTCGGCCCGGTACTGCAGAAGAGAGTCACCGAGATATCTAATAGAGATAAGAAAGTCGTAGTAACATGTTCACTATCAGGAAAATTCACAAAAGCCCTTTTCAAAGACTTAACTTCTACGATCCGTCCATACGTGGGCAAAAAAATTGTTTTGTACGATGTAGACTCGTGGGGTGGGCAGACGGATCAGACGGTGCACGATTCGCTCTTCGTGGATGATTCTCAAGGCAGCACCTGCACCTTTAAAATCACAGCACCGAAATGTAATCCGAGCTGCCAACCCTGCAATGTCTATTTTTATCGACAGTTAAAAATCTTCCTAATCAAATTGCAGAACGCTCCCGCATTGCTTCAATCAGAGAGGGAAAGAGCATCTCGGGAGGATTGTATTAAGGCTAGCTACATTCCCTGGCGCTACACCAATTGAGCGCTCCTGTCTTTATTCCGAAGATAAAACACGCGTGGATCGCGTCCAAGTTGTTGGAGACAGGAGAACAGGGCTGTTTTTCGAACATGCCTCTTTAATTCGAAAACCATGTGCATGCCAAACAGTATCGTTTATCGTGTGTCCCCAGTGCTCGTTATCATTATATTTTCATTGTTTCTTCGACGAGATCCATCCAGAGGCATGCCCTGTTACAGCGACCAACGAACATGAATAAACTAATAAAAAGAATATGTTATAATACATAATGTTTGTTGTTGTTGTTGTGGTCTTCAGTCCGGAGACTGGTTTGATGCAGCTCTCCACAATACCCTATCCTGAGCAAGCCTCTTCATCTCCACATAACAGCGACAACCTACATCTGTCTGAATCTGCTTACTATATCCATCTCTTGGTCTTCCCCTGCGATTTTTTCCCCATACACTTCCCTCCAACGCTAAATTCACAATTCCTTGATGTCTAAGAATGTGACCTACCAATCTATCCCTTCTTTTAGTCAAGGTATGCCAGAAATTCCTTTTTTCCCCAATTCTGTTCAGTACCTCCTCATTAGTCACGCGATCCACCCACCTAATCTTCCGCATTCTTCTGTAGCACCATATTTCAAAAGCCTCAATCCTCTTCCTGTCCGTACTGTTTATCGTCCATGTCTCACTCCCATACAAGGCAACACTCCATACAAATGCCTTCAGAAAGGACTTCCTTAGGTTTAAATCAATATTCGATGTTAACAAATTTCTCCTTTTCAAGAACGCTTTTCTACCCATTGCCATTCTGCATTTTATATCCTCTGTACTGCGACCATCATTTGTTATTTTACTGCCCAAGTAACAAAACTCATCTACCACCTTTATTGCTTCGTTTCCCAATCTAATTCCTTCAGCATCACCTGATTTTCTTACACTGCACTCCATTACCCTAGTTTTGCTCTTGTTAATGTTCATCTTATATGCTCCTTTCAGCACACCGTCCATTCCGTTCAATTGCTCTTCCAGGTCCTTTGCTGTTTAGTTGTAGTTTATTTGATTAAACATCAGTACATCAATATTAACGGTCATTGTAACATACATTGTCGTCTTACAAAATAAAAATATCGTGACGAAAACATTATATTAGAACAATTGTGCCGCGGCGGATTAGCCGCGCGTACTGAAGCGCCGTGTTGCGGTGCGCGCGGCCGTCCGCCGTCGAGCGTTCTAATCCCCCCTCGGGCATGCATGTTTGTGCCGTCTTTAGTACAAGGTAGTTCATACGCAGTTTGTTAGTTTAGGGACTGATGACCCCGCAGTTGAGTCCCTTAAGCTTTATAAATATTTGAAAATTTTAAGAACAATTGTGCGCGAAAATGTTTGTTTACATTGTGTTTGTGGTGTCGCACAAGTCTAAAGTGCGCGCCACCTACTTTCGCCGCGCACGGCGCAGCGTTCTTACGACGTCAGCCACGAGCGCCCTCTGCTACAACTCCGCTTGTGGCCATCACTGAACGACATCGTTCACTTTGGACTGAGATAGGAAGCAGTTAACACTTGGGAATCAGATAGGTACCAGTTAAGACTTGGCAATCGGATAGCCACTAGGAATCATCAGTAGGCAGGCCTCTAGATAATCTATGTATCAGCATTCTGCAGTCAAGAACTATGTAAAAGTTAAGTATTACTAAGTCTCTATGAAATATATATCTCGTTCTAATTTACTCTAGTGTTTCTAGTTTCTGCTGTCCCACTGGCTGCTCAACTCCTTACCTGCACAAGCGTGCATCCTTTATTCCTGTGTCGGTCTCTTTCTACTCGGCCACCGACACTTACAACCGGCGGAAACGAGACACAAAAGTGGCGACGAGGATGGGATACAAAAGTGTTAAATAAAATAATAATAAAAAAAAAGAGTGCACATGATCCGCTGGGCTACGCTGCTATGTTTTGGGTTCTGTGCTCTGTTACTGGTACATGTAGCGTGCAGGAAAAATCAAACACGACTATCTCAAGAACCAGGACCCTGCGGCTTTAGGACGTTAACCAGATATTCAGGGGAGGTCCCCCTACACCATATCTCTGACCCGTCAAAATCGAAGTCAGAGATGTTTGGTCATCCCCTTGTAAGTAGTTTGTAAGCCTAGGAACTGATAATCAGAGTAGTTAAGTCCCCTAGATTTACAAACGTTTTAACCCGTCGTGGTCTCCTTAAAATTTAAGTACCATTCCAATCTTTTTTTTTTTTTATTTTTTTCTTTTTTTTTTATTTGCGGGACACGGTTTTGTCAAGGTTAGAATATAATGCGGCAAAAAGACGGATACAGCATCAATACGAATGATCTGTGCACTATAGCATTGGACGTTTTACTATTTACAATGTGAAGAATTACCATAACGACAAGCAAAGAGATTTTTTAAAGAAACAGTGAGAGCCAAGTATTAGATTTCACATATAGGGTGATTCGTAATACAAAGGCTAAGAATTAATTTTAAAAAATACATGGAGAGAGACCATCCAATTCTACGAGACGGCGCACAGTCAGCGAGCGAAGAAAGTACGACGTAGAGTAACGGTAGTAGAACGACGCTGGCCAGTATTGGCCCACTTTAGGTCACGGTAGTAACACTAAAAGTGGGCCTTTGCGATCGTCTTTTGACAGCTCGAAATTTAAATGAAAATAACGGCTTAACCATGCATCTGACACCAAAATTAAATAGCCGAATTTGTAGAGGAGAAAATTCTCTACAACTTTGCTGTCTTATGTTTTTTTCATATTTCGTATCGTTTCAGATATATTTGCAAAAATAACGGCGATTTTGGGATGTATGTCTGTCTGTCTGTCCGTCTGTCCGTAACGTGTTCCCTGTTTTTAAGACGAACCGTTCAACCGATCAGCACCAAATTTTACAGACATAATTGTAGGCCGCCACAGACCAGAACATACCTTTTTCAAATTTTTCGGACAAAAAATACGGTAGTAATGCAAACAAAAAGCCGTGACACGAAAATTGAATAACCCAATTGGAAGTGTGGAAAATTTTCTACAACTTCGCTCTGTTATGTTTTTTTCATATCTTGCAACGTTGCAGAGATATTTGCAAAAATAACAGCGATTTGACGGTGTCTGGCTGGCTGTAACGTGTTCCCACTTTTTTAGGTCGAACCGTTCAACCGATCGGCACCAAATTTTACAGACATAATTGGTGGCTGCCAGAGACTAGAACCTTGCTTTTTGAAATATTTCGGACAAGAAATACGTTAGTAATACCAAAAAAGCTGTTTGTAGTATAATTTTAATTGCAAATAAACCGTTCAACTGACGCGAAAATTGAACAAACGAATTTGTAGAGGAGAAAATTCTCTACAACTTTGTTCCCTTATGTTTTTTCATATCTTGTATAATTTGAGAAATATTTCCAAAAATAACGGACTTTTGACACCCTCCATTAAATTAACGAAAACCAGCCGTTCGCAGATGTCACGTGACATACCTCGCCCAGAACTGTCTCTGGCATACGCCATCTTGCGTTGCGTAATTGATGATTTTCTTATTGTAACTTACACGTTGTCATTTCAAAGCAATGGCGCACTGAAGAATTAACAAAAAGACGTCGTTCTTCGTACGATAAATGATAATCTAGAGTCTACAAATGCCATATTAGCATTAGTTAACAACGGCCATCAATAGTATGAGATTAAAGAACGCCTTTCCTACCTGTTAGCTGTAGCGTAGTGGTCAATGTTTTGGACTGTGATGCTGAAGGTCAGTGGTTCGGAACCCGCTATTACCTATTTTTTTTTCTTAAAAGTGTTTGAGGAACTTATTAAGTAATTTGTTATTATTTAGATTATTATTTTGATCCAAAATATTTGCAAAAACGTATAAAACTACAAATCTAATGTGGGCCGTAAAACAAGTCAGTGCGATTTTTTTGTTGCACTTATTCCTTGTTACACTTACATAACATTTAGCGTACCTTAAATAAACTCTAGAAACTATAACTGCAAGACAAGAAACATAAACTATCGAAACAAAAGTACTCAATTATCCCAAGCGAAATAATTTTCCAGGGAATTTCATGGGAAAAGACAACGATGTAATCGACCTTGTAAATGGTTACGAGGTAATAACGCTCCGTCTGTCAGGACGATTGCTTGAATGAAATGCAGTATTTACGAGGCGTCCCCTGAATTACCCCCCTCAGAGTAATTCCGGTGGCATAGGGGGCGTGATAATAGACCGTTAATTAAGCTGAGCACCAATGGCTGCACCACCATGGCCCCCTACCTTCTTCCCCCACCACCTCCCCACGTTGCCAGCTAGCGCCATTACCACGCTCGCTGCGTGCACTACTTCACGTACCGAACGAGTCACGTCAGACACCATGTAAGTTTTGTCAAGAACTAGCGACCCGCCTAGACTAAATACGAGTAGCACTAATTGCTGTAGCCCGATTACATCTGATGGGTATAAACTAAGAGATATTCGTTAATGAATGAATCGTATCGTATCCAAAATGCGCTAAATATTAGTGTGGAAAGGTATTGAAATAGGCGCAAGGCATCAGAAAATACAAGGCAAGCATTTGGAAATGAACATAATCATTTCTTTCTGAACTGAAAATTGGTTACAACTCATCTCATCGATACAATTTACGATTCTGCTTCTGTGAAGTACTTTTTGTGAACCGTACGTATTGCACTGCAATGACATTTTATTAATAAAAGCTGATATTAACGGGAGATGGAATGTTACTTTAATTAGTTTTTCCTATTCCTACTGGAAAATTCAGAACTACATTTGTCCGAGAGATATGGAAATATAAACATTAAAAATATCATGCACTCTCCATCATGCCATACTTCTGCAACAGCTGATGTCGCTTCGGTGACTGTTCGTATAAGACTGTGCACTGATAATGCCGCTACAGTTTGTTATATTTCCGCTAGGGACGTTACTGTCGTTTTGGGTGCCACATGTAAACTTTTACGTATACAATAGACTGTGATGTTAGTACGTAAACATCGATTAAACACACTGAGGAAGGTATAAGCATTATATTCATTATGCTGAATCATATTACAAACAAAATAGCAGCCAATAAAAGCATTTCCTCAAATATGGTGAAGTTGAAACGACAAAGAGTAAATTGCTTCTCCAAAGAGTAATTATTGTTCCCTAGTTAGCTTTATACAGTTCAAACAGTAATATGTATATAACCTGGATGTATAAATCTAGTGTCCGTGCATAAAACTGTAACGTGCCTGCACATTCATCTGTTTTGCACACGAATTTGCATTGTCCGCCATGTCGTAACTAGTCAATTTTCATCATTTATTACAAGTAATAGCTAGATTACCTATGTATTAAAAATTTATGGCGATATGCGAAGTAAAAGACTCGCCTAAGTATGGAATCGAAACAAATTTCCTTTTCGTTTTCTTGTAGTAGATAATAGCAGCCATGTTGTAATTAGTCAATAAACTGAATATGCTTATCTTTGGCTGGCTCTCTCAGAAATCTGTAGTTCCTCATCCAGGTCAAGGAGGGAGGCACCCTTACGTTGAAAAAGTGAAGCCTGCCTGCAGCATATTGCTAAGTTTTGAAGAAGTGTTCGGATTGTAGAACTAATGTTTTATGTCACTTAAAACAGGTATAAAACTTCGATGGTTTTCCGTGATGTTCAACGTGTTAAAAGAGTGCATATTAACTGTTAAAAAGTGTGTTTTCAAATATTCTGTAACGGGTATTTATTACTATTTATTCAAGAACGTATATAGTTAAAAAGTACACACTTTGCAATGACTGTCAGTGCAATGCATTAATAGTAAGAAGGTCGACTTAACGCATAGTTTTAACAGATAAATAGCTTTCCAAAACTGACCAAGATGGCGGATAGGCTTCAACTGATGTATGTACTCGGCATAGATAATGTCATCTCCCTTTATTCTAACCTCCTTGATCCAGGTAGTATAGAGATCACTGACTTGAAATTAATAAATATTTTGATCCGATCGCTGCCAAACTTCAAAACTGCTGCAGCTGTCTAGAGGTTCGTAGGGAACATAATATATATCTTATAAAATAGGCTGTTCCACATCTCCTCCTAAACTTGGTACACATGTTCCTTACTGTCAGCCATCAATCGCTGTGGCGGATAAGAACCACCTACGATACATAAGTAAAGAGATATGGTCAAAAACAATGACTGTCGTGGAAAAAGGTCGCATCATGCGATAATATTCTACTTCTGCTGCTAAACTAATGGACAGATTTGAATCAAATTTGGTACAAATATTCTTTAAGGTCAGGAATCATTAGGTATTGTTACACAAGCCGCGGCGGATTAGCCGCGCGTACTGGAGCCTCGAATTGCGGTGCGCGGCCTTCCGCCGTCGGGGGTTCGAATGCCCCCTCGGGCATGGATGTTTGCGTCGTCTTTACTAGAATGTAGCTCATAATTAGTTTGTAAGTTTAGGGACTGATGACCCCGTAGTTAAGTCACTTAAGGTTTACAAACATTTGAACATTTTTGTTACAAAACTACCTATGATACATACCTCATACGTTATCACGTTATAAACAATGGAAACTGCCCATCTCGCAGCACATAATAACGTGATTTTATTCGTCAACTATTGGACTCTGAGAGCTCTTAGTGACTTGCGTTGAACTTTGAACATAATCCCAAATCTTTACAAAACTTTTTCTCGCTGACAATCATAACAAAATGATGAAAGGAATTTTTTCATCGATTACTACTTTTCTCGTGTTCATGGTTACATCTACGGCATTTGGCAGGACGATACGAGTTATTACTTCTACACTATGAATTATTCAAATTCAAATATTGAAATGTTTGTTAAGCTTATGGGACTTAACTGCGGGGTAATCAGTCCCTAAACTTACAAACTACTTATGAACTACCTATACTAAAGGCGACACAAACATCCAGGCCCGAGGGGGTATTCGAACCCCAGACGGGGAGCGGACTCGTGCGTCGGAGCACAGCGCCTCAATGCGCTTGGCCACTCCGCCGCGGCACTATGAATTGTATCCACGAGACAATTCACAGACAGCACACATACATAGCACTGAATGTTCCTTCGATACTATATCAGTTCATGAGATATGAAG
Source organism: Locusta migratoria (assembly GCA_026315105.1). Classification (NCBI taxonomy): domain Eukaryota; kingdom Metazoa; phylum Arthropoda; class Insecta; order Orthoptera; family Acrididae; genus Locusta; species Locusta migratoria. Next base: position 903,112,859 of record CM048744.1, on the reverse strand, counting down.
CCATAAAGAATGTCGTTCATGGAAATTCGCATAATCACGAATGATTTATTACGTCTTTACTACTATCACCATTCACGGCAAATTTTGCAGAGATTAGCCACATATGCCACTACTGTATCTTCAAATTTACGTCTTAGTACGACACATATTTCAGGCGAAATGACGTCATAAACAATGAAATTTCCGACTATTATTATTCGCTATTTTTAACATTTCCACCTAAAATAATGGACGCATTTCAACTAAACTTGGTACACATGTTGCTTACTATCAGGCAACAATCTCTGTGGGGTTGAAAACGACCTACGACACTCAGTGGTCCCCACATGTGCGGTTTTAACCGCTCGACTGGGCGCGGTGCATCTGCGTTCGCGCCTGGACGCTGAGGTGCGTGTAGCCGACATAGAGGCACGTTCTGGACCGCGCGTACAACTCTGCGTTCAGGAGCGCCACGTGCAGGAGTCTGCATGTAAACGGCGGAACGGCGCGCAGGTAAGTGGGCAAGCGTGGCGCGTGGAGTTTCGTCACGTCTAAAATCCTGTGTTGCGCGCACGCGACGTGTACTCAGTCGCAGCCATGTAACGAGCGAAAGTCGATCCAACGCTTGTTATCGCTACTACAGCAATATGCAGTGCAGCTATAAACATAAATAAATGAATACGTGATATTTCAGCTCATTTCTAAACAAGTCCCATAGACTTTTTTTTGCCACAAAGTAGCGGTTTGCTTTAGGCAAAACTGGTTTGCAAAACGCAACTAATTTGTCGTAGGCTTCTGTCTTTAAATTATTATTTATACAGTCCATGGATCTACTTTCCACAAGCACAGTTGCTCCTTATATATGATCATTTCGCCAGCAGCGAGAATCTGCGATGATCGCTCGACAGACAACAATATGCGTAAGACTGTAAGAGTATATGATAATCGCATCGCCTAATGTAGGCAGCTAAGAACAGTTCTGCTCGAGAGCAGCCGACAAGATGCGTGAGAGCGCCAAACGCCAGTCGCGTACGTGTGAAGTGAAGGCGCTGGCAAGTTGGAACTGGGTGCACCTGACCACCGTCTTAAACCGCACGCCTGTCCATGCTCCGTACACACGGACGTTCTTGCGCGTATCTGCGTGGCTCACTGTAAAGCGCGCAGTCAAGAGGGCCTCTATAGCTCAGGAGATACGACGCCATAAACCATTAAACACAAAACATTCCCTTCATATGACGCGTCATTTACGAGACTCCTTCATTCATCCACTATTTACTCACTGTAAACAATTTCGTAATGTTACAAATATGGAAAATTATATTATTGTAGGGCACATTGTCAAGGTTATATCATGTCATAAGTATTGAGATGCATAAAAATGAAACTTAAATGGACAGTTGTTATGGAGAAGCCACTGGACAGAAAGGGAAGAATAACATGGAATAAACATTGTTTACACTCAAGTTTTGGATTAAATTATTATTGTACATTATCTGTATTTAATATTATTATTCTTTCTTTCGCTACTTCACTGATAAATTTGTACATTATGTATCTACCTTTGTTTCTAAGCTGTTTTCATAATTACGAGAAGATGAAAATTTTTGCTAAAATTTACTATCCTTTCTAATATAAGATTGTAAAAATGCGTATATACCCAGGCAATACTGGGTTTAGCAGCTAGTATATATTTCGCCCAGTTAAATTTGAGCTTTTGAATACAGTGAGATGCCAAAATTTCTGGACTGATTACCATCGCAGTTTTGTGCCCATAAACAACCAACCAACAACAAAATTTTTGAGTTAGCGATATGCACAGACACAGATGGCGGTAGTAACGGGGTATAAAAGGGTTGTACATTAAAACAGGTGCCATTTCTGGTACATTGGTGGAGCTGTGATCCTTACTTCCGCGCGCTTTTAGAAGAAATTATTCGCCGCACAACTATAACTAACAGCTTTTGAAAATGAAGCACTGACGAAATCACTAAAGCGCACACAAACACTGTTTAAAAATGGCATGTCGCAGGATGACCTGGGGGGGGGGGAGAGGAAGGAAGCGCAGGGTGGAGGAGGTAAGTGAAGGAGTGGTTAGGGACGTGGGGGAGACAAAGAGGGAAAGGGGGGAAGGGGATGGAAGGAAGAGGGAGCTGAAAGAGGGGTGGGAGGAGGAGACGTGATCAGTGTTGATAGGAAGGGTAGACTGATGGACGTAGGGCATCATCCGGGACGGTAAGGGCACGGAAATTGCCTTGGGAGAGGATACAGTGAGTATGCGAGTCGGGGGCCCAGGATCAGTGAGGAGCGGATACACCAGATGATCGCTGGAGTGAGTGTAATGCGGCGAGTGTAATGGGTACAGATGCTTTTAAGAAACTGCAGATGCTGAGGGAAAGGGATAAGGACATATAGGATATGCATGAGCGAAGGGAGACGGGTACGGTATGTGAGACAGAGTGTGTAGCCTTCAAAGACTTCTTGTAGTGGTTTTCTATTCTTTTATTAACTGTTTAAGTCCCAGTTGGGCAGGCAAGCAGAGGTCTCTACACCGCTCTACAGTCGTTTAAGTATGACCAGGTGATAAAAACTATGAATTTAAAATACTGACTAACTCACTCACTCATGCCTCTACAGTCCTCTGACGACCTTTGCCTCCTCAATCACACATTTAAAATCGTCTCAGACCTCAGCACGCTTGCGCCACCTCCTTACTCCCACTGCTCTCAGGTCGGCTTCCTCATCTTCCAGCAATCTCACAACACTAAGCGTCCTCTTGTTCTTCTACAATCAGGATGCCCAATCATCATCTTCTTCAGGAGCTTTTCTTCTGACATGCACTGGATATGTCCTAGCCATCGTAGCCTTCCTATTTTGATTGAGGTTTCCAAATCAGGTTATTTGTACAGAGCCTTTATTTCCTCATTACTCCTGATTCTCCATATCTTGCCTTCTTTTACAGGACAGAAAATTTTCCACAGCATTTTCATTTCCCATACATTTAGATTCTTCACTAAAACCTCCGTGAGTACCCATGACTCACTGCCATACATAACTGGTTTGATCACTGTCATAACGTGTCAGCTTTAGTTTCTTACTTTCGAGCTCTATATAATCTGTCAGGAGCCTTAATCTTATATCTGCCTCCACTTTCTTTTCAGATCTTATTACTGAGCCATAAAGCTATCCGCTCTTTCAAAGTTATACCTTTCTAAACGTAGATCATCTGTGTTTCTTCCAACTCTCTCGGTTACCATAGATTTTTTCTCGCTGATTTCCAGATCAAGGTATTTGGCCTGCCGAATCTGATAGATGCACCAGTTTTAAAAACATATAGCACTGTGGAACATGGACAGAAGCGAAGCACTGTTAAAATATAATGAGGCCCCACTGGGAGGAGGAGAGATGAGGCGCAGAGGGGAGAGAGAAAGAGGAGGGAATGAGAGGAGCATAACGTCTCCAAAGGAAGGGAGCAGAGGGATAGCCAAAAGAAGTAAAGGAAGAGGGGTGGGAGGTGGAGCGAGAGGGTGCCTCATATATTGGGTATGTGGAGGGGATTAGATATGGTAAGAGCGGTAAATGTCATGACGGGGCCAATCATCCAGGAGGGGGAGGTGGCGAAAGTTACCCTCGGACACGATATGGAGTATGTGCTGGTGGTGAGAGGTACACATTGGTATGGACATGGCAAAGGCCTGGGTTTCATGAGGATGGGACACACCAGGGGATGAAAGTAATCTATCTTTTGGGTGACATAAAGGATGGAGGGGAGGCGGATGCAGTAAGCGAGGTGGAGGGCGTGAAGGATTTGGATGAATTTGCAGTAGGTGTTGGAGGCCAAGATCCAGGTCGGGCGAAAGCTGCAGAGGACGGGATGCATTAAGGAGCGGTAGGTGTGACGGATCTTGGAGTGGCTGAGTCCCCATGTTCAGCCATAGAGGAGTTTGAGGAGTTTTAAATGGGAGAGCGTTATCTGATGGACGGTTTGAAGATGGGGATTCCAAGAGAGGAAGCAGTCGACGGCTAGGCAGAGGTACTAGAGGATACGGTTTGGGTAAGTGAGGTAAGGGCGTGTTGACACAATGAGAGTATGGTACAACATATGATGATTGCTTGAGATGTATCAGAGTAGAAAGATAGGAGCCACTGTTTGAACCATGTGGAGAATTGGGAGAGATGGGCCTGGAGAAGAATGGGTCAGGCTGGGTATGACGCCATGAAATCCTATGTTGTCAGCATTCTGAAGGAGATGGACGGGAGGTCTGAGGTTCAGGTACATCAGCCGAGTATATGAGGTAAAAGGGAGTACAGGAATACAGAGCCCTGGGCCACCACAGTGGGGGGCAAGCCACGCGGGTGTCAGGGTTGATGACAGTGAAGTATGATGGACAATTGGACAGAAAGGAAGCGTTGAAGCAGACATAAGTAATAGTTAGGATTTTAGAGCATGAAAAGGAGACATATGCCATAAATAGTCGTAGGCTTACTTGATAGCGAGGGACACAAAGATAGCGGCAAGTCAGGAATTGAGCTGAATAGAAAGGAGGTTGGTGAAGCAAAGGAATTTGTCATTGGCAAAGGAGGGTCGGGAGACACAATGGGAGACGGAAAGGAGATGGTGCTGGAAACGAGTTGGTGAATATGGTGGAAGATGATGGCTTTCAGGGCCTTGCTCAACACTGATTTGAGGCTTATGGTGCGGTAGGACTAGGGTTTAGATGGAGGTTTGTCAAGTTTAGGGAACATCAGGATCCGGGAAGTCTTCCACAGGTCACAGAAAAAGGCGATGTAGAGAATAACATTCAACAGGTAGGCAACGGTAGCCCAACTGGACTTGTAAAATATTGTGTAAATAAATAACCATCAGTAGACCACAACTAAATGATACATAATATATTATTAGAGGGATAAATTATTTCTAAATTAAGTATTTAAATAAGAATAAAGTATACCTGTAATGTAGGCTACCAGTTCTTTATAGCTGGAGCTGCCTAAAGGTTTAATGCTGATTGCTGTAGATGCAGGTGTAGTCATTCTCTAAATACTGCAAGATCCACCATCTAATTTAAATGGTGGCCAATCAGGTATCAGTTCTAACGGAAGTTATACAACAATGGATACCAGATTTGCCAACATTTAAATCAGAGGATGGAGCTTACAGTATTTAAAGAATGACTGTTATTATGTCTACAGAAGTCACCATTAATCCTTTAGGCAGCTCCAGCTGTAAACAACTGGTGGCCAACATTACAGGTATACTTTATTCTTATTTATATACTCAAATTAGAAATAATTTATCCCTCTAATAATATATTATGTATTATTACAGTTGTTATCTGATGATGGTCATGCAAATGACAGAAACCGATTACCAGTAAAATAAAAGAAATGGCGATCTAGACTACCTTGTTACTTGAACTAATAATTGCAAATGATATAGCTGTTTTCCATAATGTTCTCAAAAATATGGAGGACCTGTTAAAGAGTACTCAGGACTTTTCAACCCATCTGGCCCGTTACCTGCTACAACGTTGGTGCAGTATTATATTCCCACTTTGAATGAAACAATAAATGAAACTAACAGCCCACGTATAGTCCTAGTCCCCAAAAAGCACCAGATGGGGTATGACATATAGCTCTTGCTGCGATTATAGTCTTTGAATCAGAAGACAGTACCGGACGCCTACCCAATGACCCAACAACACTGAAACATCGGATAACCTAGGTCAGTGTCAATATTTTACGATCAAGGAGTTACGTAGTGAGTTGATCAGTTGCACGTTGCAAACAAGTGGCCCCCAAAAACAACATTCTTAAATTCAGTCGGACTTAAACAATATCTTCGCATTCCATTTGTGCTCAACAACGCCACAGCAACATTCCAGCGATTATTCGATAATGTGCTATGGAGGTTGAAACCCAATCATTGTATGGTGAGTCCTTGTAACGTAACTGTGTTTGCTAAAGACATTCATAAGCATTTGTTGCGTTTGCGCGAAGATTTCGATCGCCTGTGTGCTGCAAGACTAACAGTCAGTATGTAAAATTGTCATTAGGAGGTCAGATATCTAGGTCATATTACAGGTCGGGATGGAATTCGCCATGACCTTCAATTAGTAGAAGCCATAAAAAAAGGTTTACAGCGTCGACGATGGTAAAACAATTACAGTCATACTTCGGACTCGCGATTTTTTATAGAAAATATATCTGAAAATCTGCAGAAATTGTACGACCTCTTACTCATTTGTCAAGGAAAGGTTCAAAGTTTCGACGGACACCGGAAGGTAAAGCAGGATTCGAAAAATTGAAGCAGTTATTGCATTATGTTCGGTATTGTCATTCCCTGATTTCAGTAAACAGTTCACACTCTCGTGTGACGTGAGCAATTTGGCATAAGTCAGGAAGTTAATGGTCAAGTTTACTCCAAAGCTTATGTGTGAATAAAATTAAACAGCGAAGAGAAGAAAATTATTCAATAAATGAAAGGGAAATGCTGTCTTTAATTTGTGCGGTAACGTACTTTCGATGTTATTTTTATAGACGACGATTGCATCTCATAACCGAACAAGCAACACTTAGATGGTTATCCAATCTAAAGAACCGAAGCAGTGGCCTTGGACACTCCGCTTGAGCAAGTATGATTCCGAAGTTGTGCACAGGTCAGGTGTTTTGCACGCAAACGCTGACCGTCTCAGAGGAAAAACACGTATCTTAGAATGTGCTAGCATTGAAAGGGATGAACGGCAACAAGCAAAACATGCGGACGCCGACTGTCAGCGATTTTCTAAGTAGCTAAAGTTCCGCGTGGAGGAGGGATATTGCTTGTCTCGAAGATGTGCTCCAAGGTAGTGGTGTTTCTGGTATGGGTTAAGGACGTTTATGAGTTGACCGCCGTACGTAGACCTGCTCTGAGACCTTCTCCACCCGTCTTTGACCTTCCAACAACCTATCGTTTCTGCGATGTTCCAAGATGATAATGCACCATCACATGGCTCCCATGCCGCCCGGGAGTATTCTGGGGAGGTACAAAGAGGGAGATGGCCACCTCAGAGCCCAAATTTGAACCCTGTAGAGGAGACGTGAGATGTCGTGGAACTTAGACGACATGCCATGGACCCTATAGCAACGAACTGAACACGATTACGATACTGGATTTTCTAAGGCAGTATGTATGTTACAAGTTTATATCAATGACAAATTGTTTGTTAAAATTTTCTGTGGCTCTCATATGCAGCGATATTTCAGTCGCTTCATTCTACTGTCCCTTGAAACATCTTCCAGTTGAGAATAAGTCTACCTACTTCACATTTTCACGTCAAAAACATACACAAACCGTCATTACGTTGAAAACTGAAATCTCGAAGCAACATTTTTAAATTAACTTCATCATATGACTGCTGTAAAAAGAAAATTTCAAATTCAAAATGACGTAAGAAATGTCAGTTTAAATGGCGCAAAATATCGTTTTTATATATTCCATTGATCTGTTTTTAATTGAAATGCTGACTAGTTTCGGGCTTTGTCCATTTTCTTAAGACACCTATAACAGAGAACAAAAATCATGTTAGTGGAGGATACAATAATTTTACATGGTGTGATTGTCGTAATTACCTAAAGTCGTTTATATTTCGTCACTGTGTACGTCACACTACTTTTCTCATTTACTTTGGTGTAATTTTAATAAGCTGTTCATCAAACCAAGTTAATTTCAAGGTCTTAAACATTCTTTGCATTATTACATACGCAAAATGTAAAATTGTTGTATCCATGTATCCTGCACTAAAAATGAACGTTCTTCTCTTTTAATAGGTGACTTAAGAAAATGGGAAAAGCCCGAAATTAGTCAGCATGTCAATAAAGTAGCAGCTTTAGTGCAATATGTAAAAAGATCTTTTCTGCAATATTTTAGAGCTGCAAAATGCACCGCATTAAAAACTTTTGACTTTATACGTTTTCGAATAATCTATCAGAATTGTATACAGTATATTCTCATACGCCGTGCGCTGTGAAGCGCCTTGCTGCGGTCTGCTCCCCGTCAGAGGTAAGAGTCCTCCCTCGTGTGTGTGTGTGAGTGTGTGTGTGTGTGTGTGTGTGTGTGTGTGTGTGTGTGTGTGTGTGTATGCTATCCTTAGCATAAGTCAGTTTAAGTAGACTATAAGTCTAGGGACTGATGACCACTACAGTTTGGTGCTACTGCTTTACAAACATGTAACGTGTCCGAGTTACAGCGTTCTTGAGTCGGACATGACAGAATCATCATAGATGGTACTTATAGCAGAATCACTTTTAGTTACAGACATTGTCATGTAGTATGCAATACTCACTCGTTATGTTTACTATTTGAGGGGATGAGACGGTTGGTTTCTGCATGAATTTTCATCTGCAACAGAAGAAGATAACGAAATATTACAGATCGTCCATTCAAAACATTTTGCATTTGACGAAACTAATGATTCATTGCGCCTTGCAGGAAAATTTCAAGTCTATACTACAGCAAAACTCCGCGAGCCCACCTCAGTTTTCGTAGTGGAGGGTGCGTCCTGTTCCTCTATGATATCATCCCTTTTCTGCTCAGTTGAACAGTTCGTTGTATGTTCGACTCAAAATCATCAACATCATCACGCGGTTAATTTAAAATAATATTTCTGAAGCACTTATAATTATTTCAGATCTTTGTCGTCGTCAAGCACACGACTTACGATGACAGTTCCATTGTTACCAGTTGTTTAAAACGAGGTCACAGCCTTCGACGATGTAATCACAATCTATTACGTACTACAGAAATCAGACAGCTGGATAACGTACTTATTTAAAACATGGGTTGAAAGAAGTGATGGCCCACTTCAAATGTTTCGAGCTTACAGCGGCCACATGAAATAACGCTATCTCGCAAAGAGGTCGACTTTCATGACATTTAGGTAGTGATATGTTGCAAGAAGTGATATAGACTGCTACCCTTCTTGTGACGTATCTTCTTGAAGGGTTAACAATAAATATCTCCGTAGTGTACAAAGGTTGCCTTTTAGTACCTTAGGGTTTCGATGTGCATCAATATGATGCAAGTGATCTTGCTCCACAATTCCATGACGGTAACCGCTGACCTTTTTTCCATGTACCGCATCTCTTCTATTGACCAAACTTGATAAATAAATAAAAAATAAAAAAAATCACTGTCTAACGAGCAAACAGAAAGGATATGGTGGAGACATAGCTTAGGAACAGCCTAGGGAATGTTTCCAGAATCGGTGTGTGCGATGATATGAAAAGATACACAGGAGAACTTCTGTGAAGTTTGGAAAGTAGGAGGCGAGGTACTGGGGGAAGTAAAGCTGCGAGGGCAGGCTGAGACGGCCACGGTGGCCGAGGGGACTGAGGCGCTTCAGTCACGGTCTGCACGGCCACTACGGTCGGGGGTTCGAATCCCCCCTCGGGCATGGATATTTGTGCCGTCCTAGTTCGTAACTAGTTCATAAGTAGTTTGTAAGTTTAGGGACTGATGACCCAGTAGTTAAGTCCCATAAGCTTTACAAACATTTGATTTGAATTTGAACATTTTTGCAGGCTGAGAAGCGTGCTGGGATAGCTCAGTCGGTAGAGCGCTTTCGATCGAAATGTAAAGGTTCCAGAATTTAAAGCCATTTCCGACGTACAGTTTTAATCTTCTAGAAAGTTTCATCATACCTTTATTTTAGGGAATTCAGTTTGGTAGCTTTCTACCTTATACTAGTTACTAGTGCTTATTTAACTTTAAGGCAATGAAAGTGGAGTAGGTGTTAAACTGTATCCTGCTCAAACAATTTTATTCCCTTTGTTGATGAGGAAAGTAGTTGTGCAGGTGAACTGGTTTTAGTTCGGCCGGTTATTCGGTGGTTTGAAACTTCCTAGATCATCAGTCCGCCGCTGCGGAAAGGAAGGAAAGAGGACGGAAAAGGAGGGGAACGGAAAAATATGCAGCTTGAGTAGGAAAGGAGGAGCAAAGTGCGCACTAGCTCGGAGCCCCTTGCTCGCCATGCACATACTGAGTAAAGAATCTTGAGGCCGAGGTGGGGGAGGGGGGGGACTTCGTTCCATTCTTCAGAAGATATCACCATACAGTGTCACCAAATTCTTCTGAAGAATGGCACTAAGTCCCCGAAACCAGTCGAAATAATTTCAGCTGTACAACTGGTTACTCCATTTTTAAAAGATAATTGTAATACAGTTGCTGAAGTTGCACAAGACACTAAATTTGATTCCCACTGTGTCCAGGAATAGTAATGTAGAAATTTTGTGCATCATGAACTTCCAGTTTTAAAATAAATTACTTTTACATAAATGTTCCAGCAACTAGTGATCATTTGCATAAGAAATAAATAATGATCCGTCCGTTTACTTATGCACAATAATTCAAAACTGTCAACCCTTGCAGGACTTATCTTTTAGTTTCTTGAGTAACTACATTTTACTGGGGATTAATATGATGTTAGTATTAATCTCTTTTCTATATAAAACTATTTTAGTCCATTTTCAACGCGACGGAAAAAGCTTTCTATGAAAACATGCGCAGAAATTAATATGTATCCGAAGATTTTAGTTAAGTTTGTACTATAGTGAAGTATTTGAATGGGAGAATCAAATTACTGTTACCTTCTTCTCGCTATCAGCCTATCGTCTTCCTCCATAATTAGCGAATATTACTGTAAATCATTCTGAATAAGGGAATATAACATTTGTTCTTTGTTTTCATTTATGTGTTTCATATTTGGTATTTATACTCTCAAGTAACCTTCCTTCCCAGTCGAGGCCACATATTTGTAATCGACTTTGAGGCGATAGACGGATTGTAGGAAGGGACAATGACCGCACACCAGCCCCGTGTCATTGTCTTTCATTTAACAGGGCGCTATGCGTCCCTGGGATTTTCTACCAGATCTCAATGTTAACAGTTTTCTAATATCATACTTCTAACCGGAAAGTTTCGACTTAAGTCACATTCGTCGACGACAATCACACTGTCTTGACTTACCGCTTACGCACCACAACCGCATCTCCCTTTTACTAATCAGACTAAAAGCATCTCCTGAGAGTCAAGATCGCCAATTTTTATTATTTGATAACTAGCCCAGCTGAAACTTGCAACACACACCAGACAGGCACTTATGTATTTCGACTGTAGAAACGTTGTATGGGGTGTACAATAGTCCTGAGAACAGGAAACTGTTCTGATAATGTGCAGTCATTGAAAGAAATCTATATGCGCTATTTTTAAATAAATATTTTGTATCAAATCGTCAAGAGGAAAATTTGTTATTACAATATAGTGGTAGTGGTTGGGCACACAACTCATTCCGGTGTCGTCATACTAAAAATTATAGTCGACGAACACAGTTTGATGTCTACATATCTGTGAAAAACCTGCTGAAGCAGTCATTATTGCTCAAAACGCAAAAGAAACCGGTACTCATGCCTAATATTGTGTAGGGATCAAACGAGAAAGCAGTAGTGCCGCAACACGATGTGGCTCGTATTCAACTAATGTCTGAAGTAGTGCCGGAGGGAAGCGACACCAGGCATCTTACAGGGCTGTCCATAAACAGCTAAGAGTACGAGGGGGTACCGCTGTCAATTGAACAGCACGCAGCAAGGCATCCCGGATAGCCTAAATAATGCTAATGTCTGGGGAGTTTGGTTTTCAGTGAAGGTGTTTAAACTCAGAAGGGTGCTACTGGAAGCATTCTGTAGCAATTATGGATGTGTGCGGTATTGCATTGTCGTGCTGGAATTGCTGAAGTCTGTCGGAATGCACAATGGTCGTGAATGTACGCAGGTGATCGACCATGATGTGTACGTGAGTGACACGTGTCAGAGTCGTGCCTAGACGTATCAAGGGTCTCACATCACTTCAGATGCGTACGCCCTACACCAATACAGAGCATAAAATTTAAATGTTCAAATGTTTGTAAAGCTTAAGGGACTTAACTGCGGGATGATCAGTCTTTGAACTTACAAACTTATGAACAGCGCGGTGGAGTAGCCGAGAGGTCTGAGGCGCCTCGCTGCGAACCGCGCGGTTGCTCGCTGTCGGAGGTTCGAGTCCTCCCTGGGGTATGGGTGTGTGTGTTTGTCCTTAGGTTAGTTTACCGAAGTAGTTTGTAAGCTACGGACTGATGACCACGCAGTTTGGTCCGATAGATTTACAAACATTTGAACATGTTTTTTACTTATGAACTACCTTATACTAAAGACGACACAAACATCCATGCCCGACGGGGAACGGCCTCGCGCATCTTACAGAGCATACCCCAGACTGGACAGTCCCCTGTTGACATGACGGGTGCATGAATTTATTAGGTTGTCTCCACACCCCTACACGTCCATCCACTCGATACAAATGGAAACAATATTATTCAGACCAGGCAACATCTTCCCGTGGCTTTAGTCTTCAACGGTCCCAGGAGGGTCTTCAAGCTTTCTGTCGTGCTGTCGTCAAGGGTACACGGGTGAGATGATGTTTTCTTGAATACTTTGCACATTGAATCTTCTTGATCGCTCAACATTGAAATCCGCAAAAATTTGTGGTAGGATTGTACATCTGTGACGGTGAACGATTGTCTCAGTCGTTATTGGTCCCATTCTTGCTGGATCCTTTTCTGTCCGAAGTAATGTCAGAGATTTGATGTTTTACCGTATTCCCGATAAGCACGGTGCACTCATTAAATGGTAGTACGGGAAAATGGCACCTCGGAAATGCGACAACCCATCTCTCGTGCGCCGAGTGTAGCACCAGTTTGAAACTGACTTAAATCGTGATAACCTACCATTGTAGCGCCACTAAACGGTCTACCGCCTGCGCCAGACACCTTCTGTCTTATATAGGCGTTGCTGGCAGCAGCGTCGTCTTCACAGTGTTTACATATCTCTGCCTTTGCGCGCGCATGCCTATACCAGTTTTTTTTTTTTTTTTTTTTTTTTTTTTTTTTTTTTTTGATCTCCAGTGTTTCTGTACGGCCTATTGTGGGTTTTTCAAATGTATCAAATCATCTCTCAATTATTCGATGAAAACCTTTCTGCGTCGCTCCCACAAGGCACACTGCTATTGTCGAGAGTTCGCCTGTTGTGGTACCGCCAGGCCACTCAAACAAAACTGCGCAACCTGACGTCGGATTCGTGGGAGCTCAGAATCCGAACACCTGCATATGAGCAAGAATGAAATCTGAGGCACGCGTCAAAGTCTGATGATATGTTCATCTTCCATAGGGCGATTAAAGGAAATAAACACTTTAGAAATTGTGTAGATATATAAACATTCAAAACACCAATGGAAACACAATTATGAACTGTAGATAATAATTTCATTAACAAGATGTGTTGTGAGAAGTCCTCCTACGACGGGTTAGATAATAAAGCTGTGTTTTAATGGTAATTGCTTGTGCCATAGTGATTCACGTACGCCACCTACCGATCAATTTGGTAACTGCCTTGCCGTGAAGCCGACATGAGGTCGCGCAGTTTTATTATTTTTACGTAGCCTGGCGGTATCACGTCAGACGGACATTTGTCAACACCAGTGTGAGTTGTGGGGACAATGTAGTACAGTTTTCATCGTATGATTGAGAAATGTTACACATTTGACAAATCTAAAGGAGATCATAAGTGATGCATTTTGACCGTTGTTGGACGCTGATGACTGCTCGGGCATGTATTCACAGATATATAAACATGACAATCTGCTGTGTTAGTAGAATGCAGTTTTATGTGTTCGTGGGAATTGGCAATGCAGGTGCATTATTTGATCTTCTCCTTTTGTTTGTTACTTTCGATGATGGTGTTAAGATCCCTCGAAATCGATTAACATATGGAAATTTTACTAAGCCATGTTGGCTGGACATTACCAAAGTTCATATTATCGATTGGGTGTTGGGATGATTTCAGAAGATTTGAACCAATGCGCCATTATGAACGCCATCATGACAATTCATTATAGTATACGACCAACAGTGACGTTCCAAAATTTGTTCAAATTTAATCAGATTTTTCAGACAACGGAAACGAAATATCGGTACCGCAGTATCGTTTTTCTGCCATATTATGGGCGTTACGGTACAAACTAGCGGCTGCGAAAAGAGCTGAAAGTACCTTACGAGCTCTGAAGTCTCGTCAAGGCGGGATTACCAACAAGATGTTGCATAAATTGATATTATGTTGTACCATCAATAACGAGCATCAAAACGGATACAGGTACTAGTGCACACAGAGCCGTCGTAGCGAGATTGAATATCGAAAGCCCAAAAGCTACCAAAAATAAAGGAAAAGTATATTTGTTCAGGAAACCAGGTAGAGATAAAATATATTGCTTCTTGAAAGATAGTTTCCACTCGTTTCTAACACTGAACGTAGGTGTATACCAGATGTGGGTCAATTTCAAAGAAGTGGTATCGACAGCAACTGACAGTTTTATACCAAATAAGTAAATAAAAGAAGGAGGTGATACCCCTTGGCACACAAAACAGGTCGGAACACTGATGCAAAAGCAACGGAAAAGGCATGCTAAATTTAAACGAACACAAAATCCCCTTGATTGGCGATCCTACACAGAATCTCAAAATTTAGCGAGGACTTCAATGCGAGATGCCTACAGTACTTATCACAAGGAAACTCTTTCTCGAAATTTGACTGAAACCCCAAAGAGATTTTGGTCATATGTTAAATATATGAGGGGCAAAATACAAACAATACCCTCACTACGTGATAGTAATGGCGATCCTGCCGATGACAGCGCTACTAAAGCACTGTTACTAAACATAGCTTTTAGAAACTCATTCACCAAAGAAGACGAAACCAATAAGTTATTCCAGATTTCGAATTACGAACAGAGACCGTAATGAGTTTTATAGAAGTAGATATCATCGGAGTAGTGCAGCAACTTAAAGCACTTAACAAGAACAAGTCTTCTGGTCCGGACTGTATACCCATTAGATTTCTATCTGATTATGCTGAAGCGATAGCTCCTTACTTAACAGCCATATACAACCGCTCTCTCAAAGAAGGATCTGTACCAAAAGATTGGAAAGTTGCACAGGTCACACCTATATTCAACAAAGGCAGTAGGAGTAACCCACTAAATTACAGGCCTATTTCATTTGCAGCACGGTTTTGGAACATATCCAATATTATGAATTATCTCGAACAGAACGATCTATTGACCCAAGGTAAACACGTATTTAGAAAATATCGATCACGTGAAACACAACTAGCTCTTTATTCACACTAAGTGATGGGTGCTGTTGACAAGGATTCGCAAATAGATTCCGTATTTCTTGATATCAGAAGGCTTTTGACTCCGTACCTCATCGCCAGAAAATTTGCGATTGGATAGGGGACTTCCTGTCAGAGAGGACAACGTAATAATCGATGGTAAGGCATCGACAAAAACAGAGATTGTTTGCAGATGACGTCATTTACCGGCTAATAAAATCATCTGAAGATCAAAACCAACTGCACAACGATCTGAATAAGATATCACTATTGTGTAAAAATTGGCAATTGACTCTAAATAATGAGGAGTGTGAAGTCGTCCACGTGAGTACGAAAAGAAATCTTTGAAACTTTGTTAACAAGATAAATCAATCAAACGTGATGGCCGTAAACTCCACAAAATACCTAGGAATTACTATTACTTCAGACTTAAATTGGAAAGAACACGTAGATAATGTCGGGGGAAAGGCGAACCAGATACTCCGTTTTATTCGCAGGACCCTTAAAAGTTGCAACAGAACTACTAAAGAAACTGCATACAATTCGCTTGTCCGCCCATTTTTTGAGTATTGCTGCCCAGTGTGGGATCCTTATCAGGTGGGTTTGACGGAGGACATCGGAAGAGTCCAAAGAAGGGCAGCTCATTTCGTATTGTCACGATACAGGAGAGACAGCGTTACGGAAATGATACAGGATCTGGGATGGGAATCATTACAACAACGGCGCTTATCACTGCGGCGTGGGCTACTTACAAACTCCAATCGCTAACATTCTCCTCCGAATGCGAAAATATATTGTTGACTCCCACTTACATAGATAGAAATGATCATCAGAATAAAATACGAGAAATCAGAGCTCCAACGGAGAGATTCAGGTGTTCTTTCTTCCCGCGCGCTATTCGAGAATGGGATGGGAGATAAATAATTTAACGGTGGTTCGATTAACCCTCTGCCAGGCACTTAAATGTGATTTGCAGGGTATCCCATGTAGATGTAGATGTACGTATATGGAAGGTAATGAGCTTACAGTAACTGCAGGCGTCTGTCATATCTAAATCACTGTTGTTGTTGTTGTGGTCTTCAGTCCAGAGACTGGTTTGATGCAGCTCTCCAACCTACTCTATCCTGAGCAAGCCTTTTCATCTCCTCATAAGAACGACAACCCACATCCACTTGAATCTGCTTACTATACGCGTCTCTTGGTCTCCCTCTGCGATTTTTACCCCACACACTTCCCTCCAATGCTAAATTCACAATTCCTTGATGTCTAAGAATGTGTCCTACCAATCTATCCCTTCTTTTAGTCAAGGTATGCCAGAAATTTCTTTTCTCCCCAATTCGGTTCAGTACCTCCTCATTAGTTACGCGATACACCCACCTAATCTTCAGCATTCTTCTGTAGCACCATATTTCAAAAGCCTCTATCCTCTTTCTGTCCACACTGCTTATTGTCCATGTTTCACTCCCATACAAGGCAACACTCCATACAAATGCCTTCAGAAAGGACTTCCTTAGGCTTAAATCAATATTCGATGTTAACAAATTTCTCTTTTTCAAAAACGCCTTTCTACCCATTGCCATTCTGCATTTTATATCATCTGTACTGAGACCATCATTTGTTATTTTACTGCCCAAGTAACAAAACTCATCTACCTCCTTTATTGCTTCGTTTCCCAATCTAATACCTTCAGCATCACCCGATTTTCTTACACTGCACTCCATTACCCTAGTTTTGCTCTTGTTAATGTTCATCTTATATGCGCCTTTCAGCACACTGTCCATTCCGTTCAATTGCTCTTCCAGGTCATTTGCTGTATCTGACAGAATTACTATGTCGTCGGCAAAACGCAATGTTTTTAATTCTTCACCCTGAACTTTAATTCCTTCTCCAAATTTCTCCTTGATTTCCTTTATAGCTTGCTCAATGTACAAATTGAACAACATTGGGGAAAGGCTACAACCCTGTCTTACTCCCTTTCCAACCACTGCATCCCTTTCATGCCCTTCAACTCTGACAACCGCTGTCTGGTTTTTATACAAGTTGTAAATAACCTTACGCTCCCTATATTTTACTCCTGCTTGCTTCAGAACTTGAAAGAGTTTATTCCAATCAACATTGTCAAAAGCCTTCTCCAAATCTACAAAAGCTAGAAATGTTGGTTTGCCTTTTCTTAACCTATCTTCTAGGATAAGCCGTAAAGTGAGTATTGCGTCCCGTGTTCCTACATTTCTCCTGAACCCAAACTGATCTTCCCCGAGGTCGGCTTCCACCAGCTTTTCCATCCTTCTGTGTATAATTCGTGTTAATATTTTGCAACCATTACTTATTAAACTGATGGTTCTGTCACTAAAGGAAATAAAAAGGACTGATTTCCGGCAAGTTGAGTGATGTAGGCAGCAACTTCATTGTTTGATAAATTTTATATAATTACCAGTCGAAATTGGCAAGTATAATTTATATTTTTGACTTCCGGTTTCAGACGTTTCAGTTCCTTTTTAGTTGAATCCATTAATTTCAACAATAACATTGTTCTCGGCCTGTCAGTTCTCATAATAATCCCTTACAACGGCCGATGTTATTGTAGGACCTAATTGTTTGATTTGAAAATGGACTGAAACTTCCGAAATCAATAAATATCCCAGAAAATAGAAATATCTTCTGTTCAACTTCGACTGGTAATTATAGATAATTCACATAAAAACGATTGGATGCACACGGTTGTTGCTCAAATGTTCAAATGTGTGTAAAGTCTATGGGACTTAACTACGGGGTCAATGTTCAAATGTTTGTTAAGCTTATGGGACTTAACTACGGGGTTATCAGTCCCTAAACTTACAAACTACTTATCAACTACCTTATAATAAAGACGGCACAAATATCCATGCCCGAGGGGGGATTCGAACCCCCGACCGTAGTGGCCGTGCAGACCGTGACTGAAGTGCCTTAGTCCCCTCGACCACCGCGGCCGGCACGGTTGTTGCCAAAACGTCATTAGCAGAATAAGAGATGGCGTTATTCGGTACTTCCAATTTGTGCCACCATCTGGCACGTCCTAATAAGTGTGCACCAACACTTTTCATTTACACACCAGAAAGATTTAGCGATTGAACGCAGTCTCGATATGAGAACAGTTCATCATGTACGGTTGACAGGCTGGGCCTTGCGGGTGTCCGAACTTCCGTGGCTGGGTTTAAATTTTCACGCAGTAGGTCAGCAGTAATTGGAGCAGCAGCCAGCACGCGTGTAAAATTAAAGGCAATGAGCGGCCATTCAGCACTGACAAACTGCCCTGCCTGGGCCACCATAGCGCACCGGGACAAGGACACAGAGGGCCAATACCGCGTGCGGCCGAGTATTAATCTGCACTGAAAACAATCAACACACTTACATGAAACATCGTTCGGCAGGCGAAAACCGAAATTAGTACAACGTTTTCCACTTTCGTGTTTACATATTAAAGCCCGAATCGAATTTCTTAGCCCACTCAAAAATGGCGACTTAAAATCGGTTGTTTCTCTTCCTGATTTAGTCAGCACAATCGGTATTTCTCTTTACTTAAACCTGTGATGCGCTAGTTATTAAAAACTGAGAAGAAAAATTTAAACCTTGTTTTTGTAGTAACGAACATTGTCTGTTATCATAATATACAAAATTGTATTCAAATTTACCATTACAGAGAAAAATACTCTCATGTTACTGCAGTGAACAGTGAGGTTTGGGACCTCCAGAGTCCCGCCTGTTAGATTTTCCTGTTTGTGTGGAAACTTTCGAAGTAATCTGGACATAGAGGCTGGTTGCATTTAGTGAAAATATGGTTTGTGTCCTTTTTTTTTCTTTTTTTTTGTGAATTTGGGGGAATACCGTTCCGAGAACCCTTGCTGCGCTCTACGCTAATGCGTTCGCGTGAAAAATTGAGGATTTTCAGTTCAGCCGTCTATAATTACAGCGCAGCATCCATCGCAGAGGTCCCTGTAGTGGACTCCATGTGTTTACGAGCTGAAGAAAAACTACCGAATGCAGGAGCAAAGAAATACGACCAGTAACTGCCGTCCACTACACTAGATGCCATGCACCGTAGGGTGAAATGCAGAGTTACGCGCAGTCTAATATTTATACTTCTCTTTCACTACATAAAAGTCACTCTGTCCATATTGAACAAAATTTATTAACTGGAAAACATATCCTGACAACCCAAGCACGTTTCGAAAACTGATGCGTTTACATGGGCGCGAAACTCAATTGTGGAAGTGGAAAAGCGGATAACCAGAATCGAATGTTCACGTGATCATCCAAAAGCGGAACTGAGAAATGAGTTTATGAAATTATGTTTCAGGAACCCATGTTAACGGAGTGAATAGCATATGTTTGAGCAGAATAGCCGGCCGCGTTGGCCGAGGAGACTGAGGCCCTCCAGTCATGGTCTGCACGGCCACTACTGTCGGGGGTTCGAATCCCCCCTCGGGCATGGATATTTGTGCCGTCCTTAGCTAGTTCATAAGGAGTTTGTAAGCTTAGGGACTGATGTCCTCGTAGTTAGTCCCATAAGTTCTACAAACATTTGAACTTTTTTTTGAGCAGAATATGTGAGAGTACCAACCGAATAAGCTGTGACATTTTATTTACCACATTCAGTAACGGGAGTTCTTAACGCTTAGTGGAATATGCCTTTAATTTTACTAACTGGTTTTCTATTTGGCGCTGAGCATTAAACCAAAAGAAGTAACGACTCTTGCTGGAAATCACGTATTTTTATTCAGTAACTCTATTGCGATGAAGTAAACCATATTTGGATAACAAATATTAATGAATACCTACTATTCGAAGGTGACACTAAATTTAATAAGAAGTGTACTGCTCATCAAGCAAAAAGGTCTAATATTTTTAGCTTCATGGTTTGCAAATTACTTTTCATAGTAAACTGGACAACCCAGCAGTGTTTGCAATTGATAAATATGTACAGAATTTAGATAAGCATGTAAAACACCTTCCCATCGCTCAGTCCATCATATCGACCTTCCTCTCGGCTTATTAACATCTCTATTCTTCTTTTCTCTAGCGTCTCTTCGAGATCATGATTCCTGCATATTGTTAGTGTCAATAACTCAGTGGCAGCAGTACTTCCCATAGTTTCAATCTGCTAATCAATTAGGAATATAAAGTGTGCAGTAACTCATATTCCATAGAAATATTCTAATTGTGAGCTCAACAGGCATAACTTCCATGTTTTCTGTAAAAGCGTCAGTAAGGAAAAGAATAATCCAACACATAGTTCTGTGTGCAAGATACAGATGTAATAGGAGTTTTGTTGCAAAAATGTATTACTGCACCACAATTGCGGCTGCCTTGAGCATCGAGTCGCCTGTAAGATTTCAGTTTGAAAAAGTAATTACGTAAGTGTGAAACAATTTCTTTGATTTAATTACGTAGGCTTCCGCGGCCAGAGTTAGATGACACAAAAGTTCTCTGGGCGTTGTACCACGTCATGATGTAAGAAGGCTATTACTTTAATAGCCGACGTTTCGGCCAACGTTACAGTGGCCTTCATCTGGGTACACTGATGTGATGTCCAATTGAAAGCAAATATTAAGTATAGTAACAACCAGCTCATATCAGTACACCCACATGAAGGCCACTGTAACGTTGGCCGAAACTTCGGTTATTAAAGTAATAGCGTTCTTACATCATGACGCGGTACAGCACCCAGAAAACTTTTATGTCAATTTCTTTGATTGTTTCCATGCCTCCCTATCGTAGTTGAAACTGGAAGCGAAAAAGAAAAATGGAACTGTGCATTTACACAGCTCAGCACAGCATTATTATTTCTTGCAATTTGTTTTAACTGGAGATCTTTAACCACGTTCGCCACGAAACTTTCAAAATTTACGCTAACATTTTCAGTTTAAATAATGTACCATATTGTACGATAAGTGTTTTCGAAATATTATTAGAGTTTAGAGGGCTAATTTAAATAAGCCGTTCAAGAAATTTTCGATATTTATAGTACAATGTTTCGTTCATATATATATTACACTACATTTAATTATAATATACCACCTCTGACAATAAACATCTCTGAACGAAGTGGAAACCGTCGATCGGGCAACAAAGGCGAATCACAACTCTGCACTTGCACAGTAGCCGGTGTTGACAGCCTGCCCTCACCCTACTTATGAACTACTTACGAACTAGGACGGCACAAATATCCATGCCCGAGGGTGGATTCGAACCCGTGACTGGAGCGCTTTAGTCCCCTCGGCCACCGCGGCCGGCGAAGTGCTTGTTTAGTACGTCGGTTCTGAACTGAGAACAGGACAATGAACGAGTCAAGGATGAATGTATAGTTTTCTTTTAACCTTCCCATGACACCTAAAGAAACGAATGCGATGCTGGTACGAGTTTATGGGGATCAAACACTGTTCATGAAGTGTGAGGAGACCGTGATAGTATTCCTAACATTCGCCGTAGCAGACGACCGTCAGTGACGAAAACACTGAGAAAGTGAGGACTTTTAACGACGAACGATTCTCGATGAACTGCAGATTAACCGTGCATCCGTGCGAGCAATCGTTCCCAAGAAGTTACGGAAAAGGAAAACGTGTTGTCGTCTTGTGCCACATCATTTGACCGACGATCAGATGCAGGCATGCTTAGAGGCTTCACAGGATGCGATACCCAACTTCTAAAACCGTATTGTCGCGAGTATGAAACCGGGTGTATCCGGTACGACTCTGAAATGAAACGACAAAGCCTGCAATGGCGTTTTCCAACATCACCTCGTCGGAACCAGGCCAGGACGAAAAAGCACACATCAAAACGATGTCAAGGCATTATTCACAAGGAATGTCTACCTGAGGGAACGACGTTGAACGCTACTATGTACGGTGACATTTTGACCCGTCTCATGTAACGTCTACGCAGGGCACAACCCGAGTGCGAACACCAAGAATGATCACAACAGTATCGTCTAAAAATTTAATTAAAATAATCAGGTACTTTTCGATAATTTTGGTAAAAACTTTTAAAAATTGGCTTGCCGAGCGGCCGAGCGCATTGAGGCGCTATGCTACGATGCTCGAGGCCGTTTCCCGTCGGAGACTGGAATGCCCCCTCGGTCATATTCAAATGTTCAAATGTTTGTAGAACTTATGGGACTTAACTACGGGGTCATCAGTCCCTAAGCTTACAAACTACTTACGAACTAGCTAACACTAAAGACGGCACAAATATCCATGCCCGAGGGTGGATTCGAACCCCCCACCGTAGTGGCCGTGCAGACCGTGACTAGAGCGCCTCAGTCCCCTCGGCCACCGCGGCCGGCTCGGACATGTAGTTCATCAATAGTTTGTAAGTTTAGGGCCTGATGACCCAGTAGTTAAGTCCCAAACATTTGACTTTTTTTTCATATAGTGCTTCATATATGACGTGCAAATGCAAATGACCCAGTAGTTAAGTCCCAAACATTTGACTTTTTTTCATATAGTGCTTCATATATGACGTGCAAACTAGAGAAACAGATTTTCATTTATTCCAAAGGTCTTCCTTCAAAACCCGCCCCCCTCCTCCCTCTCCTTCAACTTTAGTCTTGATCGTGGCCTCGATTCGTCGATGAAGAGAATCTGCAGTTTCTTCTGAAATGCCATATCATATGGGTCTAAAAAATGCGAGGACACTGATTGTTACGTCACCTTGAAAATGACAGTAACCCAGTTTGTAACAATATGTAAATACCAGAATAGTCTATGACGAAAAATATGTGACGATGCGAATCTTAACCAGAAATGTTCTTTGCCCTTGTCATTCACTTCAAAGAGGCAGACTGCGACATGCTAGCCGTGGTTCGCAGACACCCAATGTATGCAGCATGCAGCTGTAAACGAGTAACAGCGATCAACGGACTAGTATTACGATACCGTTAACCTACAACAGCACCCTCTACACGAAGAATACAGCGACACATGCTAAAATGTGCCAGGATTTAGAAGTGACCGCAATATAATCCTGACAGAAAATAGAATAGGACTTTCGATTTCTTCGCCTAAAGATTTAATAATAAAAAGGATAAATGCAATCGACATACATAAATCCTACAGTGACAGAGTCAATTAAAATACTTTAACTATATAACAAGCAACTGTCGCCAGCCTAAATAAGCTTACCATACACTTACCATAATCGTTGTTAATACTTCACTGACTGATCGCTTACTTTAATAGAACTGATTTAATGAGAAACATGTAACATAAAACACTCAAAACATACAGAATTGCAATACAGAAAGTTTACCAAACACACTATAGTTAAAAAAAACCTGCAGTATTCTTTGATGATGACAGGCACCGTTCACAATATTCATACAACAGCCTAATGTTGTTATACTGGACCATTAACATAAAAAGTTTCAGATAAATTTACTGACCTTACTTTGTTGTAGCATGATTCTAAATGTAAATTATTCTGTTTCTGAATATTATAAAATTACTGATTAATAACTGTAACGTGCTTTTGATTTAATGAAATACTGTTTCATCCTGAACTTAATATGCAGTTAACACTTTTGTTCTACTGTTTGCCACTATACAATCTTATTGTAAGTTTAAGTTACAAAGTACCATTTAACAACTATAAATAGTTTGTTTAATTAATAATATTTTATTTATTTATTCATTTTTATTTTAATTTAATTTTTTATTTATTATTATTGTTATTATTATTATTATTATTTGCCCTAAAACTGAACTTCATCTTTTTTACTATATCTCAACGAAATCTTGAAGATAACTATTTTGATTATAAAAGTTTGTCATTGTATGCATTAGTGACCAAATAAATTTCTAAAATAACTGGTATACATGTCATTAGCACATTAATCATAGAGTTATGCCATTCATAAAGGCAGGCCTAAATTTTCTTTAGCATTACTAATACTTTATATGCTTCAGTTCTCTAATAATTTAGAATGTCAACACACTTTAAATTAACAAATCTGACACTATTTTCACATAAAAAAACTTTGTGAACACTCAGATGTAAACGTCACCAGGAAAGGGCTTTACTTGGTACATGACTTTGCGTAATCATTTTTAGGTAGGATCAATTTTTGAGTGCTGCTTACTACTTTGCACAATTAATACAAGATTGGGGTCCAAGTCTCCATACAATTCTAAGTAAAGCTACTCTGCCTGTGGTGAAGTAATGAGAGATGAATGTTGCTGACCATAACATTCGGTTCTTAGCAAATAGTGGCCAACAAACTTCTTATAAGCGTCGAAACAAATAAACCAATGGCCATGTACTTAGCACGTCACCCGAGACAAATTTATAGCAACTCTTGAAGTAATTGCCTCTCCAATATACGTGCCATAAAACCACACAGCCAGTGCTGTTCACTGTGCGTCCAACCACAACAAGGGCAAGCTCACGACTCCTGCTCAGCTTCGAAAGTTCGGTGGCACGTAAGCATGTTTTGGCGCGCTTTACTTCATTTTCCAGCCACGTTGTCAATTTTCGTTTTATACACTTTCACACTAGCTTTCACATACCAATTTAACATTATAGAAACTCTAAATATGAACCTCCGTAAATATTATAATGTTCACAAAGTTCCACAATATGAATATAGCATAACACAAAACATTTATACCAAATTATTGACAAAAAGTTAAATTCTGAGTTACAGATACACAATCATTCCAAAGGGAGTCACCTAAGACATATCATATCTCTCACTAGCATACAACATGATTACAAAAGTCGAGAAAAAATTATGTCAATTATAACACAGCAAAAAATTCATAATGGTGTCACAATACTAGTCTGAAAGTGGTCACTATTATCAAAACCCATCATTATATAAAACAAGCATTTACGGTTGCAGAATCATTTGAATTCTCAGTATTTTTTGTGCGATTGAGACAGATTCATTTAGTGGGACAGTGGTGAAGAACGCGCAGCTCCACATTCAAGTCTATGAAACTGGAACCTGCATCCTGTTGAACTTACTTCCTGTACTCATATGTTAGATTTTCATAAATTTCAACCCCCACACTTCCCTAAATGTGTTTTATCTCTTTATTTATTCATGTCATATTTGTCTTCTCAATTCCGTTCAGAACCTGTTCACTGGTCACAATATCTACGCATCTAATCTGCAGTATACTTCCGTAGCACGTTATTTCAAATAATCAAATCTCTTCTTGTCTGACCCTTTCATCTTCCAAGCCTTATTCCTATACAAGGCTACACTTTCAAAATACTGAAATCTATATTAAGTGTTAACAAATTTATCTTGTTAAAGATGCTTTTCTTTCCACTGTGTCTAAATTTTTCTATCCTCTGTAATTCAGTTATCAAAAGGTTTTTTACTGTCGGAATAATAAATCTCATCTATTACTTTGATTGCGTTTCTTCATAACCTACAATTATCACAAAAGCCTGATCTAATGTGACTAAGTACCTATACTTTGATTTGATTTTTCAATTTTCATCTTACATCCTCCTTTCAAGACACTTTCGATTCCGTTACAATACTCTTTCAAATAGTCTGCTGTCTCTGACAGTATTACGTCCTCCGGAAACCTATTTTTTCTTCCCTAAACTTTTTACTCAAGTTGTTTCATTTACTGCTTGACCAAAGTATAGACTAAATAGCGTCGGGGTTAAACTACAACTCTGCCACACGTTCCCCTCTCAATCCCTATTTTTTTTCATGCCCTCCATTCCTACAACAACCATCTGGTCTCTGTATAATTTTAATGCAGACTTCTCTCCTGTAGTCTAGTCCAATTACAGAATTACAGCCAGAATTTTAAAAAGTATTTGTCAGTCGATGTGATGAAAGCTACAAACGTATGTTTTAAATGTAAATTTTCAAATGTTTGTCAATCTATGGGACTTAAGTTTGTAGTTATTAATCACTAAGCTTATAAAGTACTTAAACTAAGATAAACTAATATAAGGACAACACCTACACCCATGCACAAGGACTCGAACCTTCGGAGGGAGGCGTCTTAGACCGCTTGGCCACTCCACCGAAGGTAAGTTTTAAAAATTATAAACTTGTTATTAAATTATCTCCCATAGCCGCATTAGATGTTAATAGTTCCTTTATTACAATGCCAGACACTACCGGTTTCACGTTAATCGCATCCTTTGGTGTATTCAGTTATGCAAAACAGATTTAGAATCAATGGTAGTGATTAAAACACACACAAACACTTAAACGAAAAAGATAGAGAAAATATATCACATAACTTATGGAACATTAGATTATTAAAATTAAACGGTGTGCCAATATTGTCATTACAGTAGAATTGTCGGAACTACTAAATTTCAAAAATGTTCAAATGTTTGTAAATCTATCGTACCAAACTGCGTGGTCATCAGTCCGTAGCTTACAAGCTACTTAAACCTAGGTAAACTAACCTAGGGACAAACACACACACACCCATGCCCCAGGGAGGACTCGAATCTCCACGGCGAGCAACCGCGCGCTCCACAGCGAGACGCTTTAGAGCGCTCGGCTACTCCACCGCGGCTACTAAATTTCGATGATTAGAAAACAATATATCCAAATTCCATGTATAGTAGGTCTTTATAACGTACATGTGCATTGCGAATTAAGACATAGTTGCCTCGTGTCGGAATAGTTCAGTGGTAGAGCGCTTGCCCGCTTAAGGCAAAGTTCCCAGGGCCGCGGTGGAGTAGCCGAGCGGTCTAAAGCGTTTCGTTGCGGAGCGCGCTGTTGCTCGCCGTGGAGGTTCGAGTCCTCCTTGGGGCATGGGTGTGTGTGTTTGTCCTTAGGTTAGTTTACCTAGGTTTAAGTAGGTTTGTAAGCTTCGGACTGATGACCACGCAGTTTGTTCCGATAGATTTACAGACATTTTGAAAGTTTCCAGGTTAGAGTCCCGGTTTCAGAACACAATTTTAATATGTCAGGATGTTTCATATCAGCGCACACTCCGCTGCAGAGTGAAAGCTTCATTCTGGAATCCGTATCTTCTTCTCGTATTCTCGTAACATTCGGCAAGAAACGCAATACGGCTGACACTGGCAGTCAAGTGAAACCCAAAATCCAAGCAGCAAAGAGACCACTGGTTTTGTCGTATTACTTCATAGCCACCGATACTCTCTTCACAAGTATCCTTAATGCAGAGATATAAGTATTCCGTCCACACAAACGTTGAGCTCTGCTCACTAGACCAGTCATGTAGCGCTTTTGTAATGTTGCAGTGTGAGTGTGCCTGTCGTCATTCCTGCAACTGATGTTGAAAATTTAGAATTCTGTACATCTGACGTTTGTCATAAAAGACAATGACAAATTGCGTCAAATGAGGGGTACTGTTTATAACTGATTGTGTATTGTAAAGAAAGAAAATTCAACATGAGAAAATATCTGAACATATGTAAACACGGAAACAGCGGCAAATTCAGAATAGAATTTAGGAAGTGCGACTGCTGCACGTTCCATTGAGTAGCGCTGACTGGACGTATACGTCATACGAGCTATTGGGTTATCTTTATTAAGTAAACAATAAGATTCATAATAAACACACACTCCAAACATGCAGAGATAATTAATGTCTTATTGTCTGTTATATGCGATGATATTCAGCATCTACGGATATATTCGATCATGAAACGTATAGGAAAAAATGAGAAATGAAGGCGCAATGAATAATATCGATGTAAAGCACAGATAATTTCAGATGTCTGAAAATACTAATCCGAAAGAAATTCTCGCTAAAGACATTTGCTGAGAGGATGATATAACAGTTTTACTACCTACGCATCGGAGACTGGTGCAGTCACATAAAACGTGAAAATAATTTCTAATATACCGCAGTACTTCCTTCCCTCACATGACCTAGAACGTAAGCCATTTCCTTGAGGCAAAAGTACTTCCAGGTAATAAAAGAACTCGTGGTTCTCTATCGAAGATTCAATGAGTTATTTACCTCTGCGCCAATAATACTTTTCTGTGCGGAAACGTTAAAACCTGAGCCATAAGAAAAAGCAGTGTAGGGTAAACTTTTAGTGTCTCTGTAGTTATTATGAAAAACACTTCTCTGATATCTTCCGACATGAATTGAAGTTCTTACCTAAGGGCGACAGTTTCTTATCTTTAAAACAGAACTGAAATACTTAAATTGACTGATGGTCCATAACTCAATATAAATCGCTATGTAACGAAAATAAACGTGTTACCTTCAAGATCAAATGATTTAACTATTGTAAATTAATATGCAGATCTGAAAGTAGCTATTCCGGGAAAATAAAACATAAATTAAAATTTTTAGAAGCTATTTGACCTAGGTATTGTATCTATAATCAAGTGAAAAGACACAGCGTTACATCATTCAGCGTAACTGTATAGTCAGCAGAGACATAAATACAGTTTAATTTAACGAAATGTATCGAAGAAAGGAATTGCTGCTGTATCCTGTGGAGGGATCGTCCTACGCTACTTTGGTATTCCGTTCCACGTCCACTGTGCGGCTTATCATGAAAATGGGAGAGAATGCGGCGAATACATTGAAGCAGTGTACCAGCTATAAGCAGGGCAGTCTCGAGATGTATGGCGGACTGGAAGAACCAGAAAAGCAGAGATCTGGTTTACTTGAGAACACCGAAACGTGCAATGAAGTGTTTCTATAACTCTTTCTTGTCGTACTGTACCAGTTTAATTCATAAAAACTTTGTTCCTACTACAGTGACGCGTGTGAGAAACTAGCAGATAGATGAAGATTATAGTATGTAGCCAATCACTCTCTGGTGGATACCGGGACAAAATTAATGGCAATCTTTCCAATTGCATTTGATAACTGAACTCAGTACTTTAACGATATCGCCATTTTCACTACGCCTTTGGAAGTGGTTCTAAAATCCTGTCCTGTTGAACAATCGAAAAGCAGATTTTCAGAACCGATCATAATTGTCCTAATGTGAAGGCCGAACTCGGTAATGTACTTCATAAAAGCAATTGGTTTAATTTTATTAAGTAAACAATAAGTTTCATAATAAACTCACACTGCTAATATGTAGATGTCTGTTATATGTGATGAGATTCAGCATCTACCTAAAAACTGTGCAAGGTGCATGGTGGAAAGTGCGTAGACGAAGGTACTGCATGCCACTACTAGTCAGTCCATTCCTTTTAATTCATTTGTTGATTAATAAGATGCTTGAAGCTTGTTTTCTTGAAAAACAAGGTGTTATTCCTATAAGACTATTAACTGAATTTTCGTCCGGGGACTGTATTCGTGCACCGAGAATATAGGAAGTTTTAACGCATTCAGTACACCGAGTACAAACTGTAGCTGCTCATTTGTCTCCATCAGGCGGTCTCTGTTTACTCAGGTAGGACTACGTTCTTGTTGAGTATCATATGGTGTTATTTAAATACTGCTTGCAGCCTAGTTAGTGCAAGTGTTCTATAAAATTGCGTTTCATCTGCGAGAAAAAATTAATGTCAATGACGAGTTCGAGTTTCATCGCTCAAGGATGAATCATGAAAACTAAGGAAACGTTGAATCCAGAAAATAGGCCACGAATCTGAGCCAAGCTCTACCCGAATACAGTTGAAGCAATAGAGGAAACGCTTATGTTAAACCTGCCTTCTACCACGAGCTCAATGTTGGCAGAAAAAAATTCGCAGTCTTCAAGACTAGGAGACTGCTTTTTAAAGATTATTGAGCTAATTGGGAAAAAACAAGGAAAATTAAACCAGGATCTTCAGATGGAGATTATAGACCAGCTCCTTCCAAATACGTCTGCAAATTCGTAACAACGATTCATTCAAAGAACACTGATCAGTCAGGACATTACGACAAGCTACCCACTATCTTTGTAAGCTAGTCCAGGCAATAGTAGCCTCACTTGTCCAGATGTCCAGGAATAGCTGCTGGTTAGAACAAACGTTGTACATGCTCTATCGGTGAACGTACAGTATCTCCGTAGAATGGTAATTAGATTTAATTATCAAGTTATTTTGGTATTAGTAATTAATTAAGTATTGGCATATTTCGTGCCAGCTGCCACGGTTATACGATTAATACAAGTCTGGCCGAGGGTTGATTGTGACGGCCCGGAAAAAACACCTTTTATCGGATGTTCGTGGAGATCTGTATTCGTGACTGTTATCAACAAGTGGTGAAGCCACGGTTCAACCACATTCAAAGATTGACGGGTTAGGCGGCTGCCCCTTATTACAGTCTTCGTAGGCTGGGTAAACTGTTAAAATACAAGTGGCGAACTGTGCCAAAACTAACATCAGACGCTTATAAGCGTCAAAACAAGCCACGAGCCAGTGCGGCTGACGCATAAAGCGTCCGCACTCACTGTCAGATTACTCAGTCTAGTTGTAGCGTCTAAGCTACCATCAAAGCGTGTAAATTTTTGTGTTGTGTGGTCATGAACGTATATTGTACGTAATGGCAGCTAATGGACCGACACCTGGATCTTCCAATGTGAAAAGGAGCAGGAAAAGTGTTAAAGTAACAGAGGAACAGTTACTTAGTGCACTAGACTACAGTGCTTTTCCGTGTAGTGAGAACGAGGCATACCATGGAGATTGTCATTTAGAGGCTGCACGATTGTGTGGAAATCGACACACATAAACCAGGTGAGTCTTGTCATAAAGAACCACATAATATGCAGCATCACCCACTTACGAGAGTTGCTGGCCCGCATTCGCGCGTTT
Organism: Locusta migratoria; assembly: GCA_026315105.1. Taxonomy (NCBI): domain Eukaryota; kingdom Metazoa; phylum Arthropoda; class Insecta; order Orthoptera; family Acrididae; genus Locusta; species Locusta migratoria. The sequence continues at coordinate 903,081,952 of CM048744.1, read as the reverse complement.
CCGAGCTGCACTGGAGAGTTGCGCGCCTGCACCGATGCCGCAGCAAAAGTGTTAAAAATGGGGAGAGCGCATGTATGCCTGAACACACAGTCCACCGAACAACCTAATGGCTGGTCTTTACAATATAACATATAACGTCACTCATTTCACCTGCAGTGGTCGTTAATTTTATTATTTAATTTTTAATTTTTGTTTCAAATTTTTTATTTCAATTTACATATAATTGTCAAAGTACTTTGTAAAGAACAACGATAAAAACAAAACACCCGTATATAGTAACCATAGAGTATCTACGTTATTACGTCACTCTTTTACCTGCAGGATGAACTAAAGATATCTGAGTGAGCAAGCCAAAGATGTTTATATGCTGTTCCTTGCCGAAATACAACATACCTACTATGAAGTAGTACAAGAAAACTAAAGGAATATACGTTTCAAAAAAATCTAATGTTTGTATAGCTTATGGGACTTAACTACTGGGTCATCGGTCCCTGAACTTACAAAGTATTTATGAACTAGCTTGTACTAAAGACGGCACAAAAATCCATGCCCGAAGGGGGATTCGAAACCCCGACGGGGAACGGCCTCGCGCATCGTAGCATAGCGCCTCAATGCTGTCGAACGCATACGATGCGCCGCGGCTATACGTTTCAGATGCACTTCCATACCAGTCTGTTACAACACAACACAACAAAAGGTAATGCAGCAGTTCCTTATCACCTACTAACCTATCTTCTAAGATAAGTCGTAATGTGGGTATTGCCTCGCATGCTCCTACACTTCTCCTAATTCCAAACTGATTTTCCCCAAGGTCGGATTAAATTCGTCTGTAAATAATACGTGTTAGTACTTTGCAACCATGACTTGCTAAATTGATAGAACTGTAATTTTCACATTTGTTTGCACTTGCTTTCTTCATAAATGGAATCACTATATTCTTCTTGAAATCTGAGGGTATTTCCCCTGTCTCATACATCTTGCATACCAGAAGGAAAAATTTCTTCATGACTGGCTCTCCTAACGATAACAGCTGTTCAAACGGAACACATCATCTACTCCAGGTCATCGTTTCTAATGAAATATTTTAGTGGTCTGTCAAATTCTTCTCACAGTATCGTATCTCCTATCTCAACCTCCTCCACTTCCTTTTCCATTTCTACAACACTGCCTTCAAGTTTATTTCCTTTGTACAGGCCCATTATGTATTCCTTCCACCTTTCAGCTTTCCCTTCATTGCTTAGTGCTGGTTTTAATATCTGAGTTCTTGATATTCATACCGCTGCTATCTTGGCACCAAAAGTCTCTTATCTTCCTGTAGGAGAAATGTATCTTTCCCCTAGTTACACAGCCTTCCACGGTCTTGCATTTCTCCTCAAGCCACTTCTGCTTACCCACTCTGCACTTTCTGTCAACCTCATTTTTCAGACGTCTGTACTCGCTTTTGCATGCTAAAATTGTTTAACATCATACTTGCAACATATATGTATCCGGACACCAGGAAGCAAGCGATTGTGGTAGCAGTCCCAAACCCTGGAACAGTCCGTACAGAACCTACCAGTTACAGGCCGGTTTGCTGCCTAGCCTAAGCAAACTCTTCGAGCGGATACTGCTCTCTCATATCAGGACATTCAACTGGGAGGTACAGTTCCACGTAAACAGTTTGGCTTTCGGACACGATACTCAAGAACTCGGCAGTTCCTCAGAGTGGTTGAAGAGGCGATATAGGCTTTTAATAACGGGGAATATTATGTCGTTATATTCGTAGATATTTCAAAAGCGTCTGACAGCGTGTGGCATAGAGGGCTAGAGTACAAACTCTTCAGTCAGAGCTTCACCGCAGGACTCGTGCGACTTATAGCATCCTATCTGACAGGAAGAACGTTTGTTGTGCGTGCAGACTCCAAAACCTCATTAGAGATACTAGAGCCGGAATGCTCCAAGGCAGCGTACTCGTGCCCATACTACACAACATATACACTGGATGGAAAAGGTAAAGCTGTTAATAATCCGAAGATTGGTTTGAACACCACAGTGCTTTACGAGGCATGGTCCTGTTTGGAGGAGGCATGCCGTTGTCATCCTCCGACCTTCGAAATGACTTAACCAGCCAGTGATAGGGGGACCTACACGTTAACGTGGGTTCCGAATCACGGTGCTACTCGATATTTTTCACACCAGCAACGCTGTGAGAGGTGAAAGAAGTGGAGAGTGACAGATAAAAATCCGAGGACCTGGCGGAGATCGAACTCGCGACTTTTGGATTTATAGTCTGGCACTCTACCACTGTGCTACCGAGCTGCACGGGATACGTGACCAACTAGCGGAAAGTAAATAGGACCATGAATGCTGACGACACGGCCCTAATATGCAGAAGCCGATGGAAGGAGGCATTACACCGTCGGCTCCAACAAACTTGCCAAGACATCAAACAATGGGCAACTGGAGAGTGGCCTTCAACGCCACAAAATCTAAGGCGATGATTCTCACCAGAGGACGACCACCTGAAATCCCAAACTTCATACTCTTCGGGCAGCCAATGCCCTGGACCACGACAGCAACATACCGCGGAGTAATCATTGACTCCAAGCTCACATGGAAGGACCACGTCAGCAACGTCCACAGGAAGATCTCTCAAAGAGCTGGCGCATTATATCCTCCTATCAAGCAGCATTCAGACCAGTTATGTTCTACGCATGTGGGGTGTGGGGCAATGCGGCTCCAACCCTCATCAAAAAACAGCAGAGGCTGCTAAACAAGATTTTAAGGAGAGTGTTCCGTGTGCCACCGGACTTTCCACACCAATACGTCCACGAAGCGCCACAGGAGAAAGTAGTCGTTGAGCCTTTCAAAAATGTTCAAATGTTTGTTAAGCTTAAGGGACTTAACTGCTGGGCCATCAGTTCTTAAACTTGCAAACTACTTATGAACTACATTACACTAAAGACGACACAAACATCCATGACCGAGGGGGGGATTCGAACCCCCGACGGCGGACGGCCGCGCGTACCGCAACATGGCGCTCCAGTACGTGCGGGCAATCCACCGCGGCTGAGCCTTTCAATCCCAGTGTTGTTCCTGGACAACAACGTATTAAAAGTTGATTTACAGCGTATTTTGTGCATCAGTACTTAATGTTTCAGTTTTGTTGATGAACAACATGCTTCTAGTACGACATTTTGCCGCTTGGTACGGCATATAGCCACTTCTGAAGCATTCATCTGTCCATCTTGGAGGTTGTATTGCGTTGCCGTCTGTACGTGGCTGTATGACGGTGATTGTGGTTCCTTTTATTCCAGCAGTGAATTGTCTCGTCTTTGGTGCTGAGGCGAAGATTAAGCTAGCATTATTGATCTGGCAGCGGTAGCTATCAACAAAATAGCGTCCAAGTAATAAATAACCTCGGTACAAACGTCTATGTTGTGCACGACATATATGACAAAAAAATCAGTAGTTCGACCAAATATTTTAAAACTCATATTTGATGTTTACTGCACTGTATTAATACAGACAACACTGAATTTTAATTTTTCCAAAGCTGATTTTATAACGTGGGACAGAATGGGTCCCTCACTTGACATTTAGTAAATCCACTTATAAGACACCTGGGAATGGCCAAAGTATGTTGCCTGGATTGAATAAAAACAAGGCAACAACGCAATAAAAGAATACCAACACATCCTCCTCCAGCAATTCCAAAATTAAAAAGAGCGGTCCACTAACTTTTACTGACCCAAGATTGCAATAGGCTAAGGCATTAGGTTGAAACTTCGCCAATGTAAGTGTCCGCGCAGTCGCGGTGAGTGCAGCCAGTGACTGCGGCCTGTCTGGTGTTGGAACCCTGTGTTATGGCAGCCCCAGACATCCGCCGGCAATGGCAGATGTCGTATCCTGGATCCCACCTACGGCCTCGGCTGGTTATCATACTGTGTACGCGCAGAGGAGAAAGAGACGGTTCGTAATCTTCGGATCGCCACGCTGCCGCACTGGGGCGTGAATGGTTGTCCAGTCGACCAGTATGTCCAGTTCAGCAGTAGCAGCATCTCTATCACTGCGGAACATATTATAGCGTAAGTTGCTTGTTTTACATCTTTCGCGGCATCTTTCTCTCCCGAGTTGCTTCTGGTGATAGTGGGTTCCCTATCGGCGTTGTTTTGATGTGTTGCTGCGTGAGGTAACCTTTGCGGCTTATCCGTTTGATATCTATTGTTTATCTTTCGTCTGATTTTTATTTTCTAAGTGGAGCCTGTGTACCTTCCGCTGTATAGCAGCTCGCATGCTGGTCACCTGCCCTGGTCGCCAGTGAAACTTTTCGCTGTGTAATTTTTCTCCCCTCGTTCGAAACTGCCCTGCAAGAGGTTGTATTTTGGCAGTCTAATCTTAATTATATTCATTGTCTTGGTAGATAATTGTGCATTTTGACGTATTTATACCATACCGAGGCTGCCGTAAACTTCGCCAGGTGCCAGTTGTCCTTTCTCTTGAAATAGTTCGTGTATGACGTAGCGTCTCATGACGTGGTATTCTATTACCTGACTACCATATGTTTTGTCTAAAGTGCATGTTACCTGTTGGTGTTTTATATACTGTACGCTGATGGCAGGTGTTCTCAGAAAATCGTTCTGGAGCAAGTTAAAGAAAAAATATCAATATGAGATTTCATGCAGCTCACCAATAATTAGACATTGTATTGGTTATTCTGTATTATGATTACTTAAAGTTTTGTCCTAATTACTTTGACCTAACGGTTCCTAACTTACAATGGCATTGTTGGTTTAAGACATTGATATGTGTGATTCCTCTCAACTGTTATTAAAATTTCAATTTCTGACCCTTTAAGAAAATGTGCTGGTTTATCTGTGATTTATTAAGATCGTTCAAGTAAGATTTGAAGCTCAGGCTCTTTAAAGAAAATTATATGTGTTTTGCTGGTTTAAACTGTGACTAACTTACCAGGGCATTGTCACGTTAGGATATTGGAATGTGTGATACTTTTAAAATATTTTGAATATTCTGTAGTGCCTTGCTGTTGTTTAAAAAGCCTGTCCTTTTACGAATCTGTTCATTTGTGTTTTTGGAACTGTAATAAGTCATTAATCCAAATTTTAAGCTCTGGTCCTGTAAATTAAAAGTGTCTTGCTGCTTTAAAACTGTGCCTAATTTACCAGGGCATGGCCAAGATATTGAATTTTGTCTGTGTATGTGTGTGTTTTAAACTATTTTAGAATTTAAATTTGCAGTACCTTGCTGACCTTTTAAGAATCTATTCATTATCTGTGGGTTTTGAAACCGTATTAAGTCATTAATCTAAACTTGAAGATCTGACCATTTAAGAATATTAGAAGTGTCTTGCCGGTTTAAAACGGTGACCAACTTACTAGGGAATTGCCACTTTGAGATATTGAAATCAGTGATTCTTTTAAACTACTTTTAAAGTAACATTGTTAGTTTCTTTTTGTCCTGTTTTCCCGCAGTTGCTGTATTATATTATAGTGTATATATCCGTCTATGCAGATCCATTTTTAGTCCGGGGCAAGTCCCGGAGATAGTTTAAATTGGTCCCAATCCCCTGGTTCCGACCAAGGTTTTCGGGAGGTTTACCTTGGTTGTAAGACGTATGCCGGAAATGGTAAGCCCCTCCCACATATTCCCAATTGGGATTCCCCCTTTGCCCCACTATCAGCTTGTCTGATAATTGGCTGAATAGAACCGCGACTCTATATGGGCCGGATCTCAAACAGCCCGCTCCACTCGTCGGAGTGGAGAATGAAAAGAATAAGGATTTTTTGTTATTGACTAATAATAATTCTTATTACCATATGTATTTCGCCTTCATTTGGAAGGTGTCATCAGTGGCCTATAATATAACTTAAAATACTTGGAAATGTAAAAAAAGAAATATTGTAAAACATAATCATGTATATATTACAGGCCACTGATGATGCCTTACAAATAAACGCGAAATGCAGTCAGGTGCATATACGGATAACATAAATATCTACACTACAATATACTTTTTGAGTGTTCTGTAAACTGTTAATTTTTTAGTGCATGGCTAGTATGAAATTGGAATAGTAAAATCTATTCATTTAAATAAATTGTTGAATAAGTAGCAATTAATTTTATTGGTCCCCGCCCCCTCCCCCAGTATTCCACTTCCCCCATCTTTTCCTCTGATTGTTAAATTTGAGGACTCAACCTCACAAGCAGCTTCTAATCAAATTGCGTACTTATGGAAAATCAGCACCGTTGTGCGATTGGAATCGTAATTTACTATCAGAAAGGACACAGTACATTGTAACTGACGGAAAGTCATCGAGAAAAACTTATGTACTACATGGTCTTCCTCAGAACAGTGTTATATCGCCCCTACAGTATCGTATGTTTATAAACGATTTAGGAGAAAATCTGAGCAGCTCTCTTAGACTGTTCGCGAATGATGGTGTTATTTATCGATTAGTAAAGTAAATTCGAGATAAAAACGAACTGAAAAATGGTTTAGACGTCTGCAAGGTGTCAAAATTGGAGTTGATCCTTAATAATGATAAGTGTCATGTCGTCCCTACAAGCACTAAATGAAATCCGTTAAACTTCATTTACACGAAACTTCCTGGCAGATTAAATTGTATGCCGGAACCGGGACGCGAACCTGGGACCTTTGCGTTTCGCGGGCAAGCGATCATCCGACTTAGCTATCCCGACACGACTCACGATGCCGCCCGACAACTTTACTTCCCCTAGTACCTCGCCTCCTACTTTCCAAACTTCACAGAAGCACACAATTTTAATCTGCCAGGAAGTTTAATATCAGCGCACACTCCGCTGGAAAGTTTCGTTCATTTACACGACTACAGAAATTAGCAAGTCATTGACAATATGATGCAACAAACGAGGTCTGGTAGGTTATCTATGCCTTCCGAGGCTTACTGGAATCAAGAATGAAGGCCTAGTTCATTATTGTCGGATGTTACACTATAACGATGGTGTTAGTTAAGCAGGAAGAATTGAATCACGAGGCATTCTGTGCAGAAAATACAAAGCAAATAGTAATACAAGCATTTGAGCAGACGAAAATTTGCGATATTCAGTATTATTACTGATAGTGGATCATTATTCTCTGTAATCAGACAATCTTTTTATTTACATTTAACACTAACTAGGACCATTCAAACTCTTTCCGTACAGTGCTGTGCGGTAACTGGGTCCATAGGTTCTGCAATGCACGAAATTGGGACCGGCGCTGGTTAGAAACGGTGATACAGGTAGATGTACAGAATGACTCCTATCTGATTGTCCCAAGCTTATGGGTGCCACATACTGGGGAATGACACTGCTTTGCGAAAGAGATGCTGTTATTGACATCTCTTTAAGGACATTAAACTTAGACGGTTCCAGAAGTCGCATAGTACTGCCGTTAAAGGGAGTCGTGGGTGGAAACGAGTGCCTAAGTCTTTCATTACAAATTAATTACTTGAGGTCTGCACAAGATCAACATCAGATTGGTAATATTATGTCAAAAGATTAGAGAGAGAATGGTACTACGGATAACATATCGTATGTGATTGACAAGGCACTTGAATCAGGCTATCTTGATGAGTAATAAAAACTAAAATCAATCAATGTATTGACTAATTCTATAACAATTTTTGATGAAAGGCCAGGAATAATGATACCTTACGTGTATAACACGGTTGTTTATTCTTATAATACTTCTAGTCGGTCTTTTTACTCGATTCCTTGGGATAAGCATGAGATTGTATCTCATGGACTAAAAAAATTAATTCTTGAATGAAAAATTATCGAGCCATTCCATTGAACAAATTCGAATTCTTTATTCCCCATACTAAAGGCCGATAGCTGTATACTGCTGGTATTAGATGCTTGGAAAACTCATTAGTAATAGTACCTAAAGAAATAATCCAATTCTTGAATAAAAGAATGTCTTGGTTGCAAAATTTTTATTGCATGACGCGTTTCGCCCGGTTAGGGCATCTTCAGATATCTGACAAAGAAGAAAATTGAACTAGAACTTATACAATATGACAATACTTCAAATTGTAACTTTTTAAGCTACAGAACAATACTGAAATCGGTAATAAGGATTGTAATAATGTACGATTCTGATGTTTTACCTACTCTGTGATAGAGGGTGTTTAGAATAAAATGCAGTCATAGGATATCTTACAAAGGCAATAATACTGTAATCCCACGATCTGCGGTAACATTGACCGTATAAAAACAAGTTGATACAATGTTTAACTGAATGGCTATCGAAATCATTTATATTTCGAGATTTACCTTCTTTGATGTCACTGTACAATAGAGTAGGTCTTCAACTCATTTATACGACATGCGTCGGTATTGGTACTGGTACTGCCTGGGGCAGCGTTCAAATGTGTACTACAAGTAACCGCCGATGAAGCGTAGCGCTCCACAACATTATAGATTTTGGGTCGGTCGGATAACAGTTGTTAATTTCGAATAGGGATACCATTTACATAAATTACCCAATATCACATGAAACATATTTGAAAGGATGCCAAGATATAAAACAGAAATATTACTTAAAAATTTTCATAAAATTATCTGAAAATGTATGGGCTTTTGAGGTCAACTGATCGTTTAGAAGTCTCGGGCGTTTAAAATAAACCCGCTTAGATATCTCAAATTCTTCCAGGATGTTTAGCTTCCGTCCTTTTTGGGCATAATGCAAAATTTCAACATTATCTAGGGTGGGAGCTTGATGAGAAAAAGCCATTAAATGCTCGGCAAAAGGAGGGCTTATAAACACCCGGAGCTGAGTGTGGATGTTTGAGAGGTTGCTCGTTGAGTGGTAGAATTTGTTCGACGAGAAAAGACAATTTGTACATTGGTATTACGAAACAATTTGGCTATATTATATGTGAAAGGTACTAGGAAGGGGAGCGCAGTTCTAATTTTTTTCGTCAATAATCTTCGTGGTCGCGGTATGCCTCTGCTCTTCTATAAGCCTGACACGGTCTCTTTATAACTGGTGGACCACAGTTGGGCTGTAACCATTTTTCTGGGCGATATAGCAGAGAGTATTAAGCTTATTATCTATTGATTCATCTGAAAAAATACTAAGAACTTAGACGAGATCCTACAACGTTTTTATGGAGTAAAGTATGTCTTCTCGTGATCTCGGAAGCTCATACTGGCAAGTTTTGTTGGGAGAGGAAAGTACACTCCGTCCATGTTCGCTGGAAGGTAATATCACTTTCAACATCGCTTTCGACTTGAAAGTGAGCAGCGTTGACATTATTGAGGCTCCGTCCTCTGGCCGGATCTTTTCGAAAATGTCACGGCGTATGTCGATGATCCTCTCGCTGCAACACAAACTTGGTCAGAACATCATGAGATATTGGACTCCTCGATGTGTTTCAAAGAGCTGGTAGTCACGGTGAACGTTTAGAAATCTAAGTTCGTAAATATTTACGATTTCTGGGGCATATATTTTCTCCAAATTATATTAGTCCAGATGAGTCAAAATTAGACGCAATCCGTAATTTTCCTTACCATAGCACGAAGCGTCAATTAATATCTTTTCCTTTTTTGACATCATTCTTCCGTAAATATTTACCAAATAATTGTTAAATAGTGATGTTTTGTTGAAACTGTTACGTGAAAATGTTCTTCGGCAATGGACGTAGGAGTGCTGTCAAGCATTTGATGAAATAAAGAATGCACTTAACAGTGCTAATATATTATACAATCCTGATATGAGGAAAGATTTTTGTGTATCTACTGATGCTTCTGTCACAATTTTTAGGATAGGGGCTGTTCCAATCGTGCGCCTCAACAGTTCACGACCCATGTATCTGACAATGTTCACACAATAGCATCTACAACTATGACAGAAATTGGCACGTGACCATCACTTCTGGACTTTGGTGTAATAGTAGAGCGTGGCATTGTCTGATGATTCCCTATACCTTCTTTATCATGCTTCCAGGGAAACAGCTCCTTGAAATCTGTTCTGAGAAAAACAGACAAGTTGGCGGCGGCTCAGTTATGTTCCAGGTACTTCCACGTGGACATTCGTGCGTCCAGTGTAGTCTCTACAAGGCACCGGGACTGCCACGAAGTATCGTGCACTGCTGCAGATCCCGTACACTCCTTCATGATCGGGTTTCGCAACGGACGTAGCATTTTTCAACAAAATAATGCGACATGTCACATGACCTAGAGCGTGATACAGGAACACGATGGCGAGCTGCAGCTGATGTAGTGGCCCCTAACTCACCAGATCTTAACCGGCTGGAACACATCTGCAATACGTATGATTGAACGGGCTGTCAGAGCTAATGGCCCCCCTCCCGTAATATATGCGAGTTAGGTGGGTTGACTGTGCAGATGTGGTGTCCACTCGCTCCATCAACTTATAATAAAATGATTTCCAGTTCATGGTGTACAGCAATCAGTGAGAATAAAATATTACTTCAGTAAAAAACCGTCTTGATTACATATTTGCAATCAAGACGGTTTTTTTACTGAAGGAATATCAACTAATAATGGTCGCACTAATTCCGTACCGAGGCACATCAACGCAATTGCCCTATACCCGGGCCGCTGAAACAATGCACTTGACGTTTCGCGTTACGGCGAGTTAAGTTGGCTACACTGCCTTAGCGATGTTCCAACACTAGCCTCTATACACACAGCAGACGAAACGGGTTTCAATTGCATCTCGTAATTATAAGCTACTGAGTAATAAAAGTGCATATAATAATTAATTCTTGAGCAGGAATTAATTAACGGCATATTAATGGAGACCAGAGCACAACAATGCATACGCTTTCAATAATGAAGCAAAGCAATATAGAAAATAAGCACTGGATCACGACAGATACGAAATAAACAATAATCAAGATAGTAACTTTTCTCTCTAAGTTTTATAATCAATGATTTTTCTCACCAATTTACGGCGACTGTTGTCGTTGCTGCCAAAATCGTCATCACCAAGAAAAATCATTAACTGTTCATGATCCCTTCCATAGTTTGCGCTGCCACATTGGCAACAGCTTTTCCACCTCTGTTATTGTGAAAAACTTATTGTTCCTTAAGTAATTCTTCACGTCGCTCCACAACAATTTGATAGTGTTAAAATGGCAGTGAAATTGTGGCAGATTTATTTCATTGTGATGCTGCTCCTTTGCGATTTCGTCTACTGCATATGTGGGTGTAATCGGCTTATTTTGTTTCACGAGCGAATATAAACGAAGTTTTGACATTGACATATCTGCAGCAATATTTGTTTCTTGTAACCACTGTACCATAACTTCTTTCCAATCGTTTGAAGCGAGAATGAACTTCGTGCTCAGAGCATAAGCTTCGAAGTTTTTATTCAAACGAAATTGAGAACTTACTCAGAAAACGGCACTAGACAAACGTCTTTTCAGTGACATTATACAATTACTTGAACTCGGAAAGTCAAGTTAAACCACTCACAGTAAAACAAATCGCAGCGAAAAAAGCACACACAACATAAACACGCGATAAACACGATACACAACTTTGTTTACGGTAGAACTGAACCAAGCCGGCAACGCGGGAACGTTGACTTCACGTCACGTGACCACTGGAAGTGTTAATCGCGCTGTGATTGGATCGTTCCTAGCGACTAGCGCGTCGCGCTTATTACTCTTCACTTGTTATTTGTAAACGTCAAGTGCAAAGTTTCAGCGGCCCGGGTATAGTCAAAGGTGGTCATTCTGGCTATTAGGTACGTTTCTGATGTAGCAACAAAAATCCTGTGGGTCGAGGTCGAAATTATATTTCACTTCTGTAGGTCAATGATGGAGGATACATAAAAACTCGCGGTAAAGAGGCTCGCTGATCTGACAACCACGAAGAATAAACGACCACATTCACACAACTTAAATTTTAGGCCATGACTTCCATAAGAAAGTGAAAGCCGGCCGCGGTGACCAAGGAGACTGAGGCGCTCCAGTCACGGCCACTACGGTGGGGGTTCGAATCCCCTCTCGGGCATTGATATTTGTGCCGTCATTATAAGGTAGTTGATAAGTAGTTTGTAAGTTTAGGGACTGATGACCCCGTAGTTAAGTCCAATAAGCTTAACAAACATTTGAACATTTGAAGAAAGTGAAGTACATAAATTCACACAATCACCTACACAATTATACACACATAACCCCCATGTCTGGCGACACAAACGGCATAAGCTTGTGGCGATTGAGTGACTGGAAATGGTAGTTATGTGTGTATAGTTGTGTGAATGATTGTGTGAATGTATGTGTTTCTGTTTCTGATGAAGGCCATGGTCGAAAATTTAAGTTGTGTCAATGTGATTGTCTATTTTTCGCGCCTGACAGCAGCTTAGCGAGCCTCTTTACGGTGACTTGTTATCTATCTCCATTATCGACATTACAATCTCATATTCCATTAATATTTCACTTCTTTATTTTTAATGTGATGATCGGTTTCGGTCCACCGAGCTATCTTCAAATCCAAGTTGAACTTTTTTTTCACTGAGGGTAATGTAAGGAAACAAATTGAAGTGAAGGTTTAATGTTCTCTAACCAGTAAGTGACTGAAAATTACGGTGTTCGTATACCATCACAATTAATTTTTATTTTATTACATGTATAATATGTTACTTTAGAATTAGTTAAATCCTGTCCTCATGAAATGGGCCTCTGATCTTAATAATTTAGTTGTCAGTACAAAGAAAAAAAAGAGAAAGAAAGAAAAGAAAAGAATCAAACAGTGCCTCACAACGCTATCTGGCGGACATTAGCTGCAGATACTAAATGGCATCTTCATCCTCAACTGTAATCCAGTATATATATATATATATATATATATATATATATATATATATATATATATATATATATATATATATAAGATTATTATTGTTCCAGGATAATGAACAACTGTTGCATTGTCATATTTCGTTAACCATGAAATTATATGGAACGTACAATTGCTTCAGTTTTATCTTGGATCAGATGTTATTTGAAAATTTGTAATTGTTCCAGTATTTAAATAGAGGTTTATGGCTTCCTGTTTAAATATATATAGTCAGCTGTTATATACATAATGAGGTTATTTCGTAAAGTTTTCAACCTGCTAAACTGTATACATGTATTGTGGAAATTGTAATTTATTCTGTCAAGCAGAAGTAAATTGCTATTTTTCAACATGGAAAAATTTAACTTAGGTCTGAATGTGACTGGGTTCGCAGAAACCAATCTCCACATAAAAATAAAGAAGTGAAATTGCAATAACAATCTTGACCCTTAGCATTTTATTCATAAATTCAAAATTTACGACAAGTTGCCATCTCTAGGTTGATAATGACAACAACTTTAATATTATGCCGGTTGTAATAACACTCTAGCTGCTCAGTGTATCTGCAAGAGATCATCGTTTAAGTGTAATGGCTTTCTCATTATGTCTTCCTGAGGAATCTGGTGTGCATTTATGCAAGAAATGCTAATCTAATGCAAGTAAATAGATATTACTGGTTCCAATAACAAACCTAGTGTAACGAAAAACTGACAATGCAGATACGAAAGTAAAAACATCCCGTCATGGAGTTGTTTTGTTCACTGGTAATGACACTTCTTTTGGCAGTCTACATACTCATCACCACATTCACCAATGGCATGTCAGTATTAAAACACTCTTTAAATATCAGTAAAGTTTATAAGTTCCTTACATGACATACGTGTTGAATGGAGCTGTCCTCAGTAGTAGTTACTTTATCAATATTAACCAGAGAGCCAACGAGCATCCGCAATCAGCTATAAAAGCGTCAACGGTCGTTTCGTTTCAGCAAACCGAAAATGGTTCATAAACCTCGTGAGAATAAAAATTGTTGCCGTCAGCTGGGACGAATTTCATGGGTTACTACCAAGGCCGCAGTGTTTTCTTCACGACTGATTGGAACTGTGATTTTTTGCAGGCAACGAATGAAATTGGAATGTCCCTTTACTGTGTGCTGCGTTATTGCTGCAGCCGAAGGTGGTTTCTGGAAACCGCAGTTTTTTATCTCTTCGCTCACTTTCTGATTGGTTCGCACATCTCGGTAAACAGTGAAATGCAGTTCAGAGTTTCAACCGGCAGGAAAAAATTTATCGACCATACGCCTTATGGAACAGTACGTTTACTGTTTAAAAGTTTTTTATACCCTTCATTTTGGACACACAGCAATAACTTGAACGAAAATCATCAAGTTAGTTAAATTAGATGTATTCTTCCACGTGAACAATTTTACATAATTTTTTTTTCTAATATAATTTCTTGTGTGTCATTTACGTTGCGCAAAAACGGCTCATGAATACTACAACACGAATACTGCAGTGCTAATCAAATGTTCAAATGTTTGTAAAGCTTATTGGACTTAACTACGGGGTCATCAGTCCCTAAACTTACAAACTACTTATGAACTACTTACGAACTAGGACGGCACAAATATCCATGCCCGAGGGGGGATTCGAACCCCCGACCGTAGTGGCCTTGCTGACCGTGACTGGAGCGCCTCAGTCACCTCGGCCACCGCGGCCGGCGCAGTGCTAATCCTGTACCTGTAGAAATTTCATGTGAAATACCTGAAAACCTTTTGGTACAAAACCCAGAACGATCTCAAATTTTCCAGTCTATCATTAAAGTATCCTTGAAGATAAAAGACTGTTCCTTGCTGTTTGGTCCATAAGTGATCAGATCTATCATATCGTACATCATTTACTTGTAAAGTACATGCTGTTTTTTTTATGAACTGATTATTCATTTACTAGTGTTATACCAACCTCAAATGTTCAAATGTTTTTAAATCTACCAGACTCAATTGCGTGGACATTAGTCCGTAGGTTACAAACTACTTAAACGAAGTAGTTAACCTAAGGGCAACACAAACACCCATTCTCGAGGGGGGACTCGAACCGCCGACGGCAAACGACCGCACGCAACGCGTTATACCAACCTCTTCCTTCCTCCAAACCTCTAACGATTTGACATGCCCCAGATAAGAATTCGCTGTGAATTTTGCACAAACAGTCGCCTTCTAGACCTCCTCTTACCAATTATGAGCAGTTTTCCTGAAGAATAAGACAGCGCAAAAAAAAAGGTCTAGAACACAGCATCAGACTATTGCGGAACATATCGGAAAGGAGTAGATGAAAGCTTAAATGTTGGTTGCAAGCACCACTGGTTAAGAAAGAACAAATATTTTGCAGAAAACCGTGTGCAATTCTGATGTTGCTCGAGAGAAACATCGCCAAATCAAGGGGTAAAGTGGCATTGTTCAAGTAACACCAATTTCTTTTAAGTATATTGATTAGAAATAGTCATTTCCCTTCACCACTGCTGCAAATAACTGTGAAAAGTTCTCAACCAGTTATCTTATTTCGCGGAGGAGCTCTGTACCCTAAAGCGATCTATAGTCGTATAACAGGAAGTGGGGACGAGACTTTGGTAGGCGGTAAAACTAGGCATCCACAGATAAAACACACATGGTCCGATTGAAATTACTAGCTAGTTGTCGTCCCTCACTTGTCACTACAGTGTTGCACATAGGCAGCCGGTCAGGCGATGCACAAAGAAGGCTGGTCGCTTCAGAAGTGCTTTTATTGTACCCTATAACGCAGAGTACTGTTGGAAGAGGCCGGAAAGAGTTATTCGGGTAAATGCGAAAATCTTCCTCGACAGCTTATTTTTAAGTTGCCAGTCCCTGAACTGAAGCAGAATACGAATTTAGTAGTCTTCAGTGTGATCCATATTGTAACCTAACAGCATGTCATTAATTAAAACTTCCGGGGTAAGTTGCCGTGGGAGATGAATTAAACCATTTGCGAACAGCGTTCAAGAAAAATGGATACACCGATAAAGATATAGATCGAGCTCTCCATCCGAAAACAAGCCACAACAACAACTGTCGGCCGGAAAAGTTTTTCTTCCTTTCATCCACGAAATTACGGACCGCATTGCGAAAGGTTTGGCCAGGTTTCAAGTGCAGACCGTCTTCAGACTTACCAAGAAAAATGCTTACGATCTGTGAAAGACGCACGACATCCCCTAGCAACGTTTGGGGTGTATAACATTTCCTGTAGCTGTGGCATGGTGTATATAGGAACAACGAAAAGGTGAGTTAATACTCGTATCTTGGGACATAAAATGATTTGTCGTCTGGGTCACACAGACACGTCAGCTGTGGCAGAGCATGTTTTTACACGTGGTGATTACGAAATAAAATTTAGTGAAACGAGCGTGCTAGCCAGAACGTCGCATTATTACACACGCATATACAGAGAAACTATAGAAATACAGAAACACCACAATAATTTTAACAGACAAAGAAGAAGGTTTGAAATTAGATAAAATTTGGCGGTCAACTTTAAACCAAAGATATGACAATCGATTACCTGTAATGGAGAGACATGACGTTGGTCGAAGATAGCTTCATAGTCGGCAACACGTGACAAGTGGTGGCGCCATCTATGCCCTCTATATGAGCAGGACCTTCAGCGCTTAGTAGGCAATCGTCGACTCACCCTTGAAGATGTTGCTCGCAGTAGGCAACGAAACGTCGGGAGTAAGAAGTTTTATTGATGGACCACGGCAACTTAGCCCGGAAGTTTTAATTAATGAAAACGCCGGCCGTGAAAGCCTACTTTTTATGATACTAACAGCATGTGATGTACTATAGGCTATATCAGCCAAAAAATACTCACACTGGCTAGAGGTTAGACGATCTCCGTGTTATGAACCAATCAGCAGTCCTTCTTACTTAAGTGCACGTTATTAACGGCGCAACTCTCTTCCAATGGAAGAAAAAATAAGCAGGGATAAATAAAACAATAATATTATGAAAATGTCGTATCAGCGCATAAGAACTTAGATCATTCAATTGAACAAATTAAGTTGATAAAAATAAAAAAGGAATTTTGATTTATAAATTAAAATATTTGCTCTCGGCGTGTTACGAACCAACAACTTCCATACGGGAAGATGATGCATAACCATCGCGCTACACAACGTTGTTGCAATAGACGTCTAATTGACAGCACACATCAAGAGCATCATTGTAGCCTTCAGAGAGCTCGGTGTCGTGTAATTTATACGAAGCATATCTTATGTAAGGTGATATCTGTGGTATAATAGTAGTATGTTGTTGTTGTGGTCTTCAGTCCGGAGACTGGTTTGATGCAGCTCTCCACAATACCCTATCCTGAGCAAGCCTCTTCATCTCCACATAAGAGCGACAACATACATCTGTCTGAATCTGCTTACTGTATCCATCTCTTGGTCTTCCCCTGCGATTTTTTCCCCATACACTTCCCTCCAACGCTAAATTCACAATTCCTTCATGTCTAAGAATGTGTCCTACCAATCTATCCCTTCTTTTAGTCAAGGTATACCAGAAATTCCTTTTCTCCCCAATTCTGTTCAGTACCTCCTCATTAGTTACACGATCCACCCACCTAATCTTCAGCATTCTTCTGTAGCACCATATTTCAAAAGCCTCAATCCTCTTCCTGTCCGCACTGTTTATCGTCCATGTCTCACTCCCATACAAGGCAACACTCCATACAAATGCCTTCAGAAAGGACTTCCTTAGGCTTAAATCAATATTCGATGTTAACAAATTTCTCTTTTTCAAAAACGCTTTTCTACCCATTGCCATTCTGCATTTTATATCCTCTGTACTGCCCAAGTAACAAAACTCATCTACCTCCTTTATTGCTTCGTTACCTGATCTAATTCCTTCAGCATCACCTGATTTTCTTACACTGCACTCCATTACGCTAGTTTTGCTCTTGTTAATGTTCATCTTATATGCACCTTTCAGTACACTGACCATTCCACTCAATTGCTCTTCCAGGTCCTTTGCTGTATCTGAGAGAATTACTACGTCGTCAGCAAAACGCAATGTTTTTATTTCTTCCCCCTGAACTTTAATTGCTTCACCAAATTTCTCCTTGCTTTCCTTTATAGCTTGCTCAATGTACAAATTGAATAACATTGGAGAAAGGCTAGAACCCTGTCTTACTCCCTTTCCAACCACTGCATCCCTTTCTTGCCCTTCAACTCTGACAACCGCTGTCTGGTTGTAAATAACCTTATGCTCCCTATATTTTACTCCTGATTGCTTCAGAACTTGAAAGAGTTTATTCCAATCAACATTGTCAAAAGCCTTCTCCAAATCTACAAAAGCTAGAAATGTAGGTTTGCCTTTTCTTAATCTATCTTCTAGGATAAGCCGTAAAGTGAGTATTGCCTCCCGTGTTCCTACATTTCTCCTGAATCCAAACTGATCTTCCATCCTTTTGTATATAATTCGCGTTAATATTTTGCAACCATGACTTATTAAACTGATGGTTCTGTAGTTTTCACACCTGTCTGCACCTGCTTTCTTAAGGATGGGGATTATAAGATTTTTCTTAAAGTCTGAGGGTATTTCACCTGTCTCATACATCTTACACACCAGATGAAACAATTTTGTCTTGGCTGGTTCTCCCAGAGACTTCAGTAGCTCTGAGGGAATATAATCTACTCCAGGGGCCTTGTTTCGAATTAGGTCTTTCAGGACTCTGTCAAATTCTTCCCTCAGTACAGTATCACCTATTTTATCTTCATCTACATCCTCTTCCCTTCCTACAATATTGTCTCTAAGTTCATTTCCTTTGTAGAGCCCCTCTATATACTCTTTCCACCTTTCAGCTTTCCCTTCTTTGCTGAGAACTGGTTTTCCATCAGTGTCCTTGATATTCATAGAGCTGTTTTTCTTATCTCCAAATGTTTCTTTTATTTTCCTGTAGGCTGTATCTATTTTTCCCCTATTTATACATTCTTCTACATCCTTGAATTTGCCTTCTAGCCACTCCTGCTTAGCCATTTTGCACTTCCTGTCAATCTCATTTCTTAGTCGTCTGTACTCCATTTTGCCTGTTTCATTGACTGCATTTTTATATTTTCTCCTTTCATCGATTAAATTTAGTATCTCCCGTGATATCCAAGGATTTTTTGTAGGTCTTTCCTTCCTAACTATTTTCTCCTCTGCTACCTTCACTATCTCATCTCTCAATTTTACTCATTCCTCCACTACTGTTTTATTTTCCCCTGTTTCTGTCAATTGTTGCCTAAAGCTCCCTCTGAAATTCTTAAGAACCTCAGGTTCCTTCAATTTATCCAGGTCCCATCTCCTTATTTTCCAACCTTTCTGCAGTTTTTCAGTTTCAGCCTACAGTTCATGACTAACAAGTCATGGTCAGAGTCTATATATCTGCCCCTGGGTATGTCTTACACTGTAGAACCTGGTTCCCAAATCTATGTCTTACCATTATAAAATCTATCTGGTATCTTCCGGTGACTCCTGGTCTCTTCCACGTATACAACGTTCTTTTGTGATTCTTGAACCAGGTGTTTCTTATAACTAAATTATGTTCTGTGCAAAATTCTACCAGGCGGCTTCCTCTTTCATTCCTTTTGCCCAGACCATATTCACCTACTATGCTCTCTTCCCTTCCTTGTCATACTACCGAATTCCAGTCTCCAAAAAGAATTAAGTTTTCCTCTCCCTTAATTGTCTGAATAATTCTCTTTAGCTCCTCATATATTTCTTCGATTTCCTCATCAGCGGCAGAGCTAGTTGGCATATAAACCTGTACTACTGTTGCCGGTGTTGGCTTCGTATCTATCTTGACAATGATAATGCGATCACTGTGCTGGTCATAGTAGTTTACCCGCTTTCCTATTTTCTTATTCATTATCAATCCTACTCCTGTGATACCCCCAATTGATTTTGTATTTATAATCCTGTACTCACCTGACCAGAAATCCTGTTCATCCTGCCACCGAACTTCACTAATCCCCACTATATCTAACATCAACCTATCCATTTCCCTTTTTAAATTTTCTAATTTTCCTACTCGATTAAGGGATTTAACATTCCACGCTCCGACCCGTAGAATGCCAGTACTGTCTTTCCTGATGATCACATCCTCCTGAGTAGTCCCCGCCCGGAGATCCGAATGGGGGACTATTTTACCTCCGGAATATTTTACCCGAGAGGATGCCATCATCACATGTTCATACAGTAGAGCTGCATGTCCTCGGGAAAAGTAACAGCTGTAGTTTCCCCTTGCTTTCAGCCGTTCGCAGTAGCTGTGTGGCCCCATTAGCTGATGTTACAAGGCCAGCTCAGTCAATCATCCAGACTGTTGCCCCTGTAACTACTGAAAAGGCTGTTGCCCCTCTTCAGGAACCACACGTTTGTCTGGCCTCTCCACAGATACCCCTCCGCTGTGGTTGCACCTACGGTACGGCTATCTGTATCGTTGAGTCACGCAAGCCACCCCACCTCGGCAATGTCTGTGGTTCATGGGAGTGGAATACTAGTATATGTGACATTAAATAAAGGCTTGTACGAAAGGATCCAGTAGCGTGTATTTAGAGTTTTGTATGATTACGTTTTCCTTGTTTTTTTTTTCTTTTTTCTATGGTTATCGTTAAGTTATGAAATGCGAAATAGAACCAACAGACCAAATGCCGCGCGGGAGTAGACGAGCGGTCAGGAGCGTCACACTGCGGTTCGCGCGGCCTCCTGCATCGAAGTTTCGAATCTTCCCTCGGGCATGGATATGTTAGTTCATATGTAGTTTGTAAGTTTAGGGACTGATGAACTCGCAGTTAAGTTCCATAAGCCGTAGAAACATTTGCAGACTAATGAATTGGGAACAAAACAAATGAAGAAAGACTGCCAATCAATGAAAATTAAGTGAATTGGCCAGTTTTTGTGACAGTTTGGTAACGGGAAGCGGTTTAGGCGTGACGTTTGGCGTTGTGAAAGTAGGGATGGAGTAGTAGAGCGTGAATTGTCAACTAGCAACTAATTTTAATCGGACTATAATCAAGAAAGCAAAAGAGGACACTTAAATATTTACGTCTACATCTACTTAGATACCCTGCAAATCACATTTAAGAGCCTAGCAGAGGGTTCATTAATTACTTTCATAACTTTTCTGTACCGTTACATTCTCTAATAGTGCGCGGGACGAAAGAACATCTAAATCGTTCCGTTTTCGATCTGATTTATCTTATTTTATTTGGATGGTCATGTCTCCCTAAGTAGGTGGGTGCTAGCAAAATATTTTCACATTCAGAAGTAAAGGTCGTTGATTGAAACTTCGCAAACAGATCATGCCGCAATGTATAACGTCTTTCTTTTAATGATTTCAACCCCAATTCGTACAACATTTCTGTGACGCTTCCCCCCTCCCCCCTCCCCGGTAACGTGATAAAACAATACGAGCTGCTCTTCTCTGAACCTTCTCAATATCTTCCGTCAGTCCCACCTGGTGAGGGTCCCACAAGGGCAACAGTACATAGGAGAGGACGCACAAGTGTAATGTAGGCAGTCTCTTTGGTGGAGCTGGTGCATCTTCGAAGCGTTCTTCCAATGAAACGTAACGTTTGGTTCGCCTTCCCTAGTCTAAGTAGTTCGTAATTGTAACTCCTAGGTATTTGGTAGAATTTACGACCTTTAAGATTTGACTGATTTATCGCGTAATTGATGTTCAGCGGTTTTCTTTTAGTGTTCGTGTGTAATACTTCACACTTTTCTTTATTTAGTGTCAATTACCACCTTTCGCACCATGTAGAAATTTGGTCTAAATCGCTTTGCAGTTGCTTTTGATCCTTTGTTGACTTCACTAACCGATAAAGGACAGCATCATCCGCGAAAAGTCTAAGGGAGCTATTCAGATTGTCTCCTAAATCGTTTATAAACACAAGGAACAGTAGGGGACCTATAACGCTTCCCTGTGGAACGCCAGATATCACTTCTGTTTTACTGGAGGACTTACCGTCAATTACAACGAACTGTGTCCTTTCTGATAGGAAATCGTGAATCCAGTCGCACAATTGGGGAGATATTCCATAAGCACTTCATTAAAAGCCGCTTGTGGGGTACAGTGTCAAAAGCCTTCCGGAAATCCAGAAATATCCAATCGATTTGAGATCCCTTGTTGATGGTACTTAACACTTCATGTGAATAAAGGGCAAGCTGTGTTTCGCAAGAGCGATACTTTCTGAATCCGTGTTGACTATTGGTTAATAGGTCACTCTTCGAGATAGTTTATAATATTCTAACAAAGTATATGTTCCAAAATCCTACTGCAAATCGACGTCAGTGAGATTGGCCATGGCTTTCTTCTTATATGTGGGTAGTTTGTCGCCAAAAATAGGACGGACCCTCAGCAAACACAAACTGAAGGTTACTTTTTGCCGAAGATGGCTGCACTCTTGAGTTCCATTAAAGAAGATGTGATGCTTCGGAAGGCTGGGATTAACAAGAGACCTTGGAGCAATGCCTTTTCTTTCACCGAACAGATGACACATATACTCCAATAAAGATGCACGGCACATCGGAAGTACACGCGGCTGTTATAACCAAATAAATCAGCGCTGGCAGAGTACTGTATTGACACTTGGCACTGTATGATGTATGAAAACGTCGAAATTTAAGCCCCAACTTCATCTATGTGGGTCTCAGTGGTGAAAGAAACCATTCAAATTCGCTTGGGCTCGAATTTAATTAACAGAGATTGCGGCTTCGGCTTGGATAAATAGAATCCGGCGCATCTTTAATAAGCTTAGAAAGACGTCGCCACAGCACAGCAAACAGTCCATACATCGATATCTCCGCGAGTATTGACCGTGCAATCATGGGCACAATTCATACATACATGGTGATCATTTACCGCCGATCAACGTCTCTGGTGCCAGTGCAGATGTGGCCGCATGCGCAGTGGCGCGATCCGCGGATTTAAAAGAACTAACCGAGTGCTAGAGCGTCAGATGGCTCGACGGTTCGCAGCAGAAATATCAAAAGGAGCAAACTTCTTGCAGCTACACGCTCGAAATTATATTGATCACCCTGAATAATGTTTATTTTTGGTAATGATGCAATAAATTTTCAATAATGATGAAATTCAAATGTTCAAATGTTTGTATAGCTTATGGGACTTAACTACGGGGTCATCAGTCCCTAAACTTACAAACTACTTATGAACTACCTTATACTAAGGGCGGCACAAATATCCATACCCGAGAGGGGATTCGAACCCCAGACCGTAGTGGCCGTGCAGACCGTGACTGGAGCGCCTCAGTCCCCTCGGCCACCGCGGCCGGCCAATAATGATGAAGAATAAACAGCTGGAATTCATGTTATAAGAAGGATAATTAAACTGCCATATTAAAAATGGACAAAAAATGATATAATGGAACAATCATAATTATATGTAGGAATTACACACCTGCCATTACAATTGCTACAAGAATGACGTGCTACAGACGCGAAATTTAACCGACAAGAAGGACATGCTGTGATATGCAAATGATTAGCTTCTCAGAGCATTTACACAAGGCTGGCGCCGGTGGCGACACCTACAACATGCTGACAAGAGGAAAGTTTCCAACCGTTTTCTCATACACAAACAGCAGTTGACCGGGGTTGCCTGATGAAACGTAGTTGTGTTGTTGTGATGCCTCGTGTAAAGAGGACAAATGCATACCATAACGTTTCTGACTTTGATAAACGTCGGAGTGTAGCCTATCACGAATACGGTTTATCGTATTGCGACATTGCTGCTTGCTTTGGTCGCGATCCACTGACTGTTAGTAGAATATGGTGGGTTCAGGAGAACAATTCGGAACGCCGTGCTGGATCCCAACGGCCTCGTATCACTAGCAGTTTAGATGACAAGCATCTTATGCGCATGGATGTAACGGGTCGTGCAGCCACGTCTCGATCCCTGAGTCAAGAGATAGGGACGTTTGATAGACAACAACCAACTGCACGAACAGTTCGACGATATTTGCAGCGTGGTCTATCAGCTAGGATACTATAGCTGCGGTTACCCTTGACGCTGCATCGCAGACAGGAGCGCCTGCGATGGTGTATGCAAAAATGTTCAAATGTTTGTATAGTTTATGGGACTTAACTACGGGGTCATTAGTCCCTAAACTTACATACTACTTAGGAGCTAGCTAACACTAAGGACGGCGAAAAATATCCATGCCCGAGGGGGGATTCGAACTCTCCGACTGTAGTGGCCGCGCAGACCGTGACTGGCGCGCCTCAGTCCCCTCGGGGTTATGCAACGACGAACCTGAGTGCACGAATGACAAAACGTAATGCTTTCCGATGAATCCAGGTTCTGTTTACAGCATCATGATGGTTGCATCTGTGTTTGGCGACATCGCACTGAACGCACATTGGAAGCGTGTATTCGTTATCGCCCTACTGGCGTATCACCCAGCGTGATGGTATGGGGTGCCATTGGTTACACGACTCGGTCATCTCTTATTCGCATCAACGGCACTTTGAACAGTGGCCGTTACATTTCAGATGCTATGCCACCCGTTGCTCTACCCATCATTCGATCCCTGCGAAACCCTACACTTCAGCAGGATAATGCACGACCGAATGTTGCAGGACCTGTAAGGGTCTTTCTGGATACGGAAAATGTTATCTAGATCTCTCACCAATTGGAAACGTCTAGTAAATTGTGACCGAGCAATTGGCTCGTCACAATACGCCAGTCACTACTCTTGATGAACTGTGGTATCGTGTTGAAGCTGCATGGGCATCTGTACCTGTACACATCCAAGCTCAGTTTGACTCAATGCCCAGGCGTATCAAGGCCGTAATTACGGCCATATATGGTTGTTCTGGGTACTGATTTCTCATGACCTATGCACCCAAATTGCGTGAAACTGTAATCACATGTCAGTTCTAGCATAATATATTTGTCCAATGAATACCCGTTTATCATCTTGAGGTCCTATGCAAAATAATTTGTTGTTGTTGTGGTCTTCAGTCCGCAGACTGGTTTGATGCAGCTCTCCACGCTACCCTGTCCTGTGCAAGTCTCTTCATCTGAGAATACGTTAACCTATCCAATTATCTTTTCAAATTATCTAGTTTACCTTCGCGATTAAGGGTTAGAACATTCCACCCTCCGACCCGTAGAATGCCTGTTTTGTTTTTCTTGATGACGACATCCTCCTGAGTAGTCCCCGCTCGGAGATCCGAATGGGGGACTATTTTACCACCGGAATATTTTACCCAAGAAGACGCCACCATCATATAGTCATACAGTAGAGCTGCATGTCCTCGGGAGAAGTAACGACTGCAGTTTCCCCTTGCTTTCAGCCGTTCGCAGTAACTGCATGGCACATCATGTTAGCTGATGTTACAAGGCCAGCTCGGTCAGTCATCCAGACTGTTTCCCCTGCAACTACTGAAAAGGCTGCTGCCCCTCTTCAGGATCGTTGGTCTGGCCTCTCCACAGATACCCCTCCACTGTGGTTGCACCTATGGTACGGCTATCTGCATCGTTGAGGCACGCAAGCCACCCCACTTCGGCAATGTCTGTGGTTCATGGAAAGTAATTTATCAAGAATATTTATTTTTCCTTCTTTCAATATTTATTTTATTCATTGATATGAAAGTTCAAACGCGTAAAAAGTACACGCTACGAAGACTACGATTATTTGGATGACATGGTGTAAGGAAAAAAATAACACCTGCCTTTCCTTATCTCAATAAGGCTTTTTTCTTTTCTCGGCCATGAAGGTGGTCACTGTGGTCGTCCTCCTAAAATTATCTCACATTTGATTAATGGACTTCTTATAGCTCTGATAACTATCATTTTTGAATGTAAGCAATTGATTTCTGAAAACATTTCGAGAGAAAAACAGCGGTTATATTGTAATATTAAAAGTAAAGTTCAGATACGGGATGTACGAATAAAGTCTCTTATACTTTGAGAGTGGTAGTACTCATCCCAACAAAGTCCTATAAACATTGTCCAGAAACGCATACAATGTGACATAAACATGCGTTTGTTGAACGTGTTGTACGTGGCGTACTTTCATGGCAAAGCAACCCTCTGCTCTTCAGCGTAAGTATGACGCACCCTTTGAGGTACACCCCACTTTTGTAGTGCTTCCACACACACGGAAGTCGCGCCCCTGTAGTGTCTTGCATCGCTGATGGGAGGCGAGCAGTATCTTCAAGTGTCAGCATAACTAAACGTCTAGGACAGGGATGGCGATCCAGCTGCACTCATGCCATTACTGGCAAATATATCGAAATGCAACAGTGTCGAAATCTACTAATCATGTCATACATCGTCTTTCTACATTTCCTTATTCTTAAGTAGCCTCTGTCCGTCTGAATGTTTATTTATACTTTTTGGGTTTAACCCGGACTACTGGCTGTTTCACAGCCAATACTTCTGTCGCACGGTGGTATCTCGTGGAATATATTCATTGGGAAGCTGGCCACATTGCTTACCACAAAACAACCTTGCAGCCTGTGTAGAGTGATAGCATGTTTATTGGAATACTGTAGAATGATTTTCTGCTCATAGATGAAGTGCTTTTCGAGATTTATACTATGTTTCTCAATTTATATGTGTTATCGTGCTCTATATATACAGGGTGTCCCACCTATCTTGTCCACCCAAAGTATCTCTGGAACAATAACAGTTATTGGAAAACGACTTTCACCGGTATCAATGTACGGCTGGGGCCGATGAATGTACATATGTGGAATCATTCTAAATCGAAAGCAAATGTGTTTTTTTTAACACAAACTTTTTTTTAATGGACACTCTATATTTTTTCTTCAGCTATCCATAGAATGACAAATCACATAAACAATGGCGTTGATTGCATCGCAACAATCCAATTACATCCCGAGATATTGCGACGAGAAGTTGACGCTTGAAATACGCGAAACGCGCGGCTAGCGCACGTCCTGAGCAGCATGGGGTTCTCGCCTGAGTCTCAGGACGTGTGCTAGCCGCGCGTTTCGCGTATTTCAAGCGTCAACTTCGCGTCGCAATATATCGGATGTAATTGGAATATTGCGATGCAATCAACGCCATTGTTTATGTGATTTGTCATGCTATGGTTTGCTGAACAAAAAATATAGGGTGTCCATTTAAAAAAAAAAAAAAAAAATAAATAAAAATAAAAAATAAAAAAAAGAGATATTTTGGGTGGACAAGATAGCTGGGACACCCTAAGAATCTGGAGTAAATTAATTGAAAACTTATCTAGACTTTTGGTAATATTCTTAAACGGCGACTTTTCTCTGCAGCCGCACTATAACGTATTTGGACTGCAGTTTGAGCTAGGAACGTAGCGTAAAAGATTTTCGGTTTATTCCGAAACAGCGGCCACATGATAGCTAACAGAACATCTGTCTTCACGTTGTGATCTCGGAAAACGAACTCACTCGTTGACCAAATTGACTATTAGCAAACCGATTCTTGAGGTCGGTATCAATAAACCTTATCGATATTTCAGCGTCACGCTCCAGGGTTACGGAATAATTAATGGCATACTCTGACATCGCAGAAGAAACTACGGGCGACAAAGGAGACAAAAATTTATGGAAGACCTCCACACGCAGCTCTCGCAAGGACTTTACAGTTTTTGCCGGCTCCGCATCGGCCATACTTGGCCGACTCATGGCCATCTCCTCCGTTGCGAGGACCAGTCCCACTGAGTCCTTATTTTCTCATCACATTGTTCCACATTTTACTGAACTGTACCAACCCAGTCGCCTAACAGCAGACTCTTGATCTTCCTGACGCGCTACGTATGGTTGTAGCAGAAGACGAAGGGCACGCGGGAATAACGACCTAGTCTTGTTTGGAAGATGCTGAGTAAATTAATTTCAAACTTTGAGATCTCTTACCAGTTTTTAGTTATAAGCAATTTGTAGATTCTTACCCATTAAATTATTGCCTACTTTATTTGCTATATTATGCCATAATAACAACTTAACAATAATGCACTACAACAATGGAAAAACGTAGCAGTACAACGATATACAAAATTTGCAAGTTAAAAACCATCTAAGTCAATTCATAAATGAATTTAGAAGGTTATACTCTTTTTGTGCATCACTTTTACACTTGACACACAGGGTATATTCAATAAATTAATCTTTCATCTTGATTTAGTAATAAGTCTCCTTCTAATGAAGCAGTAAGACAGTCAAAACAGTTATACCCCAAAACACAGAAACTGCATGGTAAATATATTGGTAATGATTTTAAAAGCATAGTAATAACTGTTAGAGCATTGTCATAGCGATACAGTTTTTTTTCTAAAGTATTCAACTATTTATATGACACACATGTTGTTACGTAATAATGCAAAACAGTAACAATACTTTATCCTGGTACATAAAGAAATATAAGTACAGAGTTACAAAGTCCGTATTGATACGAAACGCTATCCCTCTTACTGTATCTTCATCATTGGTTTCGCCGACTGGTAATGAACTGAATTATTGTCGGCCTGGCGGCCGCAGTGGCCGAGCGGTCTGCGGCGCGCCAGTACCGTCTGCACGGCCGCTTCTGTCTGGGGTTCGAATCCCCCTCGGGAATGGATGTTTGTGCCGCCTTTAGTATAAGCTAGTTCATAAGCAGTTTGTAAGTTTAGGGACTGATGACCCCGTAGTTAAGTCCCATAAGCTTAACAAACATTTTTGAACCAAAATGTTTGTATAGTCTATGGGACTTAACTACAGGGTCATCAGTCCCTAAACTTACAAACTACTTACGAACTAGCTAATTCTAAAGACGGCACAAATATCCATGCCCGAGGGGGGATTCGAACCCCCGACCGTAGTGGCCGTGCAGACCGTGACTGGAGCGTCTCAGTCTCCTCGGCCACCGCGGCCGGCAACTGATGACCCCGTAATTAAGTCCAATAAGCTCTACAAACATACGTAAATATTGTTGAGCTGGACCACAAAAGTGCTTCAAAATTTTTATATGGGAAGATTTTGCTTTACGGATGCCAAGGAATTGTAAGATACTTTCTGAAAGTAGGGGATTATTTTTCAGTTCTTGAAGTTGAGGAACGTCAATTATCTTATAGGTTTCATATGCATCAGAATATGACCGTCGTAGTTGGGCCAATCTATCTCTCTACCTCACGAGGAACTGTGAGATAGTTCTTCGAGAAAAAGGACATTAATTATTCCTGTAACTATTACTCAGAAATTGTCCGTACTGAAGGAAAAGGTCTTACAGTCCACCACAACAAAGGGTTGTGGAGGTATTCTTGAAGTTTCAACTACTTGATGCAAGTCATTTGGCATTTGACATGTTTGATTTTGATTTATTAGGCCTACTTCTTTGTTACATTCAAGATAGGTATGGCCTTTCACTAGAAAAGTTGTATGGGTGCGGTCAAATCGTCTTTTATTATGACAGAAACCTATTGTATCCTAAGCAAAAATGGTAGTATACAGTGGGTACATATATCCTGCGGATATGACTTGGGTACGGTAATAGTTTGATAGAACACGTACTTTACTATGAGGAAAAAGCATATTAAATGAGTAAAATGATATCTGTGTCAGTAGTAAACCACTAGTTTAGGTATTGGAAAGTGGGATACTTTTCATCTTAATCCTGCTTTCGATTTCTTCTGCACTTCCGCCGAAGGTCTTCGTTATTTCACAAAATATGTCAACCTTTCTTTTGTGTAATTTTATTTATTTATTTTTTACCGATAAGCATTTTCTCTTCTTAATCATGTTTTGGAAAGGCATCTCATCGTGACTGCTAGCTATCTGTGAATCAAAATGAGGAACGTAGGCTTCAAATATGTCGCATATCATGCTGGTTTCAGTCCTTGAGTAACCAAAACTCATACTTTATCACAAAAAATAAACGATACTCTCTAGACTCTAGAGGATATTGGGTTATTCGTGAAATTGCTGAAGTATAAATGATGTAGCTTCCTGTCAGTAAGGTCTTCAGATGAGTTTCTGTCTTGTAAGCCGTAATAAGCAGTACGTCGTTTTAGCGACTGTGTATGTTCATGAACTGTTACTTCTGGTCTCGACGTGCCTTCCTGTAGTGACTAGGGAACATTTTAAAGTGGTGAGGCATCGATTTCTAATGCCGTGAATTGATAGAAGAGTTGAACGACAAACTCGTATTTCAACTACCTTTCCATCACTTACTTCCCTATATTTGTAACTGTTGGGCTGCTTAAGAATCTTTCTTTAGAACAAAATATCATTCTTACGCCAACACCTGCACAATAGTCTTCTTCTTGGTCTCATGCGCAATTTAACCTTCTCAGGGATTAGACCAGTGAGACATGGATTTTGTTTATCGTCGGACACCATTTCATTAAACTTGATCAATGCATTTCTTTCTGTTTTAGTTGTATTTAGAAACATTTCAAGCACGAACTCTTACAGTGATCGCAGGTATTCTGACTCAAAGCTCGAATGTGTTTTGAAGCATCTGAATCTCGACAACGAACTCTCCTCTTCTATGAACAGGTTCCAGACTTTGCATTAGAATTTTAATCACCACTACTGCTTGACATTGTGAAAATGTTCGAACAATGTCTCAACAAAATGATATAGTACAACTGACGGTGAACTAACAATGATATTGTAAGATTGTGTTTACCATAATGAAACACAGTAATGTACAATTAACATACGAAAGTGTCGATTCTGATCGTCTTTCCAAAACAACAAAGTCACTTTGATCATTCTTTCAAAGGACGCAAGAACTTTGTGCCTCAATTACGAGGACGCCGATAATTTCTCGGTAGTTACCGTTTCACAGTCTGAAAGTGCTACATTCCTATTACAAGCCGGCAGGAAAGCTAATAGTCGATCTTTGCCCTGTAAACCCGTTGGCCGCCGCCAACATCAGTGATCTAATACAGAACCTTAAGCAGCAGAGACTGCGAAGTTACAGCTGTGGCGTGTATTTTTTTAATGTTGCAAGGATAACAAGTTTCATGTATTTTTTATTTATTGACTTCTATTTACATATTTTTATTTTCGGAGCATCTGTGATAACTGACACGTAATTAGAAGCAAGATGTTATATCAGCCAAAGATGGATGAAACCTTGCTTGTAGCATGAATTGTTAACGGTATGGGAAAGCAAGTGTAGTGCTTGCGATGCGTGACGTAAGCACAGCCTCTTCTCCTCTCACTGGCCGTGTCGAGAATATGATCAATGTTATGGGAGTTGGTGGGCAAAGTTTCCTTCGTTCACTCCCCACAGCCGGCCGCGGTGGCCGAGGGGACTAAGGCACTCCAGTCACGGTCTGTACGGCCACTACGGTCGGGGGTTCGAATCCCCCCTCGGGCATGGATATTTGTGCCGTCCTAGTTCGTAAGTAGTTTGTAAGTTTAGGGACTGATGATCCCGTAGTTAAGTCCCATAGACTATACAAACATACAACATACATACACTCCCCACAACCTCCACAGAACTCATACATTATCTTGAATTGGTACTGGTTGTCAGGGTAGGCTCTTTAATGTATTGAATCACTGAGAGTTCGTCAGATACAGCGGCGGCTGAGGCCTTTTGTTGTGCCGTGGTAGGAGGCTTCATCTTTCTGGTAACAGCGTTGCAGAGGAAAAGCAAATTACATTTGTCTGTGACGGAAGATATATGAACACTGTAGTCAGCAACGCAGCCTTTGTATAAGGCCATAATTGTCGAAAATATCCGGTTATCAACTGCGGAACCGATGGATGAAATTATGTGAGATTCTCACCTGAAAGAGCTACGTCTCTGGCAGCTCACTATGTGTAACATTGCTACACCTGTAACTAAATGTCATTGGTTGACGTTATAGTGGCGTTCAACGATTAACATATGGGATGGCATGTGGAAAATCGCGCGCAGTTTTGTATGTATGTATGCGTGTGTATGTGTGTGTGTGTGTGTGTGTGTGTGTGTCTTTATGCATGTGTGTAGGCCTATATGTGCGCGCGTCCTTGAGCGCGCCAGTTTACCACGCGTAATGCTTAACTGAGCGTTGGCTTACATCACACAATTAAGCGTGACGTTCTCCAAACGATGGGCAATTCACGTAATCATGCATGTCCACTGATTGCAGCAGGACTGTGTAATCGAGCATATTATCGAAAATGAAAATCAAATACAGCTTCCAACTCTATTAAAATGCTTCATAACAGGATTTCGTTGCCATCAATTTGCAAATTCGTGACGCTGAATACATCCTTCATTTCGTTTCAGATCAAAGAATCGAGATATACACTGACGTTACAAACACTTATTCGAATGGGTGACGCATTTTTCTGGTCTCTTCAGTTAGTGACGATCTTCTGAAATCAGATACATATGGTTATTCGAAACGTATTCAGCTTGGAATTTACACTGGGTCACACAAAAAATTGCGTGGTTGCATCAGAAATTAGGAAGGTATGTGGAAGATTTCTTTATAGAATTTGACTTTCACAATGTCAATGAGAAGAATTAGTTGTAGGTAGTGAGGGTCGTAAACGTTTTGGTACTTTCATAAATACAGTTTTCAAAGAAACAGTAACATATTGTTGTATATGTTGTATCTATGTAGAGTGATAACTTGTGGTAGAGTATCTATCTCTTAAAACAACTGGTGGCCAGACGAAAGTGCCCACAACATATATATATATATATATATATATATATATATATATATATATATATATATATATATATATATAATATGGCCCTGGAAAAATACAAAATTCCGGACTTTCATTCATTATAATTTACGGTAGTCATTTTACTTGTTCATTCTATCTAATCGTATTATAAAAACACGATAAATTAGAAAAATCACAAGTGATGACAGATGTAGATAACATCGGTACCATTTGAAACTATTCAATGTCTCATAGTGTTTTGAAAGGTTATTGAATTCCAAAATGAACCGTAAGAGTGGGTGTGATTCCATCCTGTCGGGAAGTTTTTTCTTGTAATATGCAAAATTATGCAATAAGTATAAATGTTATAAAAACATCCTGGAGAGTATAGAGTTTTAATTGTTAATATGACATTATCACCACAAATCAAGATATGCTTTCTTCAATATTCTATTTCAATGTTTTACAACAACCGTTGTCTGTCTCTAGAGAGAGAGAGAACGGTTTTTGTGTTTTACTTTTATAGAAGTAACACTCTACGGAGGGTGAGACACTTATAACTGTTTTTCGGAATATTTGGAAAAATACAAGTCGCATTCAAAAAAGTTGTAATAAAAGAGGGATATCCATTAACATAACAATCGGCCGTCCTGAAACACCGCCGTTGGCGGAAGGAGTAGGTGACTTTAAAATCTTAAATAGGGACCCCTATCTTTTATCCCAGATTTCATTCTACAGTTCTGTATTAAAAAAATTTTTCTTCGTGGATGGCTCTGTTATCGGTAAAAAGGAAAATCATTTGAAATTTGTTGAAAACGTCAATATAACCAACAAATAGACAACGGACTATTTGTATAGGTTTAACACTTGCAGTTTCAGGAAACAGTACGGTAATACTACGAAAAGTCGTTGCAGAAGGAACATTCTTATCAGGTATCAGATGAGCTTACCTTTGACGAACTTCTTAACATTTCTCTGAGCCACAGAGTACAAGAAAATAATAGGTACTCTCTCTACAATCGATAAAATTGTATAATGGTTACGAAGCGGTATGTGTAGTCCGAATCATTGCAGTACAATGACCAGTCTGACCCGGACTGAGAGCGTGGTTGCAGTCTGAGCTTCATTCGATTGTGGAAGGTGTCACGTGACAGTATTATCAAACAAATCAAAAACTGCACTTCAAGTTTCTTAATCAGATGTGTAATTTTTTTCAGGTATTACACTTTTTCAACAATTTTCAACTCATTTTTATTTCTGCCGTCTATCATGAAACGAAAAGAAATGCCCACGGGCCAAAAACGTTTTTATTTTACTTCGACTTCGCAATCCGATTTGTATTTTTGCAAATATTTCCAAAAATAGTTTTAACTGCCTCACTCTGTTTATAAAGTCTCCGATCATGAGGATCATAAATAATTTTTAAATGATTACAAGTTTCGGCTTTAGTTTTAAGCCACCATTAGGTCTAATATTAAAAGCATGCAGTGTCTTGATAAGATAAGTCCTTGTCATGAATATGTCTACTTTTGGAGGACTAAGCCATTGTTCTGTCATAAAAGCATGCCGAATTATAAACTTATTGTAATATATGTGTATAAGAAACAAGCGAGAACGCAGAATACAGCTGCTTGGACATGACTATATCTTGAGTAAACTGCTGAGCAGTTGTGGCAAGTAAGCGTTCTACCATTCTGTGACACAGTGTGCGCACTAAGAGGGCACAACTCGAACTCCCTTATTCGCGAATACTAAAAGGCTGGCAATAATACAAGATCTGCAGCTGCCATTTTCATTCACGTTATACTGCAAAGTAATCATCACAGTACGACATTTCAGTGAATACTAACAATGCAGTACCTGTAATATGTATAAAGCAGTTGATGAAGTGCAGCCTTAGAGATCAATCTGATGGTGTACAAGAGTACTATCGAATGCAATCTAAGTAACTGCTCATATCATGTACGTCGTGAAGAAAATTGTAAACAACTTAGATGGTGTTCCTTTCTGCGCTATCTCTTTCACAAAAGACTCTGTATTTAAATTATTGGGTTGTCAACAGTAAAATATTCGTGTTGTTTTCATATGGTTGCCAGAGACTGGAATTACGTTTTTGACATTCCAGTATCTTCTACAGTGAAAAAACTGTCCCTCTAAACTCTCAGCGAAAATCACGTAGTTCGAACTTAATTTTAGTAGTTGCACTTTGAACGCTACTGTAAAAATGCTAAATACCTTTAGTATGTCTTAACATGCAGATGACAAAACCGTCTTTGGCAACTGAAATGAAAATGAAGAATAAGATAACGAAAGTTGGAAAGTATGATAATTTCTTACCATTGTAATGGAAAATTAAAAATCAATTTGAAACAGATCTGGAATGTCTTATCTTTACGATAAAACATACCATACTGCATATCACAGCTAATATTAACAATATTATGCAAAATCAGCTTCAAATGAATGCGAACTGGTAAATATAGTTTCAATATTTTTTAACAAAGCATGTAAGAGAGCCATAAATTCATCAAAGATTTGTTTCATTTATAACTGGTACAGTATTCGCAAAATACGCGGATGACTTGAAAGTTCCTCTACCCAGAGTAGAAATTTTCTTTTAAAAGTCCATAAAAAGAAAGAAGATGAGGATTTTACTTACTGTCAACATCGTGGTCATTACAGAACAAAAAAGACCATAACAGCGTTAAAAACATTGACATGTAGTTGATGAGTACCTAGAAAAACTGTACTTAAGATATTTATGTGCTCTGTAAGATCAGTTAGAAATGCAAAATCTAATATCCACAGGAACTCGTCAGCCGTTTTATGCCCTCTAATTTAGTTCTACCACGAAGCCAACGAGAATTTGTGAAGTTCCTCTTGTTGCGCGGCTTGTTATGGACGTTAGCGGAGGTTGGAGGGGAAATTACCCACGGACTTGCAGTGCGCGTAGCTAGAGCATTAGGCCACCACTGCTGTAGAGGGACCTATTAGAGGCCCTGCTAGAGGTTTCTCATGCAACGGCACTTAGCTGCATGCAGTGTTCCATCCGCAACATTAGAGACGGTTTAAGCAAGGCAGCGTAGCACAGCGATTACAGTTCGCGGCTACCATGCAGCGTGTAGATGTTCAAATCTTTCCCGTGTAAAATATTTCATTTTTTATTGTTTCTTCCTAGAGCATATCTTCTTCACATGTCAGATTTTATGAAAAATTAATAAAAATATTCATTTCTGCCTAAGCAGTTTCGTTGCTAACTCAAACTTTCTTAAAACGAATATTCCGTTTGTGGTTTGTAGCTAAATTTACATATATTTAGAAGTTAGTTTCCTACGTCATCTCGAATTGAGCTGTCCGCGGTGGCCGAGGGGACTGCGGTGCGCCAGTCACGGTCTGCACGGCCACTACGGTCGGGGGTTCGAATCCCCCTTCGGGCATGGATATATGTGCCGTCCTTAGTATTAGGTAGTTCATAAGTAGTTTGTAAGTTTAGGGACTGATGACCCCGTAGTTAAGTCCCATAAGCTATACAAACATTTGAACATTTTTTTCAAATTGACTTGCCGGTTGGTGTCCGCAGTCCCTGTCGAACCATTACAGAAACTATTGCACTAGCGTTTTCTTTTTTATTTTATTTTATATTTTATCTATCTTTCTTTCATACTTGGGACAAGACAAAATGTCTTTACAACACTGATTCATGGGAGGACTGAGGAACAGACCTTTCAACGCCAAATGTTGGTATATGCAACAAAACTATGAACCTGCACCACCATGTACTACGTTAATTCCTCTTTCGAACGATACCAAATGGCCTGAAATTTGAGCTTCGCACGTGACACCATTCGTACAGGGACCGTTCCGATTTTACGTACAAAAACACATGTTCCACTTGGAGGATTTTGAATCTCGTCACTTCTACACTTAAAACCGTGTGAATAGGTTCTACCTTTGCACGACGGAAGATAAATGGATAGTAATATTGATTGATTCTACTGTCGGTTCTTGGTGAAACATTTCAAAATAAATAACTGAACATTTGTTATTGCCTTGTTTCACACAACTTTATTTTTACGAGCTAGCTCATAACCCGAAACCTAGGTCGTAAAAATAAATTTTGTGAAACGAGGCAATAACAAGTGTTGAGTTATTTAATAAATAGATAAAGTAACAACCGATTTTTTAGTGGTTTGAAGTCGACTTAAATAGGACGTGCAGAGCTCGTTGTGCGTCCATAACTTCGTGTGGTTCATATTTTTTTACATAAAATTTGTAATGAAGTAACCCATGAGTTTCTTCAGCACAAGCTCCGTATCATTTACAATGATATATACAGCCTCTCACAATAAAGTTTGGTGAATAACGTCAGGACGTTCGATTGGTGATTACAACCTGCCCCCCACCGTAGTTCAGTTGAGCAACGTGTGTGTTTCCTGTTACACCTGCTGCACCAAGTGCTTGTTTATTGCGTTGGTTCTCATCTGGGAACAGAGCAATAAAAGAGCAAAGCATCAATTTAAAGTTTTGTTTTAAGCTTGGCAAGACTTTTAAAGAAACGCATGCTATGGTCTGACGAGTTTATGAGGATGAAGCAGTTCATGAAGTGTGTCTATATGTGGTTTGCCCGTTTTCGAAGGGTCCAGTCAAGTATTTCTGACAATACCCTTAGCGGACGACCGGCGACCGCCGTCAGACACGAAAACATTGAGAGAGTGAGGGCATTAAACACGAAGTATCGTCGAAAGACAGCACGCACGATAGCGAACGAACTGCAAAATAACCTTCATTTAAAACTTCTGGGCTCATAAGCCGTGGTCGATATATAAAATTTTCCCCTGACGTTTTATCTTCGGCTGCGGAAGACATCTTCAGAGGTAGAATGGCGAACTGCCTCTACCTCTGAAGATGTCTTCCGCAGCCGAAGATGAAACGTTAGGGGAAAGTTTTATAAATCGACCACGGCTTATGAGCCCGGAAATTTTAAATGAAGTTGACGCCGGCCGTGAAAGCTAACATTGTATGATGCAAAATAACCGCGAATCCGTGCGACAAATCCTTACCCGGAAGTTAAGGAAGAGGAAACGTGTTGTCGTCTTGTGCCACAATACTTGACTGACGATCAGAAACAGGCACATTTAGAAGCTTCACGGGATTTTGTCAAAACGGCGTATGTTACACCCAATTTCGTGAACGTCACTGAGGATGATATCTGGTGTCTCCGATATGAACCTCAAACGGCGAAAAGTGGAATGGCGTTCTCCGATACCACTCGTCGGTAAAAGGTCAGAGCCAAAAAAAATCACGTACCAAAAGTATCCACATCACCTTTTCCGATAGTCAAGGCATTATCCACAAGGAATTTCTGCCTGATGGAACGACGTTGAATGCTCCAAGGTACGTTGAAATTTTTTTTATCCGTTTCAGACATCTTCGAATTCTAAGGCCTCAGTACGAACAACAAGACTCCTGGATTTTTGTTCGCGGCAACACACAGCCAATATAGTTAATCAGTTACTGGCGATAACAAAAAGGGGAGGTGTCACTTGAACATCCTCCATACCCGCTGGAAATCAATCCTCCAGACTTCTTCCCATCCCCTCTACTCCAACTCAATCTGAAAAGAAAGAAAGTTGATGTTTTTGATGAGTTCCAACGGAAGGTGAAGAAGCTTTAAACTCCATCCCAAAGGAACTCCCCGCGGGAGTAGCCGAGCGGTCGGGAGCGCCACGTTGCGGATCGCGCGGCCTCCCACGTCGGAGTTTCGAATCCTCCCTCGGGCATGGATGTGTGTGTTGTTCTTAGGTTAGTTTAACTTAAGTAGTTTATAAGACTAGGGACTGATGACCAACGTGGTTTGGTCCCATAGAATTACAAAGATTTGAACATTTTTTGTGTGTGACATTTCCGAGACAAGTGTCGCCGAGTTCAGCGGTGCATAGTCATGAGAGGGAACTATGTGGAAGGACAGTAAGATAACTGTAGTTTATATTTAATCTACGATAGTGTTACAGGACTATTCACCGAATATTATCTTTAGACGTGATATTTTTGTAGTTGTAAAAATGAATACAATTCCGAGGGATGCTACTGTTGGCTACATTTCACCATCAAGTCGTTTGTTTCTCTTCTGTATGAATTACAGATGTAGGTCACTAGCCACACACACTATCTGTCAAATATGGCGTGTTTTTATCTGTGATTAAATATAAGTAGCAAAGTAACTGAACTGACGATACCATTAAAGAAAATTATTAAACGTACCATGAGCCGTCAGCTGTTTTGCCGAATCTGACATTTTGAAATCAAATGTTCAAATGTTTGTATAGCTTATGGGACTTAACTACGGGGCCATCAGTCCCTAAACTTACAAACTACGTATGAACTAGCTAATAGTACGGACGGCACAAATATCCATGCCCGAGGAGGGATTCGAACCCCCGACCGTAGTGGCCGTGCAGACCGTAACTGGAGCACCTCAGTCCCCTCGGCCACCGCGGCCGGCCTGACGTTTTGAGACCGTGACGTTGTACATAGCACAAGTACGACTGAAAAACAGCAAAATAGCTGTTATTTTAATCTCCATCTGTAATTTAGTAGGTTCCTTCGATTTAATTCTGCTCGCATGCTATGGAAACTGTATAATATCTCCTTCGCAGCTACTGTGATTTGCTTAGTTTAATGTCTCGACGACCCCAAATTAATTTCAGTGGATTATAGGACTAACATAAAAGCAATAAACGATTATCTCTAAAACTCTTTCTTCGATCCATGTATCCAATACAGTGAGTGTGCCAGTAATTTCAGAGTCCCCTGGCTTACGCACTGCGCATTATAACATTGCTACCAGCTCTAGGTACCACGACCGGCCTGATTTTCTATCGAGGGGCACTACAAAAAGCTTCTAAAGGCACGATGAAGAGTAAAGGTTTCGGAATACAATGAATACCGATAAAATTAAATACAGAGCCTTATCTCAAAATAACTGCCTCCTAAAATATATACAGTATTTTTTTAAATTCTGATTTGAAGGATCTTGAACGCAAAATATGGTATTCATTCTTTTTAGACATTTCTCATTAGTCTGGATAACTACCAAGACTATGTGTTATTTGAAGCGAATGGAAACTAGGGTACATTTTTTATGCAGGTGACGTGTCACAAACTAAGGGCTTGCTTTGCAAGAAACACAGATATATACTAAATTCGGTCTTCTATAAAGATATTACTGCTGTGTCTCATACTTTCTAGAAAGAAGTTCTTTGTTTACTGGGTGTGGAAATCAAATAAGATACATCTATCGGTTAGTAACTGCCTCTTTAGTGCTTACCACAGTTTAGTCTGCGCCAGTCTGAAGAAAACGTCTTCTTGCATGGGACAATTCATGCAAGTAAGTCTGAAAGCAAAGCAGAAACAAGAATTAATTCTCTCGGGTAGTGAAATCTATAATATTATTTAAAGTAAATGAATGAAAATT
This sequence comes from Locusta migratoria, assembly GCA_026315105.1. Taxonomy (NCBI): domain Eukaryota; kingdom Metazoa; phylum Arthropoda; class Insecta; order Orthoptera; family Acrididae; genus Locusta; species Locusta migratoria. Next base: position 903,041,978 of record CM048744.1, on the reverse strand, counting down.
TGGAATGTATTCGCTACAAACACAATAAATCAACCAAATAAAAAAATTAAACTTCAATGCAAACCTGGAAGTAAGTGCAGTAGGTAACCATCAATGATACACATATTTGTGTGCCTAGTATATGGACGCTGCTGTTAGAGACGCCAAACACATATTAACGATCATTTTAATTCCTGTAGAGACTAGATGAGACTAACGTACCATTTTTTTATCATGGAGCCATGCCTCTATTCGTTATCAATATACGTGTTTCTAGAAACGTATGTTGAGCGTCAGTATCATTCACGAGACCGATAAATCGTAAGTTAAGAGATTATGTTGTTCTTCGTATTCCCCAGACTAATATTTATTCGTCACATCTATTTCGCGCAGTATTTATGTCCAGAAGGGTTATTCCTCTTCTCCTTACATAAGCATCTGAACGCCACTCTAAATATGCGGTACGAAAAATATGGTAGCCGCGATGGACTGGCCGAGCGCTCTAAGGCGAATTGCTGCGGAGTGCGCTGTTGCATGCCATCGAAGGTTCGAGTCATGCTTCGGGCATGGGTGCGTGTGTTGTTCTTTAGCAAAAGTTAGTTTTTAAGCCTAGCGAACTGATAATCGCAGCATTTAAGTTCCTTAGATTTACAAACAGTTCAACATTTGAATAAATATGGTAAATACGTCCACATGAGATGTTTTCTTCTCATCAGGACAAGTTCATAAATATATCTGGGAACATTTGTGTGGAGTAAACCTGTTACTGCCTCACGAAGGTGATGCAGATTCAACTTAAATGTTCCAATGTTTTTAAGCTTGTGAGACTTAACTGCGGGGTCATCAATCCTTAAACTTACAAACTAATTATAGGCTAACTTATACTAAAGACAGCACAAAGTCCAGGATTCGAACAACGACGGGGAACGACCTCGCGCATCGAAGCATAGCGCCTCAATGCGCTCGGCCACTCCGCCGATGCGCAGATTTAACTCTCCGTCGATTACGATGTAATCAGAGATGGTGTGGTAAGTCACAAATCCGATTATTTAATCGTCACACGATTCAGAAACCTCCTGTGCACTTATTGGCAATGATTATGTTAACATTAAGTCGCGCTATGTAAATGGAAGACATTAATCGACTTTTCCATCTTGCAATAAGCAACCTATCATTGAAGTTTTGGCGAAAAGAGGAGGATACAATTCTATGAAAATTGCTTCAGCATTATGGAGTACCCACACGACAGTTTATCGCTGTGTAATAACACGCGTCACTTCTTTTGATGCGCTAGCTACGCAAGGTCCAGGAAAGAAATAAACAGCCAAGCAGAACATTAGGAAACTATTTTTCTGACAAAATCTTCCTTGTGTCCTCATACACAAGCTACCATAAACAACGTAGAACCTACGAAATAGCGTTTTTCTTTCGATAACACCTTGTGCAGCAATAACAACTGCAGGTAAAAGTTGTTTAATCACTTATAGCAGTCATACCAGCTTATAAGGCGACAAAAATAAATGGCGCCAAAATAGACTCCTCTGAAGACCCAAATATATGTTCAGGCTTGCGTATGCAAACACAATATGTGAACACTCACAGGATGGTGCTGCTATCGGCAACGCCAAGCAATAGATCCGTTACTGCTGCTACAAAGGCAGATTTAAGTGATGTAGAATGCGGCGTTATAGTTCGCGCACGAGCGGTTTGAACACACCGATGTAGCGATGAGCTGGGGATTTTCCCATACGAACATTTCATGAGTGCACCTAGAATATCGAGATTCCGGTAACATGCTAAATCTCAGTCATTACTGCGGTCGGAAAAATATCCTGTAAGGACGGTACGGATGACGACTCCAGACAACCGTTCAGTGCAACAGAACTGCAGCCAACTCGTAAATTGCTGTGGATTTCAATGCTGGAATATCAACAAATGGCAGCGTGCGAACCTTCTAAGAAACATCCACATGGGTTTTCGGAGCTGAAGGCTCGCTTGTGTACCTAGCATCATCTGGGCCCGTCAGTGCCGATATTGGACTGTTGATAACCTGAAACATGTTGTCCGATGTGACGAGTCTCGTTTCCAATTGAATCGAGCGGATGATCGTGTTCGGATCTGGAGACAACCTCATGAATGCCTGGACCCTGCATGCGTCTACACACGAATCTGACAGGTGACACGTACGTACGCATCCTGGCTGATCAACTAATCCATTCTTGTCCACTGTGCATTCTTCAGGCCACTGTTTATTGAAACGGGTAATGATACGTGAAGAAGTTGTTCCCTTAAAGACCACGGATTCGCAGCCTTCCATATCATGATGAAGAAGGAATCGGGATTACTCAGGCGATACAACGCCCTGCCACTACGCAACCGTCCGGTGAAAGATGCAAGGATCATCAGCTGCGGAGGCCCATCGTTTGTAGCGTTCGGTACACTGCGTGTTCTGACACACTCATCACTACGGTATGATGTTAGTTCCGTCACATTTCGCAGATTGTACTGTTTTACCACAGAAGGCTCTATTAGACAGAGGTGTAGCAGGAGACAGAGGACTAGGGTAATTTGACAGTTTGAAAGGGCTAGTTTGGGGGGGGGGGGAGGGGGGGAAGCAGGTATGAAGCAGAGATATGAAGATGCATCCACTGATACATGTAGTTATGTGTTCGGAATAGTAATAGTGGTACGTGAGTAATAAAGCTCCACGCCGGATGTTGAGATTTACGCCCGTCAATACAATGAGAAGGGTATGTTCTGCCGTATCTAAAGTGTCTATCACATCACATTTCCTGAACAATGTACTGCATAAAGATATACGAGGGTTGGAACTTAAATAGTGGCAACTATTTATTCTGTACCGATACAAATGCGGTATATGTTTGCACCTGTTACTGTCCTTACAAGTGGTCACCAGCATTATGTAGAACCCATTGCCAGCGATGTGGAAGGTATAGTATAGCGTCATTGACTTTTTTCTGTTGCTGGTGGGAATGAAGCAGTCTACTTCCTGTCGAATCTCTGGAACAGTTCTGAAGCGAATGCCACGAAGTGGTTCCTTCATCTTCGTAATCAAATCAAACTGACATGGAGTTAATTCCGGGGAGTATGGTGGATGGTACAGTACTCCCCAGTTGCATCGATCGAATAGAGTAGCCACAGCTTGCGCTGTATGCGCCCGCGCATTGTCGTGGAAAATGATGTGTGGGTTGCGTAGAAAGTGTTCCCGCTTCTTCACAAAGCTGATCGCATGTGATGCTCAAAACCCGAACAGTAATACTGGCGGTCTGTCGATCTTCGTTGAAGGCTTTACCCAACGTGTCACTGTTATGTACGACAATGCCGATCCTCAGCAAGCCTCTTGAAGACCTTGATGACACTGTCGTGCTTACGTCAGCCGGCACATTCAATCTTAATCCAACTCCGTTGTTCCTGATTCGAAAACACAGTGACACCGTTACTTTAGACTGTTCGTTCATAGGCGAATGAAATGACGTAGATAATTTATTACCGCCAATGAAGTTACGAAGATTGATAGTTCAGTGGTATTTTAGGTGGTTGTGCATTTTTAAATAACTTGTAATTATTTTTATTTGTAATTGTAAAGCATTCTTTGGTGCTCGATAAATTAGCCCAGCAAAAAATATTTGTTCCTTTCATCTTAATTACAGATCCGATGAACACAGATGTCAAATGTTCTTAAGAAATACAAACAGTTGCAGATATCTACGCAGATTTATTCATATTGATAAATAGTGGATACACTAACGGTCATGTAGGACAGTCCGACCGCACTCATAAAGACTCGCCGAATCGTGAAAGATAAAGCCGCTATTCCACATCAGTGCTCATCGGTTCGTCCATTCTCCTACCTCCCTCCCTCCCTCTTGCCCATCCACCGCTCCTCCATTCTTTGAGGACGCGGCACGACAAATCGCTTCCTGCCATCGCTCGGTTTGTCCGTCGCGTCATTCTCATCTTCCGTTCTTCCGCTTTCCATTACGGCTCACTAGGCTTCCGCGAGATTCAAGGTTGTGCGTCTGGCAACCTCGAAACGATACCGCGTCCATTACGGTACACAAGCAATGCAACTTGGAAAATGTTGTTATTCATTCGACGTACGGTGATCGAATACACCAAGGGTCACGTTTACAAGGACGAGACCTATGTGCGTAGATATTACTCTACTATTACGAGACCTTGTTTAAATTTAATTTTCATCGAAAAAATACCACCAGGAGGCTCCATTTTTGGGCATTCATTAACCACAATGGTAGGTATCATCTGCACCCTGTTGTTTGTACCTGACGATTGGTTTTAAAAGGCGCACAAATCTCGTAGTCAAATTGAATGAAAACCGCTTCAGCTTTATAGTACTCGTTTATTGAACCAACTAGTTTCGCGACATTAGAGCTAAATCATCAGGATTTTCTGCATACAAAGAAGAGCAAATGCCAGTAACAACCAATAAACTTAATATTCTCCCAATGTACACACTCAACGGACAACTTGAGCTGCGCCATCGCCACATCTTAGCAAGTTTTGATTGTTTAAATCATAATACATAAGTCGTGTATTCTTCATGTAGGATACCCAAAAAAAGCCTAATTGAGCACTATATAAATTCACAAGAAACTTAATATGGTAATGTATGATGTAACCCATATGCTATCATTTTATACCAGACTAAAACTTGTTTTAAAAAATCCATCTTTTATTACAATGTTTATAAAAAAAGACGCTGCTTGTTTAACGATGTAAAATAGCAATATGAGTGATTTCATTCTATCCTTAAAAATTATTTTTGTGATATGTAAAGACGTAACTCAACCTTCTCTGCTACAATACTTGTTTCAAAGCGCTAACCGCCTCACGCCAAATTTGATTTTCACGCATGCGCATATCTAAAAGCCCCTCTTACACGATTGACGTTCTTGTCTCAGTTGACTACTCGAGCCGAGTGTGTCAACTATAGCGTCTCTGGCGTGTTATTCGCGTACTGAGCCTCGTCTGTTTCGAGTGGTCGTTTTCGTTTAGACGATACCACCAACATTGTAGAGCTATCTCCTGCGTAGTTTCGAATCTGAATTACGAAGTGACGTTATAGGGGACTTTTTACACGAAAGAAGGAAATGATATTGAGTTTACTGATGACTAAAGGGTTATAAGTATTTGCTATTCGCGTCTATTATCATCTATATCTATCTACATGTGATACTCTGCAAATCACATTTAAGTGCCTGGCAGAGAGTTCATCCAAAAACCATTACTATTTATCTCCCATTCTCGAATAGCGCACGGGAGAAAGAACACCTGGATCTCTCCGAGTTCTGATTTCTCGTATTTCTCGTATCGATGATCATTTCTACCTATGTAAGTGGGAGTCAACAATATATTTTCGTATTTCGAGGAGAAAGTTGGCGATTGGAGTTTCATAAGTAGCCCACGCCGCAGCGATAAGCACCGTTGTTGTAATGTTTGCCATCCCAGATCCTGTATCATTTCCGTAACGCTGTGTCCCTTGTACCGCGACAGTTCGAAACGAGCTGCCCTTCTTTTGACTCTTTCGATGTCCTCCGTCAAACCCACCTGATAAGGGTCCCACACTGGGCAACAATACTCAAAAAATGGACGGACAAGCGTAGTGTATGCAGTTTCTTTAGTGGTTCTCTAGCATCTTTTAAGGGTTCTGCCAATAAAAAGTAGTCTCTGGTTCGCTTTACCCACGATATTATCTAAATGTTCCTTACACTTTAAGTCTGAAGTAATAGTAATTCCTAGGTATTTTGTGGAGTTTACGGCCTTCACTTTTGATTGATTTATCTTGTAAACAAAGTTTAAAGGATTTCTTTTCATACTCATGTGGACGACTTCACACTTCTCATTATTTAGTGTCAATTGCCAATTTTCACACCATAGTGATATCGTATTCAGATCGTTCTGCAGTTGGTTTTTATCTTCACATGATTTTACTAGACAGTAAATGACGACGTCATCTGCAAACAACTTAAGAGAGCTACATAGATTTTGCCCTAAATCGTTTATGTAAATAAGGAACAGCAGAGAACCAATAACACTACCTTGTGGAACGCCCGATATCACCTTTGTTTTCGTCGACGCCTTACCATCGATTACTACGAACTGTGTCCTCTTTGACAGGAAATCCCCTATCCAATCGCAAATTTGGGGCGATATACCATAACCACGCAATTTGATTAAAAGCGTTTGTGAGGTACGGTGTCAAAAGCCTTCTGGAAATCAAGAAATACGGAATCGATTTGCCAACCCTTCCCTTGAATAAAGAGCTAGCTAGATGAACGATATTTTCTAAATCCGTGTTGACCTTGGGTCAATAGATCATTCTGTTCGAGATAATTCATAATATTTGAATACAGGATATGTTCCAAAACCCTGCTGCAAATTGTCAATGAAATAGGGCTGTAGTTCAATGGGTTACTCTGCTGCCTTTCTTGCATATAGGTCTGATCTGTGCAACTGTCGAATGTTTTGGTACAGATCCTTCTATGGGAGAGCGGTTGTATATGGCTGTTAAGCAAGGAGCTATCGCTTCAGCATAATCAGATAGAAATCTAATGGGTATACAGTCCGGACTTGTTCTTGTTAAGTGATTTTAGTTGCTTCACTACTCCGATGATATATATCTCTACGTTACTCATTGCGGTCTCTGTTCGTAATTCGAAATCTGTCAAGTTCTATACTCTATTTATGACCTAAAAATAAAAAAGTATCTTCGAAAAATTTCAAAACTTATAAATTTATTAGCTAGAGAAAATTTATACTTGCAGCCTATAAAACAATTCAGAAAATTAAGTAAAAAGCACCTGTTTAGTTTTCGTATCTTGCTTCAAATCAAATGTTTGTACAGCTTATCGGATTTAACTACGGGGTCATCAGTCCCTAAACTTACAAACTACTTATGAACTAGCTAACACTAAGGACGGCACTAATATTCATGCCCGAGGGGGGATTCGAACCCCCGACCGTAGTGGCCGTGCAGACCGTGACTGGCGCGCCGCAGTCCCCCCTGCCACCGCGGCCGGCAGATCTCGTTTTCTTGCTAACGGTCAAATTACGTCGAAAATAATTTTCTCTTCTAATAAATCTGAGTCTTTCAGTGTTGAAATAATTTTCAGTAAAACACGTTTATGTATTTACGTTCATGTTTATGAATAGTGCAGCTTTTTTCCATGTAAAACAACAATACAGATATTCGTTCTCTTTTGTTGGAGAACGTTAGTAGGAAAAGAATTTTACCCTCTGTTGAAACGTTTCCGGTGTGATAAACACACACACACACACACACACACACACACACACACACACACAAACAAACAGAAAATAGTTGAAGAAGATGCGAAAGCATTTCTCTAAAATGAATGCACTCGACCAGAATGGGTTAACTTCCGATGTTCGTTGCTTCTGCGCATGCGCATTCAGCAGCACACTCAGATATTAAGAACTCCGCACTCGGCACAATCTATTGATCATTGACGTCATAGACGCACTGGCGATGCGGTTAGTGGCTGATTTACACGCAGCCACGAAAGGCGCTCGAACTTCGAGCAGTAGATTTTCAGCAGAAAGTCGCTCTGTCACGAGCACCACACAGTTAACGACGGATGGTCCCAGAGCAACGCCACCGGTACGTATGCTTAATTTTATCATATTTAACATTTCCACAGTGTTTCAGTTCCAGCAATCCAGTTTATTTAACATTTTTTGAAACAGGTCCTGCGGTATGGTTTTAACACAAACTGACAGAGAATGTTTGGTCGTCAAGAGACACCGAGAAAAATATGAAATAATTTGTGAGTACTTTCCACCTACAGTTTTCTTACCTTTAGCACAATGCGAATTACCATAATATAATTGTTATTGGCATTTGTTCTTCTTTGTACACAGATAACCCTGATAATCTGAATCAAAGGCCACTAAACCAGTTGGTTCAATAATCGAGTACCATACACCTGTAGCGTTTTCCATTCAATATGTATCAAGTGTACTCCTGCGGATGCCCACAATACACAATATGTTGCATTCGTAAAAAGTATTACTATAACTAGGATTGCGACGTCATTAAACCAGTTTTGAGACTTAGCATTTATCATTTTCTTCATTTACAGTCAGTAGTTGATCTTGAAGAAAATATTGATAAATTATGAAAGATCTTGTTATTTACTACTAACATCTGTTCAAATAACATTGCAGTTTTAAGGATCAACGTGCAGCACAAAGAAAGACAGTTGGTCTTATATTACTCTGTAATTTACAAAAGTGCTACATTCATTCCTGAATGGCTTCATAACGTCTCTTCTTTCTTTGTTTAGTTTGAGTCATCAGTCCGTTATCTGATTTGATGCACCGACCATGAATACATCTACTGATCCAACCTCTTTATTTTCACAACGTACGACGTGGGGAGTAGTATCAGTGGCGTCTCAATTTAGAACAAAAATGTAATATTACAAAGCATAAAAAGAACACACCGGTCAGGAAGCTAACGATGAGAAAATGAGTTATTCACACGAAAAGAATTGCCTTTTCTTCCTTCCTGATATTGTTTAGGGTGTAGATTAACGGTCTATTTGAATTTAACAACTAGAAGATGATGTAAAAAATATCTGTATTGTTGAAGAGCGAAAATTTTCTTTTTCGATAAAGAGTTTCGGCTTAAAAGTAATCAATCGTCCGATCACAACATTTTAAAATGTTAGATTACAGACAGCACGGTAAAATGATTTGGTCTGAAGATAGCGCACTTTTAAGCCGAAAATACACAACAAAAGAATATAACAATATTATTCTTGACCATAAAATGTTTGGATAAAAAATTTTTCTTAGCTAAACATTTTCATTATAATTGCTAGAATCGTTTGAAAACACTGAGCCCTTACACTTATTTGCAGGTGTAATGATGTCACTGTCATTGAAATTGCCCTCAGAGTGACTAAACATTCATTTATACCGTATCTCAGATACGTTCGTGTCTTCGGTTTCTTCCTTTCTTTTTTTTTTAATGTACCTCGATAAGCAGGGAGAACTGCAAGATGAAATTTAAACTTAAAAGATCAAGACATTTCTCTTTTCTTTACTGGCGAAGGCCGCGATAGTTATCGATCGCCGTTGACAACGACGTCTCCTGCAATTTATTATAACAAATAACACTAAAAATGTTTTAGAGGGGTAGTTAATGTTGTGGATGTTCGCTGTATCCTGACTGACTTTTGCGTTTTCAGTTCTAAGTCTGAAAGGGTACATTTTGTATGTGTGTGTATTCAGTGATGCATGGCAGACGAGTTCGCGCGACTAAACAGTGACGTCTTGCCGCGGTGGAGTAGCCGAGCGGTCTAAAGCGTCTCGCTGCGGAGCGCGCGGTTGCTTGCCGTGGAGGTTCGAGTCCTCCCTGGGGCATGGGTGTGTGTGTTTTCCTTAGGTTAGTTTACCTAGGTTTAAGTAGTTTGTAAGCTACGGACTGATGACCACGCAGTTTGGTCCGATAGATTTACAAACATTTGAACATTTGAATTTAGTGACGTCTTCTTTCGGATGAATAAATAAACATTTTATTGCGTTGTAATCAAGCACCGACGCCGTTATTAATTGATCCACAGTCTCTAACATGTTCACAGAACCTAAGAAACTGTCTGCTTAGGAGGAGGGCTCTTATAAATACCTAACGTCTATATTAAAATAAAATAAAGATGGCCCAGGACATCTCAGGAAAAGCCCCACCGCCTTGCCGATATTGAAACTTCTTGGCAATTATAACCGTGTCCTTGACCGGTATTCGATTCGGGAACTTTGCCTTTCGCGGGCAAGCACTCCACCGACTGACATACCTTAGCACGCCTCATGGCCATCCTCACAGCTTTACTTCCACCATTACTTCGCATCCTACCTTCCAAACTTCACAGAAGTTATCCTGCATAACTAACGGGGCTAAGACTCCCGGAAGAAAGAATATTCTGGAGACTTTACATAGCCACAGTCTATCGGATCTTTTTAAAATCAAATACGCACTATGCAGCGGATCTTCTGAAAACCCAAAGTTTTAAAATATACCACACAAAGTTGCAACAACAGACAACGTGTTGAAAACATGAATTACCCCGAATTAGTCAAATGTTCAAAATGTTTGTTAAGCTTATGGGACTTAACTGCGGGGACATCAGTCCCTAAACTTACAAACCGCTTATAAACTAACTTATACTAAAGACAACACAAACATCCATGCCCGAGGGAGGATTCTAACCTCCGAATTAGTCCGCAACGGATTCCGTGATACACCAGTAAGCTCGGAATATTTCGACAGTTTATTAAGTTCGTGTACTGAAAGAATTACTTGTGACAGATAAGTGACTCCGAAACGTATTGTTTTCTATTTATATTTATTCTAAATGGCGATAGCGATGTTGTTCGTCACACTGCCGTGTCACGACAGCTGCGGACACTAGCGCTAGAGATAAGAAGCCACTGTTATCCGATACAACCGACTTTCACGGACTTCCATACCGGCTTACAGCCACAAATATTCATAAACTGATACATAATGTGTTAGAAGCAGAGAATACACGACTGTAGTTCGGAAAGTAAGTTACGTTTGACCAAAATACGATGAGTATGTCAATCTTTGAAAGGTCGCTGTTTAGAGTTAGCCGGCCGCGGTGGCCGAGGGGACTGCGGCGCGTCAGTCACGGTCTTCACTGCACGGCCACTACGGTCGGGGGTTCGAATCCCCACTCGGGCATGGATATTTGTGCCGTCCTTAGTGTTAGGTAGTTCATAAGTAGGTTTAAGTTTAGGAACTGATGACCTCATAGTTAAGTCCCATAAGCTATACAAATATTTGATTATTTGGATTTTGTTTAATCACACCCGCTTGGAAACCCGAAAACACTTCACCTTCTGTGTAAGTCAGGATAGCATACTCCACAGCCAAAAAGAATCAGAGTTCAGATAAAATATATTAGTATTTTCCATCTACTCCCGTAATTTCAGAGACATTAATCTCATCATAGGACGTTGTCGATTGTGTTGTCAACTATGCTGCAACATCTTGTTTTACCTCTTCAAGTTTGCTAAAGCGGTTACCACGAAAAAATACATTCGATGCCGAAAAGGATAAAAATTGCTTAGAGAGAGGTCACTGAAAGAATGATTCAAGAAAGGTCGAAGAAGAACCTGTGACGTAGTTGTTTTGTTGTATTCGCTGTGGACGCCCATTTAAATTGTCGGGCCAATCTTTTCACCACTGAAGCACTCGCTGCATTCTTCTGCGAACCACGCAGATTTGTCGATGAATGTCACTTGGTTTTCCTTGCCGTTTAGGAAACGAATCATAAATTTCAATGCACACGCTGCTGGTTTTGCGATCAACGACGTGTAGCGTCCAGCGGATTCAGCCACGTCTTGTTAGGTAAATTATAAAAAGCAACCTCACAAATTCTAGAAGAACAGTGTGCCCGGAATCAACAGGTCCTAAAGAAGCAGACCAGTACAAGAGACAGGCTATTAGGCATAAGGTTAACCCTAGAGGTCTGCCTGGGATCGTACGTGACCCCAAGTATTTTTACTATGGATGAAATAGTATTCCCTTACTTTGTAAAATTTTAGAACTTCATGAATTTTGCCGTACAGGATTTCAGTTTATTACACAAAAAAATTACAGCGATTGATGACAAACTTATCTCAGAATTTAACAAAAACTATTGTGGGGGTCAAATATGATCTCAGAGAGATTATATGTAACATTCATAGAATTAATAGATTATCAAATATCACTCTTTTCCTTAGGTATTTTAGTTTCGTAACACTCAATTCAGCTGTTATTCAGAGCTAGAAAAGAAAACTAGACGTAGTGTGTATTACAACTCAACAAAATCAGTTGTTGATACGCTTGATGAAATAAGCTCAGACTACACTCTGAAAAAGGGTACATAACATTGGCCATTAGCAATATTTTATTATCTTGGCGATCGACCTGCTCTCGCAGACACTTCTGTGTTGTTTTGAAAACGCAGAGACGTATTTTCTAATGAAGTTGGCTAAAGAAATGGCAAAGCTGCAAGTGGGACGTCGTTTGAGTCTACCACAAGCAAGGAACAAGGAAAGTATCGTATCAATCGGTGTGGATTTAATGATATGATAGACAATAAACATCAATCTCAAACATCCTACAATCAGAATAGAAAGCGAGGCAGGTGCTCCATTGACCCCGATCAAAGGAAACAAAATACAGTTTAAACTGCAAAAAGTTTAACAAATTTGTTTGCAAGGAAATTCTGAAATATGTATACATGTATACATGAACAAATACTGACCTGAATTCGTCACAAGCGATAAACAGACACGTAAAACTGCCTTTAACTTAAGCAAATTGAATGTTTACCTTTCTCTAAAAAAAAATGTTCAAATGTTTGTACAACTTATGGGACTTAACTACGGGGTCATCAGTCCCTAAGCTTACAAACTACTTATGAACTAGCTAAGATTAAAGACGGCACAAATATCCGTGCCCGAGGGGGGATTCGAACCCCCGACCGTAGTGGCCGTGCTGACCGTGACTGGAGCGCCTCAGTCACCTCGGCCACCACGGCCGGCTACCTTTCTCTGAACCCCGTTGCTCAAACCTGAGCAACACTCACGCTTTGCATGCGACATATACGGTAATAAATACCCACTAGGAACGATAGCAGCCGGCCGCGGTGGCCGAGGGGACTGAGACTCTCCAGTCACGGTCTGCACGGCCACTAAGGTCGGGGGTTCGAATCCTCCCTCGGCCATGTATATTTGTGCCGTCCTTAGTGTTAGCTAGTTCGTAAGTAGTTTGTAAGTTTAGGGACTGATGATCCTGTAGTTAAGTCCCATAAGCTATACAAACATTTGAACATTTAAGCGATAGCAACGAATTACAGTTGCATAGAGTAGCTGACGTACGAGTCACATCACTCCTTTCGTCAATCAAGGAAAGCCCTGGCGCCATTTGTTCGGTGCTCTAACCATTGAGAATAGCCGGTCTGCCGCGGTGAAGTTGCCGAGAGCTCTAAGGCGCTTTGTTATGAAGCGCGCGGTTTCTCGCCGCCGGTGTTCGAGTCCTCCCTCGGGCACGGATGTGTGTATGTGTATGTGTGTGTGTGTGTGTGTGTGTGTGTTGTCGTTAGCATAAGTTATAACTGGCGTCATATAAGAAGGCACTTCCGCGCATAGAGGCGAAGCGATAGGGGAGGAGAGGTGCTACGGCCGATCGCCAACATTTGCGGCTGCGGAAGAAATATTGTGCAACTCGCAGCGAGCCATGCGCCTGCAGAATGATCACGCGGTACGCGGTAATGAAGGAGAATGCGCAGAACGGCTAAAAACTGGGCCGCCTTCGGAGGTGACGCCGACTATAGTTTAAGTAGTTCGTAAGCCTAGGGACTGGTAAGCGCAGGAGTTAAGTCACTTAGGTTTAAAAACATTTCAACATTTGAATAACCGGTCTGAGATTTGTCCCTGTGGAAAGTGAAGTGGTATAATTGATGAATCATTTAAATTTTTATTTTTCTCTGCAGTATGTTTAGCTATATTTAAATTAAACATGCTTTAAATCGGTTCAGTTTTCAGTTGGAAGAATCGAATGAAAAATATTAAAACTAATTGCAAATGAAGGCTGGCATAACCGTTGTCAATGGCAATATATTTTTTCCGTTAGTTGGACCGCATCGTCAATGTATCAAGATCCACCGACGTTTCGGCCACTGTTGCAAGCAACCTTCTTTTTGAAACTAAAATTACTTATTAGAAGACAGATGTGAAGAATTTAGCACTACAGGGGCGCTATTCTTCAAATAAGGAAAGCAAGATATGCAATAATGACATGGTTCCTTTCAGAGATAAGAGGCTAACGACGAGATGGATAGAAAATATGAAAGGGGGCAAAAGATTTACGACCATGATTAGTTACTTTCGCCCAAGTCACTCCAAAGATAAATTTATGTACAATAGAAACGAAAAGATTTGTCTTTACGCCAAAGCAGTCTGAGCTGTCATTAATTTTCCACAATAACTCCTGATAATGAATAAAATCTCATGACCAACGGACATAGAGCTAGCTTTCGACAATTTAGAAGAATATATTCCTATGAAGTAATCAGTGGCCCACGGTAAGAGTGTAATTGATATTTATAATTACACTGCATATGTTCTCCGGAACAACATTATTTCTCACTTTTTGGTCATTTTGAGCTATGTATGTAGTATTGTTGCACTTCATTTCTAATATAGATTGCAACTATTTTCACACGAGCATGATATCTCAAAATGTTCAAATGTCTGTAAATCTATCGGACCAAACTGCGTGCTCATCAGTCCGTAGCTTACAAACTATTTAAACCTAGGTGAACTAACCGGCCGACAAACACACACACCCATGCCCCAGGGAGGAGTCGAACCTACACGGCGAGAAAACGCGCGCTCCGCAACGAGACGCTTTAGACCGGTTGGCTACTCCATCGCGGCATGATATCACTTGAGTGTTTTCACGAACGTTCAAAAGTAAGATTTTCTGGAATAAGGCTGTGTATCTTAACAAGATGACCGATGTCTGATGTGTTAACGTGTCTCTTAGTGCCTTAAACGCAAGAAACAAAATTAGGATACGCAGAATAAACCAAGATTAGTTTTTAACAAATCTGAAAAAGAGGGTGCTGAACGCTGGAAAACATTATACGAAAGCAAAAGGCCGATACAAAATTGCCATCAGACAATGTGATGAAATTATTCATTTTTGTTAAAGTAATAATTCTGTGTCTTAATGTTTTCAGTACTGTATTACTAAAATTTCTATTTTTATAAATGTTAAATATGATACAAATGTTTTGTAACTTTATATTGTTCCACGGAAAGCAAGTGTTTTTACCTTAAAGAATCTTAAATAAGTAAATGGGTGTGAATTCACATAATTCACAATGTCTCAATGCTGGTTAATTTTTTATTTGCGTATAAGCAATTGCATCAGAAAACAGGCTTGAAATGCTTTCAAATGAACACTTGTCGTTCATTTCGAACGTATTATTTAAAAAGAATTCGGACAGAGTGAAGTGCGGGGTAATCAGACCCTAAACGTACAAACTACTTATGTACTAGTTTATGCTAAACACGGCACAAACATCCATGCCCGAGGAGGGATTCAAACCCCCGACGGGGGACGACCTCGCGCATCGTAGCATAGCGCCTCAATGCGCTCGGCCGTTCCGCCGCGGCGTTCGGAGAAATGTTTTTATTAGTTAGAAGTAATTTTTAACACTAGCTACAATCATTGCTGCACAACGAAGTTAGTCAGCGATAAGAATAGTTAAACATTATACAGCTTCATGTCTGTTGTCAAAAATGATAATAATGCTAGCCGTGTAGCGTACTACCTGGAAGAATGTTTCAATTACGTTTCATATATGAAGCCATCTGAATGGCAGTATTAATTGTTTTGACAAATCTGTTATGTAAGTTACTTTTAACAAAGATAATTTTTATAATATTTTAGATGTCACAGTACATATTGTTCCTATATCATGTTAATAACGCAATGTATGAGTTCTTTGATGATCGGTGTTAACTGGTTCTAAAGCGAAATATAACCAGTATTGAAGTTACCTGGCGTTTAATTTATGTCACAAATATAATCCCAAATAATTGTTTCTTTAGTGAGTTTGGTTAGAACAATTACGATGCCTCATATAATGGTTTAATAATTGTTTGAACAAGGTGAAGACGTTTCTTGTTTTACTGTTCTTTTTTCAGTGTAACCGTATTTACTTTTGTGCATTGAGACAAATCAACGATATTAGAGCGCAAAAATTAAAATTTTTCGTCTAAAGCATTAAAACTGGTGCGTCTTAATCAAGGGACGGCCGCTAACTTGACTGATTGTTGTTAGCTACGTTTGATAAAAACTTATAACGATATCGAAATTTTTGAAGTTTCCTCGAGTAAGTGCTGTGACGTGCGTTTTCGTCGGCTGCGGTGGAGTGGCGAAGCGATCTATGGCACCTTGCTTCGGAAAATGCAATTGCTCGCCGTCAGATGTTAGAGTCCTCCCTCGGGCATGTGTGTGTGTGTGTGTGTGTGTGTGTGTGTGTGTGTGTGTGTGTTGTCCTTGGGCGGCCGCGGTGACCGAGGGGACTGCGGCGTGTCAGACATAGTCTGCACGGCCGCTATGGTCGGGGGTTCGAATCCCCCACCCTCGGGCATGGATGTTTGTGTCGTCTTTATTATAAGGTAGATCATAAGTAGTTTGTAAGTTTAGGGACTGATGACCCCACAGTTAAGTCCCTTAAGCTTAACAAACATTTGAACATTTGTGTTATCCTTAGTGTACGTTAGTGTAAGAGGACTAGAGACTAGGGACTAGCGGAGCAGTTTGGTCCAATAGGTTTACAGACATTTGAACATTTGAATTTGATTTTCTCCACGATAACACGAACACCAGAAGTACATTTAAAGTTACGGAATTCGCGTGGATCCTACCCACCGGAGAAAGTAAAGAAGAATAGGAGGCACACGACATCTTCCTTCCTTCTGCACTTGACGTGTAAACTAAATGACCAGTCGAGACAGTCGAGAGTCAGTACGGGAACGACACACCAGGAGGCACTACAGTAGTCCGTCACTAGTAGTCAATCGGTTGACGGAAGTCAATGGACTGAAGGAAGTCTATCGCGCCAACGCAGCGGCTCACCTCGGCCCAGCCGTGCACCTCCGCTGCCCGTCGCGAGAGAAGCCTTCTCCGCCTCCGTCTCCGTCCCGCGAGACTGCCCGGAAGCCACTGGCCGGCTGCGTCTGGGGCTGCGGCTGCGGCTGCGGCTGCGGCCGCTTCCCGGCTGACTGGCAGCCGCGGCCGAGGCCGCCTCGCAGATAATCCGGGGCGATCGCTGACGTCACCGCGGTGACGCGTTGCTGATGGCTTCCGTCTGCCGTCGCCCTGACACGGCGGGCCACGCGAAACGTAAACGTGGCCCAACGAACGCCAACCATTACCGCCGCTTATGTATCGCGACCAGATGTCGAATTGCCTACCCGCTCGGTTAGCCGTGCGGTCTAAAGCCGTCGGCACACGGAGCGAGTATCTGAACGGGTGTGGCCAACCAACACCACCTAGTGAGAAGGCCGCGGCGCTTTCGTGTTACGTCGTGTAGTGTAGGCATCGTTCGCTTAGCTGACTGGCTGCACGCTACGACATAGTGGACCGTGCCCCAGCGGCCACCTAGTCACCTACGCGAACGATGTCTTCTCCGTGTGACGTCACACGAAAGCGCAACGGCCTTCTCTCTACGTGGTGTTGGGCCAACGTGCCGAGTTTATGACGTCACAACGTCGAGGCCGTGGCCGGCGAGAAAGACAGGCCTCAGCGCACACATCATTCCACGTAATCGAGGTAGTTCCGAGCCGGCGCGATCGCTAGCCGGTTGGCCGGCAAGCCTCCACAATCTCATAAGCGGCCGATTGCGAACAGCAGAAAAATTGAAGAGCGCCTCGGCGTCCATTGTAGTGGCAAAATTCCGCGCGGACTGTGCGTAAGACTCTTGATTATAGAGTATTCATTTGAGTGAAGTCGCGAAAACAATGTCTAATATGTAACTACAAATCAGCTTCAGACTCCTTGAATACACAGCAACTATCGGTTGTGTGTAAATTTATTATAGATTTATTATAGATTAATTATAGCATTTCCTCTTCCTAACGAAACCGAACTACAACATGTAGTTTTTTTCTCTTGTTCTAAGTGCAGCATATGATCGGAATTTACCGTCAGACACGATTTTTTGACACTTTCTCAATATATTCTACGTTTGTGAAACTTTTGTACAAACATTAATTTCGGAAGAGTTTCACAATTTACGTCTTTGCTTTAGTGCTGTATTCTCTAATATTTAGATATTCCATAGCATCAAAAAATCAAACAGGGCTGCCTGAAACAGCTAATGTTAAAAATCGATTGTGAAAGTGAAATATGCCATCAGATATATAACTAAAAATAGCTTCTTACGTTGTGAATACACCAATCAGCCACTACCAAATTCTTTTAAGGACACGATGTATGCCATTAGATTTTCTTAACTAAGGCATCTAACATTAGCATTAGGGTATCTGGCAAGAAAATTAGCATTTCAATGCTGTAAGCCAAATACCATATAGCAGAATGAACTGCTCAAAAGTCAGCAACTATCGTCTCAGGGTTCAACTTCACAATGTGCATCCAGTGTGGCTATGTGCCGTTCATATATGGAACTATATAAAGTTCTGCAAACCCCTTTCAGTTGTTATAACTATATGTAAAGCAGATTACCTTTAAATTCTGCATTCCAAGTTGCTAATTTTCATTTCATAAACAAAAATTCGAGCTGCGGTGAGGCAACTAATTTCGTGACTCCAATAGTTATTTTACACAATCAAAAAAGGAATTTTTTTAACTTCCTGTCCATCAGTACTGCCTAAAGTAGCTCGTTTTTAAGAGCTACCAGTATTGTAAAAGCCTGTTATTTAGTTCATTCAATCCTATACTGTCTTGAGTAACAGTCTGTAAAGCAAGAGTAACTATCTCTGAACACAAGTAGTAGGGCTACTTGTATTCCTGAGAAATATAAATGGGAATATAGTATTCGATCTTTTTATTCCTTTCTTAAATTGATTTATGTATTCAAACGCTGAGAAACTCTTCACCATCGTGCTTCATGTACACTGCGATAGTCAGACAATACAGACGTGACTATCAATTGTGTATATATCCCGCAGTAGCTAATTAATACACGATTTACCTGCTGACAACACTCGTATTTATCTGACGCTTGCCACTACCATGGCGGCCGGGCGAAGGTTCAAATTATCCCGCGACAACAGCGCCGTCAGGGAGTCTAGTTATTGTTACAAGGTCTTTGTTGGCCGGCCGCTGGGGCACACCCCACTGCCTAATAGCGGGCGGCCACTAAGTTAGCGATCGCTCCGGATCGGAACTACCTTGCTTAGTGGCATGACGTCTGCGCTGGGGCCTGTATTTCCCGTTGGCCGCGGTACAGGTATTCTCAACGTGTCGGCCAGCCATTCTCAAAGTGTGTCTGAACGATCAGCAATAAGGCGGGAGAATGCCACCGACGTCACACCATGTGGCTATCCTGGGAGGGGGACAGTTCTTTTCCGTAGAGAGATGAAGACGCCATATTGGCCGTCATATCTCATGGGTTTTATGTTTATAACTTAGGTCTTATGAGTGAATGACATTTCAAAGCAAGTAAAAGTAACTGACAAGGAAAGTTCTTGGGCTCTAACAAACACATATACACCAAAATCGTATGAGAGATAATGTAAAGATCCCTCATTGCACTAGTGATACTCCCGCATCTGCAAAACTCTGCAGTCGTCCGTTAGAGCCTCTGCGTGTGCCATGCCGCATTGTCCTTTCACCTGTCGGTTCGCCAGTAGGGACGGTGCAGTGTGCCTCCGAAGTTGCGTTTTGTGATGTTATTTATATGGTGCAGCGTCAGATGGGGCAGCGATTGCTAATCAATCCTGCTAATGTATTGCGATTAAATGAAATGAATCGCAATTTGCCATGTATTCGGCTTTAGATGGAATACCAAACAGCGGCGAATGAAAATTTGTGCCCGGCCGGGACTCGAACCCGGGATCTCCTGCTTACTAGCAGACGCGTTGACCACTCCGCCACCGAGGACACAGTGAACAGACCGACTGCAGAGGACTCATCCCTGCACGTCTCCCGCCACACACAAATCTCCGTTAGTCACACTGTCTCTTTCCTATACCACAGCCGGGTTCGTCATATATATATATATATATATATATATATATATATATATATATATAAGTATTGCGATTAGCTGAGATGAAGTTAAGAAGAACCCTTCTTCGTGATGATGGTATTAGTGTAGAAGATGAATCATTTGCATGCTTTTTCGTATCTGTTATGGTACAAAAATATGAACATAAGTTAGATACTGTTGTTACAAACTCATAATAATAATAGGGATGATAATGACGAATAACGGTAGTGCTACGGTAAGTGCGGGAAGAGGCGATGGAAGCAGTGGCAGTGAATACCAATAGTCTTTCGGGAAGAAGGTTAAAGTTGCAACTGCCATCACGGCTTTTTATGACAATTCGCTAGAGAACATGTACTATGATTATTGCCTAAGTTATAGTTAAGATATCTGCATTACGTTTGGCGTCTACAATTATATCTACAGTGCTATCTAGAGCATGGTTGCAGAGCTTCGCAGAAAACCGACACCCACCAGCACATTGAGGTGTACGTAGAGATCCTGTAACCAAACGTTCATACAGATATGTTTGTTCGACCTCAGGTACTTTCCTTGTGAGTAGAGAATCTCTCGAAAACCGATCATTAGAGGTACTAGGTGTTGGAATAAATGACTGGAAACACGTTATATGTAGTTAAAAATTTTCGTAAAGTTCTTTCAATACATCATTTGTTGTAATTAGAACAACCATTCATATCTACCAGTAATGTATATAACAAGTCTAATACTTTCGTTGACGATACGCAGATACGCTAGCGGTCGTAGCGTCGGCATTGAAGTCATGGACTCTGAAATGAAAGGTCGCCCGCAGCGCGCGTTTAAGGCTCGTCGGGAGCAAATACTGTTTTCTTCTTATGTTCGGGTTTTATGATGGACTCAAAGACTTTGCTATAAATTTCGCAGAAGTATGCTGTATAATACTCGATGCTAAATAAACATAAATGCGCATCCTCTGAGGAGTATTTGTTGGATTCGTTTTATGAACAGTACATTTTGCACATTACTTAGAGTAAAATACGAACTTTATTGTTCCACGTATTGCATTTTACACGTTCTTAACCTGCTTCTAATGAATATTAACACTGACTGTGGAAGAATGACGTTTAAGTTGTACTAAAAAGCGAGACTCTTACAATAATGTTTCCCTCATGTGAAGCGCTTTTCTAATTTTATATCGCACAGATTGTCATTATAAACTTTTATAATTCACTGCACTTATTGACATAACATGCACTTTTATAAGAATCTTATGTTCATAGATACTTTGTTGTTAGTTATGTAGTAGGCCTATATCACAGAACATAAAGAACATACGCACAAGCGCAGAAATAAGCGATGTAATAGTGATTGCAGAATCTGATGCCGCCGACAACTGTTTCTGAGCGGCGGTCGCATGTAGCTCGTTGAGGCACACGTCTCGTATGCACAAGTCGCGCCGTCTCCGAGCGTTGGTCTCAGCACGTTGAACACACACGCTCCGTCTGCCGACGGATTAACGCACACTGCTTTCCGAGACGGGGAGGCATACCGGATCCGGTTTCCAATCCGCCCGGCGGATTAACGAATGGGGTCGGAATGCCAGCCAGACTGGATGTGGTTTAAGCGGTTTTCCACATCCCCCAAATCCCGCCTCAGTTACACAATTCGCAATAATTTCGTATCACTTTACACTTTGACACCTATAACACTATACACAGGCATTTGGGGTACACATTTCCTCCTGGAAGTCATGGGGTGGCGACAGGGAATCCGTCCATCCTATAAATATTAACACACGGAAAATCCGAACAAGGCCGACCCTGCATGTGCGAGAACATGGCCAAAAAGAAAGAAAGAGATGTCGAAGTTATCTGTTACAAGAGCAACGAAAGTGGACAGGTCCGATCGCTTATGTTCCGCATTAAAGTTTTGTTCCTGTCTTATGCCTCCTTCCGACGAAATTGTGATTTCCAATCTATAGATTGCTATGGATGTTCGATAGACAGAATCTCATCGTCAGACAACGTAGTCAGATGGTGAAGGGAAAGATCAACCAAAGCAACTGTACCATTCGCAAATTGGCGGGACCAACTTGGGGAGGTTACCCGGATGTCCCTTGAACAACCGCTCTGACTCTACGTTTCGGTGCAGATGAATATTCATCTCCAATGTGAGAACTCTTTACATGCTCAGCGAGTGGATGTTACACTAAATCAGTCAGTGTGTATCGCCACTTTTTGTCTCCGACCTTCACCAGTTCATAAGAGTTACGCACTGGCTGGGATATCGCATCCACACACAAGGCACAGAATCGCAGGAGATAAGGAGAGGGCGAAATAGACCATGGACATTTAAGACCCAACGTACGACCACCCAATTACTGCTCCACGGCCGAAGTGAGTTATGGAAAGAGTCTGTTCCAATAAATACAATGAAATACAACTAGAGCTCTAATGTTAATTTGATTTGTATTAACAACCAGTTTCGGTGGCCATGCCATCTTCCGAACCTACATTTAAAAGAACAAAACTGTATGAGCTATACTAGAAGGTTTATTATTTACTGTAGTGGGGGATATTGTTTTACTAGCACCGAGATCGATAAATTAATCTTTCTCTTTTATCAAATTAAATTGCTGAGAAATTGGCCTATTTATCGTCTGAACCGACAAGCGGTTATATGCTATCTAGCTGCGTAACGTAAGACTTTTTAGGCATTGAATGAAGGAGGGAATTTATTGGACATTTGATTAGCTACTTGCCTATCTTATTAACGCTCCCCTCTATAAAGATAAGAAAATACACTTGAGCTTAAGAAGAGTGATAAAAGGCTGGCTGAAATGAAATACTGTATGCCACTAAATTATTTTACTTTCATAATAAACTGCACAAGGATGACAGAAAACAATTACACCGCAGAATGCTTGAAACTCAGCGAAAGGCGAAGCTAGGGGCCGGGGGGGGGGGGGGGGTTACGAATAATCCTGCTGCTTCGAATACTGACACAAGGATACCCGACCGTACGTTAACAACTTCTGCCAACTCGTGACCGTGGGCTCCGTGAACGACAGACAATGAATTCGTGGCTGAATTGCTGCAATGCATTACCAATACGTAGACGACGGATAATAAGGTGCGTCGAGATAGTGTTGAACACAAGAGAGGCGTCATGTTGGCGCTGAAAAGAACCCGCCGCGAAAACAGAAATAACTCCGGTGCACATCCAGAAGGGACGCTGCTGTATTGACGTCAATAAACCCACGAGTCCCGGTTGATCTCGTTGTGAAATTAAGGCCTCGCAATCCTGTCGTACACCACTAGACCAGTTCGTACGCCTGAGCAGTTATGCTCTAAGGATGCAACGAATGTCTCAAGGCGCGCGTTAGACACAGAAAAACTGCTTGGCGTGACGGAAACGTATTCGTCAAATAAAACTGAGTCGCCGGTGCGTTTCCAGGGCTCAAGACAGGCTCGTTTGAATCTAAGAACGTTTCACTAACTAGCACCCAAACCAAACAGAGATACCAGGCGGTGTTTTTTCAAAAATGTTTGTTAAGCTTAAGGGACTTAACTGCGGGGTCATCAGTCCCTAAACTTTCAAACTTTTTATGAACTACATTACACTAAAGACGACACAAACATCGATGCCCTAGGGTGGGTGGGGGGGATTCGAACTCCTGAACGTAGCGGCCGGTGCTTTTTCACAAATTAAATAAAGTTCCTAAGACTTCCACACTACGTGGAGCTCTCCTAGATGCAACTGCGCGCAACCACGGTCGGTGGCGTTCTCTGACACAATTGGACTCTTTCACTTCCCGTGTTGAACACCACGGTCGGTGGCGTTCTCTGACACAATTGGACTCTTTCACTTCCCGTGTTGAACACCCACAAGTGTTCTGACGCTCTCTCTCCTATACAATTTCCACCACCACGCCTTGCTGGCCAATTGTAGCAGATCAAATTTGCACGGGAAGATTCATAGGCGTTGCCCCGAAAGGACCTCGCGCATGGGTACATGCGCCTATAGAATCAAACGCGTACCTATCGTTCTCGGGCGGGAAAAGCGGTTCTCATGGGAAGGTGCGTTCCCCTCGTCGTTCTTATAAGATTTTCAGAAACCGCGTTTTGTAGTAAACACTCGTGGTTGGCCCGCCAAGGCGTTCTTGTGCCGCGGGCGAAAGTCCCGTCAGGCCACTCCACTTGCCTTTCAGAGAGCTCACGAATCCAACTGCTCACTGCCATAGCTATACTTATTCCCATCACAAAGAAGTTTTCTGAAATTGATTCTAATTGACGCATATATCATTATATCTACAGACACGGATGGTTCAATGGCGCAATTGATTAGAGAAAAAAATGAGGTACGTCTCAATATGTTCATGCAATAACAAATGAGCGATATGGTTATACAGAAGTAGAGTACATACATAATTACATAGTTCAATATACAAGGTGTCCAGAAAAGGGCTCCCTGATTTCAAAATTAAATATCTCGAAAATAAAGATCGATAGAGGAATGCAGTAAACGGTATGTTTATTGTGAAAGCTGTAAGAAGTTTATATAGCAGTTTGAAATAATAGTTACAAAAGCTGCTAACAGATGGCGCTGTACGCTGTACAGCTCATATCAGCATACATAAGTGAAATAATCGTATGAAGACACTCTTTGCCAACAATCACATCACAATGTTTTCAAAATGTTCACCATTGGCACTACAGAGGTGGCGCAAACGAAGAATGAAATTCGCCATCACATTTGGTAGTGTCTCAACCGAAATGAATTCATATGCCACAGAGGTCGTCGATTCAAGTTCGTCCAGCGTGGCGGGATTCTTCGGGTAGACCATGTCTTTCACTGTGCCCCACAAAAAAAAGTCACTGGGAGTCAAATACGGTGAATATGGAGGCCAATCCATACCTGCACCAGTAAATTTGGGATATTCCAAAGCAATGACTCGATTCCCGAAGTATTCCTCAAGAAAGCGAAACACTTGTTCGGTCCGATGTGGTCGGGCTCCATCTTGCATAAGCCATTCAGTACCTGGTCGATCCTCTAACGCTTGCTGTGTGGCGACAAATTGTTCCAAAATTGCAACGTAAAGTGCACCAGTGACCGTTTCTCGAATGAAAAAGGGCCAATAATGCCTCTGCTGCATACTGCAGCCCACACAGTAACTTTAGAAGAATACTGGGGTTTCTCTTCACACCAATATGGCTTTTCGGAACCCCAGATTCGCCAGTTCTGCTTATTCACGTATCCATTCAGATGGAAGTGTGCTTCATCTGTAAACCAGATGCAACCAACATCAAATCCTTTACTATAAATCATTCTGAGCATCTGATTCGCAAAAGGCAACCCTTTGTTGTACAGCTCGTACGGGTATGGCCTGGTGCGTTTGAATTTTGAACGGAAACATGTGCAGTCTCTTTCTCAGTATTTTCTGCGTGCTGGAACGCTTCAAACCACTCTTAGATGCAAATTTACGGATGGATGACATTGGATTTTACTGAATAATTCCAGAAACTTTGGCGATATTTTCAGGCGTAACTGCGGTTTGCTTGCGGCCAACATGCCCCACTAGATCATCAGTTACGCTGCCTGTTCGTTGAAATTTTGCATAGAGCGTACGAATGGTTTTTGTTTTTGCATCGGGTCCTTTTGGAACATTAAATCGTGCCGGAAAACTTCGCCTTGTTGCCGTAGGACTATCTTCTATCCTGTGGTACTATAGCAACAGAAAAACGCGTTGTTCAATGGAGTACATGGTTTTAATCTCTTCCTTCGGTGCGCTAACCTCCTTTCACGTTTCAATAGTGGAACTGACCGCTCTGGGCTTCGGATCACTATTTATACTAGGCATTACGTATGACGATTACAGCGCCATCTGTTAGCAGCATTTGTAACTATTATTTCAAACTGCTGTATAAAGTTCTTACAGCTTTCACAATAAACATATCGATCTTTTGTTTCGAGATATTTAATACTGAAATCAGGGAGACCTTTTCTGGACATAAAACATAATAATAAAACATCATTAGGTCCTACATTTACAAGAACAAAATTGTATGATCCATGAAACATTTATGTTAAAGGTAGGGACGGTTTGGGTATCAACAATTGATAAAAATAAGAGAAAAATCTTGTTCCCTAGTAAACTGCAATTTCATAATCAAGTGTTTATTAATGAATGGTTGGTAGAAATATTCTCGTTCGACCCATACCGCACATTAACTATATGGCCAGGGAGTTGCAAATGTGTAGACTATAATGTTCAGTCACCTTGAATGTCACTTATAAAAATGAAATTGTCTTCCAATATTAAAGATGTGGAGGACACTGAATCATCTGAGAAGTAGGATCTCCGGAGCAGGCTTGTGACGTGGGGCTATTTTTTGGAGGTGGAATGTGACTATGGGATAGCTCAGACTCCGGAGCATTTTCTCATGTGCAGGAATATGGACGTTTCCTGCACGCATCAAAGCTACATGGTTTAGTTTTTGTTAATGGCAAGGCTATAAAGGCTGCTAAATTTAGGAAAACTATGTCTCTTGTCACTGAAAGTAAATATTACTAATGTAGTGCAAATAAATTGTTCGACATGTCCTTCTTATATTAGTGTTACACGACTGCAGCTATGCCACGCGTGAACTTTAATCTCTCATATTTTATCCTCGCGGCACTTTCCGTGAGATATTCGTAATGTGAACCAATATATAGTTTTATTGCTCGAGAAACGTACTCCTAGTGTTGCCAAATTGTCACGTGTATTTCGGCTAAACAAACTTTTAAAATCTGACAGAAAAAATACCCGTATGAGTAACATACTTTTTTTTACTACATACCGGTAACGAAAATGTTCTTCCATTTGCGTAGTCTTTTCCTTTGGAGACTCCTTTCATACCACGATTAATTATGTTCTTAATAGAACACGTAAATTTGAACGAAACAAATAAAAACGTATTTCTGGGACAACCGCTTCTTATTCAAAAACAAAATCGTTATATAAATGCAGTAACACTTAGACTGCTGCTGGAATACTGCTGATACGAATTATTGCATCCCAGTCGGAGGTTAAATTCTGTATCGGGCACTGATGTGTATGTTGTCTTTAGCACAAAGTTCCTGAGAAACGAGGGGGTTTAGTGAAATGACAAAATTCGCGTCCAGGAATAAATAAGTGGGAAATATCAGTAAAACAATTATTGATAGAGTACACGTTAAGGTGAGCATACAGGTTAATCAATACGGTGACGACAAGAAACGAAGCTTGCATATACCCCGTACTGCTCTAATCTCAGTATAGCAGATGGAGGGCCCGTGCTACACCCTGGAGCTGTATGTGGCTGTGTTACTTGAATGCAGTGATAGGAAGTTTACACCACGGAGCTGAGATGGCCACCAATATCTTGAAAGGAGCCAAAAGGTTAATGGTGCTGACACCACGAATTGCCCCGCGCAAAGGAAAACGTAAGTAAAAATGACAGGCCTAGACCTCCGCAATACTGGTATAACATATACTGGAATCTACAAAAGCATTATCGCATATTAAATTAGCATGTCATGCATCACACATAAAAATTGTGTTTAGTGACCCAATTACTATAGTGTTAATGAGACATTACGGCCAAAACTAAGTTACTTAGAGAAGTTTTCTAGGACATCAGCATCTAAAGATATACACTTCAAATAACATTTCAGTGTCTGGGAGTGGGTTTATCGAACCGCTTTCATAGTATTTTTCTACCGTTCTACTCTAGTAGCTAGAGGGAGAAAAGAACACCTAAATCTTTTACTTTTCTATCAGATTTCTCTAATTTTATGTTGATGATAATGTCTCCTTTTGTAGATGGGTACTAACAAAATATGTTCGTATTCTGAGGAGAGGGTTGTTGAAAGAAATTTCTCAAAAAGATCTCTCGCCAACGAACAGTACATTTCTTTTAGATGATTCCACCCCCCTCCCTCGCGCGTCATTTCCGTGACACTCTCTCCACAAATCGTGATAATGCAAAACGAGCTGCCCTTCCCTGAACTTTATGCCTTCTGTCGGTCCCAGTTGGTGTGGATTCCACAATGCGTAGCAAAACTCCAAAATAGGTCGCAAAAGTGGTGTAGGCAGTTTCTTCAGCAGACCTATTCTGTATCTCATAACTGTTCTGCCAATGAAACGTATCCTTGGTTCGCCTTCCGTGCGATATTTTTGTGTGTTCTTTCCAGTTAAAGTTGCTCGTAATTTTAATTACTAGGTATTTCATTGGATTTAAGGCCTCTAGATTTGACGGATGTAAATGAAGTTTAACGGATTTCTTGTAGTGCTCATATGTATGACTTCACACTCTTCATTCTTTAGGTTCAATTCCAAATTTTCGTATCATACAGATATCTTATCTAAACTTATCTAAATCTTTTTGCAGTTGCCTTGGATGTTTCGGCGATTATACTAATCGATAAACGACAGCATCATCAGCGAACAGTCTAAGATACCTTATAAGTTTGTCTCGTAAATAGTTTTTAACCACAAGAAGCTGTAGGGGGCTTATAACATCTCCCTGGGGAACGTCAGCCATCACTTCTGGTTTATTCGAAGACTTCTCGTCAATTTCTACGTGCTGAGTCCTATCTGAGAGGGAATTGCGAATTCAATTGCACAATTGCGACAGTATTCCATAAGCACGCAATTTAATGAGAAGCATCTTGTGAGGTACCGTGTTAAAAAGACATCCGGAAATCTAATAATATAGACTCGATTTGTGATCCCTAGTCGATAGCACTCGTCACTTGAGGCGAGTAAAGACCCAGCTGTGTTTCACAAGAACGATACTTTCTGAATCCGTGTTCATTATTGATCAATAGGCCGTTTTGTTGTACGTAGTTCAATAATGTTCGAAAGAAGCGTATGTTCCAAAGTCCTGCTGCAATCCGACGTCAATGATACACGCCTCTAATTTTGCGGATCACACCTACTGCCTTTTTTTGAGCATTGGAGTCAGAGTTTTAATTTTTTTTTTTTTCAGCACAGTGTATTCAGTAAACTGTGTAGTCATGATATGGCCTGTCACCTGTCAGACGGTGTTCTCAGAAGGAGAACGTAGTTACAGATATTTCTTTGTCGCTGCTTTCCTCGAGGAAGCGAAGGGAATATCAGAGCGGCAATCTGAGTATTTCCAGGCCTTATCGTATCATCTCATAGAGGGCTCATGGATTGGAAGGACCTGAAAGGAGCGCACAAGAAACTCTGGAGTAGCTCTGATCCCGCGGAAGGCTTAGGGGAGGACGGCAGCGGCAAAGGACGTGGGCGAGGGTCGGCGGCGCAGGAGGGACAGACCAGGAGTGGCAGGGCTGAAGCCTGCTCCACCGGCGCCTTAATCAAAGCAGTCCTCAACACACTGCTAAGGCAAGAGATTCGCGCTTCAGTTATCCTCCATAAGGAAGTAAAACGTCGAGCAACCACAGATAATGTGGTACGAACTGCGACGTAGTCGACCGAGCAGTCTACTCAAACTTTCCTATCCTCTCATAGGCCAGAAGAAGTAACTTCCAAATCGGAAATAATTGTTTTCAAAGATTCTTTTGCCTTAACGGCTTCCTCTGTACCCCAATTTTCGCCTCGGCGGAGTTGTTCTTAAGCGGTTGAGGAAAGAGGGGTGGGGGGATAAAAATGTTCCCCCGAAAAAAGAATTTTTTCAATTCTATTTTGTGACTTTCTCACAATATCGAAATCATGGTCCTATGAAAAGTTGTAGGGAATTAAATTCTGCATTGAATGGGACCATTGGGATATTTCAGACCACTCTTTCCGATACAAAACCTCATCAAAGTTGGACACATTTATCAATAAAGCGCTCCTCACAAACACCTTAGATTACTAAACTGAGCGTTTAATGTACAGCTCCATCTGTCAAAGGTTCAAATGTTTGTATAGTTTATGGGACTTAACTACGGGGTCCCTAAACTTACAAACTACTTATGAACTACTTACGAACTAGGACGGCACAAATATCCGTGCCCGAGGAGGGATTCAAACACCCGACCGTAGTGGCCGTGCAGACCGTGACTGGAGCGCTTCAGTCTCCTCGGCCACCGCGGCCGGCGCTCCATCTCTCAGAGACTTTATGGTTTGTGGGGAGGAGTAGGGATATTTTTCTGGCTATTTAGTACTGAAGTTGGGGAAAGTGTGAAACATAGGACCAGTCTTGTACCTAGTCTTATACTAGTACCTAGTCCGTCTCTAATGTCTACAGGGTGTTAAACCCTAATATTATTCTTCCTTGTACCTAGAAAATATATTAATGTGCTTTTTAAGTAAAATATGATTTTTTTTTTTTTTTTTTTTTTTTTTTTTTTTTTTTTTTTTTCTGGTTAGAACAATCAGGTGTAAAAATGACGGACTTGTGTCCTGTAATGTTAGACGCCAATTGAGTAAAATGAGACAGTGGTTGTACAAGTCAGAGGAATCAAATGTCGGAATGTAAAAAGACGAAACTGATGGATAGGATGCTCTTTTTAGGACATGTGATACCATAAAACTGCATGTGGCTGCTGACGAGAAAAACTGTAAAAGTGCGGCTACAAATCGAGCCCGATCTGGTCAGCCGGCATTCGATTTACTCCTCTATGACGTTTGTGTGGAGCACCGTACTGATTGGTAGGTTGTATAACTTTCTTAAGCACCAGGATGGAATGGGTGGTCCAAAATATTCGGTTTGTCTCATTCAATACAGACTTCAATGTCCTCCAATTTTTAATCGATCCTTGTTTCCGATAGTGTGATTGTTTAACGACATACAATCTTAAAACCGGAATAACCCCCCCCCCCCCTTCTCCTACAACTTAAGCACAACTCTGACAATAAGGAAAGTCTAGGATAGTCTATCTGAGGCCATTACAACAATAAAATTTTTTGTAACAATGATTTACGATTCGTCTACTTTTCTAGTTTTACACCACTGGCCTATCACGTCGTGGTGCAGCAGTTCACACCAGCTCTACCAGAAAACGGACTAGTGTTCCTTGGTTAGAAAACGACAATATTCCCAGCGACTTTAGGTTTTTTGTATATGTTGACCTAACTATGATACATTCACAAAATAAGACTTACACGACTCTGATCAAGAGATATGGTCGAACCGTATTCTGCTATTTTGAAGTGTTTGTAAAGTCTATGGGACTTAACTACGGGGTTATCGGTCCCTAAACTTACAAACTACTTATGAACTAACTAAGACTAAGGACGGCACAAATATCCATGCCCGAGGGGGGATTCGAACCCCCGACCGCAGTGGCCGTGCAGACCGTGACTGAAGCACCTCAGTCCCCTCGGCCGCCGCGGCCGGCTCTGCTATCTTGCTCAGACAATAATAGCTGAAAATAAGTAATTATCGACGATGCTCAGATTACATAACACAAAATAATAATCAGCACAAAATAGTTTAAATCTCAGTGCGACTAATAACGTGTAGAATCACATACACTGTTCAGTGGGCATTCATTAATGAAATTTGGAAAAGACGAAGTTCTTAAATTGGTACCCATTAGTCCTTGTCGAATTTAACGTCTCGACAAAACGGTTGTTGGCCGCGCAGTCTCTATCGAATTATTTCAGCTACAGTGGCAGGTCCTCCTCCTTCAAGACGAGACGTAAAGTTTTCTTATAGCCCTAAGGAGCTCTCCACACGAACATCAGTTGCCTGCCCTAGCTTCTCATTGGCAGATCGTCATTCTTTCCAAAATTAGCAAAGTTCTTAGCATTTTGACAATATTAAAGAGAGAAATTACACACACAGTCAGTCATCTTGAAACTATTTATCGCCTGTGAAAATAATATTTGAAACAAGCGAGCTTTCTTGAGCTTGACCGCTCATACAACACAGTATTTACATACAGTTGCTGGCAAAATAGACATACATTCATTACACAGTTACATGAATAAGAGGATCAGAGGTGGAAATCATGCTGCTTCCAATTGCTGAGTTACTGTGGAGGATACGATGATCTGACTATATTTCCGGACGTTCTAAGGCGCCTTGCTGCGGAGGGCGAAGTTCCTCGCCATTGGAGGTTCGAGTCGTCCAAATGTTCAAATGTTTGTAGAGTCTATGGGACTTAACTACGGGGTCACCAGTCCCCAAACTTACAAACTACTTATGAACTAGCTACAACTAAGGACGGCACAAATATCCATGCCCGAGGGGGGATTCGAGCCCCCGACCGTAGTGGCCGTGCAGACCGTGACTGAAGCGCCTCAGTCCCCTCGGCCACCGCGGCCGGCTCGAGTCGTCCCATGGGCATGGGTGTGTGTTTCGTTCATAGTTATTTTACCTTAATTTAAGAGTTTGTAAGCTTTCCGACTGATGGCCAAAGACGTCTTAATGAAAACATTTGAACATTTGACTTGAGAAACTTTTATTGTTTAAATTGTTGACCCGAAAAGAAAAGTCCTTTATGTATCAATAGGTTCAGATAACTTAAGGTACCGCTGAGTGTCCAAGTTATAACTCCACGCTTTATAAAATAATAATGGCATTAAGCCAATATGAAAGGGTGAGGCGAATGTTTACTACACCCTTTATTTAAGACAACTCTACAGGAATAGGAAAAATATTCCAGTAAAGTTGGTGCCACTTCTATTCTAAGTCAGTTCCTTTAAATTGAAAGTGCGTTGTATAATATATATCACCAGCTTTTTCTGACAATTCACTCCTGTAAAAAGGTTCGACGTACACGAAAGAGGCAAAAAAAAAAAAAAAAAAAAAAAAAAAAAGGTAAAGGCGTGAGTATGCAGACACAGAGATATGTAAACACTCAAAGGATCGCGCTGCGTTCAGCAACGTCTATATAAGAAAACAGGTGTATGGCGCAAGTTCAGATCGGTTACTGCTGATACAGTGGCAGGTTATCACGACTTAATTGAGCTTGAACGTGGTTTTATAGTCGGAAAACGAGAGATAGAACATAGTATCTCCGTCGTAACAAAAAGGTGGGTATTTTCCGACACGACCATTTCACAAGCGCAGCGTGAGTATTGGGAATGTGGTAAAACATCAAATCTGGGGCCGGGAGAAGATCCCGCAAGGACGGGACCTACGACGATTGAAGAGAATCGTTCACCGTGGCAGAAGTGCAACCCTTCCGCAAATTACTGTAGATTTCATTACTAGACCATCAACAAATGGCAGCGTGTGCATCATTCAGCGAAACATCGTAGATATGGGCTTTCGAAACCGAAGACACACTCTGTACCCTTGTCGACCGCACAACGTAAATCTTCACGCCTTTCCTGGCTCCCTTAAAACCGCATTAGATCTTTAACGAATGGAAACATTTTCCTCGGTGTGACGAGTGTCGTTTATAACAGCATCGAGTGTTTGGGCGTGTAGATGTATGGAGATAACCTCACAAATCCATGACCGCCGCATATCAGCAGAGAACTGTTCAAGCACTTGGAGATCTGTAACTTCCGCTGACCATCTAACTCCAAGGACATGAACATTTTTGAGGATACTTGCGATGCTTGAAAGGTGCCGTTCAGAAGAGATTTCCACTTTTTCGTACTAGCACGACTTAACAGACAGCTCTACATGACGCATGGCGTCGATTTCCTCCACCACCATTTCAGACATTATTCGAGTTCATGCTTTCTCGTGGGGACATTTTCGATATTAGGGAAGTGTATCTGTTTCTTTCGCTGTTCAGTGCGGTTCAGAACTTACAACACATGTTTCGTGGTACAGACTAGACTGTCCTACACAAAAATTTAAAAAAAAAAAAGTCACTTCATGTGTTGAACATATTGCCACTTCTTGTCAGTGCATCTATGAAGGCGCTGAATCCAGTCGTCGTGAACTCGCTGAAGGATTTCCGCAGAAATGCTGGCACACTCTTCACCAATGCATTGCTCGACATGTGGTCTGTTTATTATTTTCTCTGCATAAACTACCCACCTTAAATGGCCCCACAGATGAATAGTAGTCCGTGATCCGGTTAACTGGGTGGCCGTTCCACAGAACTACATCGTCGAATCCAAAGATCAGGAAATTGACCATCAAACCACTGAAGAGCAACTACTCCGCAATGGGGTGGAGTCCCATCCTCTTGAAAGTAAAAGTAAAGCTGTCATATTCTTTCAGAACTTAGTGGAACACCACCACTTGTAGTATTCCCAGATAGCTTTGGTAAACGCAATGAATCCAGTTACACTGTTATCCCACTGTTGGTGTTAGCATCCACTGTGGATTGTAATCCTCTAGCATCTGTCATTGTGAGGGTACACTTCGCCACTGCATAAAACATTTTCCTCTTCAGAGTGGAAAAGAGGGATCTTGTTGTAAATTTGAACCATTACTACTACGTCGATTATGTTTACAAGAATGAATTTGTCAGAAAAGTTTGAAGTTACCAGGATGAAACTGTCATTCTACATAGAAATGTGCGCTGATATGAAACTTCCTGGCAGATTAAAATTGTGTGCCAGAACCGGGATTCGAAACTGGGACCTTTGCCTTGCGCAGGCAAGCGCTCTACCATTGAGCTATCCCGACACGACTTACGATCCGCCCTCACAACTTTACTTCTGCCAATACCTCGCCTTCTACTTTCCAAACTTCAGAGAAATTTTCCTGCGAACTACGCAAGACTAGCAGTCCTGGAAGAAAGAATATGGTGGAGACATGGCTTAGCCAGAGCCTAATGGATTTTTCCAGAATGAATCTTTCACTCTGCTGCCGAGTGTGTGCTCATATGGAACTTTCTGGCAGATTAAAATTTTGTGCCGGAACTGGGACTCGAAGCAGGGACCTTTGCCTTTCGCCGCAAGCGCTCTAGCGTCTGAGCCATCCCGACAAGACGCACACTCTGCTGCAGAGTCAAAGTTTCATTCTGCAAACATCCCTTAGGTTGTGGCTACGCTATGTCTCCACCATATCTTTTCTTCCAGGAGTGCTAGTTTTGTAAGGTTCGCAGGAGAACTTCTGTGAAGTTTGGAAAGTAGGAGGCGAGGTACTGGCAGAACTGAAGTTGTGAGGACGGACCGTGGGTTGTTTCAGGATAGCTCAGTGGTTCAAAATGTTCAAATGTTTGTTAAGCTTAAGGGACTTAAATGTGGGATCATCAGTCCCTAAACTCACAAACTACTTATGAACTACCCTGTAATAAAGACCACACAAACATTCATGCCGGAGGGGGGATTCGAACTCCCGACCGTAGCGCCCGTACAGACTGTGACTGGCGCACCGCAGACCGCTCGGCCACAACGGCAGAGCTGCTCAGCGGTGCCGGGCGCCGTGGCTCAGCGCGCCCGGTCAGGGGGCTGAACGTCCTCTGTAATAAAAAAGCTGAGCCAACCATTCACCGAACGAACCTCCGACGGCAAGGAACCACGCACTCCGCATCAAGATACTTTGGAACGGTCGGTTTCTCCACCGCGGCTGTCGGAAGTTCGAGTCCTCCTTTGGGCATTGGTGTGCGTGGTGTTCTTAAGATAAGTTAGTTGAAGTAGGTTGTAAGTTTAGGGACCGATGACCATTGCAGTTACGTCCCATAACTTGACAATCATTAGAACATTTGAATTTGAACCATCACAGACTGTAATAATTTTATTTCTCCATGTACCGTGCATCCACTGTGTATACAACCACTGTTTAGTTACTAAGTTCTCTGTAATGTAAACATCTACAAGATCAACGAAATAATATGGAACAAATTTTTAGTTAATATTTCTGTTGTGATTAGATTACCCATAGAGAGTCACTCCTAATGAAACCATGTACATAATTATTTCGCAGCTGTGAATGAAATATATGATCAATTGTGACTCGTAATTGTTGTTGCAAGATTCCAAGATAAAACGCCTACTAGCAGAAGTATGATGTTACTGAATTGTATTTTTATTTAAATTGTAAATAAGGTGATCCAAGGGCACTATTCCGTTTGTTTTGTTATGTAAAAAGAAAACGGCTACGATCGCTAATTATATTTTACTTAGATGATCGGCTACGGCAGACCAAACTGCCATCGACGGCCCTTTGGTTTATATGGCGCCCGTAATAAATCAGCTGAACGATTCGCACTCAAGAATAATAAACATCTATTATAATCACTTTGGTCTGAGCTTGCAGATATTGTCTGCGCGTTTACCACGCTATAGTCATATAAAATGATTTCCAATCCATGGTGAACAGCAATCAGTTAGAATAAATATTCCTTCAAACCGTCTTGATTGCAAATTATTTTATTAGTTAATGACGCGTTTCGCCCTTTATGCAGGGCATCTACAGATTATCTGCGTCACATAATTTACACAAAATTACAAGGCGGAATTACAAACGGTTATAATGGTACATGGGCTTATTTTGTGTTAATAAGACAGTATATATGGTAAAAAAAGCTTACAATGCGCTCTCCGTGGTGTGACACCGCAAGTTGTTATTGCGATGTTTCTATTTTTCTGGATTTTTTTTTCTTTTTCCCTACAAATGATCGGGTAACAACGAATTACAGTTGGAACATACTCGGTAAAGATCTGAGAATCATAAAACCGATTTACCTTTATGGTAATCTTAAAAATCGGTTTTATGTTTCTCAGATCTTTACCGAGTATGTTCCAACTGTAATTCGTTGTTACCCGATCATTTGTAGGGCAACAAGGAAATCCAAAAAAATTCAGGAAAATAGAAACACCGCAATAACAACTTACGGTGTCACACCACGGAGAGCGCATTGTAAGCTTTCTTTATCATATATACTGTGTTTTTAACACAAAATAAGCCCAAGTACCATTATAACCGTTTGTAATTCCGCCTTGTAATTTTGTGTAAATTCTGTGACGCAGATAATCTGAAGATGCCCTGCATAAAGGGCGAAACGCTTCATTAACTAATAAAATAATTTGCAATCAAAACGGTTTGAAGGAATATTTACGCTATAGTCATGGGTAAAAAAAGCAGTTTAACCTAGTCCAGAAACGGATAATCATCGAATTTTGTGCAGTATTGATGAAATCTATTCTGTTTTAGATATATTTCTAAGTGTACTTGAAACGCTGTTTTGAAGTGGTGGTGACTGTGAAACCAGTGTGGCCGCGAGGGCATGGCCGCGCCGTCTGGGGCACCATGCTTTGGATTGTGCGGCCGCTCCCGTCTGAGGTTCGAGTCCTATGTCGGGCAAGAGTGTGTCTCCATCTGTGTGTGTGTGTGTGTGTTATGTGTGTGTGTGTGTGTGTGTGTGTATGTGTGGTTGCGTGTTGTCCTTTGCCTGGTTTAAGTTAGTGTAACTACTTTTTAAGTTTACGAACTGATGAAATCAGCAGTTTGTTCGCTAGGTTTACAAACATTTATGGATCTCAAATCGATTCCATATTTCTGGATTTCAGGAAGGTTTTTGACACTTTAACCCACAAGCGGCTTCTTATGAAATTTCGTGCTTATGGAATATTTCCTCAATTGTGCGGTCTGATCAGAAAGAACAGAGTTCGTTGTAATTGACGGTAAGTCATCGAGTAAAACAGAAGTGATATCTGGCATTCCACGGGGAAGCGTCATAGGTCCCCTACTCTTCCTCGCGTTTATAATCGACTTACGAGACAATCTGAATAGCTTCCTTAGATTGTTCGCGGATGATGCTGTTGTTTATCGGTTAGTGAAGTCAACAATTAAAAGCAACTGCAAAGCGATTTAGACAAAATTTCTGCATTGTGCGAAAATTGGCAATTAACACTAAATAAAGAAAAGTGTGAAGTAATACACATGGCCACTAAAAGAAATCCGCTGAACTTCATTTACGCGATAAATCAGTCAAACCTTAAAGTCGTAGATTCTACCAAATACCTAGGAGTTACAATTACGAACAACTTTGACTGGAGAGAAAACATAGAAAATATTGTGGGGAAGGCGAACCAAAGGTTACGTTTCATCGGCAGAACGCTTCGAAGATGCACCATCTCCACCAAAGAGACTGGCTACATCACACTTGTGCGTCCTCTCCTGGAGTACTGTTGCCCCTTGTACGACCCTCACTAGGTGGAACTGACGGAAGACATTGAGAAGGTTCAGAGAAGGGCAGCTCGTTTTGTTCTATCACGTTGCGGGGGGGGGGGGGGGGGAAGCGTCACGGAAATGTTGCACGAACTGGGGTGGAAATCATTAAAAGAAAGACGTTATTCATTGCGGCGTGATCTGTTTGCGAAGTTTCAATCACCGACTTTTAGTTCTGAATGTGAAAATATTTTGCTAGCACCCAACTACTTAGGGAGACATGACCATCCCAATAAAATAAGAGAAATCAGATCGAAAACGGAACGATTTTGGTGTTCTTTCTTCCCGCGCGCTATTAGAGAATGGAACGGTAGGGAAAAGTTATAAAAGTGGTCAATGAACCCTCTGCCAGGCACTTGAATGTGATTTGCAGAGTATCTATGTAGATGTAGAAAATATGGAACCAGTGAGATCTGATGAGTTTGTATACAGTAATATTTGGTGAAGACGAACCGCCGTTTTACGGTGAAACAACGACGCATGCAAGTATGCCGTAATATGTTGCTTATTCAGAACTCCTTAAAAACGAACTGGATCTATAAACATTCTTTCTACATATTGACAGAATTTCTGAATCGCGAGAATTGTCTGAGTGTTCTAAAACATTTCACATAAAATATACAGTGGTAAAGGCTGTATTTTGTCGTTTATCACCGCAGCTGCTTAATTTGCATACCAGAATAACAGGGCGGTACAGAAACATCCAAGAATGAAAATTAGAAATGCATTACAAACAAGCAACTTTTTTCTTAGGTTGACCAACACGACGATATCAGTAGAATGAACAGCAATTCCGGTACAAAATTAAGCTTAATACGAAGGAAAACAATCATCTTGACATTGTAGGTCACCTTTTTTTTTTTTTTTTTTTTTGGCCGTGTTTGCCTACAAATATTATTTATTGATATATTTTCCGGTGGATTCCGCCTTGAACAAGGATTTTATTTCTTCACCCTGAACTTTAAATCCTTCTCCAAATTTCTCCTTTCCATCCTTTATAGCTTGGTCAATGTACAAATTGAATAACATTAGGGAAAGGCTACAAACCTGTCTTAACCATTCCCAACCTCTGCATCCCTTTCATGCCCTTCAACACTGATAACTGCTGTCTGGTTTTTGTACAAGTTGTAAATAACCTTCCGTACCCTATATATTACTCCTGCTGATTTCAGAATTTGACAGTGTATTCCAATCAACATTGTCAAAAGCTTTTTCCAAATCTACAGAAGCTAATCTATCATCTAAGAGAAGCCGTAAAGTGAGGATTGCCTCACGTTTCCTACATTTCTCCTGAATCCAAACTGATCTTCCCCAAGGTCGGCTTCTATCAGATTTTCCACCCTTCTGTAAATAATTAGTGTTAAAATTTTGAACAAACACTAAGTTCTGGTATCAGAGAGCTAAATTTTACTTTATTTGCTACGAAGAAAATAAATCACTAACAATGATGTAACAAGATGTGTGTCTGTAACAAGAAAGCCGGAACATATCCTAAAAACAAATTAATTTTATTATAAAACACAACACATTTCATTTCAAAGTATATTCTAGATATTTCTGTTTATAATATATATTCAAGATCACTTATGCAAATCCTAGAAAGGTAAGCTGATAAGTATTTAGTTCTGCAAAATCAACTCATATAGAGAAAAGAAAGTAGTAGATAGATTTAGTAAAACTACAATATAGGCAGGCAGAAGCTCCGATTGATACAAAAGGAATGATAAACAAGACAGTGATCACCGATATAGCATATCTTCTACGAATCAGCAAGGTAGTGTTTGTTCATACCACAATCAGTGAAACTAGACATTATTTATAACACTTGCATGTTGATTGCAGCTGTTCCCTTTATGAGTTGCTCATGTCGGTCCCGCCTTATCATCATTCGTAGTATGCACAATCATTACGGACACAAAAGTAGCAGCTTTTATCTAATACCCGAAACACAAAGGAAGTTTTCTATCAAGGACAGTGTTTAGAAGCAACATCGTAACGTTACTTCGCTGGTTGATTGTTTTGACATTCTACATTTGGATCACGGACGGCGATCGAAGGAAACTTGGATAGTGCCAACGTCTAAAAGGAATGAAGAAGTCGATTTGGCAAATCAGTAGTACGTAAGAGTAAAAAAATTAAGGAACTTGAGATAGTCCGGGTCAGCAAAATGGCTTGCTATCGGTGACCCTAGTATGACCCAAACGACTGAATAATTGGGGTCTCTGCACCAGTGTCATGCCGATAAATAAATCAGTCATGACACTTGTTTTCGATAGCATCGTAATATTTCCATTACCCGGCAATTCCGTAACACATTAGTAAACAAAGCGAGAACGCGAGAGTCGTTGCCACCGATGTGATGTGGTCAATATTGACCCTTAGTCGCGATGATATAGTGGAAGTTAAGAACATTGGACTGGTCGTCGAAAACATACAGATATTGACAGTTATCGTCATGTTTGTTGTATTGGCCATAGTTTGATTGATGTTCAAATGAAAGAATGAAATGATAGGATACTGGGATCGCTTGCAACAGGAGACGTTTTAAATCTGTTTCTGGCCCTCCGAGATTTAGCTATTTGTGGATCTATTGTACTGTGTAATATTTATTACGACCAGCGAGTTAAATGTTTCCCACTAATGAAACTCTTACCCTGGGTTTAGATAGGCTACATTTTCCTACATACACCAACGGGTGTGACTAAGAGGTCCAGGATCACGATTAGCCAGATCTGGAGTATTTTTTCACTTTCAATAGTTTTGACAATATCGAGGAGGTATTTTTTATCTTTGCTGAGATCTGATACGTGTATATCAATTTGTTACAAGAGGTAACATTTTACAATCAGTTTTTTTCCAATTATTCCACTTAGCGAAATGGTCTAGTTGACTCTCCATTCAAGAACTGAAATAAGTGTCTGAAAGGTTATTCGTTGAAGTGAAGTAAACAAATGAACCACTGGAATGGTCGCTGAATTTTTAGTTCATTGTTGCGGTGACGTCATTTTTGCACCCAGTGTTTATTGAAGTCCCATTACAACCATTGACTTCTATTTCATTAATGTTAAAGTTATTAGCTTCATTGCACTTCAGAATGCACTCAGCTATAACACTTCCATTTGCATTTTCTGGAGAAATGTGCCCTCCAGTTACACGAACTATACCGTTGCGCTCGTATTTCTTGACCCTTCTGTTCATTTTGTTTCATATTTTATGTTGAAATACTGTCTCGTCTGCCATCAAAGTATATTCCCTTTATTATATTAATGCTGCGGTTCTGTTCCTGAATAGGCACTCTTGCCTTGTGTTTTTCTCTTCCTACCTTATTTTTGTCTATAAAAGGTGTGCTATCTGTCTCAGATATCATTCTTAGATCATACAACACAGTGGAAGCTATAGCTGCTGCAGCTCTATCCGAAACACGAAACTGACCACTGACAAAGCAGCAGACGTCAGATTGGTCCCTACCTGAGATGAACTAGAAGGTAATGATTACAACTCGATCTGTCCCGACTTGTTTACTGTGCTTCCTGCCACTGCCGCAGTAGTGAGCCACACGCCTTTATCAGACAAGAATATACATGCAAAGCTGCAAAGTTGTTTCTCTGCTTTAAATGTTCAAATGTTCGTTAAGCTTAGGGGACTTAACTGCGGGGTCATCAGTCTCTAAAGTTACAAACTACTTATGAACTACCTTATGCTAAAGACGACACGAAAATCCTTGCCCGAGTGGGGATTCGAACCCCCGACCGTAGCGGCCGTGCAGACTGTGACTGGCGTGCCGCAGACCGCTCGGCCACCGCGGCCGGCTCGCTGCTTTATTAAATCATGAAAATTGCAGACTGTATGCAACCTTCTTGAACTTTAAAGCGAACTGAAGATATGAAGTTAGATTTTTAAAACTATTTGTTAGTTATTCAGCTTATAAATACACAACTCTCGAGTCCTATTACAACTATTAGAAATCGTCAAAGCTGTGTGGGGAAAGTACCACAGCTCCAAGTGATATTAGAAAGCACTGAACACAAGTCATTGTACGTTGCGTAAGGTGGCTACATCGGAGATGGGTACAGCTGAAATTTTTACAAAGGGGCGAATGGCGTTCAGAAATATTAGATTGAATAAAATAAGTAGTGGAATATTTATTGCTGTGGCAAGCAGTATATCCTGTAATAAAGTTGATGTGGGTTATTCCTGTGAGTTGGTATTGGTAGAGGTTACACCTGACAACCGTAAAAATTTAATAACTTTAAGTTTCTACCGACTCCCTGACCAGACCATTTGATTACATAAATGTTGAAATAAATCTTGGATCAAATTTCCAAACGTAACCAAAGAATACCAATTTAATGGGTGCCGAATGTATCTCATCCTTGATTGGCAAAAATGCATATTAAAATTGGGAGGCAAGCATAAAACATTGTCCGACGTTGAACTATAAGAATTCGCCGAAAACTATCGCGAGTAATTAGTTCATGTACCCACTAGAATAGTAAATGGTTGTGAAAATATGCCTCCTACCAGCAAATACGCAGCTCATAAGAACCATCTCAACAGACACAGGGATAAGTGAAAACAGTGTTGTAGCGCGACAGAGTACCTAAATTTTAAAGTCCACCAAATCAAAACAAAAAAATATCTTTATTCAAACAAGCAGACAAAAATTATGCTTTATCCTTTCTTGAGTAAGTATCTCCGTTCTTTCGAAACTAGCAATGCGAGTGTAGATCGGAAATGGTTTATATTCAAAAGGGAGAGTGGGGCTAGAGTGGACACGGGGTAAGAGTGGACATACAATTATTTCAAGGATATAATCTTTGGATATTTTTTTTATTTTCATGTTAGTAGTACCACAAAATGTACTAAACAATTAAATAAAATTTGCCGCCAGTCTGGTGATTGTTGTAGGCAACAGAAGTGAAAATAAGATTTCAGTACTTTTGTATTCGATTTTTGTGATAAATAAATTTCCAGATAACTGCAAAAGGTTTGTAATGAGAATATTAAAAGTTGTGGTATATGATTCTATGAAAAGTGACCTATCTTTCTCTTGTATAATATTTCATTTAAATAAAATATGTTTGGTTTCATATCCAAAATGGCCCCTTGGGGTAACTGTGGACAGA
The DNA here is from genome assembly GCA_026315105.1 of Locusta migratoria. Taxonomy (NCBI): domain Eukaryota; kingdom Metazoa; phylum Arthropoda; class Insecta; order Orthoptera; family Acrididae; genus Locusta; species Locusta migratoria. The sequence goes on along the minus strand of CM048744.1, from coordinate 902,999,042 downwards.
TGAAATGGGGTCAAACTTATTTGTGGGACCAAAGGTCACGTGCCAGCCTTGTATTTTTAACATTAAAGTTACTTTAAGAGCATTATCTATACTATAGTTGGTGAGGAAATACATACGCAAAACCGACAGAGCTAATATTGATGAAGGAAATGTTCAAAGAGCTATAAAAGAAGTTCTGTTCAAAAAGGGGAGTATTCGACGAACTGAGATTGCTATGTTTTCTGGAATAGCATTTTCACTTTCGTTTACTCAAAAAAAAATCACATCTGGCTTCAAGGTGTCTGGGTTGTGCCGCAGTGGAGTAGCCGAGCGGTCTAAAGCGTCTCACTGCGGAGCGCGGGGTTGCTCGCCGTGGAGGTTCGAGTCCTCCCTGGGGCATGGATGTGTGTGTTTGTCCTTAGGTTAGTTTACCTAGGTTTAAGTAGTTTGTAAGCTACGGACTGATGACCACGCAGTTTGGTCCGATAGATTTACAAACATTTGAACATTTCTGGGTTGTGGCCACTTAATAGATTGGCATACAACGAAGAAGATTTTAGGCCATCGGACGTTACTGAGCAGCCAGCAACCTCTACATCAAGTTGTGACACACCTTCACCTGGAGAACCTGCAACTATGTGTGATGATTCACCTTCCACTTCAGGTATAGCCCTAACTGAAATACCAACTCCTGAAGAATGTAGACCCTTCCCAAAAGCTGCGAGGCGAGAAGCAAAATCAAGGCAAAAGAAATCAGCAGTTTATACAAGCACTCCAGTCAAAGATGATCTGGAAGCAGCAGCAATGGCTAAAATGAGACCATCTTTAAAGAAAACATTATTCCAGGACAAGAGGGATCTGAAGATACCAGGAAAAAATAAAATCTATGACGATACAGACACTGAATCAGAAAGTCTTCCATCAAGTGTGCTGGAATCTGAGGATGAAGGATGCTGTGAAACAGATGATGATGAACCCCAAATCTTACAAAAGTTAACAGATGATGAACTGATGTCTGGTGATTTTGTTTTGGCTCGTTTCGCCACAAAGAAGACTTTTAAATATTATGTAAGCCGAGTTAAGAGTACAGATGGGAAATCGGAAGTGTTTGTCTCATTTTTGAGAAAAAAAAAAAAAAAAGGATCTGGATTTGTGTTTCCTGTTGTCCCAGATGAGTCAGTAGTGGAGAGGTCTGACATTATTTGTCTCTTGCCTTCTGCGAAAACAACTGGAACCCAAAGACAAGGAAGGATGTTCCAGTTCAATGTCAGTTTTGAAATGCACAATACTTGTTAAAGAAAAACCAACAAAAAGTTCTTTATGTATATTTTCATATGTATAACATGCATTAAGGTGTAAATATAACTTTTTTGGGAAATATGGCCTTATTTATATAAAAAAAGAAACTGTCCACTTTAACCCCATCGAATTTCAAACAACGGTCACGCTTACCCCACCATGGGGTACATGTGGACAGATTGCAGACATCTTGTTTTTTTGATTTGGTGGTCAGAATATTGAAGATACAAAGAATTACTTGACTGATTATTTTAGGGTAGATTCTGTTTTATACTAAGACAGTTAATATCAAAAACCTGAATTAAATATGTTCAAGATAAAACATGAAACATAAAAATTGTCCACACTAGCCCCACTCTCCCTACAGCTATTGAGGGATTCTACCAAATAAATTAACAAAAGAGGGGGCTAACCAGTATACAAAACAAGTTATATCAACTGAAAATACAAAAATAAGCATGCCAAACATAAACAAATGCAAAATCTTAAATCGGGCAATGTATTACAGAAACTTGAAATTTAGTGCGAACTACATTGCGAGAAACTCATAATAGTTTTCACAAAGAAACCCTTCTACCTAATTTGGCAGAGAATCATAAGAAATTTTGATCGTATGTAAAGTATACCAGCGGCAAAACAAAATTAATACTTCACTACACGATAGCAATGGTGATGCTACTGAAGACAGCTCTGCTAAAGCAGAATTTCTCAACGCAGCTTTCTGAAAGTCCTTCAGGAAAGAAGACGAAGCATGAACACCAGAATTCGTATCAAGAACAGCTGCCAGCCTGCGTAATTTAGAAATATTTACTCCAGGAGTATTAAAGAAAATTAAAACACTTAACAGAACTAAGTCTCCCGTTCCAGATTGTATACCAATTACGTTCCTTTCAGAGTACTGTAGCCCCATACCTAACAATCATACACAAACGCTCACTCAATGAATGTTCCGTACCCAAAGACTGGAAAGTTGCTCAGATCACTTCAATATTGCAAAAAATAAATAAATAAATAAATAAATAAAAAATAAAAAATATAAAAAAAGCAATGGTAGTGATTCGCAAGATTATCGTCATATATAACTGTCGTTGTTTGGCCGCAGTATTTTTGAACACATACTTTCCTCAAACATTATCTTGAAGAGAGAAACCTATTCACCTATAGTGAACACAGATTCAGAAAGCATTGTTCTCGAGAAACACAGCGAACTCTTTACCCGCACGAACTGATCAGTGCTGTAGACAACGTCTCTCAAATCGGTTTGTATTCTTGATTTCCGAAAGGCTTTTGACACTGTACCTCACAAGTGTCTGCTAATTAAATTGCGTGCTTCTGGAATATCGCCACAGTTGTGCGATAGAATTCGCGATTTTCTGTCACAAAACACACACGACTGATGGAAAATTGGCGAGTTAAACATAAGTGAGATCTGGCGGTTCCGAGGGAAGTGTTACAACGCCCCTGCTATTCCTTATGTATTGACCACGGATGACGTCATTTATCGGTTAGTGAAATCTCCAGAAGATCAAAAGTAACTGCGAAACGATTTCTGTTACATATCTGTAAAAATTGTGGTTGAAAAAATATGGAGCCAAAACTGGCAGTTGACCCTAAATAATGAAAAGTGTGATGTCATCGATATGAGCACAAAAAGGAATCTATTACCTTCTATTTACACGATAAATCAGTGAGTGCTTTAGCCGTAAATTCAACTAAATACCTAGGAATTACAATTATGAACAACTGTACTTCAAAAGAACGTATGTAAGATATCATAGGGAGGGTTAACCAAACGCTACGTTTCATTGGCAGAAGACTCAGGAAAGGCAACAACACTTTTAAAGAAACTTCCTACTCAATACTTGTGCGTCCAATTTAAGAGTACTGCTGTGCATTGTGGGATCCCCACTAAGTGGGACTAATGGAGGAAATAGAGGAAGTTCAGAGAGGAGCAGCTTGTTTTGTGTTATCCAGATTCAGGGGAAAGTGACGGAAATATTGCACGAGCTGGGGTGGAAGTCATTAAAAAATACGTCTTCCATCAACTTTCTCCTCCGAAAGGGACATATCTCGTTAGCACCATTCTTCATACGAAGACATGATCATCATAGCAAAATAAGGCAAATCAGAGCAAAAACGGAAAGATTTAGGTGTTTATTATTCCCGCGCGCAATTATAGCATGGAACGGAAGATTAATATCATGAAAGCGATTCGATGCATCTTCTGCCATGCACTTAAATGTGATCGGTAAAATATTTATGAAAATATATATTTGTTTTAAATATTCAACCTGTTAATGATCAGATGACTTTGTTCTTAGATCTGTAGTACATATGGTCCAAGTTAGATGTTCAAATAATTTTATTATTGTAGCCATTGTTGCAGTTGCCTATATGTCATGAATACCATGTTATGAATTTTATATAAGGTCATTAATTTCACAGAACAATTTCACCAAAAAATCCTTCTCAGTTTAGTTCTAAACATACACTAGTTGTCCTTTCGAAGTTATCTGAGATACTTTGTAATATACCCGCTTAAAATCTTTAAACCCACAAACATTCGCATGTACTTATATATATCTGTGTGGTTTATGATAGCGTAACAGCTGAAAACTGATGAGTTAAATAATAAATATTGGAGAATCTTGTGTATTTCAACCCTGAAATATCGTATTCCATTCAGCTGCTCAGTTACCGCCGGCCAGTGCACACGGACCAGCAGCGGCTCTAGATTTTACGGTAACCGGCTTGTTAATAGAAGCGACTTATTTTCATTTCGTGTGTGCTTTCTTTTGCAGCTCTTTATATTTTAGGGTGCTCGCGGGTTTATTTATTAAGAATCGCGTTTAGTTGTCAGTTCAGTTGACGATTTTTTGATTTATTAGCTCGCGTATATATTTTTCAGATTCGCCGTTAATAATCAGTTCAGCGTTAGGTTTATATTTGTCAAAGCTCACTGTTTATCAAACTTCTGTGTCCTCAGACGTACTTACTTGGAAGAAACAAAGGTTTTTAGAAGCCGACCGCGGTGGCCGAGGAGACTGAGGCGCTTCAGTCACGGTCTGCACGGCCACTACGGTCAGGGATTCGAATCCCCCCTCGGGCATGGATATTTGTGCCGTCGTAGTTTGTAAGTAGTTCATAAGTAGTTTGTAAGTTTAGGAACTGATGACCCCGTAGTTAAGTCCCATAAGCTTAACAAACATTTGAACAAACATTTGGTTTTTAGAATGGCTAGGAACTGTGAGTGCTGCGAACGGATGGAGGCAGAGTTGGTGACTCTTCGCTCGCAGCTTCAGGCGGCGTTGGCTTCGCTGGCAGCGCTTGAGACTGCGGTGGGTGGGCGCCGCTGTTGTGGGCCGCTTCGGGGGTGCAGCAAACGCCCCGTGCGTCTGTTGTGCCCTCCGATCGGCCTGCGGCTGTGGCCAGTCCGCTCACTGCCCGCGAGGAGGTCGCCTCCCAATCCGTGGTGGATTGGGAGGTCTCCTTAGCGCGTGTCAGGCGGCGTAAGTCTGGAACAGTCTGTGGCAGGGGATGTTCCTGACGCAGATGGTGACGCTTGTCCTGTACTCGCCCCTTTGCCTTCAATATCCGGGCACTCACAGAGGGTGGGTTTGTTGGTAGTTGGGAGCTCCAACGTTAGGCGGGTAATGGAGCCTCTTAGGAAAATGGCTACTAGGGAGGGGAAGAATTCCAATGTGCACTCAGTGTGCATACCGGGGGGAGGCATTCCAGATGTGGAACGAGTCCTTCCGGATGCCATGAAGAGCACAGGGTGCAGCCAGCTGCAAGTGGTGGCTCATGTCGGGACCAATGATGTGTGTCGCTTTGGATCTGGTTTTGAGCAGCTATCAGAAGTGGTAAAGACTGCCAGGTTTGCTTGTAAGATGAAAGCGGAGCTCACCATCTGCAGCATTGTCGACAGGACTGTCTGCGGACCTTTGGTTCAGAGCCGAGTGGAGGGTCTGAATCAGAGGCTCAGACGGTTCTGCAACCGTGTGGGCTGCAGATTCCTAGACTTCCGCCAAAGGGTGGTGGGTTTTCGGGTTCCGCTAAATAGGTCAAGAGTCCACTATACTCAGGAAGCGGCTACACGGGTAGCGGGGGCTGTGTGGCGTGGTCTGGGCGGTTTTTAGATTACAGGGCCTCGGGAATACACAAAATGAGTTTCAGTCTCAAAGGGGGCAGGTCAGACACAGGAACAAAGCAGATCTAGAAACCATTGGTATAACAGTTGTAAATTGTCGTATCTGTATTGGGAAAGTTCCAGAGCTCCAAGCGTTGATAGAAAGTACTGAAGCACAAATCGTTGTAGGTTCTGAAAGCTGGATGACGCCGGAGATAAGTTCGGCCGAAATTTTTTCAAAGGGCCAAATGGTCTTCAGAAAGGATAGAATAAATAAAAAAGGGGGTGGCGTGTTTATTGCTGATACAAACGGTTTATCCTGCAGCGAAATTGAGGCAGATACTTCCTGTGAGTTGGTCTGGGTAGAGCTTATACCTGACAACCGGAATAAATTAATAATTGGATCTTTTTATCGGCCCCCTGACTGAGACGATGCGGTTGCAGAAATGTTCAAAGAAAGCTTGAATAATAATTCAAATAGCTATTCGAAGCATACTGTTATAATCGGTGGCGACGTTAATTTACCCTCGATATGTTGGCACAATTACGTATTCAAAACCGGCGGCAAATATAAAACATCGTCCGAAATAGTCCTGAATGCTTTTTCTGAAAACTACTTCGAACAGTTAGTTCATGAACCCACTAGAATAGTAAGTGGTTGCGAAAATACCCTTGATCTCCTAACAACAAATAATCCGTAGATAGTAAAGAGCATCAAAACAGATACAGGGATTAGCGAACATCGAGTTGTAGTAGCGACACTGAATGTCGAAATGCCCAAATGCACCAAAAATAAACGATATATATATATATATATATATATAAAGCAGATAAAAATTCGCTTCACGCTTTCCTGGGTGATAGTCTCCAGTCTTTCAAAACTAAAAATGCGAGTGTAGATCAATTGTGGCTTACAAAGACATGATATCAGTAGCAATCGAGAGATTTATACCAAATAAATTAATAAAAGAGGGTCTGACCCCCCGTGGTACACAAAACAGGTCAGATCACTGTTGCAGAAACAAATAAAAACCCATGTAAAATTTAAAAAGACACAGAATCCACAAGACTGGTAATCTTTTACTGAAACTCGCAACCTAGCGCGGACTTCAATGTGAGAAGCCTGTAGTAGTTACCACAACGAAATCCTGTCTCGTAATCTTCCAGAAAATCCGAAGAAATTCTGGTCATATGTGAAGTACACTAGCGGCAAAACACAAACAATACCTTCACTATGCGATAGCAATGGTAATACTACCGACGACAGTACTGCTAAGGCAGAATTACTAAACACAGCTTTCTGAAATTCGTTCACCAAAGAAGACGAAGTGAATACTTCAGTATTCAATCCAAGAACAGCTGCCAGCATGCGAAACTTAGAAGTAGATGTTCCTGGAGTAGTAAAACAACTTAAGTCACTAATCAAAAACAAATCTCCCGGGCCATATTTATACCAACTAGATTCATCTCAAGAGTATGCTGATGCAATAGCTCCGTACTTAGCAATAATTTACAACCGATCACTCAGCGAAAGATCCGTACCCAAAGACTGGAAAGTTGCCCAAGTTACTCCAATATTCAAGAAAGGCAGTAGGAGTGATCCCCAAAATTACAGGCCAATCTCATTGAAGTATATTTGCAGTAGGATCTTGGAACATATACTTTGTTCGAATATTATGAACTATCTCGAAGAGAACGACCTATTAACCAATAGTCACGAATTCAGAAAGTACTGCTCTTGTTAAACATAGCTTGCCCTATATTCACATGAAGTGTTATGTGCCATCGACAAGGGATCTCAAATCGATTCCATATTTCCGGATTTCCGGAAGGCTTTTGACACTTTACCCCACAAGCGGCTTCTAATGAAATTGCGTGCTTATGGAATATCTCCCCAATTGTGCGATAGGATTCACAATTTCCTATCAGAAAGGACAAAGTTCGTTGTAATTGACGGTAAGTCATCGAGTAAAACAGAAGTGATATCTGGAATTCCACAGGGATGCGTTATAGGTCCCCTTCTCTTCCTCGTGTTTATAAACGATTTAGGAGACAATCTGAATAGCTCCCTTAGACTGTTCGCGGATGATGCTGTCGTTTATCGGTTAGTGAAATCAACAGAGGATCAAAAGCGACTGGAAAGCGATTTAGACCAAATTACTACATGGTGCGAAAATTGGCAATTAACAGTAACTAATGAAAAGTGTGAAGTAATACACATGATCACTAAAAGAAATCGGCTGAATGTCAATTACGCGATAAATCAGTCAAAACTTAAGGTCGTAAATTCTACCAAATACCTAGGAGTTACAATTACGAACAACTTTGACTGGAGAGAGCACATAGAAAATATTGTGGGGAAGGCGAACCAAAGGTTACGTTTCATTGGCAGAACGCTTCGAAGATGCACCACCTCCACCAAAGAGACTGCCTACATCACACTTGTGTGTCCTCTCCTGGAGTACTTTTGCCCCTTGTGGGACCCTCACCAGGTGGGACTGACGGAAGATATTGAGAAGTTTCAGAGAAGGGCAGCTCGTTTTGTTCTATAACGTTACGGGGGGGGGGGGGCGCAATGGAAATGTTGCACGAATTGGGGATCATTAAAAGAAAGACGTTATTCATTGCGGTGTGATCTGTTTGCGAAGTTTCAATCACCGACTTTTACCTCTGAATGTGAACAGAACAACACACGCCCGATTGAAGACTCTAACCTCCGACGGCGGGCAACCACGCGTTCCGCAGCAAGACTCCTTAGAACGCTCGGCCACTCCACCGTGAACACGGGCAACCGACGCCTGTAATTATCAAACAGCTTCATAATGGATACGGTTATGAAAAGACACTCGATCTTTTGAAGTACTTTGTTCAGAGTCACCAGTACTATCAGATGGGCGGTCGCATGATATTTCTTTCTGGGAGCGGGGAATTTTAGCAATTGGTGATTTAATAAGAACTAAGGGTCATCCATAAATTACGTTACATATTAAGGGGGAGAGAGGAGGGTCAACAGAGTGTGACATATTGTGTATAGGTTTTCATTTCTTACTATTCTATATTTCTGTAAATTAATAAGAACTTACATATAGTAATTTTTTGAATTTAAGGGGTGGGGGAGATATGTGCCCCTTGCCCTCCCACTTTGCGTCCGCCAATGTTTCACCCCTAAAAGCATTCACCTTTCCTCCTAACTCGCCTGACTCACTGTGAAGCGCCATGATGCGTCCACCACTCTCTAAAAATTAATCTGCCCGTTTGGCTTATGCCAGCGATTGTCCCCATTTCCGGCTCGTATTTTCCCGATAGCGAATTTAACGAATTCCCTTTCGTCTCCGTTTCATTTATATCCATTCTTTGCGATTTTAAGTGTGAGAAACACCACCAGGCATACTTCAGACTCGTGATGGTTATATTATTTGCCTCAATAATCTTCTCCTGAGACATAAGATGGCATTATGTTCTGCTTATGTGTATGCTAGGGACATTACGTAAGTCATTCATTATGTTGCTTTTTGAAATTTTCGATGAACAAAACGCCCTTACAAATCATAGTCTAAACATGTTACTGCTTCGTAGTGTTAACCCATTCCGTAGCATTGGGTTCATTTGGACCCAATACAGTATTTCGATATTCCTACAAGATCCAAAGAAGACCACTGGTCGCATATCGCACCTTTCTATTGCAGTGAGTACGCTACAACATTAGACAACAAAACCAATATATAGACGGTTATACAGGATATTTCTTGCTTCTTGTAACAAAGTGAATGCACAGAAATGGTGCATTAGAAATTTTAGTTAGGTTATTTTTCTTTCTTTGTTATTTAAAAAAGTGTGTAATTAGAATATGTAAAACGCTTAAACCAATTATTTTACAGATAGTTGCGTGTATTACTTTATGTATTAAACGCTGTATTAGAATGGGCCCCCATGGACTCAGGTGGATCAACAGTTCTAAATCAATTTTATAATCGATTTTAGATGCCTAAATTGTCATAAAAAGATATTCTGAAAATTCTCATAGATTTTGATGTTTCTTATGCCGAAGAATTGCAGGAAGACTAGAATAATGATTTAAAGAGTGGAAAACGTGAAATAATTGACGCCTCAGATACAATACGGGCAGAACCTTGTACTGGTATTTCAGTAATACTAATTTATATACATAGACTCATTAGTAACAAATACCCTAGACAATATAAGTTATGCTTACGTAGTTACAGATCAAGGATATTTTTTTTTCTAAATTGTAGCTTGGAAAGGGTTATCTAAGGAAAAAAGAACTATGGAAAATAATGTTCCGAATCTGAACTTGTAGTAAGATGCTTTATAAAAAATAGAAAGGCTCAAAAAGAGAATCCAACGATATTATCACTCGACAACGAGAAGTGGAAGGGAACTTGGCGTCAATTGCCGAAATGTGTGGGAGGACGTGTTAATTTTTGCATACTCCACTTAAAGTACGACACAAAGTTGGAAATTGTGGTACTAATACTGCCGTATGACTATCTCTTGGCACTTTCAAATGTAATACGTTATAAGTAAACGGGAAAATATGGTGGGGCAGAATATCATCACTGTCACACATACGCTACAAATAAACACACAAAAAACCCCACAGATGAGATTTGAGTCGGGAAATGAAAACAAGAGGGAGTTAACAGGAACAGTCATATTCACGAAAAATAAAATGACATCGGATTCTCGTAACGTAGCCTCAATTGAAGTACAGCCCACACGTTTTGCTGCTAGCGTAACATTCTGACCACCCAGTTAATATGCAGTTTATTTTCATGGACAGCGACGCGCGAGTGGTTACCCGGGCAACCTCGTTTGCACTGCCAGAAATCTAGATTGTTATTGATGTAAACAAAAGTTTCATTTCAGCTCCAGTCACACAGATGAGCGCTGTATTCTCGACGGAAATAAAAATTTGAAAAGTGACATGAGTGTTAGTTTCAGCACCTATCATTCATGCTAAAATACACCTCAATAGAAACAAGCGAGTAAGACGGCACACTGATGGTTACCGAGAAGCTCTTTGACTTAGCCCCAATGGGTGTTGAACTAATTCAGCTGTTTCATCAAGCCCTATTTCGCGCTTGTTGCATGGGGCTGCCGTTACAACCTCCACCTTACTTACAAACTTGCCAGTCGAAACAAATGCAGACGTACTCAAATTTGCATTATACAATTACTGGTAACTATATAAATATGTGTATTTCTACGACGATAGGCACCGTCAAAAGTAATAATGTAGCAGCAAGGTTGCAGTCTCAAACACGAAACACTCTCTTTAACGTACCGTGATTGCGGTAATGCTCTCTAAAACTCAGTTGTAGACTAAAGGCATCTTCATTCACCGTTCATACAATCTGTATACACAGTCCTATAACACAGGTGTCACAGTCCCCAGCAATGCTGTTGTCTACCATAAAAAACCTTTGAACGTCAAATATAAGACCCTAGAAAAACTTTGTGACGTCAGATCACGTGAAGATTGTGTGGTGAGCCGTGGTTTTCAGCGATGATAGCAGATAGAGCCAACACGCTAATGATAGTCTTTTTGGCGAACGACGTAGCCTTCGCGGGATATGTAAGAAGGAGTGATTCGCCCAAGACGTACTGGTCCAGTCAAGGGCCTCTTGGTCTGGGATGCATTAAGCTAAAATTCTTGTGCTCTTTTGAGATACGCTGACCAGCGAATAGTATGTGTCGAATTATAATAACTGTTATTTCGCAGTTTTTGCATCAGGAATGGGAAGTATTGTTCCAGAAGGATAATGCAAGCCCACTAACTGCGCGGGAAACAATGTTGCGTCAACACTGCGCTTGCACCAGCGTGGCATTGTTGGAACAGAAGGAACCAAATGCTACAGACGACCAGACGACGATCGGTTAGCAACCGCCTTGGTTGTGCGCCTGTATACCGTATATCGGTATAAAATTAGCAAAGTGATACATCACTCTCTTCTCCAACCGCCTCGTTTACAAGTTAATTAAATTCTCACATCATCTCAAGTACATACAACACCTACGCCTCTCCTATGTCTCCCAAAACTTCATTCCCTGCTCCCTCCCATTGGTGGCCTCGATCATTTTCTCCCTCTCTCCCACCACCTCTTACGCCCTCCATATCCTCTTTCAACGGAATTTCAACCACCTTCCCCTGCCTGATCGTGAACTCAGTCCAGAAATAAACCCCTCTCTCCAGCCCTAACTCTCAGTCCTACCCCCTTTGTCGATGGAGGCTCCGCCGCACCCACCTTTCTCCCAGCCGGAACGTCCCCTCCTCTCTCTCAATGGTTATCAGCTGAAAAATCGTTGCAAGGAAGTGAAGGGATCCGCCGGAATTCCCTAAAATTCATCAAAATGAAAATATTTTGTATTAATATAGGACGTCGTAGCAACAATTGGTATAGCGTTTAACTGAGTCTACATGTATCACAGGTTTTAAATGTTATACGGTGGCTATACATCCGCCAAGTCTGAGGCAAAATGAACGCCATCTTTTGGGTTAAAGCTACTAATATTTTAGAGTAGTTTTGCTAACTAATATTGCACGTCAGTTTAACGTAACAAAAGAATTATTTGTATCAGTGCTGGACTAAAGCGGGGGGGAGGGGCGGGGGGGGGGGGCGGGAGGACAGCCCCTGGCCTCCCGTCTCAGAGGACCTCCAAATAACTCGTATTCATTTATTTATTTTGGGGGGGGGGGGTGGAAAGCGCTCTTGGCATTTCGTTCTAATGGGGCCTCCAAATCTCGAAATATATATATATATATATATATATATATATATATATATATATATATATATATATATATTTTTTTTTTTTTTTTTTTTTTTTTGGACTGTCCCGAGCCTCTCGTCCCGGGGAAGGCCTTCAATTCTTTTTTATAATAATACATGTATTTCCAAGTGGACGGGGAGGGGGCTTCATTTTGTTTCGCCGCCGTCCCGGGCCTGAAACAGCCTTAGTCCGCCACTGATTTGTATTGTGAAACTAGTTATTGTGATATGCAAAGACTTTTGAAACTGGTGATCATCTATATATAAAAAGCAACTACATGTACAAAAAACAAAAAAAAAGTTGTAATACAGAATGGTAAAGTCTGTGAGATCTGAGGTACTGTTTAGGAGACCACATGAGTAATGCATTTTAGAATTTTTTGATACTTATTTTATGTGAAGTTCAAAGCTCAAATAACAATCAGCTGAGGCCATTTGACGCAACTGTCAAATATTCACGAGAAACTAGAGTTCGAAATGTTGCAAGTACATGTAAGTACCAATAACTAAATTAGTTATGGCAGCTGTTGGTATAACTCAGGTGGTAGTCTCGTGACATTACAACAATAGGGTCGTTGGTTTTAATCATGCCGAGCCAGATTTTGTTGTTGTTGTTGTGTTTGATTATTTACACAATTTTAATATCCAATGGTAATTTTTACGAAAAGAGCTGGTATTTTTGTTTATACTTAATTTTCTGTATTTTACAGAAGGTTGTTAGTAATGTTGGTTTCAATCAGTCAAAAAAACATACGTTACACTTTTTTTTTTTTTTTTTTATTATTATTGACGGCGATAATCTGTGACAGTTCAGTTTGTGATGAGCTACGACACTATTCTAAATGACATCTCCATATCTACTATTGGCTTTCCAAGCAGATAACCAACGCAACCATCATTTAACGTGACGACAAGGTTTTCAGCTAGCTGCATACACATAAACACCAACTGACACAACACGTGGAATTAGAAGTCCCAAAATGTGATATACAACTGCACGAAAAAAATATCTGCCACAGTGCGATGCGAACCACCGTCTCTATGATTGTGAGACGAGAACGCTGCCACCTGAGCTAGACACACGTATGTTGTAATAGTTTCAACTATTGGTACTTAACGTGTACCTTGCAAAACTTAAAGGTTGAATATCTCGAGCAATTTTGAGAGTTGTGTCGAATGGCTTTGGCTGATTGTTCTGAACATCATGCTGCATAAATATTGTTGGAGCAGAATAGGTATTCTAATATCCGATATCCAAGTGGTCTCCTTCTTAATGGTAATGATACTATATATGCATCAAAACATACTAATTTTAAGCGTAAGTCATTTACCATTCAAAGTTTTTCTTTCTTTTTTTTTTTTTTTTTTTTTTTTTTTTTTTTTTTTTTTTTTTTTTTTTTTTTTTTTTTTTGCCGGCCTCGGGGCCTAAGGCGCTCCAGTCACGGTCTGCACGGCCACTGCGGTCGGGGGTTCGAATCCCCCCTCGGGCAAGGATATTTGTGGCGTCCTAGTTCGTAACTAGTTCATAAGTAGTTTAGGGACTGATGACCCCGTAGTTAAGTCCCATAGACTACACAAACCATAAATAAAATAAAATAAAGTTTTTTTAAAATTATTGTTATTATTAAAGAGGAGGGGGAACATACACAACAAGGAACATAAAAGGTAAAATTATGGCGATCAGACAAAGAATAAACCATTGCAACACCACTCATATGACCCTTGTCGCAAGTACAAGAGGATCCGGCTTTGCCATATCGCAATTACGAAAGAATGCTATGATTACATTCTCATCGAATCGCCCTGAGTGCGTTATTACAACGGGTATTGTACGTAACTTTTCAGGTTATAAAACTTTCCTCTGGAAATAAATTTTCATATTTTTTTCAGTCGGCAGGATATGACAATGAGTGTAAGGCATTTTTGGCCATTAAGCCTCAGATGAGATCTTGTCCTGCCTGCCAGGTTCCAGTTGTTATATGTGCGCTACTTGCGTTTCGATTATAATGGAATGTTGATGAGGACGACGCAACACCCAGTCCCCGAACAGAGAAATAGTATGACCCGATTAAGAATCGAACCCGGGCTCCATACGCCATCCACTGGATTACGAAGGCTGACGGTAAGACAAAATGATAGATATTTTGGTGTCGTCCGTCGACCCGCCTGAGTAAATCCCAAGACCTTCTAGTGGGTCGCTATCCACAGGTTGGGAACCAATGTTTTAGAGCATTAAAAGATATGAAAATATAGAAAAGACGTGGTGTCATTTCACATAACTATGAGCTAATTAATACATTTTCAAAATTATTAAAATTATCGCTTCATGGACGATAGTCGTAAAGTTTTAATCGCTTTTTGTAAATGTTGTCAAAAATTATGACTGGTTTGGACAAGACGCCACTCTTCATTTGTGCTACCCATAAAGAGAGTTGTACTCGTAAATCATTTGTTATCCTTTATATTTGCTACCCAGGTCATTGTCGGCTTGTTATCTTTCAAAGGAAACCTATAATTATTGTAAAGCTAAGTGTTTTCCTACAGTTAAGAGCAATTAAAGAGTTAAGTCCCATAAGCTTAACAAACATTTGAACATTTTTAATACTTAATATTTAGTGTTTTGTCACTTCATTTCGCCTAAATGAGAGCCGAGTATATTTCGGTATGTTACACAAACCGCAGAAAAAAATAAAAGTGTGGCAGCAAATAATGTAAGTCAATTTTCACACTGACAAATCATAGTCTGCTTACACTCAGTGACCTTACCACCGTTAAAATGGCGGCTGAATTCACGAAGGTGAACGCAAGGAGCCACTGTATGAAATCGAAGCCCGTTGACTTATATGCAACGAATGGAAAAAAGAGGAGATAAGAAACCGACTGCTCTTAGGAAAATCGTACAACATAATCTCAGAAATATTAGCACTCATGCATTGTGTTTATCTTACTGATATACCTCACAACACAGGGTGATGAATTATAGTCGACCAATTTCCCGACTCTTTCAGCTGTTGGACTTGTGGAATTCAGCAATACCCTCAAAATCGAACTAACTTAATGAAATTTTAGACCAATAAATTTTCGTTAGCGTGTACAGACGCTGTGGAATCCCTAGAACGTAAATCTCTTTCTCCTGACATGTAGAGTGTAATAAAAACGAATTAGAGGAGGCCATGAGCTGGAGCTTTAATTACGAACCTTGAATTATTGACTACCACGCTCGATTTTCTTTGTATCTTTGGAGTAGAAAATAAAGTACTGGAAGGAGAAGATAGAATTACTTGCCACAGGTGCAGTGTAATACGTCGAGTGAACAGCTGAAATGCAAAGGAACCTTTCACTTGAAAATGTCTGACTAAAGTATCTTGTTTTTAACAGCGCGCATTGAAGATGTTCCATCATAGGGAAGAAATCGATTTGTTGTCAATTTTAATAAAAGAAACATCTCAGATCGTCTACAAAGGTGAAACCTTTCATTTCATTAGAAATGTTTCTGTTACTTGTCAGTTAAATATATGTGCAGTATTAAGTAATCACTTTCAGAATATAGCAGATGAACTAAACAGAACCCTAGTTTCTACAGGTAGTCTAATCATGTAACATTGTTAGAAAATCGATTTCTGATGCTGTTACCTGAAATGGTCCTTCATGATACTTCCAAAGGGGAAACTGAGTCAATAATTAAATCACTAAAAACAAGTCTTGTGGATATGATGCGGTATCTAGCAAATTCTAAAGTACTGTTCTCCATATGTTAGCCCAGTACTAAGCAATATTCAGGAACAATTCCAGTCAGTTTGGAGTGTTTTCCAATAAATGATTTACACAAATATTACGTCAAAAGGGCCCACAAGTTTAATTCAAAATGAACGTCCTCATCTACAGAGACCTTTCTTCTTTTCCTCTATTGAAACACAAAGATTAGTCTGGATAAACATATGAAGTACCGTAATCTCTGTTAGGTTCCTATATGAAATAATGTCCCCCTCTGAGAACTCCAGGCCTTCTTCCTTTCGATCACCAGTCCTTGTTATATTAATATTAAATATGACACCTACAAAAGTAATAGGACCACTCAACAACTCTTTCTGGCCTGCAGTAGTATTACCTTTTTCGCTTGGTGTCAAATCTAAAGTATCAATGGACTTAATATACAGGTAAGAGCGAACATCTTCTCCTCCTATAACACAGCTACCTCTATGTAGTCTTCAATGCTGTTGCTCGCGCAGATGCACGACGACTGACGCCGTCTTCCACAGGAATCACACATATAGAGCTCTTATCGCTTACGCAACATCCGCTCCAAGCGCCGTACCACTTTCTGCCTCTGAAATTTAGCGCGGCGCGGAACTAGCAAAACTAGACGCCGCGCCGCCAAACCCCCCACCAACTTCCCCTCCTTTCCCTCCAGCGCCAGCAGCAGCCCTACAGAACTCAGACAAACCCAGATTATACATTTCGTTTAACAAGTATTAAAGTTATGTGAAATGACAGATGTTGATTGTAAATGCGACATGATGTCGTGACTTCAAGAAGAATATTACAATTACAATTCCATAGAAAACAAGTGCAGATAAATATTAAAATTACAGGACTATCAGTTTAATAAGTCATGGTGGCAAAATACTAACACGAATTATTTATAGACAATTGGAACAACTTGTCGAATCCGATCTCGGGGAAGATCAATTTAGATTTAGCAGAAACGTAGGAACACGGGAATGCAATACTCACATTACGACTTATCATATAACATAGATTAAGGAAAGGCAAACCTACATTTTTAGTGACGGTGAGGTTGGGAAGAGAGTAAGACAGGGTTCAAGCCTGTCCCCAGTGTAGTTCAATCTATACATTGAGCAAGCAGTAAAAGAATGAAATGAGAAATTTGGAGAGGAAATTAAAGTTCATGGAGAAGATATAAAAATTTTGCTATGTGTCGATGACTTAGTAATTTTTGCAGAGACTGCAAAAGATGTGGAAGAGCAATTGAATGAAATGGACATTGTCTTGAAAGGAAGATCTAAGATGAACATTAACAAGAGTAAAACGAGCGCAATGGAATGTAATGTCAGAAAATCAGGCGATGCTGAAGGAATTAGATTAGGTAATGAGACAAAATAGTAGATGAGTTTTGTTATTTGCGTAGGAAAATAACTTCTGATGACCGAAGTAGAGAGGATATAAAATGCAGAATGCCAATGGGAAGAGAAGTGTTTCTAAAGAAGCGAAACTTGTTAACATCCAATATTTATTAAAATGTTAGTAGGTCCTTTCTGAAACCATTTGTCTGGAGTGTAGCCTTGTATGGGAATGAAACGTGGAGGATAAAGTTTACACAAACAGATGATAGAAGCTTTGAAATGTGGTGCTACAGACGAATAATGAAAATTAGATGAGTAGGTCACATAACTAATGAGGAGGTGCTTAACCGAATTAGGGAAAAAAGGAGTTTATGGCATATCCTGACTAAGAAAAGGGATAGATTGGTAGGACACATTCTGAGGCATCAAGGAATTGTCAACTTAGAGGGAAGTGTGTGCGGTAAAAATCGCAGAGAGAGACCGAGAGAAGAATACAGTAAGCAGATCCAAAGGATGTAGGTTGCCGAACGTATTATCAGTCTGCAGTCTGAAGACCACAACATCAACAACCTTCATCACTGGTGGACGCATCCCGCAGACCGTGTAAGGAAGATACAGATCGTCACATAGTTAATTTGGTATTGCTTTGAAATAAATCTCGTGGCTATTACTGCAACCGCTTTTCAACAAAATTAAGCCAATACGTCATGGAATGTAGACAATGTGAGCATGTCGGAACTGCAGACGGTTACCGATCATCTACATCTACATAGTTACCATGAAAATCACATTTACGTACATGACAGATGGTTAATCAAATCACTTTTTTGGCCGAGGGGACTAAGGCGCTCCAGTCACGGTCTGCACGGCCACTACGGTCGGGGGTTCGAATCCCCCCTCAAGCATGGATATTTGTGCCGTCCTAGTTCGTTAGTAGTTCATAATTAGTTTCTAAGTTTATGGACTGATGACCCCGTAGTTAAGTCCCATAGACTATACAAACATTTGAACATACAAACATTTGAAACCACTTTTACAATATTTCTCTGCTGCTCCATTCTCTAATAACGCGCGGGAAAAAGGAATTTTACAATCTTTCCATTTTCGATCCGGCTACTCTTATTAAGATGATCATGTCTCGCTATGTAGGTGGTTTTTAACAAAATACTAGTTGACCCGTGCAAATAATTCGCACTCTATACTGATTAGTCTCAGATAGGTAAGATAGTAATGGAAAAGAACCACATGTAAGTACATATGTATAAAAGATAATAAACTTTGGATAGTAGTAACAAATATTAGTCTTATTTTAAGTAAATTTATACAATTAATTGCAAAATGATCAATTGTGAAACATACAAAAAATCAGAAATTAACTTTTTCATGTTTATTTTATTTTTTGAAAATTTCTTTATTTCACAAAGTCAGTTTATTTTACAAAATTCAATTCATTCGCGCAGTACACAATACCTGCTTGAACAATTCCAAAACTGATGTATTAACGTGTGAAACAGAAATCTCGTGATAAACTATACTTGCGTACAGAATCTAAACAAGCAAGATCTGTCGACCCTGTTACTTAAATTAGTTGTGAAATTTTGTCGTTACATCGAAGTGTATAACCGAAATCGTGTGATACATCAAAATTGGTCTTTGCCGTGCATCAAGAATAAAGAATCTAAACAACTGCAAGAGCAGTCGTTCCTGTAAAACAGACTGTCAATAGATGGCACCTTTTATACTGATTTTATATGGACCGCGCGAACTAAGTTGATTCTCGGCGCGGTGGCTGATGGGAGCAACCGTAAATACATGTCTCATTAACGGTCGTTCGTAGGGTATCAACTTAGATTTTTTTTTGGAATAATTTACACTGCAGCAGTCACATTTTACTAATATTTTTATTAGCACGACGTGTTTGGGCAGCAAGCTGCCATTTTCGGGATCATTTCACAGTTACCAGTTCATTATTGTTCATTACCAAACAATAATGAACTGTGAAATGCACTCGATGGTGGCAGCTTGTTGCCGAAACGCGTCGTGCTAATAAAAATATTAGTAAAAAGTGACTGCTGCAGTATAAATTATTCCAAAAAGTTTAAAATACTGTCCGATATCAATCCACGTTACATAAATAAATTTATGTTCAACTTAGATTGTACGAAAAGTACAACTTTTTCAAAATATTTTTTGTGAAAACAGTAACTTTAAACTACGTGTGTATTTTTCGTCATTAGTGGACAACGAAACGTTGAAAACGATGCCTCAAATTGTGGATAGGTAATATGGGGGATATGACGTATCCACACACACAAAAAAAAAAAAAGAGAGAGAGAAATAATATATATGATTGTCGAATTTGGAAGAGAATGTTGAAAGAAATTTCACACATAGATATCGCCAAAACGGATAACGCCTTTAATCTAACGATTTTCAGCACTTTTTCATGACAGTTTCTCCCTTACATCAGTGTAATGCAAGAGGAGGTACCATTCTCTAAACTTTCTTTATATCCTCTGTCAGTTCCATTTGGTAGGGATCCCACAATACTCAAATAACCTACTCCAAATTAGGATGCACCAGTGTAGAACTGTTTCATCTTCTAAGTGTTCTTATGAATGGAACGTACGTCTGGTTCGCCATCCCTACGACATTTTCTGTATGTCCTATTCCATTAAAGTCTTTCGTAATTGTACTGCAATTCTTAGATATTTCACTTATTTATGATGTAAATGAAGTTTAACTGATTTTTGTTCGTGCTCATGTGCATGAATTCACACTTTTCATTGTTTAAGGTAAACTGCCAATTTCCCTTCATACAGTTATCTTAAGAGGGGAGTCATTAAATAAGTCGCAAAATGAAGTACACAAGCCACTACTGCGCGCTGTTTATGTATGGGTATTTCTCTACCACTGCGACACATCCGTCTTGTGGGTTGCAGCGATTTAAGGAACCAAGTAAAGTTACAGCTCAAGAGCGTCACTTATAGGATGCAAACTCTGCCTCAAAACTTCAAAACTTCAGGCTTTCAAAGCCTTCTTGAACGATGGGATAAGTATTTAAATTTAAAGGTGAACTCAGCTGCAGAGTAAAGCTATTTTCAGGCTTGTAAACGCAGTATTGGCGTGTCTAACTCAGTTTGCGACTTATTTATTGGCTCACCCTCGTATACAAATCGTTTTGCAGCTGCTTTGGATCTTTACTAACTGATAAACGACAGCATCAACAGCACAGATTATAAGACAGCTGCTCTATCGTTTATAAATTTAAGGAACACTTCCACGGGGAACGCTGGATATCACCTCTGTTTTACTGGATGACTTTCTTTCAGTTACTACGGACTGCGTCCTTTTGAGAATCCAATCGCATAGCTATGTCGATATTGCGTAAGCAAAGCATAACGTCAAAAACCTTGCGGAAATCTAGAAATATGGAATCTATTTGAGATCCGTTGTTGATAGCACTGATCAGTTTATGCTGTTTTACATGAACGATTGAATCCGCTTGGCTATGGGCCGACATGTCGTTCTCCTCTCTGTAGTTAATGATATTTGAGGAGAGTATACGTTCTTAAATCCTGCTACAAGCCGATATCATTGATAAAGCACTGTAATTTGCGGTTCGCTGCTATTAGCTTTCTTGAATATTGGAGTGCCTGTGAAACTTTCCTGGTGAATTTCGACATTATGACACGCTACAGGAAAGGTCTACATCAGTGTTGACATACATTTGATGTCGTAGCTGGTTCCATTGCCCCAGCGGAAGATTCCGCACCCTCAGATAGTGAAACTAGTGTCGCAAAAGTGAGTCTGTGTACCAGACCTGCAATGAGTACAAAAAATCATCTTTTTAGAAATTACTACGCGCAAACACTTTACACCCATAAATACATTGCAACTGTTTTCATATCTCGTCTACCTATATTCCATTAGGCCCATGTTTTGGTCAAACATGCTGACACTTCGTACAGCCGAAACAGTTGGCCCTTGCCCAGAATTTCGTGTACCGTTACTATATCCGACCTTTTTATGAGACAATTTTATGTTTTTCGAAATGATTTCAAAGTGGACAGCGACTAATATTTATCTACAATCAGAATCAGCAACTGTTACTCTTAGATTATGAACGCCTTGAAAATAACGGCTCACTGCTCTGTCAAATCGTTTTATATAGTAACATTATCAAACTAAAAAGACAAGTTTTGTTTTTACAGTATAGTCATTTTTTAACAAGATGTCTAATCGTCTCCCTTTGACTGCTTTTTCATTTAAGTTTTGTTTGATTAATTTTTATGTAAGTCTTCGCTGTTTTCTTCTCTATGGTTGTCTTTTTGCATAGTTTATGGGACTTAACTACGGGGTCATCAGTCCCTAAACTTACAAACTACTTATGAACTACTTACGAATTAGGACGGCACAAATATCCATGCCCGAGGGGGGATTCGAAACCCCGACCGTAGTGGCCATGCAGACCGTGACTGGAGCGCCTCAGTCTCGTCGGCCACCGCGGCCGGCTGTCTTTTTGCCATTCAACTCTTTTTTAGCTCTGAAGTTTATTGTACACTTATTGTTTTGTTTTAGATTCACTTTGTGTAATAATAATATATCTTGATGTTGCGTGTAGGATGAATTTAAGTTATCTTTGGCCCCTTCTGGAGATACAGATGTCCAGACGTTACAGACCCTTAACCCTTTGTTTATTTAATTATTTACTTGTTTTACATACACAAGAATCATAATACAGCAAAAAGCTATTCCGAAGGCTTAAAACCGTTCAGTGATAAAACGGTACCCTGCCGTACTGTTTTATTGGACATTCTAAGTGAACTCTGAAACAATAAACTATCTTTGTCACGCACACGAGCACACAGACACGCGCGCACACACACAATCATGCGGGAACTAAAGAAAATGAAAAGCGTAAAGAATGACTGAAATGACTGTCAACTTCGTATATGTGACTTCAAGATGAAGTGAAAAGCGTATTAGTCAGTGAAGTAACTAACAGAATTCTCTAATAATTACGATAAATCGTATAAATCCCCAACGAAGTTTATAAAAAGCACAGCAGGTCAATACTTATTAGTTTCAATAATGCAGAAACCACTTGCAGAGTCGTTGTTTTTATTTCCAACGGTTTCAAACAATTAATGCTTTTCTTCATGCTTGTAGTTCCATCATGTTAAGATGGAACATTATGACACAACTATACGCATGAGGAAGTGCAACAATTGCCCGCAACCAGTCAGAAATAAACACCACAACCCTTCAACTGCTTGCTGCCTTATTTAAACTAATATTAACCACATTTCTGTGATGGGTAGTATACTAAATAGAATGTAAAAAGTAGAAAAGTAGTGTAATCTTGCTGACAGCTATAAGTCACTCTAAATACAAAAATTACAATACTTTTAGCAGCACAATATCAACGAAATAGATGTGAGAAATGCTGATTTGTAGGAAAGGCAAAAAATATATATTGGCCACTGTGGAGTGGCCGAGCGCTCTAAGACGCCTCGTTGCGGTGCGCGTGGTTGTTCGTCGTCGTAGATTCAAGTCCTCCTGCGCATGTGTGTGTTTTTTGCCCTTCGGTTAGTTTAAGTGAATTTTGTAGTTTGTGAATCTAGGGACTAATGACCATAGCACTTTGGTCCAATAGGTTTACAGACATTTGAACATTTTCAAATATAGCGTTTGGCAGCTTCTTAATATTTTTTTATTTAAGTTACTGTTCTGAGAGTACTTCGTTAATATAGGCTGATGGCTAAATTTGGTTGCTGGTGTTACAGTACACATTACTTAGTATAATACATTATACATATTCCTTATATGTGTAAAATTACGTACATTTATTTTTCAGAAATACCTAATGAAAATTTCACAACTGTCATGAAACGTATTTGCGCAATCAAACGTTATTTTATTCTGAAAAGATGGCGGAACTTTTCAATTCATTATTGCGACAATATTACTAGATATGATATAGCAAATACCTCAGTTTGAGGTGGAAGACTGTCGTGTAATCTGTAGCTGGTATTATCTGGGAAGATTCATAATCACATTTACGCTTAAGAACCTAGAATGAGATAAATAATGAGGGTACTTGTAATTTACGTTCTACGGTGTTCACGACCGTTTGCGTGACGAGCGGGCAAATATAACACTGTTAACGGTACCTTATAAATAATACATAGTTACAAAGTGTTACTTGTAATTTTATTTTCATCAGTAATAAAATCTGGAGGGTGTTCCGACTTTTGGAATAACAATTGTACCAAAGAGCTTGTCACGTAGATTTCTGAAATGTTGTGGCTATTCGAAATTCTTCCGTGATGAAACTTAAGTAATAATGGATCCCTTGTAGTACCTCTGCTTTTTTGTTAGCAATACAGCAAATGTTATACGTCCCCGTGATTATTTTATTTTATTTTTTTTTTTTTTTTCACAAAAGACAATATTCTGGTACCTATGAACAGGACTCACGTATTTTTTTTTTTTTTTTCATGACTACAGACAATTGTATATCAAGGAAACAGAAATGTTAGTACGACATCCATAGTGAATGCTACAGAAGCTTGCATAGCCCACTTTTTGTTTCCTTTTGCAGTTTTTGACGCCGCCAAGTACCGATTATGGTTCACTTGAAATTCGTTGTTTCAATCTTCCCACACTAATGTAGAGCAACTGTAAATGTGTTGACAGTTGGAAGCGGTAATTACCACCATCATATATTTTATACAGGGTGTAGGACAATGATTCACCGCAGTATTGAGCTCTTTTTATTCGGAATAAGCAGTTTTTCATCGTGTGTGTGTATGGGGTGGGGGAGGGGGCAATCATGTCTTTTGCTGCCCCGTGCCTCCGATCCTAGCCATTCGTCACTACCCCTACGTACTGATGATAACAGACTAGTGGTGTATGTTTGCCGGAGTATCTGCAGCAGGACTCGCGATGTGGGTTAGTGGGTGGCGCGCGAAATGAATTACAGGACTGCTCGACGTGTCCTAGTTTTTGAGAGGGCGCCCCACATACCCCGGCGATGCAAATTACGGGACAGCGCTGACTTTCAAAGCGTTTGGATGTCCGCGTGGTCTACGGCAACACGTAACAGCTTGCGCGGCCGCTCGCACTAGAGTTTTAAGTCCTCCCACCGTCATGTGTGTGTGTGTGTGTGTGTGTGTGTGTGTTGTATTTGGCATAAGTTACTTTATGTATTTTTATGAAATTATTAATACTGCATCAGTCAATTTTTACTAATATTTAATAAGCACGATGCGTTTCGGCACCATGCTGCAATCATCAGGTGCTTCATATAGATATTTATACATGTGTGTGGTTCATTTTGTGTGCCAGAGATGTTATGGATCGAACAATAGACCTAAACAGAAGAATAATCATGTTAAAGAATGTACATTATGTTTATGATGTCTAGTACTTATGGTATTATGCTTACTTACATTTGGGTGGTATTTTTTCATATTTTGGCACACAGAGTACAATAACACCAATACAACCATTTTTACAGATGTGTGTACCATTCTTTCCAAATATTCTTATAACAAAGATGAATAACTTCCAAAGATTCTTAAAATCTAAAATGAATTTCTAAGCCGCGGTGGAGTAGCCGAACGGTCTAAAGCGTCTCGCTGCGGAGCGCGCGGTTGCTCGCCGAGGAGGTTCGAGTCCTCCCTGGGGCATGGGTGTGTGTGTTTGTCCTTAGGTTAGTTCATCTAGGTTTAAGTAGTTTGTAAGCTACGGACTGATGACCACGCAGTTTGGTCCGATAGATTTACAAACATTTGAACATTTTTGTACTTCTAACAAAATATGTAAAGGTATATATCATAAAGTTGAAACATAAATTATCTAATTTGTGACATGGTTAATGTAGATGATTACTTAGTAGAAGCATTTTATGTGTTCATTGTATCTTATATAGAAGTCTTTGGTGAGGCGAGAGTCAACAGCCTTAATTTATTTCATAAAATGCATTTTTAAAAAACCATCAGCTGTTTATTCAAAACCATATGTATCTACCAGTTTCGGTCAATAGACCATCTTCATGAATAAAAAGGTGTTAAAACTGAATGGTAAAATGCATCAAACAAAATAAATCTAGCCGAGACAAACAGGAGTCAGTATAGCTAAAAGTGTTAAAATTCCAGTGGTCATCTTATATAAAACCTATCAGTCAAATACAACATAAAAGGTAAAAACATAAAAACAGACTTGTCATGTTAATAGATGCAAATAAAATAGTTCCGAAACCGGTTGTGGGATTTTGGGACGTCAATAAAATATAGCTGTAGCTGTAGTCAAACACAACATAAAAGGTAAGAACAGTCTATGAAGTCTGTTCTTACATTTTATGTTGTGTTTGACTGATACGTTTTATCTAAGATGACTACTGTAATTTTAACACTTTCAGTTATACTGACTCCTGTTTGTCTCAGCTATATGTATTTTATATGATGAATTTTACCATTCAGTTTTAACACCTTTTCATCCACAAAGATGGTCTATTGACCGAAACTGGTAGACATATAAGGTTTTGAATAAACAGCTGATGGTTTTCTTAAAAATGCATTTTATGAAATTTTATGGAAGTATCTTTCTGTCTAGCCTACACAGAAGGCTCTGCCAGTGTGCGAGGGTGAAGGTCGGGGTGAGAGTTTAAAATAGGGAAAGATTAATTTTTAAAAACTGACAACCACCAACTGCGAACCAAATTCCTAAACATGCAAAAACACTGGAATTGTGATTGCTACTGTTTGACTCGTTTTCTATGGGATGATATCACACGTTTGCAGCTTTCCTTCCCTGCATATGATTAACAAAAAAATTCATAATGAAGTCAAGTTCATGAGAGAAAAGGGTGTACTAACTACTACTACGTGTTTTGAAAGCACGTGAAAGTTCACTTTCTGTTGTTTATTTCACAATATTAGAACCCTGTGGCTGATATGTCTGTACGTCGACACATTTATCAAAAGAATTGTAGCTCGTGAGCCCCGAGACAAAAATGAATATTTGACGCAAATTGTTTTAACACCATGTGGCTGTCTCAAACACCGTTTATGTTCATGCCTATGCGACGACACGTGTTACATTAACAAAACACAGTCACTTTAATTTAGTGCGATGCACACCTTGTTCCACCGGCTAAATATTCAAAACACATAGTAGCATTCAATACAGCTTGGTGCAGTCTACGACGAGCAACCACACTTGGCAATTGCCACACAAAAATCTATAGTCTCCACCTGGAGATCCACATGCCGACTGAGCAGAGCGACTCCGCCCAGCCAGCTACCCCACTTGCTCCCGACTCCTCACTTCCTGCCCTCGCGCGCGTGGGTTTTTTCCCTACGTCATCAACTTCCCCATGTGAGCTGTTCTAACCGACTTCCAACGTACAGTGCTCAGCCAATACATTTCTAAAACTTTACTTAAAATCAAAATAATTACACTACACATTAAACAAATTTCTTATGTTTTTATATTGGTATACACATCCTTTGCACTATTTATTACAATCGTGCAATTTATTATATCACAGATAAGTGATTTAACTGAATATTTCAAGATAAAATACACAAGATTAATTGAAAATAAAATGAGAAATAGTTAATATATTACTTTTATAAACAAACATTGCCATGCTAGTTGTGTAACTGTCTTGTATTCATTGGTAATTTATTACTTTTCATTGTCAATTAAACATATTACGTCAGATGTGACTATATCAGCTAATGTATTGTTTATTTGTCAACAGGCTATTTTGTAATGAGGGCCTTAAAGGTTCCTAACTGCATCGTATTACTTCAGATGCAAGTAGTATTAAAATATTTTATTTCACGCTGTGCACTGCACTGCACCTGGCACTCGCCATTATCCCTCTCTCCCCTCACCGGAAACGAACCTAGAAAATCCTAAGCTGGAACAAGCCACCAATATCGGCCTGCTCGCTGGCCTCCCGTCAGCTACAAGCACACAGAAAATCTCAACGTGGAGAATTTCTACCTTTGGCCTAACTATAAATGTTGTCACCCAACTGCGTACATACATTGCTACCATAATTAATAAGATTAAAATTGTCTAACATTTACTGCATTGGCATGGTCAATGTTTTCAGTGAACTTCATACGGTTTAATTATCAAATGCTATTAATTACCAGTATTTCTATTGGGCGGTAATCTCACAGGATGCTCGGAAAAATCCATTCGATGACATGTGCGGGGTAGTGAGCTTTGACGCACCCTTGGTCAGATATGTCATCTGGTGATGCTGTTAGCAGTTCTTTGAAACTATGAAACAAAAAATAATTTGAAAGGAAGGGTAATCACAGCTAAAATATTTATACATGCACCATAATTTCCAGAACCGCTTGTCATGTTAATAGATGCGAATAAAATAGTTCCGAAACCGGTTGTGGGAGTTTGGGACGTCAATAAATTATAGCTGTAGTGGATTCGCTGTTTTTTAATCATTGATTATTTTTACAGCAGTTATTCTAACATATACAGCGTGTTCGAAGAGGAATAGTAAATATATTAAGAGGTAGTAGTTTAGACGAATTGCCATAAAATGCCCTCAACAAGTGTCCAATTTATATTGAGTTCGGAGATTCCGCGGTTAGTATGTAACCAACTCAACCTTAAAACCTAGGTATATGGGGACACTTTCACAGATACTTCCTTCGGATCTTAGTATAACGTCATCACATTGAGTTAACAGCGCAATTTTGTGTATGTTCTACACGTTTATCTGATTTAAACTTATTAGGTATCCTCAAACTTCAAAGTATGAAGATGGCATTGTAAGCCGTTGGGCGAAATAAAAATAGACTTATAAAACAAACAGAAAATTGTGCTTTAAATTCAATGTAACGCTCTTCAGCCAAGAGTCGGCCGAAGAATCAGTGGAAATGTCACCATATGCCTTTAAGTTTCTTTTGGCTACGTACTACCGGCTGTATCCATGTACATAATAAAAATCGGACACATGACATAAGGCATTATCTTGCAATTTACCTAAACTACCGTTTCATAAACTACTTGCAATTTCCACTGAAACACCATATATATTTGTTTCAACGATCCAAAAAAATTATCTGACAAATCAGCTCTACTGCAAGCTCTTTGCTTACCGTATTGTTGAGGGAGGTGGCATGGGTCAAAAGAACAAAAAAATATGCGAAGATACTATAAAATGTTTAAAACACATTGGTTATCAAATACATACAAGAACATCCTCATCTTAAGCGCTGTGCAAATGCTTCTTCTACCGTTCAAATGTTCATTTTCTCATAAGAAGAGCATGATGGAGCCGTCGTTCACTGGCCATTTTTCCTTCATTTTGTCCATACTACGTCATCCCAAAATATTGGAGGCACAGAGTGTGCAGTAGAAAACAGCTTGTTAGCGTCTAAGGTAAATAATTGCTCATAGCGTCACTGAAAACAGTTTTGGGACACGGGTTCCTTATCATACTATCATGTACGCTCTTCTCTCCGCAAGTCCTCTAAATTTGTAACGGGAATTTCTGAACACCCTACAGGTTCGTCGTAAGCAGTTAAAGCTTCATCTACCAACAAGCCGCCAAGCGTTCTCGGTGATACAAGCAGAACAGAGCAACAAGTTTTTCATTCCATGCTAGGAAAATCTATTTCATTTACTGCATTGGGGTGAAAGTGCGAATTGTTTGTCGTGTAACAGAGTGGTACCAAGTATCAAGAAAAGTTACAGGAGTCATTATTCCGTTGGGGGCGACGCAAATGTGAACTGTAACATCAGGGAGAAGAACGTGACACCCTAATATCGGAATTAAAGGTACATTAAGGACTGTCAGAGCAGAGTCCGCCATAGCCAAGAAAATATACTGAGAGTGACTTTGCGAAAGAAGTGACGGTTATTGCACGCGGTCTGAGGTGCCGCGTCAAGGATTATGGGGACCGCACCCGTCGGTGGTGAGAAAACTCCCTCGGGCAAGGATATGTTTGTTTACCTTAGCATTCGTTAGATTCAAGATCGATGATAGTGGCAGTTTGGCCCCTTGGGTTTATACACTATTTGCTATTAAAATTGCTACACCAAGAAGAAATGCAGGTGATAAACGGATATTCATTGGACACGTATATTATACTAGAACTGACATTTGATTACAGTTTCACGCCATTTGGGTACATAGATGCTGCGAAATTAGTGCCCGGAAAAACCACCTGTGGTCGTAATAACGGTATTGATACGCCTGTGCATTGAGTTAAACAGAACTTGTATGGCGTGTACAGGTACAGATGCCCATGCAGCTTCAAGACGATACCACAGTTCACCAAGAGTAGTGACTGGCGTATTGTGACGAGCCAGTTGCTCGGCCACCATTGACCAGTTGGTGCGAGATCTGGAGAACTCCCTCGGGCAAGGATATGTTTGTTTACCTTAGCATTCGTTAGATTCAAGATCGATGATAGTGGCAGTTTGGCCCCTTGGGTTTATACACTATTTGCTATTAAAATTGCTACACCAAGAAGAAATGCAGGTGATAAACGGATATTCATTGGACACGTATATTATACTAGAACTGACATTTGATTACAGTTTCACGCCATTTGGGTACATAGATGCTGCGAAATTAGTGCCCAGAAAAACCACCTGTGGTCGTAATAACGGTATTGATACGCCTGTGCATTGCGTTAAACAGAACTTGTATGGCGTGTACAGGTACAGATGCCCATGCAGCTTCAAGACGATACCACAGTTCACCAAGAGTAGTGACTGGCGTATTGTGACGAGCCAGTTGCTCGGCCACCATTGACCAGTTGGTGCGAGATCTGGAGAACTCCCTCGGGCAAGGATATGTTTGTTTACCTTAGCATTCGTTAGATTCAAGATCGATGATAGTGGCAGTTTGGCCCCTTGGGTTTATACACTATTTGCTATTAAAATTGCTACACCAAGAAGAAATGCAGGTGATAAACGGATATTCATTGGACACGTATATTATACTAGAACTGACATTTGATTACAGTTTCACGCCATTTGGGTACATAGATGCTGCGAAATTAGTGCCCAGAAAAACCACCTGTGGTCGTAATAACGGTCTTGATACGCCTGTGCATTGAGTTAAACAGAACTTGTATGGCGTGTACAGGTACAGATGCCCATGCAGCTTCAAGACGATACCACAGTTCACCAAGAGTAATGACTGGCGTATTGTGACGAGCCAGTTGCTCGGCCACCATTGACCAGTTGGTGCGAGATCTGGAGAATGTGCTGGCCAGGGCAGCAGTCGAACATTTTCCGTATCCAGAAAGGCCCGTACAGGACCTGCAATATTCGGTCGTGCATTATCCTGCCGAAATGTAGTGTTTCGCAGGGATTCAATGAAGGGTAGAACCACGGGTCGTAACACATCTGAAATGTAACGGTCACTGTTCAAAATGCCGTCGATGGGAACAATAGGCGACCGTGACGTGTAACCAATGGCACCCCATACCATCACGCCGGGCGATACGCCAGTATGGGATGACGAATACACGCTTCCAATGTGCGTTCACCGTGATGTAGCCAAACACGCATGCGACAATCAAGATGCTGTGAACAGAACCTGGATTCGTGCACCCAGGTTCGTCGTTGCGTACACTATCGCTGTCACTCCCGTCTGTGATGCAGCGTCATGGGTAACCGCAGCCATGGTCCCCGATCAGCAAACGTCGTCGAACTGTTCGTGGAGGTGGTTGTTGTCTTCCAAACTGTTGACTCAGGGATCCAGACGTGGCTGCACGATCCGTTACAGCCATCCTGATAAGATGCCTGTCATCTTATAACCCTACCCGTCCTACACCACCGGTTAGAATATGATAATTAGAAAAATGACTCGTGTGCCTAATTATCTTAATTTGGTGGAAAAGCTATCGGTAATGAAGCCGATGATGTAGTGGGGGCTATAACCTGAACGTTGCTGCACCTCTTTGGTAAACAACAACGATCGATAGGAATAAAGAAAGTGGAAGGTAAAATTTGGAATAAAATTATTAATGTTTAAATGAAAAAAATTGCGAAACAAACGGAACACAGGGATTGATTAGGAAAAAGTGAATAACTTATTGATTTACGGTCGCCAGCTCGATGTTCGAGCAAATAATTTGGTGGGATGTCAATAATGGCAAAGTTAATTAAAAACGTGAAAAATTACGTAAAATTTGGGTGCGCAGAAAATCAGAGTGTGCGAGTCAAATTCGCTACAAAAGACACTGACAATATACCAGTTACTGAGAAATAGTTTACTAACACAGGGTTCATTGTAAGTCAGCAAAATGCAAGCCATAGCCGCGCAAATGCAACATGCAGCAAATCATGCAAAACTCTCACCTTAATACTTACTATTTACAGCTTCAAATAATTAATTGTTTATATAAGTACCAGAAATTATTCTACAGCGAGTATGCCATGCGCTTTAGCAATAATCAAGTTGTAACTGAACTATTAACTATACTAATGGCAAGCTCAAAAAAATAATTAATGACTTGTCGTGATAACACTGAATATTTAGAAAAGAACCATTTAACCTTCTGATTAACTTTTGCTCTATCTTTAACAAGGAATTATTAGCATTCAAGCACTTGTAAACAATTACTATTCTCACTAGTCAGTACTTGCAAGTTAAAACAAACTTTACCTCAAAATAATATACAGTGGAAAACAATTAATCTTTTACACTGTTATTGAAATATCTTTTGAAATTGACAGTTAATCTAGCAGTTTCGTTCAACTTAGCAAACCTATTGATCAGCAACACTGGCATAAGCTACGTTTAGTAATACTTTTCTAAACACATTTTTTATTAACGACTGTCACATTGTCTTTAATGACTCTGATTTTTAGTTTTCTATAACTTTGTGAATATCCTGGGAAAAACAATGGATGAGGGAGGAACCTGTCTGGACAATGACTATGAGTAATGATTTTTAAACACAGGTTCACAAATAACAGTGTTCGTTATTGAACAATCATCACTAATACGCTGGTTAGCTGTACATGCTAAGACAAACTGGACAGATCTTACTGAATTTGGTGTGCGACGTGGTGCTGCTAATTGAAGACTGTTGGCACTTAACTATTGGCAAACACAGGCTCTTCTTGGCGACGAATGTCAATTACAATTTACGGCCCACAGCTTTCCTCTTGATACATTTATTAATTATCTGAGCTGTGGCCGTATGGATAAATAATATTGCCTCTTCGCCGTCTCCTCCACTAATGCCAATCCACGTACTTGTGCCGTACACCACTAAGCGCACTGTCAAAAATAATGCGTCTGTCCTCCGCTACTTCTCAACAACGACTCCTTCTCGCTGTGCGCCTCTGCGCTACCAGCGATAAAAAACTCCCTACTCAAAGATGATTCTATACAATAGCAAAGCCCTTGCTAACCCAGCGTGTCTACTACATTCACAATATTTTTGACATATATGGAAATTAGCAGGACAATGCAAATATATCACAGATACAAAATATACAAATACATAATAAATTACAAAAAATACAAATAATGAGGAAAAATGCATAAAGCATTGTTTTATATATCACCCTGTACGCACACATGACTGGAAAGCACCGTTGGTCACTGTGTTGTTGTGTCACAATCTCAACTGCTAGTGATACGAGGCCGTTGGGATCCTGCACGGTGTTCCGTATTGCCCTCCTGAACCCACCAAATCCATATTCTGCTAACAGTAATTGGATCGCGACCAACGCGAGCAGCAATGTCGCGATACGATAAACCTAAATCGCGATAGGCTACAATCCGACTTTTATTGAAGTCGGATACGCATTTCTGATCCTTACACGAGGCATCACAACAACGTTTCATCAGGCAATGCCGGTCAGTTTCTGTTTGTGTATGAGAAATCGGTTCGAAACGTTCCTCGTGTCAGCTCGTTGTAGATGTCGCCACCGGCGCCATCCTTGCGTGAGTGCTTTGAGTAGCTAATCATTTGCATATCACAGCATTTCTCCTGTCGGCTAATTTCGCGTCTGCAGCTCGTAATTTTCGTGTTGTAGAAATTTTAATGGCCTGAGTGTACCATATCGTAAATTACTTGCTATTTTTGCTGATACACCCAGAATATCCTTTTTGTTTGAAAGATCCAAAAAATTATCTGACAAATCGTCTCTACTGCTCCATGTTACATTCTCTGTTTCAACGCCATTATGGTCGCAGAGTGTCTGGATATCTGTTTTCTAACCGCTTACCAATTCGATATTGGACCAAAGTTTGTTGGAATTTTCTGCCAAATCGGTACACGTGCTAGCGATTCTATGGTGTGCAATGATTCGATTTATCATACGAGCTTTTCGTGGAGACGTTAACGTAGTTCGCCAACAGGGACAGATGTGTGTTAACAGGTCTTTCGGTTCATTTCAGTAAGTCATCTTGTTAAGATCTGAGTTCCAACTGATACTTGCGGAAATTTCGATATATTATATATTTTTAGCACTAATCTGTAATGAAGATCTATAATGTACGAAAGCTTGGCTTGTTTATCAGTGGCTGTGGGATTGATGTTCGTCCCAGAACGAGAACAAAAGGGTTCGTTATGTCATTCCACGTCAAGGCATGTGCACAAATATTTGTTCAATGATGAGTGCAGAGAAACTGCTCATAGTCGCGTTGAGTTTATCTCTTTAATTAAACAAAACCACTCATCAAAGGTACGGCGTTTCGTAGCTGTGGAAAAACCATTCAGAGAGGTATAGTAGTTCGTGTAGCTATAGGACTTAAAGCGTTCCGATATTGCCGTAAAATATGTTCTTCATAACGATATATAATTTTGTTGAAGAATTACTGGATGATTTTTGTGTGTTGTCTTGGACTCTAAAGAGTGTGATAATTCTTCTAAAATTTGCTTCATATAATGAAGTTCAATTTGCAAGTATTAAGGACTGTGATAATTTTCATAATATTTTTCCATGCATTTATAACATCGTGGTGTTAATTTACACCTGGCATTGTTGCCCTATAGAGCGGTGTACCCCAGTGTTCTCTTTCAGGACCCATTCTGTATAGTTGTGCGACTGTACCGCGAATTGATTAGAGGACCCACAAGACAGCTAAGTGATAGTCATTTCGACGACGGCTCATAATCCGAATGTGACGTCTGATAGGCGGAAAAAGTCACAAAAAGAATGCTTGCATCGAAATAGCTCGAGCTGAAGCGATATACATCCAACGTGCAATAAATGTATTTCGTAGGCATTGACGGACGCGATGACAAAATGTGCATCTTTACGAATGTATAATTAAGTGCCGCGGCGGAGCGGCCGAACGCATTGAGGCGCTATGCTACGATGCACGAGGCCGTTCCACGTCGGGGGTTCGAATCCCCCCGCGGGCATGGATATTCATGCCGTCTTCAGTGTAAGCTAGTTCATAAGTAAAGTTTAGGGAATGATGACCCCGTAGTTAAGTCCCATAAGCCTTACAAACATTTATAATTAAGTACAAATAATTTTGAGGGGTGGTAATGTTAACTTGCGTCGACATGAACTTTTTTATAGCACAATAGTACCACAACCGTAGAAAATAGCGGAATGTATTTTGTCGAAATATGTCATTGCTCCAACTGTCATTGACATTGTGGTATTCTATCCACGGAACACATATTGATAAATCTTGTTAATTTTGTAGAAAATTGTTGAATGTTTCTGATGATATACATTGCAATGTAATTTGGAATAAGCGTTAGAGATCCATAACTATCTAAAAAGAGCGAGGACAAAACAACGGTATTATTTGTATAAAGAAATAAAAATCGTAGATACGGCTTTCATAGCATAATAAAAGCTGCAAAATATCTTCAAAAATGTAACTTGAAAACCTGTCACCATACGGGTGTGACAGTGTTTCAATAAATGCAAATTAAGCGCAATTCATTCTCCAGTATTACTGATTTCCTAACATTTCAAATACTTTGCAGTCAAATCCATGTAAAGGAAAAAGACTGTCACATCTGTAGTAACTAGTTCGCGATGTACTTTTCGGAAGACCTTCCATAGAGATTTTAGGTAGGTACATGGAGAACAGGCCACTACATTCTTGTGCCAGTTGTCTTTTCCTTTGCATGGTTTAACTGCAAAGTCTTTTATATCAAAAGAAAAATGAAACCTTCACCGTCACTCATAACAGAAACCCATGAAATACGTTCCCGTGATTACGAGAAAAGCACTCTTCATAAGTGGCGGGCCAATATCCGCGTATTCGACTTACAGTTTCCTGTTCGATATATATCATTTCAGGCCAAGCTATATCGACTGCAAGCATTCTTGGAAATTACCTCCTGGTGAGTATAGGCACAACAGTAATCGTCATTATATAAATACGCTAACTCGAAATTAAGGGTATCATTACATAAATACGCTAACACGAAACTGAGGGTACGTATTTTTAATATTAATGATGAGCCAATAAAACGTACATAATTGAAAAGGTGGTTTCTCATAGATATTGCGATAATAAATATTGTGTGCACGTAGTAGTTAAGAGTGGTAAAATGAAAAAGACATTTTAGGATCACAATCCAAATTCTCCATAACTTTTGCAACTATATTATAACACATTGAAGCTAGTAAATTAGTACAGGTACAATTAGCTCAATCAGTTAGTTCAAGACTTAAGGTCCCAGCATCGAATTTTTAAATTTTTAAATTCATCGTAATGTTTAATTCTTAACTTTTAAATGTAGTTTTTAAATACAAGTAAACAATTCAGTTTATGAACGCACTATTAATATACTGAGATTTCAATTTAATTTGAATCAAAGAAAAGAGGCGAATTTTGATTCCCGGTGTACATATGACATTCGGGCACTATTTTACCTTTCCAAAGAACACAATTCCTAATTATTCCTACATTTGCAATTACTATTAATAAGTCTCAGGGTAAACATTTGAAAAAGTTGGGATTCTATTAAAGAAAAACTAGGTCAGCTATGTGTTGCAGCAAGTAGAGTTCGATCCTTTAATGGTTGGAAATTTTATGTTTGTGAACTCAGAGATCAAGGACATTTAGCGAATGATGGAAGGATTTTTACGAAATATGTTGTTTTTACTGAAGTTTTATAATACTAAATTGTGAAATAAAGCAATTAATTCCTTCATTTGTGTCTTTCATTCTCTCATATTTCCTCTTTGCAGGGGCGTAGATAAATCTTTCCCCTAAGGAGAGGGGGGTCAGAGGCAGAGCTATATTGAGGTGTCCTCACACAGATGACACGTGCCAAAGTTGTGAAGCTGCCCCCCCCCCCCCCCCCCATGAAACAAACTCACAATTTTTTCTATGGATTTGAGAAATTTTGTGAGTAGTTGATAAAAGAATATTGAAAAAGATTGTAGACATGAAGAGCAATCTTTTCTGTTATACCTTGAAAATGACAGGCGTTCACCTCCCGAAATACTGGCTGTTGTCGAAGACGTTGACCAAGTACATTCCCATAAATTATTTGAACATAACATACAGAATAAATCCAATTTTCAGAACAAAAGTAATCGCTGCAGGGATTATTAAATTAGAAATACCTGCCGCAATACCACATCTGGCTCAAGTCATAAGTTGTCAGCAATCGTAAAAAATCAAAAGCCTTCAGACAAATAACATATAGGGGAGACTAGGGGAATGGCTGAACCTTAAGGGAAACCAGTTTTTTAACCTTATTAAAGTGTGTCTTTTTCGTACAGAATAATACCACAGCTTCGCCAGCTAATACTACTTTACTATAATTTTTTCAGACATGTATTTTGCTAAGTTTTACTGTTAAAAATATATTGTGAAAGTATACGCAGTGGCGCCAGTACCCTGGGTTCCTGGTTTATGACGCCATACATTTGAAAATCAAGGATAAACATTCACGATTAATGAGTAGTAGTAAATAAGTCTTACAACTGTTCTAATTTATACTCATCCCTCTACTGTATTAGACATTTAGAAGGCTTCAAGTACTTGTCGATGTAAAATTGGAATGAAAGGACATTTTACAATTTAGACTTGATTAAGATACCGCAAAAGTCAGAAATACAGTTTTTGGCACTTTAAAACTACTACATGCTCTACATTCTTCAAGTGCCCATTTCACAAAATGTATGCATCTGTATTACACTTCATTTTGCCTAAATTCCCCACCATGGCTCATTGCCCCAGTTGCAAAATATGGCTAAGAACGTCAATTTAAAACCTAAGATTTTGCGAAACAATTAGGTTAGAGGCACGGCATCGAAGCTAAATATTTACAGATTATGTTAATAGAGTATTGAAAAGCACTGACAGCCTATAGAGGTACTTATTTCAGTAAAATACAAACTCGAAAATTATATCCAAAACGTCGAAACTAACAATTCTTTTCACACGATTAATATCTGTCAAAAGAGGGGGAATTTAATCTGTCTGCCCCAGTTGCAAAATATGGCTAAGAACGTCAATTTAAAACCTAAGATTTTGCGAAACAATTAGGTCAGCGGCACGGCATCGAAGCTAAATATCTACAGATTATGTTAATAGAGTATTGAAAAGCACTGACAGCCTATAGAGGTACTTATTTCAATAAAATACAAACTCGAAAATTATATCCAAAACGTCGAAACTAACAATTCTTTTCACACGATTAATATATGTCAAAAGAGTGGGAATTTAATCTGTTTGCTATACAATGCTGCCACTTTAGGCATGCAGATGATCAGCATCTGTGGTATAAATTATACATGGAAGTAATAAGGTTGTGATGTCATACATTTGTTCCCGTTTAATCACACTCGTTAAAAATGTATATGTCTGTGTCACGTACAAGTTTCTTGCTCTACTGTAGTAATAAAGTTTGTAGATCACTGAAGTTGGTAGCAGTAGTAAATATTAGACACGGTGGCCTTCGTTACACGCTAGGCAAGCCTCGCGCGGTACTTTAAACAGTCTGTGGGGCGTGTTTCTGGCTGGAATTCAACAATACTGGTTCATTGTTACCGAAGGTTAGGTGGTGGTTACCTGGGCAATTATTATTATTATTTTTTTAATTGGGAAGATTTACAGCCGTGAAAGTTATGCGCGACACTTGCCTAGACCTCACGAAGGCTACCAATAAGACTCTCGAGAAAAATTGTCGCGACAACAAGTAAGAAGCCAAAGCTCAACTAAGCATCGATTACAACTTAGAGACACCCTAGAACCTCTCTTTCTTGTCACATTTTTCAGTCTCTCATATTCATTACACAAGTTATTTTAAATTTTTAACGTTAAAATAAGTGAC
The DNA here is from genome assembly GCA_026315105.1 of Locusta migratoria. Lineage (NCBI taxonomy): Eukaryota > Metazoa > Arthropoda > Insecta > Orthoptera > Acrididae > Locusta > Locusta migratoria. Next base: position 902,960,470 of record CM048744.1, on the reverse strand, counting down.
GAAGAAAACAACACCTACGTTCTGGGGTGAGGGTTGAACCCCCCTCCCCCGTCTCCCCTCCCCCCCCTCCCACAACCCCTGTATCTACGCCCCTGCCTCTTTGCCCCATTCTTTCACCTGTTCCATAGCATTTTCCCCACACCTGTAAATTTGCAGTGCTCAATAAATTCCAATTTATTAAGTTTTTTTTCAGTTTCATGACTTGCAAACACAACTGTTCGAATTTCGACCTCAGACAATACTAGTGTAGAGAGTTTGGCTGAGCAAATCCTATCGCAACCCAGCTGCAGCCGCTCCGGAGCTGACTCGCGCCGCCTGGGGAGCTCAATTCTCTGTGTAATTGGGTCGGTAGTCGTGTTTGGGCGCGCGCATTCTGCCCGGCCAGTAGAGCGGCTTCCGTGGGCGGAGCAGCGGCGTCTGCCCGCCTGATGGAGCCTGGGCGCTCTCCGCGGCACAGGATTGTCTCCTCTGCTGGCGCCGCACCACGCGTCACCAGCAGCTGACACTCGTCTGCCGATGGGCACCGCCACCCTGCACCCACTGTTCACCTCATGTACAAGCGGCACCACCCAGCCTCGATACCCTCTGAATATGTTGTACTATAGGTTAGGGATGGCGGTTATTGCTAAAAAACCGGTTTTCGGTTGTACCGGTCCTTTTCATCCCCAGTTTAACCGCACTGTAAAAATTGATCAAGATAACCGGTTTTTTAAATAACCAGTTTTTATTGCTATTATTTCCGGTAGAGTTCGACCGAAACATATTTTGCGGCCGAAACAGAAACCGTAATCGAATTTTCGGTTTTTCTAATTTCGGCCGAAACCGAAACTTACGAAATCTAGTTAAAATTTAGGTAAATCACTAGTCTTTCCATATTTTGCAAGATCCCCTCCCAATACTACGCCTTATTGAGTGTGTGTAAGCCTAGCAAGGAGTCCGTAGAAGACGATATACGAAGCACAGATTTACTGCCCTAGTATTTCCATCCGGCAGTTGCGAATATTGAGCCAACCACTCCGTAAGTTGAACTTAAGACCCAGAGCATACGAATATCTCATTACAGTCAGTAAATGAACTTCAATCAGTGCTGTAGAAGTATTTCGAAAAATAAAGTCACATTTCCGACTAATAGTATGATTGTTGTCAGTGTAAATTTACGCAAATTGAACTAGGGAAGCTGTGTACCACATGATCAAATGGGTGTGAGTTCTTATGAGACGGTCCATAGACTTAAAAACTACTTAATCTAACTTAAGCTAAGGACAATATACACACCCATGACCGAGAGAAGAAGGAGGACTCGAACCTCCGACTGGAGCAGCCGCGCAGTCCGTAACATGGAGCCTCAGACTACACGGCTACCTCGCGAGGCACCACATGATCAATGTTACCTAAACCCATATTGGTTATTAAAACAGCCCCTCGCTTTCAAGGAATCATATTAATAAAACTTGTTAGTATAACAATATGATAATAAATTAAATATTATTCCAAGCTTACATAATAGGTATATGAATCGAATTTACCTTCTCTTCCAAGAATGACATAGCATATTTGTAGTACCTCCACCCGTTTTCAGCTTTTTAAAACAAATGGAGCATTGTACCTCACTGCTACTGTACTCGTGAAGTACTTCCACACTCGGGATGGTGCCATTTAAGACATAACCAATGTCTGGCGTCGACGGCAAGGAACTGCCGCATGACCAGACGGAGGCAAGTCTTGTACATTGCCGGTGCACGCACATCGTCTAATAGGCCACGCCACACGGTAACAGGTGTATCGATGCCTCAATAGCTGCACCAGTTCTTAAGTTCTTACGCCACGCGTTTGTTGCGCGTTTCTGACTGCCTGGATTGTTATTAAATTATCACTGATCGCATATCTTAGTTTCTGCGATGACCTAACATTTCACAGCAGTGGAAATTTTAGGAATAGCCCTAAATATTAGGGTCTACTAGTTTCAATTTTTTACATTTATTTACAATCAACACCACTACTACAGGAAGTAGACGTACCGGTTTTTTGTACCCGGTTCTTGGCAATAACTAAAACTAACCGGTTACAACCGACACCAAATAAATACCGAAAAAACCGGATATTCAACACTAAAATACCGGTGTCGGTTTTAACCGGTCGGCTTTTCCTATAGCTACTCTAGGTCAACACAAAAGACAAGTACTTTGTGAATGATGACCATCAATCAGTCGCACATATTTATTTGTTACTAGCTTAAACCCGCGGCTCCGCTCCCGTGTTGGTTGATTATGATAGATAAGCTATCTTTCAGTAGTGTGCTATGAGACTGGTTTTGAAGGATGAAATGCAATGAATTGAAATGAATAGTTTAGACTCGACGCTCGTTCCCGCCGTGAAACTCAACAGCGGCTCAGGAGGTTCTCGAAGTGATTGTTGCTGCAACGGAAAAGTGTCTCTGCAGAGACCTGCCGCCTCATTCCGAAATTTTCTTGCATTTCAATGTGAGCAAATTACATCCACGTGACCGATAGAAACTTTCGAATGCGTAGGGTTACCGTTTGTCCGTCTTTAGAAAAGAGGACATTTCTACATTCATAAAAGAACCTTTTGCGCTCTCTCTCTCTCTCTCACTCTCTCTCTCTCTCTCTCTCTCTCTCTCTCTCTCTCTCTCTCTCTCTCATTGACAAGTCAAGTACTAGTGATGTCTCTATTGTATTATCTGAGTCTTGTTTGTAATACATCTTACGCATCTTACGAAATTTGTTCATCTTCTTCCAAATTAAGAAGACTGAAATACTGAGACACGTAAAACGAATTACATGACTACTTAGCAGTGAAGCCCTAATATTTCATCACTTCACCACTTGTAATCATCGTCTTAAGTGGTGAACATTTTTCCCATACTTTTACGTTGCCGATCACCCCTGTTTTCACGTGAAACGTTGTACGATGTACCATTTACGGAAACCATAGTACTGTTGACTGTAAAATCGTCACGAATGAAGTAACTGTAAAAATAAACTTAGAACTTACCGTACAAAGGCTCCCAACTAATTATTAAAAACTACTCAGTTTTTAGGACAAAAGCTTTAAATTTTATGGTTCCAAAACACTGTTTATGTAGTTACGTCTCTTTGGTCCTAAACAGGCGAATGGTGAAACGGCAGTGGTGACTGTGGCATCTGATCTTACTTGTATGAAGTCTTGAACTAGGTTTTAACTTATGTATAACGAACATTGCACTAGCTTTTGTTCTCAAAGTCGTAAGTGTGGTTGACAGACAACACACAGAACAGCTGAGTCCCAGCTCGAAGACTGAACGTCTTATTTTTCAGTGCCACACAACACTCCGACCACAGAAAAGGGGGGAGAGTTTCGTATTATACTACTGTATGTGTATTGCACTGTCTTGCATTGTTGAAGACGAATGTTTTTAATTGGCCACATCGAAGGTCGTATTCCGCGGCGACGGCACAGAAACGAGAAAATTCAAAAATCACACTGTAGAGTTAGTAATTGTGACAGTTCAGAGAGTTATATTTTTTCACTTTCAAGTTGAAGCAGTTGCACAACCCAAAAAAGAGGACATTTCTCCATTTTGTTAAAAACCAGGACGGACCACTTTTAGGGTCCAAAAAAGAGGACATGTCCGGGTAAAAGGGGACGTCTGGTAACGCTACGAATGTGAGTTGTAGTCCACTGAAGAATCGTAATTGAAAGCTTCTTTCTGCATATCGTTATTCAAACACCTACGTGATGCAAGTCTTGCTGTAAGATCACGTTCCTGTCTAGCATGGCATTGCTGTATAGTTTCATCATTTCTCATGTTCTGTATTCGCTCTCGATCCTCACGTTGCCTATTGCCACGTTGTAATGGTGATTCAACGTTCGCCATTGCTGTCGCCTTGTCCCTCCTTTGTGAAAGTCTTATCTCGCGCTGTTCTTCGTTTGGTCTTGATGTTTTAGTACCTTTTGCTCCAACAATGATTCTTGATAATGACGTTTTCCTTTTCCGAGGCATCCTGTCTGAATGTGATCTATTAAAAGTAGATGTACTGTTGAAATATGTGTAAAGTAACGTAATGCACATTTATCTACCAAGTTTAAGTAACAATTAGATTAACGTAATTAACTTCACTCATTTTTGAGGAAATGTCGCTGATAAAGCGGAACTGAAATATATTCCTATCAGATTGCAGAAGTCTATGCACTTACCTTTTACAGGAAAGTACGTAGTGTAGATCAAATCACACGTAAAAATGCACTCGTTTCGAAGACTCCAATCACGAAATTCAACAATAATGATTGTAATAATATCACCGATCACTTGATGTAAGGCGCGAAACGTCAAATAGATTTTTTTAAAGAGATGTATTAAAAGAAATTTATTTTTCACTGCTTTATCTATTTATTCTTGTATTTTCTTATTCGTATGCTTATCCTTACAGAGAAAGAGCTGAAGACATTGCAGCACGTATAGACAAAAATTATTGTCTGTGGCATCACGTTTCGATGTATGTAACCTCCTTGCTCATCGCTGGCCTTCAGTCCGAATTTTCTTATAATTTGACGACTTTCAACCACCATATCTTCTATCCCCTTATAGATATTGGCATGGAACTGCTATCGTGTACAATCGGAGACTTCGGACAGCAATTACATACAGACTATTCGTTTGCGTTCTATAGTTTTCGCTGCAGAGCGAAATATTAACACACACGCACGTAGAATTTTATATACACCGATAACTTTCCATCCCAATATAACCGACCCTTTTAGCATTATGAAACTTGAAGCAACAATGCAACCAATAAAACCATTTTCAAAGAGTAAATATAATTTTCAAAGAGTAATTTTTGTGCCGCATTTCGCGTTACATTCTTCAAATTACTAAACATCTATCAGATCGCTATAAAACCGTGCCTAAAACCTTCCTTAGGTATAAATTAGTAACCGTAATAAGCGACACCGAACAGACATTCATATTAATATATATAGATAAATAGCTATCAGATCGCCATAAAACCGTGCCTAAAGCCTTCTCCGGGTAGACATTCGTAACGTTACAAATTTTTAGCTCTTTATGTCCTGTGGTTCAGACGTGATAAACGTACAGCGAACAGACATTCACATTTATAGATATAGAAGATTGCATATCTAGATTTCGGACGCACAGCGACCATTCTATTTGTATGTAGAGCTTAAGGGACGTAACTGCGGGGTCATAAATCAATACACTTATGAACTACCTTATATTAAAGACGGCACAAACATTCATGCCCGAGGGGGAGTCGAACCCCCGACGGGGAACGGCCTCGCGCATCGTAGCATAGCGCCTCAATGCGCTCGGCCGCTTCGCCGCGGCCGACCATTCTGATTGCTAAATAACGGAACCAGTTATAATCATTTGACATGCCCGCCATATTACACATTAGTTGTACACGTTGCTGTCGATAAATAAAAACCTTTAAACACCTGCCTTTAAATATATAAAACTTTTCGATCTTCATGTTAAAGATAACATTCATATTGAACCAGCTGCTACAGTTTTTACACAACTTGCTCCAGTGTACGTCATTGATGACTGTAGCGCTCTCTCAGATAAAATATTCCGGAAATGAAATACTTCCCCATTCAGATATCCGGGCAGGGACTACTCAGGAGGAGGTCACCGAGCGAAGTGGCGCAGTGCCAACTCACTGGACTCGCACTCGGAAGGATGGTGGTTCAAATCCACCACCAGCCTTCCAGATTTTGGTTTTCAGTGATTTTCCTAAATCACTCCAGGTAAATGCCGGAATGGTTCCTTTCAAAGGGCACGGCTGATTTACTTCCCCATTCCTACCCACAAACTCCGAGCGTGAGCTCCGTCTCTTATGACCGAGCTGTCGACGAGACGTTAAACTCCCTTCCTTCCAAGAGAAGGTCGTCATCAGGAAATACAACACTGTATTCTGCGGATCGAAGTGTCGAAAGTTATATCCCTTATTCGTTTCAGAAGACTGGAAAATTAAAGAAGAAAAGCAAATGGATTGGTTCACGATAGATATAGCAGGTATTAGTAAATTTAGGTAGAAAGAGAAGAGGTTTTCTAGTCAGAATTGTGATTACAGAGACAAAGAGGTATTTCTAGCAGCAACAGGAACTTCAGAATTTGAATTTAGTTAGTATTTCGTCTGTATTTGAAGGAACTCAGCCTCGTCGCTAAGACAATAGCATCACGGACTACCACGAAAGGGACCCAGGTTCGTAGTTGGGGGTGCTAAGTATTGGATCGCGTGCTTAACATGTGATTAAGGCGCTATCATAGAGTAGTGTACACTTTGCCAGTCCACAATTTTGCTAGTTAAAACGTGTGCATACGATTTTGAATGGCGACTTGCCATTTGCAGAATTAGAGTACCCTGCCAATTACAGTTTCGACTTGGGAAGAGAGCCCTGGCTTCATCAAGTGCAATAGAAAGTGTTGGCTGATTCAGTTTAGCTGTCATAAAAACCAGCTAATTCTTATAGGTTTCAGAGACGCAGCAGACTCCGGCAGAAAACACGACGAAGAGTATTTGTGCGCACGCAACGCAACTTTAAATATTTCATGAGCGTGTTAGGTTGACACTAACACCAGTACAACATTATTCTTGATATTACGGCGACAACCACTCGTCTGGTATTTCAATTTGACGATAGTATAACGTGTGGGCGCAGCGCCTCAGACACTCTCAAACCAGTTTCCGTCTTTTGATTATTATTTTCTTTTCTTTGTGGTTTTGAGTGTCACTACGATAGTATTAGTGGATGTATTTCATCCTCTTTATTTCATTGTTTAATTTTCATAATTTCATTACATTCATTTATTTATGATTTTTGAAGGCAGTAAATATGTTTTTATTTCTCAGTTTAATAATATATGAGTTTAATATCTCAGTTAATCTTTTACTTTTCTGAGACAATGTCAATACCCCACTCCCGTCTGCGGTGAAATCAGTTAGTAGTAATTATTTTATTTCTGGTACTTACAGGTATGTTCTTTCGGACCTTTTTGAGCACAGTTAAGGAAACTAGCCTGTCATGAACTGAAATATGCACTACTTTCTGATTTCTAACTTGCATGTCACGGTAATTTATTCCACCTGCAGAGACAATCATTTTAGGGTACATAGCAGACAAAACGTTGCATGAATTACAAGGTGGGATGAAACCGCCTGACGAATATTGGGGACAACCGATGTGCAGAGGTTCAGAAGGGTTATATAATTGTTCACTGTTGGAGGAGGCAATGGACTAAGGAAGTGGATGAGGAGTTCGATATTGAGACGAGGAAGTGATTGGCAGAGACAAGAGAAGGTTGGCAGAGAATGGGTTAGGACGGTAGGATTAAGCGATGAGATTGAGGGGAGATGAATAGAAATAGAGAGAGGAGGGGAGGAGAAGAGGAGGTGAGACAATAAACAGAAAAGGATACAGACCCGCCTGTAGAAGTGGCAACAGGGTAGCTGTATCCACTCAAAACATTGAGGGTGGAAAAAATGCCCACTCTTGATTTCAAGGAATATTTACTTACATTGAGCAGCGCGGGTTGGCCGTTCCCGGAAGAAATCACTTTTCCGATTTTCACACTGTAAAAACTGTTGACGGTGTATAGGACCACCCTACATCGTTTCATCACCTTACCATTTCCTTACATATTGTCCATTACTTGTGAAAATCGTAAATGCATAATTTTCATTTTTCGTGAAATTTTGTTTCATACCGCTTCTCACTCTAGTTTTAAGAAAGTATACGGTTTAAAGATCTGATACTTTGACACGTGATAGTAAGGAATATTAGCTCTCTAATAAAACATAACCTTTTCTTAATTCGTAACAGTCGATTTAAAATGACACTCTTTCTCAAGTTCGTGAACGTTTTTTTATGTATAGATATTACTGACAGGGGTGACGGGAATTAAAGGCGGGCAATGTTTGGACACCTACGCGCTCCCAAAAAAATATGAACCACCGTGTTCGGAAGGAAAGAGACGGTAGACCGAAAGAGAAAAGAAAAAGGAAAGGAGAGATGGACTAACTTAAGTCTGGAATAAATAAGTGGCTACCCGACATCAGTTTTTCAGCTATTACTAAGGTAATCCACTGGTTGTACATAGGAGCTCACGACTTTCTGCGCTGGAAAGAATATGCTGTGAGACTTTGATTAGTGCACATCTCTTGTTTTTGATGGGATTACGTATTAGCATCTCTAATGCATTATACATTATCATCAGTGACTGATTATGTCTTTCAGCGGTCAGTGTGGAGCATAATTCTTCAAATGAAATTCCTCCATCATTCCCTATTCAAAGCTAATATTGATACCTCGTCTGATATTTCTTCAAAGTTATTGTTAACTGAATCTAAGTAGTTTCTCCTTGGTCTACCTCGACTCCTCCTCTACTGCTAAAACAATGTGTCTCTTAGGTAATCTTGCTTCCCCCATGCATATAAGATCACCCCACCATCTCAGCCTGATCTGCTTCATCTATGGTGTTCATTTCATTTATTTCCGCAATAACTGCAAAACCCGTCATTACCCTGGTATATATTTTCCAGCATTATAAGTTCCGCTTCGTCATGTAAAACAAACGTGTACAGATACAGAAAAAAATATACATTGTACAAAAAAAATTACAACTGTTAAATTACTTTTCTACATAGCTTTCCAAATTTTGTAGGCACTTGTCATAGCGTGACACAAGTTTTTGTACGCCTGCTTCAAAGACGATTGCCGCCTGTGTATTCAACAATGAGGTAACATGTTCTTTCAGCTAGTCATAATCGTTGAATTGCTGACCACCAAGGACCGATTTTAGGTATAAGAAGTCGCTAGGAGCGAGGTCCGGGCTTTACGGAGCATGATCAAACACGTCACAAGAGTTGTGAGAGATCGAAAAATATAGTGGAAAAAATAACACCTTTTGACAGTAATCCAAGGAGTTTGTTCGGTATTGCGCGGCGCAGTTTCTTAATGGTATCGCAGTAACCATGCGCATTGTTTGTTACGCCTCGTGGTAAGAATTCAATCAGCAAAATACCTATTCTGTCCCAAAAAACGGTGCAACATGACTTTCCGAGGTGTCAAGATTTGCTTAGGCTTAATCTTCGCTGGGGATGAAGTGAGCCTCTATACCACTGATGGCCGTTTTGTTTCAGGGGTGTCTACCTGAGAAAGAAAGCCACCGCCATCTTCATTGTAGCGTGTCAAAAGATGAAGTGCATTCTTCATCCTTTGTTTATTTTATTTTATTTTATTTTATTTATTTATTTTTTCTTTTTTTTTGTGTTGGTCAGTAAGAATTTTGGATACCCAAAGTGAGCAAAATTTTCGAAATTTCAGTTTTTCAGTATCAATTTCATCAATCGTGAGATTTGCGGAATTTCCATAGCAAGTGCACTATGTGTAAACTTAGGGATATGCGTAATCTTCTCTTTCATTATGTTCACCAGTAACCAATGACGGACGTTCACTTCGTTCTTCATCGTTCACTTGATCACGTCCTTCATTGAACAGTCTGACCCATCTTCTAACCTTTGAATCACCTATAGCAGTTTGTCTGTAAACCTCGCAGATTTGCCGATGAATGTCCTTTGGTTTAATTTTCTTTGCATTTAGGAAACGAATTACGAATCTTTCACACGCGGCGGCATTCTCAGTTAGCGCTGACATTATAATGAAACACTACAAAGCACACATCGACAGCAGCGATCTGAAAATGGCGTACATGTCTTCTCCTTGAGACAGAGAAACAGCTGCGCATGCTCGTAACTGCGATCGTAGCGCTGCCGCGGACATAAATAGAAACGAAACTTACTTTGTGGACGATCCTCGTATTAGAAACGTTACGGATGTATTCTATGGGCCTTTTTGTATGAATTTCCTTTCCCCCATCTCTTCATCCATCTCATCCTCCATTAACCTATGACCATATCCTCAACTTTCCTGTCCATCTCCCCGTATCTCTCTCTCTCTCTCTGCATCTACTCCACCTGAGTATCTGTCAGTCTTTCTCCTCCAGTCCATCTTTCCTCAAATACCTCTATGTACCCAGTCTATGTTTGCCCAATTCCTGCTCCTCCCTCTCTTTGTTCCAAATCTCATCCTCTCATTTATATCTCACTCTCTCTTCCTTTCTCTCTCAAGCTCCTTATCCTCATCTCTCTATGCCTGTCTCCTACACCGCACAACACTTCTTAGTATCCATCTGTACCGAATTCTATTAGTAATAGAGAAGTGATAAAATAAAACCTGATGTATGATAGGGTGGCTTTCCATGAACGTTATTGTTTGTCTTATTTGGAAACTGTCTCCGAAATGTATTGCCCATAGAGTTGGTCGCATACACGTAATGAAGTACAACCTCATGCGCCATGGGGTGGATTTTCATGGACGTACTTCTTGTTGATGTCATATCTCCTGAACTACGTGTCTATTACGACGTAATTTCGAATGTGTCTTCACAGGTATACTTGAATACTGCCTGCAAAATACTTCGCGAATTGAGTTAGTAGTAAAGACGTAACAAATCGAAACCTCATATGTGATGTGGTTTTGCATGAACCTAAATGCTTGCGTCGTCATGTCTCATGAACTACAGGTATTTACAGCTTTCTTATCTTAGTCAATCTCATTGCTCCCTTTCTGTACATCGGCTTCTACCTTACAATCTGTACCTTTAATTAAAAAAAAAAAATAATAAAAAAATGTATCTTATGGGACGTAACTGCGGGGGGGGGGGGGGGGGTCTTCAGTTCATAAACTATTCATGAACTAAAACTAAAGAAAGCACAAACATCCATGACCGAGAGGGAATTCGAACTCCCGACGGGGAACGGTCTCGCGCATCGGAACAAAGCGTCTCAATGCGCTCGGCCGCTCCGCCGCGGATCCATTTAATACTTATGACATCATATATCCTAGACATTGTGGCCTACAATAGCAAAATTTAGCAGAATTGTATAGTGTAATATTAGGAAACTGTCTGAGTTAAATAAATAGTGGATGAATGAAGTCTATTAAATCACGCGTCGCGTGGTGGAAAGTTTTTGGAAATATTATTTACAACTTCATATCTCCGGAACTACTGTATGTATCGTACTATGATGTAAATTTCAAGGTACATTCAATGATATGTGTGTCCAATGTCAGAAAAATAAGTCGTGAATTATGTTGGCAGTAAAGACGTAATTAATCGAAACCTCAAGCGTGATGATGGCGCTTTTCATTAACCAAGCTGTTCATTACTTCACATCCCATTAACTATATGTCGAACTGTGATATAATATCGAATGAATATTCAGTAGTATGTATGTGTAGTGTCTGTGAAATGTCTCGCGAATAAAATTTACATTGTAGAAGTAATATATTTTAATGTCATGTGAAATGGTGTGGTTATACATAATAAACATCGGAAAAGTAATAAGCTATAAACTCATTTTACATTCGTCATTTTTTTGGAGTTATGTGCGAGAAAAAGTTTCATAAAGATATGAAATTATGTTCAAACCTTATCCAATTCGCTAAGTGCTCTCATCGTGAAATAGTTGACGAATAAAAACGCTCTCTCAAGCGCCGCAAGATGGGGCAGTTTTCGTTGTGTATGAAGTGATATCGTATAACTATGTATCGTAGGTGGATTTTGCGACCATAGCAAATGATTCCTGACCTTAAAGAATATTTGTGCCTTTTTTTTACGAATGTCTTACAGATCGGAGCAGATCGGAGCTGAGTATTTACTGCATTAACTTTGCTACACCTCGATTATAGTGCTTTCAGTATGTTTGTCATCCTGTGAGAAAATACATCCTAAGCACATGAAATTATGCACCTGTTATTTGTACCTCCTACTTAGCACTCAATCTGTTTAAATCCCTTTCTCAAAGACACTACTTTCTTTTTGGAGATGTTGCTCTTTATACCATAATCCTTACACCTTTCGTTAGCTCTGAAACATTAGTTTGCAACCTTACATTACATATTAGTTAAATACTCATCCCTTAAAAACTTGTGATAATTCTCATTTAGAATCGAATTTGAAATGAAAATGGTGAATTTCTTTGTGGATAACCACTCAGCAACAGCAAATCATTTTATGCGGTGCTGGGTGTAGGGCGGCAGCATGCGCTTTTGGCAAAGAGCGCTGCGGTTGCTGCCCGTTGCCAAGAACGCGCTGCACAGAAGTTTGACGCAGGGATCCGCAGGGAAATCTGTCGCACAAGTGTTATTGGTCCGAACTGTTACACAAACTGATATACAGGGTGGTCGGAAATTCCCGTCACAAACTTCTAGGACTTGTAGAGGGAAGTGAGTACATAACATTTTGAATAGGAACCCTCTTCCGGAAACGTATCGTTTCCGTTCCACGACGGTTTCGATTCAGATGATTATCTCATCCACTCTTGCTTAAGGAATGAAATTAGGTGTGACCCAGTACAATTGTTGCAATCCATTTGAAAAGGATACTGAATCGTTACGTTATTTTCTTACAAGTTACACCTTATGGTTTACATTAGTCGACAACAACAAGAACCTGGCATCTACAGCACTAGCCGCAACGTACTGATGCATTACAACAGCGGCTCGATGTGGGGACCACCAACGTCGTTACACACATTGTAGCTCCTAAGCGTGTTCTGGTACACTCTCTCCATCCCACCTGGTGTCTCTTAAATGACGTTTGTCTGTCTCTAAGGACACGTTGACGAGTTACAGATCTGACTTGAATCTGTCGTAGAACGGAAACGATACGATTCCGGACATGGGTTCCTGTTAAAAATGTTATGTACTCACTACCCTCTACAAGTCCAAGAAGTTTGTAACGGGAATTCTGACCACCCTGTATGTTGTCGATACGCTTCTATTATACTCGTGGTCTCATCAGTCACACGAAATGTGAATAAAATTTTTCAGCCCGGAGAATTTGAAAGTTTGATCTCATGTTTGCAAGTCATGCGCCTTTACTGCCAAACCACGGAAGAAGACTTACTAAGAGTCTTCCTCCAGGAACTACCGCATCTTACAGTGTTTCCAGTGTGCCGATAGCCGTACTTACAGGACATCAACTTGGTAAGTTGTCGCGATCAAAGCGGACTCATACTCATGTTCAGAGGTGGTAGGCCGCCTGCTTTGAAAATGCTGTGCGTGTCGTAGGTATAGGTCGTCAAAGGAAATATGTGTGTAAGTCAGCATGGTAGGGTGGTAGGGGTCCGTTCCCACTAGGTGTCAAGGGCTAGTTTTCACACCATAGGATTCACTTCATTGTACCTCGTCCAGCTATCACGATGTTAAAATTTTTCTAAACCTACCGTACCAAACTGCTGTGGTCATCATTCCCAGACTTACAACCTACTTTAACGTACTCTAAGGACAACACAATTACACCCATACTCGAAGGGGGACTCAAAATTCCAACGGGAAAGGCCGTACCGGCGATTTCGTGAGGCATCACGAGTTATATAGTGAAGGCCTAAACTGTGATGTAACATGTTTTACATCATTTATCCCGGATAAGGCTCAAGATATCCGCTTTTATTTATGGGGCTTGTAATGTCCTTCCGATTTTTGACTGTTGTTGTGAAAAGTGAACGTACGTTGTTTGTAACAAACAGTTTTGACTTGCCACTAGGGTGAACAACGTTTGCAACCAGAGACTGCATGAAATTGCAGAGAACAATTATCTTTGTAAATAACTAATATAAAATGTATGTACGAAAAATAATTCCTGCTGGTTGCTTCTTGTTGCTTATTATCGCTTGTGCATCTTGTTATTAGACATTGTATTGTGAGAAGCGCGGTTAGATTGTTTTTTTCTGGTGACAATGGAATCAATTACAGTAAAGGTGTGTAACATTCCAATATTCTAGAAGTGGATCAAAATATACTGATGGGTTTAAAAGTGCATTTACATTATTTGAATTTAGATTATCCTAACCTCACATTTATAAAATGTATGTAAGAAGTTTCAGCCAAAACCTTACCAGTTGTCGCAGCTTGCAGCCAGCGATTGAAATTTCATAAGTCGCTGAATATCACGCGCCAAATTTAAAAGCAATAGATCTTAGAAATCAGGGCCGGGAGGTCGTAAGAGTGATAGGACCTTAACATAATTTACTTTTCAGCCTTCTGGACTTCAATGGCAATCTCGGGGTTTGTAAGTGATACAATAAAGTGTGACTGAAAGGGGAGGACAGATAAAGACAGTGACTTTCATATAAATTGCTCTCTCAATAAGAGGGGAAGTGAATATTGCAATTTTATTTCAGTAAAAAAATTATCTGTGGTACTAAAAACTTATTGAAAACATTTACGTAAGATCAGTTAGCCTATCAGAGACTCGTAGCTTCACTCAATAATGATATGTAGTAATTTCACTGCTATGTAACAAAATAGAATTTTACTTAAAGGTCATATATAAAGATTTTTGCACTCAGACTAGTTGCAGGGATAGGTTCCATATAGCTTTGTCGAATATTAATAAATAAACTAAAAATGAAAGTTCAATCGGTCATAAGTTATATGGAGCTGTGTCGTAATGATACTCGTATTAACTGAGGACCGTTAACTAAAATTGTAACTGACTGAGTTAGCCATAGACTTGAAACTATAGCAGCAAATATTTCTATTACAGATTCTATGAAATGAATTTACTGTAAAGGCGAAAATAATTTTTTGAATAAACGAAGACCTAAACCTAACAGAACTTAAAACCAAACGAGTATCATTACAGGCTATTATATAAACGGCTGGAAGAGGTACTGTGGGAGAAATTTCTTTCCGCAGGCACACTTGACTTAGCGTCTAGCCAAGTACACGCTGCCATGGAGGACCTTAAATCAGGAAAGTTTGTTATATGGAATATTCCATGAAAAATCGTGTTCCTTTGTTTTTAAGAACGTTGTTCATTAATCATCCCTCTTGACTGTAGACCGAATGTGAAAGGTCAGATTACTGCTTCTATCCTATTTTAAATACAATAAAATGTTCTATTTACTTTTAAAGGTGGTGGAATAATTCAAGAAGTAGTTGAAGACAAGTTTTAATAAAATTGCATTATTGCTGTGAGGTTATTGACTCAGCTATCACGAAAGTTAAATTAGTTGACGCTATGCAGGAACGAAATAGCCGGGCCTGCTCTCAAGAACGTCAACGTATACTTCATGAATGAAGATTACAAGATATTTGTACCATTTAAAGCAGAAAGTAGTAGACCTTTTTTTCGCAAGGTCAACATCTGCAAGAATACATATAAAGAGCTACGTTTCGCCACACTGACTTTCCTTGTGAATCACTCTATTAATTGGAAAACACACAATATCCCTACAGTGTTTCATCACTGCACCACAACTGTAAAAGTTTTACTAGACTTAGACATACAAAAAAACAGAAATTACAGTTGATGGTGACTGGTTTTAAATTACTGACAACCTTAACAGATCTACGAAAAGCAACATAAAATTGTCTTTCTAACAGCTGAAACCGGCAATCATGAATTTATGTTATTTTAATAGAAATAACAGCATGTCTTACTCCCGACTGTGTGTAGTATTACACAGCTCTACATATGCTTAAGTAATGCGTATTATATACTGAGTGTTTAAAAATATGCACGTCCTTACTGCGATACTACTACACAACCTTAAACGTACGTCTCTCGAGATAGTCTTTCAGATATGGGGGAAGGGGCACTCATTCCGGTAATGATCATGCTACTATTGTAATTACAGGAGGAGCTTAATGTGATTCACCACTCTGTCAAATACGTCCACCCTACAGAAGAGTCACCAACTAGTGCGAACACACCTGTCTTCCTCTGCCGCCTTTGACCCAGTGCCTGAGACTTTTCCTTACGTAATACGTACGCCGTACGTATAATGTGTGGTCCTGTTAAACGCTGAGATCGTTCAAAACTTGACAGTTTTTCTCCGGCAGATGCAGAGACACCAGACAAAAACAAGAATTAATAAGTTAAACATGATGTTCAGGAGTAAAAAATTAATTATTAAATATATAGCGGTTGGGTATATAAGAAGAGCGAATCTCCTAACACATAAAGTTATTCCGTTTTCCTCTAGATAAAGAAGATTGTAAATAACGATCAGTTGAGAAGCAGATAAAAAATATTCAGAACCTGGCTGGGCAAAGTAAGCAAGAAATTGTTATTTTACGAAACAAGGAAGAGATCCCCATACAGCACTGGGACAGAAACGTTTAATTATTGTATACGGGACACAATTACCATTATCGCATTTATCAATATCTGCAGCAGTAAGTTGTTCATAAAATCTTAATAGATCAGGAGTCGTCACGAAAAAATTACCTGAAAGTGTCAGTTGCTTTGAGGAACTTTGTTTAAAATATTGACTTTAGAATAGGAAAAGCAAATGTAGACATTAAAGAGTGACTGCGAATTCACAGACGCTTTCAAAGGGACTGTCATTAAAACTCGTGTTGTTAAAGTTTCCTCCTAGAAAACGCCACATTAGGCAGGCTGTGAAATACTTACTGATACATACTGAATAATGTCTTTTCGTACGCTGGAGCTTTATTTTAATAAATGACACTATATGGAACCGACAATTTGCTGGGTGCGAAGTTCCTACTTTAATTGAGATCTCCGTCATATATTTATTACTAACACCTTTTTTAATACACTGAGTCTTCAACATCCAAATTTCGACAGTTTTAGCGCCTCGGGGATAATAAACTCTGCGACGTAAATCCTACGTAGTATTAAATGTGACAGGACGCTGTTATCCAAATGAAACATTAGCTAAGAACACCGTCGTTTCTCTTTCTCGATTGTGGAGGTAAACAGGAGACGAAACGAGTCTTTCTCCCGGTCCATCAAGGCCAAATAAGAAGCGCCAGGACCCCCCTCACCACCACCACCAACCATCATTTGTTTTCAGCTTGGCAGTAACTTCTGGAAACAATGTTTCTTCTACTCTTCCTGAACGCAATTCTTCAATGTCATTAGAAAAAGCGTTCGAATTTAGCAGGCTCTCCTTAGGTATCTCTCCCGTTGGTTTGTGGATGTTTGTAATGTTACTAATCAATGATATTTTAATACAACGATGAAATGGTTATGGCTACCTCTTATTTACATATTGTACTTTGCACTATTATCACGTTACACTATACGTTAGTGAAAGGAGTTTATCAATTCAGCCCCGCTGCCTAGGAACTCATAAATCTCTTTATTACTCTTAGCAACTTGTTGTCCTGCTCAAAACACATGTCTCCGGATCAGCAGTTAAGTTGCGCTGTTTAACATTCTTGGACAGTGATCTAAAGGTATACTACGCCTTCCACATCTCTAGCAACGGGTTCTACACAGCGCTGGTGACTTCTTTGAAGGACAGAACAGGTGCAAACATGTAATGCTTTTGTATTGGTTGTGATTAAATAGTTGCCACTATTTAAGTTCCAACTCTCGTATTATTTCATTAACAATGCTGATAGTTAATAGTCAATGGTGATAGTCAATGAGATGGCCGATATTGCTTGTTTCTAACGAAATTTATAATCAGTTTGATCTCGGTCAGTTCACAACGTGTATCGTACTCAGTTCTTTTTATTTGCATTACCGTCGAAGCACTAAATCGGTAAATACATTCATATGTTGCTACATATCGAATCAATACTCTAATACCATTTTTGGACACTCCTCATCAATCTTCCTGCCAAATGTTACTAACGCTGATTTACAGAAGTTTCTCTTTAGTGTGTTGTCATTATGTTTTCCAAGCAAACCTGTTTTGGATTCAACTTTAAAATCGTAAATTATTGCTATATTCACTAAAATCAACATTAAAACCCAAGCAGTAGCATGTCTATCTTCCATTTCATAAATATATTTACTGAGAGAATTTGTCACTGATGATAACTGCTGACTTAATGTCATGTGCAAATGGGAATTTTTCTATATCAGCTCTGCTCTGATAACCCTCTTTCCCTTAAGGAAACTGTCAGTTTTATCACGTCCGCTCAAAATATTCGTCATATTTCATTAATTATAATTCATTCTGAAAAGATATTTACAAGATACGTGACTTTGGACGTAAATGTGTTGTTTGTTATTTTAGCATGTGAATTTCTCTCTTTTTTGCCCTCGCCCTTTCGACAAACAAAGCAGTATCTTGTTGAAGTTTAAATATACGATAGACATCGTAATTCAGTGTGAGAACAAGATCAGTCGGATTTTTACTCCAACCACAACGACGGGAGCTCTTGTGACTGTTGCACATTTCGAAATTGGACTAAAATCCTTCCTTTTCATTTCTCTTCAGTAGCTTCCAACTTACAGCAGTCTTCTGTAGCAGACCTTCGCAAAAGTTTCGTCTGTCTTTCATTTCCATAAAAGTCTACTCTCCAGAAAAATGATTTCAAAAATACTTGTAACCAACTTAATTTACATTCAATGTTAAAAGTGTTAAATGTTACTAATTCTTCAGATACGATTTTCTCCTTATTGTTCAATCAACATTTGATTCAGTAATTCTGTCATCATCAGTTACTTTACTGCCTCAATAGAGAAACTTGTCTACACCTCTAAGTTTCATTTCCTATTGTAACTCTCTCAGCATTCCCCAGACTAATTCGGCTGTAAACCGTTATCAATGTTTTGCCATGGTTGAGGTTCACCCTATGCCATCCTTTCAAAAGACTGTGCATTCCGATCATTTGTACTTTCAAGTCTTTTGCAGTATATCTGTCATGTCATCGATAAAATGCAATTTTTTTTATTTCTTCTGCACGAACTAGAAATTTTATTAGCAATATTTCTCTTAGTTTGCTTTACTGCTTGGTGAATGCACGGACGTAACACCATCTGGAATAAGCTACAAACTAACTTTTGGCAGTTCCTGCTTCACTTTCATACCCTTCGGAGTGGAGAGAACAACAGTATTACTACTAATTTCTTTTCATTGGAAAACTTACGTTTTTATTTGACAGCTTAAAAGTAAGGTGTTCAGCTGAAATTTGTTCGTAATTAACGACTGGCACATCTATGAAGCATCGCGATACCTTCGCATACATATCTTTTTCCCATCTTAGAATAACGTCAACGCGATCGAAAGGAATCCGTGGATACCATCACTGAATCCAACCATACTGAAATTCTCTTATACTTACCACAGTTTTTAACGTGTCCTTCTCGCGATTTGCAGCTTCGCCTGTTTGCAGGTGTTCCAGCTGTGAATGAGCCCGATGTACTATCTGCAAACAAACAACAGTTTGTCAGTCTCTTGGAATGTTGCAATACTCATTACAGAATATTATTCATAATCTCCATTTTCTGCCTATGACCATCACCTGGTGGAAAGAAATTGGTTACAAATATACTTGTCACTGAAGCACAAAAGAGCAGGCAGTGTAAACTTGCAAGAATAGCAATATGTTGAATTCACTGAACTGTCCCATAAACAATACCCAACCAAATACACCTGTGTAATTTTAATTTTTTATTTTAGAAACACTTTTGTATTTTATTATTTTTCATATTTGTGTATTACGGTTTATTAGGCATACTTCTGAATAAGGCAAAATTAATTTTGCCGAAACCTAGGTAAAGGTTTATACATGTAAACCATTTTATGCAACTGGTCGGCTGAAACTGTGTTCTTTTGGATCGTGTTCCACCGTTGCTGAATTGTAGCCATGTTTAAAATCTACAGGAGAAATTATTAACATTGAGTAGATTAGAAACGAGCCTTAGTCGGGAAGTAATACGTGTACTACGAACACAAACCATTAATACATACGGGGGCCTAAATCAAATTACAGGGTATGAATTGGAATAACTCTACAGGAGAAATTATTAACATTGAGCATGTCAGAAACGAGCCTTTGCCGGGACATAATACCATTATTGGATCATCATTCGCCACGAGTTCGCGATGTTGACCTAAGGTCGACCCATGCTTACATTAAACGTAGGTTACACTTGTCTAAATTTAAAATCCCAACAAAGAAGGCGCTTTGAGTAATCTTAAGGCTGGAGCGCAGCGCCCAGCGTGTCCACTCACCAGACCACGGACGGCGGACTGCCTTTTTCTAACAGCAACGGCCAGCGGCCGACTAAGGAACCTGGAAGGTGGAGTTGCCAACCCCCTGAGGTGGAAGTATTTTTCGGGGTCTCGTCTCTGGCCTGCCCCAACGACTATATACTTAAGTTGGTAGGGGAATATGCGTAGGACAGAGCCTCTCCACGACAACTTGAGGGAATTTCAATCCATGGAACCACAACACTTGACTGATCACTTAGGTACACTAAACAACAGAATTACCCTATTACTTTCTTTCACCCAAGCCAGAGGCTAGAGACAAAACATGAACAGAAATTTGGTGGCATAACAAACAGCCAGCACGATAATTAAAGTTCTGAAATTAAAATGAATAAATAATAATTGAAAGCGGGTCCAATTGACCCCTTTCAAAATATGTAAATAATTCCTGTCCGTTATGCACGTATTACAAAAGGTAAACCTGTTGCTTTTACAGGTATTTGAATTCCATAATGACATTTCAATATGCCTGGTAGCCATTCTTCTGAGAGTAAATAAAGTCTGCAATAGGTTGCATAGATCGCTGTATTGATTAAAGCCATGAAGTGGTTAAAATATGACTTTATTTGACGCGTTTCGGCCTGGGCCATCATCAGAATCCTGAACATAGATTACAAGTACGTCAGTAGAAATGGTTACATGTTCTTGTCGTAACATTAGTCTGCTCCTTAATGCTACGACAATAACATGTAACCATTTGTACTCACGTACTTGTAATTAATGTATGCAGGATTCTGATGATAGCCCAAGCCGAAACGCGTCAAATAAAGTCATATTTTTAACCACTTCATGGCTTTAAACAATACAGCGACCTATGCAGCCTATAGCTGACTTTATTTACTATTAATCATGGTCGCCTGCCTCCTCCCTGACTTTATGTCACAACTATTCTTCTTCTGATATTCATATTTTTCTGCGTGTTATGAACATCGTATAGTAGGTAAGAGAGTAGCAGAATTTTGAAACAGAAGTTTAAAAGACAGTACGCTAGTAAAAAAATAATTTTCACGACGTGTAATAAATTTGCTGTCGTGTCAAATCGAGAAATGGATGCCATTCCTGTCGGTACCATCGGTACCATAACACACAGATCAGTTAATAGCACCTTTTCCCTCTTAAACAACCGGACCCGTACTAACCTGAGATGGCCGTAATGCAAATAATTTGATTCAACACACTAATGAAAATATCCATTGAATATGGACTTCTTGCAAAGTCTGTTAACGACATAATATGACACCGTTCTTCCATAGACTTTCAAGGCAGATATTTGGCCCACTTTAGGTTACGGTAGTAACACTAAAAGTGGGTCTTTGCGATCGTTTTTTGACAGCTCGAAATTTAAATAAAAATAACGGCTTAACCATTACCCTGACACGAAAATTGAATAACCTAATTTATAGAGGAGAAAATTCTCTACAACTTTGCGCTCTTGTGTGTTTTTCATATCCCGTATCGTTTATGAGATATTTTGAAAAATAACGGCGATTTTGGGATGTATGTCTGTCTGTCTTTCTGTCCGTCTGTCTGTCTGTCCGTAACGAGTTCCCCGTTTTTAAGACGAACCGTTCAACGGTTCAAGACCAAATTTTAAAGACATAATTGTAGGCCGACAGAAACTCCCTTTTTCAAATTTTTCGGACAAAAAATAAGGTAGTAACGAAAAAAAAAAAAAAAACGTTTGTAATATAATTGTAATTGCAAACGAACCGTTCATCTGACACGAAAATTGAATAACCTAATTGGCAGAGCGAAACATTCTCTAGAACTTCGCTCTATTATGTTTTTTTCATATCTTGCATCGAAGCAGAGATATTTGCAAAAATAACGGCGATTTGACGATGTGTGTCTGGCTGTAACATGTTACCACTTTTTAGGTCGAACCGTTCAACCGATCGGCACCAAATTTTACAGACATAATTTTTGGCTACCAGAGACCAGAACCTCGCTTTTTCAAATATTTCGGACAAGATATACGGTAGAAATACCAAAAAAGGCAGTTTGTTATGTAATGTTAATTGCAAATAAACCCTTCACCTGACACCAAAATTGAGTAACCGAATTTGTAGAGGAGAAGATTTTCTACAGCTTTGTTCCCTTATGGGATTTTTTTATATATCTCTTATAGTTTGAGAGATATTTGCAAAAATAACAGAGTTTTGACACCCTTCACTGAATTAACGAAAACCAGCCGTTCGCAGATGTCACGTGACATTCCTCGCCCAGAACTCTCTCTGGCATAAGCCATCTTGCGTTGCGTATTAGACGATTTTCTTATTTTAACTTAGAAGTTGTCATTTCAAAGCAATAGCGCACTGAATAATTAACACAAAAACGTCGTTCTTTCTACGATAAATGATCATTTAGTGTCTACAAATGCCATATTAGCATCAGTTAACAACGGCCATGAATAGTATGAGATTAAAGAACGCAACTGCTTAGTGTTGGCCGTAGCGTAGTGGGCAATGCGTTGGACTGTGACGGTGAAGATCAGTGGTTCACTAACAAATTTTTTTTCTTAAAAGGGTTTCAGACACTCTTATTAATAAATTTTTTATTGTTTACATTATTATTTTGGGCCAAAATGTGTGCAAAAACTTAAGTTTTTCTTAAGAAGAGCGTATTTTTCATTTTTGTAATAGTGATCGAGTATAAAGTAAAACATCAAGAAAACTTGCAATTGAAAAATATTATCATTATGAAAACTAAAGCTGTAAGAAAAGTGTGGTGTTGCACAAGTCTAAAGTGCGCGCCATCTACTTTCGCCGCGCGCCGCCATGCACGCACGGCGCGGCTTTCTTACGACGTCAGCCACGAGCGCCCTCTGCTGCTATCCCGCTCGTGGCCACCACTGAACGACATCGTTCACTTGGGACAGAGATAGGAACCAGTTAACACTTCGGAATCAGATAGGCATCAGTTAAGTCTTAGCTATCTGATAGGCACTAGGCAGGCCTCTAGCTCAACTATGTATCAGCATTCTGCAATATTGAGCTATGTAAAAGTATTACTAAGTCTCTAAGAAATATATATCTCGTTCTAATTTACTCTAGTGTTTCTAGTTTCTGCTCTCCCACTGGCTGGTCACCTCCGTATCTGCACAAGCGTGCATCCTTTATTCCTGTGTCGCTCTTTCTACTCGGCCACCGACACCTACGACGGAAACGAGACACACAAAAAAAAGGCCATTCACGTAGTGTGTACAATAGTTTCCCTGGATGAGAATTCTTAAGTGGTCAACTACCACTGTGCGCTTGGCGTCCTCGAGCAGCCCCTCGGTGTGGGAACGTTTGCCTGGGAAGCTATCGGCAGGGAGAGGGCGGCCTTGTGCTGATGGAAAGCGCCTTGTCGTGGGGAGGTTGCGGTATCTGCAAGTCAACACGCCCGCCGCCGCAGCTCAGCCGCCTCTACAGGCGGGGCGGGGAGGCCGAGGCACCCACTATACCAGCCACACGCCATTCTGTGCTCATGCGAAACACGCTCTGAGAGCGCACGCCGCGCCGCGCCACCGCTATGAACTATGGACAAACACACTGTGTAGGGTCAGGTTCAATAATTGTTTGCCAAACTTGCTAATGAAAATGTATTTATTACTGACATAAAATTTTTCTGGGTGTTGTACCGCGTCATGATGTAAGGCCAACGTTACAGTGGCCTTCATCTGGGTATACTGATGTGAGCTGGTTGTTACTAATCTTTATATAACTTTCATTTCGACATTACGTCATAATTTTCAAAAATAAGCGATGTTGTTGGTGAATTTTTGGCGGAAGCGAATTTTTCGCTGTGATGGCTGGTAGCCAAGAGGGGGCAAGCCTGAGTCCATCTTCTCTATTCATGTTATTAGGGTGTTTTACAATTTCGATGGATTCCCTTATCTTGCGTTTAACCATCCATGGTTGCTTGGCGAGTATTCTGGCATCGTAAAATTTTATCTTTTTGCTGCAATCTTGCCAAGCAACCAGGGATGGTTAAACGCAAGATAAAAGCCATCGAAATTGTAAAACATCCTAACAACATGAACATAGAAGATGGACTCAGGCTTGCCCTCCTGGCTACCAGCCATCACGGCGAAATAGTCCGCACTGACAACACAACACGCGAGCGTCACTAGTAAGCAACTGCCACCGCGCGGCCCACGGCCAGTAGGGGAGAAACGGAAGCCTTCACCCCATTCGCCGATGAACACCAATCATGTTTCGCTATGCAAGAAGCAACGGCTAACCCCCACTCCCTCCACCTCAGCATCCTATCAAAATAAAGTTTCATTCTTCCGCCAAAAATTCACCAATAACATCGCTTATTTTTAAAAATTATGACGTAATGTCGAAATGAAAGTAATATAAAGTGTAGTAACAACCAGCTCACTCAGTTATTTAAGTAATAGCCTTACATCATGACGCCGTACAAGACCCAGAAAACTTTTATGTCATCTGACTCTGGCCGCGGAAGCCTACGTAATTATATTTATTACGCTTCACTAGGTCCTTAAAGTAATGGTCTGTTGCATCGAATTGACTCATGGTGCAGGGAATGGCAATTAAATCTCAATGTAGACAAGTGTAATGGGCTACAAATACATAGAAAGAAAGATTATCCTTTTTAGCTACACTATAGCAGGTCATCAACTGGAAGCAGGTAATTCCACAAATTATCTGGGAGTAGGCAATTGAAGTGATTTAAAATGGAACTATAACACCCACAATAAAGACTCGCAATTCTCAAGAAATTACAGAAGAAGTCTGACACCTCTCACTAAACTACGAAACGCAACTGCTAATGCTAAACCCTTTCACAGGATTTTGTTATGAACGTGAAGTGTGCACTAATGAATAAGGAATCGTTTATGTGACTGCCTTTGTGAAGATTTTCAATTTTATAGTTAAAGGACATGCAAAAATAATGTCACCAGGCACGATGTAAACTAAAGCTATTAAAGCTGTTAAAGAAAAAGGTCGCCAGCCTAATTAAGCAAATATTTACCAACAACTAACTGTAATAAGCACTCTCGCTTTAAGCCTACACCTGGTACTGAAGTACATAAAATTTGGAAAATGGACAGTCTATAGTTAAATAAATCACCAAGCACACAAAAACTAGATCACTGCTATATCAATTGAGTGTTTCAACAGATTTATAAATAAACAGCATTCACTTGTAATGGACACTATGGATTCAAGAATTGTGGTCTGATTAAGTATGGAAATTATAATACAAACTATTCTTTCAGTGAACTATGGAAAAATAATAAATTTGGATTGTTGTGAATTACTTGACAAAGGTGATAATCTGAAAACTTTGTGCACCAAGTTAAGGGAAACAAGATTTTGTCCTATTGCTGAAATCTTTAAGGTCAAGTTTCTGAAATTTATCTTTTCAAATGATATTTTCTTTCCTACTGAAATTAATGATTGTTAACCCTAGAACGGTCGGCCGAAAAATAGTTTCAGGAACGGTCGGGATGGGTCTGAGGGACCCAACAATTAAAATTCTTATGACAAGTGGCAAAACAGTGTATTTACATCAAATGACGATTTTTTTATATTGTTTCGGTCCTACCAAATGCTGTAGGGACATTATTTTAACGTTCTGAATTTCACAATTGCTGTAAAATAAAAAAAGTAGAAAATATACTTCTTTGTAGTAATAAATGTAACCACACTAGAAGTACAAGTAAATTGGATTGAAATACAAATATAAATGAGAATAATTTGTAGAACTGAGAAGCAGACTTGTTGAATTTATGTTATATAAATCGAAATTGTGCATATAATGAATAGTTTGTGTCGTATCGTCCTCTAACATCGTCACTTTTTGTAACAGACGACACAACCCATTTCTGCATACACCAAGCCCAACTATATTTTGCAAATTTTGCAGAATTATTTCCTTTTGCTGTCCTTCCACTTATAGCATCTTCCGCTTCATCCCCACTTATTTCACTATTGCTATCATGATCACTGTTTATTTCGAAGTCTGGATCCGCGTCAGAATCGTCAATTCCATTATCATCATCGTATAAAATGTTGAAAATTTCACAGTATGAAACACATTCTCTTGAAATTTTATATTTCAAATCATTGGCATCAGAAATAGTTTCCAAAGACATTTGAAACTGGATGAAACACCAAATACAGATACACCCGCACTGGTAGAATTCAATAACGTAAACGGTCGGGCTGGGTCTGACAGACCCGATTTTTGGAGAACTGCGGAACATTGTCTAAACAATTTAAAACCTTATTCATGATGTTAACGATTTCTCTTGCATGTTTCAGGAAGCTAGCAGAGCGCTAGAGTCAGGTCAGCGACTATAAGCATATAAATTCGTTGAAATAAAACTAGTGGATCTCACAGACCCAGTCCGACCGTTCTAGGGTTAAGGGGGTTTGACCAAAAGAAACTAGAAATTTTCACAAATAATTTTTATACTTTAGGGGAGAGCATTAACTATTGTACATAATGTCACTGTTATTCACAAAACAGCTTAGCAGTATCAAAAACAATGTACACACACACCTTACCTTGTTGAACGGCTCTAGTCATAAGTTACAATAATGGATTCATTGCAATGAATGATAATATACTCTCCTTTTGTTTTATAATAAATATTAGTGCCAGCAGTATAATTTTTGGTAGCAAGAAACTTTGTACGTGAAACTATTGAAATTTAGCTAAACGCTTATTATTTCTGAAATTATCTTTAACCAACAGCTAAAACAAACTGTGCCAATACTAAAATAATAAGAAATGGGAACTGGCTGCTGTACAAAAGTTATCATGTAAAAGACTCTATAGCCACACCTTGTAAAATGGTCTATAGTCACACTTTGTAAAATGAACAAAAATTCATACTAAATAATATAAATGACACTATTTAAAAAAACAACAACAACAAACTACCAATGGCGCTATTTGAAATCACTTTTCAGTTTTTAAAAATAGGACACTCAGAAATGTATTCACTAGGAAAGGACCCTGTCTAGGAACAATGATCAAGATAAATCAGGGTGCTTAACACAAAGTTGAGGTCAATGCAGATAATTGTTAGTTAAACACTTTGCTGGTTCATTACACTACATGCTAAGAAAAACTTTGTTTGTCCTGTAGTGATGGTAGTGAAGACGTCGAAGTTTCTGGTGTAACAACTTTTTGGCGGTAGGGGTAGCCTGCTTCCATAATAGATTTGAGCTCATAAAACTTCTTCTTGGCGTTGGAAAGAATACATTTCTTGAGCTCCATATAAAACGGCCAGCTTAAATAGGACACCTCCGGTGACATCCAAGGCAACCTTGCGGTTACGTCCAGAAATATATGCCTCAACAACCCACAGTTCGTCGCTGTCCAGAACTCGACTCCTCTTTTTTCACTTATAGACCATGAGGAGATGAAAAGGCTTGCTCAGGATAGAGTAGGGTGGAGAGCTGCATCAAACCAGTCTCTGGACTGAAGACCAAAACAACAACAACAGACCACGCTACTCGAAGTATCTCCTGCCAATTCCCACCTTTTACATAGCGCGCGCACACAGTTCCGTTTCCTACTAGCCGCAATACAGGTTTTATATATATATATATATATATATATATATATATATATATATATATATATATATATATATATATATATATATATATATAATTTTGACAATTTAACTCCCTGTGCATGAACCAGCGAATTATAAAGCTTGTTGAAAAATTATTTAAAAGACATTGTCATAATATACCTTTTCATAATATAAATGTTACAAAAATAAGTAATAATTCCCTACTACATTATATATGGCCACAAAGATCTAAATACAGATATTACATTACATCCATATATTACATTCATAATCGATACTTCTCGCATCGAATACATAAAAGCAATAAACAGTAATAGGTAGAAGAATTATAGTGTTACAGAAGGACGACATAAAATCAATCGTCGGTAAAGCAGCTGTAAGATTCATTGGAAGATTCATAAGGAAATGGACTCCGAAAAGAAAGGAAGTAGGTTACAGTACACTTGTTCGCCCACTGGTTGAATACTACTCACCGGTGTGCGATCCGTACTCGGCGGGGTTGATAGAGGAGGTAGAGAAGATCCAACGGAGAGCAGCGCGCTTCGTTACAGGATCATTTAGAAATCGTGAAAGCGTTACGGAGATGATCGATAAACTCCAGTGAAAGACTCTGCAGGAGAGACGCTCTGTCGCTCGGTACGGGCTTTATAGAAGTTTCGAAGACATAGCTTTACCGAGGAGTCTAGCAGTATATTTCTCCCTCCTACGTACATCTCGCGAAGGGATCGTGAGGATAAAATGAGAGAAAATAGAGTCCACGCAGCGGCATACCGACAATCTTTCTTTCCGCGAAAAATACGTTACTGGAATAGGAGGGAGAACCGACAGAGGTACTCAAGGTATCCTCCGCACAAATCGTCGGCTGAATTTCGGAGTTTGGATGTAGATGTAGATCGATGTAATCTGTAGTTATTAATAAGTTGATAAATTAAGTATTTTATCCATGGCAGCAACTGTTCAGTTGCATGTAATTTATTTGTGACGACCGGTTTCGTGCGTTTCAGTACCCTTTATCTGGTCTCTATACAAGCAAACAAGTACATTGGTATTCCAGTAAAGCATACATAACGTACAAAAGTCGATTACAAAATTGAAAAGTGTGAATATAAAAATATATGAGTGTGAAAGTTTATGAAGCTAATACAATACAGCGATGCAGTTTTGAAACAAAATAGATTGTAACAGAGAATCATATAAAGAGATAAAATTACACTTACTTTTTAGTATTGTAGCTTAATATATGTACATACTCCCTGTTAGCAGGAGACTGAACGCCAAGTGCAGAGATTATGCAAGGAATAAGAATAATCAGCTGCTAACTAAGTCTCTATGGATGAGCCTCATAGTGAAAGGGTAAAAAAAAAATAAAGCCGTAGGATAATACACAGAAATAATCTATGTACTTGTTTCTAAAAAAAAAAAAAAAAAAAAAAAAAAGAGGAGCACGTGACTGATAAATCGGTCCCTTAACTGAGGAATATTCAACAGTATAAGAATTACAATAGGTGCCGCCATCTGCAGAATATTTCGGAACTAGCTGCTGTCATACCATTAGGACGCTTAGAGTGGCGCTGTCAGGACAACTTTCAATATGAACAAAGTGTCATTGTGTCTGTGGCTTCAAATATTAATGGGGATAAACTGAAAAGTGATTCTCATAGGACAACTAAGTTATGGAAGTGGTTATACCGGTTAAGATGCGTGAACTAATGTGCAAATTACTAGCATTATGGGGAAAATATTCCCGGGTATTGTTGAGAGTGTGAGTATTACTTGAAGACAAATTGGATGACCAGATCTTTAGCATACGGCAGATAATGGAGAAGTGCTTTAGTGAACAGGGAATTGTACCTATGTTTTATAGATCTAGAAAAGGCTTCTAAATGTGTTACTGGGAAGAAGCTGTTGACAGTTCTACATGACTATGAAATAGGAATTCTACATGACTATGGAGTAGGAGGCAAACTCTGCAGGCAGTTAAAGGCCCTTACGTAGACTATCAGGCAGAAGAAGGCAAATTAAGTTCAGCGGAGCGCGCAGTTGCTCGCCGTGGAGGTTCGAGTCCTCCCTGGGGCATGGGTGTGTGTTTGTCCTTAGGTTAGTTTACCTAGGTTTAAGTAATTTGTAAGCTACGGACTGATGACCACACAGTTTGGTCCGATAGATTTACAAATATTTAATTTTAAATTAACTTCAGGGGCAAGACAAGGCAGTAACAAGTCACCAATGTTTTTCATATTTTTCGATGATCATGTGTTGAAAACAGTAGACTGGCAGTGCGGGATTAATATAAGTAGAAAAGGAATAAGCAGTCTCGTAAATGCAGATGACTTAGTTTTGATGGCAGATTCGATTGAAAGGTTGCAAACTAATATTTCACAGCTCGATGAGAGATGTAAGGGTTATGATATGAAGATCAGCCTCTCCAAAACTAAATTAATGTCTGCTGGAAACAGATTTAAATAGATTGAGTATTAAACAGAAGGAACAAAGTTAGAATAGGTAGACAGTTCCTCAAGTACCTAGGATGTATTTTCTCACAGGTTGGCAACATTGTGATACAACTTGAAGCGTTTTGTTTGAGTGGGGCTGTCTTTTCTAAACTGACGACGGCTCAGCTTCGTATTTAACATTGCCGATATTATAAACCTTACATTTGATTTTGATCCACTTCACTGGTGTGCATACGGGTTTCATGTTTCTCACGGCACGGTATTTCAACGGTCCAAGTAGCAACCATCTTAAGGTGAGGTTGCTAGTGTAGAATCACGTTAAGCCGCGGTGGAACGACCGAACCCTCTAAGGCGATTGCTCGCCGTCGGAGTCCTCACTCGGGCGTTTGTGTGTGTGTGCGTGTGTGTGTGTGTGTGTGTGTGTGAGAGAGAGAGAGAGAGAGAGAGTTAGTTTAAGTAGTGTGTAAGCCTAGGGACTGATAAACTCAGTAGTTAATTCCCAGACATTTACGAACATTTGGAGTCTTAATCCAGTTGAAGTGAGGAGACTTGAGCTACGGCGGCTCCTTTAGACCGCTGGTATAGACCGTTAGCGTGTTCGAGAAGCGGAAGAACTCACTCCTCGAAGCGAAGAAATTTGCAGCGCCACTTGCGACAGTCATTGCAGATTAAGATCCAGCCGATCGACAAGAAGACCATTGTTGTTTAATAGCTGATAAAACAGCATTCCACAATTTTCATCATAGGAAAACCTTTATTTGTGTTAATAAGATCATCCGATTATCGTAGTTCAGTAGACTCCTAAAGTACGGAATGTCAGTAACGAGTAGCTGGAGCGATAATTTGCGTATTTTTGAACGAAATCTTATGACATTCATAAAGGCAATGTTCAGCTACGGGTGATTTTTCAGATCGGAGTACACGTGTGTGACGTTGTTGTTCTACATATCGATAATGAACCTTACAAATTGCCAGTAGATATTTTATACTCCTGGCTTCCTCAGCTTCAAATTTTCTGTCACGTATCCAAGAAGGGCTAGACTGATTTGCAAAAGGAAACAAGACAGTTTTAATTATGATTAGCAGTGTTCGTCCGTCTTTGAAACTACAATAAAAATGCTATTTTTTCTCAACAGACGCGTTTCGTTTTAATGACAGTAAAACATCTCCAGTGGTCTGTAATAATAGGAATCTGCAGTTTGTTTTGTTTTTAGATCGAAAACAGTTCGTTAACGGAACATGAAAAGTAGGCCTAATGTTTTATTACGTATGGAAATTTGTCTTGTTTTCGCTTCACATCATGGAACGCCGGTCTGTTTCATGCAGTACCGCCGGCTGTTCATGTTGTGTCGTCTTTTCCACTATTTCCACTGTCACTTTTGCACTGCCCATCATTGTTTTTCATAGATCAGACGTGTTTGTTTTTGTTTTGACTGAGTCTGTACAGTGTGTTATTGGAGTGTTGTCAACATCACGAATGTAGTTCTTTTTCTGTTTTATAATAAATTATATTTTAGTGTATTTAGTTTTGATGTAAGCGACAGTGATGTAAGTGACAGTGGAGGTAGTGGAAAAAACTACGCAGCACGAAGAGCCGGCGGTATTGCATGAAACAGACCGGCATTCCGTGATGTGAAGCGAAAACAAGACAATTTTCCGTAAGTAACAAAACATTAGGCCTACTTTTCATGTCCCGTTAACGAACTGTTTTCGATCTAAAAACAAAACAAACCTCAAATTTCTATTATTACACACCACTGAAGATGTTTTACTGTCATTAAAACGAAACGCGTCTGGTGAGAAAAAAATAGCATTTTTATTGTAGTTGCAAAGACGGACAAACACTGCTATTCATAATTATGAAAGCAACTACGGACATTATGGCCACACAAACGAAGAATTTTTTAAGACAATTTTGACTTCATATTTTCTTATGATTATTGATTTTTTAAGAAATTTATAAGTTTCCATGTTTGGTTCCCATGGTAGTCTCAACTAGAAAGATCGACTACTTGGTGATCACTATTTCAATTCTACTTGAAAGAAACTTAAACATATTACAAGTCTTGCGTCAAATTATCACCATCACAAATAAGTGTACGTACAACTCCCATTCTTTGAAGTGGGGGGATGACAACTAGTATCGTAGTAGACGCGGTCTTCAGGTTTAAATCATACATTAGCAACAGTCTCGTTTTCATCTTGCTGGATATTAATGTGCGATTCATTGCTTATATTAATTTTTACCACCGGTCCTCTTTTTGCTGATTCTATAGAGAAGCTCCTCATTCATTAATTTCATTAATTTAGTAGTTCATTCAATTTTCAACATTATCCTATAGTTCAAATACATCGATTCCATTCTATTCTTCTTTTACCACTCGTTACGTATCACTTCCATACATAGCTGTATGATACCATTAGACTGTGACAGCCTACTTTTTACGTTCCCCTTGCTTTCTTTTGGGTTATCTTATTTCAAGGTTGCAGAATTATTTAACTTTCTCTATGTCGTTACCTCCGATTATGCTGTCTCGCTACTTTCATTTATACTACTTCACATTTGTCTTTCTGTAGTTTAGTCTCAGTTCATACTCTCACTCCGCATTCTGTACTAAGTAGACTATTCATTCCATTTAACAGGTCCTGTAATACTTGACTTTCGCTGAGGGTAGTGTCATTCGCGAATCTACTCATCTTTATCCCACTCCCGAACTTTTATTTTATTTCTGTCTTTGGTTCTTCGATGAGTACATTGCACTGCAGCGATGAAAGAGTGCATCTCTTTCCTACGTGTATTTGAATCCGAGCACATCGTTCTTGAATTCGAAATTTTATTATTCCAAAATTCCTCTTGTCAAAATTATATATCATCTATTTCTCCTTCTGTAGGTTTCTCGTATTTTCCTCCAAATTTCGAGCATACTTACATTGTGTGACTTTCTTCCAAGACGACAAATTGTACGACCGTGTCTTACTTTTTCCATTATTGGTAGGATGCCTATCTCTGATGCCTTTGCACTCACTAAAACTAAACTGATCCTCTCATGAAACATTCTAAATTTTCTTTATCATTCTTCCGTATGTTCTTCTCGGCAATACCTTTAACTTATGAGCTGTCCGGCTGATTATACCGTAGTTCTCACTTATCTGCCCAGACTGCTTTCATAATTGTGCGGATAATATTTTTCCGACAGTCTGATTATACGTCGCAAGTCTCAATGATTGTCTTCATTTGAATAGTCGTTTAGTTTCCAAGTTCCTGAGCGGTTTCATAGATTCCAATGTAATTCCATCTATGCCCTTCATCAGCGATTTTTTCTTTTTCCTATATTTTTAATATATATATACTCTGAGCCTCACACATTTCTTCCTGTTTCATCAGACAAATCTCCCACTCATAGAGACCTTCAGTGCACCCATTTCAGCTATTCTCTCTCATCTACTTTGAGCAATGGAACTCCAATTGCACTCTTAATGTTACCACTCTAGATTTTAATTTCACTGAAGGTTATTGTCATTCTTCTATACGCTGAGACAGACCTGCAGACAATATTTTCCTTTTTATTCACATAGTCTCCGAAACGGACCCAGGATTTTGATTTGGGAGAAGGATAACCCTTTAGAGGATGGGCCTTATCACTGTAAACACTGAAACCTACGTACTTTTGGCATTGGAGACGGGGGTTTAAGCCGCTTACCCCTTCCCCCCCCCCCTCCTCCTCAAAAATCTAGATAACTACTGCATCGTCCAAAATTCACAGCACAAGGTCCAGTACGTCACGGAATGTCACTCTCTCTGCTGCAAACTCATAAAACTTCATAATACATGAGACATCTCTGGGTTAGAATTGAAAACACAAAAATAATTAATATTTAAGTACATGTGCATTTTTGGTAACATACAGTCACATGTGGTTGTAAGGTCTAGAAGTACCCAACGGAGATTAGGTATGTTTGAAAGTAATTATGGAAAATAGGTTGTATATTTTTACATTTAGATAATGAAAGACAACATAATTATAATTTAAATCGTTTATTGCACTTATAATAGTCAGTCTTAATAGAAATCCATAGCGAACTAACATTTTCATGATTGAACTTAAGTAACGAAGTAAACAGAAGTAGCCCAAGCTAAGCTAGTACCTCACAGCAGTCAATGTTCTAGCATAATAAGGCCGTAATAATGGAGTTGAATATTTGTTCGCCAGTATTTTGTTGGTTTAGTATACGATAGTCAATCACATCATCGATAAAAAGAACTTTCCAACTCTCTACAGGCGACGTTTCACTTTTACAGGCAGCACGTCCTTCGAATCCCGTGCGTTCTCATACATTATTGTGCTGTCGTGCACGAGATGATTGTGCGGCAAGTTTACTCCGTTTACATCTGTTCTTACCGTGAAAGTAGTTCCCTGCGCTGTCATCTTCTTCGTCTTTACTAGAAAATGTTCAAATGGTTGTAGAGCTTATGGGACTTAACTACGGGGTCATCTGTCCCTAAACTAACAAACTACTTACGAACTAGCTAACACTAAGGATGGCACAAATATCCATGCCCGAGGGGGGGATTCGAACCCCCGACCGTAGTGGCCGTGCAGACCGTGACTGGAGCGCCTTAGTCTCCTCGGCCACCACGGCAGGCCCTCTTTGCTAGCAGGAGTACATCCACTTACCTCTAAGTCTGAACTAAAAGTAAGTCCACTGTGTATCAAATCATGATGGCTAAGGTCATCAAATTCTTCTTCTGTGATATTTCGTTCTATGTCTCCAATTTCAAAGTCAGTTCCTTCTTCTAACAGTCTTCACCCAGATACCGTTGACGTCCTTTCAGAAGGACGAAAATGGTGGCTTAGTATTTCATACTTCTAGTTACAAAGTCGTGCAGAGTCTCTTCCTTCCATTTTAAATAAATTTTAGTTTTTATTGTTGGTTGCAAAGTGATAGAATACGGCTGCAAAGTTTAGGTTCATACCGATGAATTTGAAGATTTTCTCCTAGGTAGGTTCATACTTATTTAACATTCTTTAATTTTTGCGAAATTTATACGTGTATATTTCATTTTCTAAGTAAGACAGGGTTGTAGCCTTTCTCCAATGCTATTCAATTTGTACATTGAGCAAGCTATAAAGGAAAGCAAGGAGAAATTTGGAGAAGGAATTAAAGTTCACGGTGAAGAATTAAAAACAATGCGTTTTGCCGACGACATAGTAATTCTGTCAGATACAGCAAAGGACCTGGAAGAGCAATTGAACGGAATGGACAGTGTGCTGAAAGGTGCATATAAGATGAACATTAACAAGAGCAAAACTAGGGTAATGGAGTGCAGTGTAAGAAAATCAGATATTGCTGAAGGAATTAGATTGGGAAACGAAGCAATAAAGGAGGTAGACGTGTTTTGTTACTTGGGCAGTAAAATAACAAATGATGGTCGCAGTACAGAGGATATAAAATGCATAATGGCAATGGGTAGAAAAGCATTCTTGAAAAGGAGAATTTTGTTAACGTCGAATATTGATTTAAGCCTAAGGAAGTCCTTTCTGAAGGCATTTGTATGGAGTGTTGCCTTGTATGGGAGTGAGACTTGGACGATAAACAGTGCGGACAGGAAGAGGATTGAGGCTTTTGAAATATGGTTCTACAGAAGAATGCTGAAGATTAGGTGGGTGCATCACGTAACTAATGAGGAGGTACTGAACATAATTGGGGAGAAAAAATTTCTCGCATACCTTGACTAAAAGAAGGGATAGATTAGTAGGACTCATTCTTAGACATAAAAGAATTGTGAATTTAGCATTTGAGGGAAGTGTGTGGGATAAAAATCGCAGAGGGAGACCAGGAGATGGATACAGTAAGCAGATTCAGACAGCTGTAGGTTGCCGTTCTTATGTGGAGATGAAGAGGCTTGCTCAGGATAGGGTATTGTGGAGAGCTGCATCAAACCAGTCTCCGGACTGAAGACCACAACAACAACATTTCATTTTCAAAAGTGTTTTAATAATAATGATTCATCAGATGAAAACTCTAAAACATTCATTTTTACGTCCTTCTAGGAAGATGGGCAGAATTCCAAATCTAATGGTGTGTTTGCGAAAAAAAATGATTTAAAACGTTTTTGTGAAGTCATATGAAGGTAATTTATACCTTTTTAAATACAATTAAAACCAAAAATAATTCCGCGTTATCTGGGTTAAAATACATTCATCTGACCCCGCACATCTATATGTTAAGCAAGGAATAAAACATAGCGTTTTATAGTTCTCTAAAACCATTTTGTTAATATAACGTATTGTGGTGAAATGTAAAGAAATATTGTGTTTCCTTATAATTAGTTTTTGGTGCTATTCAGTTTATGAAACTTAAAGAAGATAAAGATTTGACTGTCGTATTATATTGCTATCTCCCTCTCCATCCTTTCTGAAATTTTGGTTTCGGTGATAGACCAATATGTAGCTTAGCTCATAATCTACGTTAGTTCAAACCGGTAAATTTGTCAGTCTTCCCCAGTGTGGAAACTTCGAGCAGTTCCTACATTTTGGACGCTATCTGGTTCTGCGCCGCGCCCACAAAACACCGTCGCGTAGTTCACTGGATCTGCGTTACCCGCACGTTGACATCTGGTGTAGTACCGAGGACTTGGCTGCTTTTGCATTGCTTGCCAATTGTGGACCAACACATCACGAAAGTAAAGTCGTATGGCAAAAATTGCTGGGACATGCCGACCGGCAGTTTCAGCTTGCTAATTGGAAAGGTTTTTCCCTGGCCTTCGCGAAGTTTGAGAACTGTATATTGAAGTGTCAATGTATGGGCGACTGTAATGGATGTGTGTATAGTGTAGCGTAGTGTTCGAGAAGATAGGAGAAGGTTAAATCCGGCACATAGCCTACTCCTTTAATGAAGCACCAAAAGGGACGCGAAACTTCCCAGCAATGGATCACCATCGACAGTGACACGTGCCCTCACTCTATGAGACACTGCGGACACATTGGTGCAAAGACTGGATATCCAGTACTGTGCATCACAACCTCTCCTATCCCCTCTGCCATAAGGGAAAAAGAAAATTAAAAACAGCCATTGACGATTGGCGATTGGCGTACTGGGACGGGAAACGGGGTATCCACCTTAGCACAGCCGTTGACAACACTTTATGAGACAATTGGTCACAATACATGGACTCGTCGGTGTACTTTCAGGCAATTCAGTAGCGCACAAATCTTGGAAATAAAATTGTCAAACCTTTGTAATCTTAATGGACCAAATCGAAGGTCATCAGTCCCTAGAATTGCAAACTATTTTAACTAATTGAAAGTAATAAGGAGACCACATGGGTATCGGATTTTAAAATTTTTTTCATATTTATGGTACGTGAAGTTCATAACTTAAATAACAATCAGCCAAAGCCATTCGAAGCAACTCAAAAAGTCTCGAGAAAACCGTCTTTGATGTTTTGCAAAGTACAGGTAACTAAGAATAACTAAAACGATTGTAACACCTGTCGGTGTAGCTCAGTTGGTAGCGTTCTGGCCTCATAGCAATAACTAAATCCATTTAGTGTCTGTAGGTGTAGCTTAGGTGATATCGTCTTACTCTTCCAATCGTAGGATCGGTGATTCGAATCACCGGGATGAAGTAGCCGAGCCGTCGCCGGGCGCCGTGGCTCAGCCCGGCCGGTCAGACGGCTCAGAGCCCTCTGTAATAAAAAAAGCTGAGTCAAATGATCAATGAACATGTACGAACAAAAACGATCAGCGTCCGCAACGAAGAGAACACGACAGAGAACAGAAAGAAGAAAAAAAGCAGTCTAAAGCGCCTCGGTGCGGAGCGCGCGGTTGCTCGCCGTCGTAGATTCGAGTCCTCCCTGGGGCATGGGAGTGTGTTTTACTTAGGTTAGTTTACCTTACTTTAAGTACAAGCAGTTTGGTCCGATATATTTACAAACATTAGATTTTTTTTAATCCTGCAATTACAACTACTTATTTTTATTTTTTTCGTTGTGTTCGAATACTTACATAATTTTAATATCGAATGGTAATTTTTATGAAAAACAAACGAATTTTTTTTATTCCTAATTTTCTGTATTTTATAAAATAATTATGGTCTTAATGAAAAAGCATAGGCTACATTTTTATAGTATTGGCTTCACTATTAGTTGACGACGGTAGTCTTTGATTGTTACGTTTGTGAAGAGATACGACGATGTTTTTGGATAATCTACATAGCTACTAATGGTTTCCAAGCAGCTAAACTACTCG
This sequence comes from Locusta migratoria, assembly GCA_026315105.1. Classification (NCBI taxonomy): domain Eukaryota; kingdom Metazoa; phylum Arthropoda; class Insecta; order Orthoptera; family Acrididae; genus Locusta; species Locusta migratoria. Next base: position 902,922,126 of record CM048744.1, on the reverse strand, counting down.
ACCATAGTTTTTTGTGTCGAAAAGGTCTTCGGCTCATCAACATACACATAAAAAAAACTGACAAAACACGTGGAATTAGATATTCCAAAAAGTTTTATATAACTGAAATCGAAAACAGAAAAGAAACAAAAAAAGAGGAATACCGGGATTCGAACCACCGACGCTAAGGTTATGACGCCAAAAGGCTACCACATTTTTTTCCAGGTTATCTATTCATTGCGGTCTTTGGTTCAGTTTCTTCTTGGTTGTTCGTTGAATATTCGGCTCGGCTTTTTTTTATTATAAAGGGTGTCTTGGCCCCCGACCGGCGCGCTGAGCTCACCTGAGTTACACTTACTGATATTGGAAGTGTTTCAATTATTGGTACTTAAGTGCCAGCATGATATTGACGTACCTGGGAAGGAGGTTGCTAGCCTTACTTGCCCAGGGCCCCACTGGGCTTTACCCCTAATGGTTGAGGGACTAACCGATGGATTTGGTAGTCTTTTCCGTCTGAGCACAAAGGTGACCACGACTCAGAATATGTCCGAGATGCCCAACCTTACTCCAAAGTAAAAGTAATGTCAGTGGGAAAGAGATTTAAACAGATTGAGTGCCAAATAGGAGGAACACAGAAGAGGTAGACAGTTTCAAGAACCTGATATGTATTTTGTCACAAGATGGCAACATAGTGAAAGAACTGGAATCGAGGTGCAGCAAAGCTAATGCAGTGAGTGCTCAGCTAAGATCTACTCTCTTCTGCAAGAAGTAAGTTGTATGGGAGTGAAAGTTGGGTGGATAAAGGAAAATGATTACAGGCACTAATAGTTGGGAACAATGGCAAGAAATCAAGGAAAAACTGGGAATGAACACCACAGATGAAGCAGTTAGAGCGAACAGACTGAGATGTTGGGGTCATGTTACACGCATGGGGAAGCAAGGTTACCTAAGTGACTCATGAGCTCGGCAGCGGAGGGTAAGAGGAGTCGAGGCAGACCAAGAAGAAGGTACTTAGATTCGGTGCAGACTGATTTTGAAGTAAAAGGCATAACATCAGACGAGGCATCAATGTTAGCATTGAATAGGAGATCATGGAGGAATTTTATTAGAGGTAGTATGCTCCAGACTGAACGCTGAAAGGCATAATCAGTCTCTAATGGTGATGATGATGATGATGATGATGAAGTGTACTTGTAAAATTACAGAGTCGATTTTTTCGAGAATTTTTTTATACTTGCGTCGAGTGGCTTTGGCTGTTTGTTATTTAAGTTGTGAAATTTACGTACCATAAATATCAAAAAAATTCTAAAATCTGATACCCATGTGGTCTTCTTGTAAGAATAACATGATATCCACTTCCGAGGGCGGATTCGAACCTCCGTCGGTGATCAACCGCGCACTCCTCAGCAAGGCGCCTTAGACTGCTCGGCAACACTACCGCGACCCTAGTTTTTCAGGTACGCAAGTCTCACCACATCCATCTTGTAAAATTGATCGCCATCTCCCCCCTCCAAGCCTCAGGATAGTACCAGACTGCAGGGGTCGCTTCTTCCTGATAATACTTATCGTCTACCAAACGACCATTAAGAATTCTGGAATATTTGGGTGCGCCACCGGCAGTGCTCTCAGTGCCATCCATCACGTATTGGCGATATGGCACGCTGCGCATGCGCAGCGGCTCCTGACAGACTGCTCCCATACTTGGCCCTTCGCCACCTGGCGGCGTGTCTCGCAAATTGCCCAGGACTTGGCTGCCCATTCTGCTGCTCCACCGCTGACCTGGAAGTTTTATGATACTACGAGGCGCGTCCAGAAAGAAAGTTCCGTTTCAATTTATCTCCGCTGCAGTGCTGCGATTGCAGTTCCGCACATGCGCTGTAGACGATGTGTATCAAGGAGAATAACGTGGGCCTAGAGGCAGTAGAAAGCTCCATTCCAACCATCAATAAAACAGGCTCCGCTAACGGTATACTACGCCTGGCAACGGGTCCTACAAAACGCTGCTACAGTGACAGATACAAATATTTCGTAATTAAACAGTGCTATAAAGGACGCTTTAACAATACAAAGGCCACAGATGGTGATGTGGTTGTCATTTATTTCCGCGTTTTGACCTCGACATCGTCATAATCTAAAACATGGGGCAAGTTCGTAAAATAGTACCACATCATGAGCCTGTCGAACTATATAATTGTACGAAACTTTACCCCATGTTTTAGATTCTGACGATGACGAGGTCGAAAGGCGTAAATAAATAACAGCCACATCACAACCTGTGGCCTTTGTATTGTTAAAGTGTCCTTTATAGCACTATTTAATTACAAAATCTGAAGATAAGCGCGTATCTCATGGGTGACTTCATGTAAAATTTGGAACTCAGGTGCAAATGTGTAACGCTTTTGTGTCGGCTTTGAATAAATACTTACCACTGTTTACGTTCCAACTCTCGTAGAACACCATCTTAAGTTACACGAATCACGTATGAGAGTAAGTAATATTCAGACGTCCAATTGACGTCCTCCACACCGCGTAAACCACTAATGGAAAAATTGAAACGTCAAGTCTGTGCGATGTTGAAAAATGTGCCACAAATATCAACCAGTTTTTTAAATAACCCTCAGTATTGGAAAGAAGTAGGATATCTTGGTGATGACCAGTTTCGAACATATTTTAGTCCATTTTCACCTCAATCCGTATGTCCCGCCAATACTTCCATGCTGCTTCCACATATTACCATGGTGTACCTGGTGCAGCAGCGGGTGTTTTGTCCCGATCTTCGAAAACAGCGGCATTCGACAATGAACGCCAATAACAGTCGTACAGCATCTCGTCGCAATATGGTTGGGCGCAAATTGCGAAGATGTGGAAGGCCAACAGGCTCCAACACTTCAAACATGTAGCGCTGGCTGATTAAGGCATCGGCAGTACATAATGAGTTGAATTGAACGCTATCGTCTGCAGGACCAGTATGAAGGTAGAAAGAGAAAAGCTCATCAATCTCTCACCAACGTACAGCCGGTGACAGAATTCGCGAGACCCCTCGCCTAATCGCTATACACAACCGCATAGTTCTGCTGCTTGGTGGGAAGTATATACAGCTAGGCAACACGATCGTACATACTGTCGATTACCCATCTGACACGAAATTTGAGAGGAAAAATGTTATCTTCCAGTATCGTAGCCAGTTGTAACAACACGCGTGCTTTCTATGCGACGTGATGGCGACTTCGAAAACTGATTTTAGAAACTGCTTTGCGTATTAGCCATTGCGTTTTAAGCTGTTCGCGACCGACAAATTCCTTTCCACATTCCTTTTCTTATAGTTTCAATGAACAAAGGCAGGAATTAGAATTGAGATGCTGCAGTCCATGAATATTTTCGGACGTTACTGACACATTCAAATGGAAAAATTGCATGCATATCATAGAATTAATTCAATTACATGAATGAGCTTTGTTATGAAGCTAAGTGTTACATCATGGTGCATCATGTTCCGAATATCGCTGACGGTTTCCTCCCACCGCCTCGGTTGCGCTATAAAGACGACAACCGTTTGGCGCCGCAGATCACTGATGGTATTTCCGAGAGTGAAGGTATCGTGTCATTTCCACTGGTTCTCTTTCGGTTGATGTTGCAACTAAGATATCAGCACAAATTTAACAAACATAAGCCAGCTGTGTCACCACAAATTACAGTTCTCCTCAGATGTTCGGTACTTTTCCATACTCCTTGTCTTACTGAAATGCCTAATATTAAGCATTCGAAAACAGATTGGGCTATTATAATACCAGATACGATTAAGTCAAATGAATGTGCAGAGAAGCAAACAAATGATAAAGTTAAGCTTATTTATCTCGCCAAATCAACTACTGATCAACGAGCGACAGTTCGATTACTGACTCTTCCCCATTTTTCTTCTATTTTGAAATATGGCTCATTATGTTTCTCACGTAACAATAACAAACACACATGATAATTGCCGCGGTGGAGTAGCCGAGCGGTCTAAAGCGCCTCGTTGCGGAGCGCGCGGTTGCTCGCCGTGGAGATTCGAGTCCTCCCAGGGACATGGGTGTGTGTGTTTGTCATTAGGTTAGTTAACCGCCGGCCGCGGTGGCCGAGGAGACTGAGGCGCTCCAGTCACGGTCTGCACGGCCACTGCGGTCGGGGGTTCGAATCCCCCCTCGGGCATGGATATTTGTGCCGTCCTAGTTCGTAAGTAGTTCATAAGTAGTTTGTAAGTTTAGAAAAATTTTGAACATTTGTTAGTTTACCTAGGTTTAAGCAGTTTGTAAGCTACGGACTGATGGCAACGCAGTTTGGTCTGATAGATTTACAGACATTTGAACACATGATAATTGAGTAACAATCTGTATCGCAATCATTATGAGGAAATTATTATTCTGTAACCATGAAAATATATTGATAATACTATATGAAACATGTGCAACAGAGAATACTGGCGAGCTCGGTGTTCGCCACTTGGCTTCTCCAGAGGTTAAAGAGATCTCTTGGTGTGAGTTGGTCACTGGCAAGTATCGAAGACGATATGTTTCGTGTTTCGTGATCGGTATGAGGCAAACCAGGCCTCATAAGGCACTGTCCGGCCACATCCGTGAGCAGTCGAGGAAAGGCGAGGCATTCCTCTACTCTGCTCAATCGCAGCGAATGTCTCGTGCTTGGGGCCGCAAGAAGTTTACGCGGAAGTAAACGGGGCACTCACAGCACGGCGAGCGCGTATAAACAAAGTTTCTTACTCGACAACCTACTCCAGCTAAGCCTTCCCAATGGTATTCAGTTTGCCTCAGACGTTTCAAAAATGATTCTTGTATTAGGTGTGCCGGTAATACGAAACTGCTAAATAACAACTCAGGGTGTCATAACATCTGGCCACCTTTTTGTGGTAACTTGACACGCTTCATCTATTAAGAAGCCTGAGTGGTCAACACACGTATCCAACACTTTTTTCCTAAATTTTTCGCATTATTACTCTCCTGTTGCCGCATGTGCCTTTCAACTACAGAACACCCACGACTCAAAATACCGAAAGAAACTCGTTCGTATTAATGATTTAGATTCGTTGCTGTTTCGCAGACCTGGGATTCGTTGCTACAGAGGATAGCTTCTTTATAAAGAGACAAACGACTCCATTCACTTTATTCACACAATTTTTACGACTGTAGCTGTAAGAGGACTCGCATTCATAATGCATCTCCGTCCGTGGACCATAGGCGAGGATGTTCTCAGTCCTGGAATTTCATTCACAAGGAGGGGTGCGGACTTTCCCTCAAGGACTCCAACGTCATTCATTTTATACTGCATACTGTTTATGAATGACCAAAGTAGATCGCGGGATGGGTTTAACCGATTTGGTTCAAACTGTGCGAGAAGAAGGAAGCAAACGAAACATTTCAAATTCCCAAAAATATCTCGCGCGATTTGGCCAAAGGGAAAACGAATACGGTCGCAAAAGTTTCCCACATAGAAATATGTGTTATCTAATCTGCTTATTGAGTCCCAGTCTACGTCAAATGTGAGTAGCGTGGTGGACAAGGACTTGTATTAAAAATTTGCGGCCCAGTTTCGATTCTCGGTACTTCGTAGAATCGTGTTCATTTTGTATTACCACTCGCAATGTTAACCTTATATTTAAGAAATTTAAATTTACATAAACATTTCAGTGTTCCACAAAAGTTGACGTCGAAAGGAGACTCAATTAAAACACATTCAATCGCATGGCATCAGTTCAGTGCTCCTGTTTCCACCGCAATGATTCTATACATTTTGTATTTTCCAAAAGCAATGGCGAAAAGTCATTTACTTTAAACATTGAATCAAGTGTGTTTTGCGGCGAAACATATTTCGGATAAAATTACTTCCTTAAAATACTTTCATAAAGTTTGCATAGTGTGAAGTTTATGTTTCTTTGTCGATGAACACCCTAAGGAATGTCATATAACTTCGTAATATAAATACCTGCTACAACACTTGGAAATATTATTTTCATCTGAAACTTCATAGAATTATGAAAATTAAATGATTAAATAAGGTGTATTAATTAATTTAATTAGTTGTAACGAAACCATATATATTAATTATGCACTGAAAATTCATAATTAATAGTTAAAACTGCAAAGGCTAATATAAGAAAAATATTTTGGAAGGGGCGGGTTTCGAACCCGTGCTGCTTCATTCAAAAGCTAAACGCTTAGCTATACGCACCAATGCTGATCCTCAAGATTAGCTGATAATGTGTGCATCTGTAGTTGGAAATTTTTTGACAAGCGTTTTCTCTCTTCCTATGGCCTACACAGGGGAGATATTATAGGAATTTAAAAGTTTCATATTCGTGTTTCTTCTGGCACAGTTTGGGCCAAGTAGGTGAGACTCATCCAGACTTTCAACACGCAAACGTATGAGGGGCAATTATCAGCCTCTGTCGAGACAATCGCATTCGGAGATTGTCGTTGTAGCTATTACACTCTTGGTATGTGCTTGTCAAGTTTTGAATCCACATAAAGGCAGCGTTTTTCAGTATCCACTTATTTCAGCTAATAAATTGTGGCTACTATCATGTTTTATATTTATAAATGCATACGATATGCGCCCGATACCTACGTTTAAGGAAATTATTTATGTAGAAACATGATCAAAAATTATCTTTCTGTGGAAAAATTTACGCTGTGACTCATAGGCTTTCTGTTGCATTTTCTGTGGCAGTAATAATCTGCTCAGAACATCTGCACGCAAATAGACTGTCTATTTCGTCCAGTCATCCAAAAGTTCTTTTTGTTATTATAAGTCATCATATTAACTGGCTGAGTGTAGAGTTAAAACTCTTTGATACTATATTCGCTTCAAAAATTCTTACTGGGCAGAAATGTTACGTATGTGAAATATACGGCTTGCCGCTTGTCTTATCGTACACTCGTGCAAATGAGTGGATATTAAAAAGCAAACCTGCTGCGAGTATCGGCTCGATCCTAGAACCTCGTCTTACGCATCTGCGCATTTACGCCGGCGCCACCAACACATACTGTAGCATAGCCGTTTTTCGAACTTTTGTGGAAAAACAAAGCGGCAGACCTTATCTGAAAACCACACACCCTTTTGACGAAAAACCGTGGTTTTGTATTCTGCGTAGTAACTGGAACCCACCGGTGTGTAATGCTGTCCTACTACATCAGCGTTCGTATCATTGTATTAATACACTAACACGAAACTGAGGGTACAGATTTTTAAGCTTATTAGACTTAACTACTTAACTGCGGGATCGTCAGTCCCTAAACTTACAAACTACTTATAAACTAACTTATACTAACGACAGCATAAATATCTATGCCCTAGGGGGATTCGAACCGCCGACAGGGAACTGCTTCCCACATCGGAGCATAGCACCTCAATATGGTCAGTCACTCCGCTGCGACCTTCGTTTTTTAACCAGTCAAATAATTTATTTCCTGTAAGGAACTGTTATGTACTTTTTTTAAGGAAAAGGTGTAAGTTTATCAGGTCGCACAAACTAATTTTTATCAGGATTCGTAATATTTATTTTACTGAGAGATGCAGTACTCATTTTCTAAATTCAATCAATATCTAAAAACACATGGTTGTGCAGAATGGTTATTAAAGCATCTGCAAAATTTTTAAAGTAGAAGCTCGCCGACGAAGGCGTAATTTGAGAGCAAAGTTCAGGCTATAAGGGGAGATAAATAGGCCCACAGAAAAAGCAACAAGTATTTGCAAATATTTATGAAGGAGGTGAAGGAAGAAGGATTAGGAAGGAAAGAATTGGCAGTGGCTGCATTAGGGCGTTAAAACTAAAGAATGCGTGCCGGGCCGAGAATCGAATGCGTGTCTCCTCCTCCTTCGAGCAGACGTGTCCACAAACACTTTCCTTCACGAGGTCGCCCGCCCCTCCCCCGTCCGTGTCAAACTTCCACAAGTCTCACGCTATGGTTGTAGCGCCCATATTACACGCGCCGGTACGGATTTCAGTGTGAGGTCGAACGTGTGACCGCATGTGCGGTGAAGTGAATGAATCAAACGCCATCTTCGCGTGTAAATGCGTATTATATTCGTGTGGTGTCCGATATTTCAGACATATCCGAAATAACAGACACCACACCAATACAATAAGAAACAAGAATACCCAAGGCTACGAATCCTATGAGTCACATCGTTGAGTACAAGATCGCCGATGAAGGCGTAATTTGTGAGCGAAGTTCAGTTCAGCCTAGAAGAGGAGATAAGGAGGTCCAAAGAAAAAGTAACAAGAACTGGCAAATATTTATGAACGAGGTGAAGGAAAAAGAATTAGGAAGGAAAGGAATGATAGTGCTGAATTAGGACATTGAAATTAAACAATGGCGATAAATGAAAATATGAAGCGGGACGGGAACCGAACCCGTCTCTCCCGCTTGGGGCCAGCGGTGAACATAACCACGTTGCTACCAGTGCTCGCCCAGCGTCTGCCTCAAACTTCCACAAGTTGCACGCTATGGCTGTAGCGCCCATATCGTGCGGGGTCGAACGTATGACTGCATATGCGGTGAAGTGATTGAAGAAACGCCGTCGTATTTAATTATATTGGTATGGTGTCTGTTACTTCGGATATGCCCTACATAACAGACACCACACCAATGTATAATAAGAAACGAGAATACCCAATAGGCTTCGAATCGTCGCGGAAGCAATATAAGCAGAAGACGTTCATTTATTTATAATGGTTTAGTATGTAACAGTATAAGAGTGCTACTCATAGGACCCACTGTTTCGCTACCATTGGCAAAAAAAAAAAAAAAAAAAAAAAAAAAAAAAAAAAAAAAAAAAAAAAAAAAAAAAAAAGTCAAACTGTTTGAGGAACTCCGAGGTTCAGTAGAATAGGAAAAAAAAAATTCACCTATGAAATGAAATCATTTTTAGTTTATTTCTTTTATAGCGGATGTAGTATGTTTTAACCTTCTAATCTATGATATCATTTTAATATTGTGTACTTTTTTTTTTCAATGAGGGAGAACAGTATTACTTTTAAACATTAATTTAGGGAATGAATAACATATCGAGAACAATTATAGTACAGAAGACCAAGCAACTATAAAAAAGCTTTGTGGAAGGAGCAGGTTCGTCTGGAAGGGCGATGAAGGCCAAATGAAAAATAAAACACTATGAAACCCTTTGTCATAACTATTGTTGATGGTAAGCAGACATAAACGACATGTCTTTTTATTCAGGCCAGAGGTTTCCAGCAGGTTTCTCGAAGTAGGTTGCAAGGCTCTTTGTACGATATATAGTAGTAATATTCCGGGCATATCGATAAGCGCCAATAACTTGGGTCGTGGAGTAATGGATTTTATACATTACTTTCAAATTCGTCTTGAAGCTGTGTATAAAACTCACTTCTGAACCAGCTGACAGATACAGAGACTATAACAGAGGTTCGAAACTTTTGTATTTTTTGTCATACAACAGCGTACTTTGTTTCACCATTAGATTTCCCGAAGGTTAGTTCTTTGCTTGCAGCTAAGACTATCGAAATGGTATTAAAAACATTAAAAACTCCTCAAAACCAACAAACAGACGTTCAAATAAATACGTAACTGCCATGTCATACAAAAAGTTTAAATTTTTGTTAAGCTTATGGGATTTAACTGCGGGGACATAAGTCCCTAAACTCACAAATTACTTATGAACAACCTTATACTGCAGACGGTACAAACATCCATGCCCAAGGGAGGGATTCGAGCCCCCGAGAGGGAACGGCCTCGCACATCGTAGCGTAGCGCCTCAATGCGCTCGGCCATTTCTCCGCGGCCATGTCATTATTAAGATATAATTTGATAGTTGCTTCGAGATTAATGTGTTACACATTCAACAGAATACAATTTTAATAGACCATACACGCCTATTTTCTCAGCGTCACGTCTTGTTAATGTTCAAATATAAAGAAGTTATTATAGACTTATTGTTTAATGTAAGAATTGCCGCTAAATATGGCAACTAACAGGCGGGCAATGTGAAACCATCCAATAATAAAATTTTTAATTCAGTGCACAATAATATAACATAGAACGAAAATCCATTAGGAGATCGGTATCAGGATAACCAGGCATCATAAGGCAAACAGTCCATTTAAGAAAAGACAGGTTCAGACACATCAGTGGGCAATCGAGAAGAGGCGAGGCATCCCTCTTCTCAATCGCAGCGAATGTCTCGTCCTCCAGTCAGTGCTTGTGGCCGGCCAGAGGTTTGAACGGAAGTAAACGGGGCACTACACAGCACGGCTAGCGCGTGTAAACAAACTTCCTTACACGACAATCTACTACAGCTAAATGTTACCAACTGGTCTCAGACGTTTCATAAATGATTCTTGCGTTAGGTATGTTGTTAATATGAATCTGTTCATTAAAAAAATCAGGGTGACAAAAATAAAACCATCTTTTTTGGTAACTTGACATGCTTCATTTATTAAAAAAACCGTAGTGCTATCAATAAAGTCAGAGGACATAAAACAGCGATTGATAGTAGAATGAACACCCGAGAATACCAAGGCCTCGCATTTGGGTATTTAGTAGCGTGGTCGACATACGTCTCCCTCACTTTTCGTTACAAATTTATCGCAAAATTACTCTCAACTTACCGCATGTGCCTTTGAACTATAAAACACTCAAGAGTCAAAATGCTGTAAGAAACACGTTCGTATTAATGATTTAGATTCGTTACTGTTTCGTAGATCAGGCATTAGTAGCTACAGCGTAAAGTTTCTTTATAAATATTAACAGAAACTACTTGATAAACTTTATTCCCACAATTTTTACGACTGTCGCTGTAACAGGACACTGAATTTCACAAAAATATCGCGTCTCAGTCCGTGGATTATGGATGAGGATGTTCCTACGCCTAGAATTTTAACCCTCAAGGATTGGAGAGGGGGGAGGGCGCAGACATTTCCTCAACGATTCTGTCTTTCAGTTTATACTGTAGAATGTTTATGACTGACAGAGTAGATTGCGGGATGGTTTTCAAAGATTTTGTCCAAACCCTGCGAGAAGGAAATTGACAAACCTTTCAAATTCCCAAAATATCCCGTCCGAGTTGGCTAAAGGGAAAGCGAAAACGGTGGCGAAAATTTCTCACAGACAAATAGGTGTTATATAAGCTGCTTATTAACTACCAGACTTTGAGGAGTGTGCCTAGCGTAGTGGAAAAGTGCTTGGAGTGCAAATTTGGAAGTCAAGGTTCGATTCCCCGGTACTTCTTACATTTTTGTTCATTTCATATTACCCCTGGCAATGTAAACCTTTTATTTATGAAATTTAAATTTACATAAACGTTTCAGTGTACCACGAACGTTGATGTCAAGAGGTTTCTCAATTAAAACACATTCAATCCTACAGCATCAGTCCAGTGCCACAATTCCTATCCATACACTTGGTATGCACAAAAATTAGCAGTGACACGTTATTTACTTAAAAACTTGAGTAAAGTATGCTTTGCACAGAAGCATATTCATAAGTGGCAGTAAACTACGCACGCTTTTGACGAAAAACCGTGTATTCTGCACAGTAACTGAAACCCACCGGTATGTAATGCTGCGGCTTCTAAAATCAAGAAATTAGCTTTCACTCCTCTAATTGCTACGATGGAGAATCACCAAAAGTCGACTCTTAAGTTTGAGATTTTACAAATTATTCAATCTACTTGTTTTTGCTGTTTGCATTATCAAATTAATGCCTGCTTCTTTGAATAGATGACCGACTTCATTCTAAGTGATTGTTCAGACGTCTACATCCTGCATGATGTATTACTAGGTGCGGGTGGTTTGGCGGGTTTATATTTTTGATTAGTATGCGAAACATATCGTCTTCGATACTTGCCAGTGACCAACTCACACCAAACGATCTCTTTAACCTCTGGGGAAGCCAAGTGGCGAACACCGAGCTCGCTTGTATTCTCTGTTGCACATGTTATCATATTTTCATGGTTACGGAATAATAATTTCCTCATAATGATTGCGATACAGATTGTTAATCAATTATCATGTGTTTAAATGTTCAAATGTCTGTAAATCTATTGGACCAAACTGCGTGGTCATCAGTCCGTAGCTTACAAACTGCTTAAACCTAGGTAAACTAACCTAATGACAAACATACACCCCCATGCCCCTGGGAGGACTCGAACCTCGACGAAGAGCAACCGCGCGCTCCGCAGCGAGGTGCTTTAGACCGCTCGGCTACTCCACCGCGTCAATTATCATGTGTGTTTGTTATTGTTACGTGAGAAACATAATGAGCCATATTTCAAAATAGAAGAAAAATGTGGAAGAGTCAGTAATCGAACTGTCGCTCGTTGATCAGTAGTTGATTTGGCGAGATAAATAAGCTTAACTTTATCATTTGTTTGCTTCTCTGCACATTCATTTGACATAATCGTATCTGGTATTATAATAGCCCAATCTGTTTTCGAATGCTTAATATTAGGCATTTCAGTAAGACAAGGAGTATGGAAAAGTACCAAACATCTGAGGAGAACTGTAATTTGTGGTGACACAGCTGGCTTATGTTTGTTAAATTTGTGCTGATATCTTAGTTGCAACATCAACCGAAAGAGAACCAGTGGAAATGACACGATACCTTCACTCTCGGAAATACCATCAGTGATCTGCGGTGCCAAACGGTTGTCGTCTTTATAGCGCAACCGAGGCGGTGGGAGGAAACCGTCAGCGATATTCGGAACATGATGCACCATGATGTAACACTTAGCTTCATAACAAAGTCCATTCATGTAATTGAATTAATTCTATGATATGCATGCAATTTTTCCATTTGAATGTGTCAGTAACGTCCGAAAATATTCACGGACTGCAGCATCTCAAATTGCTGTCTTAGTTCATTGAAACTAAAAGAAAAGAAATTTGGAAAGGAATTTGTCGGTCGCGAACAGCTTAAAACGCTATGGCTAATTCGCAAAGCAGTTTCTAAAATCAGTTTCCGAAGTCGCCTTCACGTCGCATAGAAAGCACGCGTGTTGTTACAACTGGCTACGATATTGGAAGATAACATTTTTCCTCTCAAATTTCGTGTCAGATGGGTAATCGACAGTATGTACGATCGTGTTGCCTAGCTGTATATACTTCTCACCAAGCAGCAGAACTATGCGGTTGTGTATAGCGATTAGGCGAAGGGTCTCGCGAATTCTGTCACCGTCTGTACCTCAAGACTCTAATTCGACCATCGTGGCAGAATGGGCATTCGTTGGTAAAAGGAACGTCGTGGAAATAAAATCCGCTACCAGTCACAATTTTTGGGCAGTTTATTAGAACACTACCGGTTTCGGGCTTGTGCCCATCCTCAGGTGTTTACATTCAGACAAATATAAGTATCCAGTTCGTATTTATACAGTTCTCATGGATCTTGGTTGAGAACATTGTAGTAATACGATGCTAATTTGCACTCTCATGTTTACGGTTTTGCATAGTACACTTCATAACTTGCACTCCAAACATCGCCACAGTACACTTTATCACTGACACTCCAAGCATCGCAATGTTTACATTTAGGCACACGTAGGAACGTCGTTCCTACCTTTAATCTGACTGCACCCCGACGACGGTAGGTTAGAGACTGTAGCCTCGGGAGTGAGAAACTGTTGAACTATTGCGTTATGTTATCTCCATACTGGACCTGTAGCGTGACTTATAAGTTCGGGTAGAATGTGATATATATATATATATATATATATATATATATATATATATATATATATATATATATGTGTGTGTGTGTGTGTGTGTGTGTGTTTTTGTATATTATCCTTTTTTCAGTGCGGATGCATAACAGGCCGGTCGTGTTCTTATGGGATTCAGCGATACGCTGCCAGTAATGACTGAAAATGGACTGGGGTACTATGTTACTAGTGTGTGAATAGGTTACAATTTGCTGGGAAGCGAGCTAGGGTAGGTAAAAGATAAAGGGAGGGGCGGGTATATTGCAGGACTAGCGGCAAAACACAATCAGTGCCCACATTACACGATAGAACAGTTCTGTTAAGGCAGAATTGCGTAACACAGCTACCTGATATTCCTACACTACACAAGACAAAGCAAACACTCCAGAGTTCGAATCAAGAACAGCTGCCAGCATGCGTAATTTAGAAGTAGGTAGTCATGGAGTATTAAAGCAAGTCTCCCGGTGCAGATTCTATACCAATTAGGTTCCTTTCAGAGCATGCTGATGCAATAGCTCCGTACAACTGCCCGGTTAGTGAACTACCTCGAAGACAACGACCTATTAACCCCCAGTCAACATGAGTTGAGAAAGTATCATTCTTCTAAAACGCAGCTAGCTCTTTACTCACACGAGGGCTATCGACCAGGAATGTCAAATAGATTCCGATTTTCTAGATTTCGGAAAAGCTTTTGACACTGTGCCTCACAAACGTCTTCTGATCAAACTGCCTGTTTAAGGATTATCTACAAAGTTGTGCGATTGGATTCGTGGTTTCCTGTCAGAAAGGACACAGTACATTGTAATTGAAGGTGAGTCATCGAGGAAAACAGAAGTGATATCTGTCATTCCCCAGCGAAGTGTTACAAGGCCCCTACTGTTCCTTATTGTTATAAACTCTGTAGGAGACAATCTGACCAGCTGTCTTAGACTGTTCGCGGATGATACTGTCAGTTATGGGTTAGTAATGCCACCAGAAGATCAAAATCAACTGCAAAATTATTTAGATAAGATATCAGCGTGGTGCAAAATTTGGCGATTGATCCTTAATACTGATAAGTGTGGGGTCGTACATATGATCGCTAAAAGAAATCCGTTAAATTTCTGCTACACGATAAATCAGTCAAATCTACAGGTCGCCAATTCAACTTAATATCTAGGAATAACAATTACGAACAAGTTAAAAACTTAGAAAGTATTGTAGGGAAGTCAAACCAAAGACTACCTTTCTTTGGGAGAACTCTTAGAAGATGCAACAGTTCTATTAAAGTAACTGCCTACACTGCACTTGTGAGTCCTATTTTGGAGTATTGCTAGGCAGTGCGCAACCCACACCATGTGGGCTTGACTGAAGATTTCGGGAGAGTTCAGAGAAGGTCAGCTCGTTTTGTATCGTCGTGATTTAGGGGAGAGAGTTGGGGTGGACATTATTAAAAAGAAGGCGTTATTTGTTGCAGCGAGATCTATTTGTGAAATTTCTTTTACCAATTGTCTCTTTCTAATATGAACACATATATTGATGTGACGCCCATTTTTTTCTAAACGACGACGGCTATTGCTATTTACTGCACTCCAAATGCGGTAATAAAGTTCGACCTCGTGCAGGATCGTAAATGGTGAATATAAGACGGCTTAGACTATAGGGTCACGACAGCCATACGGTGCGACTTGTGGGAATTTGAAGTGAAGGATAGGCTAGTGGGGGTAGTCGAGAGGTTTTGCCGGCCGCGGTGGCGGAGGGGACTGAGGCGCTCCAGTCACGGTCTGCACGACCACTACGGTGGGGGGTTCGAATCCCCCCTCGGGCATGGATATTTGTGCCGTCCTTAGTATTAGTTAGTTCACAAGTAGTTTGTAAGTTTAGGGACTGATGACCCCGTAGTTAAGTCCCATAAGCTAAAAAAAAAAAAAAAAAAAAAAAAAAAAAAAAAAAAAAAAAAAAAAGTTTTCGCTCAGAGAGTGACCACCCTCTGTAATAGACAAACACACGGTCTAGTTACTCATGAAGACGCATCAAACAGATCTAGCGCCTAACGCCAGAGCAGGGAAAAAATTAAAAGAAACCCGAAGAAACAATTCACCGCTGGTCTGAAGTGGACAACCCGGGTTCGAATCTTGGTCCGGCTCTCTTCCTTCGTTTCATTAAATGTACAAACACAGTTTGTAAAAGTAATACTTGCCTTATCGTGTTAAAATTCTTAAAGAGTAGCTTATGAGTTTTGAAGTTTGATCTTTCTCAATTATCACGCAAAACGTTGAAAATGAATGTCTTGTACCGCTTGTAAGTCGTCGGATCGGCCACCTGCAACAGAGAGTGCAGGATACGAATCATCGGCTATTGTACTGTAGGAAACATTACATAATATAAGGCCTACGTCCATCCAGATGATCAATATAAGTATATTGTAAGACTTGTAGTAAATCATCTAAGTTCTTTTCGCTACTTTTTGTAACTACGTATCCGTTTTGCAGATAATATAGCAGCATTTGCTGATTCAGAAAAAGAAGTAGAGTTTATGTTGCTAACATTGGCCATAATACTAAGAGAATTTAAATTAAAAATTGATAAAAAGAAAACAAAGGGGAGACAAAATCTTAATGCTGATATTAAACTAAAGATGACAATTGATAACAGATGGGAGGCTTCATTTACTGAAGATAATAATTGTACCGGGTGATCCAAAAGTAAGTATAAATTTGAAAACTTAATAAATCACGGAATAATGAAGACAGGTAAAAATTGACACACATGCTTGGAATGACACGGGATTTTATTAGGAAAAAAAAAAAAGCATTGCTATACGCGTGAAAGATCTGTTGCGCGCTTCGTTTGGTGATGATAGTGTGCTCAGCCGCCACTTACGTCATGCTTGGCCTCCCAGGTCTCCAGACCTCAGTCCGTGCGGTTATTGGCTTCGTGGTTACCTGAAGTCGCAAGTGTATCGTGATCGACCGACATCTCTTGGGATGCTAA
Source organism: Locusta migratoria (assembly GCA_026315105.1). Lineage (NCBI taxonomy): Eukaryota > Metazoa > Arthropoda > Insecta > Orthoptera > Acrididae > Locusta > Locusta migratoria. The sequence continues at coordinate 902,905,452 of CM048744.1, read as the reverse complement.
AAGACAGCATCCGACTGCAAAGCCTCACCATAACTCCAGTCATGCTTTATAGCGTTGTTCACAACATTATTCCTCGACTACAGCTGTTGTTGAGGAATGATGGTGGACATATAGAGCATTTCCTGTAAAGAACATCATCTTTACTTTGTCTTAATTTATTATGCTAATTATTGCTTTTCTGATCAGTTGAAGTGCCATCTGTCGGACATTTTTTGAACTTTTTTTTTTTGGTTGTTCTAGCAAAACCCCATGTCATTCAAAGCATGAGTGTAAATTTTTACCTCTATCTTAGATTAGTTTTTTTTGTTCCATAGATCCAAATGGAGGAGATCCTTGTGGATGTGGAACATGACAAGAAGCAAAACTTACAAGCTGAGTAATAGATAATACTAATAATATAAATACAGATATATATATTTTAAGTGTTTTTTATATATAATAATACTAATGTAGTATGAGTACCGATACGTGCATCTTTTGGAACAATTTAGAAATTCACTAATGGAGTAGAAGGAGTTGGCCACTAGAAAGTCTTTTAGGTTCCTCTTAAATTGATCTTTATTTGTGGCTAATTTTTTTATGCTTGATGGTGAATTATTGAAAATGTGTATTCCTGAGTAGTGGACCACTTTTTGAACTAAAGTAAGTGCTTTTAAGTCCTTGTGTAGATCATTTTTATTCCTAGTATTGTATGTATGAACTGAGCTGTTTGTTGGGAAAAGGGATATATTATTTGTGACAAATTTCATCAACCCTTTCCGGCCGAGTGGTTTCAGCCAGAAACCACATTTTTACTATGCCCGCTCTTCCGGCTCAGTGGTTCCTTCTTGAAACTACCACCCCACAATGATTGCTGGTGGCCTCTAGCGTCGGCTCCAGCTTCTTGTTGTCGGATAAAAGAGTAAATCTGTACAGCGCTGCGCCGACTACAAGTGCTTTAGAAGCAGATTTCATAATGAAATTAGTTTGTGACATGTATACAGCACATATTTATAGTTTCAGGTAATGAATTATTCTTATATTCCATCTTATAATATTTGGAAGATGTCTATATTAATCATTATAATGTAAAGTTCACTTCTTTACAAAAATGTAGCTGGTAACAGAATGAAACCACTAGGACGTAACGACCTTCAAACGGTAAATCTACAAGTTCCTTTTTCTTTTATTCTTTATAGCGTGTCAGTATGGGTAACAGAGCGCCATCAAGAGTAAAGCAGAAATTCAGAGCATCTGAAATTCAGAGCAGCACAAATTTGCAAATGGAAGTACGTACTTGCTCAAAATCCAATCGGCTGCTTCGGATATTGGATGTGAATCAGACGAAATTGAGGAAATTTGACTTCTTTCACCTGAATAGACCGTAGTTAAATTTGAAGAGAATGTGAATGTAGCTGTGTGTGATGACAATACAGAAGACCAGTATTTTCTCTACGAAACCAAGTAGAATATTGTATTGGTATGACACTACATTATTGTTTTTAAAGACAATAAAAGTAGATTTTGAAAGAAATTACTATAGTTTTCTTCCTGTGTTGATTCATGGGCCTCAAAGGGTTAAGGAATAAATATACTGAGAGGCAGTAGTTAATATACCCAGTTCTTTGAAGAGGTTTCTACAGGATGTCCGTGAATTTACTCCAAAAATAATTCGTATTACACGCTTTTGGACTCTGAAGACTTTTCACTGACTTGCAGAGTTACCCCAAAGTATTATATCATATGACATCATGGAATGAAAATATGCAAAGTATGCAAGCTTTGTTATTTTTATGTCTCCTATGATAACACTCGTTTTGAAAATACAGATTTGTTGAGTTGTTTCTGCAGTTCTGTGGTGTGCTCCTCCCAACTAAATTTATTAACAAGCTGTAATTCCAGGAATTTAATACTGTCAACCTCTTCTGTCTTCTCTTCTTGATACTTAATGCATATGCTGGTGGGAAATCTCTTACATGTTCTCAACTGCATGTACTAAGTCTTTTCAAAGTTTAATGACAATGAGTTGGCTTTAAGCCATTTATTAATGTTCATGAAAATATCATTAGCAGACCTTTCTATAACTATGCTTGACGTACTTTTTATTGCAATACTCGTATCATCTGCAAACACAACGAACTCTGCTCCTGGAGAGGTCATTAATGTACACAAGAAAAAACAATGGCCCTAAGATGGATCCTTGCGGGACACCATATGTAATTTCTTCCCATTCCGATGATGACTGTTGGCTTAATTCACTAGTCACTTACACTGACACCCTTTGTTTCCTGTTTGTGAGGTACGACTTGAACCATTTTGCAGGATTTCCCATGACCCCATAAAATTCTAATTTACTTAAAAGGATGTTAAGGTTCACACAATAAAATGCCTTTGCCGCGGCCGCGAAATGACATTCATCCACTTGACAATGGCAGAGAAGATTCACTGCCGAAAGCTCGTGGGCAGTAAACCAAATGACGCGGCTTGTAACCCAAAAAGATTTCATTAACGGATATCGCCGCGAAAACATGCACTCATATATTTCTGCTGCTTGCAATTTATTATTTTATTCCAAGATTTATCAAGTTTTCAAATTTATACTGACTTTTTGATCACCCGGTATATCAGTTAACGAAAGAAGTAAGTAAGCTTTCCAAAAACAAAAGGTTTTTACCTACAGACAACCATATTAGCCTCGAAATAAGAAAACCGCTTCCCTAAACTTTTGTTTGGAGAGTTGTAGCACAGGTATGTCAAACTTCTTTGCGAAAGACGGGGACTGGAGGCAATTGAAATGGGGATTTGTCAAAAAATTACTTAAATAAGCTAGGAGGATAGAAGAGGGAGTGATCTGGAGTTGATAGAAATGAATGAGAAACGCTGCTAAAGTATATAGGATGAATAAAAAAAATATATAGAGCACATAATGAGACAATCAATAGACTATTTTACTACGTTAAAAGTGTGTTGTTCGTTGTTCTGAATGATTATAACGTTCAAATAGCATTTTTGGTGTTTATTCTTACAAAACATTTACTTATTTTCTGAAATAAAAGCTTAAACACAATTAAATTTCAAGATTAGGTCACGAGAACTAAGACGCTCTGTCGCTGGCTGAAACTCTGGTGACGTTACTCAAAACGAGGAAGACCTAGAAGCTGTATGCAGTGTTAGCGGACTTCTTACCACCAAATATATTTCACTTTCAGATTGACACTGATAATTATCCAACTAGGTAGTTACAATTCAGATTCAAATTAATTCTTGCATATTCGTCAATTAAGCTTACACACACCGAGCGCGGTGCAGTAGTGGCAAGACACTGGACTCTCATTCCGGAGGGCGGTGGTTCAAATACACCTCCAGCCATCCAGATTTAGGTTTTCCATGATTTCCCTAAATCACTTAAGGCAAATGCCGGGATGGTTCTTTTTAAAGGGCACGGCCGATTTCCTTCCCCATCCTTTCCACAAAATTCGAGTGTGAGCTCCGTCTCTAATGACCATTCTGTCGATGGGATGTTAAACCCTAGCATTAATCTTGCACACTGGTCATTTTCCATCTATCAGTATGCATTTCTTTTTCGTGCTGAATTGTTGCAATGAAATTTGTTGGGTTTAATCGGAACGTGGGAGGCTAAAAAGAATGAAAATAAGAAGACAAATACTTTGGTGTAGGTGACAACGTTAAATACGTTCGAAGTTGCCTTTATCTTTGCAGTGAGATGTTTGCTCAGAGATCGAAAGGCGCGGTTGTCTGGTAGATTAGTTACAAATAATAGATTTTGTGTTCCGTTTTCTCGTAGTTGTCGGGGAGGAATGTAATAATGTGAAATAGAATACATTTTTATTGATGAAATTAGTAATCATTTCCAAATGATTTGTGAATAAATCCGCCTTACACATGACACCTTGTTTTCTTTTAACACCCAAACATGTTTCGGCACTTATTGTGCCATCTTAGGTGGGTTATTTACTTTAATTTTTTAGAATGACCAAAATCTGTAACATATTATCCTAGATAATAAAAAGCAAAAACCCACGGAAGAAACAAGTCTGGGTATTAAAACAAAAAAATGTTCAAATGTTTGTAGAACGTATGGGACTTAACTACGGTGTTATCAGTCCCTAAGCTTACAAAATACTTATGAAGTACCTAAGACGAAGGACGGCACAAATATCCATGCCCGAGGAGGGGATTCGAACCCCCGACCGTAGTGGCCGTGCAGACCGCGACTGGAGCGCCTCAATCTCCTCGGTCACCGCGGCCAGCATTAAAACAAAACAAGGTATCTTGCATAAGGCGGATTTATTAACAAATCTATCACAGCAAGCATGGGAGATATAAAAGCTGTACCATTTCCAATTTCATAAAAAAAGCTTCATTCACTAGTTAAGCTAAAATGCCGTTTTTGAAACATAAACACCAGATTTACCGATTGTGTAATGAAATACTGAGGAAATTATTTAAATATTGATACTGAAAAAACTACATGAAATCGTGTGTTTACCAACTACACTACAGAACGGCTTTAAATACAAATGGTTTGCATATCACATAGTGATCAGCCGTTTCGCAAATGTAAATATATCCTCACTAATATGTACATACTAATACTTTAGTATAATACCCTATATTAAAGAATATTTTTCAAGGGTAAAGTTTCAGGGACAACCATGAGGCAGGCCAAGAGCAAAGAAGAAATTGGCCAAAAATCATATGAGGAACTGAAGAAGATAGGAATGGAGAGAGGGGCTTGGCTAAAGCGGGAGAGCACAGGCTTTGTGATGATAACACTAGAAAGCCATTTGACTAGATATTGTATTGCCTCCATTGTCCACCAGAACCTTCTAGTAGTTTCTCATTTATTGGTGGTCGTGGCCGTCAAATTCTCATCCTGACAAAGACCTCTCGTTAAGCCACAGATGACCGTCAGTGTCACGCAGCGAACATCAAAGAACGCCCCAGTCCCCAATATTTCCGGCGTCCTTTCCACCGTGTCTCGTAATTCTCCTCGTTTGCAATCTCCGCCAGAGCAGAAGACCGGCACGTATGTTTCGTCCTGTTTACGGAAATACCGCCATCCAGGGGGAGCGAAAACTCGGTGGCATCGCAGTTAGCGGCGCGCGTTTCTGGGTCGCGTATCGATCTCTCGACGTGCCTCTTCGATCTCTCGCCATGCCTGTTGGTCGACACAGCAGCTCGCTGTACGTGGGCGGACAGCACCGCCCGACGTTTGTCACGCCACCAATCAGCGGGCGCGGTTACTCCCCTCCACCCTGTCTGACGCAGCGGGCAGTCCTCAGACCGACCACGCCCACAAAGGTGACTGCACTCTCGTGACACCGGCTTCTAGTTTCGTATCTGTTGACCCCAAGGCCAATCACTTGTGCTGTAGACATGAGCCACTAATACCATTCATGCGTCTGGTTTGCGGTCACAATTCGGCAAGAATCCTGTGGCGTTGAAAGTTAAACACCATAGAGGGCATCATCCCTATAGGGGCACCACGGAAGAGACAGGTGAAGAAGTGGCGCCCGACGTCGGGGGTTCGAGTCTTTCCTTGGGCATGGGTGTCTGTGTGTGTTGTCCTTAGTTTAAGAAGTTTGTAAGCTACGGACTGATGACCACGCAGTTTGGCCCGATAGATTTACAAAAATTTAACCTTTTTTTGGCTCCCTCCACAGGAAGCGAGCAGTGTTGGGCCGTGCGTAGAGTTCATTTGAAATCTGGCGGGAGACCCATACACATGGATTAGCCGAGTGTATCTGATGGCAAGGACAGTACTAGGTGTCCACGTAACATGGACTTAAGGCTCCGACTGAACTCGTTTGTTTTGGACGTTGACTGAGAAGATCTTTCATATATATTGCGCCTCGGTTGCACAGTGGAAACGGTGCCTAGAATTTTTATCTGTCACTTTCCACTTCTTTCACCTCTAGCAGTATTGCTCACGTGAAAAATACCGAGTAGCACCGTGGTTCGCAACCCACGTTAAACTTTAGGTCCCCCTATAAAAAACTGGCTGGGTATGTCAGGTCGGAGGAAGGCAACGGCATACCACCTCCGAACAGGACCATGCCTAGTAAAGCACTGTGGTGTTGAAACCAATCTTCGGATTGTTGACTGCTTTACCTTTGAAGCCGCCGCAGCGATGTGACTCTTCAGTTAATTTTGGTCAAAATGAATTATTATGATTACTAGTGATACATCTTGACGTTTCAGAGTTCCTATTTGCCCTATTGCAACGTGCTCGACCCACCAAATCGGTTGTTTCTTCGAGAGATGGAGTTCGTCATCGCAGTCAGCAGCTCGGTGGAACACAACAGTTGGCGACGAGGGGATTTTTTTTCTCTGCACCTTGTGTCTGTCTGTTTTGTGGGTCTCACTTTGTTTGCGTGAACGGCGCTCTCTGTTTCAGGCGGCGGGATAAAAAAAAAAAAAAAAAGTTTTTCCACTTGTTAGCATAAGTTCTGCAGTCTAACAGAATGGATTCATTTTCAGCCTCGGCGTCTAACCACCAGGACACGTCTCTAACATATGTTGTTCAGTTGCAGGCCACTCAAATTGAACCACTGCTACAAGCAGTGACGTCGCTGTCGCAGCAGCAGTAACAGCGCCAGCAACAGACATTGACACAACAGTCTCCTCTTGCTGCGGCAATTCCACCGTTGACAAACAGAGAGACGACTGGCAGGATTATCTGGCACAGTTCGAACAACACATAACGCCTCATCAAGTACCAGGTCAGAGCAGCATACCTTTTTTTTATCGGCAGTGGACACAGAAGTTTTTCAAATGATTCAGAAACTTTTCCGGGACTCACGGCCTGATCAGGTGGAGTATAGTACGAATACTAGCAAGTTGACTTTCTACTTTGAGGACCAAATATTAGTGGCGGCTGCAAGGTATAAGTTCTTTCATCTGAAAAAGCTGCCAGGTCAGACGAATAAGGAAGGGCTTACGGAACTACGGGGCTTTACTAGGCAGTGTAAATTTGTGTTCTTGTGGGAAGTCTTATAGTGGCATCATGTTGCGAGACAGTATCACTCAAAACATCCAGGATTCTAGAATCCGTGCTTCTATTTGGAAATAGCCTGACCCTTCACTTGACACTGTGTGCAATTGAGGCTCAAAATACTTTTGATGTAGGTGAGTGTGAAATGTAAGTCCTAATATCAACTTGGTGAAGTATAATCCAGGCCGCACCATGCTGCGTGTTCTCGGTGATAAACAGCTTCCTGCGGGCGTTACCAATAGGACGCGTGAGGACCAAAGTGGCACGTTGTCGGAAACAGCGTGCCGGAAAGTCTTCTAAAGGTGTTAAATCTTGCCTCAAATGTATTTTTCCTAACAAAAAAATCAAATGTTTGTAAAGCT